>CM070681.1:15144500-16466000 GCA_036346265.1 Melocanna baccifera
GATCGATAGCTGAGGTTAGATCGGAACCGTCGAGTGCATTTAGTGGTAGGGGCGGTTGAGTTTTAATCCGGCAACGACGAACGGTTCGGATTAAAACACTTGTTAGCCTGAAGAGGAAGGGAGGCGGGTGAAAAGGTAAGTGAGCAATAGCGGCGGGGATTAGATCGGTGGGGAAAGGGTCAGTCTGATGCGCGATAAGTGTCGGCCAGGGAGAGAGGGAAGGTGGGGAGGGTTTTAAGTGGGGATGGACGACGGTGATTGAATCTGGCGGCGGAGATTAAACCCAAGAGTGACACGTGTTAGCCCGAGGGGGTTTTTGGATTTAAATTTTCTTTTTGATTTTCAGAAAAGCTCAAGAGGTTTTAAAAAGCTCAGAAAAATACCAAATAAAATTTAAAAATTTCAGAAAAACTCAGAGAATCATCTGGAACCATTTTAGACTTAATGAAAATATTTTTAACTTATGAAAGTATTTAGTTTTTCGTAAAATCACCAAGTACCCTTACAAGTGAGTTTTTAAATTCTAGAAAATTCTAAAAAATTTCTAAAAATACAAAAATGACTTGGGAAAATTTTAATACATTTATTTTGACCTTTATTAAATTTCTCATACCAAGGCTTGAAATAAAATCAAGAAAATCCAATTAAATTCTAATAAATCACATAAAAAGATTATAAAATTTTGGGATATTACAAACCTACCCCCTTAAAAGAAATCACGCCCTCGAGAGTTGCACTGGTTAGCAAAAGAGATCGGGATGGTTGGCCTTCAGGTCTTCTTCTCGCTCCCACGTGGCTTCGTCTTCGGTGTGGATACTCCACTAAATCTTGCAGAATCTGATGGTCTTCCTTCTGATCTGACGCTCGGCTGTTTCGAGTATCTTGATCGGTTGCTCTTGATATGTGAGATCTTCTTGAAGATCCAAGGTTTCCAATGCAGCTTGCTTTGTGGGAACTTAGAGGCACTTCTTCAGCTGAGAGACGTGGAAGACGTTGTGCACTCCTGACATGCTCGGCGGCAGTTCCAACTGATATGCGACTTCACCTCTTCGGCTCAGGATTTTGAAAGGTCCCACATATCTTGGTGCGAGTTTTCCTCTAACCTGAAACCTCTTAACTCCTCTGAGTGGGGACACTCTGAGATAGATGTAATCCCCGACCTCGAAAGTCAAGTCTCTACGACGATTGTCTGCATAACTTTTCTGTTGAGATTGGGCTATCTTCAGTTTGTCTTTGATTTTTCTCACTTTTTCTTCGGCATCTTGAAGTAGGTTTGGCCCAGCTTTTTGAGGTTCTCCTTGCTGTTCCCAAAGCAAGGGTGTCCTGCACCTTCTGCCATATAAGGCTTCGAAAGGTGTCATCTGCAAGCTGGTTTAGTAGTTGTTATTGTATGAGAACTCAGCATAGAGTAATGAGCGATCCCAACTATGTCCAAAATCCAGGGTACAAGCTCTTAACATATTCTCGAGCACTTGATTTACTCTTAATATATCACTAATTTTGATGTGTTTCATACATAGGTGACTTATCGCTACTCCGCATTCATAGCAGAATAATTATATATTTTTGGATATACGTTTTCTATTATCGAGGTACCTACTTTGTATTTCTCTGTTTTTCATTATTTGTCTCTATCTAATTGTGTACTTTCTGTATGCATTTGAAATTCCATATGAGTAAAAGACTAAATTTATATCAATTTAGTTTAAATCTATAAATAATTTAACTCTCTCAATTTTATTTCTAGCTTCTTCACTGTCTGGAACAAAATACTCGTGGCTGGTAAATTGGGACTGCTCTTAAAGAAGTTGAGATAGCCACTAGCGTGTAGTCACAGTAAAGTTACCAACAAAAAAAAAAGGCAATGATTTGCAATTCCCTTTTTGAACACAGCTCACGCTGAAGCCTCCAGGAAAGCTACAAGTTCCCACAGTTACGATCATCATAGCCTTGGCCCCACAAATCCCGATCTACAGGGCACGCATCTCCACTCCACGTCGGAGCTGCTGATACACGAGGGGGAAAAAAAACTTCTGTAATTTTCATCAGTCTCGTCTCTCTGCTTTCCTAGTCCCTGCCACACATGCTAGATCATGACAGCCACACATGCCGCAAGATTGCCAAGTACTCCATTTGCTACGCATTATACACGCATTGGCGTTGGATAGGAAGGTGACTCACTCGCCATGTTGTACACGAGTACATTAGCAAGACCCATCAATTGGATAGACAGCTCTTTCACAGTCGATTACATCTCAGGATGCAAGCTCCAGTTCGGGGTCTCCAGGAAGACTCTATTTGGGGGAAGATGAGAGATAGGTTTTGTTGCACGAATCCCAGTGCAACTCAAAATCCTTTGTTTCGTATAGTACGTACCAGAGTTTTCGAATACTCCACCATGCATGGTAAAATTAGCTAAAAATACTATAGTGTTACAAGCCGTCGCGTCGCAGATTAAGGTAGTACTCCAACCGACTTTTAAACCGAGGCTTTTGATTTTTTTTACACTATAACGGCTGTTAATCTTTTTAAGTAATTAAATTTTAAAAATAAAAAAGCATTATATCATCTTAGACATAAAGGAATAAGAGGAAAAAAGCAAAAAACAAAAAACCCCCCAAAAATTAAAAAACCAAAAAATAAAATTAAAAAGTTGACACGTTTCAGAAACCAAAATGAGAAGTCGTTTGGAGCAGGTTAACTGATAGTAGCTTATTTAGCTTAATTAAATTTTAAAAAATATAAAGATAAAAAAATATGTTAAACCATCACGAATAATAAAAATGAATGAGAAAAAACTCAAAAAAACCAAAAAAACTAGAAAACAAATAAAATTTAAAAATAGTAAACTAAAAACTAGAGACTAAAGTCGAAACGAGCGAACCCTAATTCTGTCCAGTAGATATGGTAAAGTAACGCAATGGAATGGATGGCCTTTAGTAAAGCCAATTCTTTCTTTCGGTGTAGCTGCATTACCGCCCATTCCACCCTCCATTAGTTTAGTTTCCTCCTCCCTTTTTCCATCCTTTCCAGACGGTGCTAGTACTAGCATAACAGCGAGCTTTGTTGGGTCTGGAAATTGGCATATTCTGTTGCGCTGCGTTGCACGCAGCGGAGCCGAGCCGAGCTAGGTAAGCGCGAAAACTTTTCCGCCGGCTCGGGCGGCCCGGCCGTCAGCCTCGCCTCGCGGGCGATGGCGCAACTGCCGGGCTGCGGTGTGTTCCGTCGGTGCAGAAACGTGCCTAAAAAGGACCGGAAAGGGGTGCCGTTGCTTTGCCAAAAAGGAGAGGCGAGGTGTCCGCACGCCTTCCCAGGACCAAGGCGCGCCCCTCTGTGCCGACTTCATTCCAACTTCTGTGCTGCTATATTATTTTCACCTCATAGTTTCTAGATATTTTTTAAATAAATAAATAGAATAATTTTTTATCGTCATTTCGAAATAGTTTCTCGGCTTATCGATATTTGATTCATTCACACAAGCGTTCACGGTAGGACTAAAAAGCTATAAATCACAATTATAAACTATAAGTCGCAGCCGAAAAGAACCTACCATATTTCGGCATCATTCACAACAAAACAAGAAGCAGCATCAGCAAAACTTTTGATTAATAGAAATAAATAGTTAGATAAAAATCACAAAAATATACCTATGACCATTCAGAATGGCGATAAATACCCCCATTACCGTTTCATTTGGCTATATAGCTTCTATCGCTGTTTCAAATGGTGACAAAAGCTCTCTTGCCAAAGGAAAGGATGACAGGAAGCCACATCAATGCGGTCAATGGGCCAGCCCAGCTGTCGTAGTTTCATTCAACGAGAATAACTATGTCACCAATTCAAACAGCGACAACGAAGCAAATCATCATTTGAATTGGCGATAGATCTATCCTATATAAGGGCTATAAATCAGCCCAAAATTCACTTTTATTTTGGAAAAAAAAAAGAGAAATAGAGGGGAAGAACAGAGGGGAGGGAGGAGTGGATCTCTCCATTCCAAAGGTAAATTTTCTGCTTATTTGTACATTCCTTTTAGAAACCACGGTATGTTAGTAATTTAAAAGGGAAATTCATAAACATCCATATAAGTCACCTGTTTTTTTCAATTTGGCCACGGTGTGAGACTAAAAAAACTGATAAGAATTAATACTGCACTTAATCTTAGCTAAAACGGCAAGAAAGTTACAAGTTGTAGGGATGTCGTAGGTAACCTTTTATTCCTGACACCTCGCCTTCCCTCTCTTATAGAGTTCGGTGTGGGGCTAAAAAAAAGACAAGAACTAATAGTACACTTATCTTAACACGAAAAGGACGAGGAAGATACGAATTGTAGAGATGCCGTGGATAACCTTTTATTCCTCACACCTCGCCTCCCTTCTTAAGGCATCTCTAATGATGTTAAGTCAGCTGGTTATTTGTATATACACATCAGCATATATTCTATGTAGAGGAAAGAGAGTATGCAAAACACAAATAGCTAGCTATTATTTCGTTTCTAGTCTATAACACAAAACGAGGCAGATTCTATAAATAACTGTGTGTGCATATAAACATCAAATAGCTATCCTTATAGATAATTCTTTAGAATGCTAATTTTAGTGTGTACTTCATAAATGATGTGAAATCTTTATAAGTATTTAGTTAAAATCATTAGAGATGCCTTTACGCCGTCCGGTGTGACCGTGTGAGACTACAATAAGAAGAACCGCGTGGCGTACTCTCTCTGCCCGGCTGATTAACTCGGCCAACCGAGCGCAGATGGTCGGCCCTACTTGGGTCCACAAGTGAAGTCGAAGCGTACGAGTCCTCTGTATTGGGCCAGTTTACTGTGCAGAATGCCATTGGGCCTTCCGAGGTTTTTATTATTTTCCTGCCCCCCTTTTTTTCTTTTCTGAAGTCTGGACTTTGGAGTATAAAGGCTATGGCTTTCTCTTTTTCGCCTTGGTAAATAGAGGGATGAAAAAACACGAAGGAGGGTAAACTATACGTCTAAAAAAATATGTCACATCGATTATTTGAAAAGAAAAGAAGAAAATCTGTGACAAAATTATCAATTTTCTACCCCTGTATATACCTAGCAACAACTATATATGTAAGATGACCACCGCCCGAGCTTAATTTCCCTTGCATCACTCTGACCCCCGATAAACTAACATAGAATTATGTCGCTCGCAAAAAATGTCAAACGAAATCTAACATGATGGCACAAAGATCCCAGCACGTTGCTTGGCTTCTACCTAGTTAATTGTTAATTTGTTGTGCTGTGCCATTTGAAGGAGTTGATTTCTTGCAAGAATGGAAAAATGGCTTGGGTAATCCAAAGCTAGAGACAGAACGTACTACCAATTGGACATTTATTTTTGTACCACATGATCTCATCACCGTCATCAGGTAGCTCGATCTGACAAACACGAGCATTGGTTCGTTGCTTGTGAACCCACAAAACTACGATATATTTATATATACTAATTAACCAGACGACCTACGAATAGAAAATGATTTTTTTGTCAGTTTCAGCTTCTAGTTTCTTTTTTTTTCACTATTCAGTATTCTTGTTTTTTTCTAATTTTTTTTAGATATTTTGAGTTTTTTATATTTTCTTTTTTCTCGTATTCCTTTGCACTGTTCGTGATAGGCTAACATGTTTTTTCTATTTTTATATTTTTTTAAATTTAATTATATCCAATAAGTCAACTCAGCTACAGTAAAAAAATAAACCAATTACAACAAAATTTCAACCAGAAACCATCGCTATTCCAAAGACCCCCTTAATCCAAATCCGTTTTAATTATATCAAGTCGCCCTCTTCGTTTCGTCTATGGAGCTTAAATAAAAAAAAATCACTGCATCTCTCTCATCTCTCTCTAGGAAGGAAGGAAAAAAACCGTACCGTCTCTTTCTCTACGTACGTAACCAAGCATGTGCACGAGCGTTTCTGTCTTCCGTCAGATTGACATGGATCATCTGCTTAATTTAGTTTATTGTGTTTCGTTTTCGCGAGGAACTTAGTTTATGATGTTCATACGTAGGCTTCTTAATTTTCAGCTATTGACAGCAACCGTTACGGGCAGGATTTTCAACTGTTATGAATCAATAATCACGCTAGATAAGTGACATACTAGCATGGCCTTGCCGATACGGTTAAGATGTATAGGTAATTAACGCATGCATGTCTAAGGTGTGGCCCGTCCGATCAGAAGATCAATCTTTCTGAAAAGATCGCAAGATCAATTGTAGATAAACCCAATAAATCTAATGAGAAAATGATGAAAACATATGATGCCGAGAAGCTCAAGCTAGCTAGGTTGCAAATCATGCATATTTATCTCTTCGTTACTTTGATAGTAGTGTTACTCTTATTAGAGAGGAAAAAATATAAACACTACTCCCAATTGTATTATATGTAGAGTTCTTGCATTTGGATGATTGATTCTATTGGTCTGTTTATATTAGTTTCTATTTCTGATTTCTATTTGAAAAAACCAAAAGTCAATGTGTCTTTCACAGTGGCTTCCCCATTTCTCTCGTTCTCATCTCATTTTTAGGATAAGGTATGGGAGTCATATACGCATCACAAATCCACTCTCCTCGCTCCTGTCTCACGCATATATCTCTTACTTACTTTTTCTACTACTCGTCTTTTACTTCTAAAAGTACTTATTTCAGTCACTACTGATCATTTCAGCCAAAGCCAATATCACAGCGTTTATATACATCAATCAAAACATTCGAAATACAGAAGACAAAAAACGAGTGGAAAAAAGGGGTCATTTTAGCAACAAAACGATCATCCTGTATGTAGATATATGCCTACCTGCATGCAAATTCAGTCACAGTTTCAGCGTCAAGTCAAGCTTAGGCAGCTCTTGATCTCCATCCCCACGGCGGTCAACAGTTCCACCACCCCACCGTCGCTCGCCGTTGCCGGCCACCGCCACCACCGTCGTCTGGCCGTTCAACGCACGCATCCACCCCGGCACCTCGCTCGGCGCCGCCGCCGCCATAAACGCGCCGTGGATGGCGAACGCGTAATTGTGGACATGGTGGACGAGCCGCGGTGGCACGCCGGCGTGCCTCCTAGCGAGGGTGCGCTCGCGCTTGTGCGCGTTCTGGTGGCCTCCGAGCGCCTGCGAGCTGTAGAACTGGCGCCGGCAGTAGCGGCACGCGAACAGCTGCCGCGGCTCGGCCTCCGCCACCGCCACCCCCGGCACGTCGCCGAGCCGCAGAGGCAACTCCGTGGCGCGCACGGCCTGGTCCACCACACCAACCGTGCCTATGAGGTCCAGCTCGACCGGCCGGAGCGTCGACGCCGCGATAAGACTCGCGCCGACGATGCCACGGTGGCCGGCGCTCGCGAGCCTTAGCCGTCCGGCGTGTCCCCCTCCCTTCCCCAACTCTTCCATGCAATGCGAGTGTGCACGCGCGCGTAGGCTCGGGATGCTACTCGAATTAACCTTGCAAGAAAAGCCAATGATAGGAGTATGATTGTGTAAGGTGACAGAGACGTACACTGCATCATCAATGATCTAGACTCGGCTAAAATGAGTTTCTTGGCACGCTTTTGCTCCAATGGGAGGAAAATTTTGGTCGGCTGATGCAACAAAAGATTGCCGTTCGTGTGGGCGATTTCATTTTCTGTACATGCAGACGTCCAGAGATAAGCCAAGTGATGGGTACGTGAGATTAGGATATGGTGAGACTTGATAGGTGTGCAAGCGTCTGATCCTATCACCAACTGGAAGAGGTCGCCATAACTACAGAAATGCTCCCAGACATCCCAACACGTCAGAGTGAGAAATGAGATGAAACTAGCATTGCTGCCCCTATTAACGGGTCAAACAGGCATGTTCAGATTATGTACTGTAATAGCTAGTAACACTCGGGCACAGTAGCCAAAGATTGACTTCCATGTCAGTGCACGTTCAACTCCAAGCTGTGGGAAATGGAAGCAGCAACTGTATCTTTCATGCTCCATGTTCTTTGAGAAGTCCAAATAGACCACACAGGTTTTCCAAATTCTGTACGGAGCGGTGCAGGACAGGTCGAATGAAGAAACAATATCCTAAGTGATCTAAAGACTGCAGATTAGAACTCAGTCCATCCTTCCCTTGAGCACTCTCTCCTGAACTTCAGTGGGTGTGCTGCAACCAGGAAAACGAGTTCAGAAAATGAGATAAAGACTCCAAAGGCATGAGAAAAATAATCATCTTCAGTTGAACTCTGATGTGTACGCATGCTGCTTCAAAAACATCTACTTACGGAGTTAAGGCGAAGAGGGGCAAAAACCGTCTCATCTGAATAGTACATCTGATTTCACATATCAAACATGCCATTTGATTAAGTATTTTCAGGGGTGCACTTTTGAGCACCAAGCATCCAATTAGAGTTGCATAAGTCTTGTCAATCCGTGGAAAGGTGGACTGCAGATTGATATATGGTACAATATGTAAAGGCTTGAAAGGCATGCGGAACTTACACAAGGAGAACATGACCTCCCCAGCCACTCAGGCAATCGCAATCAACAGAAGACAGCAATGCTTGCGAGATTGTCTCAAATAATTCTTCAGGTTCCTTTACCAAAGAAAAATGTGATACATAATTATCATCTTTACAGTGCAAAAGCAGATTCACAGCATATGATTTAAAACACACACACACATATCAATCTAGTATTATACACAGCAGAAAGCAAATCTTTGTGTGAAATCACAAGTGATGGAACATTTCCCTCTCATCTTTACAAACCCGCAACTTTGCCAAGTTTAATGATAGTATCTCAAAGTTCAGGTATAAATGTGATCATGAAATGTGAAATTACTTTTGAACAGCAACGGTTGGATCCATGTAAAGCTAACTTCCCTACAACTATGATGAGTAATAAAAAATGATCTCAAGAACCCCATAAAGGACAACTGATTCCTTCTAGAAGAAAAATTACTCAAGTAGAGCAATTTGCACCACAAACTACATAAAAATTAGTGTGAGGTTATCACATATCATGCTCTACAAAGTTCCCATTTAAAGAAACTAACCATGTTTAGCTTATACATGGATTCGCAAGCTCCAAATAGTCATTCTGAAGCAGTGCAGAGACCACAAAATCTTTCGCTAGTTCCCTGCATAAAGGAAATACTTTTAATAAGATTACCTGTTAGAAACGTACAGGAAGTCAGTATAGGATGCACCGGAAAGAACAGGCAACCATCAGTGTTATCATGTGTTATCAAGAGACTTAACATGAATGGTGTGATTACACAAAGGTATAGTAGGGAACAGAATATGGCCATACTGTATAAATTAGCGATATATCTTTCTAGGACTCCTCACCTATGTTATAACAGGCCAATATTTATTTGTTCGTAGTACTTTTTATACCCTAATTTTGGTTTTGTGAACTTCACAATGGGACATTTATATTCATGCTGTCCCTGAAGGGGGAAAAGTGCTTTCCGCACATCCCACCCCTTATCCTTGCAGTTTGTTCAGTTCCTAATGTAAAATCTAACTGAAATACTATAACCAAAAACATAGCTGTTGCATAAAAGTTGAAAGGGAGCAAATGAAAGAAAACGGTAAATATACTCAAACTTAACCCAAGAAAATTAAATCTGAAAATTCTCACTAAGTCGAACGTGTGAGATTCTTTACTCCTACACATGAACAAAAGGGATAGGTATGATACTTGGCAGTATATGAAAAAAAACACAGCGTAAGGTAATGCTCAGATTAATTGGACTTTAGATAAGAAAATAACAGCAGTGAGTAAAAGAGCCCAAGAAAGACAACACGAAGAATAATTGATACATACTTGGCACCAAGGCAATCCATGGTACATATAAATGGCTCATTGTTATTTTCTAGGCCAGCAATAACTGGCTGGCATAAGTATGGCCCAAACCTATATCATGAAATAACTCCATTAGCCAGCTACATGTTCAGCAAATGGAGAGACAATTTAAGACCAGAGGATCTGTTAAGTAACAATAACAGCAATCACATATTTACATAAATATCCTACACATGTCAATTATTCAAAGATAGGATTCATGAGTCAGATATGAGTACACGACAAAGAAAGGACGCATAACATCAAGAAACGAGAATTGCACAGATGCTTCAGCATTGCTTACTGCGAATTAAAGCTAATATCTCGGCCCACAGATCAGAGGAATACATTTCTAAATTCTACTAACAGCCTATCTGCAGCACCAGCTGTTCTCAATTTCTTATCCAGAATATATGTAAAGAATAGTTCTAAAACTAGGTGTACTCGGCAGAGTACTCGCCCAAGTACTAGGACTAGATCCCCTCATCGAGTACGAGTAGTCAAAAATGAGTACATAACCGGTATAACTGGACGAGTAATTGGAGTAATCAGCTAACAGGCCGTGTACTCACCCGAGTAGCCTGTCTAGTGTAATGAAGGTATGAAACCCACGGTCAAATTTAATTAAGTCCAAAGCGACACAGCCTAGCAAAGGAAGCCCACAACTTATAGCACTAATAGTAACACACACACACACCTGAGGGTGGCGTCGTAGCGACAGCGCAAGAGGGAACCATAGCGAGGGAGGGCAGCGGCGATGGCTGCTGCTGCTGCATTTCCTCTCTCTGATGGCAGGCTCCCCTGCTGCGGCTCCTCCCTCCGGCGATAGGCTTCCCTGCTGCGGCTCCTCCCTCCGACGACGGGCTCCCCTGCTGCGGCTCCTCCCTCCGACGACGGGCTCCCCTGCTGCGGCTCTTCCCTCCAGCGTTGGCCTCTCCTATTGCGGCTCCTCCCTTCGGCGTCGGCCTCCTCTGCTGTGGCTCCTCCCTCTGAGCAACACAAGATATGGACACAAATAGTATATACATCAAAACAATAGCATCAAATGTAGTTTTGATTTTACATGAACATACAATTACATATAAATTTGTTATTAAAATAGAAAAACCGATTATAAGGTAGAGTGCAAGGCCGATTACCATATAATTACTACAAGGTGAGGTGACCAAGCGAGTACCGGTTACCGAGTTTTAGAACCTTGATGTAAAGATTAACCCAGTAGAACAGGCAGAATAGCATGACTTCCCAATCCCACAGGATCGGCACAATCCATTAGAACCGAATTGACTTCCAATACTCTGCAATGCTTAATCTTTTCATATGAACCAATACTCAAAACACCATCACCGTTGCAACATGCCTGCAAATCAAGCGAGTGAAAGTTCTCACCTTTTCTCGTAGAGGAGGGCGGAGACGAGGCTCGCAAAGGTCTGGGCCTTCATGTCCCTCTCCTCCCGCAGCTGGTACAATTTGTGCCTAAACACCAGGCGCTGGCTTGGCACCTACACACACGTCAAACCCAAACCCTAAACTGATTAAAGCCTCCAAATCAGGCGCGACCAACCAAGCAACCAAACCAATCAAGAATCCTCGATACCCACAGCGTCTGGACGTCGGTGGCGAGGCCGGAGAGGCCCATGTAGAGCTTGTCGTGGACCTTGAACACCCTCTGGAAGTCGGTCGCGACGGTCTGCAGCTGCACGCCGAGGCGGCGGTCACTGGCGATCGCGAAGCAGTTCTTCCCTACCATCGCCACCACGGCGCTCCCGTTGTACTCGAAGATCTGAGGAGGAGGACGCGATCGAGCGAACCGCGCGGATCAGATGGTGAACCGAGTCAAAAAGAAAAAAAAGAGCTAGGGTTCTGGGCGAGGGGGAGGGAAGCGGAGGCCGGAGGCTGGGGTTCCGGAGGGCACTCACCGACATGGCCGGCGGCGGCGGCGGTTGGTATTTGGCGAGCAAAAAAACAGTGTGTTCGTTGTGTAATTGCGTAAGTGCGTACGTATAGAGAAGTTATTGTAGATACGTAGCGGACCCATCTGTCAGTCTCCGAACGACGTACGATGAGTAATAGATACGGATACGGGCCCAGTAGTGAGGCTACAAGGCAATAGCCGTACGGCCCAGGCCTGATTGGGCTGACGGCCTACTAAGTTCAGACCCATGTAAGAGTCAGCTGTTCTAATGGGTCCTAACCATGAGACTTGGGCTTCTTCATATTGATTTTGTGCTTCTGATTTTTGGTTAAAAAAGACAAAAATTAATATAAACATCTGATTTCTTAAAGCAACTTCTTTACTTCTTTTACTATCATCTTCAGAGATAAGATAGGGGTCACAAGTGCATCACACACTCTACTCCTCTCGCTTACATCACACGTATTCATCTCTCTCACTTGTTCCACCGCTCGTCTCCTCTTTCTAAAAGCCACTTCTTTCAGTTACTACTATTTATTTCAGTCAAAAACTATAAGCCACAGCTAAAGGGTGGGTTGTTTTACTTAGATTTAGCTTTTTTTTCCCCATTTACTATAGTAACGAGCTTTTAAATAATACGTTTTTTAATGTACAAGTAAATTATAGTACAAACTGCATCAAGTTTAGTTATACCGATTAAAATCACATAAGGCTATGTTCTTCTATATACTACCTTTCACGAACAATTTAGAATTCAAAAATTTTAACCAAAAACTATAAATCACAATAAAAAAACATCCAAAAACCATTAGCTTTTGCTAATGGTAAAACACACCCTATTGGCCACTGCAAAACAAACGTGACACTAAATACTAGGTTAATAAAGCCTGAACGAGTAGCTGAGGCTTGCTCCCTCTCTCTTTCAAAAAGCTGTAAGTGCATGGCTGAAGAACGAACGTACAACGTGGAGATCAACTTGACCAGGGGCGGAATTGGGCCCCCGGCAAGGTGGGCTCTAGTCCGGGGCGTAAGAAAATATACAGTGTATAGCCTAGGTATTTCTAACTCAGCCCGGGGTAATATTACTTATATTCAACCCAGGTAGCCCACATCCCGCCAGGCCGTTAGCTCATCACGCACTCCCTCGGCCCATCCGTTCGCTCGGCCACCCCCCTCGCTCATCACTTCGCCAGGCCAGGCCGTCCTCCCACTTCGCAGATCCGCGCGCCCCCGCGCCCCGTCGCCCTCCTCCCCGCTGCCCCCTCCCCCCGCCGCCCCCCTCCCCCTCCCCTGCTACCCCCTACTCCTTCCCCGCCGCCCCCTCCCCCTCTTGGCCTCCCCCCGCCGCCCCCTTCCCCTCCCGGCCTCCCCCCCGCCGCCCCCCTCCCCTGCATAGCTCCATTCTTGAAGTGAAGTTGATTGGGGGCTCGCTTTTGACTCTTGTGAGTTGCGACTTAACCGATGAAACTATTACTGGATGTTGTTTATTTAGCTCAATTTAGGTTATGTTGTGTTGTTTGTTATTGTTCATCTGGCCTGGAATGCATTAGCAGTTCAGCACGCTTAGGAGCAAATTTGTTCTATTTTGTACTGCTTGGAAACTGCACTGTTCTTCATTTCCTGATATATAAGAAGCGGTTTTAGTTTATTGCTGTACCTTGCCTTACTTTGAGCTCATGTTTGCAAACATTTGATTCGTTGAGTAACAGCCTATACGAGACGTATATGCCTGGAGTATGGATAGTTTTTAATGGGATATGCCTAGAAACACTTGTGTGTTTCATGACAAATGGAGTGATGTCCTTGGCAATCTTTTGTAGTATTTCAATTGAGAACATTTCTGTTATGATTAGTATTTTGTATTCACTAGCTTGATTGATACAATTGCAATCCAATGATAATGACTCAAATCCAATGATAATGTCACTATGCCAGAAATGGAAACTAACCATACTTCAGATTTTTTTCCTCTATTATTTTAGAGTGAATAATGAAATGACAGATTTTAGCCTTTTTCATTTCTTAATTTGCAACAATTCTTCTGCATCTATCCTTATAGTTACTATGCATAGTATCCTTGATTCCTGGGATTACAATTTCCATCATTAGTTCTCAAAGGATAAATGGAGTAGCTTATAACCAAAAGAGATAGCTCAAACACAATGAATAATGAAATGACAAATTGTAGCCTTTTCATTTCTTAATTTGCAATGATTCTTCTGCATTCATTTTTATAGTTACTTTGCATAGTATCCTTGATTTCTGGGATTACAACCTATGCGTTTGAGCTATCTCTTTTGGTTATAAGCTACTCCATTTATCTTTTGAGAGCTAATGATGGAAATTGTTTGATCATTACTCATTGGCTTATGATTTTGTCTTTTGATTCATGCATCAGTAATCTTAGTAGAACTTATGATGCTTATTATGAAGTTTCCTAGAAACAGAGCAAAGAGAAGTAACAAGAGCTAATAATATTGTTGTACTATCAGATGTCGAGATCCATTGGTGATGTTTACTTGAAGAAACCGGAGTACAACATGGACCCCTTGTTTCGGCAAATTGGTCCCCCTATTGCATTGAAGAGGCCTGCTCTTAGCATTGAACCATCAGTTCAAGTTCACAAGCTGAAACCAAATGACCTGTCTGTCTTGGTCCACGACGATTGGAGGAGGTAAGGAATAACAGAATATATAGCATCCATCAAGGTAATCTCAGTTTTTCGCTCTCGCATAGCCTGTATACATTTTTTATTTTTAAATACATATATACTTGTCGTATCGCCGTATCCTTGTTTTGCAAAATATTTTATCGTGGTATCGCCGTATCCTTGTTTTTGACATTCTTTTCTTATTATGTTGTATGTTGAATTATTGAGCTAAAGTTTCATGTCAACGATGCACTTGAGACATAATTTTGTTACACCTTTGTGTGGGGTATAAATTGGCGTTACTTCTAGGCTGTTAGTCCTTTAGAGTTCAGCCTGGGGCATGGTGAAATTCTGGATCCGCCACTGAACTTGACATGATTCGACCCTCTTTCAGTGCTAACTAAGCAAGCAACAAGTATTACTGGTTTTATCTTTCGACTTTTAGTTATGACTATTATTTTTTTAATTAAAATTATATTATAATGGTTATTAGATTTTTCAAAGCCATTCAATTAAAATAAATAACAACGTAAGAAAACAAGAAAAAATCTTTTTATCTTTATAGACAATACAAAAGAATAAGGGGGAAAAAGAAAAAGCAAAATCTCTGAAAAAACCAAAAAGACAAAAAAAATGAAATAGAAGCCGAAGCGCTGGCTTCTGGAAGCCAGCAACCGAAGCCGCTTAGGGGGTGCTTATTTGGGCTTTTGAAGCTGGAGCTTCTAGTTTTTCTTATACTGTAGCAGTTTTTTTGCACTATAGCTGTTGGTAACTTTTTCAACGTAGTTAATTTTTTTAAAAAAAATAAAAAATGAAAAAGGGTTAAGAGGCCGCTTGGTTGAGCTGAAATTTGATGGCTTATGGCTAAAATTACACTGTAACTGATGATAGCTTATTTAGCGTAATTAAATTTAAAAAAAATCTAAAAATGAAAAAAAGGTTAGCCCATCACATATAATGCAAACGAATACGGAAAAAAGAACTGGTAAAAAATCTCAAAAAAATACCAAAAAGTCAGAAAAAGACGAAAATTATCAACAGTGAAAAATAAGTCAGAAGCTCAAGCCCAAATGATCGGGGCCTAAATCATCACGGACAATGTAAAGGAATAAGAGCAAAAATATACAAAAAATCCCCCAAGAAACCAAAAAGCTATAAAAAGACGAAATTAAGTTAGAAGCTAAAAATTTAAGCCCAAATAAGTTAGAGCGGCCTCCAGGCACTACTGGAGGATTGCACATGTACATACATGCATGCTAAAATGGGAGCGTTTGGTCGAAATAGCGGTATTTGATGCGTGATTAGTAAAAATGGCACTTGTCGTGTGGAATTTGCAAAAATAGCGCATGCACTGCACGGTCACTAGGTAGGAGTGACCGACGGCCGACACACGTAAGCGATGCTGTGTGGTTGGCATACAGATTAGCTAAAACCGTACAGCCACCCCCACAAGGCTTGCTCCAAGGCCCACTAGCTAATATTACCGGTCCGAGGGGTTGGGCCCTCCTCCACAACAAGAAGATGTAGACACCAGCACGTATCACCACCCTTGCCATTGCCTCAGTCACCACAGCTTTAAGTGGTTTCAAACTAGGGAGAAAATTGTGAAAGCTAAAAAAAACTAGTTGATTAGTTCAAATTACAATGACCCATGCCTATCATCATATGCACTCATATACACCCTGTGCCATGGTGACACGAGTCAATATGACATTTCATTGGTTGTTGTTTGACCGATGTACCACTGCCTAGAGTGATACACTTAAACTAATTCAGTGATCTAGATATGAGAGATCGATGACCTAGTTAACCAGCTTGCCAAGTTTGGTGACCTGAAGTATAATTTACTCAATGATACATTCCGCAGAAAGACTTGATGCAATGGTGCTGCGTACCCAACAGTGGCCGCCTATGATGCATTCGGTATAAGAAGACAGCAGTCATGTTACATTAATCTCTAAGTACTAATACTTGTTAAAGCAAGTATGAACGTGTGGTCTCCAACTACCTCATGGGCGGCTGAAGCAAGAGACATGCCCCCAGTGTCATTGCACAGAAGTTGCTACATGACACTTTTTTTTTTGCAGCCAATGACCATGAAACCATATGATATGATCTTAATTTCCTACCTAATACGCACATGGTCGGTTGCTCATGTTCCCATTGTTTCCTAGTCCAAACTCCTAAGATTTGCAGAAGGGTTAGTTAGCCAGCCCACCCAGGGGTCCATTGTATATTCGAGATATATGTCGCGAACCCCCTCTCTCTCTCTCTCTCTCTCTCTCTCTCTCTCTCTCTCTATATATATATATATATATATATATATATATATATATATATATATATATATATATATATATATATATATATATATATATATATATATATAGGAAAAATATCTTTTACACCCAAGTGTAATTACACCCACCTCTAATATACCATCTAAACAAATTTGAAATACTCCTTTATCATCTTGGATATATTTATATACTAATTATAAGATACTCCAATGTGAACCACATGAAAAAATTGTAAGGGAGTTCATAGTTTTTAGCGTATTTTGTAAATGCATTTATATACGTACGTAAAAAGGAGTATGTCAAAAAAATATACATACCACCTTTAAAAAATTATTCATACTACCTAGATGATCTTAAGTACTCGTATACTACACGTACATACCATCTGTTACTCCCTATATCGTATCTCACAACGTAGGGAGTATCTCGCGTAATGGAGAGTATGTACGTATAGTATACGAGTATTTAAGATCATCTGGGTGGTATGAACAATTTTCAAAGGTAGTATGTATATTTTTTTAGACATACTCCTTTTTATGTGCGTATATGAAGGAATTTATAAAATACGCTAAAAACTATGAACTCTTGCAATTTTTTCATGTGGTTCACATTGAAGTATCTTATAATTAGTATATGAGTATATCCAAAATGATAAAGGAGTATTCAAGTTCGTTTAGATGGTATATTAGAGGTGGGTGTAATTACACCCAGGTGTAGAAAGTATTTTTATATATAGGAAAAATACTTTCTACACCCAGGTGTAATTACACCAACCTCTAATATACCATCTAAACGAACTTGAAATACCCTTTTATCACCTTGTATATACTCATATATATTGCATGAAAACTTCGTCCGTACACATGGTAGCTCTCCCTATTATCTATGCTGCAAAGTACGATGCCACACTTAACAGGCTGGATAAGTTCTCCTGATACATGTTACACTATTCAGCAAGTACAATCACTGGAGGCCATACTACACCTGCTATTCAAGATCTGTACAATCTTAATTGGCAAAAAACAAAAAGGAAGAAGAAAGAACATGTACAATATTGTAATTGATCAGTGAACAAAGACTCTCCCAGCAGATCCCTGTCCGAAAAGACAATAGTATCCTTAATTTGCTCTATTCCATCACGCTAAACATTAATCAATCACTTTTAAAAGTTATTTGATGAACTTGTAAGGGTATATGAATCAACTGGCGAGTTGTACAGAATGCACGTCTTGCAAGTCATTAGTAATTGTTAGGTTACAAGGGTAAACAAAAACTTAAGGGTAAATTACATTTGGACCACGCAACTGACGTCATGATTCATTCTTCAAACGCTAATCCAACCTTGTTCTTGAGCTCAAAG
This sequence comes from Melocanna baccifera, assembly GCA_036346265.1. Classification (NCBI taxonomy): domain Eukaryota; kingdom Viridiplantae; phylum Streptophyta; class Magnoliopsida; order Poales; family Poaceae; genus Melocanna; species Melocanna baccifera. Next base: position 15,162,552 of record CM070681.1, read on the forward strand.
GATCACACAGCCATATGAATTACTAGATACTTATATATATATATATATGAGTATATGACATGCTGTGGCGCACTGAACTGGTGCAAAGGTTTCTGCAATGCTATTGAGTTACAGTATGTGAAAAATCTTCTATACAGCACTTTTCAGATCCAAAGAAGAAAAGAAAAATAAATACTGTTTAATTCTTTATACAGACAGGAAGATATGCAATCCCCTTCTCCGCAAACCCCAAAACTGTATCGAGTAAACCAACAAGTGGTAGGTCACAAGGTTGGGGCACACATCCTCAGACAAGCAACACGGAATAAGGCAATTGGAGCAAGAAACAATAACCTGCACTCAGCAGCACAAGTTATCTGAACCATATATGAACGCATTGAATCAATCACCGCATTCCAATCGTATCTCTCCTTTTTTTCCTTCTCAACAGGGAGAATGCATTTGAGTTGTGCAAGGTGATTCCGGGGCGATCCTCAGTGTCCCTCCAAGCTCCATGGGCACCAGAGGAATAAGAGAGTGGAGCACATCTGTGATTAGTGGCCTGTAACTCGGTTCTGACTGCACACAGAGCACAGCCACTGCAGCAACCTGCAAAGTAGCGAAATGCACCAACATAATAGTTGAAAAGACAGATGTACATGGAAGAAACAATTTTGAGATAATTTCGATGATAAGTACTTGGTATAAGTGCTTCGGATCCATTGTGTTCTTGATCATGGGGTCAATCATGGTTGGGAGCTTTGATCTGTCAGTTAGCTGAGGCATGGCCTGCATTTGATTACAAATGCCAGACGTCAATGGGTTAGCCAAATGCAACTTAGCTGCCCAGTGAAAATCGAAAGTATTCTATGCACACTGACATAATGAATTGCTTGCTCCATTGTTTAACTGAAATTATTCTAACGATTCAGAATGTCTAATATCAGAGTATTGTGTACCCATGTAACAATTGATTGGCAGTGAGATGGTGCCATCTTCTCAACTGGCTTCCTTCCCAACAGAAGCTCAAGAAGAACTACTCCAAACGCATACACATCACTCTTCTCAGTCAACTTCCCTGAATTAGACACATTTACACTTAATTAAAATGCCCCTTTTCACCTGATATGCTCCCAATTAAAGTAGAACATCATCACTGCGAATAATGGTTAGTCTATCAAGAGGATTACAACTGGGGTAAAGAAAAAGGAAGAAATACCATCTAATAAGTACTCAGGAGCTACACAGCTCAAATTTCTGGAAAGCTTCAGATTCCCTTTGCTGTGATTCCCACTGGTCACTGCAAGGCCGAAATCTGATATCTGCACAATAACAAAGGATCAATGAACTGACATTTTTTCCTTTCAGTGATATGAGTTATGGTCAATAGTAATGTTTTAATTGACCAGAAGTGAAATAAGCAGCAGGCATACCTTAGCATTGAAGTCTGAATCTAAAAGTATGTTAGACAACTTCAGATCCCTATGGATAACCGGTGGATTGCAGTGCTCATGAAGATACTCTAATCCCCTGGTTAGTTTAGTTTACAGATGCATGTTGTATGAAAGAATTGTAAGCATATAATATAGTTCATCATACAAAGTGAAGGAAAGTGCTAGATGGAAACCTTGCTATGTCAAGAGCAATCTTCATCCGAATATGCCAGCTTAGAGCTGATCCATGTGATGGCCCTAGAGACAACCATATAGATGAAATCTAACCAATACTTCTTATTTATCCAACATCACAATTCAAGTTAGACATAATTACGTAACAAAACCAATAACGAAAATTGGTAGTACTACCATGAAGTTGTGTTTCCAATGATCCATTCTCCATAAGCTCATAAACAATGAACCGGTTCTCCTCATGAATGCAGAAGCCCACAAGGGACACTATGTTCGGATGCTGAATACTCCCAAGCAAATCTAGCTCATTCTGCCAATTCAACAACAACCAAAAGCATTTTCAGCAAGATCACACCCTCATCAAGAACAACGATCAGGGAACAACCATTGACACACACAATCATCACCTCAAATTCCTTCTCGTGCTCCTGTCCCCCGCAGCCCAACCTCTTCACCGCAGCGTCAACTCCTCCATCAAAATTGGCCTTGTACACACACCCAAACCCGCCGACTCCGAGCACATTGCTCTCTCTGAAGTTCCCCGTCGCCGCCTCCAGCGACGCGTACTCCATCGCCACAAGCCCTCTCTTGCTAGTCTTGAATGAGTTGAACTTGTTCAAGATTGGCACCAATGCGATCCTCGCAGTATCTGAACAATGCAAGTAGGTAGGTCAGTAGCTATTTAACTTACAGGGGCAACAAGACAAGTCAACAAGTATTACTAGTTCCAATTAGGCCAGAGCAAGAGAAGGGTCAGGACCTGAGCTCTGGGTGTCCTTGAAGTACGGGGCTCGGCGAGATCGCCGCCACAAGAAGCAGGCATACAACGAGGCGAGGACGATCGTCACGCCGGCGATGGAGGAGAGGACGATGGCAACGATAAGCTCCCTGTGGAAATGGTGGTGCCTCTCCTCCACTGTGGCCTCTGCAACACGGAGGCAAACGAATGGTGCGAGTTAGGCACCGGGGGTGTTTAAGTGTGCACTAATTAGAGAAGATGAACAGCTACCCCTTTTTTCAAACTTGGAAGATCTTATGATCCCAAGACACACTTTCCCCCATCATCCCAAAAGAAAGAACGAGGCATTCCCACCAAATCAGCACCGAAATTTCTGAAAAGGGCAAAAACGAGCGGCAAATTCCCCCAAATTTGAAATTTTGCAAGAGAACACCGAGCACAATTCAGCAATGCGGCGGCACAGGACCAGGATCAAGAAGCCAGAAATAAACACTATAAGAGCACATAACAAACCCAAAAAAACGCAAGCCTTGATCTAACTGTACTTCTAGCTGCCAACCTACCAAAGGGAGCAGGTGCCGCAGCCGCAGGACCCATGGCGACGCTGCCGTTTGAGGAGGTGACGTTGCTGCTGATGGTGAGGGGAGCCCGCATGGGTTCAGGCGAAGGCCCTGGAGAAGGGGAAGAAGCCATGGGCCGTGGAGTCCTTCCATTGGCCGCCAATGGGCAGCACAGCAGCAGCAAGAAGAGGATGGAGGAGCCAAGAAGTGGCAATGGAGGTCGCATTGACTTCATCACTCCCTCCCCTCTATCCCTCGCGCTCTCTCCTCCTCCAGACGTCCACTACTTCGCCTTTAGAGGAGAGGAGACAAGGGCTACAACAAGAACGCAAAAGAAGTATGTGCCCCTCTGACAAGATACAATGCAAGTCAGGGAATCCAAAGAAAAAATGCAGATATATATAGTAGCAGCCGAGTTGTTGTCTCCTCTCCTCTCCTCTCCTCTTCTCTGTGCCCCTTGATGATTCTTGTGTGCACTCCTCCAGTGCTTGTATTGCTTGTGCAGTTTATACTAGTTGTTATTGCTTAATTCTTGATCCCCGGATGATCAGTGAGAGGGAAATGGAGCCAGGAGGGATGGCGATTAGAGAGAGAGAGAGAGAGAGGAAAGGGAGATGTGGTGCACGGACAACAGGGGGTAGGAGAGAGAGAGATTGGAGGTGTTCTGTAGGGTTGATCAAGCAAGAAAGTCATGTGGCAGTTGCCAAAAGGCAGTGCAGCTTTGGAAGGTGATCACTGATCATCTATTCATCTCGGAGAGAAGGTGAGAGAGACGCGTTGCTGTTGCCGTGGTACATGTGCGGGCAGAGGCCGGCACACCAACTTCAGTTTTCGTGCGTCTCCGTGATTCCCTCCCACCAATACGATGCACACTGTGCTGGCCAACTGGGCTGGGGATGTACTACATCTAAGGCACCTATGAGTTTCACAGAAATTTAATAAGAAATGGTTCAATTTCGCATAAATTTCATAAGAAATAGTTCGATTTCTGTAGGATCGGAAAACTGTCCTAAGTTGGACTCGTCGGTCTAAATCGCAGCATGTATAGCAATCAGTAATTTCGTAGTATTTTGCAGAAAATAGGTTGGTTCCTATGTAAGCCTGCCAAAATTTCCATGGTTTCTTAAATCAACAGGTAGCACCGGTAGTTAAGACTTCTGCCACTAGGAATTCAACCCTGGTAGAAACTGCAGCTCTGCATGAGAAAAATAAACGGCAAATGTGCTTAAACGGAGCAAAGGAGTCAAGAGTTTAACCGACGGATCAATTCAGCATTGAATAGTAGTTGTCTTCCATGAGAGAAATGCTTCACCCGTCTCCCCTCCATGTCACTAGGTTGTCCTCCCCTGGTCAGCCAATTAAGAGATCGTTCGATTAAGCTAAATTTGATGGTTTATAACTGAAATTATACTGTAGTCGGTTAAAATTATACTGTAATTGATGGTGACTTATTTAATGTAATTAATTTAAAAAATCTAAAAATAAAAAAATATTAGCCCATCACGTAAAATGCAAACGAATATAGGAAAAATGAACTGATAAAAAAGTTAAAAAAAAACTAAAATCAGAAAAAGATAAAGATTATAAATTGTAAAAAATAAGTCAAAAAGCTAAGCAAAAAAACGAGGTCTAAATTGGCGTCCATTCCGTACGGACCCCACCTGCTAGCGGACACTCAGCAAGGGTCAGAAAAGGACCGCTCTGTCGGTGCATTTCCTCTCCTGTAATGTAATGTTAGACCGGCAGGCCAACAGTGCCTGAATTTAATCAGCGGCTGGTAGCTGCAGATGGAACAGTCAGGTCTCTGGAATCAAGCCATTCTCGAACCAAGCATGGCCTGAACATCCGCTCCAATTGGATTCTACGTACATGTTGAAAATACTAAATTGATGTTTAGTTTAGGTTAGTATCTAGTACGTACGAATCGGTATAAATACAGGGGATATGTGTACCTATATGCTGATGCTGCCGTCTTTCGAGTTTGGACACGGTTTTGCTTCAAAATTCAGAGAGCGCGGGACACCTTTTTTCTCTCTCTCTCTCTCTCTCAAAAGAATAATTAACAGTGTACACACGAAGGACATGAGGGTACCTTTAGATACAGTAATGACAGTACTTATAATATAACTGCTGTTTTTAGACTCCGATAATGACAGTGGCATCATCAGTGCACGTAGTAGAGGTAATTAGGTGACGAACTGATGATCGGAAACTGCCCTGTGCTCTGATCAAACCTGAATGATAATTGGAGGATAACTTCTGCTAGCTTCACTGAATCTTTCGTCGTGAATAACGTCCTGATCGGCGTTTCTGTCCGCATACGCACTCTGGGAGCCAGCCCCATGGCTTGCACATGCGATTGACCTAGCTAGCTCCATGCGTGCATGGTGGACCATGAGCTTTATTTAGCCTCTAGTAATGGCCAGGTTTCTCCGAGTCAGAATAACACCACGCATGTCAAACAACGCGACCCGGTTAGGGTTGGTCGGCCAGGAGGACCAAATTGAGAGGAAGATGTGGTGTGTATTGACGTGTGAGCTGGCATTTGGCAACGGTCGATCGATACGGTCTCCCCGTTGCCGCGCGGATCCACTAGCATATATACGTATTGTTAATTGATATTAGCCGTCGATCCATATGTCACGACGGACGGTTACGATGGTACGGTCATATGCTAGTTTGTCCGATACTGGTACTTAACCCTATGGGTGAGTTCTTTTTAATTACGATTGATGTTTTATGGTTGTGATTGATGATTTTTTGTTATTAATATGATTATTTGTATAAATAAATTAAATGTTACAAGGACGACGGAGGACTCGGAAGAAGTCACGAGCGAAGGGGAGCATTTGCTACGCGGTGGATGCATGGCGCGAGTGAAGTGACACGTTCGTAAGTTGCTTGCTTGGACGCGGCTAATTGAGCCGGAGACGTATGTATGTGTGAATGTATTGCTTACACGTATAGCGCGGTGTAATTAGGATCACGGGGTACAAATGCAACAGCGCCATCGATCGTGTCACCACCAGACGTCACGTCACTGACTGAGCACGGGCGCGCGTACGTATTCGTGTAGCCATCTAATTAGTCGCCGCACATCACAGTTCATTAGCGCGCGTAACATTTTAGCAATGACTTTTAACTGTTAGCTAAAATTTTACTGTAATTGATTTTTTTACTATAGTTAATTTGATTTTTAGACATAATTAAATTTAAAAAATAGAAAAATATGTTAACTCATCACAGATAATGCAAAGGAATTCGGAAAAAAAAGAAAAATGCAAAAAATCTATAAAAAAATTAGAAAAAGATAAATTACTAAATAGTAAAAAAAAGCTGAAACTGAAAAAAACTTAAACGAGCGGAACCTTAAGCGTGCGGCTCTTGCGGTGGCTAAATTGGCCACAGTTATGGCAGAGGAGCGAGCCTGTTTCTATGGCTAACACACTATCATACGTAGCTGTGATAAAATATAGGGTGGTTCTTTTGGATTTATAGGTTGATTTTTAAGATGAGATAAAATGTAAGGTGATTCTTTTATGTCTTTTTAATATAAACTTTAAAAGTTAATTATAATAAATATTATTTTAATTTTATCTATATCGATCAAAATTATATATAAGTATCTTTTTTTATTCTCTTGTGAACAGGTAGAATTTAAAATTTTAAATCATAAATCATAGTTGAAAAGAATCTACGGGTAAGCCACCCATTTTGCGGTGTCCAAATCGACCGTAATAGATCAGGGAAAACTTGGTGTACGTATGCGCCTGGGATGTGATTAATTAATTAATCTGATCGTTTGGTGTACTGTTTTGCACACTCGCACGGGGGAAAGGGGTGGCTGAAACGAAGTGAACTAGAATGCCGTTGCGATTACGGCTCCTCTGTTCCGCAAGGCCCACCGCCTCGACGCCTCCATCTCCACGATTTCGTAGATTCTGCAGAGTTGAGTTGGGCTCCGTCTGGTGCCTTTCGGTTGTGAGATTTCGGCCCATGGGCTACGTAGCCAGTAGCTCAGGTCACAAGCATTTTCATTTACCCTTTTTGTTTTCGCAATGGCCAAGGCCCCATGGCTAATTTGCGGCTGTTGTGTCGTGCGGTGTCTATTTTTAGGGGTGATCGGAATAGCGATGGTTTGTTGTTTTTGCTGAAAAAACACTGTAGTTGACTGAAAAAACACTATAGCTGAGTCAGTTTATTGGGTATAATTAAATGTAAAAAATGTAAAAAAACCGAAAATCAAAAACGGGAAAAAAAGTATAAGTAAATTTTTTATAAAAAAAATCCAAAAAAAACGAATTTTTTTTCACTGTAGCGCGCACTGTGCACGCTACAGTGAAATATCCGCCCGTCGCCGAACGCCCATCGCCATCGCCATATTGATCGGGGCCTTAAAGTTGACGCACAGAAGCTGTTGTGTTAAAACCTAGCAGACTATCCGATAAATCAGATTAAAGTTGGACAGATCAACTCACCCAATAGTTGTTCCTCTCACATTTCCACTCGTTTATTACTCTATTTGGAGCGCAAAAATATCTCCCTAATGTGGAATACCGAACAGAAATTGAACCATGTTAGATGGTTAATGTAGAGACACTAATTGCGAAGCTGTACACGGTGGTGGTTACCGCGCACACGCAGTTAATGTGGACTACGCCGTGATGATGTGGACGAACGAGCCATCGTTTACGGTTGCTGTGAGCACGGCGAGGTGAACTGGAATTGAATACCCCGTCGCGCGCTTAATCGCGGGAGGGATTCGCGTGCCGGCCGGCGGGTCCCGGCGCGGCGCGGCGCCACCAGAGGTCGAGACGAGACGACGGCATACATGAGAATGGATGGAATCGGAAGCGCACGTACGTACGCATGCATTTACTGGGAATCGCACGGACGGTGCGCGTCCGTGTGAGCGCCACCAACCGAACTTCAATTCCAGTCGTGGCTGTCGCCTGCACGCACCACGCATCATGGCATCTGTATCTTCTTCGTCTTACTAGGCTGTGCTCGTTAGAGCTCACCTTCCGGAGGTGTTTGGAACAGTGATAATTTTTAATTTTTAGTTAAAATTTTATTATAATTAAATTAGTTTATTAGATATAATTAAATTTTTTAAAAAATAGAAAAAAATATTTTAACCCATCACAGATAATGTAAAGGAATATAGGGGAAAAAAGAAAATACAAAAAAATCCAAAATGTTGTCAAAATATCAGAAAAAGATGAAATTACTGAATAGTGAAAAAAACTGGAATTGAAAAAAAAACTCAAATGAGCACTTAACTTCCAACTTTTTTATTTTTGTCTTTTTTTTCTTTTTTTATTTTATTTGCTTGTTTAGTTTTGTTCTTATTTCTTCTGTATTATTTATGGTGATATAACTTTTTTATTTTAAAATTTTAATTATGTTGAAAAAGCTACCAACAGCTACAGTAAAAAAAGTATCTATAGTACCAAATAAACTAGAAGCTCAGGCTTTTAATCTCACATAAGCACAGTCTAAAGAGCCTGAACAAGGTTACTTACAGGTGGGCTGTGTGTGCTGATGCTCAGCCCCAAGGGCGACCAAACCTACTGCACAGCCGTATGGTATGGGCGAATACCATGTGTAAACTTCGACAAAAGAATTCCTCGAAACACTGGTGGATATAAGGGAAAGGGTGTTGTATGATGACACTACAAAATTTTCTGATGAAACTTGGATGCGCTTGCCAAGCACGAGATAGACGTATTCAGGTTCCAATTCAACAATGATTTAGTTGTCTTTCAGCTATACGATAGACTTTGATCATGAAAATTCGCAGTTTCCTTGTCTACATGCACTGATATTATGAGAAAAAGTTTCCGAAAGTTGTACACAAAGTTCACGATGTTTACATATTTTTTTAATAATTGCTCGAAAAACAATTACATAAAAAACCTTATGTTGCCATTCAAAATAGCGATAAAAGTCTATCGCCAAATGAAACGATGATATACTGATGTCAATCCTGTAGAGCTGCGTGATGGCAAAGAACTCTCTGTCGCCATTCCGTTTGGCAACAAAGCTTCTGTCGCCAAAACAAATCGCGACAAAGCTTCTAGGGCCAAATGAAATAGGGACATAGCTTCTGTCGCCAAATGAAATGGCGATAAAATCCATTATCTCTGTTTTAATAAAATATGCATTGCAATCGAGGTTTGGTTTAAAGAAAATATGATTGCATTTCATCAAGGTTTTATTTTGTAGGATTAATTGAAATCGGATATTACAAATTTTATAGGACGATTCATATTTTTATGTAATTCCAAACGTTTTAACGAGTTAGTGAAATAGGCAGTGGTGGCCCGGAAATGTTAACATGCATAATTTCAAGCCCAATATAATTTTTTTGTAACCTTAGGTTTGAGCGTAACTAGAGAAACAAAGATAAGATTTCAAGCCCAACATAACACTTTGACAATGAAGGTACAAATTACATAGGGCGTATAGTTTGGTTCGGTGCATATGTTTGCCTATCTATTCATAGGGTACAAATGGCAGCTTGCACAAACCATAGACCCGGACTATAACAAACACACCTTTTTGAAAGAAAAAAAATACTTGATGGATGGAAATCAATTTAGGCTTAGGGGCATACGCCTTACTCCCCCTATGAGCTCTCCTCTTGGCTTCGAACCAATCCATCCACAGTTCGGTAAGGTCCTTATTCTTTGGTATATTGTTGCTCTTGTCTTCCAGAGCTTGTTCACGTTCCTTCCGTAGGTTCTCCATGTAATCCTCTTGTTTCTTCATCTCCCATTTAGCTCTCTGCGCGCTCCCGCCTAGCAACAAATGCAGGCCCATAGTTGGTAAGTTCCAATTGCTCATGAGGCGAACTCATTCCCCATTTGCCAATCTCAAGTATGACCTCCATGAATTCAGGCCCTTTAGCTCCACTAACTCAGAGTATGTGCATTGTTGTGCCTGAGTTACAACACCATGCGACTTTAGATCGTGTAATGCATGGTCCAATGAGAACACATGACACAGCCACCGCATCACATTGCCCCACATACGCTCTTCTAGATTTGACAGACTGGCCATTACAGATAGGAAATCACGCAAATCAACTCTGACTACACGTATATGTGGGATGCCTTCTCTATAGTATATTTTTTCGATCGTACTTGTCGATGATTTCAACAAATAAGCCGATGTTGATGCCGGATGCTCAATCAATTAAGCACCACAAAATAGACCTATTGTCAGACTAAGGAGCAACGCCTTTGGATACTTTGTGTTAATTGCACTAGTTCAGGATTAGCTAATGCACACAATAGACAACAAAGATAAATATCAACTATATTGACATATATTGATTAACTAAATTTAGACCTGAAAGCCAAGGTTTGCATCCACGACATATAGGCCAAATTTAAATATGAGCAATGAAAGAAAAAGTTGAAGTGGAAGAACCCCAAATAGCTTGCCCACAGGCAATCGATAGTAAGACACGACCTACTCGTCCTGATCCTCACCGTGGTTAAACCCATCCTCCTTTAAGTAATAGATTTAAGCAAAGGTGAATACAAAAATGCACTCATCAAGTTACACGGAAAATACATTATTAATATAACGGCAACAAGTGAAGGCATATAGGGTTATTTGAGCATAAAACAGAATTGAAAGAAATACAATAAATAGATAGAAAACTACTAACTTTAATACATTAAGTAAAAATAGGATTATAAATAAAATTAATACCGTTATTATAGGTCCATCCCCCACACTAACCTAACCACGGGTATCCCATCTGAATCATCTTTTTTAAAAGATCTCATATGGATTCCATCCATCCATAAGCCTCTGATAAACTATTTTAAAAAACAAAGTCTAATATGTGAAAAACTTTACTCAGTATGCCCATAACCATAGGCACATTTATTCAGGATAGTTTATACACTCTATAGAGGTGGTACAACTTAACCAACAAGACATGAGATCATGACAAAAATTTTATAATGCAAAGCCATCAACCTGGCCACATCTCTACTAATGTTTCACCTCAATAAGGAATCCACCATATCGGGCCCCCTCTCTTGTGCCATGTGAGACTTCTAATGGCCTACGCCATATTCACATTTAATCTATAACGAGACTCACATTGGGACCCACAAATTAGTCAACTAGGATTGTCTCATACCAGCCTTATGGTGATACGATACAGCTTTGTAGTAGTACCTCATAGATCGGTCTTTAATTAACTTAGGAAGACTTTCCACATACCCCTTATACTTAACATCCACATTGAGCCACCAAGCAGCAACGTACGCTAGCAAGCACCCACCACCTAACCATTTGCCCAAGCCTACACCAAGTTTTATATTTTTCTTTGTCAAATATTTTATAGTCCATCTTGACTTATTGAAGTCAAGAATCCATTTTAAAACTCATCATTTTATATGAAAGGTTATCCCAAATCTAGAATTATCTCTAAGCATGTCTAAGCAGTTCTACAAAATATTCCAGCTAAAACTAGTATACTAATTAGAATTTTATTCTAGGGTGATAAGGTATATGGGAATCAATATCGAAAGGGAGTATTAACAAGTAGGTAATTACTAATTTTAAAATTGAATTGAAATACGTTCAATAAAAATATACATGCAGAATAATATAAAATAACATAAATTTATTTATAAACTAGGATCAACATGGTCAATTGTCCTTTCTTCATGGACTAATGTGAATCATCGAGGTACAATTCTTCCAAATCATCGCAGTCTACATGTGAAAATAACCAACTAAACTCAAATCAAACTCAAATAAAATTAAATAAATTCCAAAAATTCTAAAACATGGCATATTTGGATATTATGATTTTAGATGAATTTAAAATTTTGAATGGGCTCAATCGAAGCTAGGATGAAGGAGAACAGACTCTTGAAAGTTTGAATTCCAAGAAAATGAGAGAGAAAGGAATAAAATGAATTTTCTGGAATTATTTTTCTAAAGAAAAATATGATTACGACATTAGCAAGAATTTTAGTTTTTTGGTGGAATTATTTAAATAAAGGAAATTTGTGTTTTCTGCTGACGTGGCACGCCTGGGCTGACGAGGTAGTCGAGGCTGGCGTGGCACGCCCATGGCACCACGTGGCTACCACATAAACCACTGCACGTGGTATCAGAAAGCTGACGGACCTTGACCGCGTGTTAGTGTGGCACCCTTGCGCTGAGATGGCGTTTGCGTGGCATGACACATGGCCACACCTGGCAGGCACGTGCTGACGTGGCCTCATCGATCAAACGGTGGTGGCCACTGGGACCGAGGTGTGCTGGTGCTCCAGCGCATGGTGGTGGTTTGTGACGCGTGCAAGCGAGAGAGGGAAGACTAGAGAGTACTTCTTACGTAGGCGCGAAGCTCGATGGCCCGTAGAGGTGGCCAATGATGAGGAATGGTGACGCTCTGGTGACGACAGAGGACGACGAATGGGTGGCCGACGTTGAAGCTCAGGACAGCTCAACGTGGTGGGAAAAGCTCATCGGAGCTCGGGGAGAGGGAGCACGGTGCGGAGCCACTTGAGTGCACGAGGAGGGAGAGGAGGCGGTGGAGGGGTGAGGTGAGGTTCTAGAGTGCTCAGGGAGGGGTTTTATAGGGTGGAGGAGGGTGCACAGGGGCTAAATTGCTCGTCATCAATTGGGGGTATTTTCATCGTATCATAAAGCCATAATAATAGAGGAAAAAACTACATATGTCCTACAAAAACATACCTAAAATGACAATTAAACTACATATTTCATACAAAAAATTATAATGTCAAATTAAACAATCTAATACAACTATGCACTGTAATAAACTATGTCTACAAAAAATATTCTAACACGACAAATACTCCTAAAACTACCAATATAAATTGAACTACCTAGTCAAACTATTTTTCTAAAAGCAGCTAGCCCGGAACAACTAACTACTATTATAATTGAACGGTAAATCAACACAAGGATTAAGGTAAATCAACTTGGGAATAAATGTCATTATATAAATATTCATACAAAAGTCTAATCACATACATATACTACAATGCTAAAGTCCGAAGTTAAATTTACAATTACAAGTTACAATGTAAATTACAAGCTTACGACATAGCTAAATATACCCTAATTCTCTTCACTGCCGACCAAAGAACTGTGAACACATGTAATTCAAATGTAATCCAAAACAACAACTGAGAAAAGCAAAAGTAAAAGGATAAAAGAAGAAAAGTAAAATGAATAGAATTACCATCAGAAACCATTATCAAATTAATTGCACGACGGCAATCGCTCATCGAGATATCAGATTGTTTGAGGCTAATCAACACTTCACATGTTAGTGATTTCATCATCTGACAGTAGTTCCAGTTGTTACCCATGATTTTGTCATTTTACCACTTACTAGTTAAAGCACCCACCAGACAGAATACCAACCGAAGACACGATCAAAGCCACGGGTCACCACCTAGCACACCCAAGGAGACAGAGAGAGAAATAAGGCCGAGAGAGAGAGAGGCGTGAAGCATCACTACCAAAGCCACAATCCAAAGCCTCCATAAAGCAGCCAGCTTCACTGCACAACAGCGCTCACGAGCTAATAGAGAGCTGATGAGGGCATAGCAGAGAGAAAGAACCAAAGTCCACAACCACCATAAGACCACCACAGCCACCACCATTGTCCATAACTAACCATATACACCACTGTAAGATGGAGGAGACCAACAAGAGGGGTGCAAATAGACGGCCTTAAAATTTTTCTTCTAACTAATATCAACTTTTATTTGTCTAAACCAAGTATATAATATAAAAGCTTAACTCAAATTGGTTTAACATAAATAACGCATAAATCAATAATGTTTACCTAAATGCAGCAACAATCTAAGTCTAGATTTGCAATTCTAGAATGATAAGCAATCAATTTAATTATATGAATGTAAATTGCTTGAATGTAAGGTGAGCATAAGAAAACAAACTACAAATGATACAGTTGCTTTTTACCATGGTGTTCGGAGACTTGCCGGTCTTTCCTAATTCATATTAAGGTAAACTCAAATAAATTGGACCACAAATTAAGCCCTCCACCTCCAATCCACTACAAGTAGCTCTTTCCCGTTCCGAGTAGATGAACTCCAATCTTCACACTTCGTCGGGTCTTCTCACAACCTTCTTCGAGAAGATTACCACGCACGATGTCTCCAACATCGTCTAGGAGTCAGCAAACTCTAATAGTAACAAGTCAAGCACTTCACTTCACTCTCCCCACGTGCAATGAATGCATAAGCTCATGTGGATACTCAATCCATCTCTAGATGTAACACAGATAATCTAAAGCCTTCCTTCTTGCTCACTAGGAGTAACACATGCACAATTAAGAGGAGGACCTCACACTAGCTCAAAAGAGTGAAATAAAGTGTCAAAAGTATTGCCTCAATGGCCACAAAGGGGTATATATAACAACACCATAAAAAATAGCCGTTGGAAGCAAAACCCCCTAAAAATTAGGTTTCCAGTAGTTCCATCGTTATAAAACTAGAACTACAGCTCGCCTCGTAATGGTCAGAAAACTAGCTGTTATCAGCGAAATCGGTAGTTCCACCATTCATTTTTCGGTACCTCTAGTCATCAGACGTACCGTACCACACATGCAGAAGCACCTCTCTCGCGGGAAGGAGAAGATCACTACACATGTGTCTCTCTGGAGAAAATGTACCGCAAGATTTTTTGAAACTTTTAGGATCCAGTAGTACCGCGCAACATTGCTGGTACTTCCGCACACCGCTCGAACCACTCACACAGAGCTGATACTTTCGACAATCAGTAGCACTGCGTAACACACGTCGGTAGTTTTGATTTTTGATAATACCATAAAATACACAGCGGTAGTTTCAATTATCCTGAAAAATACAGGTACTTCAACAGATTTTGCAAAATACATTTGCAAACTATAATATCATACACATAAAGATCATACATGATTTCTAACAAGTTGTAAAATACATTTACACACCTTTGAAATCATGATACGAAAAATTGGTACATGGACTTTAACACATTCGCAAACCTAAATCGCATCTACAAAGATTATATATGAGATTCAACCATTTACAAAATACATTAGCAAATATAAGCCTCATACCATAAGGAATAGGAAATATGGACTTTAAATATTTGCAAAACACATTCGCAATGTATAGTCCTATGTTACAAGGATTCAACATATGAGCTTCAACTATTTGTAAAATATAATCGCAAATATAAATATTATCCTAAGGAGAGTTAGAGCAAATGATGTTGAGCTATCAACACATGATGAGACTCAAGCTATTAGACATGATCCCTCTTAATAGTACAGCACCTATGCTAACAATCTGATCTTCCATCCAAATACCGAGACTAGTAAAAGACTAGGGACATATTCTTAACCCTAACTAGTCATACCTTTGCCTTGTGCTTCTTTTTAAAGCTTGATGACACAAATCCTTGTTTCAAGTCTAGGTCATTATCTTGATATGCATTAACTTATGATGCATTCTTCACATGACCTTTATCAACATATGACAGGTCTTCACTTGATTTCGATGATTAACTCATAATCACCTTCTCTTTGACATGCATCGACTCATGATACATTTTTCTTGAACTTTATTAATACATGATGGGACTCGTCTTCACTCAATGATCAACTCATGATTATCTTCTCTTCTTGATAGCCTTCAACACATGAAGTCATCTTCCATCATTTTGACTTGATTATCTTCAACAAATAAAGTTATTTCAAGTCTTCCTTATTTGTGGAATCTAACCTATTCATCCAACACATGGAAAATATTAGCCCATAAACTAATTTCCATCAATTACCGAAACTTCATTATTAACACATAATGGAGGAACTAGATTCTACAATTTTTTCTTTTTGGTAATTCATGACAATCTCAATAAATAATGAGATAAAAATAGATTTGCGAGTATACATAATATGCACAACAATTATATACTTTAGAATAACCTTTCTTAAGTAATTAACTCATTTGAATATGTGTATTTATCTTTGAGATTAATTTCTACCAAAACTTACTCATTTGGTTGTCATTAATCATCTAACCATTAATATATAATAGAGAAACTAGATGGCAATCCGATTATAAGTATATATATAAACACACAAGCTATATGTACTCAAAAAATATGTTTCAAAATAAATATCCTTATTATGTGGAAAGAAGAATATGGGTCAATACTAATGAAACCACAAAGTACAGATTGAACTCTCTCTAAATATTTGCATATAAGAATGTATAGTAGAAAATATATGCACATATTCATCTTACTATTGGTGGAGTTTAATCTATATTTTGGATATGAGAAATGCACTAAGATATAAATGAATGAGATATCGAATGCATACCTATGTGATTTCATCTTTTCATCCAAGTGAGACTTAAGAGATCATAATCAATCAAGCACGTTAGTCTCACAATGGTATTTGTTATTCATTACATCCAAATAAGACTAGACAATATTATAGTTGATAAGTAAGTTAGTTTCGCAATTGTATTTATCATTATCACTAAAACCAACTTAATAGAGTTTGAACTTACAATCACCAATGCCCAGAGCCAACCATAGTCACCTCCATTGCCACCGAAACCCAGAACTAAGGGAGAGCAAGGAGGCTTCAGCCGATAGTCAAGAAGAAGGACCCAAGACTGGAGGCCACAAGAAGGAGGAGGGGACCGCCATAAGACTACGAACTATTAGGTCACATCGAGCTAGGAACCAAAAGAGAAGGGCCGCAAACACATGAGAGTAGGACCACTCCCCCACACATCCCAAATCGAGCCCGACAACACCAGCAAGGTAGCCCCAAGTCCTCTACTATTCCATTTTTGTCCACTTCATGAATTTATAAGCATATATTTAAGGGGAGTTTTGTTTATTTATTGTAGATTTTGAGAGCACTTAATTCTTTATCTCTTTTGAACTCATCTCAAGAATTAATTGTAATCAAAAGTCAAAATCTAGAATATGCAACCCATTCTTCAACTTGATGTATATTCAAAACTTTCAAATTCACTCAAATTGTCTAGGTTGTCATCAATTATCAAAAAGGGGAAGATTGAAGCATCTAGTCCTCTAAAAATTGATTTTCGTAATTAATGATGACAATGCTCAAGGGACTAACATGTTTATTAAGATGATTGAAAAGTTTAGTCTTGGGTTTTGACGGTGTCATGGAAAAACCATGCAAAGATGACTAGGGATTGATATGGCTCAAGGCAAAAATATAATTTAGCCTACCTCTTTTATAGTTTTTAACAGTCTCGGCGTTTGATGGATAAAGATCGAATTGGAAGGATAGATGATATATTGTTAAGAGGGGTCATGTCTAGTAGCTTGAAGATAATCTTGTGCTACATTGATCAGATCTACTACACGCATACATTTGAAAATTCATTTCGGATCACTCTCTGTTTTTTATTAAAAACCAGTATGGCTGCCATTGTGTCCGCGGTAGTAACTCTCCATCGGTACTACCAGATCCGAACTTTACATGCCTAGACGTTATTTTCAAAGAGGTACATATTTGGACTTGGCCAGTAGTATCGTAGCAGTATGGCCGCAATTTAGTTGGCCAAACTTTACATGTTGGCACTTTACATACCGAAATGGTCTACTTGACATTACATACTGGTACTACCAGACTTTACATCAGTACTATCGGACTTTACATACCAGTATTTTACATACCAAAATGGTACTACCGCTATTCTTGGTCGGTAATACCGTAGTGGTATGACCACAACACCTGATTGGTATGATCGCACTGTGGTATGACCACAATTTAGTTAGTGGTAGCTAATTTTTAGAGAGATATATTTTGAGAGATTTTCCCCTCTTTGAAAATTGATACTACCATAGTTGAAAGTACAGTACTACCACATGATTGGTACTATTGGGCCTTATGAGTGGGGTACTATTGAATCTGAAGTAGCCGTTGAACAGTGGGTGCGATAGTACCGGCCAATACTTGGCGGTAGTACTGCTCCACCTGAGTTTTTGGGAATTTCATCCCCAATGGTCATTCTGATGGGTGGAGGCTATAAATATCTCCCCACTAGCACCAATCAAGCACTCTTGAACCTCATCGAATACTCTTGAGGTTTTGCACCCTTCTCATCAACTCTAATACATTATTTCTTATTTTGATATTGTTAAGAGCATTCAAGTGCAGTGCATCATCTAGTTGATATTTGTGGAACTTGAAAACCTTCAAGCAAGTGCCATTGGTTTATTACTCTTGGTGATTGCCGACATCTAGATGGCTTGAAGGAGTTTGCATGGTAATCTTTTCAAAGAAGGTTGTGAAGAGACCCGGCATGATTGTGAAGGTCAGAACTCACCTCCCGGAGCGGGAAAGAGCTACTAATAATGGATTGAGAAAAAACTCAAGTTGCCCAAGGATCCAGCTTGATTAGTTCAACTTTCCTTAATGTGGATTAGGGGAGACCGTCAAATCTTTAAGACCACGGGAAAAATTCTTGTGTCCTCTATGTAGTTTATTTCTTTTGCCCTTTACTTTCTGCACTTATATTTCTAGAAATTATTTGATTGTCTTGTTTAGTTAGAATTGTATCTCACCTAGACATAATCTTGTGGTGCCATAGTAAGACATAGAATTTTAGGCCTTGAATTATGCAAAATTGTGTTTTAGCCGAAAGAATTTAAAAACCTCCTATTCACCCCCCCTTAGTCGGTTACCCATGATCTTGCAATGGCGTCAGTGGAGGCGAAGAGTCCGGTGGGAGACACAGGCGTTGGTGGAGCAAGGACTCCACTGGGACGCACGAGATTGGCAGAGGCGGAGAGTCCGACTAGAGACACATGGCGCCAGCGTAGAAAGGGCTCTGCCAGGGTGCCAAGCATCAAAACCAGTAGGGTTGAGACTAGTGACGCCATGGTCAATGGCACCGAAAAAGAAATGAAACTGAGGCTATACTATAGGAGCAAGAGGTAACACTAGTGGAGTCGGAGGTAGGAGCACCGACGACGGATGCAGCGGAGAGCACACCGGGGAACCACTGTTTAGGGGCTGGATCTGGGAGAGCCACTCCCTGAACCACCACCATGAGGTGGATTAAATCGCTAGTGAGAGGAAAAGTGGAATGAGAGAACTCGATGGATCTGGGGAATACTGGTGACGCCGAAGGGGGAGCCAACCAAGGAGAGGAAGGGTGGCAGACGAGGCACCATCGATGGCGCTGTGGTTCCCACCAGTAGACAATACTAATAAAGCAGTAAAAATACCTCCAGTAGACAATACTAATAAAGCAATAAAAATTATGATTTCCCTAAGAGTAAAATGATTCTAGAATAATACAAATTATTCAACATGGGATTTTGCTTCATTCGGAATATTAACTATAACCCTAAATAACATAGATTATATTGGTCCTAAATAATGTAGGGAGAACTAGTCCAAGGGGGAAGGACAGTCAGACCACCACTGAGGCAAATTTCCAGTATTAGTATTCAAGCAAGCAAGCCGTTGTTCTAGCTAGTTATTTTACTTCACATATTTTACTGCTATTACCTTTCATCAAAATTAATTTCTTTTAAAAGAAAAGAGAAGAAATAAGGATTTGAAAGAATTAAATATGGTAAATAAGAAAAGGGAAGGACCACTGAAGGAGCAGCGACCTGCATGACTATATAATAAATGTTGAGAAAACATTATATATTATGCATTTGGCATCGCATCCAAGGAAATACGAAAAACCCAGTGGCCATAAGAATTCAGTATAGCTATGGTTAAAATGATACAAGTCTATGCAATACTTTAAACAAATCATAAATTCATCCCAATCTCTTTTAGTTTGCGGAAACCAAGCGAGGGCTTTTTCTCCTTTAGAATGATTGTTAGGATAGTTTTGGATATTTAAAACTTATAATTTTTTAAGTAATAAATTATGTTTTTAAATAAGGGTTAGATAAGAATTTGAGTAAAATGAAGATATAGGTGCATCATTATTTCAAACTTGCTGAGTAGCTTGTACTCACTCTTGCTATTAAATCCCCCCTTTTAGAGCGCCAAACACTGTTGGGTATGCTTGGGGACTGACAAGGGTGGGGTGGAAAATGAAGGCACCCATGGATACGAGGTTGGCAGTTGGGATGATTAGGCGGCCTATAGCTCGTCATCTTGGGTTATTTCTTTTCTCCTATTTAGACTTTACGCATATGTATAATTAAATTGTAGAGGACAACTATTATTGTAATGTTATCAGGCCGATTTATACGCCCAAGAGTTTTAGCCATGCGTGGTTTGGTACTATAATAATGAGAAAGTAGCATGTCTCTAATTATTGTTCAACTGAAATACTCCGATAGGGTTATTTTTTGATGATGCGGTGACGTGGCATTCTTATCGAGCAATAATCCATTGACTCTTACCATATTCTAAGTACAATGACATAGGATGCCACAGGGGCTCTGTCGCCAATTCAAATAACGATATGCTTCTCTGTCACTGATTGAATTGACGACAAAGCTCTCCTCGTTGAATGGAACTGCGACAGCCAATCTGGCCTGTTGGCCATGTCTACTTGGCTTCCTGTCATCCTTTTATTTGAAGAGAAAGTTCTATCGTTATTTCAAATGGTGTTAGTACTATGTTTACAGTGATCTGATACACCACACCCCTACTGGTACAGTGGTTGCCCTTCCCCGGTTGTTCTCCTCTGGTTGAGTGGTACTACTTGTGTTGCAATAGTTGCTAGGAAACACGCATGCAGCACCAACGTACGAAAAGACGGTGTACGTACGTACGAGGCGCGCATATCAGGAGCATTCCGTACGCTCTTGGTACGGTGCTTTTGTACGCCGAGCAGCTCAATTGTCTAATCTGGCCAGTGTCGGATCAGTGAGGGCTCGACACGGTCCATACGAGATGAAACACGAAGGTACGTACGTGCTTCTCTGTTGCTTTTCTGAGTCTCTGACCGCTAAGTACTGCCACAGTAAAAGTACCGGTAACAATTTTGCTATAAGCTTTATGCGTTTTTTCTTGAGAGGAAACAGGTTTTATGCTTCGATTCTCGATACTTTGTATGGTCAAGAAACACAAAGTTGAGCTTTCCGTGAGCGCATCTTCGTCCTGTCTGCCTTTTGATCTTACCCGTTGGTTCCTTGCCTTTTGACCCTTTATTCTCTCTGTGTAGTTCTACCTGAGTACGCCTTTTTTTTCATTTGAGACGTAGAAATTTCACATAGAGCAAACATTTTAATTTATATAGAAATCAAGAAAATATCCCACATTTTAAATGGGACCTTGGTCTTCTATACAAGTACTGTTAGTTCACTTGCTAGTTAGGTTCATTTAGATGGTATATTAGAGGTAGGTATAATTATATCTGAAAATAAAAGATATTATATATATATATATATATATATATATATATATATATATCAGTAAACATGTTTTGGCATTAGATTCACGACAAAAGCGAGCGAGAATAATGTAAGCGTTTTGCGGCCAAGCTAAAGTATTCAAGCACTGTGCTGTGTCTCCTCCTATCCTACGGGCGTACACGGCGTTGCTTGCTTTGATTTTTTGTGTGTACAGCAGCACAAGCTATCGACGATGCTCGATCTCTACTTCTATCCGTCCTTTTTAATTTTTCAACTATTTTTAGCTTCAATTTATATTAGTAGATACTATATATCAAACCTGATAGTTATTATAAAAAAAACTATCAGACACAGACCAAAATAACAGCCTTTTGCTCAGGGGTGAAGCTAGAGCACGAAAGATCCGAGCGCACACTTCAATATACACATGTAATTATGATCTAACATATACATATTTGGGTCAGGGTGGTGCACGTATTTAGGCTAGGGTGGTGTACAAGAGGTAAAAATGAGTTGCTAATACCTTAACTTTTGATTTTATTCTGTTGTTAATGCATTCGGGTTAGCCAATGTGACGTCGCCCCTGCTTTTGCTGAGCGGTTTGGGACCGAGCGGTATGGACGGGCACATGTCAACACGAGCGCCACGCACTTGGTTTGAGTTGAGTAGCGAGGAACGAGGAGTCAACGCATAATTCCTCGAGGTTCTTGGGCGCCGACCGAACAGGCCAGGAATTGTTCGTGTTTGACCATTGTGTATATATATGCGGCAAGAACACGTTAACAGGTTTGGATTCAAGTAGGTTTCGAATCTGTCCAGGTAATGGGGCTGCATACAAATGTATTCCAAAAATCATAGCTAGGGCGCGCCCTTATGAAGTAGCAGGTTTTTTTAGTTTATAGTTTGATTTTTTACAGTAATTAATTTTTAAATGAAGTATCTTTTTACGATGAGATCTACAAGTCTATAGTAGTAGATACTATCCTAATTTCTTCTATATCGACTAAAATTACATACGAGTATCTCTCTTTGTACTCTATCTCACAAATAATTAAAATTTAAAATTTTAAGTTAAAAATTATAAAACATAGCTAAAAAAAATATACATGGATTTTAGAAAGTAGACCTGCTCCTCAAAAATTCGTACGGAATTCCTCTGTCTCGAATTAGCTAGCATGGCTCATGATGACCGGTGAGCAACTCGAAAAGCCTGCTCCAACTTCACAGAACTATTACAGTGCAAATTCCAGTAGGATTCTTGCAAAATTTCCGTGTTGGTGACGGTGCAAATCGAAAGGGATGGGAGACGAGGCAAGCCAAGCTGAACCCGAGCTCGGCTTGACTATTACTCAATTAAGCAGCTCTCTTGACAGATGCACGCGTGCTTGGTGCGTTAGTAGGTCCAAAGGAGGTACCAAGAAATTGTGTCATGCATGCATGTCTATTATTTATATCTTCGTACCTAAGTTTATGAGTCAGCCATTGATGGCTGAGTTTTTTTTGGTTTATAATTTATAATTTTTTTTCTAATAAATAAATAAAATATTTTCTTCACTGCTGTTCTAAAATATTTTATTGAGAAAGATTTTAAAACATAAATGACAACTGTAAACAATTAATAGCGGCCGAGAAGAATCCACTCGGGTTGCTGCACCGAACTGCCTGGGCATGCATGTGATCGCCCACTCATTTTCAACCGACCATCTGACGACTCATGTCTTTTCACTCACATCTCTACAGTTCTACGTACGTGCTGCCGTGCTCTCAGTGTAACTCCATGAAGTTTCCATTGTCCACGCGCCCATGCATGACCACATGTAACAAGAAAGGCCCGGCGATTGGTTAGTTAAGAAACAACAACACGATTGATCTGTTTAGAATGCATCAGCTAAATATAAAAATTGCTAAATTTCGATAGGGATCCAGCAAAATTCCTTAATATGTATAGCTTTGTTTAAGAGTGTTCAAATCAACTTTAACTTCTATCTTCTGTTTAAAAAAACTAGAAGCCGATTTGAATATCTCGGCTTCTCTAAATCGCTTCTAAAAACCATGGTTAGTTTTTATCTTCTCCTCAATGTCCGTATCTTTCAAAAACTGTTTTTAAATTTTATTCAAAAACTATTTTTTTAATTATTACTATTTCATCAAAAACCATAAGCTCCATACGATTAAAACTAGCCCAACCCGCTGTTCTATTGGTTCATCGGACAAGGCATCCATATTCTGGCATCGACCAACTGGCAGAGATAGAAAACGGTAAGTGATAATTTATTTTATCTGATATTTGTATTTGAGAAAATACGAACATAGTAAATAAAATTTGTATTTGAGAATATTTTTATTCATATTCAAGAATATTTGTATCCGTATGTGAGAATGTTCGTTTTTGTATTTGAGACTATTCGATTCGTTTTTGACCTGTTTCTTTGACAATATTCGTATTCGTATTCGAAACTATTTGATTTGTTTTCATCCCTGGCTACCTCTCTATGGATGATTGTAAGAAATAATTTTCTGACGAATCAAGATTCACAAGCAAGAAGCGAAAATTACTTTACATAATTTTCAACTCTATGTACTACACTACTAAATCGTGTAGACGTGTAGTTTTGTTATATGAATTTATTCTATTGAGATTTGTTACAAAAGTTTTAGGATTCACATTCGACCGAATTAAGTATATATTTGATTCGAATTCATATTCGTTACGATATTTAATTTGTATTCGAGAATATTCAAATTCGTATTTATTTTAAAAATATAATTTATATCCTATTTTATTTTTTAAAATATAAATTTATAATTATATTTAAGACTATCTAATTTATATTTAATCCGTTTTTATCTCTATCAACTGATATGCATGCCCAGCTCTAGCAAGTATGCTAGTTTGGGGTCGAGAAGAACGGGTCAGAATGGACAGCGAATTTCCTAAAGTCGCCCCACGCGATGGAGACCTTGAGACCGCTCAAAGCACCACGAGTGAGGGTGACCCATCTTCGTCAGTTTCGTTCTGCAACATAAGACCAGACTCATATTCGTCTTTACAGTATTATAGACCTATTCTTTTTGATTTCTTAAAATAACTTTTATTTTTTGCTATAGTATGTAACTTTCAAATAAAATATTTTTTTAATACAGAGTCTACAAATTAATTATAGTACGTGTTAAAAACCCAACATTTGTACCATCCAAAATCACAAGTAAGTATCTTTCTCCGTAATCTCTGTTGCAAATAGCTAAAATTCAAAAATTTCAACCAAAAATTATAAGCCACAACCATATCAAATAGGCCCTATGACTAATTCCAACATGGCGGTTTCTTGTTGCTTAGAACAGGACTCAAGTCGCTAGCTAGCTAGATTGTTGCTGGAATTGAGTTTGGCCGTAGAGCCCTCCATTTCAGCTTCTGCTCTAAGTTTGCTTTTATAGTAACTAGTTTTTAAGCAAAATTTATAAATAGATTATAGTAAATACTATATCGATTTTATCTATATCAGTTAAAATCGTATGTAAGTTTCTTTCTATACTCTCTCACACAAACAGTAAAAAAACCATAAATCACAGTCTAAAATAATAGACCCTATGACGATCAAAATACATCTATTCAACACGTTAAATTGCAAGCTACACTTCCTCAAAAAGAAAAAAAAACTATATATACAAAAGCTGTATATTGTAAAAAGATAATTTTAAACGGCCCTACTCAATGTGGCTTATAAAATATGATTTGTAGCTTTTTCATCTGTAGTGGTTGGTAGTTTTTTCTGAATAATTAAATTTTATAAATAAAAAATATTATATCATTACAGATAATACAAAGAAGAAGGGAAAAAGCAAAAAAAAAAAAATTAGAAAATTAAAAGTTAGAAATTGAAGTCATTTACAACAGGACCTTTGTACTTTTACGAGAATTAAACTGCTTCAAGTGGAAAGTTCAGAACAGCCTAGAGCTAGCCGTCCAAAAATTCACATTTTTCTGGTCCACTGCGCTGCCAGATGGGCCCGAAACCGGAGCAAAAGGGAGAGAGAGAGATCCACCCACAAATCACGACCACTGTTGCATGCTTGTGTGCGTGGGAATGTACGCGGTAACTGCAGCCAGCCGCAGGACGCGAGAGAGACACATGCAAGGTGAGGAAGGCCAAGGCACAACTACAGGAGCAGGCTTCCGGGCCCACTGCAGGTGCTTCTTCCCAGCCTCCCCTCACACGGTAACCGAAGCCTCTCACTGACACGCTGTCCCACCCTTACGTCCCACAGCTCGCCTCCAATTCTATCCCACTCCCACCCTTACGTCCTACGCCTCGCGCTTTTACCGAGCCACCCCACTGACACCCGGCCCCACCGGGGGCGTCCCCGTCATTTCGCCGTGGCTACTGCGGGGGCGGGGGCGGGGGCGGAAAGTCTCCCCCGGGCGACGCAACGAGTCTACTCTCGCTGGATGATGGGCCAGTTGTAGGTAGGGCCAGGGTGTCAGTCAGATGGAAGTTATGTGGGGACTTGGCGGGGCGGGGGTAGCTTTCGTAGCGAAGCAAATTTTCGTGGAGGCCTCACTTGAGCCCCTCTCCCTGTCACGTAGCCGAGGCCACGTGGCAACATCTGGGGTGCCATACACCGATTCTCCCCCTCTCGTAGGGGGGAGGTGCGTGTGTGGGTGGGTTTGGACCGCGGTTTTATTCCGACATTTAAAGGCTGGGCACCACGCCGTGGCTTTGGTTCGCCTCCACGCCCCCCATCTCCCCCATTCCCTTCCCTTGCCTGCTTCCCCACCCACATCACCTCCTCTCCCTCCCGTTTGGGGTTTCCTTCCCGAGCTGGGTTGCCACGCGATGGCTGCCGACGCCGACGCGCTCGCTGCCGACATCATCTGCTCTCTCCGCGGGGCGGACCTCGCCGGGTGGACGCCGCCCTGGTGCAAGCCCCCGCCAACGTCGGGGGAGGGGGAGCTGATCTGGCCGGCCGTGGCGCGTGGGAAGCGGTCGCGCCGCCCGTCGCCGGTGGCTTCGGCGGCGGGGAAGGGGAGGTGGGCCCGGGACAGCCCGGCCTCGCCGCTGGACTACAGCGGCGGCTCCGGCTCCGGTGCGTCCACCAGCGGCGGCGAGGACGTTGGTTTCTTCTCGCCGGGGCACCGCCGCGCGGGCCCCGCGCCGGCGACTAAGGTTCGTGCGTACACATACATCTCTCTATTCCCTCGCCTCTCGTGTTGCCGCCGCCGCCGCTTTGGGTTCTTCTCCCTCCCCCACCACTAGTAGCTCTCTCCCTCCTATCCCTGTGCTCCTTTTTGAGTTTTTTTTGCCCTTTGCCAAGTTTTTTGTTCCCTACTGGTCAGCAAAACCCCCTTCCCTTCCTGATTTGAGCACCGTTTTTTTCCAGCTTCTTTCTCCCCTTAACCCAGGCCCCTCCCTTCTAATTTATTCTCCTCATAATTTAGATTTTCCTTTTGCTTGCTACAGACGTCAAGTTCCCATCCTCGTTTCCGCTTCGCAGATCCGCATTGCTTTGTGATATTTCTCTGTTTTGTAGTTCCTACGTTGGGGTTGCAAAATTACCAACAAAGAACAGAAGTTTTAGCCTTTTCCATGCTGCGTATGGGGTTTATTTATGTGCTTGTAGTTGACTCCTACTGGGAAGGAAGGGGGGCAATTCGGGGAAGTCGCGGGAGCCGGTGGGTGCGGCCGGAGCTGCGGCTTCAATCCCTGCCCCTTGCTTTTCCCAAGCTACCCCTCACCTCGCAAAGCGTAGGAGTAACCTTTCTGTATTCTCCGGGGGCATTATGGTCATTTTCACTGTCCTTTATCCCCCGCTGCAATTGCTCGTGTGGTGGGAGCGTGCAGGGTGTGCGGCCCCTCCCTGGATGTAGACAGTGTCCAAAACTCGGGGACCCAAACGCAGCGCGCGACGGGGGGTGGGTGGGTCGGATCGCGGTGGCCAGGCGACGGGGCGCGGGCGCCCACCGGCCGCGCCGCCGCACCGGAACGCGCGAGGGTGTTGCGCGTTGGTGTCCGTGAGGCGGACGGCGGGGCCCACCTGTCGATGACCGGTGTCCGGTTGGGGAGTGGGCTACGGCGTTTCTCTCTCTGCGGAAAGGCGGATCGTGCGCGGGGCCCACCTGTAATGCACCGTGGGAGCGAGGGAACAGGAGCAGTCTGCCGGATGCCGAATGCAGACGTGAGGTTTCTGTTATGGCGTTGCGTCGGAATTTTTTTATTGAAATCCGCGCGGCGAGGGTCTGTCGTGTGTCTCATCATGTTCCAGTTGAGAGTTAGGGAGGGAGGAGGCCATGGGAGCAATTTCTTAAGCATGCCTGTGTTGTGTGTTTATTTTTCTGTAAAGTGTGTGATTCTGTATCGATCCGTGATGTGTCGGACCGCCGTGGGTGGGCTCCCGGTGGCCTGCGTGGAGTTTGCTTCGTTAAATACGCGTTGTTCATTGATTGGCTAAGAACTTACAATTGCTTACTCTCGCTGCAGGTGGGCTCCTTTGGACGGCCACATTTGACCTGCCCAGCCCCGCCTACACGGCCCACCGGTCAGCGACCACGGAAGAAAATGGTGAGTTCAGCTCCTCTCACTCAGGTCACAAGCCCTGACTCCTCCGGTCCTCCTTAGTCATATTGGCGCGCGAGAAGCTCTGAAACAGTTATGGTGTCCTGCGGTAGAAAAGCATAACGATCGTGTACGCGCTTTACTTGTCTTGGCAAAAGAAAGTCTTGACCCGGTCGGAGGGCTCCCCCAGTCTCATCACAAGAAAGGCTGTTCGAGTGGTGGTTGAACTATATTTGTACTAGTTTAGATTTTAGAATAAAGCAGAAGCTGCTACAACTCTGCCTGCCGTTTGAAGCGGTGGGAGGGTGAATAAAAAAAGTGGAATCTTAGGACAAAAGTCACAAAGGTGTACTAGCCAAAAAGATCTACTTCATCATCAAGATGGCCCTGTGACCAAAAAGCTCAAAATCTAGTAAACTACGGAGGGCTTGCGCCTGTTTCTTGTCCTTGTGGCTTAGAGTCCGCTAATTTCAGCTTAAGTTTTTGACTTATTTTTTATTATTTTTAAAATTTATTTTTCTGATTTTTTGGCTTTTTTTTTGAACTTTTTGTTAGTTCGTTTTTACTTATATTCGTTTGCATTATACGAAATAGGCTAATCTATTTTTCTATTTTTAATTTTTTTAAATTTAATTATACTAAATAAGTTACTATCAGCGACAGTGCAAAATAAACTAACTATAGTAAAATTTAGCCATAAACTATGGCTTATTAAGTCCAATTGACAACCCCTTAATTTGGCTTAATGCTTTATTGCTGCGGTGATATGCAGAGGCTACCGGAGGTCCAGCAGTTGGTGCGGTCTCTCACAGTGGAGAACGACAGCCTCCGTGAGGTGATAAACATATCTTTACGTTATACTTTTCTTCAAGTATTCCACTGCCAAATTTACTACCTACTGTTGGCATTTGTTTTGGCTGTGAGCAGGAGATGCGGGTTTTGCAGAGAGCTTGCACCGCTCTGTCAAAAGAAAATGACAAGCTTGAGGTAACAACAATCTTAATTCGTTTTTCCCTTTTTCTTGTCTGTTCCAAATAGGTATGCGGGCCACCGAATGGTATCTATCGGGTGGAATGGCTCATGAAAAAGTTGTCTTGTTTGTTTTAGCTTAAAGCATAAGTGAGAGGTTATAAATTCCTAGCAAGGGAGTTTTTTTTTAAGTCTCCAAAGGTAGTGGTCCATACAATCCCATTGATCTTTTTGTAGGCACTTTAGTTTGTAGGCTATCCGCGCCTAAGATGCTATACGGTGTACAGGTTGGTCGTTAGTGTCATTTTGACCCTCTCTATCTACCCTGTCGAGTTAAGAAATGGGTAACAAGGCTGATGTGCAATTTGCGATGTCAGATTTAGATTTCTCTAGTTTTTGGCAAAACCTCTGAATAAATGTTGGGTCTTGTCTGTAGGCCAATGGCCTGATCATATATTAATTCCACATGTGACTGGATAGAAATGCTGGATCCAACCAACATCAACTCATTAGAGGCAGCATTTACTAAAGAAAATTCATTTTGTTTTAAAAATAGAGAATCAAGATGCTTGCCTCCTGTGCCAAGAGGCCTTTGTAATAAGCGCCAAGAATATCTAGCACTTTGATTTAAATAGCACCAAGGTTTCCTTGTCCTATAAGGCACTCATAGGGGTTGTTCTTTTCAGCTTCTCAAAATGGTTTTTAGCTTTTGCCATAGTATCTAACTTTCAAACGGAGTATTTTTTTAAGATGGAGTCTACAAGTTAATTATAGTATATGTTAAAAGCCCAACATCTGTACCATCCTAAATTGCAAGCGAGTATCTCTCTTCGTAATCTCTGTCGCAAACAGTTAAAATTCAAAAATTTTAGCCAAAAACCATAAGCCGCAGCAAAAAAGAACATGTCCATAATATACGGATCACTACATTGGCCAGCAACTATTGTTCTCATGATAGTTGTGCTGTCTATTTTCCTGATGCAAGTTGCACCAATATTTGTGTCTTTTTGGATGGAATTGTTATGTGCGCGGTTATTGTAGCACGCGCGCACTGTTTACGTGGTTACTGTAGCAACCGTGATTACTTTCCTTTCTTAAGGATTAGATTGATTTGATTAGTTTAAAAGTTTATTTTTGGTTAGTTTGTTTCTTTAAGTTGGAGATTATTTCTTAATAGTCAAGTTATCCCCATGAAATAGATAGTATTTGTATCTTTTTGAATCAAGCAAAGATGAATTAACAAGTTCTTAGTCTCTAAAGTTCAGCTGTTGTCATTTCCTTACCGGCTATTTTAGATCTATTCCTTCCCTAATCGGTGCCCTCTTTCACCTAGCGTTGTTCTACTTCAAATCGTCGTCGTCCGACCTCTCTCCGATGGATGTTTATCCCATTATAAACTAAGGTTTACAACTGAGGGAGGAATAGATCTAGAATAGCCGGTCAATAAAACGACTACAGTTGAACTTTAGGGACTAGGAATTTGTTTATTCATCTTTATTTGATTCAAGAAGATACAATGTCATCCTTTTTTATAGAGATAACTTACTTGACTCTTAAGGAATAATCTTTAACTTAAAAAACTAACCGAAAATAAGCTTTTAAATTAACCAAATCAATCTAATTCCTAAGAAATGAAACTAATCGTGGTTGCTATAGTAGCCACATGAACAGTGCATGCCACGGTTGCTAAAATAACCATGTGAACAGTGCATGTGTGCTACATTAACTGCGTACATAACAGGAATAGACTTTCACCAACATAGTACTAAGGCTGGGTTCTTTTGGATTTAAAATTGGTTTATGCTTGTACTGTCTACAGTAACTAGTTTTAAACGGTGCGTTTTTTCAAGGCGGAGTTAATAGGAAGATTGTAGTAAAAAGTGTACTGAGTTCAGCTGTATCGGCCAAAATCGCATACGACTATTACCCTATATATAATGTCTTTTGCGAACAGCCAGAATTCAAATATTTAAGCTATAAGCCTAAAAGAACCCATCATAAGTTGTTAAGCCAAAGAGTAGGACCTCAAATTTATGAATCGTGGCAAGACCTCAATTTTTTTCTGGAGAACTTGTATTTCTATTGGTTAAATCAGAAAAAAAATGAGATTTTACCAAGAGGAATACAATTTTTCTGGAGAACTTGTATTCCTATTGGTTAAATCAGAAAATTTGAGGTTTAGCCAATAGATATACAAGTCCTCAATTTTTCTGGAAAGGCATATATGTGGTGCTTGTAAGTGACATGTCGGACCAATAAAGGGATTCATTGACCTCTTGGACCTGGGCAAATACAAATGGTCACCCATCTGAAATTTGAAGCTACACGCTTGTGTACGGCACCAAGTTGCCAATTTAGTATAATGTAAGAAGGAGCATCCTCATTAACTCCAGGAATTCCTTGTTTAGGCCAAACTCATCCTTGTCATATTCACCATTGCTTTGCTTGCCTATATTCATGCATGATCCCAGTCCCGGCTAGTGGAAGTGGGTGCCACCTTTGAGCTGTCCATGTCCGTGTGCATCTGATGAGTAATGACACGAAGGTAAAAAGTTGCTGCTGCTGCCTACTTATAAATGATGGTGGTAATATTTTGACACGGGCCAAGATTTGTCGCTGACTAACTTTACAGCAGGCAATTTAGCTAGAAACCATATCAAAGTCAGCCGATCTTGGCTAGCTATTTTTACTGTATATGCAAGAAAAATGCAAAACTCAGCTGGCATTAAGTGAACACTCAATAGGACAATGTTTAAAGGACAATAGTAATATCTTCTGAAATTATCCTTTTCAAAGGGTCCAGTTTGAGATTTTTGGACAAATGTGGTAATTGGCTTCGCCAATATTGGTAGCCTTATCTATGCTTAATTTAATTCCTTATAAATTATACAATTATACGGAACATTCCCAACTACTAATTCCCACACCAAACAATCCACAAATTCCAGAAATGGTAATTGTGCGGCCTTCAACTGCTTTAATGATGTTTGCGGATCAGCGGATGCAATGCTCTACCATTAAAAATAAGCAAGTCTTCTAAACTTTAGGTACCACAGCTAAAATAGCATTGATTTAGTTGGATCAGTAGTTGCAACCAATTGAGTGACCTCAATTTAATGGAGTTCCGTCTCATCTTTTCTGTCATGAGATAGTGCTGGCTCCACCCGTTATAATGATAAACATTCTGGATATGTTAGGCGTATTCATGCTGATTAATTTTTAGAGAGGCATGTTGATTTTTGGGGTCCAGTGACATGTTATTTTCTCAGCTTTGGCAATGTGGTGGGCGGGGTCTCCATCCCCATCCCTAGTTCACGGGCCATTACCAGTTCACATTTGTAATAGGCAGGTCATATCTTGCTTCACCTTTCCCAGTTTAACACGTAGTATTTGCGATAACTATAATATTTTTTTGATCCAAAATCTCAATGCAAATACCTTGAGTAAGCTGTGTGGTTTATCCTTTTGTTGTAGAGGAGAGAGAGGACCATTGCTTTTCCGGTAAAAAATAATCAATGGTCAATGCATGGATCCAATTACCATTGTTTTTGTATTATCTCCTTACAATCATGTCAGTATTGAACTGGGAACAATAGACACATCTAACATAGCTTTGTTGGAATTATGCAGACAAGATTAGAGCAATCCAACCAGCAGATCGAAACCGCATGGAAGGAGCAGAAAGGAAAGGAACAGCTTGATCAGCAGTCGGTTACGCAGCCCCCACAAGGCAGCTTTGTGCTACCAGATCTCAACCTTCCTGCGCAGGACGTTGCTGATGGATCGGTGCATTGAGCGCCCCAGATTAGTACAGCTTTGCTAACCGAATAACAAGTGTACATAGAGGAAGCAGGCTAGATGGGGCACGGCAGCGTCATGAATGAAATGGACGACACATATTTGATAAGTTGTTAGAATTACAGGGTCTAGTACCACTATAGTCCTAAGTGATATGCCATGTAGTAACTAAAACAAAATGACTAATTTAACTCCATTTGTTATTGTTTTACCTAGTGCTTCTATATTTGACAGCTGGATGTAGTTACAGCTCAAACTGATCCCCACACTGCTGTGGATTTAGATGAATATATTCATGTTATTTTGTTTAATTGAGTGACATGTTACCCGGGAAGAATTGATCGAGAGGACAATTTTGTTTCTTATCTTTACTAATATAAAAGAAAAGTTTGCCTGTTTATAATCTCATATTCTCTTTGCAAATGCTAATATAACGGGTCTTCTTTGTTAAGCTTGTCGCTCTTTTTTTATGAATTGCTCCGTCCCCCATGTGGCCACGTCTTCCATCTCCACCCCTACGTCTCGCACCTTCCCTCCCGCCTTTCGTCCCCTCCTAATCTTGGCTACCTCCGGCATTCTCCTACTATTGGTAGATGTCTCGCACCTTCCCTCCCGCCTTCCGTCCCCTCCCAATCTTGGCTACCTCCGGCATTCTCCTATTATTGGTAGATGTTGGCGGTTGGTTCGCTTTCGACCCCGATGTGGCTGTCCTCATGGCCAGTCCTCTCCTTTCTCATAATCAGCGTCGTCTTAGTCTTGATGGGCTTCTCCTTTACTTGTGTGGGAGAAATTGAAGAGGAAGTTGTCACGCAATAGTTGTGGAAACTCAAGAGATGGCTCGATGGCGGTAGGAGGCAAACACAGAGGAAAGGTTCATGGTGACTGCACGCATCGAGGAATGACTCTAACGACATGAGCAGCGGTGTGGCAGAGGATAGGAGCATGGAGAGGTATCCCGCCTTGAGCACATCAGTATCGCCAAGGACAGAGTAGAGGCCGTCGACTATGCGGATTCAATTATTGATTCATCTTATAAAAACATTTGGTTATTTATTTCTCTTGATTGTAGTAAGAATTGAATTACTTATTGATTTGTACTACTCGACTTCAAATCAAACAAGGAGGTGGTAGTGCCTGGCGGGAGGTGGCACAACAGAGAGGGAGGTGGCAACATGGATGTAGCCTACGGCCTCATGGAGGAGGAGGTATCATGTGGGCTGCAAAGTTTGAACAAGGGGGTTGTTGCATCATATGGGTTGCAAAGTTTGAACAATGGGATCATTGCTCATATGACCTGCTGATGCATCGAGTACAACAAAAGGAAGACATATTAACATTTGTAGAAGCATTACACGTATTTGAGTTTGTGAGTATTCTGTCTTTCATATCCTTTGTTGATCCTATTGCATCGTTAGTTTTTGGATATGTTCACATTGATTTACTTTTTACCATGCTTCACTGCAAATGTGTACCATTATATGGTTGTTGTAGGATCATTACAAACTAAAATGACATCTGGTTTTGATTTTGAGTAATAACTAATTTAATTTCCAATTTAAATGGGATTTCAGTTCCCCTGATTGTTGTTTCTTTGGGATTTTCATTATATACTTCTGAAATTCAATTCTTGAGGCCTTAGCAATTTAGTCATTTGTTGCTAGATAAGTTTTGTTCTTCTTCTGCTCAATTATACATGCCGGTGTTTTAATACTAATCTTACATACGATTTGTTTGGATTCGGAGGAAACTCTCAAGGACCTAGCTACGAGCACACAGAGAGAAGACACATGAATTTTTATACAGGTTTGGGTCTTCTTCTGGGAGAATAATAACCCTACTTCATGTGTGACTATTGCCCCGAGGAATGATTACAACTCAAAGAGTAATACGAAATGCCTTGCACTATCTTATGTATTCCCTAAATGTGATCCCTTTCCCCTTCGACATCAACCCTTACATAGTTGACGAAACGACAGCAGTTGTTTCGCGCCGAAAGACACCTTGACGCTTCTGGAGATAACCGTCTGATGGAGATTACTGTTAGAGAGACGTGATTGCCTATTTGCCATGCGACGATTGTTGTCAGAGAGAGACCCTATGCGGTTATTACAAATAAGTGCACATTCTTACTGCCTTGTCAGACAAATCCACGACGTGGTAGGTCATCGTAGTCAAACCAATCGAAAATGTACTTGTCACAGAAAGGCCTATGACCATGAGGTGGTCATAGGATAACTTATGACTAGCTCATACTTATAGAAGAACTTACGATTATGAGATGGTCGTAGAATGACTTAAACCAAGTAGTCTTAGAAAAGCTTACGACTATGAGACGGTCGTAGAAAAACTTATGACCACTCTGTGAAATTTCTCTCTTATTAATAAGTGGTATATTTAAAGTATATAATGACGGAATAAATTAAGGATTACTCTATCCTCATCATCTAGCCCCCAACTTCAATTGAAAATAACTTACTAGAGCAAGAGAAGTCGTAGACGATAGATGATCAAAAGCAGAACCTTTTTTTATTCCTTTTGACCAGAAGTGCGCTTGGTTAAAAAAGTAATTTCGCTTGAGTTGTGAGGACAGACTGACTTCAAAAAGAATTCCAATCCACTCTCATAAACTTGTCCACTAGAGCCGTTCCCGAAATGATCGTTTGACTCCTAAGACGAGTAACCAATGCACGGTTATAAAGGCTTACCTCAGGTAAATTTTGCTCTCTTCACTTTCCCCTTTCCGTCGTCGACCAATTCATCTTCTTCCTCCAATTTCTTTCAAATCCACACCAACCAGCTGAGAGAATGACTAAATCATCATCTAATTGGCTTGTGTCAGAGATGGACAACACTAAATTGAAGGTGTTGGAGGATGAGGAGAAGATTCCTCCACAGAAATTCATCATGTGTATCGAAGAAATCGAGAAGCACTGGCCAATAGGATAAATTGAGTTAATTCCAACCTTCCAGGCATATTGTGATTGCGGCCTCCATCTCCCTTTCTCACCCTTTCCTCACAGTGGTTCTCGAGTACTTTGGGATCGAATTGGTGAACTTGGTTCCCAATTCGATCACAATGCTCTGTGTCTTATGTACATCTGTGAGGCTTATCTAGGCATCCCTTCAGATCTTGAGCTCTCTCGCTATTACTATGAAATGAGCCGATAAACCAAAATCACCGGGAGCTACGATCTAAAGCTCCACGACGGCAAGATGGAGCAGTACATCCAGATGTTCATCCAGTCCTCATGGCTGGGTTGAAAGAAGAGGTGGTTTTACTAGGAGACGACCAGCGAGGACAATCTTTATTTCGTGGGGAAAGCTGCAAAGAAGAACACCTCCGGGGACTCAATCCCCAAAGACCTCACTCGAATCACCCCCTACATTTCAGCCATCAAGGAGCTGAGGAACAAACGGCTTACCAGCTAACATATGGTGAAGGACTTCATCACTCGTCGCATCGTTAGCCTCTTTCGACCAGCACTACGATTACTGCCTAGTTTCGGAGAAACCAGAATAGGAACACACTCCAGATATCTTTTGATATCCTCAAAGGCATCGTTAGCCTCTTCCAACGACTAAAAACCCTCGTGCTTCCTCAGAAACTTGAAGAAAGGAAGTCCTTTCTCTCCCAGTTGTGCGATAAAATGACTTAAAGCTGCCATACATCCGGTGAGTTTTTGAACTTCTTTCTTCATGGTTGGAGGGTATATCTACTCAATGGCCTTGATCTTTTCAAGATTTGCCTCAACACCTCTTGCTGAAATATGGAATCTGAGCAACTTCCCTGAAGAAACTCTGAACACACACTTCCCCGGATAGAGTTTCAAGTGATGCATTTTGAGGTTGTCGAATATCTCCTACATGTCTGAAATGTGATTAAGTCGTTTAATGCTTTTTATGACCAGATCATCAATGCAGGCTTGTAAGTTTCGGTCCATTTGATGAATGAAAGTCAGTTGCATCAAATGCCGAAAAGTTGAACAAATATTTTTTAAAAAATAAATAGCATTTTGACATAACAAAATACTCCAAATAATGCAATAAATGCGGTCTTCTCTTTATCTTTTGAAGACATACTGATCTGGTGATAACCAGAGTATGTGTCTAGAAAACTTAACATTTCATGACCAATAGTACAATTAACCAATTGATCAATACGAAAAAGTGAAAAATCATCTTTTGGATAAGTTTTATTTAAGTCAGCATAGTCTATACACATACGCTACTTACCATTAGACTTCTTTACCATTACAGGGTTAGTCAACCACTCTGAGTGATTGACTTCTCTTATAAAGTCTGCTTTTTGTAACTTGTCCAATTCTTATCTGATAGCTTCCCATCGATCTGATGCGAATCACCATAATTTTTGTTTTACGGGCTTCTTATCAGGCCGTAGAGCTAGCGTATGCTTGATCACCTTCCTAGGGACCTCAGGCATGTCGGATGGTTGCCACGTGAATACATCAGGAACCTCCTTGATTTCTTCGTTTGGCTTTGGCGCAGCTTTAGGCTTCGAGTACTTACTCGAAGGTTGCATCTTGGTAACTTCTTGAGTCGGCAATTGACTAACCATCTCGAGGGACTTACGGTCACATATAAGTGATATTTTCTTATCACACCGTACTGTGATCACTCCCTTGGAACTGGCATCTTTAGACACTGATATGCATAGTGAGTAGCTTTCAGGAAGCGTGCCAATGTTGGTTGTCTGAGTATGGTGTTATACGTCGTATCGAAGTCGGCCATGTCAAAGGAAATCTTTTCTGCCCTGAAGTTGTTTGGAGAACCAAATGTAACTGTCAGAGACACTTGGCCAATATGCTTGGCCGAAGAATCTTGTACGATCCTATGAGATGAGTACTGTACTGGCCTTATTTTGGTACGAGTGTCTTTCATCTCGTCTAGAGCACTTAGAAACAAAATATTTAAAAACTTCCACCATCAATCAATACACGATTCACTTGGTAGTTGTTGATGGTGGGCTTGACCAGGATCGGGAACTGACCTGGTCGAGTCGAAGGGATCAGACAGTCCTCCTTCTTGAAGGAGATGGTGACTTTCGACCACTTAAGAAGATTATTGACAAGAGCAGGGTCGATAGAACTTACCTCACATTCGACAACCTAGTATTGCCGTTTTGACTCGTATGCCGAGGATCCTCCATAGATATGCACAATGGTGTGCTTCAGATCCTGGAATGGCATTTCCTCACCATCATCTTCCGATGGCTTCTGACCACTCAACTATCCTACCTTAGTGAGCTAGGGAGCAACCCTTTACCGGAGTAGTAATCCTCGAGCTTCCATTGAAAAACTCGACAATTACGAAAGTCGTGCCCTCCTTGTGGAGGGGCACCATCTTGACTTATCGTTCTTCTATTTAGAGGCTTTGCCCTTGCCCCAATCAGAGTATTACTTAGGGTTCCGTGGCTCTTTGTTGCCAACAGCCAAGACTTCTTTCAAACTTCCAGCATGAGATTTCTGACCTTTAGCCTTGATCTTGGACTTGGTCTTTTCTTTCCTCTTGCTGCCCTCACCTTCCTTTTTGGACTTCAATTGATCTGATTGATGGTTTTAGTCCATTCAGCTGCTTTAGCAGCAGTCGCATAATAGGCAGCCATCTCAAAGAGCTTGGCGATGGTGGTCGGAGGATTCAAGGTGATGTCCTCCGTGAACCTCTTATTGCGAACCCTCTGCTTGAATGTTCTAATGATATAAGCGTCAGAGACCTCTAGGATCGAATTATGAAACTGGCTGAAGCACTTGATGAATTATCACTGGGTCTCGTTGCTGTTCTATCGTATTCGGTGCAGGTCATCCTCCTTCCCAGGATGGTTGTACGTGCCCTATGTAGGATCAAGGATAACCGACTAAAGGGTGGTGAATAGGAGGTTTTAAAATTCTTGCCTAAATAAACAAGTAATTTTAATTTCAACACTAGACAAGAATACTAGAAGAAATAACCCTACTCAATGATAACAATTCTACCCAAACAATTCAATTAACTACAAGCACTAGCAATCACAAACAATATATAAATGCTAAGAGAGAATAAAAGGAACACAATGACAAATGATGTTTTTCCGCGGTATCAAAGACTTGCCGGTCTTCACTAATCCACGTTGAGAAAAGC
The DNA here is from genome assembly GCA_036346265.1 of Melocanna baccifera. Lineage (NCBI taxonomy): Eukaryota > Viridiplantae > Streptophyta > Magnoliopsida > Poales > Poaceae > Melocanna > Melocanna baccifera. The sequence goes on from CM070681.1 coordinate 15,201,316, forward strand.
CCAAGCACCCTTGGACCGGCTCCACAAATTAAGTCAAACTCCTCGATCATTAGTGGTAGCTCTTCCTCCTCTTCGGAGATGGCGAGCTCCAAACCACTCACAAGTCGGCACGGGCTTCTTCACAATCTTCCTTGAAGAAGTCACTCGCAATCAAAATCCTCGCCGTCTAGGTGCTGGCAAGCACCAAGAGAATAGAACTTTGATTCCGCTTGACGACGCTCAAGTGTAATTGGATCAACTAGAATTGAATGCACTCAAAAAACTCTCCACAAACTCGAAATGAATGCTCAAGAGATAAATGAGAGTGGAGTGAATGCTCTAGGGCTCAAATGTGTTTAATGCAAGCTCAGCAACCTGTCCAAAGTTAGATGGAGGGGTATTTATACCCTCACCAACCAAAACTAGCCGTTGCTAAAAATTATTCTGAAAAATCAGGAAAATCGAAATTACCGTTGTACAAAGTGTGGTATTACCGCACTTTACTGTGGCACACAGTAACGGCTATGTCAGACTGTTTAGAACTAGCCATTAGAATTTAGTGCGGTATTACCGCCGTTGTAAGTGCGGTCTACCGCACTGTGTTAGTTCCATTGTCCTAACACCGGTATTACCGATTTCTGGCCAATTAAGTTTTCACTCGGGGACTCTTTGGAAAAAAACATTCTGAAAAACGGTAATACCGCGGTACCATGCGGTACTACCGCACTGCGGTAGTTCCGTCGTTCAAATTTCGGTACTACCGATTTCAGTGAGTTGAAGTCCCCGGAAGGGTGCTCTTTGGAAAAAAAACATACCGCATATAGTTCGATACTACCGCCTTGCGGTAATACCGTTGTTTACATGCCGGTATTACCGCACTGCGGTAATATCGTTGGTGGGTGTGGTACTACCGATTTTCCTGAGAGAGCGTAGTGAGTTTTTAAACTTATTTTCAAATGCATGCATGTTCCTAGATTGATCCAATGTGCACCAAAATATGCTATCAAGCTACTTTCAAAGATCTCTCTTAATAGTACGGCATATAATCTATAATCCGGTTTTTCACCTTGACTCCTAAGAACGATAAAATTGAAAAGGAGATCCTAAATTTTTGTACCTCATCTTTGAAATCTCGACGTCAATATTCCATACAGCTTGTTCCTCACTTTTGCACACATGAGACTTTATCTATACAATCTTAGCACACACATTAGTCCCATGATCATAATTCGTCATTAATTACCAAAACCCTAATTAAGCGGTCTAGATGCTTTCACCCTGGAAGTTAGCCACATGAGTTCGCAGAGGTGTTGCCACGAGTAGATCGACTCGAGTGGTTCATTGAGCAACCATGATCTAGTAGACCCTTCGAGCACCTTCAGAAGGTAGTTGGCCATAACGTGCTCGCCATCTCCTACTACTCGCACTGCAGTCATGTAAATTTGAAGAAACTTGATAGGATTTTGAGACCCATCAAACTTTTCCATATTTACTGACTAAAACCGCGGCGGCCAGCCTACTGCTCGGAGTTTAGGCGTAAACGCTCAACATCCAATAACGAATTTGTGACGCCTCCTTTGTGGGAAAGGGTGATTGGCATCACTAAGTGATCGTACTCGATGATGCCCAGCAATCAACAGACCCGACCTATAGTAGGCCTCGTCCATACGAGGGAAATACTCCTCGTACTCCATCTGCTACTACAGATTTCTTGCCCAAAGTGGTGATCAATCACCTCCTCGGTGAGGCCACTGATCCAGAGTCATTCGGGGAACCCTACTTCAGCTAGAGTTGTGGTTAGAAGACCGATGTGATCTGTCATCATGTTTAGCCCCACGAGGTGAGTTTTGTGAATGACTGGATGCAGTTGTACCTATCTGAATTGCAAGGTTATGCCAGCGAGATTGCTCGAGTCGAGCCATCATATTGTGGAGTCTTCGTGTGATCCTTTCGGTAAAGCAATTGTAGCCAAGTGCTCGAGCAGCCCTTGAGTTGGGTTTTGGAGCAAGTCTTTGATGCATTGAAGCTCTCGAGCCTCTTCAAACTAGTACTGGATGCGTCTAGGCAAAGACCTTAGGGCCGCCAATCGTCTCCTCTGAATGGTCTCTAGGTCCTCAATGTCTGAGGCTGGTTGAGGCTGTCTTAAAGGAGAGCAATTATTTCTTGGATTTCTCCCACGTATTTTCTGAATCCCATAGCTGAATCATAGAAAAATGTTAGGATCACGATATGGTTTAGGATCATATGTTTAATGATATATATCACCCTCTCTTTTGAGACTCCGTTGCAACGCACTGGTATTTTACTAGTTTGTCTTTGATTGTGTGTCTCTGATTCTTGTGGACTGCAATTAGAGCAGAATTCTCTGCAAGAGAAAAAAAGAAATACTAATGTTTTAACTCATTGCAAACTGCAAATTTGGGAATTTTTTTGCCCATGTGGACCTCGAGGACCTTTTTGCAGATATGGTACGGGGGGACATGTTTTTGCACAATTGGCCCTCTCTTGACCATAGAACAACCCGCGACCGACATGTGGCAATTCCGTGGCCGGGGGGAGTGAAACAGTGGTTGGGGAGCGCAGGCTTTTGCCTTCCTTGTCAAGTGCATGTGGAACGCGGTCCACCTGCGTCCCCGTTTACGGCCGACATGTGGATGACGTTTGTGTGTGCGGTGTGCTGGCCATTTCCACGCTCAGTTACCGTGGATCTCGACTATTTCTGCGTCCCCCGACCGCAGCTCCTAGGTGGACCCCATTCCACGCGTGCGTGTCGGGGGAGGCAAAAGATCGCGCTCCCTAGCCGCTGTTTCGTGCCCCTCGCCACGGAATTGCCATGTGTTAGCCGTCGGTGGTTCCGTAGTCGGGAGCATAGTTATTGAAACCGGACCGGTCATTGAATCGCTTGAGCTTCTGGTTCACGGTTCATTGGTCCAACCGGTAATTAATCGGTCAAACCGCCGGTTCACTAGTAGCTTAAGAATAACCTTAGCTCTCATATATCACAACATGAGCTTTGCCCACTTGGCTAGCGGAGCAAACGCGGGTGGGCAGTCAGGAGGTCTTGGGTTCGACTCCCCCCTCGCGTGCTATATTTCCCATGTTTTTCGCACAGGTGTTTTCCCTCTCCGGTCCAACCAGCCCGGTTTTATCCGGTTTATATCAAAATCGGCCGGTTTAACCGGAAATTTTCCGATTTTGAACGATTCGCTTGCACAGCCGGTCTAATAGTAAAACCAAACCGGATTAAGCTTTGATTCCGGTTTTTTCTGGTTAAACCGCCGGTCCGGTTTTCATATCTATGGTCGGGAGGGGGCCAATTACGCAAAAACGCATCCCTTCGTGCTATATCTGCCAAAAAAACAGTTCCCGGGGTCAGATGGTCAAAAAAGCCAAATTTGATTGGGCCAACAAGTTCTTTTGAAGCCCATTAATTGGTCATGGTGTGTGAACTTAATCTGGTTATTAAGGCTAAGGTTGATAGGCCCTTTTTCTTGGGATTATGATGGGCCTAATTTCTAAAGGCGAGGGGAGAAAAACTGAGTGCTTGGTGTTTTGGGCCATAGATGCCTCTAGTAGAATCACGTGGCTGGTTGAGAGAAGGGATTGGCAAAATTTTCCAAACCGTGAGCCCCCCTAGTTGTTGCTGCCCTATTGGGCTATCCGGCTCTCGTCGCTATCACCCTCCCTTCCTTTCCTTTCATTTTCTTTTGCAATTGCATTTCATAGTTCATGTACATATTGACTTCTATTCTTAACTTTTACTAAAAAAAAATAAAAATTTATATAAATATCTGGTTTTTTGAAATGACTTTATCACTTCTCTTGCTATCATCTTGCTTCAGAAATAAGACAGAAGGTCACATGTGCATCACCCATATATTCCTCTCTCCTCCATTACACGCACGCATCTCTCTCCCTCTCTCTCGTTCACTTTTGCACCGTTTGTTCCTCTTTTTAAAAGATATTTCTTTCAGCTATTACTATTTATTTTTAGCAAAAAATAATAAACAAAAACCAATATGAATACCTCATCATGGCTTCAGTAATACTACACACTACCTTTTCGATGGCCAAAATACCAGAATTTAATGCCATCCTCACCTAGACTTGTCCACTGGGCCAACACGGCACAGGCTCGATCTAGGCACAGTCCATTTAGGAATGCCCCGTTTAATCATGTCAAATAAAATAGGCCATACCATGTCGGCCCACGAGTCGAGGACCGAGCCCAGGCACGACCCACGACCGTGCCATGCCAGTACGGGCACGGTTAGGCCTTAACGAGTTGTGCCGACACGGTTGGCCCATTTAGCCGGGAAAAGGAGAAAAAAAATCAAAAAATTATGTAAAATTAAGAAAAAAATATAAAAACATATATATAAAAAATTCAAAAAATTGTAGATATTATTAATTATCAAGATAATTATTGTCAATGATATAATGAGTTTTAGTAACTTGTTAAATTACATTGTATGGCTACTTCGTTAAAAACTTTATCAAGTAAAAACTCAACTTGAGAAAATATTGGTAAAGAAAAAAGGGTACAGTCTATAAAGCTCACTAGTGACTACATATGAAGAAAAAATATTAAAAATCATATTCATTGCTATCTAGATACAAATTGTCAAAAGATTCTTCTAAGTTTGTATTCTCTGTAGTATGTTGGAGTATTGATTCAGTTTGTTCCTAGTCTTTGACGATTAGAAGGATTTAGCTTGTATTCTCTACAGTATGTTCGAGGGATTTGTTAGCCGCTCCTCGATTATTCTTTCGGATAGACTAAAAACTGACTTTGAGGAGACCATAGAGACAGGAACATCCAACATATCATGTGCTAATATGGATAGCACTGGATATGTTACTTTTCTTGGTTTGTTACCGTGAGAGAATGTTCAACTCTTGCTTGAAGTTGACACTATCCCTATTGAGATAGCTTGATATGTCTCCGATGCTATGCCACCTTGTTTCTCCTCACTGATGTGTACCTGCATGAGAACCTCGAGAATCTCTAGAGAAAGAACAAAAAATCTTACCCCATTGTATACTCCCAATAAAGGTGCTAGGAAGAACCAAGAACCAACAACCCAATCGTCTGCAGTAAGTACGGAATCTCTAACTTGGGTTCTATTGGAGGAGCTACGAGATTGATGAACTTGGGTGTGAAGGAAAATAGATAATGTGCTTTTATATGACAATATATGTTTAAGATAAGCTAGGTAGAGTTCCATCTAACAGGTATGTCTAAGTTAAATTTTCAAGGGCGGACATTTATTGCTACGCAAAAGCTTTTATATACGGCTATTCGTTGGTTAAAACAATTAATATATGAAATTACATCCCTAAAAGAATTAATACAAGCATATAATCTTTTTAAACAGATTTAACAATAATATTAATAATATGACAAGCATAACGTTGATGCAAAAAAAAAAGATTGTGCATAAGTATTAAACAAAAGAGTAAGAATTTCCATAGTCTTAGTGTTTGCAGTTGTATTATCTAAAGTTATAGAAAAAATCTTATCCGTGAGACCAAAATCTTTTATAACTTTAATAATGCATTCTGCAATATTTTCAGCAGTATGTGAAACATTAATTAATTTAAATTCTATAATTCTTTTTTTCCATTACCCAGTCATCATTAACATAATGGGCAACAACACTAATATAATCCTTCTTAGCCCTCCCACTCCATATGTCTGATGTGGAAGTAATAGAGAATGTACAAGAATGAAATATTTCTTTTAATTTTTCACACAGTTGTTATAATATTTAGTTAAATCTATAATTGTGGTTTGCCTAGATACAACGCTAAATCAAGGTTTATAAGCAGTCATAATATATTTTTGAAAAATATCAGATTCACCAAAATTTAAAGGTAAATCTTGCGAAGTAAGTAATCTACAAAGGGATTCCCAGGTTACTTCCGAGTTGTACTCCCAAGTACGTACCGAGTCGTCGGGGTTATATTGCAGCTGCATTTGTCACATTTATATTCCTTACCTTCTTTTGTAGCTTACAACATGCCATTATAGGTGAGTTATCCCACCTGACAATTCTGCAGATAATTCATTACCATAAATTTTACAAACAGCATACCTCACTAAATTCCTATCACCGCCGGTCTTGAACTTCTTATCGAAATTATTCTAGACTCCTGATATAGTAGCTCTTATTTCTTTGCATTCGTACTCTGGGTTGTAGATGCACTCGTTGAGCCAGCAGAAGATGGATTGATTACATCCTGCACCATTGGGCAGGTCACTTCTTTTAGCTCTACAGTTTGTTGTGGATATGTGCCTTCCACATATGGATATTCTTCTTGAAAAGATTGCATATCCTTCTTGAAAGAATTGCATATCCTCCGCCGTGAGGCCGAATTCAGAGAGTTAAAAATCACAGTTAAATCAACTGCAAATTAAAATAGTAATGTACAATTAACTTACTATTGAATTATAAAATAATAGCAAAAAAAAAGTTAAAATAAGGCAGCATATTACCTCTTCTATAGCTCTCTGAAAGTTTTTTGAATTTCTCACTAATTTTACCAAATTTGCGCAAACACTACTGAATTTTTCCCAGCTAAATAGAGATATAAGAGTCAGATTTAAGGTGTGGAGAATGGAGGCTAGATGTCCCTCTATTTATAGGAAAAAATTCTATATTTGTTTTGAATTCTTTGCTATTTTTTGGAATTTTTTACACCATAACAGTCAAAAAAAGGTCAGAAATGGTTATTTTCACCGGACCGAGCTGTGCCGGCACGGCCCGTTTACGCCCGTTGCACCCTGTGTTGTGCCTTGTCGTACCGGTATGGCCCATAAGCGTTATCGGGCCGTGTCATGCTAGCCCAGCACGCTGCCCGCTTGACCCAGACACGATACAATCTATCGGACCATACCAACACAGCCCAGAGTCTAAATGAGTCATACCGTATTTGAATCAAACCAACAGTAACAGACCATAAACAACACACTAAAACCCCACCCATCAGTCATCTATATCCTCACCGGCCTCACTTCCCCAGCTCCCAAGTGGGAACGAGCACGAGGGACCGAGAAACTATTCCGTGGACGAAAACGACATAAAATTTGGTCCGTAGTCACTAAAATCGTAGGCACAATCTTTCAGAACAGGTTTCTTCGCAGTTATTATACGAGTCGAACTTGACTAAACAATTTTGCTAATCATATACAGAAGCAAACAATCAATCTCTTGCCCTTTGCCAACCACCGTCTACTTTTTAGAAAAAAATGAAGAAAAAAACATAAAACTTTTTTGAAAAAGAGAGACTAGAGTGGTAATTTCACCAGAAAAATATCTCTCGTATCCGTCTTAGGGGGTGATTGGAATAGCAATGGCTTTTGGCTTTTGCTGAAAAAATACTGTAGCTAGCTGAAAAAACACTGTAGCTGAGTTGATTTATTGGGTATAATTAAATCTAAAAAAATGTAAAAATAAAAGCGGCATGCTAATCTAGAGCGGACGATGCAAAGGAATACGAGAAAAAAAACAAAACACAAAAAAACCAAAAAATACAAATAAAGACAAAAGTGCTACAGTGCATTTTATCGCTGCTACAATATTTTGATCGTTAAACAGTGAAAAAACCTCCATTCTGAGCGAGGCCTCATTCTGCAGCCCACCAGTATAAACTATATGGTGGACAAGTAGCATTATGTAGCCTCTACCAGTATCTAGGGCAGACAAAAAAGCTCATTAAAATTTGAATCAAAATTGTTTTGATTAAAACAGTTATTGAGTTTAAAATTAAAATAAGTGTATTTTAAATAAAAAAGATTAAAGAGGCACGATTCGATAATAACTTATTAGCTCGAATTTAAAATAATCACTTAAATCCGTATCTACCAGTAAGCTCTGGCCTGTGTACACCGTAGAGTGTACGTCTCTACACCACACATCGCGCGTACAATTATACGTACTTCCACTTTGACTAAGTCCTCTCCTCGCAGACAGTGGAGAGCTGCGAAGGCCAACCCATCCATCCATTATTCCATCATCATCCGCTCGTCCCTCCCAGCCCCCACCAACCAAACCCGCCAACCGCCGAGGTCGTTGCGCTGCGCTGCGCTCCCGCCGGCGCTCGGCCGCCTCGCCCCCGCGCGCCGGAGCATCGATGGCGTTCCACTACCACGACCACGGGGTCGCGATGGACGCGGCGGCAGCCTCGTCGCCGAACCCTAGCTTCTCCTCCCCCGGCGCTGGCGGCGGGGAAAGGGAGAAGGCGGCCGTGGCGGCCCACCCTCTGTACGAACGGCTGCTGGAGGCCCACGTTGCCTGCCTCCGCGTTGCCACCCCCGTAGACCAGCTACCCCGCATCGACGCGCAGATCGCCGCCCGCCCGCCTCCGCTCGCCGCCGCCGCGGGCGGGCCCTCCGGCGGCGAGGAGCTCGACCTCTTCATGGTATGTATGGCTCACGCCTCTGCCTGATTTTCTGTGCTTTGCGAGCGACTGGGTGCTGCAGGTGATTTATTAGGGGTCGCGAATTGGGATTGGAGGAAACCAGAGTAAAATAGGATAGGTTCGGATTATTTGCAGTACTGGATTTGTGACGTGCATAGAGAGTTTGGAGGTCATGTGATGCTGCGCATGTGCGCGTCTCTGTTCTACTTGCGCTTCTCTGCTTCATTCTGCTTCTGTGGTAGTAACTTTCTGCGTTTGCTCTGCATGGATGGTTGGATGTGAAACACAAACTAGATATCTCAGGCTAAGTCTCACACAGTCACATTATGCTTCGTACAGCGGTACAAGTGTGGACCTTTTTGTGCTTATTGCATATAATAAAGCCAGTTTGCACCAAGGATATTGATTTATTCTTTTGGAACTTCTAACATGACAGACATGGTGTTGTATATGCAGTTAGTCTTAATGTTCATTGTTAGAAGATCTGTTTGCTTGAAAGAATTGAACAATCTATTCATCTAACGATAATAGATAGACTTTTTGCTAGCTATATTGTTGGTTCAGCGGTCTGCAATGAAAATATGCAAAAGGGAATGTGTCGAAATCTTGACCAGAAGCTATCAATGATAGAAAATCAATTATTGTTCATTGCTCTAGTTTTTGAGATGATGAAAATTCAAGATATTGTTGCATGAAATTGCTCTTTTCTGCCAAGGTTGCTGATTTGCTATTATAATGATATTTGCTGCGTCAATCTCATGTAATGATTGTACCTTTTTGTCATCATGCAGTTTACTGGATAAAATAAGCCCTTGCATTGATGATGATATTTTTTTATTCAATCTTTGTTGTAGTACCCATATGAAGTTATGATATCTCTGGTTATTTTACAGTGACCTTATGTTGCTTGGCTACAAGCCCTGCTTTTTGCATTCTAATATACTTCACTTAATTGCAGACACATTACGTGTTGCTCCTTTGCTCATTCAAGGAACAACTTCAGCAGCATGTACGTGTTCATGCAATGGAAGCAGTGATGGGTTGCTGGGAGCTTGAACAATCTTTACAAAGTCTAACAGGTATATCAAAGCTTTTATCTGCTTGTATCAATTCAGCAAGGTGGCAGAAAATTTCAAAAGTGCACTGCTTATTTCATGTTATTTCATTACTCGTATTCAGGCAGGCTGATGACTATAAGTAGTTTCAGTATTAATTGCCAGGGCAAATTATGAAGTACGTCTATAAATGGAAACTGAAAAAAGGAAAAAAAAAAGGTGAAAAAAGAACACTATGAAAAGGTATTTATTTCAGACCAAGAGCATATTGTAGATTCCTTTTCAACCATCACTTAGTCAAGAATTACTCTGTTTAAAATATGTGTTAAAAAAGTTTATGATGTGTGCCATTATAAGCTTAGGATTAAGTAAACTCCACCGGTCCGCCCTAGGTGTAACAAACGCCTAGCTTACGATCAGTCGTAGGCTATCGTTTATTCAGTTTATCACATAACCCCTTAGGTATATTTTCATTATTGTTTGGTTTGTGGGCTCTACACATGTCAATGGTGATCAAAATCTAAGGCATGTGTGAAGCCTTGGATACTGCTTGGGCTATCACAGGGCAAAAGCGTTGAGGGGAAATTGGGTGAGAGATACATGGATGCCCAGGCATGCTAAGCATGCACTGGAAAGGGGGGAGGAGTGTTGTTTGGTGACATGAACAAGAGAGGTGGTTGCACAAATACACCAAGAGCCTATCTTACTTTGATTTGATCCAGGCTAAATCAAATAAGATGGTTGAGTATTTATATGCTGCACATTCTACACATAACTGAGTTTCTTGGGACTTCTATATAGCTAGTAGAATAGTATGGTGGTAATTGAATGTGAGGGAAAACTGAGTAATGCTTGTATGGATTGGTCCTGCAGGGGCATCTCCTGGTGAAGGCACTGGAGCGACTATGTCTGATGATGAAGATAACCAGGTGGATAGTGAGACCAACATGTTTGATGGAAATGATGGGTCAGATGGTATGGGCTTTGGTCCCCTGATACTGACCGAGGGTGAACGATCCTTGGTTGAACGTGTACGGCATGAACTGAAGAGTGAGCTTAAGCAGGTAACTTTGCATCCTTTGAAGTGCTTCATTCATCATTCATGGTTCATCGTTGATTAACCAGAATTCCCTACCTCTAGGGGTACAAAGAAAAGCTTATTGATATCAGGGAAGAGATTCTCCGCAAGAGGAAAGCTGGCAAACTTCCTGGAGATACTGCGTCTACATTGAAAGCTTGGTGGCAATCTCATTCTAAGTGGCCATACCCAACTGTACGTGGCACCATGCCAATACCGTTTCTAAGCTTAATTTTGCTATTAATTGCAGTTCATCATGAGCATTTCTTTCCCAACTCATTCAGGAAGACGACAAGGCTTGCCTGGTGCAGGAAACGGGGTTACAACTGAAGCAGATCAATAATTGGTTCATTAACCAACGCAAGCGGAACTGGCACAGCAACCCAGCATCCTCTGGTGAAAAGACCAAGAAGAAAAGGTACCGTAGTGCAAAACTATGCTTTACTGTTTCCTGACAAGCTTGCGACATTTATGTTTATTGATTCCACTCTGTCCATGCATGTGAAAAAGAAACGTTACAGGTGACGGTGGCGGGGAGCAATCTTGGTAGATTGCGGTTCGAGATGAAACTAGATGTAAACAATCCTCTTATTGTGAAGAGTGCAGTATATATTCTCTCTCGCTCAAGAGCAACAAAATATGAAGACCAACCCATTCACAAGGAAATTTCTGAAACGATACAATCTTTGGGCGAACAAGTCATCTAAATTTGTAGTTTAATCGTACCAAACTAAAAGGCGGTAGTGACTTTCGCAGTATAGTACGAGTGTTTGCTAATGTAATTTGTGAAGCATGTGTTGTATAACCGCGGAACCGAAGGAAGCATCGTGTGCGCTGTACGTAATTGCGTATTTTATTTGCCATGTAACAATACGTTAGGAAGAGTTTTGAGATTCAGATTGGGCGTTCTCTGGTGTGATGTATGTTTCAGTGTTGCCACTGTAAAACGACTTGGGAAATCACTACGTTCAAAATGCATCGGAAGGCTAAATAATGGAATATGTGGTCTAGGCACATATGTACACGTGACCTGCATGGACCTGTGATGCCTGTAATTACGTTTAAACTCAACACGCTGATTTACACATACGGCTGCATGTAAACAAAGTGTTGTGCGCAACATGTGCATCCAGATGGTTAGAGCGTGCACCTACGCAGAGGGATTGTGGGTTTGATCGCCGAGTTCCTTGGTTTTCTTGCATATATACCCCAGGCCGCGTCACATGAAACAATTCAATTCTTACAGGAATAAATTAAAAAAAAAACAAAGCGTCCCAAACGAGCCTTTAGGTACTGCATTGGCGTGAGTTGGGCGCTGCGTATTATCAATAGAATATGTAATAATCAGTTTGAATTAAAGAAACCCTGTGCCAAAACTAGAGGTGCTTCAAATGGTGGCATGAAGCTGTTATGGCCAGACAGGCTAGTACTGCAATCTTGTATCGTTCCAAGACAAAAATCAAGCTTGTGTATAATGGACTTGGTCGATGAGCGCTTAGCACGCTAAAAGTCCGGTCATGTGGCCTCACCTCAGAATAATCCATCACCAACCCTCCTTTGTTCCTTCCTTCTCCGGCCTCTTGATTTTTCCCCACCCGTTGTTTTCGCTGAGAAGGGAAGAGTCAAAACGAACAAATTTTCTTGCTTACTTTCCCCGGCCTCCGTCACCTTGAAAGCTTTGCCACGCCCAAATCCAAAGCCCAAGCTGACTAGGATTAATCGTCAAATACAACACCTACTATTACTAATCCCCACACTTCTGTTCTCGTCAAAACAAACAAACTGATATTCTTTTTTGAAAAGTTCATCAAGGGAAGCACACAGTAATGTACTGCCAATAACCATATCTAAAAATCTGATGTGTAAACCTCGAAAAAAAAAATCGATGTGTGAAAAATCAAGAAATAAGTATTTGCTCTCTCTCAAGCTCGAAGGCTTAAAATCCGATATTAATCGCACACTTAAATCAACATTTTTACATGGATCCGTATGTCTTACACACCTGACAAAACCATTGATTCTTGATCTGCACATTCTACTACTATTATCTGTAACACATATAGAATTTGACACGAGATGGGCGCATGCATGTACAGCGTCCGAGAGACTAATCAAGGCTACGCGACCGTGACGGCCGCCGGCGCCCGTGGCGGCGGGGAGGGCGGAAGCCGCGACGAGAAGCTCCGGTAGAGGAGGTCGTCGGCGTGGCCGTCGTCCTGGTCGTCGTCTTCCCCCTCGTCGAAGTTGAGCGCGTAGCTGAGCGGGTCGTACCGGAACTCCCCGACGCCCGCGCGTCGCCGCCACTGCAACCGTTCACCGAGGCCGCCGTAGCCGAAGCAGCAGCACACCGTGGCCCTAAGCCTGTGCCGCAGCGAGGTCGACGAGGAGGCCTCCGTCTCCATGGAACTAACTAACCCGGCCGGCCGGCCACTAGTCCAAGACTCCTTTAATTAGCCTTTGTGCTGGTTAAGTAGGCGAACACGACGAGATCAAGAGCTAGCGGCCGTGGTGGTGATTAAGTAGTCGGAGGTGCAGGGAAAAGACGGACAAGGACATGGCGGGAGGCGACGGTGTGGAGGGGAAGTCGATCGGGCGGAGCAGCCCATGCCGTACGCATGTGGTACGTGTAGACGTCGTTGCGCGCGGGACGGGTCAGACGGAGGGGCAGTGTGGGGATTCCGTGGCAGATTTTTTTTTTTTTTTTTTTGGATGGCGACCGGCCGGGTGGGTGCGTTTGGCGGGACAAGGATTAGGGAAGGGCTCCGGGCTGGCTCTGGCAGGCCGAGAAATTAATGCTCCAATCGGAAACACAGCTTTCTGAAGTGAATTCTTAGAACCGTTTCTCTATTTTAAAATCATAAGCCTGGTTTGTATTGATATCTCTGCTGTTCATTATTATATAAAAAAAATATAGATAAAAATTATCAATTACCGCTAAAAGAGTAGCACAAAAGAGCAGAATCCCATGGGCTACTGTTGGCTATAGTGTTTAAACGTGCCCCACAGGCTATCGTTGGCTATGCCCATGAGCTTAAGGAGTTTGGTTTTCTTTATAAACTAGATTAGGCTGTAAATTTAAAATTTTTAATATGACGGGATAAGATTTATTTCTTCACACTTTAAATTTAAGATATAAGTAGGACTAAAACTTGGGTGCGTTGGTTCACAACTTTGTGTGTCTACTGTTACACCCAAGAGAGTTTAGATGACTATGCTCGATAATAGTTTTAAAAAATGCGCTAGTTCAGAGAGGATGTAAGCATCATGCCCCTAATCCGTTGATTATGTGGTTTTAGTAATTAATGACTGCTAAATCATTAATACTAACTTTGTTTTAAGTATGATTAAGATAAGTTAGGTCTTGATTATGGATATAGGTTATTTTTTGACTTTTATGATCCCCGTAAGTACAAATAATGGCAAGGCATGGTTTTTATAAGGATTAAGGATCTTGTGGCTAGAAATGATCTAAAGAGTTGAGTATGGATCATTTTAGTAGATATATTTTTGTTTGTGATTTGGCTGTACTATTAAGAGGGGTTCAATGTTAGTAGCTTGAGCTTGGTTAAATTGAATAACTAGTTTTGGTACACACTAGGTCTGTCTAGATGAATACTAGTCAGAGAAAAATCAAGTTGTGCTTGAGTGGATCTCAACGTTTGAATCCAAATTTAACAAAGTTAGAAAAATCAATAGAGCTGAATTATTTGGGTCAGGTGTAACATCTCTCCGAAGATGGTGTTTTATGTTTTTTTTGGAAATTTATACAGAGACGGATAATTCGGCTCAACCCATACCATTGAGGCGTACCATTAGTCCAGAGTGGATGTTTTTGGTGCTTAGGGTATTTTTATATTGAGGTGTATCATCCCGTTCAAGGTGTACCATTGAGGTAGGTGATTTAGATTAAGACATACCATTGAGATGTACTATCTCTCCAGAGAAAGTGTTTTTGGACAAGTTGAGAGACGAATGATACGGCTTGATGCATACCATTGAGGATACCATTGGTCTATAAGTGTTCAATTTGAATGAAGCATTGAGGCAGATGATCTGGCTCAATGCGTATCATCCGGGTTTGTATAACAACTAGTTTTGAACCGTTGGAACTGAGAAAATTTGAACTAAGGTAGATGATTCGGGTTTAGGTAGATGATCCGAGTCTGCAGGCACTTTTTAGAAAATATGTTAAACAACTAGATTTTGAATGGAGTGGCTATAATAAATGAACTATGGGTGTTCAAGTTATTACTCTTATGAGTCCAAAACAGTGACTTGTATATTGATGAGTTCAAGGGCACTCAAAAACTTCAGGTTGAGATTTTAAGAGTGAGAAAGTAGATTAGTTCTTAGTGCACATCACTCTTAATTGCTTGAATTTGCTGAGTTCAAGTGACATCATTAGGCTTATTACTTTTAGAATTCGATGATTCCTAGATGGTTTGAAGGCGTGCTCTTGGTGATCTTTCAAGGAGAAACTTGTGGAAGGAACAAGGAGGGTTGTGAAGGTTTGGAGTCTACCTATCTGGAGAGGAGAAAGACTACCATGAGTTTATTGCTTAGGGATCATTGCGTGGGTTCAAGTAGAAGCTACACTCTTGCGAGAATGCTACAACGAGAATTAGAGGAGATAGCCGAATCTTCGAGATCTCAATAAAAAAAGTTCAGTTGTCTCTCATACCTTTTATGTTTTTGCATTTATATTCTTGACTTTCAATTCCTAGATCATTATACTTATATAGGATTGGAACTTAGGTTGCAAAACATCACTAGACTTGTGTAAGAGTAATTAATTTAGCTATGCTAGAAACCTTAGGCACCTAGATTAGACTAGAAAAGGTTAATATTTTTTAATTCGTCCTTTAGCAATAGAATCCCAATTCACTTTCCCCCGTTGAGCATCTGATCCCCTTCAGAGGTTTTGGTTCCTTAGTGGTTGAAGTTTATCCGAGAAGCCTTACAAACCACAACGCATCTCCAGAGGAGCTCAGTGGGACGATTGTTCAAGGGACTGGACGATAAATGGACTATTAGTTTCAAACTCCGAACCTAACCCATTTGTTTTGTTTGATAAATAGAATGGGTTTCCCACCAAAATTCTAGTAACTAGGTTGGTGGATGGACTCTTCATCGTAAGTCTCAAGCACAAGCAAGTTTCAGATGGCCCAAATCATCTAGTTCATCTTCATCCCCTTCTTTGTCAGCATGATAAGGGGATTGATAGCGATCGATGCTGTCCCATGGGGCCTCTTGGGATATCAACTTGACTTGTCTTGCTCCTTCTGAAATCACGTCGAGCGTATCGACCACCTTAGCCTCTTGGGATCAATTTAATCGTTCCCTATGGGACAGGCTAACAGGTGACTTTTTAAGTCTCCAAAAACCGAACCAATCATACATGGGCTAGTCACAGATGTTAGTACTGCCTTTCGTTTTCTTTTGCATCATTATCTCGGTGAGACCTTTGGACACAAAAGTATCCTCCATGAAAACAACTTCCTTTCGAAAAGTCCACAAGTCACAGGGCTTATATTTGCGCCATTAATCCTAATTAAAAGCAACCATTTCAGATGGAACGTTAGGTTTCACATGGATTTGAGAAGCCAAAAGAATACCACCATGGGTAACACATTAACGTCAATAAATGACGATGGATTAGAGTGATCATGAAGGCGAACAGAAGAACATTGCCATTCCATGTATCCTAAAAGTCCAACTTCATTTATACAAACGCAGCTTACGGTAGCAGATCTCAATTCCGCTTTCTGCTCCTCGCTGCACGGATAGGGCTGCTGCTGTCGCTGCCGCCGCTGCTGCTTGAGGATGACGCAGATGGTCTGGGAAGAATCGTGCCCCCCTTTATGCCGCTTGAGATCGAGTCAGGAGCTTCCGCCGTAGCATGTAACTCGATATGGGCTATCAAATCTTTTAGCTGTCACAGGCCGACGATGGACCAGTTACTTGTGAGCCAAAAACTATGCATACTATAAACAGTATACAAGATTGTGCACTCCTCAGATCAAACAGCAATCAAGATCTATGTATTCTCACTTTTGGCAAGCCAGTCCAAGGATTTAACTTTTGTTTGGAGATGCCAGATAGCATATATTAGGAATTTAGGATACAAAAAGTACCTGGTGACCAGGAGGTACATATGCCACATGGAAATAATTGGGAGCGCATTATAACTCAAACTTCCCCAAATGACAAGTGGATTATTATCTGTACCATCCAAAATCACAAGCGAGTATCTCTCTCTCCGTAATCTCTGTCGCAAACAGCTAAAATTCAAAATTTTCAGCCAAAAACCATAAGCCACAGCAAAAAAGAACATACCCTATATCTGATAGTATGATTACATGAAGCAGACTCCACATCCATTAAACATGTCTAAACAATGCCCTACTAAGAAAACACACAGTGCAATGCATATGCAGAGCTTTGGGCTGAAAGTATCATATGCATATCCATGCTAAAGGTATTGTGAGAAGTTAGCATACAATTTGAACAAAACAACAGTTACTTTAACCATACTAACCTCCTCCTCCAGCTTCTCAATCTTTTTTTCTTTCAGTCTAAGGGCAGCTTGTTCCCTGAAATAAAATCAAGCCACTTTAGATCAAGCGTAAGGTAGGAACTCTAAATTGAAATTATGTTCTAAATTCTAAATTAACATGATCGCTAATTCACTATATTCAACACCTGCGATGGCCAGAAATAGGAATATAGGATTACAAAGATAATTTGTGAAATGACAAAAAAAAGTTTGATCACTCATGAGAACAATGGGAGGTAAATCAAACAATTAAGTTCTGTACCAAATTGAGTTGTCCTTGGAAATTTTAACAGCTACAAACACCACCTAAACTTCAGAGCATCAGTTATTTGGCAGGAAATGAAAACACCCTATGCTTATCCTACTAAACCCTTACCGAGCTATAATAAGGACAGGATTTTATCAAACAAGAAGCACAGATTAGTAGACAGTGTTTGTCATAATTTGGAACATGATGAAGAAAGAAAATACCTTTCTTGTTCTTTTCGAATATTTTCTATCCACATCTCCTGATTTCTGACAAGATTGTCATTAATCTGAAAAAATCAAAGTAATTATGAGAACATACGTTAACAAAGTCACTGACTACACTAACTCTTAAGCTCTAATATTCAGAATTAGCTTTAACACATAGTCAAGTGCTCACGTCAGCAAGAAACCTTTTCCCTTCTATGTGCTTATCAAGCTTTGCTTGAAGCTTTTGTTGTTTTATACTCGCAGCTTTCTCAGCAGCAGCAGAAATTTCCTTCTCATTCTCCTCTTTGACTTCTAGCAGAAGAGACTCGTAGTACTACAATATTACCAAAACAAAAAAAATCATAACTTAACTTAATTACCTTCTCAAATACTTTATGTCAATGATTTGATACATGGAGGTCTTATAAATATAGAGTACCAGCAACAAGTGGTACGGCATCATCTAGGCGATAATAAATATCTACCAGACAAGCACAAGAATGTACGGACTTACATTTCTTTGTTTTTCAAGCTGAGATGTGAGGAGATCATTGTACTCTTCAACAATCTAAAAGAAAGGAAAGTACAAAGTTGTAAAAAAAAAGGCATACAGATTTATCGGGATGGTATAGCTAATAATTTCCACGAAGTTAATTTACTTAATACATTACAGCTTCAACTTTATTGTTCAGTAGAGCCTCATTGATTCCCGCATCACCACTGCATATCGAACACATACAATCTGCTACATGACCACCATGACAATTGTACTCAACCAGCTTCCCATCAGTTTTTGATTGAATCAGACGATGGACATAGTTGTCCCCAACATAATCCCAAACCTTCTGTGTTTCTAACTCAAGTGAATAACAGTGTTGTGTTTCTTTCCAGTGTTCAATAGCATGACCACCTTTGTACCTGTGAGAATGTTATCCCCATTAATCAAATCAAACAAGTTATTAGTAAAATTTGCAACTTTCAGAGTAAACATGAAATACTTTACCTTCCACAGCCAACATAACCACAGATTACACAAATCCAAAGGTTCTCTGAAGTTCCACAAATAGAACACATGGATTTCTCCGGTTGCTGTTGACAATACCTACAAACCTGCATGGCATTTTCCAACATAAACACAAAATGAACTTGCTGCAGTGAGATGATGGGAATTGCAAGATTTTTCTAAATTCAGAGAAAGAAGAACTAATGAAGGTCAAATACTTTAAATGCCAGTCGATCTCCTAGTATATATTAATTAAGAAAGAGTATGGCTTATTGTTATAAATTTTAGATGGTCTTCATGCAACAAAAATTCCCATTAGGTGTTGCTAGTACAGTTAGGTCCTTATATTTCCATTGCGAATTTTGAATCTGGAAGATAGTTGGATATAAAAAAGAGAAGATAGTTGGATATAAAAAGATAACATTGCAGTTAGCAAACTAAAAAACATTAACTAAGTAAATCATCTTAAGCTCTTACTGGGCATGAAGAGTCTGTCCATTTCGATATGCACGAACAGTGGAATGAATGGTTGCATATTGTAGTAAGAATGCCTCCAGGATCTTGGTCAAGTCGTTCTATTCAAAAACAGAAAGAAAAAAAAAACAAGGCAATCAACATAAACTCCAAATTCCTACTGTTCGGGGTAAAGTAAGAAACAAAATATGCTAGAAAACTAATAAGTAGGCACGGAGTTAAGCCTCTATATCATGAGCTGAAATTAAAAAAGAAAGACACTTTACATGTAACAGTTATAAAGATGCACCTAGTACCCATTGCCAATGCAATTAAATTATACAATAGCACTATAGCATAGGCAGAAATATTTACCACCTTAGCCTCCTATATCTGAAGTCAATTCAAATGATGATATCTGCAACGTTCCCAAAATTACATATATGTGCACGCCTAAACCTTCTATTAGGGACAACAACAGGACAAATAGATCAGGAGGCTAAAAGCAATGCATATCTAGTATAAAATTCAGCAGACACAGCATTACTTGCAAAATTAATACAGCCTAAATTCTTTAACGAAAGAAAGAGATGGCAAATTCACATGTTTTAAAACCAGATTTCACTTATGTGGCTTACTTTTATTATGTGATGCCCAAGTCTATATGTAATCGGTAATTCGGTATACATCCTAAACATTCTTATGTTATGAAACATGTAATGCTCACTTTTTCATCACCAAGTGAACATACCACTATACCTGTTTGGTACTACAACATAATTTGAAAAATGTAGGTAGGTAAGCATTTCTAAGTTTTAACAATTTTAATACAATGCTAAAACCTGCAGAGAGATTCCAAACTTCTAAATTCTAATTGACAAATGGAATAAGATATTCTGAAATTTTGATAAATGTTAAGAGTAAATAACCACCTCCACATACCAAGACATACTGGGCAGGTAGGTTGCTCAGCCAAGCTCACAACCGAGCTATGCGCATGCTCAATCAACTGAGTGTAGTGCACATCTTCCACAAAACGGACGCGACATACATCACCCTGCAGCACATCAACCTCCAATCAATCAACACGTTATAGGGAATACATGCATTCACAGTTACAGAAAGCCAAATGTATTAAGCAGAATCAAAACAAGACAACACCTCCAGTGATGAGAACTGCTTCCCATTGAAGTGCTTGTAGAAGCTATCTGTGGAGCTCTGTGCATCGAACTTTATAAGAACGCTGTACTGGTCCTCCACCCCATCAATCCTACACCATGAGTCCATGACCACCAGTTAACACTTTGATCCGCACATACCTCAAAGCAACTCAAAACACATCAAGTTGGTTAAATTTGAGATTTAAGCCTAATAAAGCGCAACAAAAGACAGGATTGAGGAAACTATGCCGATAAGTCAACTCAAACTTATCAAAACCACTCAGATTGCATCGAGTTACCAATTGAGGCCTAAGGAAGCGAAGCACGAAGCCATAAAGCAGCAGTGATCAACCGAGGTACCTGACGATGCGCATCTCGAGCATATGGGGGACGAAGGCGCCGCAGAAGCGGCAGAAGTCGGCGTAGGTCATGTGGTTGGGCACTGTCGGCACGCACACCCGCGGCTTCCTCCCCACCTACACGCGCGAGCGAGCCATGGAGGTCACTAAACCCTACCCATGGAGAGGCCAATACAAAACCCTAGAAAGTATCTTACCGGGAGATCGGATGAGGACAAGGACGAGGCGGCGGCGGGTGGGTCGGAGTGGAGGACGACGACGCCTCGGGTCTCCTCGATGCGGGGATTTCCGGAGGAGAAGGGGGAGGACTCAAGCGCGCCGGCGTACGAGGAGGGAGAGGCGGATGGGGGAAGGGAGGCGGGCTCGCCGGAGTCGCCGGCGGTGGCCATCGCGTTCGCCGGAGAGGATCAGAAGCCAAGGGCGACGGCGAAGAAGGGGCATTTCTGGGGAAAATGCTGCCACAAGCAGTTTTTATATTCGCAACTCGGCGGGTGTGGGACCCATCTGTCAGTGAATAAACCGTGGTGGTACATGACACGATCGCAAGACAAGCGGAAGCAGAAATGCACGATGCTGTGCACGCGCCCGCGCTCCTCGCCTGTGTTGCTCCGCCGCCGGCGATCCCGGACGCCGCATCCTCCAACGCCCCGGATCTCATCTTGCAGTTTCTGCCCGGCGATCGTGGCGGGAATATTGGTAAATGCGATGCACTATTAAGCGCTGGGAAATTAGGCTGCGCGCAACTCAGCTTTCGCCTTTGCTTCTGGCTTCTGCCCATGCGGATGCCGGATTTGGGAGTACTAAGGATGCAGTTTTCTGAGGTTCGTGCGTAGGCTTTCAGAATTCAGATGGTTAGCTTAGTTCCGAGTGCCTCCGGCCATGGCATGGTGGAACCTTATGCTGGTTGCAGTGGATACGGATGAATGGATGACGAATTCACTAAGAACATGTTCTATTATCATCTTCTGTGTGTATTTGTCTGTCATTATCTGGGCGTGGATTTAGGGGCTGCTTAGATGGCATCCATACATTGCCACAAAAACTGTGGCAAAATGTGGTATGTCACATATTCTATGGCCAACAAATTCTTGGCCACAACTGTGACAACATTTGGCTAGAAAATTTGTGTATGACGAGTGGACAATGTGCCTAAGAAAGTGTTTCGTGCCACGGTTGTGAACATGAACCAAACACCAGACATAGGCTCTGATCTTTTGCGGTTTCTAAAAGTCGCTTTTGACTTTTGTTACAGTAACTAACTTTTAAATAGAGTATTTTTTAAGATGGAGTCTACAAGTTAATTGTAGTACACGTTAAAAAACTAATATCTGTACCATCAAAAATCACAAGTGAGTATCTCTCTTTCCGCAATTTCTGTCGCAAACAGCCATCAGCCGCAACCAAAAAGAACAGGCTCATACTTAGTCAAACTTGCCTAACTTCCATGTGGCACTGAACCAAACATCCCCCAAGGTTTTGAGGATTCACATTCTTGTTTTGTTACTGTACAGGAAGGCAGGAAGCCAAGTCTCTGCCGGATAGGGCTTCAAATATTAATGTGTTCCCATCTCCTGCATACTCTGGACCATTGATATGGAATTATGGACCGGCCCGTTGGGCCTAGACCTCCAAGTTGAAATCTGTGTCTCATTTGTCATGTGCAGACTTTGGTTAAATCAGCTGTTTGTACCTTTGGCTTCATGCATGTTCCAGTTCAGCATCTCATAGGTCTGTATTCAAGTGTCCAAAGTGCAGCAAGTTTTTCACGAGCAAAATCATCTGTATTCATGCATTTTGGTCCCTGAGACAGGTAAATCGACCATTTCTTACTGCTTATTTTCTGTGTTAGCTGAACTGTTGAACTATCTACTATTCTACTTTTGTGTAATATATCTTGCAGATTAATTGACCAGAGATCATATACGCAATTGTTAAGGAGTTAGAAGACATGTGCTCATCTTGTCGTCTTGGCTAATTACTGAACAAGGTGCAGAGGATATTTATCATGCTCTCTGTATATATATCAAAGCAATAGCCACAGATTCCATTCATCTTTATACATTCAGAGTAAAGCTCTAATCTCTTTGAAGTTTGAAGTGATTGGAATGTTTGTGCACAATATTTGCATAATATAAATTCAAATAGACAAATTTTCTGCCGACCTTCTTTGTTTAACAATGAAGTCAAAGACATGCAATATTTTTTTATTAGCCGAATAGTCCAATAATATATGATATTATGATCATTATTAATGAAAATACTATGTGATTTCCTTTTCATGAATTAGCACATGATAAAGGCGTTTGGGGAAAATTTGCCTAGCAAAAGCAAAACAGCAAGTATTTTTGAACACTAAACTAGGTAAAACAAAATGTAAATTGGACTGGAGGTAGTACCATGCTGCTTGGAAAACAAGTATGAAGAAGCACTTCCTACAAGGGTTCCTTATTTCCTACCAACCAGTTCCTGCTGGTGGTTTAGGAAAGTCCACACATAGTTTTTTTTTTAAAAAAAAATCCAAGAATGGTGTGAGATCATGTGAAGGTCATCCCATGTTATGTGACGAGTATTTGACTTTACTTGTATTTCATTGTCGACATTTGAGTTTAATTTTATGTCATTTGCACTCTCTAATTTTGTTGTTAGCTAACCGATGGTCTGATCGGCCTTGGGTGGCAGCCCGATCGATGGTCTAGTGTGACCGATTTCTAGTTGGCGGTACATTTTTTCAGAGAGGTCTTCGTTTTGTTGCATGAAAGTTTTGATAGCAGTGTGACAGGCTATATGATGGTGGTCCGACTGGAGGGGTGTTGAGCGGTCTGACCGGTATGGTTGACACAGTCAAACCGGTCCCTTGTTACCAGGGTTTGACTGGAATTGATTGGGGCGGTCGGACCGGCCATTGGTTGGTGGCCAGATCGGCCAGTGCTAAGTTGAGCGAGATGAATTCACCTCGACAAACTTAGTCACATTTAATTATTGTATAACTAAACCTCACATATTATCACATAAAATGACAAGCTATCGAGTAAATTTGATAGTTCGCCGGTTTAAAAATAATTTAAAAACTTGTCTAGGGTAAAGCGGAAACTTTGGAGTACCCTGTAGTGGACTAGTCCACGACCTTACCCTAGGGTGAAGGGTGCAACAAACGGGTGTCGGTACAGTATGTATCGGTTACCGGTTGTGGTTGGCAGTCTTAGGATCAAATATAAAGACGAGATCCCTATGCTGAGTACAGAGCATAGAACCCGCTCAACCACAAGCATTGAACTGTCAATTTGGGTCCGGTAACTGCTCACTTTAATTGAACCCATACAGGAGTTTGGCGAGGTGGTACGGGTGTGTAGGCACCGTATACACAACGATAGGTCTTTACGAATTTGGACGGTCGTGTTTCGCATTGGCCCGTGGATACCCAATTCGGTAAAGATTGCAACTTATCGGGTAGGGTTTATACAGTAACTTGAGCAGTGAAAGATTTTGCTTTCTCAATTCAGTTGCACGCTAGCTGAGCGTGTCTATAGCTTGACATTGGAAATTGAGAATGCTTGTGGGTAAAGCTGAACAACTCTGCAGAGTGAATTTAATTGTATTCGAGTACGCCGTGCTTCTGGTTAATGAAGCTGTGCTTGATGGGTGAATATAGGAATACAGTATGAGTAGTTTTCTGATGATTTAATTGGTGTATTTAAAGAATTAATGTTTTCATACCCCTTTTTCCTTAACTATTATAATGGAGTTTATTGTTTTAAACGGTTTACAAATAAAACTGCATCCACATAAATTAATAAAACCAATATACTCCCTTCCGTTGAAATTCCATGCATTTAGTAAATGGAGGTTTACCATTGTAACTTGCTGAGTGTGGTGGTACTCAAACTTGCTAAATTAACAACTCAGAAAATGCTGGACATGGTGGAGAGCAAGCATACGAAGAGGATTCGGAAGAGCCCGATGGCGTCGAGGATCAGTGGTCGTAGGTTTTAGCCGCTCTCAGGCTCGCTTGTGGGTGTTCTTTTGTAATGCAAATTATTGGGCTTGCCACCCCGCTACGCTAAACTCGATCGACGTGTCGTATGTTGTAATATAATTTGGACCTTAATTGTGTAAGCATGTTGGCTGTGATGTACATTTCTGTACGGTACGCCGCAACTGTACAGATCCTAGGGTAGTTATGGACATATCAGACGCTCCCGAAAATAGGGGCGTTACATAGGTGACACAACAGGCTACCTGTTGCGGAATGGGAGCACAGCAGGTGGCCTTCGTGCAAGTGTTGTGCAACAAAACTTCATGTGTATAGCAGCGTTGATCTAAGCCAAAACAACCTCTGAACCGATCAATTTTCTGAAACCAGTCCTATCTTGTAAAAGCGGCTACCAGCTTTACCTGACCAATTACTACTGCCATTTTTCCCCCGCCCTGCTTCCTATACTACCACCTATGCTAATTATGTTGCATAAGTATTTGTGATTAAGGAAATGATGATGGAAAACGGTAAAACAAGATAAGAGATTATATTAATTCAATGAGTTTAATCTTCATAATTGGCTGGAAATAGCGGATCAGATAAGGGATTATATTAATTCAATGTCAGGGTCCGATATGGCTACTAATTAGAGGAACTCTAATTTACCGACCTGGTTTTACTATTCACAAAATGTTGGCTCAAAAATACCTACCGTGTTTGCAGTCAACATATCTGGAGATCTTCACCAATCTGGTTTCAACTGATCCTCTGTTATTTGGTTATTAGTAATATGTTGACTGAGCATCCCGAGAAACAGAAAATGGTGATATTTCTTTAATTAGTTGACTGTTTGAGGTGATTAACGTGGCTTTTATTCAATAAATTCATGCGGTTGACTTCACCTGATGTGAGTCCGGGAGATGACCAGTTATCACTGCTCTCATATGATGATCGAAAGAATTTTATTATAGGGTACAATGAATAGTTTTAGGTTCACAACCTGTATGCAAAAACGCTCCTGTCAATGATGGAATACTGTTTAAAGATTTGAAGATAGTTACATTACAATATTGTTTTCTGCTCACATAAATTATGAGCTGATTTTGGGAATTGAAACTTATAGGGAGTAGGGACTCAAGCAAAAGGACATTGTGCTATTTGTTGGAACAATGGAAGAAGTCAAAGAGCATAGATCAGAAACTTCTGAGATTCTCAAACAAATTAATTTCTTGCAGGTTAGTATTAATTCATCTATACATAGAATGACTGGGGGCGTATCATGTTAGAACTCATCCTAAAATAGGAGACTGCAAACTCGCAATCTGAGGCGTCCAGTTGGACGTCAGATGGCTCAGCTCGAGGCAGAGTAGAGACAAGTTGCTTTGCCAAAAAAAAAAACACAGGAGGAGGAGGAAGAAGAAGAAGAAAGCCCCCAATTTTTTCACATCACATGTGAGCCGTCCACAACCTTCTCTATCAGACGCCTCAATTCTGAGCCATCCAAGGCCCAGTCAGGCAGATTAAAATTGTGAGTATGCATCATCCTGCTTTAGGGCTAGTTCTCATCTGATTCATTCCTTAGAACGATTTGCCAAGAAATGAAGTGTGTGTGTGTGTACCACGCCTAGTTGGAACCATAATCTTTACTACTATAAAAGAAGGAGTTGGTGGTTGATGAGTCCTCTTCTATGTCTCTTCTTAACCATTTGATCTGAATAATAAAATCTTAACCGTAAATCCCTCCAACCCGAAAACCCGTGCTGCCCTCCCTAACCGAACCCGTCTACACACCCATCGTTCCCCCATCCCCTCGCTCCCACCCCCCGATCCGCCTCCCTCTCCCACCCCCCCATCCGCCTTCCCCTCTCCCACCCGGCGTGCCGCCTCCTCCCCTCCCTCTCCCACCCCGCGCATCCTCCCGCCGCCGCGCCGCCCTCGCCTCCTCCCTCCGCTCCCGCCGCTGCGGCGCCCTCACCTCCTCCCCTCCCTCCGCCCTTCCCACCTCCGACGCCCCCTCATCCCTCTCCCCCGCCGCCCCCCTCCTCCCCCTCCCTCGCCGCCGCCTCCTCCCCCTCCCCCTCCCGGCCTCCCCCTCCCCTCGCCCTTCGCTTCGCCACTGCATCGTTCGCGTGGAGAGGATGAGCCGAGGAAGGGTATGGCGGCGGCAGCAGCTACGAGGGTGTGCTCATCGGGGATGGGCAACCCCTCCTCGACATCTCTCGCCTCGTCGACGACGCCTTCCTCTCCAAGTGCGTGCCCATCTCACCACCCTCCTTCCGAGCTCGATCGTGGTGAATTGATTTTTGTTTTCGTTTTGCGTTTGTTTGGATCCGAATGACTGGTTTTGTTTGGTGCGGTGTTTTTCTTTGCCTCGGCTCGTCGGATCGACAAGACAAAAATGCTTTCCTATAAGTTAATCTTAGATGCGTGCGTGCAGGACAAAAGAGGTCAAAAGTTATACAGGAGGACACTGATCGAAAATTATCTAATTGATCAAATTCCACGTGAGACAGTTTCGCTATCGTTCTTCTCGTTTTCCGATTTTGTCTGCATAGATCTCCAAATTTGGGGGCTTGATGTGCCATGTGTAAGCTGGTGAGATTGACGCTAGCCTCGTAGAATGATGTAATTCGTGGTTTCAATGCCATGATGTTGCTTGATTAGTTGATTATGATGTAGCTTGTGCTATTGTCATCATGATTCATAAGTGTATTGACATGCTCCTTTTATACCACCTCTGTTTTAGGTATGGCCTCAAGCTGAACGATGCCATCCTCGCTGAGGAGAATCACTTGCATATGTAAGTATCTGCGTCGTGGTCTCCCCTAAATATCCCAACCATGTGTTTAAATCCCACGTCAACCACTTCAATTTCGTGAGAAGACATGTACGCATTCTCCTATTGTGTACAATTGTACATAGTTTTCGCTTCATAATGCGTTTTTCTTTGGCAGGTACGATGAGTTGGCCAGCAAAGGCAATGTTGAATATATTGTCGGAGGTAATGTTTTCTTAAGCTGCGCACATTGGTTTTTTCCCCTGTCTTTGTGAATTTTCTGATTGTTATATCTTCATTGTGTTTTATTCTTCCAGAGCCACCGAACTCTATCGGGGTTGCCCAAGTAAGCTCGAAACCACTAAAATCATGAGCAACCAAAATTTCTTGCTAGGTCTGTTTGTTTACTTTATGTCATGGCTTTGCAGTGGATGCTTCAAATTCCTGGTGCAACAAGTTACATGGGTTGCATTGGAAAGGACAAATTCGGTGAGGAGATGAAGAAGAATGCACAAGCTGCAGGAGTTACCGTTAGTTCTTAAGTTCCTTCTTCTTCCCTCCTTTTATGTGATAGTTTTCATCTGTTGGTTAACCGACTAATATGGCCTTGTTATTGTCACATACTCGTCCGTGCTCATTACTACGAGGATGAGGTTGCTCCTCTGAGCACATGTCTTTATCTGTGTTGTTGGTGGTGAAAGGTTTGCGTCTTGATGATTGCCTTCTGGATTTACTAATGAAAGATCACTCGCCGTATTGCTTATACATGATAAGTCAACTTTATTTTTACTCTATTTACACTTTACAATTAGCCAACTATAAGTTCTCAAGATTTTATGGTTTTAGCTAATTTTTTCAGAACTTATCACAATGGTAGAAGTTTGTGCGAGTAGGACATGCCACTTCTCCTAATAAGCCCATCTATCTTTTGGGAAATTCTTTTAGAGGATGCTTGTCACTTGCAGCAGCTACTTGTAATCCTTGCAATGTAGCTGCTTGTAATCTACTTTAGGATTTCGTAGCAACGCGCGGGCATTTGACTAGTTCTACTAAAAATAGTAATGATGATTAGTTGATTACTACTGTGGTCTTTGTGAAACTTTGGTGGTGGTTAAAAGCCAAATAATTGAGTTTCATGTTGTCATGTGGGGTCTCACTTATACGCGTCGCAAGGCAAGGGATGCTCCCGGCTTTGCAAAGGAGTCTGGCGGCAGCAAAGGCTGAAAGGCTATAGGGTTTTACCGTGCTGACTGCAGTAGAAGTTAAGCAATAAATCAGTTACCTTATCCCTGTTTCGTCCGCTCCTCAGCTCCTTTCGGTGCCCTTCCCCTGCGCCACATCTGCTACCCTACCGCCGGCCACGGCTTCTCCAGAACGCCGCAAGGCGCCTGGCAGCCTGCCTCCGGCACGTCACGACTACTATCTTCGCTCTTCGGCCCGTGCACGCGACAACTTGGTATCAGAGCCCATGGCAGGAGGTTCTGACATGACGGAATTAATGAATCAATTTGCAGAACTCACGGTGTCCCTGACCAAGAAGATGGATGAGATCAAGGGGCTGGGCTTACCGTGGAGATGGGGGTGATCAAGGATAGGATTGCTGCGCCTGAGAATAATAAATCAGGAGAAGGGCAATTGCAGTATTTTGCGGGACAGAAGACGCCAGAGAGCGACAAGGTTTGGTTGGCTTCACATCACACATGGTAGGATCAGCACAGCAGTGGTACCACCGATTGGAAAACAATGAGGGGGGCATAATCGTGGCGGGAATTCAAGGAGTATTGCAATATACAACCTACAGGCCGAAGAGCAACACCGATGCGTACTGGAGGGGCTTCAGCGGCAGGAAGCGTTCCGTTCACTGGAACGACTAGCACGGGAGGTTTTAAGGCACTGTCACCACCGGGAGGTTTTGAATTCTTAGCCATGCCTTTTGGATTGACTAACGCACCGGCAACTTTTCAAGCCTTGATGAACTTGGTCCTTTGGCCCTACCTTCGTCGTTTCGTTTTGGTCTTCTTCGATGATATCCTGATCTATAGTCCATCATGGTTAGCTCACCTTTGCCATGTCCGGACGGTGTTACGTGTACTCAAGGACCACAAAAATTTTCTCAAGAGGTCCAAGTGCTTGTTTGGGGAATCATCTGTTGCTTACTTGGGACATTTTATCAGTGCACAAGGGGTGGCGATGGATACGCAAAAGGTTCAGGCTTTGACTGATTGGCCGCCACCACGGACGGTACATGCTCTTCGGGGATTTCTTGGGCTCGCGGGCTATTATCGGCGTTTCATCAAACATTATGGGTTGTTAGCAGCCACCCTGACTAAGCTATTAAAAAAGGACAGTTTTTCATGGACATCGAAAATTCGAAAGCCTCTTTGGCTTTCCAGGATCTCAATGCTGTGCTAACTTCCGCCCCTATGTTGCAACTCCCGGATTTCAGTAAACATTTTGTTGTGGAGTGTGATGCTTCCGGCTATGGGTTTGAAGCGGTTCTTCTCCAGGAGGAGGGACCTATTGCCTTTTTCAATAGACCAATTGCACCTCGGCACAAACACTTGGCCGCATATGAGCGGGAGTTGATTGGGTTAGTCCAAGCTATTCGACATTGGCGTCCGTATTTGTGGGGTCGTTCTTTTCTTGTGCTGACTGATCATTATATTCTGAAATTCTTACTGGATCAACGCCTTGCTACTATTCCTCAGCATCATTGGGTCAGCAAGCTGTTGGGGTTCAATTTTTCCATGGAGTACCAGCTGGGGCGCCACAATACAGTAGCTGACGCCCTGTCTCGCCATGACAATGAGACAGCTGCTGTATTTTCCCTGTCGGGTCCGTAGCTTGCAATTTTTGACGATCTTCGGCGGGAGGTCAGGTGGTCCAGAACTTTGTATAAGCACGCCTCACTTGTCAACGTAACAAAACCAAGCACCTCCATCTGGCCGGTTTGCTTCAGCCTTTAGAAATACCTAGTCAGGTTTGGGAGGACATTGCGATGGATTTCGCTAGTAATTTAGTTGATATCTGAATATTACATCTGAATTTATTCTTCTGTAACTCACATGTTACCCCCGTCTCTAAATGTTATTTTTACTTTTCACCCTACTAGTTTGCATGAATTTGAGATCTGCCATCAAACTAGATGGTTCATGCATCTGCATTGTAGCAAGGACAACACAATAGACAGTACTAAGAAATTACGTCAGTTAAAATGCTTAGAGAAAACCCAAGAGGAAAAATATAGTTGGTTCCATTCAAAGTCAAGGAGAGAGAGGCCCCTTACCAATCCTTTTTTTATAATCATCATCATGGGAGGATGACAAAGATTTCACTGTTTAAGTAGACATTAGATTATCTTAATATGCTTATAATATTTAGTCGATGACGCGCACGAGTGCACTTCCCGAGCTTTCCAGCTATATGTGCCGAATCATATCACGAGGTGCATGAAAAAAAAATTAATCTCATGTTCTGATCTCGAGATGATCTGAGCAGGCTTTGCTGAGGGCTTCACTAGTTAAAACTAGAATTGCTCAACTACCAATGGTTTAAAGTTTATTTTCACTTTGTGTTCTTAACCCTTCCCTGCGAAGCAAAATGTAATCAAGCAAGATGCAACAATGCTGTCCTGCACCAATATGGTTGAGTGCACGGAGACTGTTATAATCTCGAGAAAGTTGTACCTTTTTCTAACATTTGGTTGTAGGCATGAAATGGGCAATGGAAGGTAACCAACAGTTTGTAAACTTTTGTTTGGTAGGACTATAGGAGAAAATTGTTCTTTCTATCACTTGATATTTACAATTGCACCTTTTTGCTATGTTTGACAGACATATTGCCTATGGAAATATATGACTATCTAGGGCTTGCATTTGTTACAATAAGAAAGTATTTGTAGGATGCCATTCATAGCATCTATGCTGTATTTAAAGTGGATCTACATTGCTTCGTGAGTAGAGGACTTCATTTTTTGAAATAATGGTAGTAGAAAATAATCAGTAAATATTTTCCTCTTATTTTTACTTCATCACTGTTGTTTCATGACTAGTCATTTTGTTAAATCTGCTATGCATAACTCACAAAATTTTCTCTTGTTTTTGTGTAATAATTTCTGGTGTTCCAAACAGGGCTTGAAACACTGTTGATAGATATGAGAGTTGAATTGTAAAAGTTTTGACTGGTTTTATTTTGATGAATAGCTTTAGGTCAATTGCTAGATGCTAGTTCGCAAAAGAAATCTGCAACTACCCATATTTCCACAGAAGATCTGCAGCTGATTCTAGGTCTGAGTAGATATAGCGATTACATTAGAATGCTGCTTTTTGACAGGCTATTACAGGTTAATTTTTATTTATATGTGCCAAAAACAGCCTCAAATTTCCAAATAACCCCTCTGTTTAGTCCAGATTGTGGAGGTAAAAGGAAATATTGTAAACGTATTCCTTGCTTAGCTGCAAAATTACACTCTTAGGACTTGGCTATTGAATTTCTTTTATCAATACCTGAATTTGTGTATTGATTATTGACCATGGTTGTAGGCATGCCAAGAATTAAGAAAGCTATCATAATGGCCACCTTGTCTTGATATTAATAATACATTTTGTGTTCTGACCAATAACAATTGTTAGATCATGTGGATGGTCGTGAATAAAGTAACGATGAATAATTGACATTTGAATTGCTTTGGATTTTGCGTTTGTAAAAGTTTAGGTCGATTGTAGCCAAGTGGTGTCCGTTCTGTTGCAAGTGATTTTGAGTCTGAGCGGTTTTTGGCTGCGTCGAGTAGTTTTAGACCAGTCCGATCGGGTAAGTGGCATCGGACGGTTGTCAACTAGAGACGAAAATCGGGTGACGCTCCGTTTTAAGGATGTTCGGACCAGTCTGATCGGCTAAGTGACATCGGATGGCTTTTGAGTAACGTCAAAACATCCGACGGTTTTCGAGTGGCATAAGAGGATTCAATAACTTCGATTACATTCAACTTCGACCACGTTAGTTTCGACCACATTCTACTTCGACCATGTCCGATTTCGACCACATAGGTACAATACCTATCATGGTCATAGCTATAGTACTTTTCTATAGTCGTAGCTACAGTACTTTGCGATCGATGGTCGTAGACTTTATGATTGATAGTCGTAGACTTTGCGGTCGATGGTTGTAGACTTTGTGTTTAGTAATTGTAAACTTCATGATCGGAGGAATAGCATTCGAAGGATTCGGTACTTGGTAGTCGAAAGATCTTATTGCTTGGTGGTCGTTGCTTCAGTACTAGGGAGGTACTCGGTAGTCAGGATGGTTTGATATTCGGTAGTTAGTACTCGACAGTCATGGTTTCGTGATCGTGGTTAGCGATGGGTTGTCGTAGGTATTGTGATTGGTTGTCGGAGGTCTGCGGTATGTGATCGGTACTCGGTAGTTAGTACTCGGTGGTTTTGTGATCAGTAGCGATGCATGTTATTCTCGAGTGTTTTTTAGCGAAGCGATGGAATTTCCTGAGTACTAGTGGTTTTCAACTACTCGATGATCTAGCGGTCGTATTGAGTGGTCTTAGGCTAAGTTTTTGATAGCGATGAAATTAGTGGTCGTAATAAGTTGTCTGAGAGTATTTCCTGGTTAGTGATGAGTTGTGTGGTCGTGGATAACCTAGTTGTTGATCATGGATGTCCTGGTTGGTGGTCGTGGAAGGTTTGATTCTTGTTCGTGGATAAATAAGGGTGTGTTTGGTTTGTATGTGTGCTGATGACGGTCAAGTTGTAAAGAACTTATGCTGGGGAATTGTTTCTTTGGTCTTTACATGTGCAGGTGGGCGTGGAGACAATCATGGTCGATAACGAGGAGTACCGGGACTGGGATGGGGAGATCTGAGGTCTAGACGGTTAAGGATGTCATGCGAAATGATCGAACTCACGCTGGAGCACATGGAGATCAAAGATGGTGATTCATGGAGGAGATACGGGAGGTGTGGTCCCGAAGATTTTGACACAGAAGTTGATGAGACGTGATGAGGATATGGGAGGGGCAATTTTGAAGGCTTTGTCATGTGATAAGATTGAAAATATTATGGAAGGAGTCCATAATGGGAAGTGTTAGAGATGAAGTAAAACGCGTGTTTGGAAAGGGTTTTTGGTCCCTTGATTTGCGTAAGAGATATGATTTTGCATTCGTGTTTGAGTCTGATACAATTTAGAGTACTAGCATATAAGAGCGGGTAGAGGATAAAGGTTGGATGGGGCTTTGAGGATGCTTTTGGTGCGAGGGTTTTTAGGGGTGCTTGTGAGGGCACTTTGTAAATCTATAGAAATCCAACAATAAAGAACATCTTGAATCAATCTAGTTTTGTGGTGTGTTGAAAATTTTTGGTGATTGCTAAAGTAACAAGAATAGACGACTACGTGCAATGCTGTGCATCGGGTTCTAGCTGACTATCATGAAGAATCTAAATCCGTTAAAGGTGTGCGTCAGAATCAATTCAAAAAGGAGTACTTGAAATATGAGATGAAACTTGGAGAATTGGTATATACACTTTTCAACCGCTTCAATAAGATTATTAGTGATTTATAATCCGTTGATGTCACATATACTGATTCTGACAATACTCGGCAAAATTTGAATTCTCTGAATGTCTGTTTGGAATGTTTTAGTTACTACCATCAATCATTCTATTAGCATGTAATCTCCTATCTTAAATGATCTATATTCTAAGATGAAAACACGTGAGATTGATGTTTTAGCCAGGATAAACAAGAGTAGTTTTTTGGGTCTAGTGACTAACCAAGATAACAGTACATCTAGTTCTTTGAGTGTCTCTTTGTTTGCTTTGTGCTTGATTTCAGATGAACAGTTGGAGGAGATACCAGAAGAGCAACTCGTACTTCTCTCCAACAAAGTGACCAAAGCAATCAACAATGCCTGATTGAGGCGGAGAGGAGGTCCTATCAGATACTATAAATGTGGTGAACTTAACCACATTAAGTTTAACTACCCCAAACTTAAGAGCAATGAGGTCGAAGATGACAAGGCACCAACTCATCGACCTTAGTTCAAGACTGCCTCAAGCAAAAAGCATAACTATCGCAAGGCGGTCAACAAGGTACTTTTAGCTCTTGAGAAGATTGATTTAAGCGATGTTAACTCTGCAAGTGGTGGGGAAAATACTGACAAGAAGACAAAGGAGGCAAACTTTACCAGGATGTGCTTTGTGGCAAACAGCGAGGAATTCGATGGTGGTGATCTCTACAGCGATCTAGATGAGGTCAAACCTTCTTATACCGACTTATCTCATGTTGTGTTTAGATTGATAGAAGAGCTTAAGAAGTATAAAAAGAAATTTTAAAATCATGATCTTATTGTTGAAAACTTAAATTCTGAAATTCATAGACTTAGAGCTTCTCTCCCTAATGGTGCATCTTGTGAGTCATGTTAAGTTTTATATTCTGAATTGGAGTCTATAAGGAAGATTAATGCATCAACATTGATTCAATCTGATGATGTAACTGCTAAACTTGATGAGCTAAAATTGGCACACGACTCTTGTGACAAAAAGTTAAAACTGGCTAGAGATGAAATCAAAAGGTTCAAGTCTAATTCTTTTGCTCAACCCAAAGCTTGCTCTAAGTATGATCTGCTTCAAGCTAGGCTTAATTCATCTCAGGAGTCTATCCAGCAAATGCTTTATCATGAGATTGCCTCTTGGTCTAATTGTTCTAAGGTTAACACTGAGATTGAAACATTGACTAGACAGTTTAAGGATTTTGCTGAAAAGGAGAAACTAGTTCAATCTAAAGCTTCTAGGAAGATTGTAGATGAATCTGTTAAGTGCTCATCATGTCTCACACTGCTTAAAGAAAATGAGTACATTAAAAACACTTTAGAGATATTTTCTTTTGGAAAGAAGAATTTGAATATGATCCTAGACAAGTCAAAAACTAGTGTAAAAAATCATGGTCTAGGATTTAATTTTATTGAGCATGCTAGGAATAATCCTCCTAAAATAGTTATGGTACACGAACTAGGAAAATTGGAAGTAGAATTGGAACCAAAAAAGTCATTTTTAGATCTGCTGGTTTTGCAAAAGAATACTCTACCAAACCGAGTGCTGTTAAGTCAACCGATATGACCACTCATCAAGTCAAGTATCAATGCACTTACTATGGTAAAAAGAGCCATGTGGTTCAATTCTACTTTAGAAAAGCAAAGAAAGAGAAGAAAGGATAAAGAATCGTGTTTGACTAGCTACTTCCAGTGGTCGAATTAGTGCGGATGGTCCAAGCACTCGACCAGATGGCTCTCAGGGTTGGACTAGAGTGGTCGAACAATATTTTCGATCAGTTGTTTCTCGCTGTCGGACTAGCTCCTCAAGAAACTTTCAACCAAGGTTTTTTGGTCATTCAGACCAGTCGACGACCAAATCAGTTTCACGTGGTCAGTCAGATCACTTTCGACTAGCATCTTCCATGCGATTCGACCGAGAGGTTGTCAGAACCACTCTGCTGAGAAGGTCAGACCGCTCCATGGTCGCACATGGTTGATGAGGTCACGTTTGATGAAGCTAGTCCTGGTACTAGACCTAACAATTCAGGGATACAGGCTCCTGACGCACTCATTGACATCTTCTATGACTCTGACGATAAAAGCAGAAGTTTCCCGACTTAGACCGTCACTCTTACGACCATTTCTACGACCATGCATGAGGAAGAGGCTTCCTCGTCTGCTATGACCACCTCTATGACGACTCCTACGATCACGTAGAAAGTAGACACCACGACGACTACTATGACTACTTCACAAGCACCTTTGTATATTCAACGATATCATCCCCCAGATCAAATGATCGATGAGTTAAACGAGAGAGTTCTTCGTAGTATATATAACTCCAGTGCCTCGTATGCTCATGTTGTATTTGTCTCGTCTTTCAAACCCCAAGATGTAAGTTACGCTTTATCTGATGAGTCTTGGATTAATGCCATGCAAGAGGAATTAGAAAATTTTAAGTGGAACAAGGTCTGGACATTAGTTTCACCTCCTCATGGTCATAATATTATTGGAACCAAATGGGTTTTAAGAACAAATAAAGTGAGAATGAGGTTGTTGTTCAAAATAAAACTAAACTTGTGGCACAAGGATTTACCCAGATAGAAGGTCTTGACTTTGGTGAAAGTTTTGCACCTGTTGCTCGATTAGAAGCCATTAGAATTCTATTAGCATTTGCCGCATCCAAAGGTTTTCGATTATATCAAATGGATGTGAAAAGTGCATTTCTTAATGGTTATATTGAGGAGGAAGTATATGTTAGACAACCACCTGATTTTAAAAATCCTAAGTTTCCTAACCATGTCTTCAAATTGTCTAAAGCTTAATATGTTCTAAAATAAGCACCCAGAGTATGGTACGATAGACTTAAATCATATTTGTTAAAAATGATTTTCAAATAAAAAGGTAGATAAGACTCTATTTTCTCTCAAGGATGGCAATGATCTTTTACTCGTTCAGATTTATGTGGATGATATCATCTTTAATAGTTCTTTTGAAGCTCTAGTTTCCAAATTTTCAGATAACATGAGCAGAGAATTGGAGATGTACATGATGGGAGAGCTCACATTCTTCCTAGACTTTCAAATCAAGCAATCAAAACTGGGTATTTTTGTTTACCAAACTAAGTACACCAAGAATCTACTTTGTCTTTTTGACATGGGGACAATCAAATCAATTTCTATACCCATGGGACCTATGCACCCATGGGACCTATGCTTGTCTTCGATTCTGACGACGATGGAGAGCCTATTGATCAAAAAGAATACAGAAGCATGATTGGTTCTCTTCTGTACCTCACCGCTTCAAGGCTAGACATACACTTTGTTGTGTGTTTGTGTGCTCATTTTCAAGCTTCCTCACGTGCTTCACATCGACAAGCGGCAAAGAGTATCTTCAGGTATCTTTAGTCAATTTTAGAATTCAGTTTATGGTACTCTTCTTCCTCTTGTCTTATCATTAGAGCCTATTCAGATGCAGATTGTGGAGGTTGTCGAATTGATAGGAAGAGTACTTTGGATGGTACTCTTCTTATTCTTGTCTTCCCCACGTGTCTGTTGCACTTTCAACAGCTGAGACTGAATATGTAGCTGCTACTTCTTGTTGCTCTCAATTGCTTTGGATGTTAGCTATTATTAAGGATTTTTGTTTAAATCTGGATAGCATTCCATTTTATTGTAATACACTAGTGCGATTAGTATTGCTAAAAATCCTGTGTAACATTTAAGAACTAAACACATTGATATTCACTATTATTTCATTAGAGACCATGTGAAAAAGAGAGATCTTGTTTTTCACTTCATTGATTCCAATCTACAAGTTGCTGATATTTTTACCAAATCGCTTAATTCTTCTCATTTTGCTCGGCTAAGAAGTGAGTTGGATGTGTTACATCCTATGAGATTATTCTAAGGGAGAGCTTTATGTTTAAAATTTTGGAAGTTTTTTTTTATTATTTTTAACAAACAATTCATCTAGTCCAAGTCATTAAAATCAGGTAAGTTGTAGAGCTTTCTTCATCATATTCACTCACATGTTCTGTAGCTGTGATCATGACTGGCTATAATTAGCTTGCTACTTGAATTAAAACATGACATGGCTGAAACTTTGACTAAATTAATTATAGATAGTATTTTGCGATGTTCATCTAAATTGTTTAGCTTGATTGTGAGTCTTATCTTAAATATTTGCTATGAGTCTAGTTTGTTTCATATTGCAGTCCTTTTATGATCACTTAATTGGCATTTTATTTAAAAAAATGATGAGAAAGAGTCAAGTTGAAAAGATGTATGCTTTAAGCATGCCATGGTTAAATAAAAGTACAAAAGGTGCATAATTCAAAAGAAGTATGCTTCAAGCATACATTAAATTTCTTTTTTTTTATAAAAAATGCTACAAAGATGACATAATAAAAAGAAGTATGCCACAAGCATGCTACATGTTAAAAAAAATGAGTAAGGAGTCTTAGGTTGCTATATAAAATTGTAAGCTCGCTAGAGTTAATGTGTGCTTCACTTTTAAGATTTGGCTTTTTGTTATGATATTTTATTGTGCTCTCTATAATCGATTTGGTCACTGTTGAGTTGCCATGTTATTAATCTAAATTTCTTAACCATACTAAAAACTAGTTTTGATAGTGATACATGATATATGAATTTATATAATCTAGGGAGCTCTACACAAATAGATGACTTGCTTAATCAATGCAAAGTGTCTTGAATAATCCTCAAAACTTTAGGATGTTTACTCTCATTGCACCTTTTTAGACTTATCCTTTCTTTAGATCCCTTCATGATTTCATTGTCAAAGGGAGAGAAATTGGAGAAAGGGGGAGAGGAATTGGGGATAAATTAGAGAAATTTGATACTCTTGTATTGAGGGGGAGTTTTATGAGTTTTACCGAGTATTTGCTGAGTTTCGCAAATGTTGCTTTTCTTTCAAAACGCAATTGATTCGAGAGTTCGAGGTGTTATCAATGTATTCATCAAGGGGAAGATTGTTAGACCATGTGGATGGTCGTGAATAAACTGGTGATGAGTAATTGACGTTTGGACTGCTTTGAATTTTGCGTTTGTGAAAATTTCGGTCGATTACACTCAAGTGGTTTTTGCCTTCTCCGAGTGGTGTTTGTTCTGCTGCGAGTGATTTTGAGTTCGAGCGGTTTTTGGCTGCGTCTAGTAGTTTCAAACCAGTCCGATCGGGTAAGTGGCATCAAACGGCTGTCGAGTAGGGACGGAGATTGGGCGACGCTTCGTTTCAAGGATATTCAGACCAGTCTGATCGGCTAAGTGACATCGGATGGCTTTTGAGTAACGTCAAAGTATCGGACGTTTTTCGAGTGGCATCGGAGGATCCAATGATTTCGACCACGTTCGACTTCGATCACGTTCAACTTCGACCACGTTCGACTTCGATGACGTTCAACTTCGACCACGTTCAACTTTGACCGTGTTCAACTTTGACCACGTTGAACGAAGCGATGGGATTTCCTGAGTACTTGTGATTTTCGAGTACTCGATGAACTAGCGATCGTATTGAGTAGTCTTAGGCTGAGTTTTCGATAGCGGTGGAATTAGTAGTTGTAATAAGTTGTCTGAGAGTATTTTCTATTTAGTGATGAGTTGTGTGGTTGTGGATAACCTGGTTGTTGTTTGTGGATGTCGTGGTTGGTGGTCGTGGAAGGTTTGATTCTTGTCCATGGATAAACAAAGGTGTGTTTGGTTTGTGTGTATGCTGATGATGGTCAAGTTGTGAAGAACTTTTGCCGAAAAATTGTTTCTTTGATATTTGCATGTGCAGGTAGGCGTGAAGATAATCATGATCGATGACGAGGAGTACCGGGATTAGGATAGGGAGATATGAGATCTAGACAGTTGAGGATGTCATGTGAAATGGTCGGGCTCATGCTGTAGCACGTGGAGATCGAAGATGATGATTCGTGGAGGAGATACGGGAGGTGCAGTCTCGGAGGTTTCGACACGAAAGATGATGATTTGTGGAGAAGATACAGGAGGTGTAGTCTCAGAGACTTCGACACAAAAGTTGATGAGACGTGATGAAGATACGGCAATCCTAGAGGCTTCGTCACGTGATAAGATTAAAAACATTATGGAAGGAGTCAATAACGGGAAGAGTTAGAAATTGAGTAAAACCCGAGTTTGGAATGGTTTTGGGTCTCTTGATTTGAGGAAGAGATATGATTTCACGTTCGTGTTTGAGTCGAATACAATTTAGAGCACTAGCATATAAGAGCAGGTAGAAGCGAAAGGTTGGATGGGGCTTTGAGGATGCTTTTGGTGCTAGGGTTCTTAGGGGTACTGCTTGTGAGGGCGCTTTGTAAATCTATAGGAATTCAACAATAAAGAACATCTTGAATCAATTTGGATTCGTGATGTGTTGAAGATTTCTGGTGATCGCTAAAGTAACAAGAACGGACGACTACGTGCAACACTAAGCATCAGGTTCTTGTTTAAGCGGTCGAAGATATCAAGCAGCTGAAGCTTGCGAACCGAGAATGTCTTCGATCGCACGCAAAAACGATCGTAGTGGGTAATCGAACGAGCTGTCGTAAGTGACATACGGTAATCGAGATTGTTTTCTTCAGGTTTGATATTTGTTTTTCAGGTGTAAAGAAGCGGAAGCAATCATTCACCTCTCGATCCTACAACAACATTTTTTAAACAGAAAACAGCAAACATTTTAAAGAACTAAGAAAAAGGGGATAATATGAACTGTGTTAAGGCATACATATATATGAACTGGTGCATCTGCTTGAAGAATTTGAGTACAATTGCCTCTGGTGATGTACGTTGAAATCACATGGTTTCATCAAGACAAAATTCTGTCAGTAGTGCACCAGCTTAGTCCAAGAGATTTAATTCTTGATTTTTATTAGCACAAAGGTGATCTATGGGGAACCCCTTTCCTTCTGCTCATGTTTGTGGCCATGTCATCATCAGAGACTCGGTTTGCAGACCGTGAACAGATATATGGTCCGCTCTGCTTCTTTCGAACAAAATTTGTGCACGGTGTGCTCAAATTCTCGGAGTCTGATGATCCCATGGGCTCATCAACATCAACAAGGGTTGAGTGGGTCGTCTCATCATCAGCATCATGAGGAATGAAGAAATCAGGGCCAAGCTGCAAGGTCTTGCATGGACGCAAGTACGCTGACAAGTCTTTCTTCTGCAGTAATATATACTCTACCTGAAAAGATGCAGATGAATGAAATTGTCAGATAATTTTCGTATGTATGTCCTAGAAATTTTACAGTGAGCTCCAACTGCATTTAATGGCTATTATCTGAACATATTTTTGATAAATTTGCTTACATGATTTTCTACTTTTGTCTGTGTAGTGCTATCGTTCTCTATTCAGACTCTTCAGGTAGCTACAGACTGTGATGTGGATGTTGCATCAGAAACAGGGCCAGATACTGTTGTTGGTAAGTACCTTCTAGATCGTAATTGTGCTGTTTTTCTCATTTAGCATGAATTATATTCCATTATTTTCCCAGCCATCATAATTCAATTGCATATAACCACATTATTCTCTCAGTCATCGTAATTCAACTGCATGCAATCACATAGAATAACGAATTAAAGGTTGATTATTAGTTCTAGTTAATCACCTTGCAATCCAGAGAGCAGTGGTAGTAGGGCTCCTGAAGGCTCCTATCACAGGAGGTGCAGATATTCCCTGACCCCTTAAATTGTCTATTCTGTGGTCTCTTCTTCAGGAAAACGACCTTAGAGCTGTTAATCGTGTATGACTGCACCATGTAGACAGAGAATTAGAAGGCCGCACGCATCTTGACCACCAGACACCAATTACCAGACTCCCATGCACGCACTATGCCGTATTTGATGTACCTGAACACTGGAGCAATCGATAAGCTTCTCAAGGTCCTCCAGCCGGACGACGTCGTGGTAGACGTACCGCCGCACCTGCAGCAGCCGGTGCGCGCGGTGTGCCGCCACACAGTGTGGGCAGATGCTGGTGCAGCAGTCAAGGCAGCAGATGTTCTTCTCGTTCTTCTTGGCGTGCTCGTGGAAGGAGCATGCTACGAAGAACTTCTGTGAGCTGAGGGCCTCCAGCCATGCTGGCTTCCACATTGCCTGCTGCTATTACAGAATTCGAAACAATCTTTGCATCAGTAAATGGTGAGTTTAAATAACAGCACGAACAAGTTCAGAATGAATCCTCACCATGATCATGTACGTCGGTATAGAGCCCTTTGGTGGTGCGTGTGTGTTTGGCTGGACGACGGGTGGGGAGCTTTGAGGAAGAGAGTACGTACGTGTGGCTTATGAAGGAAGAGAGGTGGGGGTGTTTAGCGAGCTAAGAAGGATCAAAGATTCAACCAGAAAATGGGGGGGCTATATGTTTGCATCACAAGGGCTTTTGACATTTGACTCCTTGATCTATGGCACTATCATGTAACGCACCTTGCTTTATGAGAGAGTAGTGATAGGCATGTGTAGTTACTTTGTGCATCAAATTAAGAACATGTTCCGGAATGGCCGTTCTAGGTGCTGGGATGTGATATTTGGAAGAGGGAAGCTGTTTTACAAAAAAAAAAACGCAATTGTTCATTGGAAGGAGCTGCAAAACCATTTTGTACCAGGGTTGCCGGTGCACTGTACTTTTGGTACAATAGTTTCTCTGAGATCACAGGAAATTTACTGCATAAAGTGACTTTTCCTTCTCAACGAAAGAAGTCAAGTAATAGATGATAGTTCTGCAGGTTCATCTCCAGATGAGCAGTGCAGTTTCAAATGAATTTTGCATTCACTGCATTGGTTAGGAATTGGTGCAAGTGAATTACCAGTGTGAACATACTTTTTCCCAAGCTAGTTTTGCGTGACAGCAATCATGAATCCATATGCAATTTCGATAACATGGTGAATTACTGTATGCAATTTCCATATGCAATTGTTTTTTTTACTGCATGCATCTCTCGGAGATTGGATTAATGTGCATGACATGTATATAGCGAGCCAACAAAGCGTACAGAAAACAATTCTAAAGGAAAGAAAGGGAGGTGGGGAGGCGAGGAGAACGTGGATGCTGTTTCTAGTGTTTCCCAACCCCTTGTGCCAACTTTTTTAACTTACGACCAAAGCTCCAATCTCTAGCCTTGGCTGTAGAGCTCACCTCTCTTTTAAAAAAAAATGCAGTGCCCAAGGAGCCCCCTTTGATTCCCTGTTTGGAGCCTTGTGTGTGGGGGAGAGGACGGCCTTTCTTGGGCAACACATGCATACAATATAAACCTCCACTAACAAAATTACCGTCTTGGGGTTTGCCCCCATGGTGTACTGTTTGCTACAGGCTAGGTGATGTTTTACCTGAGTTTTATATCTCAGATGGTAAACTACAAAGGTTCAAATCTGCTAGAGGAGT
Organism: Melocanna baccifera; assembly: GCA_036346265.1. NCBI lineage: Eukaryota > Viridiplantae > Streptophyta > Magnoliopsida > Poales > Poaceae > Melocanna > Melocanna baccifera. The sequence continues at coordinate 15,244,524 of CM070681.1, forward strand.
CCATTCTGTAATTTTTTTCCCCGGGAATCCACATTCTGTATGTTTTACTCTTCAACAGCTCTTGTTTTGGGTACAAATTTGTGTGGTTTATCTTTTATTAGCTTTGAATGGATATGCATGCGAAGAGAGAATTCTGTTGCTTTGTGTGGATTTAGAGTCTGTTGCTATGGAGTATGGATTACTATACTTGGGCTGTAGAACCTTTTCAACAGGGTAGTCCTTGTGGCCTAGGTACTGCATGCATTTGCACTGAATGGATAATTAAGTTGTCTGTTTGGTGTTTACATGCAAGACTTCCAGATTCCAGAAGATAAATACTGCTTCATTCTAACAATCAGTGGTTTGGCCTTGGCTTGTTCCAGCCTTCCATGTGTGGGTTTGATGAGGTTTGCAATGGCCTGTCCCAGGTGTGGATCTGATAAGGTTTGCAATGGAATCACTTCTATCCAGATGCATGGAGTTCATTTTTTTCTGGACTGCTTATATATAGATGCATGGCTACATCTAATTAAGAAGTTTAAGATGGTACTGTATGGAAAGCTACACCTTAAAATGCTTGATTGGTCTTTCTACTCTGGAAGTCAAACAGAATATTGCGTTATAACATGGTTCTAACAAAAGCAAGGTTTGCTCAGTTTCATCTCTGATACTTTTTTATCTTGTTTATAAGGCTACTTAAATTGGCTTAAAGTCAGTTTCTATTTCTGACTTCTGTTTTTTTACTATTTAGTAATTTCATCTTTTCTAATTTTTTAAAAATTTTTAAGTTTTTTTATCTTTTTTTTTGTATCCCTTTGTATCGTCTGTGATGAGCTAACATATTTATATATATATACATATATTTTTTAAATTTAATTATACCAAATAAATCAACTTAATTACAGTAAAAAAATAAGCTAACTATAGAAAAAAATTATAAGTCAACATCAAACTGAGTGCTATCATATAATTCGTGTATTTGATCTTGCCTCTTGCACGTGACCTTCTTTAGAGAGGGGAAAAACTGCTCCTTTTCAGTTCATGTGGTTTTTGTTGAATTGCGCTGATTTTTAGGAAAAAGGCGTTTTATTACTCTTTTGTGGTACACAATGATACAGGGGAGAGATACAGCATGACACGTGGACGAGGTACCGAGTAATTCACCGATGCCCTGTATTTACCGTCAGCGACGCGTGCACAAACAGGGAAGCTACAGTGAGATTCTCTTTCTTCCCACGCTGCCAAACTTTCTTCGGAGAGAGTACCGAGTTTAAAAGTAGAACCTAAACCCACGATACAAATTCATATTCTTATCAAGTAAATAGGTCATACGTGTGCACGGAAATTAACATGACAAATAGACAGGTAGCTGAATATTATGCTGACTAGAATTTAGAATCTGGTGACTCTGCCGTCCAATCAGGAATTGAAACCAGTGTTTGGAACATCATATTGTCATCAAAACAAGTTAATACGTTTAACACCTTCGATTACTGTGTTTGAGACGGGAATACATGCATGAATCTGTCGATCCATGCATTACTAAGGGCATCTCCAATGGTACTAGTTAGCAACTAACTAGGAGACTTTCACATTATCAACCAAATAGCTAACATACAAAGGACTGTCTATAAGGATAGCTATTTGATACTTACATGCACACACAGTCATTTATAGAGACTGCCTCGTTTTCTGTTATAGCCTAGTGCTTAAGGAAGAGCCGACTCGATTTTTTTTGCATACTCTCTTTCCTCCACATAGGATTTATGCTGATATATATATACAAATAGCCAGCTGACTCAGATCATTGAAGATGCCCTCTTGTCGATTCTTCATAACAATGTCGTAGCTCGAGGAATCGAAGACGTGTAATAGTCAAACTCCAAAGCCTGCTTCTTTTAAACTCGCGTAGCATTCGTCTCCTAGGATTTGACCCAAAAAACCACGTTGTTAATTTTGTCTTGGCAAATTAGGACCAGTGCTAATTGGATTTGCCGGAAGAGTAGTGTCGACGCCGTGGATGTTTTGTTTCTTGTTTGCAACTGCAGGAGATGGACGCCATAACCATGAATCGAGCTCTGGACACTCCACTAGGTGGATATCGAGTCAGCTCTTTGTCTTATCGAGTTTTTATTAAAATTGATATATTTAATTTAATATTATTTTATTAGTAGTTTGAAATTTAATTTCATCTGAAATCGACTCTTTTAATATTTAACTAATTAATAAATATAATTAAAATAATTTTAAACCAAGCTAGCATCCCTCACTAACAAATTTTTTTTCAGCCCAACACCCCACATCACACCCATGCAGACCTTCTATTTTAATCAGAGTAATCTTTCATGGTTCTAAACACCACTTTGTCGGTCTTATGGCCTTAGTCTCCGGTCAAAATTGCTCCACCGAAGCACAAAGCTATTCAAATGTACGGAAGCCGAATTGGATTCTTGGCCTCACCTTTACTACAGGTCTATGATAGATGGGCTCTGCGACATGGAACTTGTTGCCGTCAGCGACCATACAACGAGCTTAGCGGGTAAAAAACAAATACGACCGGGATTAATTATTGAACCGTTGTGGTCGCACATTCGCATGTGCACCGCCGCACGTGTGCACGTACGCCCTTTGCGTAGAAAATCCAAGGCACGCACACGTGGCGGGATACGGGGTGGTGGGCCAGGGGCCGGTTGTGCCCGTCACGTGGGGGCGTCTGACACAAGGTTAATGCGGGGAGGCGCCTCACGTGCCGTGCGTCGGGGACCGCGTTACGTGGGATGCGGTGTGATGGCTCTCCCTGTGGACGGGGCTGTTGCTGCGAGCTGCGAGGGGTTAATTGCACAAGCACAATGGATCGATCTTCTCTCTCTTTTCCCTCGAGATCTGGTCGATCTTTTATGGAAATCTGGAGCCACTTCACGAATCTAGAGCATTGTTATCCAGATATTTTAAAGCATAGTGTCAATCAGGTGAAAAAATAACGGAGACCAAAGAAAATGCCGTTCGATTGCTAGTAATGGTTTTAGAAATTAGGCCACTTGTTGATCTTATAACATGGATAAAGGAATAATTATCTATCAAAAAGCGTAAATAAAAGCTATATTGCTTACCTAGGAAATGACATTTCATCAGAACTATCACAAAATCCGACTTCTCGAAGAAGTTGGTGCAAGTGCAAAGTGAAGTTTATCTTCCCCTGAGATAAGAAGCCTTCATGTTCACCCGTCGAGGCACGTCTGGCCCTCCCAAAATAAATCATAGGGGCTTGGCATTCGCATGACTTGCTTGCATTTGGAAAATCAGAAGGACTTGTCATTCGCATAGTATGCACATTGCACACAGTTGCAAAACAAATCACAAGAGCCTGTCTTCACTTGTTGCAATTTAATTGTTTGCTAGATAATTTTCCACCCCGTTTAGCTAGAGAAGCAACCACTCCAATGTGTGTGTCATACAAACTTTAGCAAACACCTTTCCACCATTCAAGATTCATCCCATACCTGACGAGTATGAAGATTTGGGACAAAAAAAAATTCTGGACGGACGGAGCATGAGCTACTGCTAATTGTCAGATCGACGACGACCTTTTTGTAGCGTAAGGATATATCTAATGATCCTAGTTACCAATTAACTAGAAAATTTTCACATCATTTATATAGTATACACTAAAAGCTAGCATTCTAAAGAACTATCTATAAGGATAGCTATTTGATGTTTACATGCACACACAGAAAAAGACTATCATTTATAGAGGCTACCTCGTTTTGCGTTATAGACTAGTGTTTAAGGAAGAGTTGGCTCGATTTTTTTTTGCATACTCTCTTTCTTCTACATAGGATTTATGCTGATGTGTACATGCAAATAGCTAGCTGAGTCAGACTATTAGAGACGCCCTAAGAAGATGTACGATGATGTGACATATCAGTTATGTATAAGTCTTACCACATAGGATACGAAATGATATAGAGGAGACAGAGGGATTATAGAGAATTAGATCATTTCTTATGCAACAGTCGATGTAATATGAAAAATAAGGTATATTATATCATGAAGAGTCTATTAATAGAGACATATAAAAAGATAATCTATTATAAAAATTATCTTTAGTATTATATCTTTACTATTATAAAAGAAGGAGTTGGTGGTTGCCGAAGCCTCCATCCAATCTGGACCGTCGAATCTTCCCTCCCCTCCCGCCACCCGGCCAACCCTAAAACCCTCCCACCCGCGCCCTCCCCACCCACCCTCCCACCCGCGCCGCCACCTCCTCTCCCTCCCCCTCCCCTCCCTCCCCCCGCGCCGCTCCCATCCCTCCCTCCCACTCGCGCCACCTCCTCCCCCTCCCTCCCACCCCGCGCGCCGCCTCCTCCCCTCCCTCCCACCCCGCCCGCCGCCGCCTCCTCCTCCTCACCCCGTGCCGCCGCCTCCTCCCCTCCCTCCCACCCCGCGTGCCGCCTCCTCCTCCCCCCACCCCTCCGCTCCGTCGTCGCCTCCTCCCCCCACCCCACGCTGCAGCCACCTCCTCCTCCTCCCCACCCTGCGCTGCAGCTGCCTCCTCTTCCCCACCCCGCGCCGCCGCCGCGCGGACTTTGTCTGACGAGTGGCCCTCCTCCCCTCTAGATCCGGCGTGAGATGGCTGGCCCCCTCAGTCTGTGCTCCAGTCGCGCCCCCCTTCCACAACGCCGCCTCACCTGGCCCCTCCGCAGCTCCCTCCACCGCCCGTATCTGCAGTTCTCCCTCCTCCCCCAGATCCGGCGCCGAGGGTGCTCTACACCGGCGATGGTGGGGGGCGGCGTTGCGGCGGTCGGGTTGCCGTCCCCGGCGACGGTCCCGGTGAGGCGACACTACGAGGGCATGGCCATTGGGGCCATCACCCTCGACCTTACTAGGTGAAGTTACTTATATAATTGTCCATAATTATTATTTGCGAAAATGATGATATAGAATTGTGACAGAAGATGTTACACAATGATATACCTTTTACCGATCTTTGAAGGCCTTATCAGGACGATTTTCTCAATTTTTGCATCCAAAATTTCGAGCTAGGTATATGGTCCTCAAGGAAAAGGTATGATTTCTTCTCCACATACTTTTTTATTACTTCCCCCTCATTGTTTGGTTGGTACTTACTGTTCAATTCTATTTTCTCCAGAGAAAATGTTGACTCAGTTGTTGATATCCTTATGAGAGATTTCAAACCATACCTTCTGTTTTGTTGGGTAGGTCATAAAAAATGAAGATATAGTTGGTGTGCATGCTCAGTTGCGAGTTATTTTGGTCCTAATATGGATCTTCATATTGACAGGACATGTCTAAATGCACATTTACCGGACGCAAAACACTGGAGAACATGCACAAACCATTAGTACTGAAGGAATTGAGGAAACTGTGGAACAAGGAAGAACCTGGTCTGCCATGGGAGGAGGGAGACTTTTCACCCTCCAATACTTTACTTGTGGATGATTCTCCTTACAAAGCTCTACGCAATCCAGTACTTGCTTCAACCACTTTCATATATTAGTATTTTTTACACTATTTCCTCCTTATTTTGAATAACATGCACAATTATGTTCTTGCCTATGTTGTGCAGCCACATACTGCCATTTTCCCTCACCCGTACAATTATCTTAACTGGAACGATAATTCATTAGGTATGCATTCGCCAGTTCTTGATGCTGTTCTTACCTTCTGGAGTGATTCAAGTTATTGATGTTGTAAATTACATTGCCTGGTAAGCAGGTCCCGGTGGAGATCTTCGTGTGTATCTGGAGAACCTCGCTGTTGCAGAAGATGTTGAGTGCTACATTCGCAATAATCCATTTGGTCAACCTTTCATTACACAGAATGATCCACATTGGAACTTTTATGCTCAAATAGCTGATAAAGGGAACGTTTCCTTTACCTGCTGTGCATGAATTTCCGTTGTTCCAGGGAGTTTCTGTATCTCCACTCACTATGGGCCACTTCACTACGGCCTGTAGGCTCTGTCTGAACTTGTTCAGACAAGAGGGAAAGTTATAGAATGTTCGCCATACTTGTATCTACTTTTACTAAGGTGATAGGAAAAAAGTTCTCTTGTGTCGAGGTTGATCGCACAGATTTTGCAGCTTGAATGAAGGATCTCAAATGAATGTACGGTGTGCCAGTGTCTCACAATTTTGAATTGTTTGTTATCTCTTCGCATTTATTCAGTTCTACTTCCGGCTCTTTTTAAGGTCATTTGCTCGTTCAAAGGTCCCTCTATCATATACTACACTTCACTCATTTTTTCGTTGAACTGCAATAGTACTAACTATTAGAACACTCGCCTAAAAATACTATTAGAACACTATATTTTGCAAACGGAAAAATTAAATATAAGATTTCAAAAAATTAACATGTCACTTCATTACTCTGATTTGCATCAACCATTAAGATTATGTACAAACTTTGTTAAAAAAAACCTTTTTTAAGTGTCGTTTTTTTATATTTTGTGGTCTTCGAGGTATGTCTTTAGCCGTTACTTTCTTAACTTTATTTTATACTAAACTAATAAAATTATAAAAATATAAAAATATTTTAACGATAAATCTAATAACGTAGTTTTTATGTAGTCAATTTAGATAGTTAAAAATGATTCTATATCATCATTTTTGTTATGTTCTATTGATGGCAGGGAACACTGCTTTTAATTTGGATGGTACAATTGCCCGAAGGGGTTTGGAAAATCTTGTTAAAGCTGTGGTCACAACCTTGATCAAGCTACTCTCCTTTTTCTACCTTTTCATATCCAAACCAGTGATGAGGCTTGAGAATGTCCATCCTTCTATGGCACCAGTCCCAGTTGCAGATAAGCCACACCATCGGTCTATAAGTGATGCTGACATGAGCACTTGTTTACAGCGTCTTGACAATCTTGAGTCTTTGTGCAACATCTAGCAAGCAAACCACCAGAGATCCCCGAGGAGGAGGAGCATATATTACTGAACTCATTTGAGCGGATCAAATCTATTGAGGTTGACCTGGAGAGGACCAAAAGAGTAAGTTCTTGTGCTGTACCATTTTAATTGATTATGCTAGCTTCAAAGTTGATATTTATTATTTAATTTAAGATCATATTTGATAGTATGCATCACTTTTATTTGATTTTCTATTGCAACGTACGGGCACTTTGCTAGTATAGATAATATAAAACAGTCCATGTACATGCCCTAGGATCTTTACGCGCACCCACCGCTCTGCTCGCTCCATTGGCATTCGGATCCCTGCGCCGGGTTAACGGCCCAACAACTTCCGATCAGGTCGCCTTCGCTCGTGCCGGAGGCCCGGAGGAAGGAAGAATTAGACGCGCTTATGGCCCAGGCTGAAAGACTTTAGTGGGGCGGCCCAGCGGAGACGAACGCGGCCGAGCTGTGCGGAGCGGAGGAGACGGCGGCAGCCCAGCCCACGCCCGAGTACATCGGGACGGCCGATGGCGCGGTCCGATCGGTGCCTAATACTTTCTTTGGCAACCCAAATACTTATTTGTATGCATACATTACATACACACATGGCTACGTACGTACGTAATTGGCTGTTGATCCTCGCAAAAAAAAATACAGGAATTGGCTGTCGATGACGTAGTAGAGCAGCAAGTCAGCAGCCACCTCCTGTTTGCCAGTGACAGGTTCATGGTATATCTGCGATTGTTTAATGCGGTTTGACGCGAGACGTCACATGCAGAATTTCAACTGCTCGGATGTTGACCGACCACACGAAATTAGGTACAACAGAGGGTATAGAGGTTATCCTCGCTGGCTCTCCGTGTACGTACTTTATGTGTGAGTTGCTCCTCGTATCGTACGATTCTCTCGGCAGGTACAGCTTTACGCTTTGAACTTGTTTTTTTTTTGGAAGCACTTGTATTTTTTTTAAGGAGAAGTTGTTGTGTTCACCCCATATGGCTTTTTGACTTCGACTTCTATTAATTAGGTACTATTCGCTAGATCTATCGGTCATAATCATAAGTTATCTACTATAACCTAAAAGAATGGTACCTATATTTCCTTTCTACCTAGATTACACTCTGCAAGCATGCGTGACAAATCCCTGAAGGCAACAGCTGCCATGCATTTTAGCACTTTTCGTGGCCTTACAACCTGATTTAATTAAGCACGTCCATGCATTCTCGGTCGTTGACAACTTCAGATCGCAGGGCGCTAGGTCAATTCCACTCAGACGCGAGCTGCATTCTGCACACCACACCACCACCACACCGCAATCCACGTCTTTAATTTCGGGGATGCACGTATCCTACGAAAACGTCTCCGAGAAATGTATCGTAATAAAAGATATATTTATATACTTGGACTGAAATTAACAGCAGAGAAAAAAAAGAAGAAAAAATAACAAAAAAGTAGACCGGCAAATCGGAAGAGTAGTCGTCGCGCTTACGCGGCTGCTCATGAACTGCAACCTTTTCCTTGCCAAGTAACGCAAGGTTGAACATAGCCTTGCTCATCTTCTTTTTCTTCTTCTTCCATCCCCTGTTTGTGTCCAAATCTGCAAGCAAACGGCCAACAAAATACCCTCAGGATTTCACGGCCAGTAGTTGCGGCGTATTCTCCATTCTGGTCGTTTGAACTTGGGAGATTGACGGACGCCGTGTTGACCAACCGCTTTGCCCATGCCATGATCATGGCGGCGTCTCGTGCAACCCCTCTCGCCCTGCTCTTCTTCGTGTTCGCGTCCTTGTTCGCGGACAATGCATCAGGTAATGAATGATCTAATACCTTCCTTTGCTCCATCGATCGAACTGCAACTTTGATGAGATCATCTACAGCGGCGGCCGGCGCGAACTCGTCCTTCGTGCTCGCGGCGGCGCAGACGCAGCGGAGGGATCCTCTCAGCGGGTTGAGGTACTACACCGGCGGATGGAACATCAGCAACGAGCACTACTGGGCCGTGAGTTCTTCTGATCCATTAATCTTGCTTCTTCTTGGTCTTGGTGTAATTAATTCTATCTCGATATATACCTTCGGTTCTTGATTTTGTTGTTTCTGTGATGCAATCTGCAGTCGGTCGGCTTCAGCGCGGCGCCTATCTTAGCCGCCGCAGGAATCTGGTTCGCCGTGTTCGGCAATGCCCTGTTCCTCGCCGGCTGTTGCTACTGCTGCTGCCTCGGCCGCAGCGGCTCCTACTCCTGCGCGACCTTGGCCATCTCGCTTGTCCTCCTCCTCGTCTTCACGGCCGCCGCCGCGTAAATTGCCCGATCACCTCGCCACCGTTTCCTCTCTGACCGCCGTTCCCGCTCTCAAGTAATTAACCAGTCTCTCGCCGCGTGCGCGTTGCAGCGTCGGGTGCGCCGTTCTGTACGACGGGCAGGGGCGTTTCCACGGCAGCACGACGTCGACGGTGGACTACGTGGTGAGGCAGTCGGGCGACACGGTGGCCAACCTGAGGAGCTTCTCGAGCTTCCTGGAGACTGCCAAGGCGGCCGGCGTGGGGCCCGTCTCGCTGCCTGCCGACGTCAAGGGGAGGATCGACGAGGTCGTGCGCAAGGTGAGCTCGGCCTCCGACGAGCTCGCGGCCCGCACGTCGAGCAACTCCACCAAGATCCAAGCCGCTTTGGAGACAATGTACGTTTGCTTCTCGGCTAAATTGAAGCTACAAGGACTCCTAATCAATTTATTAATCACATCTGCAGAAGGAAGATTCTAATTGTTCTTGCAGCTGTGATGCTAATCCTTGCTTTTGCTGGTCTCGGTGAGCACTGATCACAAAATCTTCACTTTTTGCAGTTCACTCAATGGAAATGCTATGAAACTAGTTCTTGTTACTTGTCACCAAATCCCCTTTGCTTACAATGATTTTGCGTTGCTTTCTTGCAGTGTTCTCGTTGTGTGGATTGGAGTCGCTTGTCTACGTGTAAGCATAAACTCAAAAGCTGAATCAGAGTTTAATCTAATCTAAGCTAGCTGGAGTTAGAGACTTTGGTGTTAAGCCACAGCTGTACGTGCATGCAGGTTGGTGTTTCTTGGGTGGATTCTGGTTGCAGCAACATTTGTACTGTGCGGTACTTTTCTTCTCCTGCACAAGTAAGTCCTTCACTGCTGTTACCTCCTGCCTATTGCTTGCAAATTCAGCGAGAAAGAATCTCACGTGAGGCCTCTCTTCATCTAAACTGATATAGGGTTTGTTTTTTACGGTTTCTAAAAACCGATTTTAACTTTTGCTACAGTAACTAATTTTTAAATAGAGTATTTTTTTAAGATTGGGTCTACAGGTTAATTATAATATATGTTAAAAAATTAATATCTGTACCATCAAAAATTGCAAGTGAGTATCTCTCTTTCCGTAATCTCTATCGCAAACAGCCAAAAAACCATCAGCCGCAGCCAAAAAGAACAGATCCATAAGTGAATAGACAGTGGATGATGAGGTTTTTTCCCCATAGAATTCCTTTGCCTCTTGAGAGGCTGCTGAAACTAGAGATTTTTTTTAGATTTATATAGAAATTAAATTATTTATAATAAAATTCGTGTGTTTCAAAATTCAAATAGACCTACACTCTCAACTGTACTTCACACATGGTCGCGTAAACTCTTGCAAAGTACGACTAATAAAACCTGTCCATGTTGCAGCGTGGTCGGGGACACCTGCGTGGCCATGGGCGAGTGGGTGCGGCACCCTCAGGAGCACACGGCGCTGGACGACATCCTCCCGTGCGTGGACATCGCCGCCGCGACGGAGGCGCTGGACCGGAGCAAGGAGGTGAACTACCAGCTCGTCGCCGTGCTCAACGGCGTGATCTCGAACGTGTCCAACCGCGACTTCCCGCCCCAGGCCGCGCCGCTCTACTTCAACCAGTCCGGCCCGCCGGTCCCGCTGCTCTGCAACCTCTACACGCCGGACCTCCGCAACCGCACCTGCGCCCCCGACGAGGTCGGCCTCGACAGCGCGGAGCAGGCATGGCTGGGGTACGTGTGCCGCACCACCGTCGTGTCGGGGGGGTCTGAGGTGTGCGCCACCGCCGGCCGCGTCACGCCTTCGATGTACGAACAGCTGGTCGGCGCGGCGAACGTGAGCTACGGGCTGTACCACTACGGACCGATCCTGGCCGACCTGGTCGACTGCGCGTTCGTACGCCGGACGTTCCAGTCCATCAGCGAGGACCACTGCCCCGGGCTGGGAAGGTACAGCGGGCAGGTGTACCGGGGCCTGCTCGCCGTCGCGGCCGGCGTGCTGCTGTCGGTGGTGCTGTGGGTCGTGCACTCGAGGGAGAGGCGGAAGAGGAGCGACGCCATGGAGCTCATGGCCTCGTCGCCACCGCCGTACAAGTTTTATGTGGAGGAGAATGCGCTCTTGAACCTGAAGAGCCCGAGAAGGCCGTGCATGTGAACGTACCAGCCTAGGCAGATGTTAGCACCCAACACAGGAGGATATACTTGTAGCCTGCATCACTGCATTACATGTAACTGTAAGCAAAGCACTAATTAAGCACTGAGCCACTCCGTGGGTTCTCCAAAAAAAAAACTCAGAACTGTTTGGACAGCACTTGGGCTCCGCTCGTTTCAGTTTTTTTTCAGTTTTAGCTTTTTTTTTCACTATTCAGTAATTTATCTTTTTTTGAATTTTTTTAGAGTTTTTAGGCTTTTTTACATTTTTCTTTTTTTCTTGTGTTCATTTGCATTGTCCGTGATGGGCTAACAAATTTTTTCTATTTTTACATTTTTTTAAAAATTTAATTATATCAAAAAAGTCAAATCAGCTACAGTAAAAAAAAGCCAGCTACAGTGAAATTTTAACTAAAAGCCAGAAGTTATCGCTAAAACGATCACCCCCTTGGTTAGCTTGTTTCTATAGTTCAAAATGCATATGATGGGATGGTTTGATGGCCATACATATCGTCACATCATGCACTGGATCCCCAGGGAAACTTCCACAGATGTTCCGTGGAACGGGAAAGCAAGGGCAGCATCTTGATTTCTTGGAGAAATGATCTTTATACGGAAGCTGGTATCACAAATCATACAGTCTTCTCTGAGACTAGATTACACGCGCAAGCTTCATACGTCTAAGTTTAGTGTACTTTACAGGAGCCTTTTTGTCCTTACTGAATGTTGATTTCTTCTTATCCTTTCATTTGGATGAACAAGACACCTTTTTTGTAGGATCTCTCCCTTTCTGTTTACCCTATTTATCCTTTTGTGCCTCCAAACGAGGAGGCAGTTTAACACTCAACAGGAAGAACATTGCCCCAAGCGCATGCATGATGTGCATTCTTAACCTGTAGTGACATGAAGTCACACTATGCACAAGCGATAGATAGCCACATCACCACCATCTTACCAAACCTATCACTCGTTACCCCGATCAACATCACATTCTCACTTGCACCCATGGCCACCGTGAACTCTTCTTCTCCTCCCTGTTCCAAGACCGTTGCGCCGGCCAGGTACTGCCTGTGCGCGCCGACGACACACCCGGGCTCGTTCCGGTGCAGGTTGCATCGGCTGATGGCGGCGAAGGCGACGCCATCGGAGTCAGAGGAGGTGAAGGAAGCGGTAGCAGTGGAGGCAACGGCGGTCGCGCGTGCATTCCTCGCGCGGGTGACGCAAAAGTCGAGGCAGGATGTTGCTAGGGGCGTGGGTTTTCAGCCCAGGCCTTCAAGACTGGGAATCATGGATAAGTAGACCGTAGACTCGGCAGAGCATGTTTGTGTTGAAGTGATCGTGCAATGTATTAGGTGTTGATGCTTTCTTCTTCTTCTTCTTCTTCTTCTTCTTCTTCTTCTTCTTCTTCTTCTTCTTCTTCTTCTTCTTCTTCTTCTTCTTCTTCTTGAAGATTGAATTCAGTTCGCTTTCGTTGCTAGACATGGTCCAGTCAGATGGCCGTGAGCAATTGCGCATAATCATGTGACAATAAGACAATTGTTGAAATATGTGCTTTATATATGTATATGTAAAGGTATAGATAGATAGTATCCTACCGATTCTTACTGATCTCCAAATCCTGTGTAATCGGTTGTAATTGATTTGTTGTAATATGTTGCCATCCGGCACATCAATATAAAGCGCAGGCCGAGCAGCAGCGTTGTGTGCCATCTTCCCCTGAACTCGTTGTTTCTTGTTCTTCTCCAATTTAGATCGGTTTTCTTTATATATGGTATCAGAGCCATAAAAACTCCTCACCGAGATATCTACATCCTCCTCCGTCGGCAACACGTCTGCCAGTTCTCTCACCACTGTCTCAACCATGGCTGGTCTCCTGCCCACTCCATCCTTCGGCCATATCATCAACATCAAGTTGTCAAGGGACAACTATTTGCTCTGGAAGGTGCAGTTCTTGCCCTATCTTAGGGGCTAGCAGTTGCCGAGATGCACCGATGGGTCTATCCCTCGGCCACCGATGACGGTCTCGTAGACCATTGAAAATGAGACGATTTAAGTGGCTAATCCGGCGTATCTGTAGTGGCTTCAGTAAGACCAACTCGGCCTAAGTGCTCTCCTCTTGTCCCTCTCTAAGGAGGTGCTAGCTCAGCTATTGTTTCTTAGCTCTGCCGCAGAAGTATGGAAGGCTTTAGAGAATATGTTCTCCTCATGTTCGCGAGCAAGGATTATGTATTCCTATGTAGTGGAAATGCAATTTATAGAAATCGTCTAAGCAAAGTATTGTATTGACTTCGATGAATCACTCAAAAATTATAACATTGTATAAAGCCGCACGAAAATACTTGACTTCGACGAATAGTTCACCGCATCTAGCAGTCATGTGGATTGAACATCATGCAAACTCCCACAATTATCTATGAAGATAATACAGCTTGTGTTACATAAGTACAAATGGGTTACGTGAAGAGTCATCTAATAAAGTATATTAACCCTAAGTTCTTCTATGCTTATAAATTGTAAAAAACAGATGAAATTAAAATACTGCATACTAAGTCATGTGAAAATCTTGTAGATTTATTCACTAAGTCATTTCTAACATCTAATTTTGAAAAATATGTACGTGAAATTGGAATGATAAGATTTAGAGAAATGCAGAACTTACGAAGAGACTCTTCTTGAGCTCACTATTAAAACTTGATCATGAAGATCGAGTACCCGAAGAATATATCCCGTAGATGAAATGGAATTGGATGGATTATATTCTTTTTTCCTTGACAAGTTTTTTTGAAGTTTCTCAGGTAAGATTTTTAATGCGGCAATTTGTACAACACAATATAACATGTATCACATAATTTTTCTTTAATTTTTTTACTGGGTTTTTATAAAATTTTGATGAGGCATGAATATGTCGAATGAGTGTCCAAAGGGGAGTGTTAGGAAACCTGGGCCTGGGTCTGTAAACCTGGCCTATTGGTAGACATTCTCTACTTAGTCCGTAAATAGGGGTCCTAAATATTGTAAAAAGCACAAAAAACAGAGAAAATAATTAAAAAAAGGAGTTCTCCTCTCATTTCTCTATGTTCAATTTATTATTTGCAATATTCTATGTTTAATCCATCTATTTTATATAAGAGAGAAATTGCTCGAATTGAACTCACTAACGATGATTCCTCAACATATTCTAATTGGCGTGAGTAGTTCGTAAGATTGGAAGGCTTACATCGGAACGAAATTAATAAAACATATTCGTCGTTATTCGGAGGGGGAAAACAGCGAGATTAACCATCATCATCGTCATCACTTAATCTCTAGAAAATGGAAATTTTCCAATGCTCCCCTTTGGAAATCATAGCATTATATGAAGACGTACGAAAATGTGTTTGGTTTTGACAAATAGTTTACCACATCCAACAGTCATGTGGATTAAACATCATGTAAGCTCCCACAATTATCTATAAAGATAATGTAAATTGTGTTGCATAAGTGCAAATAGGTTACATGAAGAGCTATCTCACAAAGCATATTAACCTTAAATTTTTCTATACTCATAAATTGCAAAAGATGAACGAAATTAAGGTAATGTATACTAAATCATGTGAAAATTTTGTAGATTTATTTACTAAGTTACTTCTAATATCTAATTTTGAAATATATGTATATAGAATTGAAATGATAAGACTTAGAGAAGTACAGAATTTAGAGAGAAACTCTTCTCAAGTTTACTATTAAAATTTGACCACGAAGATCGAGTATCCAAAGAATACATCCTGTAGATGAAATGGAATTGAATAGATTGTATTCTTTTCTCTTGCCGAGATTTTCTAAAGTTTTTGGGCCAAGATAAAAAGGAGGCAATTCGTGCAATACAACATAACATGTATCATGTATTCTTTCTCCAATTTTTTCACTGGTTTTTATGAAATTTTGATGAGGCATGAATGTGTCGGATAAGTGTCTAATGGGGAGTGTTAGAAAACTTGAACCTAGACCTAGGTCTGAGCCTGTAAGTCTGATCTATTGGTGGACACCCTCTATTTATTCCGTAAATAGATATTCTAATTATTGTAAAAAGCACAAAAAAGAGATAACAATAAAGAAAAGAGTTCTCCTTTCATCTCTCTGTGTTCAATTTATTATTTATATTATTCTGTATTTTATCTATCTATTTTGTATATGAGAGGAATCACTAAAACTGAACTCATTAACGATGGTTCCTCAATATATTCTAGTTGACGTGAGCAGTTCATAAAATTGGATGGCTTACATCGGAACAAAATTAATAAAACATATTCGTCATTTTTCAGAGAGGAAAAACCAGCGAGATTAACAATGATCGTCGTCATCACTTTATCTCCAGAAAATGGGAATTTTCCAATGCTCCCTTGTCCCACAAGGTCCGATGACTTATGCAACTGGACTCAAAATTGAAAAGCTAAAGAGGAGACTCTTGGATCATAACATATGGTTGAAAGCTGGAACTAGAAAACAAAAAACGGACACCAAGTACACAGTGGGGGTCATCAACTCAAAGAGGAGCAAAGCATATGTCATATAGCTGATATACTGCACTTCCCCAACAAAACTACGGCCTTTGTTCCGTCCATCTCGATCGTCGCCTTAGAACAATTTGAAGAGGATGCCACCGTGGGTGGCGAAGAAGGGGGCGAACACGAGGGATTCGACAGCCATGAGCTTGATAAGGATGTTAAGGGAGGGGCCTGAGGTGTCCTTGAGAGGATCTCCGATGGTGTCACCAATGACGGCTGCCTTGTGGGGGTCAGAGCCTTTCGGACCAAGGGTCCTGGCGTGCTCTGAAGCTCCAGCCTGAGCAGATCAAAGATTAAAGATGCTTAGTAAGGTCTTATGCATATATACAATAAATAAATAAATAAAATAGTTGTTGGTAAAGATCTGCATGCAACATTACCTCAATGTACTTCTTGGCATTGTCCCAGGCACCCCCGGTGTTGGATGCAGAGATGGCAATCTGAAAACATTGGAACGGAGTAATAAGGGGGGTAAACTTGGGTACAATGGTGAATCCTAGATTGCGAAAGAACTTTACCAACCTGAACACCAGAGACAAGAGCACCAGCAAGAACTCCAGAGAGGGTTTCCACGCCAAACAAAATCCCAACAATGAGAGGGGTCAGCATAACAAGAGCACCAGGGGGGATCATCTCCTTGATGGATGCATCAGTGGAGATCTTGACACACGTTGCGTAGTCGGGCTTAGTGGTGCCCTCCATGAGTCCAGGGATGGTGTTGAACTGCCGGCGGACTTCCTCCACCATCTTGAGTGCCGCACTGCCTACACTCTTCATAGTCATTGCTGAGAACCAGTATGGGAGCATGGCACCAACGATAAGTCCGATGAACACTTTAGGTGTCAGAACATCAACAGTGGAGATAGCAGCACGGCTCACGAAGGCACCGAAAAGTGCAAGTGACACCAAGGCTGCAGAGCCAATGGCAAAACCCTGCAAATACAAAATCATGAGGTACTTTTTCTTGAGGATATCGTACTGAAGGTGGTATAAAATGATCTGAATAGAAAAGACTGCACTTTCTAGGCGTATTTGATCTCTTAAGCAAAGAACATGTGGTATAAATTTAAACCATGTGCACAACCTAAACTGCATTTACTCATGAAAACACCGGGAAGAATCAACTTATTGGGTGTGTAAGTTAGAATGCTTGCTTGTGTATTGCACAGCCCAAAGAGGCTTATATAGCATAGACTCAACACACACAACACTAAACCCTAAACAATAGAAAAAGACACTAATACCTTTAACACCCTCCCTCGAATGCAAGGTATATACAATACATTGCATTTGGAAGGGTTGACACTAATATAGGAAAAATCCAAAATCTGTATCTTAAAGACATCGTCATAATGTGTAGCTCTTGGAAAATTATGTCGGAAAGGTCGTCTCCCATCCAAAATCGTGTAGCAGCCCATAAAGTACAAAACGCAAGGGCCAAAAAGGTAGAGGCAAGCAGGAGCAAAATCAACCGCGGTAACACAACAAAAAAGATATGAAAGGTGACACAAGTAAAGAGCTGTCACATTAAGCCGAAAAGGGAGATAGAAGTATAGCGGCACAAATCGAAGCCCGAGACGATGGCGGTGCGTGTGCAAGCGCAACAGAGGTGTAGTGCAGAAGAAGTGCGGCGGCATTAGAAACTCGGAGCGGCGGCTCAAAGAAAAGCAGCGGTATCATAAAGACTTTTACGATTTGTAGCGGTTCAAAGAGAATCGCGGCGGCAATAGCTATGCGAAAGGAAGGAAATGACCACACTCATCCAAGAGGATGGACTGTGGCTAGCAAAACAATCGGCAGATTGATAAGAAATTTATGGACTCGCAATGCATTGACGAACTAACAGAGAGATACTATGAACTTGGATGGACGCAAACGGAAAACTCCAAAGAAAAAGACTCAAAGATAGATACTAGCAGCAGAAATGTCGGCAATAGAGCTATGCCTTCATATTCTCCTCTCCTCTCTCTTCACCTCCTCACTCACTCCCGTCTCTTTCTGTCCCTCTACCTTTCTCTCTCCACCACCGACCGGAGACCAGAGAGGAGGGAGAAGCCAGAGGCGGAAGGAGGCAGCGGCCGAAGGGGAGCCCAACGATGGCGCGGAGTAGGGGTGTCGACAAGGAGTCCAGAGCCAGTGCGGGCGGCCATGGGAGCGGTGGCGGCGAGATCCGACGTCAGCGGCCGAAAGGTGACAGTAATAGCGGCGACCGGGAGGAGGTGGGAGGCCTGAGGCGACAAGGAGGGCGCTAGATCTGGCTGGGCAGCAGTTGGGCTGCCAGATCCGGCGGGGAGGGCCAGAGGCGGCCGGATCCGGCGCGAGCTAGGCCAGAGCTGGTCAGAGGAAAGTTGGATCTGGCGCAGGCCGCCAGTGGCGTGGAGCGTCGACGCAGGCCAAAGGCAGCTGGATCTGGTGCACGCCGACAGCATGGAGCGCGAAGGAGGTCGGAGGCTGGATCTAAGGCGGTGGCGGCCGAAAGGCTGGGAAGAGGTGCCGAAGCGAGCTCGAGCCGCCGAAGGCGCAGGTGACCCAGCGCGACGCAGCGGTAGCGGAGAGGGCCGGTGTTGGCGAGAGACGATTGGATCTGGTCCGGAGGCGGCTAGATCTGAGCTCAATGGCGACAAAGATGATCGGATCCGGCCGGTTCCGAATTTGGCCGCCCGGACTTGGCGGCATCACAGGCGGCCAAATCCGGGCAGCGGCGCGCGTGGGCGTGGGCGGATGCAATGGCGCGTTGGTGGCCGGGCATGGGTGTAGACAGAGGAGGAGACGCGGCAGTCAGTGGCGGCTAGCGATTGCCAGCATGGATGGCCGCCCCCGGGATTAGCTCCTCCCGGGGACAGCAGCGGAAGGTTCAACGAAGGTGAGCTAGATTTGAAACCTAGGCACTGATACCATGTAAGTTGGAATGCTTACTTGTGTATTGCACAGCCCAAAAGGACTTATATAGTACAGACTCAACACACACAACACTAAACCTTAGACAATAGAAAAAGACACTAATACCACCCTTAACAGGGTGCTGCACCATGAAATTGCTATATGGAATGAGCAGGCAGATGTGTACCTTTCCAATTGCAGCGGTTGTGTTTCCTGCAGCATCCAAAGCATCAGTTCTCTCACGAATTCTATGGCTCATGCCAGCCATTTCAGCAATCCCTCCAGCATTGTCACTGATGGGGCCATAGGCATCAATAGCAAGACCCGTGGCGATCGTGCTCAGCATTCCAAGAGCAGCCACAGCAACACCATACATGGCGGCAAGGCTGAAGCTGAGGAAAATACTAACAGCAATAGCAAAAATAGGGATGATGACAGATTTGTAACCCAAAGCAAGCCCAAAAATGACATTAGTGGCAGCTCCAGTTCTGCAGGAATCAGCAACATCTTGAACAGGGCTGAAAGGATAAACAGTAAAGATTCAAAGGTTGGAAGCAAACATAAAGGGTACCACCACCATCACTGACAAGCAAAATTGTAAATACCTGTATGCATTGCTTGTGTAGTACTCAGTTACAAAGCCAATGATTAGGCCAGCCCAAAGACCAACCGCCACACATAAGAACAGTTGCCTGATAAATTAACAGCGGAATGAGATTGTGAATAAAGTTCATTATAAACGAAAAATGAAAGTTTAATGGTCAATCTAAAAATGGCATACCAGCTTTGCACTGTCTTCTGGGCACCAAAGTTAAAGATGGTGAAGGTGTATGGAAGGCCTAACCAACTGACAAGTGCGATGCCAACAGTCATAACAGCAGTGGAAATTATAAGTTGTTTCTTGAGAGCGGGCTCTATTTCACTCACAGCCTTTATCTCAAAAATATCAGTGGCAAACAAGGTGGTTATAAGACATGCTATAATACCCACAGAGCTAACAAGAAGGGGGTACACCATAGGAGTAAATTGATGGTTGATTCCAAAAGAAGAGATCGAGGCCACAACAAGAGCAGCGCATGAAGATTCGGCGTATGAGCCAAAGAGATCTGATCCCATTCCAGCAATATCTCCAACGTTGTCACCAACATTGTCCGCAATGACCTGCAAGTAGAACAAAAGGTCATTCTTATAACCTGGTTTAGGCACCAATTTATTATCACCTCGTGCTGAATGTAATGTTACATGCTATGGTCAAAGACAAATTTAACCACTAAGCAATTTCAGTATAGCCACAATTTTCTGATAGCACTTAAGAATTGGAAGTCCTCAGAAGTCAAGTGAAAGATATCTTACAGCTGGGTTTCTTGGGTCATCCTCAGGAATGTTCCTTTCCACCTTCCCAACAAGGTCAGCACCAACATCAGCAGCCTTAGTATAAATACCACCACCTACACGGCCAAAAAGAGCCATAGAAGAACCGCCAAGGCCATAACCAGTAATAGCCTCAAAAAGACCTTCCCAGTCATCGCCATAATAGATTCCAAACAAGTTGATAGCAATGTAAAGAACCACAAGACCGCTGGCAGCAAGCAGGAAGCCCATAACAGCACCAGATCGGAAAGCAGTAATAAATGCCTTCCCAACACCCTTCCTGGCTTCTAGAGTTGTCCGAGCATTTGCATAAGTTGCAATCTTCATTCCAAGAAAACCAGACACCAGAGAGGTCACTGCACCAAGCACAAAAGCTATAGTGCTGAAGATGGCATTCGCAAGGGCAGGCTTGCAGGTCTTATCCTTGCTGTAGTGGCAAGGCTGGCTCTTTGTGCTGAAGCCCTCAACAGAGCCAAGGAAGAGGAATATAAGGATTGCAAATACGCCCATGAATAATCCAACATACTTGTACTCAGTGAAAAGGAAAGATGTTGCTCCTATTCGCAACAACACAAGAAAAAAGAGGCAGGTGAATTTAGTTGCAGACTATGTATTCGTGCTTGCAAGGTAAAAGCTTGGAATGAACAAAGTATGCATATTCAGTAAAAAAAAAGTATGTCATAAAACAATAATACCAACACTGAAAAGTAACAAGAAAAAATACGCGGGGGGACAAACCCTTCTGAAATGGAAGAGCACTAACCAAGGAGGCCCAAATGGGCATAGAACTTGCTCATCAATGAGCATTCCAAAATCTGTACAAACAGATTCATCCATATGAGGTAAACGGTACTAACTACTTTCACCATCCAACTGATTAATTTGAACTGCTTTTATGCACTATCGAAACCAGCGCACTGTTGCCGGCTGATCTGCAGAATCAAAAGGAAATATGGGGATAACTTAGGAGCCAATTTGGTGAATTCAAATCCAGGTTGATCAAAAAAAAGTATTTGTGTATGTTAAATCGTTTTATGACTCGAGTAATTAGTTACCCGATCCCAAGTCCCAACCTCTAGCTAATATATTTAATTTATCCATCAAAAATCAATAATACCACTTTTTTTAGTTGATTCAATTTAACACATCCCTTCTCCCCAAACTCTGGCTCCTACTGACTCCTCCCAACCCTAGTTGTAGAGGGATATCCCTCACATGGCGCCAGGGCCGACTCCGGCGACTCATTTTAATAATCTTACATATTCTTTCACTAAGTATGTTTATTGTCATGAACATTGTATCTTTGCATTATATGTTGTTATATTCTTTAGATGAATGGCACAGGTTAAAACACCCTTATTGGGAAAAAAATGCATATAATGTGGATTGCTGTGTAAATTTTTTGTGGCTGTTTTGACACTTGATACTTCTTGGGTACAACTATTTTCCATTTAAAGTAATTCCAATTTTGCTGTAGATCATGTGACTCTCATCACATTTTTATATTTTCAACCCCAAATTTCGTGACAGCCCCCTGTGAATGTGATACCGAAATTCAAAATTTCCACTTTTGATGTTATCACAGTCAGAAACAGCACCAAGGACATGTGTCAACATCAAACCAATGGGAACACATCAACACAGAACTACAGATAAATGGTAAATAAAGGAAGCAGTCTAAAAAGAAAATTGATTTGGTTGGTCAAATGAGAATCAATGAAAACTTATCCATCAAGTCTATCCAGAAAACTACACCATGATGCAACTAAATGGCACTGCAATAAGAGCCAACAAAATCTAATCCACTGAACTTACATACAAGCAACTGAAGCGTCCTATATTAAAGACAATTTAAAGGAACTCCAAGCAAATAAGTTAATTCCACAGTGAAACTGTCAAAATATTTGCAGTTCCAGTAAGTTTGGAGCACTGCAATAGCAACAGCATGACCTCTGTCTATGGTAGTCCTGTAAAGCCAATCATATGCCAGTCACTAATGCGGAGGAACTCCACCATCTCTCAAGCAGTCACATCCACATATGACATCAAAACCAAGCCACACTCTTAGTGTGCCCATATATTGTCAGAGATGAATATTGAATACCATTGAGTCCTTCACTCAGAAAAATAGCAGCTACCACATGTTTCTAGTTATATTCATACAAATGCATAAAGAACCTAACACTAACAAATACCACTACCGAATTAAATCTGAAGTGGTACTGGCACTCATCACAAGCCAACTACTTCACTGGCAGGCATCTTCCGGACAGCAACAATTCTTTGCATGGGTGCCTTACATGATGGGTCACAGTACTTCCCAACGCATGTGCACCATGCCAAGATTTCAATTAATTCGATGAAATTACTAAAGCAGTGTAAATGTGGTTCCCAAGAGATGGGTTCTTGTCCGACTACAGTAATGCAAGCTCTAGAAATTTTGTTACCTTATCAGACTCGGCAGCAGTGAAGAAGGAGGACCACGTGTTGCAAGAACTTATCTCTTTATCTGTTACCCCACTTCTGGGTTTTCTCCGACTGCAAAGAACTTATCCCTTTATCTCTTACCCCCACAGGCAGCTCCTGATCTATTACGACCAGTTTGACCAGGAACCCCACAATCCCAAAAGGTACTCGAAGATATCTAGGTGGGCTAGAATTAGCTGGGTTTATAATGATTTACGATAATTAACAATATTTAGAGCACGGTAAACTGAAACTTAGGGCACGATAGTTCAGACGGCTACTATCTGTATATACATGCACATCACATATAGACAACAAAAAAACAGCTTATACAATGGACTGTCTATTTAGTTATCTGCAACCTCATTAAAAAAGATAACAAAAAAGTTAGCTTGTAAAAAAGACGACTCGTACAACGCTCGCAACGCCGTCTCTTCGCCTAGGAGCACGAGCGCAGACCGTCTCTTCACGAGAGGACGGCTTGTGTCTCTCTCTTCCTTAATTACAGTCCACGTCAGATGGTTTTGCTGTGTTGGCATGATAAAGACAGTAGTTATATGTGGGTTGTACATACCCTTATTGTAATATCTGCTGCATAAAGCAGCAACAGCAAATAGTTTAATGCCTTGTCTAGATCCAACTAGTGTACAATAGTAATGTAATATTGATCACCCAAAGGTCCCAGACATGAAGGCAAAACCCATAAATAACTTCAGAAAAGGACTGTAAAAAGAGCGGTGCCTTTAATTGTCACGTACAAACCAAGTAATCTGCTGCGGCTCCATCGAAGTTAGTTCGATTAAAAGAAGCTCCTTAACCCAAATTAGCTTACAAACTCATAAAGATATCATATATTGTCAAATAAAACAAAAAAATGATTAACGTTGTTTTTTAATCGAAACATCAATAGCAAGTAAACAAAAATTAATTACAGCATAGACAAAGAGCAACCTGAAAAAAATCAGTTCATAATTATAACAAGACAAGAAAGGAACTCCCATATTTCTTTCCTCGAAACATCACCCTGGACGCAAACAAAAACCACTCGACAAAGAACAGCAATTCGGGCCAAAACCACTAAGCAAACCACGTAAAAATCCGATCTTTCTCAACAAAACTCAACCAAAAAAGGATAAGATATATATAACTGAAGCGCCTCGCAATCCCTCAAGCCCCTCCCCCGCGTGCGGCGCGCGCGCGCATATAGGACTGACAGCTCTGAGCCTCTCACCTTCGGAGATGGCGCTCTGGATCTCGGAGCACTTGACAACGACGTTGTGGTCGTTGAGCCCATCCTCCTCGAGGAGGTAGTCGCACGCGCCGCTCTTCCCGGCCCCGGCGCCGCCGTCCGCGCGCCGCTCCGGCGAGAGCTTCATCTTCGAGACCAGCACCCACTGCAGGACCGCGAACGCGATGCCCACGGCCGCCGCGACCGGGATGACCACCTGCGTCGCCAGCTCCGGTAGGATCGCCGCCGCAGCCATCGCCGGAGACTCCTCCGTCGCCTAGGTTTTCGTTCCTCGAAACTTCTTTTTTTTCTCGCTCGAATTATATGGAATTTTCCCCCTCGAACCAGAGAAACGAGGAGATGGATTGGGAGGACAGAAGCGAGGAGAGCCGCGGCGTTATAAAGGAGGGAAAATTCATTATTTGCCACATCAAAAAACGATCTTCTATCATTTGTCACTTTTAATATTGTAATTTATAGTTTACAACTTCAAACATTTATCATTTAATAATATATTATTTTGATTATTTTTCTCTATTTTTTCTATACAAAATGATCTTTTATATATATATATATATATATGAAGAAATACTTTTTACACCCGGGTGTAATTACATCCACCTCTAATATACCATCTAAACAAATTTAAAATACTCCTTTATCACTTTGGATGTACTCGTATACTAATTATAAGATACTTCAATCTGAATCACATGAAAAAATTGTAAGAAAGTTCATAATTTTTAGCGTATTTTATAAATATATGTCAAAAAAATCTACATACCACCTAGATGGTCTTAAATACTCGTATACTACACGTACATATCCTTTATTACGCGAGATACTCTTTATGTTATGAGATACGATATATGATATAATTACACCCAGTATAGAAAAGAGGTTTCATATATATATATATATATATATATATATATATATATATATATATATATATAATATGGACAATGCCCGTTTCTGTTTGATATGGTCAGAGTCGCACACTCGATGCAAAGCAAACGTGAAAGGGCAAATTATGCTTTCTCTGTGTTCAGTTTTACGCTTGGTCTCGATCAAATGGAGACCGTTGTCACTTGTGACGTGAAGTTGGGAAACAAACTAGCTCATATATTCATACATATACCTGAAAGTGTAAGGTCTTGCTCAAGTTAGTTTTTCTTTTAGTTTTAGTTTTTAATTTTAGCTTTTTTTTCACTATTTACTACACTATCCACTAACTCAGCTACAGTAAAAAAAACCAACTACAGTGAAATTTTAGCTAAAAATCAAAAGCTATCGCTAAAATGATCACCCCTAAGAACAGGAGAGCTCTTCAAATCAAAGGCATTTGATTCATGCTCTTTCTAGAGGCGTAAAAACAAGTTCTTGCATGAGTTTAGAAAAAGATGCCCACGTTCCATTATCCTCAGCCAAATTCGCATTACCACCGCCCAAAGTTTTTAACTCTTACACACGGCAGACAGCCAGTTGAAGTGTGGTTCTAATTGTTTTTTTTTCTTTTGCATACCTCTACCATTTATTATTCCAAAAGTCATTAACTATTGTTGATCCAAGAGCAATAGCTGAGCTAACGAAGAAGAGTGAAGCAGTCAGTAAACTCGAGTACCATTTATAAACAAAAGTGTTCAATATAATAGCATCAAAGAGATGCGACGTATACTCCATACGACAAGCTATTATATGGGTTAGCGTGCAGTCGAATTATTTTTAAAAAATAATTTATTTTTATTCTAAATTACAGAAATAAACTTGCGAAATGTTTTCATAGAAATGGTCTCCAGTTGCCCAACCGTTGAGCGACTGGATCATGTCGCTCAACTACCCAACTGCCGAGCGACACGCATACAGTTGGTAGACCGTTGTGCGACATAATTGTAGTCGTCTAATAGTAGTCGACTGGGACTTATCGCCCAACCGTTAGGTGACTGGAGGTCCAGTCGTCTAACCATTTGGCAACTACGTCCGGTATATAGTCGGCTGCACTGTCGAGCCCCTGGTCACACAGCGCATTCGACGAAGAGAAAAGAAGGGGAAAGAAAGAAGAAGAAAAGAGAGAAGAGGATAGGAGAGGGAAGGGAAGGAGAGGGAGAGGGAGACGAAGGAGAGGTTTTGGTACTTCTGCGAGGTAAAATATTTTATTTATTTTAGTTAATATTTTGTATGAAGTAAATAATTTATTTAGTGTAAATTTATGATCCATAGAAAATTTAATATGAAGTAAATAATCATAGAAAATATAGCTATAGAAAATTAACATTCTTTAAAAAAATTTAGCTGTAGAAAATTTAGTCAGTATTATAGTTGTAGAAAATTTAGTCAATATTATAGTTGTAGAAAATTTAGTCAATATAGTTGTAAAATATTTACATCAGTAGAAAATTATAGTTGTAGAAATTTAGCGTACGCAGAAAATTATAGTTGTAGAAAATTAGCATATATAGAAAATCATAGTTATAAAAAATTTAATCGATATTATGTACAAAATTAGCATGGTATATAATTATAGTTATAGAAAATTTAGTAAATATTTATATATGCAGTAAATAGTTTGCTTTGTGTAGGATATTATTAGATAGCATTTATGATTTATTAGAAATGAATTTAATATCATGAGTACATTGAAAATGCACGCATAGCGTTAGAATTGGTATATTGGTATTTAAATCAGTATGTTATGTAAATTGTCGAAACTCGTTAGGAATTATTTACAATAGGAAAGAGCTCGACCAACGAGAGAAGAGCAGTGTCAGTGAGTGTAGGAGCAGATAAGGAGTTGATGCGTATTAGGGGGATGAAAATAAGCAGTGTCAAGCGAATAAGAAGGGGTTACACTATAAAGATAGTGTGGTTGGTCATGATAGCCAAACAATCGTATAAATGTAAATTATAGTACATCATTATTTCCATAATGTACGATGCGATTTGACTAGCTATAACATTGAAAATATTTACAGACAGACATCATTAATGCCGATACCCACTACATTGAAAAGTGTATTATAGTGTCGGCACCATTCATGAAGGTTCGAACAGAATTGACTTGAGCAGTTTTGCGCAAGCTACTCTGGTACACTAGGACAGCAAGAATGCTCTAATCACAGATGTGATGTATTGGCTCACCCGCAACTTCTTCTTAGACCTTGAAGTTTGCAGTGTCGTCATACAAGAGTTTTGGAGCCGGTCTTCTATAGACATTAGATGGGAGTTGAGAACATTAATGCGCACTGTTATGTGGAAGGGGTTTGTGCAAGGCTGCTGGCACCGTGGATACGAGTGCGTGCTATTTGTGCAACCATGCCCATAGAATTTATACAAGGCCATGTCGACGGCTATCATCCGAGTATAAGTAGCAAGCAATGTAAGAGCAGAAGGATACTACGAAAGTAATAAACGAAAAGAAGCAATGTATGCAAGAGGAAGTAGGGAAGCTGCAGAATAATAAAGAGAGGAGAGCCCAGGCGAGGCAGGTTGCTTTCGTGCGTATGCACGTACAGGACGCAAAACTCTTGTACGGGACAAGCGAGTAGGCAAAGGAAGATCAGAAAAAATTGCAACACCGACATCAACCTTCTAAGAATTCTGCTCTAGTTTGACCATCTGACCCACTCTCGTTTCAACTATGGGGAGGGGGTGTTAGCCTACTATGCATGTAACACCTTGGTTCAAGATAGGATTAATTTTGGTTACTGCATGTATTCGCATTAACAGTTGTTGTATGAATTCATATTAGCGTCATCCTTATATATATATATATATATATATATATATATATATATATATATATATAAGCCTCTTTTCTACACCCGGGTGTAATTACACCCTATGACGTATCTCATACCGTAGAAAGTATCTTACATAACGGAGGGTATGTATGTGTAGTATACGAGTATTTATAATCATCTAGGTGGTATGAACAATTTTTCAAAGGTAGTATGTAGATTTTTTTGACATACTCCTTTTTATGTGCGTACATGACGGTATTTACAAAATACGCTAAAAACTATGGACTCCCTTACAATTTTTTCATGTGTTTCACATTGAAGTATCTTATAATTAGTATACGAGTATATCCAAAGTGATAAAGGAGTATTTCAAGTTCGTTTAGGTGGTATATTAGAGGTGAGTGTAATTACACCTGAGTATAGAAAGTATTTTTCCTATATATATATATAGAGAGAGAGAGAGGAAAAATACATTCTACACCTGGGTGTAATTACACCCACCTCTAATATACCACCTAAACGAACTTGAAATACTCCTTTATCACTTTGGATATACTTGTATACTAAATATAAGATACTCCAATATGAACCACATGAAAAAATTGCAAAGAAATCCATACTTTTTAGCGTATTTTGTAAATACCTTCATATACGCACATGAAAAGGAGTATGTCTAAAAAAATGTACATACCACCTCTGAAAAATTGTTTATACTACCTAGATGATCTTAAATACTCGTATACTACACGTACATACTCTTCGTTATACAAGATACTCACTACGTTGTAAGATACGATATAGGGTGTAATTACACCCGGGTGTAGAAAAGAGGCTTCATATATATATATATATATATATATATATATATATATTATTTTTATGAGCCTCCATTTAGTACTTATTATGATCAATTAAAATGTAAGTAGAGTGAATACTACGGAACATCAGTACATCTGTGAATTAATTTGTAATAATTGTACCAACTTTAGGTAGATCTGTGTCCAAATGACACCATTACAAACTCCCAAACCAGAGGTTATTAAGATTTCTTGCACCGTGAACATTATTCAGATACTAAAATATCTTTTGATTGGTCATACTCCGTATATTATAGGAGAGGGACTCTCCGGTCAGGGAACTTGCCCACGTGGCGTTTTTTCTAAATAAGCATATAAGTTTTGGTAATTACGTATATACCCTTGTTTCTTGCAAAAAGGTTCATGGTTTTTTACGAAAAAACCCCTCCACTTTTTTTACTAGATAGCGCTCCGCGGTTTCCCGTAACTACGTACAGGCCTTCGATTTTTTGCAAAAAAAACCCTCCGCTCTTCTTTTATTGCGGAAAGGCTCTCGATTTTTTGCGAAAAAACACCTCCGCTTTCCTTTTACTGCGAAATTTTGTCTCTTATACTTCGGTCCACACGGTGACTAACGCGACGTGACGCTGCGCTTATGTAGCTAGTATTAGTGACGGTAGGCATTGGAAGGAACACTCCCCTTCCTATTTGTTTAAGCATTTTTATAATGTACTTAGTGCAATGGTAAGTAAGATATTTAAGAGTGGTATTTTAAAGGAATATGTGAGTGATATGATATTGTATATTAATCCCACTACAAGAAACAAACCAATTGAATCACGATTGGGAAAACCAAATGAAACAATTTGGGTTACGAACATAACAGTCATCATCCATCAGTTACGTTTGGAATAGCGTTGACTTATAATTTTTTTACTATAGCTGGTTTATTTTTTTACTGTAGTTGAGTTAACTTATTTGGCATAATAAATTTTAAAAAAATCAAAAATAGAAAAAAAATATATGTTAGCTCACCACGGACAATACAAAGGAATACGAAAAAAAGAAAAGGCAAAAAATCCCAAAAAATCTAAAAAAATCAGAAAAAGATAAAATTACTAAATAGTGAAAAAAACAGAAACTAGTTTTAAGCCAAAATGAACAGGGAGAAGGCAACTTCCGTTTGATTAATTTAGCTCTATCGTTACTGTCAAACTAATGTTAGTCAATATTTTTCTAAACAAAACTGAGGCATGTTAATTACTCCAAGACATGTAACTTTAATGAGTTCATATCACAGAGACCCTAGAAGGCGATTTAGCAAATGACTTTGAGACTGCTTGATTGGGCTGAAATTTAGTGGTTTATAGATGAAATTGTACTGCAGTTGATTAAAATTACACTGTAGCTGACAATGGCTTATTTAACGTAATTAATTTTAAAAAATCTAAAAATAAAAAATATATTAGCCCATCACGTATAGAACTGATAAAAAAGTTTTAAAAATATCAAAAAAATGAGAAAATTTTAAATTATAAATAATAAAACTTAAGCCCAAGTAGGCGGACGTCTCACAACTCCAAGCTGTGAAATGACAGCGCACAGCAAGTCTGAAAGAAGCAGCTAACAGCTCAAGTGACCTTTCTTTTTTGAAACAGTCTATTTTGTTCTTTTCCCTGCCACCGTGCCACATATAATCTAGGTCATATATGCCTGTTTTTTTTTGCCTGCAGTTGATGATTTTTGGCTGCGGCTGATGGTTTTTTAGCTGTTTACAACAGAGATTGCGGAAAGAGAGATACTCGCTTGCAATTTTTGATGATACAGATATTAGTTTTTTAATGTGTACTATAATTAACTTGTAGACCCTATCTTAAAAAAAATACTCCGTTTAAAAATTAATTACTGTAGCAAAAATCCAAAACGGCTTTTAGAAGCCGCAAAGAATATGATCATAATAATTGAGTGGGCTTCTCCTTTGCCATATTCTCATCTTGCCAAGAACATATTCCAACAAAAAGGAATAAATCCGGATGAGGGGAACTTTTTAAAATGCGCAAATTCCTTCGCTATGTACTAGCTTGCATGGAACGGCATTGAAGAACACAACAATATCTTGTTCTGAACAATAAGGGCCACTCAAAAAAATATGTTTTTCACGACCATACAATGGTTTCCCCAATGCGCGAATCGGGCGAACAATGACAACGATGCACGCAGAAAACAGAGGATTTTTGAAACACCAACGCCATGCAACATGATCTGAGATGGATAAGAGGGGATAAACCAGCCTCAGATCATGGAAATTCAGATCACAAGGCGTTCGAAATAGCGATGGTTTTTGATTTTTGCTGAAATTTCATTGTAACTGACTGATTTTTTTACTGTAGCTGAGTGGTATATTAGGCATAATTAAATTTAAAAAAATATAAAAATAAAAATAGCTCGCTAGTCTAGTACGGATAATACAAAGGAATACGAGAAAAAAACGAAACGCAAAAAAACCAAAAAACAAAAAAAAATCGTTACGTAATAAAATTACTATAGTAAAAAATCACTACTACAGTATTTTCATCGTTAAATAGTGAAAAAATCTCTGACTACTTCACTAGTACATCCTGCATGCTTCCAAGCCTCCAACCATTATAGAAGAGAACTTATACATTCTACGTGTGATCCTGTGAATGGAAGTACTAGTCAGAGAACTTATACATTCTACGTGTGATTCTGTGAATGGAAGTACTAGTCATTTTCAGATTTCCAAGGTGTGATCTGGCTCTGAAGATAGATGCCTCCTGCCTGCCTGCACTGCATGCTCCCATCCTACTGGTCCTCTTATCTCTTTCAGGCCATCGCAGGCACAAGTCCCTATGATGGCGACGGGACGACGAGACGTCCTAGCTAGCTAGCTGTGCTGCAGCGTAGATACGTACGCTCGGTTTGGCAGTGTAGTATACTCGCAGGTTTGTACTTTACTTGATCAGGCTCCAATGCTCTATGGCTCTATCTTCTTGTTATACTCAAGAAAATAGAAGACTAGAACAAAGTACTGTAGAATCGTCAATAGCAATTAAAACAAAGTAAATAATTATAATTTATCCTAGAAGTTTTTTCCTCAATTTCACTATCTTCTAATTGTCTAATCTGCTAACACAGCGAAAATAGAAACAAAAAAGATAATAAACTGTAAAATCGTCGATAGCAATTAAAACAAAGTAAATAATTATAATTCATACTGGAAGTTTTTTCCTCAATTTCCCTGTCTTCTAATTATCCAATCTGCTAACATAACAAAAATAGAAACAAAAAAGACAATAAAGGAAAAAAATATTTTTTTATGTACTGGAGCAGACATCGCTTTGTTTGATACCGTAGATACAGTGTTGGTACTGTAGTAGATAATAAAAAAATCGAAGATGCCGTCGGTTGGTGCTGCTCTACTGCGTCAAATTAAAATTCTGGTTTTCTCCGGTACACTACAGCAAATTAAGAACCGAAGACGTCGCTTTCTTTTGTTGCTGCAGCTTCTTTTTACCCGTTCATTTTAACTTAAAATTAGTTTCTATTTTTAGCTTCTTTTTTTTTACTATTTAGTAATTTTATCTTTTTCTGATTTTTTTAGATTTTTTAAACTTTTTTTGTCTTTTTTTCTCCTATTACTTTGCATAGTCTGTGATGGCTAACATGTTTTTTATTTTTTAGATTTTTTAAATTTAATTATGTCAAATAAGCAAACTTAGTTACAGTAAAAAATAAATCAACTATAGTAAAAAAACTATAAGTACAATCCTACATGTAGGGCTGGACAAAAAACTCGAGACTCGTGAGCTACTCGAGCTCGTAGCCAGCTCGGCTCGGCTCGAGCTCGAAATTTTTTTCCAGCGAGCCAAGCCTAACAAATAGCTCGGCTTACTAACGAGCCGAGCCCGAGCCGCTCGCGAGCTCACATTTCTTATACCGTATCCGCTCACATTTCTTATACCGTATCCGCTCACATTTCTTATACCGTATCCGCTCACATTTCTTATACCGTATCCGCTCACATTTCTTATACCGTATCCGCTCACATTTCCTGCTCACATTTCTTATACCGTATCCGCTCGACCGCTCGCTCATACCGCTCGCTCTGCTTCTCCGCCCACTCCCTCGTCCCCGCCGCTTCCTCCCTGCTCCCCTGGCCCCACCCCCGCCGCCCCACCGCCGCCTCCTCCGTCCTCCCTCCCCCCGCCAACTCCCGCCGCCTGCTCCCTCCCCCCGCCCCCCACCGCCTCCCTCCCCGCTCCCCCTCGCCGCCTCCTCCGTCCTCCCTCCCCCCGGCCGCGGATCGGTCGGGAGCCGCCGGCCGCGGATCCGCGGCGTGGCGACGAGACGAGGCCGGATCCGGGCGAAGAAGGGCCGGTCGGGAGCCGGCAGCGGTGGATCCACCGGATCTGGCGTTGAGGATAGCAAATTCGGTGGCAGCGGGCGCGAGCTCGAGAGAAATAGCGACTTTCTCCACCTCTTCAACCGCCCTCAGATCCGCCATCGAGTCTTTACTGTAGCTCGCGAGCCGGCTAGAGCCAATTGCCGAGCCCGAACCAAGCCCGCATTCTAGCTCGTTTTCTAAATGAGTTGAACCGAGCCATGGCTCGACTCGATGCGAGCTCGGCTGAGTCTAGCTCGAGCCGACTCGGCTCAGCTCGTTTCCACCCCTACCTACACGCAAACAAGAAGACAGAGACGTCGCTTTCTCACCTCCTCTCTCTTGCGTCTTTCTTTTTTCGCTCGCAAGGTGACGCCACGCTGGACGGATGAAGTGCCTCGCGTAGTCGACCAATGCGTGGGGTGACGTGATACACGATGATCGAGGCCAGAGACGACGCGTGCCGAAACCAACGCCCATAGGCCGGTGAAATTTTTTCACATCATATTTATTTTTATTCTTGGATCACCGTATTTATAGCTATAAAATACTCTTCTGACAACTTTCAAATCCTAACATAAAAATTACATTGATCCAACCTTTAGATTAGCTCCTAATCTCATCTTTATTTATAGTCTAGAGTCTAAACAAATTATTATCTAATTTCAACAAATAAGGGGGGTCCGAAATTCTTATGTAACGTAGATTTTTCAACTTTTATCATACTACCCAATTTTAAACACTCAAAAATTAAATCATCGCGTGTTGTAGCCTTCGAATTGCATCTCCATAACTCCAACATGCATCAGTCATCTTTAATCTTCACGCGCCCCAACTCGAGCATGACCATCTTCTCCAGAATTCTTATCATCTAGACTATGACTTTGTGCCAAAACATTTCCTGGTCCTCGTTGTAGATCACAATCATCTCCAAGTTACCATATACATGCAAAGATCAAAGCAACATCTTTTTTCAGCATAATTTTTTTTCCAACTTGACCAACATGAGTCTATACACACCACACACCTCAAAATAATATTAATAAATAATATTATCAATTATTTATCATCATAAATATTTTAAATTTAGTCATATAGTCTACCAAGTACAAAAGGAGTTTGCGAGACAGGGGGTGGGGTTGAGATAGCCACGCACTCGCCTGAGGAAACAAAAAACTTAGATTGTTACAGGGATGTTTGGGAGGCCCGCTAGTTTGTTGGCGAACGCTAGCACCCAGACGTCAACCTTCTCCTTTATGGCAGCAGAGTGGTCGCCGTTGCATGAAAAACACAAGCATTCTGTTCCTTCTAAATTTATCATCAAGAGACAAGTATTACTAGCGATGTCATTGTTACTCTAGGCGTCCAGCTGTTATTCTTGAAAGTTACATTCTGGCACAAGTTTACGGTCCAGATGAGGCAGGTTTCCTGTCAGCCTCACTTGTTCACCGTTGGTGTCAACTCTGCTGACTGCTAGTTAAAATGAGTTCAGAGTAGAAGGTCTCGATTAAGGGAGCGATCGTTTTAACTTTTAAAAGCTTCAGCTTCTAATTTTAGTTGTTTTTTCACTATTCACTATACTATCCACTAACCCAGCTACAGTAAAAAAAAGTCAGCTACAGTAAAATTTCAACTAAAAGCCAAAAGTCATCGCTAAAACGATCACCCCTAAATTGCATGGACCAATACTTGGTTTACAAGCAATGCGCACTTTATCAGAAGACTCAAGAGGCAATTACACAGTAATAGTCAATGTTATTATCGTCGCTGGTTACTTGGCACGCAGGTTAAGCACAAGAAAAATTATATCGACATAATTTATGCAACGATTGAAATGCGTACACTCATGGAGGCGTAAAAGTTTCGAGACTTGGTGATCCATATGTCATTTTCAGCTGCCATTTGAGAAGAGGAGGATCATTTCAGCAGCCGGCAAAGGAGTGCACGATTCAGCAAATTTGGTAGCAACCGGCAAAGCCTCTCTGTTCTTTGCATTTTCACCCACGCCTTTTCTTCGATGAGCGTGATTCGTGAGACTCTTTAAATGTACAAAAATTATGCTTGCCCTATCGGAATTCAGATCAACACCCCTGCCTCGACCATCTACGCGTGATAATTTGGGATTTCACAATTGGTTAATTTCGTTATTAGAGTTGTGCCTTCAATTACGGTGCCATGGTAGAGTTTGTGCTCACCGCATCAGAGTCACGGTCGACGAAATATGCTTCCCTTTGTTAGGTTTCGCTGGTTGTTTGGTTAAAGCTGGAATGCTACGATGAGTCATCACTGATGAGGAGGAATCGAATTACTTGTCCAAAGGAATATTGAAACACCTAAATTTATACCTAGAAAATTGAAACACCTAAATTTATACCTAGAAAATTTATCGAATTACTTCTGTGTTCTTTGTTAGGTCACACACGATGGCTAGATTCTTCACCTTTCTTTGGCATGCATTCCCTGATGATAAAGATGCATGCTTTCCCCTGCATTATGATTGTTTTCATTGTTTATCGTTACCAGTGAAATAGAACCCATATCTTCCCTTTAACCTAATCAAGAAATCACCTACTTTTTGATAGAAGAATCCGGGTGAGATTTGGCATGTGTCTGTTAGATGCGTCTATTTGCTTTTAAGTTTTAAGATGGGCACTTTTTCAGTAGTTGGCATCTGGCAATAGTGTCAAGGATAACGATCATGTCATGAACATATGAAGGATGGACACCCATTTGATTCAAGGACGAATTAAACAAAGTTCATGGAACCCAGCTAGAGGCTAATCCAACGAAAGAAAAAAACACACGCCAACTTGTCACGACCAGGGACGCAAATGAACCTCAATTTCAGGTATAGATCGACAAAATACTAACAAATTTTCTGCTAAAACTCTCTCTCTCTCTCTCTCTCTCTCTCTCTCTCTCTCTCTCTCTCTCTCTGACAAAAAGACAGAAAAAGATAATATTGGCCCCAAAGTATGTCAAACTTGCCATGTCGATGTTAGAATTGGTCCAATTGTTCGGTTATACGTTATGGGCTCGAAGGATCAATGGTAGAATTGGGCCGACAAAATGGGCTCAGACATTTTTTTAAAAAAAATTAGCATGCAACATTTCACTTTCCTTTTTCTTTTAGAAAGACACTAGAACATCGGGTGCGCTTCACGCGCCTTGTCACGACTTCAATTGCAGAAATTAATTCACATTTTAATATAGACACTTCAAGCACCATCACCATCACCGTGTGGTGCTGACATTTTGTGCACATCTCCAAAAAAAATGGAAGACATTTTGTGCAACACTCAGGTCTAATGTTCTATAGTCCAGTTTATCCTGTCCAGCTAATGAAAAATATACCACATTAGGACTTGTAGGCTACTGTTCCATATTGTAGTAGTGGGAAAATCACATGTTCTGTCTCCAAAGAAAGGAAAAGATAGTATTTCCTAATAAATTATCTGTTGATCCACGAAACAATTTCAGTATTAATATAGGAAAGGGCACATGCAATAACTTGTTTCCTTTGCCTATTTCCACTTAATCTCAAAAGCTATGGGGGCAAAAGCATTATACACATCCAGAAATGACCGACAAAATCATTTTCCGAAGTATGAAAAAAACTGGTCGTAGACTGATGAAAATTTGCAGTTTGTAGTGCACCCTTCACTCATTCCATTTTGTTGGAGCTAAGAAGAGAGAAGACTACAGTGTATATCTTTTTCCAAAGTGTGTAAAAAATCTGGTGGTAGAGTGGTGAGAATTTGCATAGTTTCCAGTGCATCATTCGTTCATTCCAATTTGTTGTAGAGTTAAGAAGACTATAACATATATCTTATGCATTAAAGTGTTAGAAATTATATGAAAATTCAGCTTTCAAAAGAATATGTGATGTGAGGCAAGGATACTAACACTCAACTGCAAGTTAGGTCCAGAAACCATGCATGTACATGGAGTCTATTTACTTTGTTCTATGGCAATGCTGCAGCATAGGACCATTTGCACAGGTAATGTACATACAGTAACAAACAGTTAAGCAGGAGCAAAGGCAGGAGCTTTGGGCTTTGGCCAAGAAATGACAGAATAACTGACCTCATCCAGCAAAGCCATTCTTTAATATCACTCCTCACAAACTCTTGAGAGTGATCAATGTTTGGTGCTGCATGGAAGTTATCTCCACTA
This sequence comes from Melocanna baccifera, assembly GCA_036346265.1. Classification (NCBI taxonomy): domain Eukaryota; kingdom Viridiplantae; phylum Streptophyta; class Magnoliopsida; order Poales; family Poaceae; genus Melocanna; species Melocanna baccifera. The sequence continues at coordinate 15,281,461 of CM070681.1, forward strand.
CTCTTGTTTCCTCTTCCCTACAAGGACAAGAGTTTTACCCCCCAACATACAAAGGGAGAATAGAATATCACACGCTGCATAATTTTAAGTGAACTAAAATGGTAAAAACTGGTTTGTGAAACTAAAAAGATGTAGAACAACATTGTATTTTTCAATGACTGCTGAAGTTCAGGTTTTTTCCTTTTGGAACTCAGGTCAATTTCCCTGAAGTTCTTTAAGCAACTTAAGTACCAATGTGACTTTGTGCATTTTTACTATCAATACTGAATATATGCAAGTAAAAAAAGTGACGAGTTAATCCGAGTTTGTAGGTCATTGTTCTTGAGGGCTTTCTTGTATAGGGAGACGGAGAGGGCCTTGTTCTTGAGGGAGCGCTTGTTGATGTGCTTCGGCACCATCACCGTTGCCATCTGCCCCACTACCACCTCCTCTGCCTCCTCCTCCGACTCTGACGCCGCCTCTCGTTGCCCTCCAGTCGCCAACCCATCACAAGTCATCACACATCACAGAGCAAAGAGAAACCCTAAAACCAAGAGGCAAAGTAGGATAACCGAACACATCGAGATAGTAAAGAGAGAATTGGGGATCGCGAATTGCAACAGGCGTACAGATTGGGCAGTAGAAACGGCAGCGTCCCAGGACACGCCGTGCCACGCGATGGAGCCGGGGGGAGCCGGGTTGGCTTAGCCGGTCTCCTGGTCGAAGTCCTCGCTGTCAGACTCCTGGACGTTGTCAGCGTTGTCGTCCTCCGGCTCGGCGTCGTACTCCTCCTTGACGTCTCCGGTGGGCTTGCCTATGATCACCAGGTTGCTGTTGGTCTTGCGGATCTTGTTCAACTGAGATGCGAGAACAATCAAGCGCAGAGAGAGATGGAAGGCGTTAGCGCTGCGGGGCGTATTGGGAAGGGGACGAAGGCCGGAAAGGGGGCTGAGGGAATCGTGGAAGAGGAAGAGCAGTAGCAATACCTTGTCCTCGAGGTCGGACTCGACCATGGCGAGGAGGAGCTCGTCCTCCTAGGAGGTGGCGGGCACAGGGAGGAGCGTGAACGCCGGGATCAGTGATGGCGTCGACCACTGTCGCATCAGCGCCGGGAACTGCAGCATCTCCGCCTCACCACTTCGGCCGGCACTACTTTCGGTTGGGTAGATTGGGGGAGAAGGCTCTAGACTGGGGAGAGGGCTCGCTTGCACGACAGCGAGGAGAGCCCGGAGGTGCCGCCATGGTGGCCGGCGCCGACGTGCACCCCACCTCGCAAGTACGGGTGCACCACAGCCGCAGCTGAGTCCATCCGCAGCTGAGCAGTTTTAGGCAAATAATTTTAAAACCGACTATTCACCCCCCTCTAAACGGCCTCTTTGATCCTACAACTAGTTCAGGATTAATGCATACAGTGTAAATATAGATGAAATATTGATCATACACACAATTAATAAAGGAAAAAAACTCAAATATTAATAATTATCAGGATACGACCTTATGGCCGAGTTGACAACTTACTAGCCTGAAGGACTTAAGAAACTAGTAACGGAAAACAAAAACAAGCATGGTAGCAATTCAACATGCCTACAGGCAATCGACTGGGAAGCGAAGTCATCAAAATATCCTCCTTCGGGTACCTCCTACTGATATGGTCCTTCTTCTTCAAATGAGCAACAGTAGGCATAAAACTGTAAGTACATGGATAATCAGCAAATCATTTGTAACAAAAATACAATATAGTATGAAAGGCTTATCAATTGATAGCTGAAAGGTTATTTTACAGAAAGAAGCAATTTAAAGTAAATACAATAATTAAATTGAAAATAAACTTTTAAAGAAAATGGTAGTAAGTACATAATCAAAGGAATTAAATAAATCAAATTGAACCACTCATGAACCAACCATTCACGAATTTAACCACTAGTCAATTAACCATTCACCTTTTCAAAGTTATTCTAACCAAGTTTTATGAAATATCTACCATTCGTGTAAAATCACGAAGCAATATCCATAACCAGAGACATAGTTATTCGAATAGTTTGCACTCTACAGAGATTGCACAACTTTACCCACACAATGCGATCATCCTCACGCTAAAAGAAATCACAACAAGACATTTCAAAGTTCAATCACAACCCAGTTCCGCTTGTTAAGATTTTGCATCACACCCATTCTTGCGTTTCATGGAAATCAGCATCGTGTTCATCACGATGGCAAAATCGAAGTTAAAATATCACAAATTAATTAGCAAAATCTATCCCATACTAGACATGTGGTTGCATGGTAATACTTAAATCAAATGACACACAAAGTTAAGTTCTTAGATAATACCCAGACGAGACATTCACATTCTTCAAAGTGAATCCACATTTCCTCATTTACTACACGATCACTCGTTCAAGTGAAAACTAATTTTGTATAACCAACACCAATGACATCAATATCATGGCACATAAATTTTATAACTGTGACTACAACCACAATTCAATATCTTATTAAGTCAAATTAATTAATTGATCACATGTGATGATGAACCCAACGAAACTATAAGTATGACTAAGCATATTAAATGTACCACCCATGTGACATCTAGTATTGCATCACTAAATAATCTCCCATCATATAGTGACAATGGTAATATGGTATTCAAAATTATCAAATGTGGGATTAATCAAGAAGGACCATAATTATCAGGTACAAGGGTTTGTAATAAAATAGTAATGCATGATAATTTAAAATAACATAATAAATAAATAGATTAAAAACTAGATTCAACATGATCAAAGGACACAACTTATCTTGGCCTTACTTAGTTAATTGTTCTTGATCTTCAAATCTTGCTTCAGTTCCGTCGAAGACATTATCTATCGCGCAAATGAATATAAATAAATTTAAATAAAATATAAAAATTATAAAACTAGAACCAAAAGATAGAGCTCAATTTTAAATAAATTTAGAAAGAAGAATAGGCTCAATCGGAGTTCATACGGAGGAGAACGAGTCATTTGAAGTTTACAATATGAGAAAATACTAAAAAAAAGAAAAACATGAGAATATTTTGAAGGAATATTTCTTAGCTAGAAGCAAATGAACAAACAGAGAGCTGCAACTTCAATTTTGGCCTTTGTGCCAGGAAGGGAAGGCATGGGAGGTGATGAAAACTGGCAAAATGGGTCACTAGAAACCCAAGAACACGTAGGAAGTGATAGCACATTAAACAGAGCACGGTAACGGTGTGGGCAGTGATAACGACATGGGTAGAAGAGAGAAATAATATCCGAGCATGAAACACGGAGAAGTAAGATGAGCACGGGTTAGAACGTGACATGGTAAAGCTAGAAAATTATTGAATCAGCTAGGAACTCATCGGAGGTGGCACAATCGACTTTGAATGAAATCGATAGAGAAAAAGAAAAATTTTGATATATTGGCGCAAGATGAACAAAATCTAAAACCACTTGAACGTTAGCTACTTGGGATGATTTGACACGTTTTGACATAAAAGGATTGAAGAAAATATCATCGGATTGGTGAAAACGTGAAGTGCCTTAGGTGGCCATGGCTAGGTATCGGAGGCGAAACTTTGTGGAGGGTTTTAGGGCAAAAGGAGGGAAGCACGGCGTAGAATGCAACGAGACAAGTCTAAGAGAGGTGACGGTATGGGCTAAAGCTTACCGGAGGAGACGAATCGACATCGGGAAGCAATCTCGGCTTAGATTGGGGAAAACTCGATCTCGGGACATTGGCTGCACCAAAACAAAATTAATTTAGCAGGAAGGTAGATAGTATGTGGGAACATGATGTGATGTGAAAGGATCATGAAAAATCTCACCGGGTAGCTCGGGACACGACGAGCAATTTCTGGGTCGGAGGGCCTCGGTGCCAACGACGTTCTGGCCTTTAAGGAGACTTGGCACAGTTTGAGGAGGCTTAGGAGGGGTCAAGGGGTCATATTTATAGGCTTGAAAGAGATATAAACAACTCTAATTCGTGTATTTTGCTTTAGAGTTCATTTCAAAAAATAGGTGATAAAGGGCAAATGGATGAACAAAACATGAAGAGGACGGATGCAATGGATTCCTTGTGTGATTTAGCATAACTTTTCTTTTGGAAAGATATTGAGATAAGATCCAAATTAGAAGATGCCATGGGAGGGAGGAGAGAGAAATAATCGTGTGTGCTCGATCTGTTCTCTACTGTTTTGAGGTGGAAGAAGAATAATGCTTGCTCTATGAAATATAAGGATGGGAAGGGAGCTATGTTACCAAAGAAGAAGAGCTCAGATGGCTGCTTCGATTTGGGAAACTTGGAGCTTAAATGTGCTAAGCTTAAGCCGATGGGTGACCCAACGAGAATCTTTTTTTTGGAATTTTAAATTGAGCTCAAATAAAGTCTAAAAAATTCAAAAAATATAAAAATTTCTTGTGACACAAGGAACCCAAATAAAATAGGTTTTTAATTAATTAAAGTTTATTTTATTAATAATAAATCTTTTTAGTTTTTAAGAATTTCAGTTAAGCATTAATTAATTCAAAGCCGACAAGGGTCGGCCGGGGAAAGCAACGGCGAGCCCCCCTCGACTTCTCGCGTGGCGGTTGACCATGGGTTCGCGGGCTTTGAGCATGACGGTGTGGAGACGGCCGGCGGCAGTGATTTTGACGCACCGGCTAATGCTTTCGGGTGGCTTCAGGCGGCCAAGCTTGAGGGAGGCGGTGCTGTATGACAGCGATGGATTCTGATAACTAGCGGCTTTGGGCCGATAGCCGTGCGGTGGTAGCCGTCGGGACTGTGCTCTGGTGATGGCTGTGGTAGAGCCCCAACGACGAATTTTTCTAGCCGTGATTTTAGATCTAAAACTTCTAATCTAGCAAAACAGATCCAGAAAATAGGTGACCAATCTATATGATTATAGATCTAAATACAAATTTTAGATCAATCTACTACTAGAGACAATTTCCACAAGATTGATCTTTCTAATCTAGCAAAACCGATCCAGAAAATAGGTGACCAATCTATACGATTATATATCTAAATACAAATTTCAGATCAATCTACTGCTAGAGACGATTTCCACAAGATTAATCTAAATATGACATTGCTAGAGAATATTGAATCAATCTAGATTGAAAACATGAATAGCAATACACAATAGATTGGTTTGTAATTTTGCATACCATGCACCTCGTAGAGCAGGTCGTGCTGATAACGTGTTAAGAAATTGATGAAAATAGATGAATGGTAACACAATCCACGCAATCAATCAATCACCAAGAGATAAAATAGATCAATCATAGATACACCAATTGAGAGAGAACAACTAATGTAGTCTTTATCGATTTCTGATCTCAGATTTATTTACATAGTACAATGTCTCTCTATTTATAATCTAAGCCCACTAAAGGCAATTCTGGTATTTGTCCACACCAGAACCTTCTAGGTTTCGTAATGGTTAGCACTTGGAGCCTCAAACAGGATCTAATTTTTCATTTGATGATCCTTTTCTCTGCCTCTGAACATCTGCCAGTTAGTGTTGTGTTGCAGAATCTACATGCGAGTCACTGTTCTAGATTGTTGGAATGTTTTTGTGAAGATTGGATAGGGTTCTACTTCGACTAACATTAGTAGCTTTATTTGCTGAAGTAATATGTACTATTCCTTTAGGAGCATACTTGCACCTGTTGTTATCTGAATGACAGATTGATATCTGTATTTCATGCGACTTCCTTAGCTACCTGTGGCCTGTTTTTGGCTTACGTTACACAATGACTGATGCTTTCCTCAATAGTGATTTGCACAATTTTTAAAGTATGACGAATGGTGGATAGATGTTATTTATCTCTTCATTTACTTTGAGATTAGTGATACTCTTATTAGAGAGGAAAGCATTGAAGCACCCCTCAATAAATAAAGCCTTGGTGTGTTAGTGTTATTCAGTAGCTCCCAAATCTCCCAGAAACTTCAGTGGTGTACTGGTGTTCCTATGCAATGTTCATCTAGTCTCGCGTGCTGCAGATGAGTGCAACAACTTGGATCAGCCATCAGTTAGCTCATCTTATGAGGACGCTGAACAAAATCTTAGGTCAGGAAAGTTGTGGTCTCATCTGTTTCTATTGTTCGTCCATTTCCCCATATCAGCCCCTGCATACAAGCTCTCATGATCTACAGGTTTTGCACACAAATAATTGATGAATTACAATACTAAATGGTCATCACAGGAATACATGGAACAACTTGTTACTGTAGGAATCAGCCCATGATATTCAGAATTTTACAAGCCATAGCACAACATACCAAAACAAATTAATCATGCACAGATAAGTATATCTGTGGACTGGAAGGGAAGCACCCAAGTAACCTGCAAATAACAAGGAATAACCACACAGAGAGAGAGAGAGAGAGAGAGAGAGAGAGAGAGAGAGATAGACACAAACACTTCTCCCATGAAGGGATATCAGAGCACCTGTTCATAAATGATAGTACCATGCTATGCATCAAACTACCTAGCTGAGGGTACTGTCTCACTTGAATCGACTGCCTCCTCTATCATATCTGCTTTTGAATTCTTCTCTTCAGTGATGCAATCTGAGCTATCACGACGAGATGATCCCTGGCAGGAGCTGGTCTGTTCAGGCTTGAACAGCTCATCATTCTCCAAGTTGGATAACTTCTCATCAGATTCTCCCTTAAGCAGCTCAACAACTTCAGACATTATCGGTCTCCGTTCTGGCTTGTTCTGAGTACAGGCAAGCCCAACAAGCGCCATTCTCTTCACCTCAGCCTCAACAAAGCTATCCTTGAGCTTTGGATCAGCAATTTCCTTGAACCTCTTATCACGAGCGAGTGGAAGTGCCCACTCAGTGATGGTTAGCTTTGTAGTGGGGTTTTGCTTCTCAACTGGCTTCTTTCCGCTGGCAAGCTCCAACAGCAGTACTCCGAAGCTGAAGACGTCACAGCTTTCAGAGGCCTTCCCGAGCATGGCATACTCCGGTGCAAGATAACCGAGTGTACCTTTCACCTTTGTGGTGACATGGGTTGCACCATCCGGAATTAGCTTTGCAAACCCAAAGTCAGCGACCCGTGCTTGGAAATTCGAATCCAAGAGAACATTGCTCGCCTTGATGTTGCTATGAATGATATGTGGCATCACGTGGTGATGAAGATAACTACAAGGTTGAGAACTTTCACTGTAAGAGTACTTCACTCTACAAATATTGTTAAAAAATGTCGAGAGGCTTACGCAATCCCTTCTGCTGAATCAATGGCGATCTTCATTCTTCGTTCCCAATCAAGATGACATTCAGCTGCGTGCTGTCCATGAAGGTGAGAGTGCAAGCTCAGGTTCGGGATATAATCATAGACTATCAGGCGCTCCTGGCCTTCAGCGCAATATCCACGTAAGCTCAAAAGGCTCTTGTGTCTCACTCGTGCCAAAATCTCCACCTCGACAGCAAATTCATTTTCAGCTTTGTTGCTCCAACTCTTGAGCCTTTTCACAGCAATCTGTTATATGTTATTAACAGCTTAAGTGTTAGGTTGTAGAGAAAATAAAATGTTATTTCTTCACTTCAGATGGACTAAATAGAAGGAACTCAGTCTGATTGCCACTATATGATAATTCTAATGAAATGAAGTCACTCAAAACTGTACATTTACTTCACAAGGTTAAAAAGGTTGATGACTAACATATCAAATAGCTAGCTCACAATCCCACCAAAAAACTAGTCTTTCGTTACAGCATCCAACATAAGTAAATTGACGTGAGCAGTTGATGCCCACTTTTATTTGCAACAACTTCTGAAAATGAACAAGGAATCAAGAAGCTTCAATATAGGGGCTTTGTTTCAGTTTACAGTACCAAATACTTGGAAGAAAATGTTAAATAGACAGTTCGTTGCAATATGAACATGCCCATGAGTCAGGATCCCCATTTGTGATCTAGCTATGCCCATAACGGGAAGAAAATGTTGATGACTAACATATCAAATAGCTAGCTCACAATCCCACCAAAAAACTAGTCTTTCGTTACAGCATCCAACATAAGTAAATTGACGTGAGCAGTTGATGCCCACTTTTATTTGCAACAACTTCTGAAAATGAACAAGGAATCAAGAAGCTTCAATATAGGGGCTTTGTTTCAGTTTACAGTACCAAATACTTGGAAGAAAATGTTAAATAGACAGTTCGTTGCAATATGAACATGCCCATGAGTCAGGATCCCCATTTGTGATCTAGCTATGCCCATAACGGGAATACCCTTGATAAATATAGCAAGAACAATACAAACTTCTAGAACCACTAGGTGCTTGTCTGTAGACAATTAGGTGAAGTGGTCAATATGTGAATGGAACTGCCAGATCTAGGCAGCCCCAAGTGCAATAAAAGTTTAGTTGACTGCAATCTGGCAATGGAACGTATAATTGACTAAAATAACGCAAGTAGACCCAAACTCCCTTTCACATGCTCAATTTTTTTTAAAAAAAAATAAAAACACGGGTCTAGCAGTTTTTGGTTATGCCACTGCACCACAAACTAGCAAGTAGCAATATAGCCCAACTCCATCCTATTCATTATAAACATGGAATTATCATAGTTAGATTTTTTTCCTTTCTTGTGTTTAATCCCGTAATTAAGATAAATCATTCAGAAGCCTTTAGTTCTCAACTCCTTCCCATCTTGCCCCATCTTTCATCCAAATATTATCAACATGTTCTTTATTTTCTGCTCCTAGTACATTAAGGTGGAAAGGATACAACAAATACACACAAGAAAGTACAGTAAGTAGTTGTCTGCCTTTTTCAAGACAAATTGATTGTCAAACAGTCTTCTATTTAGGCTGTTTGTTTTCTTTACATCCTCAATTGCGTTCACACCTAACAATTATGATTCTATCTAGCTTGTGATCATGCAATCTAGGACAAGGCCATGGCTGTATCCAAAGTACAAGTGATTACTTAGAAAAATAAATAAATAGCTGAAGCTAAGAAAAAGTCAGTGCTCTACTCAGGCCAAAAAAAACTCGTTGTTGACATGGTATCAAAGTGCAGGTCCAGTTTGGATTGCCATCATCCTCAAAGAATATTCACAGGACGGCTTTGAAACTACAACCATTTCAAATGTCAAATAAAACTAGAACAAGAACAACAGTAGAAGGTGAAATTAAATCAGCTAAACTACAATCCTCAAAATCTGCTGGTCCCTCCATTACATTGTCCTGCTCCTACCAAGTACCGACAATACCAAAAACGCAAGATTCTTGTATTTCATTTTTTGTAAGAGAAAGACTGCACCTGTGATCCATCCCAGAGCTGGCCCCAGTAGACACTGCCGAACCCACCCTCACCAACCTTGTTATCATAATTGAAATTGTTCGTCGCTGACTGTAGCTCCTTCAGCGAGAAGATCCGCCACGTCGTGTCCTTCTTCTTCTTCTTCCTGCCCGGCTGAGTCCTAATAACACAACAAATGGAGCAAAACTTTGTTTTTAGTAAACTTAAGTGCTTAGTAGATTGTATAAATAAAGAAAAGGTACTAATGGAGCCTTGTTTTTTAGTAAACTTAAGTGCTTAGTAGATTGTATAAACAAAGAAAAGGTACTAATGGAGCCCCCAATTATCCAGCTCTGACCCACAAGAAAATACCGCATTCTGGACAAATTACTTGAATCTAACATTCTGTTACTCCATTCTATCTCAGTTAAACATCCAACACTTGCAGATTAAATGGAGTAGCAGCATCCCCAATCAAAACAGTGAAATTTCTGGTACTAGTGCACCAATTCAAATACCCAATCGCGCGTCATTTCCCCCATCAGCTGCAAAGAGGCGATATGCTCGCTACTAACGGAATCAATCCACAAACCATACATCAAGCTCACACCTCAACATTTTTCCCAATCAAAATCATTTTGGTACTTCAGATATTTCACCAAAATAAATACCAGTTGTTTGGCTAATCAACCGGCATAATCTGCTAAGAGGCCACTCCTGAACCTAATCACCCCATCCAGTCCCCAAAAAAACGCAGCAGGATCGCAATTTCATGACCTAAATCGCCAGCAACCACTCACCCGTCCGACCGCTTGCAGCAGGATGCCCAGCCCATCGCCCAAGGCCGAGGCGGCTCCTCAAAACTCCCAAATCAATACGAGCCCGCGCGAATCCTAGCTCGCCGGAGCGGAGAGCGCAACACGAGGCGGTCGCCTCGGGAACCCCCTCCTCCGCCTCCGACGTCGGTGGCCGCGAGACAGCGGCGGTAGCAGAGGAGACTCAGGAGAGGGAGAGAGGGATGAGGCTTCTCGGGGGTGGTGTCGGCTCCTCCTCCCACCACTCCCCCACTACCATACGCAAAGCAGCAGCTCGGCGCGGTCCGTTCACCCGCGGGCGCTGAGTCGCCAGGCTGCTCGGCGCACACGCGGCAGCAAAACACTGGCGGGTTTTGAACCACTGTGTTAACGGTCGGCTTTTCGGGGCGGTAACGTCACGCTGTGGGTGACGGGTCGTGGTCGTGGGCTGCGGGGCCGGTGACTGACGTGTGGGCCACAGGTGATGACCTGACACTAGAGGATTCTGGTTGTGGTTGGGGCTGGCTGTTGGATGGCTACATTTGACAAATGAGTTGCAGGGTTCTTTCGGCTGTTATATTTATGCTATAATAACTATATTAATGTGTTTTTTAGAATCTATAAATTAATTATAGTGATATTAATATTTATCTATATCGAGTAAAATCATATGTAAATATTTCTCTTCTGTAAACAGATAGAATTTAAAATTTTAAACCAAAAATCATAGCCCATGATTCTTGGGGAGACTTTGTTGAGATATGTACAAATTTTTCTTAAGTTTGAAGCTAAAGCCGTTTAGAGTGGAGCCTGAATATGCATTACTAGTAGTGAACAGCCTGGAGTTTTTGACCATTCAATGAGAAGTTATCTCTTTGAAATCTTCTTGGTTGGTTCCATATACCCGTTGTCACACAAAAATGCTTGTGAGATTCTATGAAAAAGTGCACATAAATTTTAGACATTTTGAACTTAGGAATTTTGCAAGAAACAACCCAATTTCTGTATAAAGCGGGAAAAAAACCCCACGTTTCAAACAGGACATCAACTACCGAGAGGTGGATCTCGAATCATGCTCCTGTGATAACGACGGGCGTTTCAGTATCAACGCAATTACGTACGAGGATAGCCTCATCGTTTTCCTCTGTACATTTAGGTGTTCTACACGACACAAGTTCACGTAGAGGCGTCGTATTTGGCAGGTCACTTTTGGCACAGTGTAGAAGGGAACAGCGCCCGTGACAAGGCATTAGCGAGTCATTGCTCCGCTTGATTGATTGTGGGTTTTGCCAAAGAAAGGGAAAGAAAAAGAGACGAGGGACAAAAGAAAGAAAAGAGGCAAGTCACTCACGGGTAGCACCAGCACAAGCGATTCTTGTTGGACTAATCTAGGTTAGCCAATATTGTAGAGCAAAGCCATCTCTTTAGCAAGCAATAATTGGCACGCTTCTATCATCACAGCGCATTCTATGCTTGCAGAAATCTCAAGCAATCCGCCTAGGATGGTAAGATGTTCTGCCGGATGTGTGTTAAGGGTCCTCCAGTGCCAAAGCTCCGGCTGCATCACTAACCTCTTCTCAATCCTGCCCTAAGCACAGGATCCATTCAAAAGACAGAAATTAAGGCACATGAGCATGAGTAGCTGTTGTTAGACTAGTGGCGGAACTAGAAATCGAAGTGACCCGGGGCGACGGGGGCTTCAGGTGGAAGGCCACGAAGTCGGCGGCGGCGGGGTTGAAGGACCCGAACTTGGGTGTTGTCTCCACGACTCCACCCCGGAGAAGCTCTGCGTGTGGAAGGAGAACGACCCTTCGTCGCACTGCTCGCAGCCGCTGCGCTCGTCGCCTCACTCACTGCCTCTCGCGGTGCCTTCGCAGCAGTTAGCCGCTACCGGCGATGCGGGGCACGCTCGAAGTCTCGAGCACCGCGATGCACGCGCTTTGCCGCTTCGGCTCCGGCCGCTCCTCTTGCCCCTCTCCCTCCTGCGCGCGCTTCTCAGGAGGCGCCCTCGCGTGCGACGAGCTGGGAGACCCGGGGTAGCTGCCCCGGCTTGCCTCGGTGGTGGTTCCGTCACTGTGTTAGACTGCTGCAATGTTGAACTTATCGCGAAAAAGAAGGAATTATATTACCTTTGCTTTGTAGGTGATCGTGTAAACTTCCACTTCCTTGACCAATATGGCTGTCTCTAGAACAGTGGTGAAATGGAGCAAAATGTCGAGACTTGGCTGTCTTCGGATGGTTTATGCTAGGCTATGGCTTTCATTGCTATAGAAACTAGTTTTTGAATAGTATATTTTTAACATATATTTTATAGGTATATTATAGTAGATACTATACTGAGTTCAGTTTTACCGGCTAAAATCGCGTATAACTATTTCTCTACGTATTGTCTCTTGTGAATGACAGAATTTTGCATTCAGATCAAGTTTGCAGTTTGTACTGTACAAAAATTGCCATAAGATTCAAGGCGTGATCAAAACTAGAAAACCCATGTAGCCTTCGTGATTTCGTACGCTATTGCTGCACGCACGAATTCCGCCCTGGTAAACGCTAAATAGCTGCGTAGATAGGAGTAGCCGAGTAGTGTTCTACCGTGTGCCGGCAATTTTTCGTTTATTACGCGCGAGAGAGATTAAAGGCATGTATTTTTGGTGGCTTAGGGAGTTACGGTTGTTGGTTACCCCCGTCGTTTATCTCGATCTCACATTTACTGTTCTTTATGTTGAAATGTTCGTCTAGATGCTGACCGCGTCTCCTGTTAGGCCCTACTCAACTTGATTTTTTTGGTGAATTATATCTTTTTTTAACTGTAAATGGTTTATGTTGCACTATAACTGCTGTTAATTTTTTTTGATATAATTAAATTTTAAAAAAAATAAAAAAGGTTAGCCATCATGAACAAAGTATACGGGGAAAAAAGAAAAGGCAAAAAAAAAGCCTCAAAAAGATAAGAACTCAGAGAAAAATGAAATTAAGGAATGGTAAATTAGAAAATAAAAGCTAGAAACTGAAGCCGAAATAGTGACGCCTTAATGTCTTATAGGGTGTTGAGAAGCACGAAGAGATCAGTAAAGTTGAGAAAGACAGTGCCATCAGATGTGTTTCTTATATGTATACTCCATATAACTGGCTGGATGGAGATGGACACACTGATGCTTGTGCCGCATTGATTTGCGGTTCTTTGTAAGCTATTACTAGTGATTAGTTAACACTTACTATGGGGATGACTTCTGTTTGTTTTTGCGAAATATGCCACCTATATTTATGTGAGTGTTAATACAGTTATTTGTTCTGTTACTCTCACCTAGATGCAATTATCACTGAAGATTTTGTTAGGTCCGTAACAAAATGACTAAAACTATGCCATTCACAATGCTAGATTGGTCTCAAACATGGGGACCTTCTCAGTACTGGTTTGTTTGTAGTGCTTATGCCTAAATGTGAAGCTTTTATATACGCTACCTCTTGGTCTTTAATGTATGGAGTTCTGTGTACAATACAGCGTTTTCTGCAGCTATCTTACCATATGGTCATTATGGTTAGCTTATTTTATTTTCTTTTTTCAAAACAACCATGGGAACTACATATTTGTACCCTGTTGACTTTTGTGAGCATCAGCGTGCAGTTACTGTTTGTGCTGATTGTAGCCTCTCTGACATAACAACATCATGTAATCTCGCAGAGCAACATGTGAGGCCCAGAGAGGAAAGAGCAGAGGAGACGGTGGGCCCAATGGAGAACATCCTCAAAACCATATAAGAGGTTTGTTCTTTCGAATTGCAGTTTATGATCTTCGGTTATGACTTATTAGTCTAATAAATAGTAATTGTTGAAAGAAATCAAAAGTCCAAAACCGTTGAAAAGCAAAAAAAAAAGCCAAGCAGAAGCCTTTGGAGGTAGAAGATAAAGATACCAAACAAAATGAGGAGACACATGCTATGCCTGGCATGCTCTCCAATAGTGTAATCGAAATCCTTGCAGCTCGCGAGAAGTACGTGCACTTCTCTTGCACTATCGGCTGTTCAAATCCTTGTTTTCGACTTAGTGGACTTCATTGGTTACTCTTGTCTTCATTTTCCCTTCAGGCAAATGTTCTCATCGGACTGTGAGAAGGAAAACGCAAACAAGAAGGTTCAAAAAAGGAAGAAGAGATTGAAAACTTTCGGGAATTTTTCATGTTCCTGCCATCTCATATGAAATTTCTGAAACTGTTATGCTGGTGGTTGGTAATGTTTATCAGGCCTGAAACGATTCTTCTGAAAGATGTTCGGTCAACGCAACATGTGAAGAACGCCCTTGATTTCTTGGAGTGCAGGAAAAACCAGGTGCCAAGATCTAACGCAGTTTTGAAGAATGTTAACAAGGCTTTGCTTCTGCTTTCATCGAAAGGCAGTTTTCTGAGTTGTGGCAGAATGAGGCATTCTCTGAATTTGTGTCTAGACTCTCATCTGAAAGACCGATATGCATGAGAGATCAATCCTTTGCTGTGTTTGAATGAAGTGAATCTGGCATGTTCATTGCAACGCTGATTATCCTTGGGTGTGTAGATATATAATGCGCATGTTCCTTTTAAGAAACCCTTATGATCTGTACGCTGCGTTTGAGCTCTACCTATGTGCGGATGATGTAGCTTCTGTGAAACCTAAATGAGCATATCGTGCAATAGGATTGCATTGGCAAGCACTGCTGGATAGCACTGCCTGTTTTATGTGTTTGTCAATTGCTATCCCTTTGAAAATGTTTTCCTTAAAAGTTAGATTTGTTGCCGTATGCTTTGCTATGATTGTACGCAATTTTGTACCCCTGGTTATATGCTTCTGCTGTTCTGCATCACAATTCACAACTCACAAGCACCCCCTTTTTTTTTTTTTGCAATTATAGGCCTGTGTACAGATGCTAGGCCCTTTTTAATCCACAAGACCTTGACCTCTCACTTTCACAATTCACCTCACGCAGTCGCTGGCCAACAAAATAGCCTGCACATGAGTTGAAGCTGGGACGAAACAACAGCCGACCAGCTTCGAACCAACAAAAATGGACGTTTTTAATGACGTGATCCAGATCCGGCAGAGTTTACATGTGCTTGGATGCCCTATGTTATCTGTGCTATCATTGAAAACCGCTGCAATTTGAACCAAACACGAAAATAATCATATGTTTCTGAAATATCATATTTCCAGCCCCAGTAGAAAAATCCATCCTTCAAATGAAAGCATAAAGGCATCAGAGCATATTCGAGGCGGTGATATCTAACGAGCACTGTGTATTTTTTTGAATTGATAGTATTTAGATTTCTTGGACGTTGGACTCTATCTAACTTTTATATTTAGAGCACTTATATTTTTTTTGGAGGAGATACGAAGGAATTCGTTAAATAGAAATCCAACGTCTCATATTTATTTTTTTAGAGGAGTATAAAAGATCAGTTAAACAAAGATCTAATATCTCAAAATTTAAGGGCTACTAACCAAAAAACCCTCAAGTGCTTATTGGTACTTTCGAAAAAAAGAAAAAAAAGAAAAAATGAATTTATTGTGTTACCGCGCAAGCGGCTCCGCATTGATGACAAATCTTCGCACTAGCTGGAACCTGCAGGATAGCTCGACAATGATGTGCAAAAATGATTATTTTTTGACGTAGATGTAGGAATACAAACAACTCAGATAATTTATATCTAACCAATTGATTAAAGGTTTTAGTGTAAATGTAAAAGAGAAAATAGATATCAAATACTATTTGTATTTAACTCTAATTTTAATTAAAAAATATATAATAGAAATATAAGATACATAAATATCTGTCTGAATCTACTTGGATTACACCTATATGGATGACACAGTTATATGGACTGAGCAATGCCCTGCCGAGAGGACGAAGACAGGCTGTTTGGAAATCAGAATTTGACTTTTGTTGATAGAATGAACAATATCTTGTTCCCCGAATAAAAGAATATAAACATTACAATGAGCAAACCAACCCATTTCTTGGACACGTCATCCTTATCGTATTACATCACGTGCTTCAAGAACAAACAAAATCGATTCCTGGATAACATTAACATCGATCGCCGTGCAGTGCAAGCCACACCACCATTGGACATGTTTTTTTTTCTTTTCTGCTTATATTTTTTATTAAAATTTTTGAATTTTTATTTGTTTGTAAGAGAAATTACGAAGAGATAGATAATTATTTGTGATTTTACCTGATACAGATGTTGGTCTTTTAATGTGTATTACAATTAACTTGTAGACCTCATCTTGAAAAAGATACTCTGTTTGAAAGTTAGATACTGGAGTAAAAGAGAAAAACTGATTTTAAAAGCTGAAAAGAATTGACCCAATATTAATGAGTACGCTCTTTTTTGCTGCGCTTATAGATTTGGTTTAGTGTTTGAATTCTATCTATTCATAAGAGAATAAAAGAGACATAAATATGTGTGATTTTTGTCTGTATAATTGAGTCAAATTGATATAATATCTATTATAATTGACTAGTAAACTTTATTTTAAAAAATATTTTATTTAAAAATTAATTACTATAGTATAAATTATAAGACAGAAATCAGAAAAAACAGGCAAGCCATCACCTGGTCGTGGTCAACGACAGGCACCAACGCCGAACAAGCACGACGCCACCTTCTACTGACGCTACCTTCTACTTGTCATTTTGTTATCCGCCTCATGGAAGTCCGCAAGAAATCGCCGCGAAAAGTCGAGCGTACGATGCAACGGAGACGAGTCAAATCATCACCACATGATCTATAAAAGACACCCACAGAAGCAGATCGATCACACGACACTTCAAGCTTCTCTTCTTGACTGCGTTCCCAGTTCCTGCCACAGCAGCCGAGCTCGAGCCCTCGATGCCATCGGCCATGGCTGCCGAGCTCCCGTTCTACTTGCTTCTGCTGCCTCTCCTAGTTATGCCCCTCCTGTACTTGACGGTGTTCCGCGGGAGGTCCGGCGACCGACGGCGGTTGCCTCCGGGGCCGTGGGCGCTGCCGGTCATCGGCCACCTGCACCACCTCGCGGGCGCGCTCCCGCACCGCGCCATGCGGGACATGGCGCGTCGGCACGGCCCGCTCATGATGCTCCGGTTCTGCGAGCTCCCGGTGGTGGTCGCCTCCTCCCCGGACGCCGCGCGGGAGATCATGAGGACGCACGACGTGGCCTTCGCGTCGCGGCCCATCGGGCCGATGCTTCAGCTCGTGTTCCAGGGGGCCGAGGGCGTCATCTTCGCGCCCTACGGCGACGGATGGCGGCTGCTGCGCAAGATCTGCACCGTCGAGATCTTCAGCTCCCGCCGCGTCCACTCCTTCTGCCCCGTCCGCGAGGACGAGCTCGGCCGCCTCCTCAGCTCCGTCGCGGAGGCCGCCTCGTCCTCCTCGCCGGTGAACCTGACCGAGAGGATATCGGCGTACGTCGCGGACTCCACTGTGCGCGCCATCATCGGCAGCCGGAGCGAGAACCGCGACACGTTCCTGCGGCTGCTGGAGGACGGGCTCAAGATCATGCCGGGAATGAGCCTGCCGGACCTCTTCCCGTCGTCGCGCCTCGCGATGCTCCTCAGCCGCGTGCCAGGCAAGATCGAGCGGCGGCGCCGCGGCTTGCTCGCCTTCATCGACACCATCATCCAGGAACACCAGGAGAACAGAGCCGCCGCCGCCGCAGCCGCTGCCGACACAGAGGAACACGAGGACTTGCTCGACGTGCTCTTGAGGCTTCAGAAGGACATGAACTCCCAGTATCCCCTCACCACCGAGAACATCAAATCTGTTATCATCGTAAGCTCTCTTCCCCATCGCGGAGACATCCTCATCACATAAGCTCTCTTCCCCATCGCGGAGACATTCTCATCACATAAACAGTAGGAATCTGTATTTACTCTGCTTCTTTCACAGGACATGTTTGGTGCGGGCAGCGAGACGTCGGCGACGACGCTGCAGTGGGCGATGGCCGAGCTGATGCGGAACCCGACGGTGATGCGGAGGGCGCAAGAAGAGGTCCGGCGAGAACTCGCCGGCCACGACAAGGTGACGGAGGACAGCCTGACAAACCTGCACTACCTACAGCTAGTAATCAAGGAGACGCTCCGGCTGCACCCGCCGGCACCGCTGCTCCTGCCGCGGGAGTGCCGCAGCCCGTGCCAGGTGCTTGGTTTCGACGTGCCGGAGGGCAGTATGGTGCTCGTGAACGCGTGGGCGATCGGCAGGGACCCTGCACACTGGGACGCGCCTGAGGAGTTCGAGCCGGAGAGGTTTGAGCAAGTTGGGAGGGATTTTAAGGGGATGGACTTCGAGTTCATCCCGTTCGGCGCCGGGAGGAGGATGTGCCCCGGCATGGCGTTCGGTCTTGCGCACGTCGAGCTCGCGCTCGCGGCGCTGCTGTTCCACTTCGACTGGAAGCTGCCGGAAGGGATGGTCCCCGAGGAGATGGACATGACTGAGGCGGCCGGGGTCACAACGCGGCGGCGGTCCGATCTAATGGTGTTCGCCGTCCCTCGTGTCCCAGTGCCAATGGAGTAAGTACAAGCACTGAAGCACAGGATGTACCGGCTGGTGTTATGTAAATGTGTCTTCTTAAATATCGTTAACACGAAGTTTAGGGTAATTTATTCAAATTAATATCAGTTGAATAAATGGCTATGGCATTCATGCTGTTGAGTTATGATTCCTAATTCTGTACCACCGCGCCTTGCCCTCCCAACCACCGCCGCGGTCATCATCTGTACCGTCGGTTGCATTGCCCCCGTCGTCGTTTGAGACGGCATTCTAGTTGTCTCCGTCTACCCCTGCCGGCGCGGCAGGGGGCGTCCTACCTGACGAGCGAAATGTAGGACCTGGAGTCTGGACTAGTGAACTCTGAACCCTGGAGGGAAGTCTCAACACATGATCCAGTAGCAAATACACGTCATTTTAGATTAATTCGATGTGTATAATTCAATTGTAATGATAGTTGTTGTGCGTATTTCGGCATTTTTTGAGATTAATTCTGTGGGGCATATAAAGTATATATCGCCTCCTGCTCTTTTTATGGAAAATGTTTGGTTAAGGGGAGGGGAACGGGGTTGGGGCACCTGCCCCCTTTTTCCAAGAAAGCACACTCCATTATTCAAAAAAAAAAAAAACATGAATGTGGTACATATATTTTGTAGACAAGAAATTTCGCTAGTTTGAATTTGTAAACTTTTGTTCTTGCAGGTTGTTTTGGGAGCCTTCTTTGCATCAATTCCTTTGCCAATCTTGGCAGTGAACTAAATCTAGACGGAGATAGTAGGCAAGTAAAAAAAACTTTCCTTATCTGGTCTAGTTTAGGCCCCGCTCAATACCGCAATGGCTTGGGCGGTCAGCGGTGGCGTTCCGCGCTTTTTATACTGTTCATATTTTTATCATTTTGTGATTATTTTTTTATTTTAGGTTTTTTTTCTTTTTTTCGTATTCCTTTATATTATCCGTGATGAGTAAACATATCTTTTTTATTTTTATTTTTAAAAATTAATTATACCAAATAAACTAACTTAGCGATAATAAAAAATAAGTTAGGTACAAAAAAAACTATAGTCATTCTGAACACCTCTTAGACAAGGCCTTAAAATTTGATACTTCGTATAATTTTGTTATGTCTGTAACCAAACTAATGTATTTTGTTTATATCATCTTTAGTTGGAATCTCATTCACGTAGTTAACAAAAATAAACTCAAGGAATATCTCATGGTTGGACTCCCTAGTTTCTTTACATCTTGGTCCTCGGTGCATCAATAAATATTACGCTTCCAGTCATTTTGTGGATGTCCTTATTATGATATTCAACCATCCAGAATCAGATACAAGTGTAAAGACACGATTGTTAGAGTGAAATAGTCATTTTGACAATAGAAAATATTCGTTAAGAATAAAATTGTGAGAGGATTATGACATGAGAGTTTTTATCATTCTTAAAAAATTACTAGAAGATACCGGTAATTCATCATCAAATTATATATAAATTTTTGATACCTGTTGATGTTTAAATGTACTAAAAATTTATATGTAATTTAATACCAAATTACTGGTACCTCTTAGTATCTTCAAAGAAGATAAAAACTCTGATACTTGCGTCTAGCCCAATAGTTCGGTTGATTGTTGCGTCGATTCTAGATAATATGGCAATGGCAATAAAAAAAGAACAATACTTGCGTCTGGCCCAACAGTGCGGTTGATTGATTCTAGATAACGTGACAATGGTAACGAGGCACATGGCCGTGCTCCAATCAGTTTGAAAGTTTTCAAACTCTTAGAATTTCAACTTTTATTTGGTTTTTTATTTGCTTTTTTACTCTTATTTCTTTTCTTTGTGTACGATGATATATTGATATTTTTTATTTTTTAATTAAATTACTAAAAAAGTTGTTACTGTATAGTTTTAGTAAGAAACTAGATTCTAACAGCTCGTTGAAGCGGCCCCGTAAATGGAGTATTGGAATCTCTCCCTTTTATGTTTTGTCGATGGCTTATGTTGCACAATATTTCGTGTCCAACGGCGTAGCTTATTGTACCTAGCAGAGCGGAATATTTTTTGTGTACGTAATTGTGCCCACGGGAAGACGTCCATACAGCCACTTGTTCCACTTTCACTCGAGCGTCGTTCTGCTATGGATGAGATCTGTTGAATTGTAGAATACTGTACACACACACACACTACCTACTAGTCCTTTTTTTTTTTTGGAGTCTGAGGATAAGTTAGTCAATAATGTGCAGACAAAAGTTCCTTCGCTAGACACGTACAGAATATCTTCGATGATCCATTACTGGTCAACAAACGAGAGTAACACTGCACTAGAAGCTATTTGTCAGTGACTGTGGGGACCTACGGGCTACGGGGAATCTTGTAGTTGTTAGAGAAATAATTTCTTCCCAAGCCGAAAGATGTTAACATCTCAACCTCACATAATATAGAAAGGTAATGTTCTTTTTTAAATACGACCGATAGTTTTTATTTATATTTTATAAGATAATAATAGATAACAAAAATATCGATACTAATGATATGGTTTTAAATTTAGAAAGATATTTAAATAATCTATTTTAAAAAATTATTTTATTTATTTTAATTTTAAAAAAGTAAAAAAATCCAAAAGAACCTAGCATATACTGTAACTCGGTGCTTACTCGTTCGGAGCCTCTCCTAAGTCGTGTTCAGTATTGAGACCCGAAATCAAGAATAACTATCTCCAGTCAAGAGTCCCGACTGAGCGCTCGGCACAGCACCATGGGCCGCGCTGTTCTTATCCTCCTCCTCGCCGCGCCAAGCTCTCCCCATGGCGGCCAGCGACGTGCACCCGGGAAACCCTGACGCCAACACCTACGGACCCCGCTGCGGCGGCGGGCGCGTCCTGCATATCACGCACGCGTATCGGCCGGAGCTACCGGCGTTCACGCTGGGCGCCGCGGGCCCCGTGGTGCGGCTCAGGGACTCGATGGCGAACGCATCGCTGTACAACCTGCCAGAGCACCGGATGGACCGCACATGGGCACCCTCCTCCATGTGCCCAGGCACATGAAGTAGGGCATGTAACAGCTCTATTTTTAAATAAAGAGTCATTGTAGGTAACAACTAAAAATTCAGTTACAAACATAAAAAGTATCATATCTATCCATAAACATTTTAAAAAAAATTAACTTAACTAAAATATGATCTAACGGTCAACTTTAACAACTTTACAGACATTCAAACCCAAAACTTAACTTACAGTCAGAAGAATCGAAGAAAATCTCTAAAGGAATGCTTAAGTGCGGTTGTAACCCTAACACGTAAATTGAAGCTTCCTTTCTTCTTCTGATATCTATTTTGATGAAAATAAAGCAAAATTGAGTACAACCAACCGTACTCAACAAGTTACATGAAGAAATACTGTTTAACTACATGTCTAGATTTTCAAGAGATAGGGATATAATGATTTTATTAAGGTATTTGTGGATGCAATTTTATTTATAAACAATTCCAAACATAAAAGACAAAAGGATAACTTCTTAAAGGAAAAGGGGTTCAACCATCTCAATTTCCAATCTAAAAACTCATCAAGGCTACTTATGCCTTGTTGTTGGAATCACCTATGAAACATAGTTTTATTTATTGAAAGCATCGTGTATTCGAATACAATTTGTTAGCTTGACCTACAAAATTTCTCAAACTCTCAATGTCATATAATAGACACACAACAGATAGCATGCAAGTGAGTTGAGAAAATAGGGCTTTTTGTTGTTCTCCTCTTTGGGTCTATTCTTTTCAGCTTCTCAAAACAACTTTTGGGTTTTGTTACAGTACCTAACTTTCAAATAGAGTATTTTTTTAAGATGGAGCTACAAGTTACCTATAGTACACGTTAAAAGCCTAACATCTGTACCATCTAAAATCGCAAGCGAGTATCTCTCTCTGTAATCTCTGTCGCAAACAGCTAAAATTCAAAAATTTCAGTCAAAAGCCATAAGTCACAGCCAAAAAGAACATGCCCTTTGTATAGCATCTACCTGGTAAGGTATGGGCCACACCATAAGGAATATAGCGACCTGACATTGAGTAGGCATACCGTTGTTAAGTATGGTTTTACCGTTTCTATATCACCCCTTTTTACGCTAATTGTTCCCTTTTTTGGAACAATATACCTCCTTGTAGATATTCAATCGATTTGAGCAGCTACTAAAGTAGATTTGGTAAATCAAAACTTGTGCTTGAGCGATTGCTATTTTCTTTACTCAGCATAAGGTTCTAGTCTTTACTTTTTACCAATGAGGCAACCATCCATAGTCCCATAATCCAGTGCACCATGGCACTGCCACCACTTCAGTTTAAGCCTCCTCCCTAGGGTAAAGTCATGGACTTCAATCATCTCATGGCTTTCTACGTGTCATAACTAACTCTAGTATCATTTTGTAATTCAATCGGCAAACCATTGAATCTCTTAGTAGCAAGAAACACTTGTGTTCCTAGTCTACCATGTTATAAATTTTGTAATGATAATTCATTATTACTAAGGCTTATCAAGAAGAATGTGGCCATCAAATAACTCAGAGCTTTCCCAGTGGTAGGATATAACTAAATATTATGTCATTCCAAACGGTTATTTTAAAGAAATAGCAATGTGTAAATAAGGAATAATGAAAGTACTGATATTTAAATAATTAAAGGATGTAGGCTCAACATGACAAAAAACATATGACTTGTCTCTATATCCATAGTCTCTGTTTATTTCTTTGTAGACTTTAGGTTTGACACCAATTGTCTTAATTGTTCTTGTAGCTCTTTCATTAACTAACTTGTCAAAAATAAAAGCTAATGCAGAAGAATGAATTCAAATAAGTTTCTACTTTGTAAAACATAAGCTGGAAACAAAATACAATAAAATAACCAAAAAGAAATAAGAAAATGGATTTAGGTGATTAGGGTTTAAGCGATGCTTGATTTGGCTGAGCGGAGTTGAAAATAGGTTAGAATAGTATTGGGCACTAATGGATATATTTACATTAAATGGGATTCTGTGAATAGTAACAAGTCTCAATAGTATTAGGCCTAGGGTTGGAATAGCCTTTAGCCTGGTTAGGGTTTTATTAGAGTCTGGGATGGTGAAACAGAGCTGAATAGTTTAAATGGGCTCAAAACGTTCAAAATGACTATATATATTTTTATTGGATTTTGGGTGAACAGAGTATGGGTTGTTACTGTTCATTACGGGTCAAATGGAGCAGTAACAGGTTTCAGATTGTACATTACTAGGTCAGGTTGTATGAACAGTATTTACCAGGAATGGGCTTGGCCCGTGGGACGATTCGGCCAGTTTAAGCTTTTGGGCTAACATTGTTTGGCCCATGGCCTGCTACTGTGTATTATCTCCTTCCTCTCAATCGGTGCTATAGTATATTCGAGTGGTCATTCGCAATGATGATGAATTGTGGTATGAGTATTGGTTTCTGAGGGAATCTAAGGTAATGGATAGGTCATGGAGGTGAGTAGGTTCCACTTTGGGGCTCAGTAGCAACCGAAGAGCACTGTAGAGGGCCGACAGCAAGGAAAGCTTCACAGTGGAGGACCATGGCACAGGGGCAACACAACGGCTAATCGGCGAGGGCAAGCTCAGATTGAGCATCTTTGCAGCAAGGGGATCGCAATGGTGAGGATGACTCGAGCTCTAAGGTTATGTGGAGGGCTATCCATGATGAGGGGCTTGGCCGGGTGGAGGGAGTTATCGCTAGTGAGGTAGAGGGTCAGAAAGGCTAAGACAAGGTCTCGACGATGATCGTGAGGTCATAGTGGGGCTACAGACGAGGGCAATGGGAGAATGGTGGAGAGTTTAGAGGGAATTGAAAAATAGGCTTACCGAAAGTTTTACAGCGGCGGCGGAGACTTCCTTGGCCAGTGATAGGAGAGAGTGAATTGAGGTGTAATTGGGTGACATAGAGGCTAATGGTGTGGTTGGCGCGGTTTTATAATCGTTCGAAAGGTGGTAGGAGCAATGGCTCTGTTGCTCAGGAGGTGGCATGTGGACGATGAAGGTGTTGCTCGGGAGAGTTCGGCATTGTTGGTGGCGTGGTTGGCATTGTGGTGTTGCCTCGGACTCAGCACATTCCTTGGCACTAGCTGTAGGTGAATGGTGGTGGTCAATTCTTGCAGCGTGGTATGTCGGTTGTGTGAGCAGGGGATGGTGGTGGCGACGAATTTAATCCCGGTGGTCGTGGCACGTGGTCAGGCGAATTGATGGGCTTTAACGTCACATGGTACGATCGGTTGACGATGCAGTGGTGGTGTGAACGGTGGGCATGAATGGCGGTGGTGGTCAAGGAAGAGTCAGGTGGACTAGGGTAACAAGGGCAGCGGTGTATTTTGGAGAATGCACCAGGGAAGGAAAGCGGAGATGGCTAGGTTCTTTCCAAATTGGGTAAAAAATCAAATCAAGTAAAAAATAAGGCAAATTCAAATTCCTTCGAAAATTTTAGGGTGTTTCAGGCTACTTCGCGATCAGCCTCGACGTCGACGCGCTCGACCTCGAAGTCCTCAACAGTATGTATCCAATTTTCTTGAACCAAAAAAATGTTTGATTTGTTAGTTGTTACTCCCCGGCTTCGCACAATTAGGTAATTCAGTTCCTATCATGGATGCTCATCACATGATATGATCACCTTGGTTAAATGGTTTGGTAATGCAAGGACAAGGAGGAATTTGGGGATGAGAAGAGAACAACTTGGAGAGGAGAGGAAGATGACATGGGAATTTATTAGCTTCCAAATTTTGGCCAAATATTTTGCAAGAAAAACCTTAAGCAATTTTTGGCTGCCAAACTTGGCGGGTGATATATCTTTTTAAAAGATAAGATTACACACGATGTGACACTTAGACCAACTTTAAAATCGTCTTATCAGGTCCCTGAACTTTTCAAAAGTGCCCCTGGACCATCCATTTGGTATGCCAAATAGCAGTTCTCAATGATGTGGCAATGATCAGCTTGGTCGAATGGACAGTGAGTAGTGACATGATGAATACAAGGAGTGGAAAAGAATGGTGTTTAGGCTAGGTTCTTTTCAGTTTATATACGATTCATGTTTATACTATCTATAATAAATAGTTTTTAAATAGTGCATTTTTAAAAGTGAGATCAATAGAAAAATTATAATAAAAAGTGTACTGAGTTCAGCTGTACTGATCAAAATCATATGCGACTATTTTTCTCTGCGTACTGTCTTTCGTGAACAGTTAAAATTCAAATATTTAAATCATCAACCCAAAAGAACTCACCTTAGGCTTGGCATCTAGGGTGTGTTTGGATTAGAGCCCACATAACCTTACCAAATTCTAAGCATACCCCATCTATTTGGCTATCGTGTATTTTTTACAAAGAAAACTAGTGGGTGCTCGTCCTTTCTCCTAATAATTAAAGGGTGTGCATAAGAATCGTGTGATAGAAGGCCACAGTGTTTTGCTCTTGCTCAGTTGTTGTCAGGTGTTGTTAGCCTTGTTCAAGTTGCTACTCGAACCCAGAGCAGAGCATTCTTGTCTGTGAGCAGTGAGCTTGTGTTCATGTCTCTTCCTTGTCTCATGGTGATGCTCCTACTCACTGTAACAATGTTGCCATGGCCTCTTGTCGCTGTGGGCAGTGGCAGCGCGCTGCCCACCCTACATACAAGGACGATGCTGGCACCTGTGGCCCCACCTCTGCGTGGCTGGGGGAGATCGGCGGTGGGTGCATCTAGGACATCACGCACGCGTACGGCCGGAGCTGCCGGTCAGGCTGAACGGGTTGGGTGTAACATCTTAAATTTGAAAAATATTGAAATTATGAAAGTTTAAATTATTTATTCCATTTTGGTGTTATTTGAGATCTTTGGCGTTTATTTTCAGAACTTTGATTTGGTTTCGCTAAACAATTTAAATAATAAAGATAAAATTTGAGATCAAGAGACAAAATGTTTAGAAACTAAATTGAGCAAAAGTTGAAAATTCAAATTCAAATTGGAAAACAAAATTTGAAAATAAATTAAATAAAACCAAAGGCAAGGCAATGTTAAAATTCGTATCCAAAAATCTAAGCCAAGAATTTGATTTTGAATTCAAATATGAATTCAAATATCAAAAATGGAAGCTCAAACCAAATATCAAGAATTCCAAATTTTGCCAGCCATTTCTTCCTCTTCTTTTTTTTTTATCTCTAACGGCTAGGCACTACCTTTTTCTTCTCTCTCTCCCTCTTCCTTCTCTCTAGGCCCTACCTTTTTCTTCTCTCTCTCCCTCTTCCTTCTCTCCCTCTTCCTTCTCTTTGTTTTTCTCTATTCTATGTCATTAGTGCTCGACAGCGGCATCTCCCACATGCAAGCTGCACCGCGCGTGCTGGCTACGCCACCCACAAGCCCTACCTCACTGTGCCGTGCGCGCACACGCGCCGCCCCCG
The DNA here is from genome assembly GCA_036346265.1 of Melocanna baccifera. Classification (NCBI taxonomy): domain Eukaryota; kingdom Viridiplantae; phylum Streptophyta; class Magnoliopsida; order Poales; family Poaceae; genus Melocanna; species Melocanna baccifera. The sequence continues at coordinate 15,308,412 of CM070681.1, forward strand.
TGACTCGGCCCCCTCCCCACCCCTCAACTATTTAAGCCACCCGCTCTCCTCCGTGCTCCCCTTGCTTTCCCTTCCACCTTTTTCCTCTCCACACCGAGCTCAACTCGAGCTTGCCCTTGTGCCATTGCATCGGCCGCCATGACCTCCTCACCGTTCCACCACTCTGGCAACCCTCTCCACGGAACACTCATGTCAAAATGTGTTCACGAGGCTCCTCATCGTTTCCCCCTAATCAATTCCAAAGATTCTTTGCTGTAGCTCGCCGCCATCGTCAGCCTGCCCGTGCCACCCACAGCCTTATGTTGCCGACCCTCCCTTGCACCCATGCTCGATCCCTCCCTCTCCCCTTTCCCTCTGGCCACCGCTGCCCCTGTGTTTTCCCCTTTCCTGGCCACCTAACCCGCTGCCCAAGCCTGCCATGGCGCTGCCCGGCTTGAGCCACCGCCTCCTTTGGCCTCCCCATCTCCTAGGCATTCTATTTTGCCCCACGTAGCCGTCTCTCCGGTCACCCCTCACCGGCTACGCTGTCGTCCACCGTGCGCCCCCTGCCTCCCCTGTTTCCTGGCCGAACTCCCTCCTCTGTCTAGTTGCTCTGGTCCCTTCTTTGACTCTCTCTTAGGCAATGATATGTGGGCCAATTAATCAAAAGCCATTCAAGTAGCCTAATAATCAATTGGGAAAACTTGTTGGGTAGCACTGAAAGTTCACTACTTTCGAAAAATACCATCAAAAAAACCACGCTTCGGAAATTACCACCGAAAAGTTCAAGTCGTTTCGGAATTTACCACTCTGTTAGTTTTCCTACGTTAACTCTCATTTTTCATCCGATAACGAATGTGAAATGTCATGTTTGCCCTCATAATATCTCCCCTTTTCATCTCTCCGCTCACTCTCTCTCCGCCGCTCTCTCTCGCCTCTCGCTCTCGCCTCTCCGCCCGTGCGCCGCCATCTCCTCCCGCTCCCGCTCCCCGTCGCGCCGCCGCCTCCTCCCCACCCGGCCGCCTCCTCCCGCTCCGCCGCCGCCTCCTCCCGCCCCGCCGTCGCGCCTCCCTCCCACGCTGCTGCTCGCCCCGCGCGCCTCCTCCCGCCCGCCTCCTCCCGCCCCGCCTCCACCCCCGCCGGTTCGCCAGCAGCGCCGTCGAGGGCTCCCACCACGGCCCCCGAGAAGTCCGAGAAGGCTCCCATGGTGTCGCCCAAGAAGTCCGCGGTGACTCCCAAGGCTGCGCCCGCCAAGGCCCCGCCACTGTCGAGACGCCACCCAGCGCCCGCCGCTGGGTTAAACGCCGAGTCAGCGGAGGCGGGGAGGGAGGCAGCGGTGGGGGCGAACAGCAGCGTGGGGAGGGAGGCCGCAACGGCAGGGGCGGGGAGGAGGCGACGGCGGAGCGGGGAGGAGGCGGCCGGGGGTGGGGAGGGAGGCGGCGGCGGGGCGGGGAGCGGGAGCGGGAGGAGATGATGGCGCAGGCGAGAGGCGAGAGCGGAGAGACCGAGAGAGAGCGAGCGGGAGAGAGAGTGAGCGGAGAGATGAAAAGGGGAGATATTATGAGGGCAAGCATGACATTTCACATTCGTTATCGGATGAAAAACGAGAGTTAACGTAGGAAAACTAACAGAGTGGTAAATTCCGAAATGACTTGAATTTTTCGGTGGTAATTTCTGAAGCATGGTTTTTTTATGGTATTTTTCGAAAGTAGTGAACTTTCAGTGCTACCCAACAAATTTTCCCTAATCAATTTGTGTATGTCTCTAATACCCGATTCTCTTGTGGCCAAAATTTGAATCCCATGTTTAAAGAAATTTTCAAATAAGAAATTTGATAAACATGAGTGATAAATAAAAGTAAAGTTGAATCATAAAATTAAGGTAAAGATCCATGCAAGATAAAAATAGTGGAGCTTTAATCTTGAATAAATTGCATGCCATCAAAAAATAGCAAATTAATTACATATGAAAATAAGTAGTATAACATTAAGCCATGTAAAAGTAATCAAATAATTCTTATCCCAAAAGTCATGTGGCCCTTTTTTTTCAAATAAGGCTTAAATAATTAAGGTAAATTAGTTGAATTTTAAGTCTCTAATATTTATCTGAAAATAAAAACAGAGATTTAAATTAAAAGCTTACCTTGTTTATGATTAAGAATTTCCCTACCATAATTAGGAAGTCATTAATATTTATCTCAAATCTAATTGCTAATTAGAGACAGTAATGATCTGTACAAATTTGAGTAATTGACAATTAAGTTAAAGATAAGGCAATTAACATGCATTTGCCATCTAATTTGAAATATAACCTATAAATATCTCTGGATTTAAAATCACAAATGGTAATTAAGAATAACTAATGTACCAACAATTTGAGGCTCTAACTCTCAAATTATCTCACTCGTCAAATAATACCCAGTGCCCCGAGTAAAACTCTCATGTCTATCATAAATCTAATCCAACTCATAGAAGTTTCTTAATAAATAGAAAATCATGGAAGAAGCTGTTAAATTAAAAATATAGCCATGGTATCTTGCAATCGGCTATGTCTAGCCATCTTCAAACCCGAAGTGGAATATTACTGTGAATGTTCCTTCGACATCGATTCTTCTTCTATATCCTTGTTGGCAGAGGTTCTCTACCATTTCCTCCTTTCGCTCAAACTCTGTTTGATTCTGTCAAGCGTCTCGCACTTGCTAAACCTTATCTCTTACCACTAACTTAGTCATAAGAAAACTCAATCAAGTTTATTTTGGACTTATTTGGAATTTTGATTGATCATTGGATTTAATTGGTTTTTCGATTGTTTATCACGTAATTAGAAGTTGAAATCCCGAAGAAGCAACAACTCGAGCGAGCTCGAGCGAGATCAAGATTTAGATAAAAATGAAGACCAAGAGTTTCAAGATCATTAACTAGGAAGGCTTTGAGTAAGATTAACGCCATGGTAAATTAAGAGAGGTAAGTCATTACATTGATCATATCACACATACCTTTTGAGTGCAAATTATTTTTATTTAAAAATATTAAATTGTATGATTTACCTTGCTACACAAATTATATTCACAATTGTTCATAGTTAGTTTTCTATAGATAATTACTTAATTATACCCCACCCCTTGGCTTTGAACATGACACCTTTTCGTCTTAGAGTTAATAGTAAACATACTAGTTATAAGTTGTGACAGTTCAAGTTAATTATATTTTGTGAGTAAAGTGTACAATCTCTGCAGAGTGAAAACTATTCGAATAGCCGTATCCACGGTCATAGATGGGCATGAAAACTTATTCGAGTTAGTTTTTATTTCTAAAAACTTTGTAGGTGAGATGTAAAACTCATTGGATAGATATAACCCTAAATTTGAATTGCCTTTGGTGGATATAACCTAGTGATAGTAGTGGGTGGATGTAACCCCGGTAACATAACTAGCATTTGGTGGATAGAACCATGGTCCATAACGGGTGGATGAAACCTGTACTACTATTAATATTGCACACTCTTACAATATTTAAAAATATAGTTTAGTAAAAAAATGCTAAGTCTCAGAAAATTTCTATAATTGTATCTCAAAATGATGGCATTTTTACAAATAAAAGAACCTTAAGTCTCCCTTAACAGCGTTGTATATATTATTATTGCATTTTGTGTGGTGCCTTACTGAGTACATCATTACTCAATTACCATTATTCAGTCAGTAAGAAAGATAAAGTTAAGCCCTGCGATCATCCAAAGAAGTTGACAGAGCTAGAAGATGATGAGGCCAAGAACTAGATCACGAACCCCAGTTGGTTGCCTATAGGCGTGTCCTGAGTGTCCCACTTGTGTGAAGATTTTATTCCCGCTGTTGCCTTTTATTGATTTTGGTCTAACCGATCCATGTGTAAGTGTAGGATCGAGGAGGCTGATTAGAGGGGGTGAATGTATGGTCTTAAAATTTTTTTCCAATTAAAATCAATTTTCTTTCAATTAAAATCAATTTCTATTTGGCTAAACCAAGTAAATAATGCATAAACTTTACTCAAATTAGTTTAGCACAAATAACGCATAAATCAATAATCTCGTGCTGCTTATTCCCCTAATCTACTGCAGAATAATTCCTTGTCAAGCGTTACTGACTAAATAACTAACTCTGCAAACATGTAAGTACAGCATTACAGGTTGACAAGTTGAGCAAAGTCTTGGTTCTGCAATTTCCTTACTAATTAACTTCTTTTTGGGGGGACAGTTCTTGCTTACTCTATTTTATTGCTCCTCCGAAGAACATTACACTTCACGTGACGGTGATCCAGAATAGGATGAACGTACCTCCTAAGAGATTGCATTATTTATTGAAATCATTGGTTGATTTTCTTACATTGTTCTGTCAGGATATCATCCCAGTCGAAGGTTGGAAAACTAGACGACGTCAAGCCTGGAATATACATGCTGCAATGCATACCTCTGAGACTGGTTGGAGCCGAGGGTTCACCAATCAGGTGCATCCTTATGAAGTGATCACCCCGTCGCTGCTCTTGTTGAAGGCTGAGAATGTATCATGCCAGCTGATGCTCCATCCTGGCTAATGTTTTGGTGCCCAGTCACCGCTGTATAAAAGAAAATACCGCATGTCATGTAGATATGTTTGTATTGTCAATAAATGTTACATGCATGGTACTATAGCAGTGTCGTTCACCATAAGTACTATAGCACCGCGTGTATTAAGTATGATTTGTTATTTAGGAATCTATCTTTTAGGTGTTTGGTATTATCTATTAGTTAGACAAGTTATTATTAGATTGGATTATTAGAGATAAGTTTTTTGTAGATTATTTTTTAGGTGTCAAGTCGGGTTATCTTTATAAAAGAAATAGAATGTATCTATTATGAATAGTAAATATGGTCGTTCTCTTGATCGGTTATTCTAGATTTATTTTTTTTCTAATCGGTGCTCTTCTTCATCTAGTGTCTTCGAATTCAAGTTATCGCCATCCGATCTCTTTCTAACGGAAAATTAATTTTTTGTTGTGTTAGTTTACAACAATAAAGCAGGAGCAATATTTAGGTACTTCCATCGACAACGAAAATTTAGCGGTATCACAGGCAAGGTTCGAAATACCGGCGGTAACCGGTTTTACCGGTGCCGACCGGGAGGGGAAAAACTGGCCGAGATTCAAATTTCAAAAAATTGAATTTGTAGATGTTTGAATGGGTTCCAGGGCAGCAAGAATGACACCAACCAGAGCTAACAATGACAGCGGCGAAGCAGAGCAGCAATGAAAGGCAGCGATTCAGCTCTTGAGTGGTTACTTTTTTCCCTCCAGGAACCTCTCACACCGCACAGCACTAACTCCTGATTGATAATATTGCCTGTCATTTGATCCTTATATTCAAACAGCTGATGAGGCAGATAAGTTGAGAAACGAACTCCGTGAGTGGCAGCGGGTGCGCAAGGGCCTAATCGATGAACTGAAATTCTACTACGGCCTCAGCGCATGCCTCTTAATAGTGTGCATGAAACTCTTAGCATTTTGCATGCATGCGCATGCCTCTTAATAGCCTACATGAATCTCTTAGTATCCCGTGTGCATGCGCATGCCTCTTAATAGCCTGTATGAATCTCTTAGCATTCTGCATGCATACGCATGCCTCTTAATAGTCTGTGTGAAACTCTTAGCATTCTGCATGCATGCAAGATATTAAAAGCATGCGCATGCAGCCATTAAGAAGCATGCGTATGCAACTATTAAGAAGCATGTGTATGCATGCATGCAGGATATTAAAAGATACAACAGAATATTAGGAGTCTGCACACAGAATTAATGCTAGCACATAGGATTAATGCTAACACTCAATTTCACTGGTTTTTCCGGTAACCGGCCGGTTACCGGTTTCCTCCCGCCCCGCCTGCAAAATTCGTTTGCCAAATTTTATCCGATTTTATCCGGGATTTTAGGTTACCGGTCGGTTACCGGTACCACCCGGCGGCCAGGATTTATCCCGGTAGCGAGATTTCGAACCTTGATCACAGGTAAGTCAATGGTGTAAAACAAACTTACGGTAATTGATGTATGGGAAGAAATTGCAATCTGCTTGCTCGGCCGCTGTTACGAACTTAACGATATAACCCGCATTTAACTGCATGCATTCAGCAAGTTTCAAACACTCTCTGCTTTCATGGGATTTCTGCAATAATTCGATTCTGCTCCCGCCAAAAATAATTCGATTCTTCTTTGTAATGATATCCAGTCAAAATCTGCATTAAGGGATATATCTGCAAATATGCTGCTAGTTTCAACAACATATTGTGAGCAGAACGAGTTGCATGCTGGTGAAGACGTGTACGATCTTTGGATGAGCTTATTTTTGGCAACATTGTGATAGAACATGTAGATGCTATGAGCTATCGTCTCTCTTGGGTGTATATGGATGAAAGAACAGGTACCTGGATACTGTGGTGCACAGCCACATTAATCCCTGAATGATCACAGCTCACAACTATCTTCTATCAGATGTTCAGTTCTATTCCCTCATCAATAATATCGTGCATTACAAGAGCATGTACAAAATTTGCATGAGAAAGCAATCAGATCCATGAAAGTTTAGCGTATCAAAGCAAATTAGAAAAGAGAGCTAGCGAATAAGACTGCAAAATGGGGGAAATAAAACCAACTATTCTTGACAGAATAAACTAATCAACCTATTAACTATAACTCCGGTTTGATGATATATGATCGATGATGACCTACTTCTCTGGTGCAGATGCTCTCCATCGCACCGTACATAGCAACCCATTATATTCAATGGTCTATCTAGCTGCAGATTCTGAGAACAAAGAACAAAAGGCCATATTCAGTATAGCACCAGCAGGCTGTCAGACTTGGCGACATGTTTCCGATGGATCAGGCATTTATGCCGGGAACAACAAGAGCATAGCCTTGGATTTAGTATTTGATCACATGATGCCGCAGCCACAGTTCATACATAACCATGTGGAATGCATCATAGGGAACAGGAGGTGAATGCCACACAAAGTGTTTCTGAACCTGCAATCCCAACTTAACATGTTAGTATAGTACAACACTAGGATTTAATTACGCATCTAGTTTTCAGTGCACCATAGCAAAACAATTGCCAAATCAAATTATACCCTTCGTAGTTCTTACACAAATAAACTTCGGAGCAGCTAATGTTCAAACGACAAGACAAGTGACACATTAGAATTTCAACCAATAAACACACTGGTTGCTCTAGTGACTTGCTATCCTGTGATCTAGTAGATTATTTTTTATAACAGCCGAATTCAATATTCAATTGCATGCTTCCGATTGTAAATAACTCTAATGTCTTGCAGAAAAATGAAGGTGAATGCATAAATTGCAATTTTGTAAATACAAAACTTCACTACTCGCTTCTTACCCAAGATCTACATACCTGAACTAGAGATTTGTGCAATGCAACAAACTCTTCCTGTGATATAGATTTCAGAATACTCTTTAGTTGATATACATCACGCTCCTTAAGTACAACCGCAAACTTTCTCCAGTCAAGGACATCATTGAAAGGCAAGTCGTAGTAGTCTGACAAAATAACTAGAAGGATGGAACAAAATGGATTACTAAAAGGATGGAACAAAATGGATTACAACATAATAATCAGGAGAGGTCTGAAACAATGAATTCATGTGAAAGGGGGATACAAAGAACAATAAGAGATGACATGTAATTTGCATGTCCAAATACTAACCAGGGACACAACCATAGTGTATTGAATCAGATATACGGGCACTGTTAACTTGAGAGCCACCAGGACAGATACAGAACTTAGTTCGGTAGAACTGCTTCTGATAAACTAGTTCTCCAATAGCTCTACTAATCCGATTGTTGCTGATAGCAAGCTCTGTATCATTCTCCCAGATTCGTGCTAAAATAACTCTTATTTTGGAATTGCGATGGCCAGCCCAAAATCCAAGAATTGTCCTGCTTCCATTGCAAAATCAACAAAATAAGATAGAGATTTGTAAGAATGCTAATAGATATTTAAGCTGTAGTTTAGACCACTGTATGGTTATGAGCAATTTTCAATTTGCTACACCTACGTGCTTCTTTTCACTAGTACGACACGTTGAACCATGTACACTTCTGAACTAATCAGGTTCACAGAGTATAGGCATGAATAAGGAGACAACTGGCTAAATAACTGTGTATATTTCACAAAACTTCTCACATGACTTGGCTTTTCACTTAGCAAAACACTATAGGTACTAGAATCAGAAATGAAGGCACCAACACAGTCTAGCAAAAATCACTCAAAACTTCCAAATGGATAAATACTAGCAATTTCTACGGTATTTCTATGAATAAAAACTAACATATAGAAGCCTTTATAAGCACATAGTATAGCACAGCAAATAGGAAGTGCCATTTCAACCTGTTTTCAACATCATTTCCCCCTTCAGGTAGAGCAAACGGCTGTAATACTTGAGGAAGAGCAACATCCTTATGCGGTATAAAGTCAACATTGTAGCTCGGTGAACAGACAACTCTAATAGAGTTTTTCACAATGAATGTAAGCCCTTCAAATGCCCTCACACCTACATCATGGCAGGTGACAAAGAAGTGGTCTGCTCCTAGTGTCCTGTTCCAGTAAGGGTACTTGTTTATCAAGCCTTCAACGTAATCCTTAACTATTATTGTCATATTATCATATGAAGTACCCTGCAAGACTAAAAACGATGCATGCAAATAATTGTCATAACAATTCAATCATAATATCAAAACAATGCATGTACATAACTAGCATATCAATTCAAATTGCATCTGATCATACAAAGGTTCCGTCAATTTTGAAAATGGAAAATTCAATTCCTATTTGATATCAAGAAAGAACAGTTTGCAGTTGTTGTGAGCCAGCAAGTTAAGAAACTGAATATCTCACATCAGACCCATATAAGCAGACAAAGCTAGCAGCATCTCTACAATATCTTTGGGTGGGTTCTTTTGGGATGCGGTTTATAACTTTTGGCTTAAATTTTTGAATTTTGGTTGTTCGCAAGAGAGTACGGAGAAAGAGAGAGACACTCACGTGTGATTTTAGCCAATATAGATGAATTCGGTATGGTGTTTACTACAAATAACTTATAGATTTCGCCTTAAAAAGACACACCATTTGAGAGCCAGTTACTGTAGTATAAGCCAAAAGTCATAAGCCCAAAAAAACCCAACCATTCTATTTCTGCTGCAACAGTGATATGCAGCATAACTAACATGCTATGAAAATCCATTACTAGTACAGACCCAACCAAATTTCAAATTTTGATAGATGTTCCCCACACGAGAAAATTGATGATTTGCCATCTTCAAGAATGGGTTTCGCACTTTTGCCATTCTCAACGTTGACTTCGCAAAAATACCATGTAGTACATTAATCCCTTGATTAGTATGCCATTTCATCCCTTTAATTCATTTTCTTTTTCTTTTTTTTAATTTCAGGGACTGGAAAAGACCCTTTTACCCCTGGCTAATTTCACAAATAATAAACAAATGCATATCACAGCCATAGTATCATCTCACAAATATAAAGTCGAGAATAAAAGGAGTTCATCTCACATCCATAGTATGATAATAAAAAGGAATTCATCTCACAAATAGGATACATCTCAAAGCAAATAATTTATGAGTTCACATCTAACAAAATAAACTTCTTGTGGGTTCTCAAAGCAAATAATTTATGAACTCCTTTTTATTCTCATAATATGGATGTGAGATGAACTCCTTTTATTCTCGACTTTATATTTGTGAGATGATACTATGGCTGTGATATGCATTTGTTTATTATTTGTGAAATTAGCCGGGGGTAGAAGGGTCTTTTCCAGTCCCTGAAATTAGAAAAAGAAAAAGAAAATGAATTAAAGAGATGAAATGGCATACTAATCAAGGGATTAATGTACTACATGGTATTTTTACGAAGCCAACGTTGAGAGTGGCAAAAGTGCGAAGCCCATTCTTGAAGATGGCAAATCATCAATTTTCTCTCCCCACACTCTCCAACCTTACACAGCAATACATAAACACACCAAGGACGGTCCGACCTTTCATAGCATCACAAATTGACAACGCAATGCACCGACTATAGGCTCAAGAAAGTGATCTTATATTACTCTGCACATTTCACTGAGTTTAAATGAGTCCTACCACCAATGAGGCGATCTTTAACATTTGCCGATCTTCATATGCCCCCAACCACACATCAAATTAGCAATACTCAATATACCGAGAACAGCCATACCATTATAACGTCATAATTACAATATGTATGCTTCCGATCTATATACCATTACAATGCGATGGAAGTGGAACTAGGGGGGAGAGAGAGGAGGGGGACCTTGCCGCGCATCTTGTGGGGCGAGATGGGGACGAAGAAGAGGTGGGCCTGGTCGGGGTCGTCGGTGAGGAAGCGGCTCTCGCGGATGTTCTGGAAGAAGTAGCCCTCGCTGGCGTACTTGCCCGTGAGCTTCCGCGGCGTCTGGTAGAAGGTCTTGGGGTCGCCGTCCGGGTAGATGTACACCTTGAAGCTCCGCTCCATCTCCGCGTACCCCGCCGCGAACGCCTCGGGGGAATGGTACACCGACGGGCGCGGCGCCAGCGAGGAGGACGGGAGGGAGAGAGATTTGTTGTCAAGGGCGAGGGAGGGGGCGGCGGCGGGGCGGAGCGAGCGGAGGGAGAGGAAGGAGAGGGAGAACAGGGCTACCGCGGCGAGGAGGAGGAGCGCGCGGGGGAGGACTGAAGGAGTGGTCGCAGCGCCGGCGAGGCGGCCAGCCATCGCCGGTGGTGGGGATGGCAGTGGAGTGGGGAGGAATGCGGGGGTGGATTGGGGGAGAAAGGGCAATTTGAGGGTGCTTCCTGTAAAACAGGCGATCTAGATCTTCTGTCATGCCATCCACGTGCTTTACGATTAGTGTCACGCTGCATAGATCAAGATAAGTTAGAATTACTGTCATTTGCCAGCCTATTTAGGGGAACTTACAAGTACCCTACTTTTGTTTCTGCCCTAATCTCAAGCGATGATTTCTGAATAAACGATTCTCAGTTCTGAACTATCGGGAGACGAAAGATAATTGCTTGCAGATATTCTTGGTACCCCGTAGGATTGGGCCGTAGGATTGAGTAGCTTCTAAAAGCTGATTTTTAAATTTTGTTATAGTAACTAACTTTTAGATAAAATATCTTTTTAAAGAAATATCTATAAGATAATTGTAGTATGCACTATAATGATTTCATTTATATTGATCAAAATCGTACGTGAGTTATTTGTGCCTCTGTATTCTCTTTCACAAATAGTTAAAAATCATAAACTACAACCATAAACTATAAACCGAAACAAAAAAAAGAATAGTATGCAATGCTATAAAAGAGGAGAAATTTCGATACGAATCTTGTAAACCTATGCCTGATCTGTATCGCGAAGGGCCTGCTTTGCTTGAGAGGCTGGAACACAAGAGATGCTGCACGTGTGTAGTACTCTTTTTAGCTTGGGAGAACCGTAGAATACCGTGTAAATTTACTGTTTGTATTCTAGTATTAAATACATGCTACTGCACTACTGCAATTCATCCATTTATATTCACTAAATGATCTGTCCTCTACATCCTGACTAGGGACCAAGTCGGGAACAAGATTGAGTAAAACAGACAGTGCAAAAGAATGGAAGTTTTATACAAGGGGCAAATAACAGACATCTACATTTTCAAGGTGGCCGCAGGAGGAATATTACAGGCATCTACATGACATTCTGATTTTCTGTACAATGTCATAGCTCTTCGGAAGCTAGCATGGAATACAAGTACAGTAAGAGCTTATGATTGCTACTTTGTACAACAGAAAATGAAAAGTGTATCGATCAATCGATCGAAAAGTTTTCGAAATTTACAAGCCTATGTTCAAATATCAAGGAAATACTCTGGGAATCTGGTGAGCCAAATGGAATCATGCATGGGGTGTGAAAGATAGTTGGGTGTGCACACCGATATGCCATGAGCAGGAGTGCAGGATCACCGCATTCAGGTGTTGGATTTGCGTTGACGGAGGTAGAGGAACAACGCCGTGCAAGCAGCTGCTGCATAAGGGAACACGGTCCAGACGCCCTGGTTGCAAAGCAAGCATGATTGGATCAGAAGGGGAGAGGGAGAAAGGAATTGTGGGGGTGGGTGCTGGGGTAAGAGTACCACAGCAGCTGCAACACTTGCGAGCGCAACAACAGGTCGTTCTCTGAGGAAAAATCCAACAGCCAACTGCAGCAAAATATCATGAGTGTCAGGCTATCGCGAATAAATATTGAAAAGTTTTCCTTATGTAACTAGAAACAAGTCAGTAGCACTTCCTGGAAAATTGTGGAAAGACAACATAATCAAGATGTTTAAATATATGAGAATGGTGTCAGTCTACACTCTACACATCAAACAACACATGAATGTCAGTATTTAAGACGAACATATTTTTAGTTGGCATAACTGCATTGAAGGAACATGGAAATAAATCAACTGAGCTGCATGATGCCATCTAATGCAGGTGTCAGATAAAATCAGTAACAATAAGGCCAAATTTCCCTGTCTGCAACTATCACCCAGATATAACAATATAGGCAAGATACTGGTGTATGGTTCCTCCTTTAGATAAAGGAATACTTCTATCTGATAATTAGATAGTCTATGTATTCTTTCCAATATCTTTGAACAACGAACAATCATGAGGATATATAATTATATATGCTCAAATGAAGTAGCCTTACAATGTAGTAAGTTGCTCTATTGTTAGATCAAATGGCCTTAGCAAGTGATCACTCCATAACTTGAGTACTTAAAAAATTAAACCAAACTACGATGATGTGAAGGTCAGCTTACCTGAATAGGAAGAGTAAATAGACAACCACAGCAAACTCCAGCAAAAAAGCAGTCTGCCGGTATACCCTGCTTGTAATTGTCAATGACAAAGCATTCATGAGCAATATACTTGTTAAGGAAAGCACTGTGAATGAAGCCTGGAGAAATGACTAACCAATGCGCCAGCTAGAAATCCTGTAGGATTCCGAACACCAACTGAAAATCGCTCAACTGTAGTAAACAACGCAGATATTTATGACTTTCAGTGTCGGTGCTTAATAAATGTAACCATCTATTTTGTCTGTTAATGCATTGAGTGCATGTGCTATACTCTATGGAATTTCCCACACATGCTCTGTACTAAGCTGACAGACTCTTGAGAAAATGTTTTCAGAGATATACCAAAGCCAATTAGGTTGCCATACTTTTGTACCACACGTGATATGCTTAGTGCTTTCTCCTTCCCAATTCCAAGCTACAAAGAGAGGTGCAATTAGAACTCACTATAAGGCAAGAACTATTCATGTCATGCTTTAGCAAAAATATTTTTTGTGCGGTGAATAAGTCTAGAATAATCGAAGAGTATGAAAAAATAAATAAAACCATGCTTCCGACCTTGCTGCTTATGTCTTCGGATGCTCTTGTTTGCCTAAAAAACTTCCCTAGATAGAATGGAACCAAATCACTGATACAAACGCCCCTGCATGAAAGCATGGGTTAAGGTAATAAAAGATGGTGTATGTTATAGTATTCACTAACAAAAGGCAGTAGTCTATAGACAGGGGACAGAGGGTGGACACACCAGTAAACCCACAATACTGTAGAAATTACATAAGATGCATTCGCCGAGAATGAGTTGACAAGAGATTGCCAAGTTCCATCCAAGCAAAGGGTTCGTGCTAAAGAAATCCCAACCTACATCATGAAGACAAAGTAATTATGCTTCTAAACAATCTCAAAATCCAGCTGATCACTATGTGAATAGATATAAAGATGTGTATGAAGTCTGACGGCATGTGGAAAATACAACTAGACACTTGAGCATGGTCAAACTGAGGTACCAGTACAGAGGACAGACCCAAACGTTCAAAGCTTCTTCACTGATAAACAGTCCGAATCCAGCAGCCATGAGCAACCAAAAGTAGACCCACCTGAAGAAATTTTATTAGCAATCCAATATTTTTAAAAAAGTTCAGATAAAAAAAATCTATACAAGTAGAGAAACATATGTATAAAGATAAATATGCAAACTGGCCACATATTTGTATTTGTTGCTAGAACTTCTGTTGTTCATGACCTTTTCGCAATCATTCATTTATTGTTGCGCACAATATATATTTCCAAAGATAGACTTGGGATTGTTCATAGAAATCACTCAGTTGTCAAATAATTTTGCAGTGATAAATGGAGTTAAGTTGTTTTAAGCATGGACCTGAGCTCAATACAGGGATAGATAATTGGAAGTTTGATCATTACAAAAGCAAATGCAGCTTTGTATTAATGCATTGCATGTTGTGTTCAATCACAATCTAGTTTATGCACCCGAGTTAAGAGTCTGACATCTCACAGTGGTCGACCAAGAGGTTTCAACGATATAAATGTTGTACTTAGCATCTATGCATTTCTAGAGTACTAGCAGTATATAGCACAATATCTACTATAAGTGAAACAGAAAGATAACACAAAAATGGTCATATGCACAGACCCTGGGGTATATTCCGGGATTATGACTTTCTTCCCAAATATAGAAAATGTATATCCGATAGTTGCTGCTGCTGCATCCGACTGTGCCGAAGCATCAATAATTTGAGGCAAACTGAAAGACGGGCCCGATGAAGGCTGCTTCATGAAAAGTGAAATCACGGTAGCCGTTGCTGCGATACCGAGAGCAACTGCCACTTTCGCAAGGAAGGAAGCACCAGGGCTGCTAGATTCCACTTCCATTGCCTCGATCATCTCACTCACATCGTCTCCACCAGCAGAAGGTTCTGCCCCGGGCACTGACGCCTTTACAGTCCCAGAATCCAAACAGGAGAACTTGCGCAAACTGTTCAGGTTTGCAAGAATTATCAGATATCTAATTTAACAAATTACTACATTGCAGCCAACAATTTTCCCCAAAGAACCATTCTTTAAGCAAATCGATCCCTAAATCTATACAAGGTGGTTACAAAGATTCCACAAATTGCTAAAATTTGCAAGAAATATAAGGAATCTTAGGAACAATAACACTACAGGCTACAGCTATGCGATAGCGATTAGCCACAAATTGAAGCGTAAAGGCGCCGTTCTTTGAGTCGAGCGTACTCCAAATGTGTACAGGCAAGAAAATCTTGGCCACTTGCACAAATACCTAGCGAGAAACACACCACTCACTGCTCTCAAACCCAGACCCCATCAGAAGGGGTTCCAAGAAAAGAAAATCCCGACCTCGTAATGCGACCGCGGGCGGCGGCGGAAAAGGTGGCGCGGCGGCGGAGTCGCGGAGGAGGCGGTGGTGGAGGAGAGCCGAAGTGCGTGGCCACCGTCGGCATGGGAGGAGGAGGCGGGTGTATCAGTAGCAGCATATGTTTGTGTGGCGCCAAAGCAGGTTGCTCCAGGGGCAGGAGAGGATGATGGGCTGTAAATGGAATATGCCATGATACCACCACCCGGCAAGCAACAAAAGTTGTACTCTCACAGAAGCTTCTGAAACATTTTTTCTATTTCTTTTATCATTAGAGACCGTGAAATTTTTAATTGATTATTTAACCCTTTTGCTTGCTGATTCTTATTTTATCTCTTCCAAATCTCAGATAGTAAATTATATTGTCTCAAAGATAATGGTAAAAATGCAGTTCTAGGTAAATTTTGTGAATGTGTAAATGATTAATTTAAAGTACAAGTGGAAATGTAGAAAATCTCCAAAGTAGAGTTGAATCCATTCGGTTTCATGAGCAGTTGAACTGATTAGCATCCAAACATAAAAGGGAGCAGGGTGAAATTTTCTGATCTGTATTTATGTGCAGATTCATGAGAATGTATCTATTTAAAGAGCATTATGTTACAGTACAATTCAGGGTGTGAAAAGGAGCAAAACATAAAGAAAACATGTGGTAGTACAGCGCCGGTCACCAAGAAAGAATCAATGGATACTCAGGGACAAGAGGGCACCAATGCCAGCCATCAGAAGGCAATTGCCGGCATTGGAGCTGGCTGCCGAGGTGCTGTTGTCAGCAGCATTCGTCGGTGTCGCCTCTGGAGGGCTGCTCACGGCGACAGGCGGCAGCGGCGGGTCCAGGACATCGGCGGGCTCAAGCACCGGTGCTGGCGGGAGCGCTGGAGGCAGCGCACCAGGGGCAGCCAGGTTGACCAAAGCGCCAGGATTTGCAGGCAGAATAGAGTAGCTCAGGTTCAGGTTCATATCACTGCATGGGCTCTCTGCAATCCATTCGGAGAAGAGATCGGAACTGTTAGCCTGAAGCTATGTTGCAAACAAGTTCTAACAAACATTTTTGGAGTTCTGACAAACTCTTTGGTGTAGCTGCAATATGAAACTGTTCAATGCTCCTAGTGTCAAGCGGATACTTACTGAAGTATGCAGTTGCAGTGGCAGGGAACTCGGTCATAAGCCCATCAGCCATCACTGACGAGGTGTAGGTAGCAATCTCGATCGTCGGGTCAGCCCAGTAGTCGAACCCAAGGTTCATGAACTCATTCTTGAGCACGCCGACATACACGGTGAAGTTTGCAGCGTGCAGCCTATCGACCACGTCGGTGAACCGTGTCAGGAAGAAGCCATTGACCTGAGCGATCGAACCGCGCATGACCGTCACTGCATCCGCAAACTCCTTGATCTCATCCAGTGAAGGCTTGGAAGCATCGCTGATTGCGGAGTCGATGACGAGGACACGCTTGAACGTTGGGAACTTCTTGAACGCTGAAAGCACTGAGGTGTCGTCTGACTGGATGAGCACCTGCTGCTTGGTCTCCTTGTCGTAGCTGGCATTGACCAGTGCACTGGAGACTGCGTCCACCACGCCGAGGCCTCTGGTTGCAAGGTATGGAGCATCCTGCACTCAGCACAAGAATGTTCAGTTAAACAGACTGACACGGGAGCAAATGATAGCTTCAGGTGAAAAGGATGGTACCTCTATCTCAATCAGTACACCGGAGACATTGCTGGTCTTTGCGAAGTCAAGGAATTCAGCCAAAGTCATGAGTTTGCCAGCGTTCTTCGCTGCAGGATTTCTTTTCAGGCCTGCCTGAGTGTATGGACCAACAAGGTCGGCTAATCAGATGAACAAAAACAAGTTAGTGCATGCATATATATATAACATTTCGGGATAACTAATATGTGAAGAAGCAATTGAGGCGCTCCTTACGTTGTAAGGTTTGGATCTCGCTCCACGAGAGATCAAACGAGAAAATGCCAGATTTATTCTGTATTTCATTGACAGTAGCAACTTTGGTCAGGAAAGTGGTGGCCGCCGTCGTGCTGCTGGTGAGATCTGCAGAGCCCAGGCAGAAGGCCACCCCATCTTTCGACATCCGAACCGAGCAATCGATTATGTCAGCACCATCTTTCACCGCTTGTTGGTAGGCAAGGTCCGTGCAGCCTGGGAAAACACCACTTGCACCATTGTGGGTTATGATTAGTGGCCTGCCTCCATCTAATTGAGTAGAGAAATTAGTGCGTTGTAGGATGATGATAAGTTAACAAAGTGGCAGTGTTCAGTAAAAAAATGACAGCTTACTTCCAGGAGGAGGAAGAGCATTGCCCTTAGTATGTGCCAAGCACGCTGCAAGGATCCTCAAGATGTTATTAAGGAATAAAATATCGTAAATCACTCGGTCATTACATAACACGTATGTTCCTATCATGCGTAAAGCAAGATTTAACTTTTTAGCTTCTCCCAACATGGAGTAGTTCTTAGTTCTTACCAACAGCTCCCGATGCAGTGGGCGGGAAGTCCGTTATCACACCGTCAACAGAGAAGTTTGAATTGTCCATGAACTGCAAGTATTCGGTGCTGGGATCATAGCTGTAGTTGTAACTTAAGGAGACATCATTGGCAAATCCAGATGCATACACTTCCAGCCCTAGGGCATGTGCATCTTTGACCAAACTAGTAGATGGCTCCAAGTACTGATCCTTGTTCAGTGGCCAAATGTAATGCTTGGGGACAAGAATCCCTGATGCAAAAGCCTTGATGGATTTCAGGTCTTTCAGAATTTCCCCATATGTTTTCTTGGTGGAAGGCTCGGCAACTTCTTCACTGAGAAACCGGAAAATTAGCTTAGTCTTGTTTTTGAGCTTTCCACCAAGGCTTTTCAAGAAAGCAATTTCTGGTGAGGAGATGTAAGTGACACTAAATTGTTTTGGTAGTGCTAATATGTAATCTTCACTACTTAATTTGTGCTCCTGAAAAAATAAATCGTACTGCAAAATGAAAATACGAACTTCTATTAGATAGAGAACATGGTGCAATAAGAGAAACCCTCGACGAATTTGTAAATGTTATTGAAATCACATTTACCTCTACATTAACCCAAAGCTGAGGGGGCCGGAGTCCGACAACATCATCAAGCATGTACATTCCTAAGGAGCCATCGAATGTGCTTGGGCGAGAAAAGATGTTCTGAATCACTGTGGGATGATCAAAGCACATGACAAGTCAGTCCTTTGAAACAACGAAAGTTTCAGAATCTAGATGGCAAACCATCTGCAAGGCTGCACTCCAACAATCCAATCTTATCTATTCCAAGTATGGAAGAAAATTATGAATGTTTATCGCTTTTGATACTTTGCAATTGCTAACTTCTTCATGGAGCACAAATAAAGTACGTAATTTTTCTGCTTTCGAGTTTCAAAATACTCAGGTTTTTCTCTGCTTACATGTGACATTCTGGTACAACTCCTCTGAGGTGAAATCCAGAGAAAACCATCCATGGACATCTTCTCCATTCACCTTGTATGTCTTGTCCCTCTTAGGGAAGATTTCAGCAATAAGCGTGGAGTTCTCAAGTGTCAAGCCAGTTTTGCAGAATCCCATACGATCACTGGACAATTGCAGATCGCAGTACAGAACAACATCAGGCAAGCTACTTGACAACGCAAACTGGTATGCGAACTGGCTTGAGTCGGGAAATAAGCCAGAGAATCCTCCACGAGCAATGACTATAGGAGGGCGACCTGTAGGACAACAATACAAAGATTAGCAGCATGACAATGCAGTGGCAAATCAAAATGATTGATCAAGTGAAAGAACAACCTTTCCAATTGAAAATTCAACAAAAGAACGACAAAAGAAAGATGTTTACCGCCCAGGGTCTGCCATTTCTGTACTGGAGCATCCGAAGCAGCATTGGCTCCATGAAGCAGTAAGAGGATCAAAAGCATGTGAGGATGTCTGACTCCCATTTGGTCAGGAGGAGCACCCTGCATCACCATCACATACAAACACATGTAAGAACCATGTTAACAACAAAAACAACATAGATAAATCTCTGATACTTGAAGAATCCAGACAACAACTAAAGAAGAAAAAAATACACATACAAAAGGGTGATGAAAATTACGCAAAGAACTAAGAAAACGAGCAGCAGAGAATAGTAATTAAAGAAAGATTGAAGGGAAAAGTTTGCTATAGCAAGGGAACAAACAAATCATCGAAGGATCATAGTTGCAAAATTAAGGGGAAAGAAAACCTCTCACCAACAATATTAAAAATTCAGACCGATCACTTCAAACTTAAGCTCAAGTTAAAATGTAAAGGAACATGTTTGAGGAAAGATGTGTACCTCACATGAAACTACAAGAACTAAAATTGAGAGAAGGTGTTCTCCAGCCCCAGCAAGCCAAGACCTCCAAGTCTCTATATCAAATTGTGGAGAGGAGACAAGAGAGGAGGTTTCCAGACAAGGAAAAAACCTTCTAAAATTAGGGGGCTCCTAAACGATGGCCACATTTTAACATGCTCAGTTTAGACAGGGCCAGCGGATCTAACGTGCGGCCCCAAAGATTTTGGAAAATAAACTGCTATCAGTACTCCATTCCACCACGCAGCAAGCAAACAAATCCACAACAAACAAACTGCATGGATTGGATTGAAGAGAAAGAAACAAAGATTTGGTTGAGATTGCTCACAGAAAAGAAGATCCCCAAGGACAAAACTCACTCTTAGACCAAGAACAATAAAAGCAAGGTTGGGCTTCCTTACCAACAAATGAAAAAAAAACCCTGCGATAACGTAACAAAACTTGCGAGTAACAATTTGACGTTTTGTGACCCAGTTTTTTACGTTTTCACATCAAAAAATCGGGTCCACGTCGTTTTTCAGAAAACCACTTTATGGCATCGCAACTTCGAGCGCGCTTCTGTTTTTCGGTTACGCGCGTAATCAATTTGACGGACACAGAAATTAAGCTAACCTTCTACACGCCGTACCAATCCAAGGAAATTGGAGGCTTCACTAGACCTTGTTATGAATATTGTGTGTGTATTGATATGAGGCCCAAGGGACCATATATATAGAAGTACAAAGAGATATGCCATATAGAGATAAAGCATATGTGGAATAGAATACAAACTCTATATCCTACTACAATTCTATATCCTTAACACCCCCTCTCAAATGCAAGGCGTATGCAATAGCATTGCATTTGAAAGAGTTAACACTAAAATCCAAAATCCAAGTCTTGAAACGTCGTCGTAGCATGCGGCTCTTGAAAGTTGTATCGAAAATAGAAGATCTCCATCCGAGGTCGTGCGGTAGCCCATAAAGCAGATCGAAGCCCGAGACGGCGGCGACGCAGTGCACAAGAAGCGCAAGAAAAACGCAGTGTAGAAGAAGCGTGGCGGCTTTAATAGCTCGGAGCGGCGGCTCAGAAAGAGGAGCGACTGCATCATAGACCGAGACGGCGGCGGCGCAGTGCACAAAAAGCGTAATAGAAACGCAGTACACAAGAAGCGCGACGGCCATAAAAGCTCAGGGATGCGACGCGAGAGGCGCCACGGAGGAGTCCGGATCCAAAGATTTAATGAGGCCGATCCGAACGGGCAAGACCAGATCCGATTTAAGACGAACCAAGAAGAGCCATACAGACGCGAGAGGCAAAGACCGACCATACAAAATTCTAAAGGATGGACTGAGACTGGCAAAGCAACCGACCGATTGACACAAAAATTTGTGGACACGCATGACTTAGACGAACTGAAGATAGAGACTATGGATTTGAATGGACACAGCGGAAAACTCGAAATCCTAAAATACTCAAAATCCTAAAAAATAGGTATAAAAAATCAGTCTTAAAACCTGATCAATCTTCCTAGCAAGCCTCAAATCGCCGATCGCCGACTCAAAACACAGCCCAGCAATAAAGCACTTGGCACAGCCACTCAACAGCAATAAAGGCACTCGGCAATGTCAAAAGGCTCAAAAGCCACGGAGCGCCCCTTAACCATAAAGGAGGAGTCTGCAAGAGAAAGCCGGCAGCAGGGCTCCGGGCGGAGAAAACTGAGTAGCAATCGTGGCTCGGGCGACGAGCAGTGGCGGGCCGGCTCCGCAAGCAGCAGACGGCGACAACAGCCCCAGGTGGCTTCGATCCAAGCGGCGGCGGTCGGCTGCGGTCTCGGCCGGTAGAGGCCGAAGGCGGCGGTGGACGAATCTGGCGTGGAGGCGGCCACCTGAGCGAATCTGGGGCGGCGACCAGATCTAGAAGCTCAGCACGAGGAGGCCGAGGAAGAGCCCGGTGGCGGGAAGTCCAGTTCCGACGGGGGAGGAAGAGCCCGACGGCGGGGAGCCAAGAGGGCAGCCAAGAGGGCGACGGTTGCTCGGCTCGGTTCTCCCCGGGAGCCAACGGGATCTGCAGGCGGTTCCTCCCCGGTGAGCGGCGGCGGAGGGAGCAGCCGCAGCATGGGTCCTCCCGAGCCGTGAGCGGCGGATCCGGCGGCGCGGTCCTCCCGAGCCGCGAGCGCGATCCGGCGGCGGTTGAAGAGGAGGGCGCGAGGAGCGATCCGATCCGGCCGGATCGGCGAAGAGCGCGCGTCGGCGGGCGATGAGGAGCAGTGGTCCGACGAAGAAAATCCAGCGCGGCGGCGGGCCGCCGGACCGGGCCAGCGGCGGGCCGGCGAGGGCGGAGCGAGCGGCCGGAACCGGCGGCTTGATCGCGCCGATCCGCGCAGAGGGCGCGCGCCGGACCGGGGCCCGCGTCGAGGAGTTCGGGCGGCTGCTGGAGGGCGGAGCGGACGCGAGCGGAAGGAGTCTCGAGGCAGAACCGCAACTCCGGTGTCGGCCGGCGAGGCGCTGGGAGCAAAGCGGCGAGGAGGCGGGTCGGGCGGTCGCGCGCGCGCGCGCGCGCGCTGGAGAGATCCGGCGAGGTCGCCGGCGGGGAGGCGGGCCCGGGCGCCGCTACGAGGACCGCGCCGAGCTGCGCAGCCTCCTGATCCGGATCCGGCGACGGCCACGAAAGATCCGGTGGGCGAGCTCCGGTGGGAGGCGGAGAAGTCCACGCCGACGGGGGCGTTCTTCGGTAGGAGGCGGCGGCTCGGCCGGCTTGGAGCGGCGGCGTAGAAGAGGATGCGGAAGAGGAAGCCCCAGGAGACGGTGATCCAGAGGCAGTCCCACTTGGTGAGGTCGAGGAACGAGCCCGCCGCGCCCACGCGTTTGACACGGACGAGGCGGAGGGACCTCACGGATGTGACGAGTTGCAGGGAGAAACCAGCAAATAGAAGTGGCCGCCCCGGGAGAGTAGATCATCCTCCCGGGGCAGCGGCAGCGGAAGTAAATTTAGATCGAGATTAGGATTTACAACCTAAGCTCTGATACCATGTTATGAATATTGTGTGTGTATTGATATGAGGCCCAAGGGACCATATATATAGGAGTACAAAGAGATATGCCATATAGAGATAAAGCATATGTGGAATAGAATACAAACTCTATATCCTACTACAATTCTATATCCTTAACAGACCTCACCTAGGCAGTGCCGTACGTCCTGCTTCTCGTGAAAGTAGAAGTCCAGCGTGCACGATGGCCGGCCGGCCGGGCTCCGACGCAGGTCTTGTCGCAGGCGTAGTTGCAGTAGTCGGCCATGGACCTGCCGTTAGCGATGCTGTTCTTGTAACAGTAGTCGAAGCAGTCGACGTCGACCACCACGCCGATGAGGAGCGGGACCGCCACCGCCACCGCACTAGGAGCAGCAACTCGTCCGGCGGCCATCATGATCGACCAGGGCCTCGGGATGCAATCCTCCTCCTCAACGGCCGGGGGCTGGACGGCGGAATCCATGGCCGGAGGGAGACGTGGAGCTCAGTCCGCTTCCATGCGGTGCGCTCGGCGATGAGATTGACCGGCAGTGGCAACGAATCGGGCGGCCGATGTGAAAGGTGAGGGTAAGAGAGAGGATGGGAATGTGTCAGCATGGTAAGGACTAGGCAGAGAGAAAGAGCGGGGTGATGTATCGTGCGTTTGCTAGATCGAACGGTTGGGAGGGATTTTGGATGCGGATTTAGCCCATGTAAAATTCTATGTAAAACTACTCTACTGATCTCTGGATCAGTAAATAGTGATCATAGATATATCACTAAATTATTTTATATGTAATATAAATCATACTATACATTAATATTGCAACATCAGAGTTTAAATAAACAGTAAAATCGCGCCAAATCGCACCTAGAGGTGAGGCGACATGGGCTGATTTAGGGGCTGTGATGGTCGGCGGTGAACTTATGTGGTGGCGGTGGCTAGGAGCATGGCACCACGATGAACCACAGCACTAGAAGCCAATTACTTGCTAGGGGAGCATCTAGAGGCAGAGGGAAGCTTACCGGAAGCAAGGGCAAAGCTCGGGGGAAGTGCAGAGCAGGCTAGCAGCGTAGACCTAGTCAGTGGTGAGGAGGTCATCATGGACGGTTTGTCGGAGAGGGCGAGGATGGTTGGTGAGGCTCAGGTTGTCTTTGGGACTCCAAGGTGAAGCTCCATGCGCAATGAATTAGGAGGCGCGGTGAAGCTCGATCGGCGTTGGCGACGGCTCGAGTGGTTGGAGGAGAGGAAGAAGGAGGTGGGAGGTGCTCGGGGGCAATGGGAGGTGACAGGGAGCAATTGAGGGTAGGTGGAGATGATGCGCGGACTTTATAGCCGCGAGGAAAAGGAGATGGCCGTTGGGCGCCATTATAGCTTATGCGGAGGCCGAGGGTGACGACGCTTGGTGCCCAGCACGGCGCAAAGCAAGGGAGGTGGAGCTCAGCGTGCAGCACGGAAATTATGGCACGGAGGAGACTCAACGGTCGAATGCAAAGTGAACGAAGCACGAGCGCGATGGACACGAGTGTGGGGACGGCGTGGCGCCGGTAGAAGGAAGAAGAGAGAGGGGGGTCCAGGCAGAGGTGGCACGGTACTGGCGCGGCATAGTGGCGCACAGGGGCAGGCGACCAGTGGCGCACTGCTGCAACAGAAGAGACAGGCAGTGCACATGGCGCAGGACTCACCTAGAGCACGAACGGCGCAAGGAGGGGGCGGCATGGGCCATCTTGTGTCAGGCTAGAGGCCTGGTGGACTGAGAAAAGAGGGGAACGAGCTGGGCTTGGCCTAAGGAAGGTTTGGGCTTTTTGAAATTCACTTTGAAATTGAGTTTAACGTTTTGATTGTAATTCAAATTTGAATTTTATTGAGGCAAAATTCAAGGCTCCCAAAATGGGTTGTTACAAAGGAGATGATCCAATGGTCAAAAGCCATCACGTGTAATAGTATTAAAATGCATTTTGTGGCATATCTTAGTCAAACAATGTATCGGGGAAAGATTGTTTTAGTTTTTTAGATCCAAACAAAGTTATCTACAAATCCATCCTAATATAATAACATCTTAAAACCATTTTTTCTTAAAAAGTCCTACTAAAACATATTTTATGAAAACTTGTTTTTAACTGTTAGACTACTATTAGCAGGATTCTTATCCCTGTTTAGCGCTCCTTGATTAGTGCGGTAGACATGCATGTGCATACTACTATTTTAGGCAAGTCTGGCAATCTCCTTCCTGTTTTGTATCCTTCCTGTTTTGTATGATACGGAAGAGAGGCTTGCCCATATATGTACGTTCCGACGATTCTTGATTATTCAATCAACGAGTTCTCTCGTCTATCATTAACCACTTGGATTGGAATTTGGATAGCCTCTTATGTAAGAGAGCAACTAGTCTATGGTATACTGTTCCAATGGTATAGACATGTTTCGGCAAAGTTTCAGTAAGTTTTAGCATGTTTCAACTTTCAGGTTCATGTATAGCAATGTTCATGAGAGTTTCAAGTTTCAAGGGCTAAGTTTTAAACATGTTTTAGCAAGTTTCAAAAGTCTACACAATTTTCAAGTAGGTTTCAACAAGTTTAAAATGTGTTTCAAAGAAGTTTTAGAAAGTTTCAAAAATTTCAACAAGTTTTAGTCAAGTTACAACAAAATTTTAGTCGGTTTGGACATGTTTTCACGTGTTTCATGACGCTTGACCTTCAACGATTTTTTTGTCATAATGTTCTCAAGTCCCATGTTTTAAGAAGAACGTTTCAAAGCATAATTTTAAGACTCAAAGTAAGTTACAGACAAAAGTTCCACACAGCCACCTATCTCCTAAACCGTCATCCCACTAAGACCCTGGCCTTCGCTACGCCTTTCTATGCCCTCCACGGAACCGCGCCCTCCTATGGTCACCTTCGCGTATTTGGGTGTCGTTGCTACCCCAATCTCTCCGCGACCGCCGACCATAAGCTCGCCCCACGTTCCACCGCCTGCGTTTTCCTTGGGTACCCCTCTGAGCATAAGGGGTATCGCTGTCTTGATCTCTCCTCTAATAAGCTCATCATTTCACGTCATGTTACGTTCGATGAAACCTCTTTTCATTTCTCCGAGGTCTCATCCCCTCCTTCATCCGACCTTGATTTCTTATCGGAGTTTGATACTGCACCTGTTATTCCTATTGGTTCCCCTGCTTTTGAGTTCTCGTGTTGCTCGGACCGCTGCTTTGCACCTCCTCTCACACGCCCACGCGCCCCGCCGCCTGTTGACGCCCCGTCGCAGTCGCTGCCGCGGTGCCCGGTCGCCACTTCGAGATGTGTTGCGTGGCGCAACGTCTCCTGGCGCAAGTGGACCATCGTCGTCGTCAGGCGCGGTTGGCGAACTGTCCGCTGCGGCCACTGAGGAGGCCGCCTCTGGGCTGCCTAGCGCGGCTGGCAGGCCAACCGGCACGGCCGCTGGGCCGGCCAACTCTGCAGCTACCGCAGAGCCTTCGGACCCCCTGCCTCCCAATGCTGCGCTCGTCCCTCCATCAACACACGAGCATGTCATGGTCACGCGCGGGAAGCGCGGCTTTCGGCAACCAAAACAAATCTTCGATCTCCATGTGGCTCCCTTGTCTCCAATTCCGAAGACATATCGTAGGGCCCTAGCTGATCCGAATTGGAGGGCCGCCATGACTGATGAGTTCTCTGCTCTTCTTGCCAACAATACGTGGGATTTAGTTCCCCGTCCCTCTGGCGCTAATATTGTGACTGGCAAATGGGTTTATCGCCATAAGTTTCACCCCGATGGCTCTTTGGATCGGTACAAGGCACGTTGGGTCCTCCGTGGCTTCACTCAACGTCCTGGAATTGATTTTGATGAAACCTTCAGTCCTGTGGTTAAGCCGGCCACTATTCGCACAGTCTTGACAGTGGCTCTTTCGCATGATTGGCCTGTTCATCAGTTGGATGTGAAGAATGTCTTTCTGCATGGCACCCTTGATGAGACCGTTTATTGTGTACAGCCTGCTGGATTTATTGATAGCGCTCACCCGAATTTCATCTGCCGCCTCAACAAATCTTTCTATGGTCTGAAGCAAGCTCCCCGCGCCTGGTATAGTCGCTTCGCCACTCACATTCTCTCTTTGGGCTTCGTGAGTGCCAAGTCGGACACATCTTTATTTACCTATCATCGCGGCAGTGAGACAGTCCACTTGCTCCTCTATGTTGATGATATTGTCCTGACGGCCTCCTCTACTTCACTGCTTCGCCGGGTCATTGTCGCACTTCAGCGGGAATTTTCTATGAAGGATCTTGGTCCGCTGCATCATTTCTTGGGTCTTTCTGTCACTCGTCAGGCTGATGGTTTCCTCCTCAGTTAGCATCAGTACATCTTGGAGGTTCTTGAGCGCGCTGGCATGACAGCTTGCAAACCATGCTCTACGCCAGTCGACACATGTGCCAAGGTCTCGCACCGAGGCGCCCATTGTCGACCCGACTCATTACCGCGGCCTGGCCGAGCTCTACAGTATCTCACGTTCACTCGACCGGATATTTCCTATGCTGTTCAGTAGGTGTGCCTTCACATGCATGACCCACGGGAGCCGCATTATGCTTTGATCAAGCGTATTCTTCGCTATCTGCACGGGACTTTGGATTATGCCTTGCAGCTTCGACGCACGGATATCTCTACTCTGGTCGCTTACTCTGATGCTGATTGGGCTGGTTGTCCTGACACCCGTCGCTCCACCTCTGGGTATGCAGTCTTTCTTGGTGATAATCTCGTGTCTTGGTCCTCGAAGCGGCAGCCTACTGTATCTCGTTCTAGTGCTGAGGCCGAGTATCGTGCAGTTGCAAATGCCGTTGCTGAGACCACTTGGTTGCGTCAGCTCCTTCAGGAATTACATATTCCTCTCCAACGCACCACTATTGTTTATTGTGACAATGTCAGTGCGGTGTATCTCTCGACAAATCCGGTCCAGCATCAGCGTACCAAACACATCGAGATTGATCTTCACTTTGTCCGTGAACGAGTCGCGGTCGGCACAGTTCGGGTGTTGCACGTACCTACATCCTCCCAGTATGCTGACATTTTCACCAAAGGCCTACCATCTTCGGTCTTCACTGAGTTCAGTCCGATCAACGTTCTTCCTCGTGGCTAGCCACGCCGATCGCGGAGGGTGTTAGACTACTATTAGCAGGATTCTTATCCCTGTTTAGCGCTCCTTGATTAGTGCGGTAGACATGCATGTGCATACTACTATTTTAGGCAAGTCTGGCAATCTCCTTCCTGTTTTGTATCCTTCCTATTTTGTATGATACGGAAGAGAGGCTTGCCCATATATGTACGTTCCGACGATTCTTGATTATTCAATCAACGAGTTCTCTCGTCTATCATTAACCACTTGGATTGGAATTTGGATAGCCTCTTATGTAAGAGAGCAACTAGTCTATGGTATACTGTTCCAATGGTATAGACATGTTTCGGCAAAGTTTCAGTAAGTTTTAGCATGTTTCAACTTTCAGGTTCATGTATAGCAATGTTCATGAGAGTTTCAAGTTTCAAGGGCTAAGTTTTAAACATGTTTTAGCAAGTTTCAAAAGTCTACACAATTTTCAAGTAGGTTTCAACAAGTTTAAAATGTGTTTCAGCAAGTTTTAGAAAGTTTCAAAAATTTCAACAAGTTTTAGTCAAGTTACAACAAAATTTTAGTCAGTTTCAGACATGTTTTCACAGGTTTCAGTACGCTTCAGCCTTCAACGATTTTTTGTCATAATGTTCTCAAGTCCCATGTTTTAAGAAGAACGTTTCAAAGCATAATTTTAAGACTCAAAGTAAGTTACAGACAAAAGTTTCAAAATCTAATGTGAGTTCCAACCAAAAAAAAAACAAAAAATCAAGCATCGCCACAACGACTGATGCACACAGGGAGGCCCGCTTTTCCGCCATCAGGCCATCGTCGGGTCAGCTCGCCGCCACCTGCCCACCGCAACTCAAGGACACCTCGCCACGGGCCGCCGTCGTGCCCGCTTGAATGACATGGGGGGCTTAGTCGGCCGATTGGTGCCGAGAGGATTAGAAGAGGGAGGCGCTGGGATTCATGACTGCAATTCTTCTGAAGTCTGGATCTGGAGAGCATGATGATAGTAAGCCAAATATCACACAGAAAACATCTATGCTAAGCCTTATTAATTTTCCGGTATCCATTCAAATATAAGATTCACAATTCGGTACATGGCACGTTTGAAGCAAGAGTTCTGATTTTCCGTGCAGGTGCTTTGAACTGTCAACATTCGCGCCCTTTTCCAGCTTTTAGTATCCTCCATTTAGACCCCATTCATAGTGATCACAATTTTGCGAGGGGTAGCATTGTCACGGTGTTCGCAGAGCCATATACCCTACAAAAATAAGTCCAAGTAAGATTGGGCACTCTCGATACAATATGTTCTACAACCTAGATGGGTTCTTATTCTCAGTTTGTTTGCCAGAGTTTAGCTACTCCTAATATTCCCACAGAAATTAAACTTAAATATCATATACAATGTGCTGCTCAGCCTTAAAAACTGAGGTTGAATCCAAATGTAACATAGTCAATGTAAACAGGGCCAGCCCAGAGGCATGGACAGCAGGTGTGACCGCCTAGGGCCCGTGAGCGGCGGGGGCCCTACCCAAGTATTGTCAAGTTTTCGTATATGCATCTTGGAGCCTCGGTACTCCAAGCTCAGGTCCAAAAAGCCCAAGGCCCAAAACATTCCGGAACAGCCCAACATAAAAAAGAAATGAAGTAAAAATTACTAGTCAATTCTCTTTCTAAGATCCGGCTTTGCACTAATTTTCTAAAAAAAAATGATGTGACTTCTTAAGATTTGCAACGTTTCCACGAACTGTTCTGTTGATTTTTTTTCACAAATTCTTGCTACACTGGTTTCTATCCAATTATCCAAATCCCGAGCGCTTTTGTTCCTTATCCTCAAACATATTATTGTGTGGTAGGTGTGATAGATGGTCTCTCTTGTTGTGTTTTTGTTGATGCAGTTTTCTATATTAGATTATGGTCCTTAATATTTTGTTGTATTATATTTTTATTCGCTTATGGACTCATTAGGCTATCCAGATTAGCCTTTATAAGTAACTTGGGTTCTTTCCTGTGTATTTAATGAACATTTAGCTTCAACATTCTAAATACAAATTGTCACTGTATATTTGTTTGACCAAGGGGGCGGCTTTGTTTCTATAATGCCCTAGGGCCTACATAATGTTAGGACCAGCCCTGAATGTAAAACTTCGCAACTTTTTATTCATTGTCTGGAAATTCGAGGACTTCTTGACAAGCTTCTAGTCAAGCTCGTGATATCTAAAAGTATACATCATTCAGTACTACAAGGAGACAAAAAAATAAACAATGACCAGATAGTAAAAGACGATCAATTGTGAAACAGATATATGCTAGTAAAAGATGATCAATTGTGAAACAGATATATGCTTCCCTTACCTGCCAAGTGCCCATATTGAGACGCCCATCGGTTATAGGAATCCTGAAGCAATGAAGAGCATGAATCCAACTTATTAATCTTTGGACAAAGTAGAAGAGAAGTGAAATGGGGGAAGGGAATGTAGGAAAGTAGAGAACACATACGTCAGAGCACAACCAAACATTGATGATTTAATATGCGCTGGCATGTCATCAGGTCCTGCAATTAAAACTGAACTATTATGATCTGATCGTAGAGAGGCTAGTACAGTCTCCACAATCAAAGAACCACATGACCCTACTAGTTTAGTGCATCCTAGCCAAATACCAATAGTAGAGACTTAACTAACCTTCTAAAGTGTGCTTCCAAGGAGCAGATCGGCCCTGACAATTAATAACAAACACACAGTGAAGCACCACTTAAATGATAGCTCCTTTGAACAAGACAAGAAAATTTCAGACCACTGACCTCTGGGACAATTCTGTTAAGGAAAGTTTCGGTGTCAGCCTGTACATCAGAGTCGTAGTTCTCATTGATAGTCAGGGAAGCACTTGTATGCTGCACTGTAGAGTGAAAGAATTTCACTACTAGTAAAATACTTCGAGCATGTGTGCTCTACATGCTTATCAGCTTATGAACACGCATATAAACAAATTATTCTATTACATTCTACATGCTTAGTAGCATTTTGATCTACTTACTGTTTAACCTGCCTACCATAAATTACCATTCCTGATTTCTTGCTCCTGTGCTCACTTTCAAAGAAAATGAGAATGCTCCAATTGCTTATGGTGCTGCTTAATTGATATTGGACTTCTGTACTAGCTATTCAAAATTTAAAGAATGTCGAATGCCACAAACATAGTAAGCTCTAGCTTGCCATATATGACATTAATGCAAGACATCACACATATATTTTACTCAACTTTCTCATATCAAATCGAAACAAGAAACTTTCATATAGTTCCCGCTAAACACATATAGCTTCCCTTCTCTAAATACTGTGCACGCATACTTTTTACAGCACAACAGTTCAGAAGCCCACCCTAAAACCAATAAAATGATAAAATCCCACTGAAGAACCTGAATAAACAAGCACCACTTCCCGCCAAATCCCTCTGTCACCAAAAGCATGTAACCATGCTATACAAGTCAACATAATTGTATTAACACAGTAATAAACCTTGAGACTAGTAAATTGTGACCTATCAATTGAAGTCAATTCAGCAAACTTCCATCACCTCTTTTTCTATTTTTTGACAAGAATCCTCTATTTCTATTTAGAAAATTGCCAAGCATAACACAACTGATCAGCAACTTACGAAGTGGTACGAAATTATCTAACAAGAACAAGGAACAGGTCATAAGTAGATTCAAGTAGGTGTATCCACATACAGAACAGATGCGCCAAGCCGCACTTGAAGCTGGACAGGTCGTCCTCAATCTCCCTCAATCTGCAGCACTCGAAAGAACAACAGGGGAATCGCGTTCAAGAAAACTGGAGCCGCGAACTGTACGGACGGGAGGCCGAGTGGGGAGTGCCTCGGGTGAGATTTGAGTGAGAGAGGGGGAGACCTTGGGGGTGATGAGGTGGCAGCCGCGGCGCTGGGCAGGGATGACGACGGTCTTCTGGGCCCACTTGGCGGCCATGGAGCAGGGGGCAGCGGGGGCGACGAGATGGGATGGGACGGCGCGCGGCGGCGGCCGGGTGCTCTGCTTTGCTTCGTATGCGCAATCAGACGCAGTACGGGAGAAAAGCAGAAAGCGGCGGGGGTTACTCCGGCCGCTGCAGTACAAGGATTCTCGGCCGTCGGATGAAAGGATCAACGCTCTGCAGAAAGTTTCGGTGAAAATTCTTCCCTCTCGTTTCTTCGGATGTTATCCCAAGAACATGTGCTATATGAGAATGGGATGCTTATGGAATGGCATGGACTTCGCCTCCGCGAACGCACCTAAAATGGGCAGCAGCTAGTGGGCAACGGTGGCGCCGTTGTGTTGCAATCGGCACGGGGAATAAGCGCCCGGTGTTAGGTTTTGAGGGCAGCATCAACCACGGTGATGGCCAACAAGAGAGTCGAGGACGGTGATGGCAATGGCAAGTCTGACGAATAGTGGTGCCAATGACAACTGTAACAGGGAGTGACTCGCGGTGGAGAACTAGCATAGAAGAAATTAAAGAAACCTCAAATTACTTCTGGAAAACAAGCATATCTCCATCCAAGGGTGGAATTGGGCCTCTAGCAAGGTAGGCTAAAGCTCAAGATGTGAAAAAAAACTTAGTGTATAGTCTAGGTATTCTCAGCCTAGCCCAGGGTAGTATTGTTAGGATTCAGCCCAATAGCTCATGAAGGGGTGTCGGCCAACAGTCATTTGATCCAGATCGAACGGCCAAAGGGTTACTCAACCGATCATCCAGTCTGAAGAATCACGTTTTGCTAATCGTTCGATGTACATCTAACGGCCGAAAGGTTATTGGTGATGTTTGGACCATCCGAAAAGATACGCTTTATTGATGGTCCGATCCAGATCTAACAGCCGAAAGGGTAGCGATGTTTGGACAGTCCGAAGAGTCATGCTCTGCTGATCGTCCGATGTACATTGAATGGCCAAAAAGTTATTGGTGATGTTCGGATCGTCTGAAGAGATAAGCTTTAGTGATGGTCTGATCCAGATTTAACGGTCAAAATGGTAGCAATGTTCGGACTATTTTGGGGAGACCCTAGCCGAGTAGTCATCCCTCAACTCGCTCTTGGCCTGCGCCACCCGCCTCCTAGCCCAGCACCCCCCTCCTGGAAACCTATATGAGCGTTTGAAGCTTAGGTATTTAAAAGGTGCACACGAAACGTATATAGTTTTGGACTGTGTGATGGTTGCTTGTTTTAGGAAATGCACTTGGGCATGATGATGTTCAGGGTTTAGGGCATTGATTGATTGGTTTCTGATATATCTCTAATACAGGGGAATTTTCATAATTTAATGTGAAAGGAATGCTAACGAAATTGTAGGGAGTTATTTCAGGTTTCGATCTTGTCAAGAAAATCACTCCCAGTTAGCATCTCATGTAGTGCCCGCTGGTTTCAGTTTGTTGTGAGAGAGATTATTGGCATAAAATTGTATGTAGGTGATTTTACTAACGTGCTTAATTGCTGGGTAAATTTACCTTAACATGTGTTCTATCACATCTATTGCTTTGATTGCAAAACTGTGTGAAGTATATGGTTTAGAAATAGAATGCCCGTTCAGTGTAGGCCTGTCCATCATTAGGATTCCATACCTTCAGGTAAAGCTCTCTTATCCTAAAGAAGCGACATAAACAATATATTTTCCCAGTTCCTAATTAAATAACAGACCGTGATTCCTGATTCGTGAGGCGACGTTGTGGCAGTGTTCTTGTTTTTCTTTTTCAATTCCGTTTGTTGTATTCACTATGTATTGTAAAACATGTTATCATTTCAGTACAGAATTCTGGATCTCTGGTTAACCTGCATGACTTTTTTTAGTTTTGGAATTAGGCTTTTTCTTCACATGGTTGAAATGATATTGTATATATGTTGCTTATCTGTAAGTGCTGGTTTAAGCCATGTACCATGACTGAAATTAGCCTTTCTTCCTTTTCTATGAACTAAATGGACAGGTTATCAAGAGACTAGAGAAAACAGCAGGGTATTTCAAGAATTTGGGTGCCCTTGGGTTCTGGTTCCAGTTGGTGTGCACAGTTGTTTCTGCTGGAATTTTGTCATTCTCTACGGTTGTTACTGGGAAGGTGGCAGCACCCTTTACATTCTACGCAACTGCTGCTGCCTGCTGGTATTGCTGCGGCTTTTATTTCAGTCTTTTGGTCATTTGGTTACATCCGTCTTTCTAACAGACTTAGAAAAACAGCAAGCGATCCCGCAAAGGTACACTCTTTTGTTGACCACAACCCACATTTTACATTGTTACCAGCAAAATAAATGAGCTATATTCATGTTAAAGAATGGCATTGCTCCTCCTTGCCCACTGCCTTTGACTCATCTTGTTTACCTGTCTCTGTCTGTTTACCATCTGACAATTGAACTGGTTTTTTCACATCATGGTACTGTCACAGAGATATCTGGTGTCTGCTTTTAAACATGTATATTTTAGGTTATTGTTTTGCATGGCAAACTTGGTATACTTCTTTAGATATGCTTTCAAGTTAGAAAATGAAATTGTGAATTACTTTCCAGGCTCCTCCACGTGCTGATGTTATGAAAAGTCTAAGAAATGGCATTCTGCTTAATATGCTTGGAATGGGTGCCGCTGTTCTCGGCATGCAGGCAACTGTTGGTGCTTTGGTAGCAAAGGCTCTTACTACCTCTGCAATACCCTACTATCTGGCAACTTCCCCTGGCCAGAGTCCTGTTTTGGCTCTAGATGTTTTCCTAGTTCAGGTATTTTATTGCCTATCTACTTTTCCCATTGATCTATTGGCTTGTCAACCTTGCAACTAAAATCAGGCTTATGGTGCAACCTTATTGTTGTTTTACATGAACCTCAGCAGTCTATGATCTTGCTTGTAGTGTTTTACATGAACCTCAGCAGTCTATGATCTTGCTTGTAGTGTAACGAGCTTAACTTCATATGACCTGGAAAGAATACATTTTCCAGAATTTAGCAATATGTACATTATCTTCGCAAAGACTGGGTAGTGAAAAATCGCGTTTACGCGATTCTCTGCATTATCATCTGCTTTGGATCATTTGTCTAGGCCTCTCTTTTTTATTGTAATAACGCCTGCCTGGTCTGCCTGAAAATTTACATTGTAAAGAAGGTGTCCGCCCATCTACGAACAACTCCAAAAAACTTCCGCCTCATATCGTGCAACCTGAATAACACCAGAACATTAAATCCTCCAAACTTTGCCTGCAAAATCCCGCAACGTTTCTTTCTGTGAGCCTGTGAGGTACAGGGTTACATAGCCTGCAGGTGTTATTTGCTACAGTGGAATACCTATTGTGGAAGTGTTATTTCCTACAGTTTGTCGTTAGAAAGCTACTAACCGTCGTTAATCCTCATCATGTGCGCAGGCTTCAGCAAACGCCATCCTGCCGCATTCCCTTGGCCTGGTGAGCTCCCTGGAGATGCTCCGCTCTGTATTAGGCTTGCAAGCGTACAATGCAGGCCCGAGCCGGGAAGCTTGGGCCTGATCGGCAAACATATTCGGGCCCCGAGGCCGTGAACTCCCCTGGGCAAGGGAGGAACCAGTGGAACGAAGTGCTCGTACAGGACCGCTCGTTTTCAGTCCCAGGTTCGGCACGCAGTACGCACCCGCTTGTCCGCTTGCGGGACGCTGGAATCTGCGCCCGATCACACAGCGGCGGCACTGAGAACTGAGAGAGGGGTGGGTGCTGGGTGGTTAAGCGCTGGAGTGGGGTGGCGGTTTCGGATGGCGACGGGGGCAAAGGGATCCGCGTGGTGGTGCTGGGGGCAGGCATCGGTTTGGCTCGGTTGGCGATAAACAACGGTACCGGCAAGTTGCAAGGAGGCTGCCCGCGTAACTGAAACGGGTGGGGTGGGGTCGGTTCGTTGGTATCCGTGGATCTCATCTCACTCTATTCTCTTGTATCGATCTGAATGGATCTCTCTCTCTCTCTCGCGCGCGCGCGCGGTTGGAATGGGATTGGATCTCTGCCTATCCCGGCGGTACAGTACAGTACCGGCCAGTGTCGGTGGGGTGGGAGGCCGTTAAAGCCTCGCCACCCTGGCCTCGATCTGCTCCCAGATCCACGTCCCCTTTCGCCGATCGGTGATACCCCCTCCTCTGACTTCCCCCTCCCCATGTCCCCCCTCCTTTCATTGGGCCTCGTCGTTTTGCTCTGCCCCTGCGCTGCTACGTGGACGCGCCACTCGATGCCCGGGTCGCTACGTGGAGCCGCTCTGCTGCTCCATTTGTCGCTCCCTCCCTCGCTCTCTTTTGCATTGCTTCGCTCTTGTTGCGGACAGGTTAGGCCCTCCGTTCGTTTTCCAACTCCAAACGGTTCGTTGGAGTGGTAACACTGGTAGTGACTTGATTGTCGTTCTTCAGATCGAGCAGTTAGTTAAACGAGTTACTTCGAGAGCAACTGGTAACTGCTACCTGCGCCCGTGCTGTCGTGTCGCATGGTGGGTTGAGAGAGAGGGCGAGTATATATTTTACGGGTGGCAGCAGGTCGGCCCCAGCCGTACGAGCCACACGATAATTGTCAGAGAGGAGAGGCAGTGGACTGGAGGAGTGGAGCAGCGCGAAGAGTGACTAAGCACACGTACACGGAGACACCTGGGCCGCGCGAGCTGAGCTGTGCCATAATGCCATGCCTCCCCCCACGAAATCGCTCCGGTTTTTATTGCCCGCCCCGAGAGATTGCGATCCAGCCTGGCCTTCCCGCCCCCACCCCCACGCGCCATCGAATATTAGACACATCTAGTATATATAATCTTCAAAATTTTGAAAATAACTTCTAAAACACAAAAATTTCAAATCTAGCTCATTTCCCGCTAGTGATGCGGTCGGAGACCACATCACTCACTGTAGAAGCGACATATGGCAGTGTGGTGCGGTCGGGGACCGCACCATATATGAGGAAAGGGTTAGTTTTGAAATTTTTATGATTTGAATGCTATTTTTAAAATTTTGGGGATCCACAGTGCTAGAAACGTCCAAAATTCCGCGCCATCCTCCTCCAATGTCCCTACCCTATAGCCCCCGTCGTTTTCCCCCAAAACCCCAACACCACGCTCCCTCTCGCTTCCAAGCGGGTCCCCGCCATGCGTCCCCTGCGTGTCAGCGAGAGAGAACTGGGTAGGGCGGGCGTGCGCCGAGGAGAGGCCCCAAACCGTCACGCACAGCTGTCGTACAGTCCGTCTTGTACACATGTACAGGCGGGCCCTGCGTCGGGCTGGACGGTTGCGACTAGATTCGGCGGGATGGGATCCGGCTCCGGTATACGTTGTGCTGCCCGTCCCTCGCGCTTGCTTTGCTTTGCCTTCTTGCGCCCGCGTTGTTGAAATTTTTGACTATCTGATCTCAAGGTCTTTTTTTGTAAATATAGCACTTGGGATATGTTTTTATACAGTTGGCCTTCTCTTGGCCGTGAAACCACCGACGACCAATACATGACAATTTTGCAACCAGAGAGCGTGGAACAACGGCTACGGAGCACGGGCTTTTGCCTCTCCGACATGTGCGCATTGAATCAGTGGCGGACCCAGGACTAAAATATAGCTCAGGCGAACTCGCAAGCGTGAACCAAACAATACTACCCAAAACAGTATTACTCGCAACCAGCCTCACGTCTCAAACTCTCAATCAAGGGTTCAGCTTCATAGGCAAACAAAATGTAACAATGTTTAAAAAAATTCCAGAACAAGTAACTCACTCGGTGGATGGTTTCATCCTTTCAAGGAATGAAAACCGTTGTACTCTTCATCTGCATGTGCTGGTGCTCAAAGAATTTGGAACAAAAATGACAAAGTGAATACCTAAAAATAGGAATTATAGAATGCCTTGCCAAATCCAGCAACCATGACATCCAAAACTCTGCCTCATCGTGCCCATCTGCAGTTAAAAGAACTGATAAGTTTTCTTCAACAACTGTCTACAGGATGGAATATGCGATATGCAAGACATTCTGGAAAATTCAGACAAATCAACAACAATGCATTAAAAATTTAGGCACTTCCATACAAATTTTAATCAGAAGCATACAATTTACAAATCTACAAATAAATTATAAGATTCATCACTAATAGACTAATAAACATTACAATTATAAGATTCAACTCCCGTCGCTCCTATTTCTGTCTGCCCAGCCGCGCTTGCTCAACCCCCCCACGACGCCGCGCTCGCTCCTCGCCACCCTGTGCCGGTGTCGGCAGCTCCTCCTCCTCTCCTCCTCGGCCTCGCGCGCCCGCGCCTTGGCGGCTCCCTACCCGTCGGGTGGCGGATCTACGGCCGCGCCCACGGCGCCGCCCTCGCCGTCCCCGTACCTCGGCCGGCTCCCCTGCCCCGTCGGATGACCGGATCTGCTCGCCGATGGCCCACGGCGCCACCCTCGCCGCCCCCACGCCCCGACCAACTCCCTTGCCCCGCCGGATGGCCGGATCTGCTCGCCGCCGGCCCCCCACAACCTGCAGGTCAGTCACTACTCCGTAAACATCCAATTGCTGGTATCTAGGGCTGGTATAGCAATGGTATGTGAGATGATGTCTTAGTGGGCCGTCTGATGGCTTCGTTGGGCTTCTGAGGACAATGGGGCGGGGTGTGCCGTGTGCGGCCGGGGGGTTTCCTGCGATCGGGGCAGGGTAGGCTCGAGCCATTGGCTTCGCCCCTGGCGACGTCGACTCTAGAGGAGGGGGGTCCACCGGCGACAGAGCTCAGGCGACCGCCCGAGCATGTCCGGAGGGTGGGTCCGCCTCTGCATTGAATTAAATTGTATTCATAAAATTAAGTTAATTGCTTGTCATCATAAAATTGTAAATATTTGACTTAGACTTACATTGTTGGTGTACTTAGGTGAACCTAGTTGATTTAGACAATATTTATAATAAATCAATTGAGTTAAATTTTCATATTATATACTTAGTTTTAGCCAAATAGAGATATATATTAGTAGAGATTTTTAAAACCTCCTATTCACCCCTCTAGTCGGCCTCATCGATTCTACAATTGGTATCAGAGCTTGGTCTCTTATTTATTACGTTTCACTGCATAGAGAATTAAAGGATGACAACTAGTAATATGGTGCATCTAGATGAAACACTATTTTTTGAAGGCATAAATTATGCAATTTGAAAAATCTGTTGACATGTTACTTTAAGGCATGAGTCCTAAAATATGACGGATTGTAGATTTGGAATTTTCTCCTTCAAAGGATCCTCTTGCTCTAACTATTAGGGAAAAAAATGCTCATATCCCGACGCTCAAGCAACTAATTCCTTATTTAATACTTTAAGTGTAGAAGTGTTCAATACAATATACAATCTCAAGAGCGCTCATGAGATATGGACTAAAGTTCAAGATAATTATAAAATATCTTCCTCATCCAATAAGGATTGTATGCAAGAATTTAAAGTGTTAGGAGATGTGCTACGACGACTAAATAATGATAAGTAAGTAATCTCATGGGCAGTTAGAGGAGAGAGATGATGGCATGATTCAACAAAAAAAGGTGGATTTAAGGTGCCAAGGGACGCGCTACGACACGGCAACCAAATAATGATAATTAAACATTTTTATAGCCAGTTAAAAGAAAAGAGATGATTACATGATCTAGTAAAATAAAATATGGATTTAAAGCGCTAGAAGATGCGCTACGACACGGTCATAAGTTAGACAATTTTCCACCCGGTTGCGTGTGCATGCATATGTTTAGACAAAGTCCTTTTCATGTCATTCTCATATCATATGTCATATATTTCAAAAAGTGATAAAGACTCTATCTTATAAATTATCATTCCTCGGTTTGACTAGTCAATATGGTACTAAAATATGTGTGCTTTGAAGTTTTTAAAGAAAATAGACCTTAACTCGTGAGCTAATTTCAAACTGGATAAACGATGTAAAACACACAAACACATCGGCTAGTGGTGTTGCACAATTGCGTAGCAGTAGTATTTGAACACTGCATGAAAATGGTTTATTCTTTATCTTTATTTCGCGAAATGCTAACTGCCCCGCCTATTTTCACCTTTTTAACGGCCTTTATGTGTTTGACGGTACGGAAACAAACCAACAATTCAAAATTCAAACCACCAGGACCCAAGGGATTTAGAGCTGGGAGTTGGGCCATGCCGTCGCAAGACGGCCGAGCCCACCGTGCCGGGCGGTTCGTGCGGCTCGGCCTAGTCATCCCATCGCGCGTGCGCGCGCCGCCTCACCTCCGGCCAGTCCAAGCACGACCCAAAGCCCGCCGTGCGGCGTTAAATGCACTGCGCCACCAAGCCCGGCCCAAAGTTACTATGCACGACAAAGGCTGCGCGACAATTGTGGCGACGTCCGTCATTTTACTTTCTCTCGTACTCGTCTCGTTGAAAATTAATTAAAGTTGAATTAATTGTATGAAAACATCGGCACGCAATGGCGTAAATATTTCGGGAAAAGTGTAATTGCATTGATATTTTAAAATACAATATTACTGCCTCGTTAAAAATCTTACGCCCCAGAGTGGGGTTTCCCGACTAAGGAAAAGAGTACAGTAACAATATATTTACATAATAACTATAACAACATAGTACATTGTAGCTACTCATCAATATCTAGATCGTTCATGCGTTTGAGATCAGCATACGCTTGCACGATTTCAGGATCCTCCAATTGATGTACGCATGCATCCATCCGTGCACGGTGTACGCATGCCTCCCCCCGCCACCTTCTTCCTCCCCCTCCCCCTGCCGCCTTCTTCCTCCCCCTCCCCCCGCCGCCCCCTCCTCCGGCTCCGTGCTCGACTGCGTGAGGTACGCATGCATCCATCCGCGCACGGTGTTTGTACATTTCAATTCAAGGTCTTAATGCGTGTAATTTTTTTGCTGGTTGCCTGGTTGGGGACGTCGGCACGCCGTGGAGGAGGTCGTCAACTTCTTGGCGGAGCTCGTCGACGTGGAGGTGTAATGCAGAAGGAAGTTGAAGAGGGCGCTGACGCCGAGGGACGCGGCGGTGGGGGTTTCGGTCGGC
The DNA here is from genome assembly GCA_036346265.1 of Melocanna baccifera. NCBI lineage: Eukaryota > Viridiplantae > Streptophyta > Magnoliopsida > Poales > Poaceae > Melocanna > Melocanna baccifera. The sequence goes on from CM070681.1 coordinate 15,349,140, forward strand.
AGCTCGGCCTCTCGGGTACGCTCTTTTCCTTCCCCTCTACTCTCTCTGCTGTGTGTGTGATACTGTGATTGTGATTGTGATATTGGGATGGCGACGGGAGGGCGGGGGGACGCGGGAGGGGGAGCCGGGGAGGGTGGGGCGTGCCCCTGTGCCGCCCGAGCCCGCCGTACTGTGCCGGCCCAAGCACGGCCCGACCCGGCCCACCCGTTCGTGCCGTCCACCGTACCGGATTTTGAGGTCCGACCCAGCCCACCCGTTCGTGCCGTGTCGGCATGGCCCACCACGTGTCGGACCAGGCCGTGCTTAGATCGTACCGTGCCGACCGTACTTCGAGCTGACCTAAATAAGTCCGGCTCAAGTCCCAACTCTAAAGGGATTACTACCCAACCAAACAATGGCCTCGATAGGTCGCTCATCAACGGTGTGGAGCTGACTGCCACGTGGGGCCCAGCCATCGGCGACCCCACCTGCCATCCAGGTAGCGAAAACGACGCCCCCCTCCCCCGAGCATGAGGTGGCAGCTCGCCAGCTGTACCCCGGTGCCCTCCCGCCTATATAGCTCCCGCCTCGACTTCCCCCTTCCTCTCGCCATCGAGACGACCTAATCGCTAATCACACACACCTCCATTAGAGCGGGAGGAAGCTTAAGCTATCTACCTGCACGAAGAGAAGGTTTTGGTTTGTGCGGCGGCGATGGGATCGGAGACGGAGTGCGACAGGATAAAGGGGCCGTGGAGTCCCGAGGAGGACGAGGCGCTGCGGCAGCTGGTGGAGCGGCACGGGGCGCGGAACTGGACGGCGATTGGTAAGGGGATCCCCGGGAGGTCGGGGAAGTCGTGCCGGCTGCGGTGGTGCAACCAGCTCTCGCCGCAGGTGGAGCGCCGCCCTTTCACGGCGGAGGAGGACACTGCCATCCTGCGGGCGCACGCGCGGCTCGGCAACCGCTGGGCCGCCATCGCGCGGCTGCTGCCCGGACGCACCGACAACGCCGTCAAGAACCACTGGAACTCGTCGCTCAAGCGCAAGCTCGCCATCACCACCGCGACGGTGGCGGCGGAGGCTGGTGACGCCGACCGGCCGTGCAAACTCGCCAGCCCCGGCCCGGGGAGCCCAACGGGATCGGACCGCAGCGAGCTCAGCCACGCCGCCTGCGGCGGCGGGCAGGTCTTCCGGCCGGTCCCGCGCGCCGGCGGGTTCGACGCCTTGAGCGCGGACGTAAGGCCGCCCTCGCCGCGGCGAGACGAGGACCCGCTCACCTCCCTCTCCCTCTCCCTCCCGGGACTCGACCAGGGGTTCCACCACGACAGCGCCCGGAGCCACTTCCAAGAGCTCTCCCCTTCCCCTCCGTCGCCCTCGCCGCCTCCGTCCTCCTACCCGTTCAGCGGCGAGGTGGTGGCGGCCATGCAGGAGATGATCCGCGCGGAGGTGCGCACGTACATGTCCGGCGTGGGGCTCCGCGCCGGGTGCGGCCCCGGCACCGTGGGCGAGGCGTGCATGCGGCAGCTGGTCGAGGGCGTCATGCGCGCCGCCGCCGAGAGGGTCGGCGTCGTGACCCGCCAATAAAAACTATAAAAAACGATGCTAAGCTACCGCAAACGCGAGCGCCGCATTGCATCGTCGCACTAGGACTGTGGCTACTCCACGTTTAAGATCTTGTGTAGTAGTAGTACTTGCAGAGTTAAGAGTTTGTTTATTCTTCGGCTGCTCTGAAACAGGGCAGTGGTGAAGTCACAGGGCGAAATGAGTGGGGAAATGTTTCTCTCTTGTTTTAGATTGCGATTAATGGTTTTAATTATAGTTTATAGTTTTTATCTATATTTTTTAAAATAGTAGATAACAAATATATCGATGTGGACGACACTATATGGCTTTAGGCTCAAAAAACCGTTTAGAGAAACTGCTATATTTATTTTGATTTTTAGAGAAGTTAAAACTAAAAATAGCTAAAAAGAACAAGGGCTGTCGTTTCTTACAGAAATGAGATGACGAGAATTGCTGATGCTGAAATGTGGCAATATAAGATCTCGTTCTTTTCAGATTCTAACTTATGTTTTTATCAAACAAACAAATAGAGTGGTATCTTTGTTACTGTTTTGAAGCGGTTTATCAGTATAATTTTTTTGAAGTGGTTTATCGGTATTCGATTCGTTTACACAAATACTCGTACTATGATAAAAAAACCATCAGTTATAAAAAAAAACAGAGCCTAAGTGTCGCATTGCCATTAAGGGTATCTCCAATGGTCCTAGCTAAGTACTATCTATAAGGATTCCACATCATTTATAGAGTACACACTAAAAGCTAGCATTCTAAAGGACTATCTATAAGGGTAGCTATTTGATGTTTACATGCACACACAGTCATTTATAGATGCTGCCTCGTTTTACGTTATAGACTAAAGACGAAATAGTAGCTAGCTGTTTGTGTTTTGCATACTCTCTTTCCTCCACATAAAATATATGCTGATATATACATACAAATAACCAGCTGATTCAGCACCATTAAAATACCCTAACAATCTACACGCCCAAATCTACATCAGAAGCGCAATAAAGTCGAGCGACAGTTATGGACTGGCTTGTAGTTAAGCGACTGCAGGACGCGTAGTAATAGTAGTATTGAGTAGTGACAGTTCACAGTTGGTGGTATTTATAGCAGAGAAGAAAGCTTGCAGCTAGCTGTTCCCTTTGACATCCTTGCGCAGAACAGTAAAGGATGCCTGTCTCTACAACCGCTCCTACTAGATTGCCGGCCGGTTTTGCAGACGGAAGAACACCTGCGGAAAGTTTTTGCGAAGGTCTGTGCTTGCTCTCTCTTCTGGAGGCAGCACCGTGCTCGATCAATGATGGGCCTGATTTTTCAACCGCTTACAATTTAGGATCGGCCCGGCCTGGCCATGCTTAGCAACAATGCAAGGCCTATTATTCTTCGGCCCAATTCATGCCTAGTGCTACACCTTTTTTTAAAGGATAGTGCTAATGTGCTACACTTCCAATTGTGACAGATTGATAATCCATCGAAGGCCTTCAGAAAAACTCGCGTCGGCGTTGTGAGACCTAGCAGCCAGGGGGAGCAACGGCAGTCGATCCGCCGTCGGCTCCTCTCCTCTCTTCTCCAGCTATCTCGCCAGCGTTGAGTGGGTGGAAGACCTGTTGACTTCCAAAAGTATTGTTTTTCTTTAGTTTTTTTTATAGTTTTTCAGATTAAGTTGTTCTAGTTTGTTCTTCTTCGGTGAGTTCTTAGACGAATTTTCTTTAACCATGATAAATTTTATCTATCTAACTCACCTGGACGATAATAGCGATGCCTACACCAAAGATCAGCACCAGACCAAGTTGGGGTATAAATAAAACTCTTATGATTTCTTCCGGCGAACAACATTGCTACCGAGGCTCAGATCTTACACGTTAATGAAGATGATCGATAATTTACTACTTCTCGCTGTCATGATCATAGGCAATCATGATGTCTATGCGAAAATTTGGATTCTTTGGCAAGGAAGATAAATAAGTCTAATACATTCACCGACTCAATAACTTGACGGTGACGGTGACACCTTGTTTATTTATAATCTTCAATGTAAAAGTTAATTATTTGTGTATTTTATCTATAAATTATTAATATAAATCGGAGGATCTTTCAAAAAAAGAAAGATAACCCATCAATGCATGCGTGAGAGGTAGTAGCAGTTAACAACACATCACTTTTCATGTTGTTCGGAACACAGGAATTAAATTGTTTAATTTCCTATTCCTGCTAATTTTCCTGCGTTCCGATCTGGATTAGAGTTCATGACGCCACGCAGTACTCCATATATATCATTATTAATGCCGCATTTATACCAAACATCCATCTGCAAGGAATCAAAAGCGCACACTCTGATAGACAAGTCCCAGCTCACAAGCTATGAACTGTACCAAGTTCAGGAAAATGTCATGCATGCGTGGGGTATTATGCATGGCAACTGAAGTAAGCCAGCTCGCTAGCCGTGGATCGGTCAGGCGGCGTCCTCGATGTTGCTGCCGGCGACGTCGACGACGAAGCGGTAGCGCACGTCGTTGCGCTCGAGCCTCTCGAGCGCCTGGTTCACGTAGTCCATCTTGACCACCTCGATCTGCGAGGTGAGCCCCTTGTCGACGCAGAACTGCAGCACCTCCTCCGTCTCGTCCATGCTGCCGATGAAGCTCCCCGTGATGGACTTCCTCCCCAGCATCACCATGGGGGTGACGAAGCTCAGCGGCTGCCCGATCACGCCCATCAGGATGTGCTTGCCGTCCAGCTTCAGCAGCGCCAGGTACGGCTCCAGCGGGTGGTGCACCGGGATGGTGTCGATGATGTAGTCCAGCGAGTCGGCGGCGGTGGCCATCTGGTCGGCGTCGGAGCTTACCAGGTACGCGTCCGCGCCCAGGTGCTCCATGGCCTCCGTGCGCTTCTTCCCCGACGAGCTGATGACCGTCACGTGGTGGCCCATCGACTTTGCCACCTTCACGCCCATGTGGCCCACGCCGCCGAGGCCGAGGATGCCGCCGCGGAGGCCAGGGGCCATCAGCCCGAAGTGCTTCAGCGGGCTGTACACCGTCACGCCGGCGCACAGCAGCGGCGCCGCCTGCTCCGGTGCCAGCCCGGCTGGGACCTTCACCACGAACCTGTATGCCAATGCTCCATCATGTTAAGTGCCATGCCAATGACAAGTAATGACTTCATAAGACAACAACGCACTAACACAGTACCAAAAAAACAAAGTACTCCATATGACACAAACCAAACATTTTGGTAAGAAAGCGTGACGTGTTAATGATTAAGCAGTGAAGTAAATTCCCCAAGTCAGATCGAACATCAAGCTTTTCGCTATCTAAGTGTGAGGTTTGACAGGTAGAGTGGTTTACCAGCAAAACGAAAACGACATGTACCCTAAAGTCCAACTAGTTAAAGCTGTGGATCAAACTATAAGGGTATCTCCAATGGTGCTGAGTTAGTTGGCTATTTGTATGTACACATCAGCATATATCCTATGTGGAGGAAAGAGAGTATGCAAAACACAAACAGTTAGCTACTATTTCATCTCTAATCTATAACGTAAAACGAGACAGCCTCTATAAATGACTGTAGCTATCCTTATAGATAATCCTTTGAAATGTTAGCTTTTAGTGTGTACTTTATAGATGATGTAAAATTTTTATAGATAGTACTTAGTTAGAATCATCGGAGATGCTCTCAACGAAGTACTTCTCCCAAGTCCCAACAACCAGTGGAGTAGGTGACGATTTCTGAGACTCGTGAGTTGGTGAGGATTTGACTTCCTGGGGAGAGCGAAATGTTCGGCGCTCTAGAGAGCGCACACCAGTGCTTACTTTCTCATCAGACTAGTGACTTCTCTCCACACACACACCCAAAAATGCAAAACCGCATTGTACATGCGGTACATGCACCATCCTAACTCTCAAAAGTGTCTCAAGATTCGTACGAGAGGTATTTAATTATTAGAAGATAGAACGGTGGTTTGAATTTTTAAAGTCTGCGTCTCGTGGAAAAACCACACCTTTCTTTTCAGTTTCAGGTAGCATGCTCCCCTTGCTTTTCTCTAGGTTCTCTAGACGGACTGGACTTGATCATTTCGAAAACTCGTGTTCTCTCTAGAACAACGACCAGATAATCTGACAATGTTGAGTTGATGAGTGTACTGTATTTTTTTTAAAAGATATATTATTCAGTACTCACTTCTGGTCGACGATCATGGCAGAGGAGAAGCCGCCCTGCGTGGGCCTGCCGTCGGTGTAAACGTCGTTGTACGACCAGATCTTCTTGTTGCAGTACTGCTCGACGTTGGCCTTGCACGGGCGGCACTCGCGGCAGCACCCCACGATCACCCCCACGCCGACGACGTCGCCGGCGTGGTAGTTGGTCACCTCGGGCCCGACCTCCACCACCTCACCGACCACCTCGTGCCTGAAAATTCCCGGTGATCGCCAACAAACCAACCAAGCAATGAATGCAACCGTACAGACATAATAACTTCAGTGTACATTGTGGAGCTGTTGTGTTTCTTTTAATTAGGCGGCGTTCGTTTCATTTTAACATGATTTCTGCCTTTTGGTTGAAATTTTACTGTAGCTAATTTTTTTACTATAGTTGATTTAGCTTTTTGGCATAATTAAATTTAAAAAAATATATTAGCCTATTATGGACAATGTAAAGGAACACGAAAAAAAGAAAAATACAAAAAAGCCTAAAAATTCTTAAAAAATTCAGAAAAAGACGAACTACTGAATAGTAAAAAAAAAGCTGAAGCTGAAAAAAAATCTAAAACAAGCGGGGCCAAATCATGGCAGAAAAGGTTTGGATGAGGTTTGCTTTTCTTTACTCATTGTCTTTGAAAATGATGGTACTTCACTGTACATTGTGGAGCTGTAGTGTTTGTTTTAATTAATCATGGCAGCAGGGGCAGACCCACCGGTGGGTCAGGGGGGGTTTGCGCCCACCCTACCTCACGCCAGAGCGTGGGTACCCCCCGTAGCCCCCTACCTCTGGTTGGGGCGCTGCGATGGCCTGGGCAAAAGATCGGCGATGGTGGTCCCTGCAGAAGGCCAACAACAACAAGCAGATAGATTACCAATTTGGGCTTAATCGGCACACCGCACACGCAGGGACTGCGCACACGCACAGCCCATCAAGCAAATACGCATGCGAAATACGCACGCGTATCGAGGCACGATCGACCACCGAGCGGCGAGCACCGCATCCGAAACGCCCGATCCAATTTGGAGAGGCCGAGAGGGGAGGCTGCGACCTGCGAGGCGGCGGCACGAGCTCGGGGGAGGCCGAGCCGGGAGGAGGCCGGGCCGGACGGCCGACCGCGGAGAGGAGGCGGATCGCAGGAGCGAGGAGGGAGGCGGACGCGGGACGCGGATCTGCGGGAGGGAGGCCGGCCGGGCCGAGGGGCCGAGGCCGAGGGGACCGCGGGAGGAGGCTGGGTGGGAGGGCCGGGCGGCGGCGAGACCCGGGAGGAGCTGGGTCCAGGGAGGCTGCGCGATGCGCCTGCGGTGCGAGACTTGAGGACCGCAAAGCGGCGTGCGGAGGGACTAGGAGTAGGGAGGACGGAGGTGGTCCACTGACCACTGGTCCAGCGGAGAAAATTATTGCTGCCGTGTTGGCTTTTGAGTTTTGTGGGTGGGAGAGGACAAGAGCATCCTGATTTTTAATTCAGAGCAGCAAGCCGACAGCCAAGAAGTTCTTGTTTATATTATTGAAACAGTACACCGAAATCCTAGATCAAAATATTAATAGGTATGGATTGAAACATAGATTCATTCTTTTTAATTTATGTAATTGTGATTAATTTGATATTTTAGTTTTATTTATTATCATTTATTGGTTTATACAGTTACAAGAAATGGAGAAACGAACATTACATAAATATTTTTCATGCAATACAAATAGTACTCCTCATACTAATGAGAGTCAAGTAAAGAAGGCTCGGATGGATTTTAGTCCCGATGAAATCATCGCTGATCCAGCGAATCGTATTCCTATTAATGAGTATGGCAATGAATATTATCAAGACAGATTTGCGCAATAGAGTAGCGGATGAGTGGTTCAGTAACTTGATGATATGCTACACTGAGCGAGAGATTTTTAGAAACCTTGATGATGATAGAATTAGAAAACGCTTTCAAAGCATGAAATCTCGTAGAATACTATTGCCTCGTACTTGCACTACCACTACTCAATCCTAGTTACTGGTATATTTCATCCTTTTTTCAATCTTTATTACCATTCACAATACAATTTCTGATTTCATCACTAAGTTTGCTAATTTTGGTGTGCAGATAACTGCTTACATATATTTATGGGTATTAGAAGACACATTATTTATTACCAATGTACAATCTTTATTGTATTTTGTATTTTTACTATGTCTTTATTTTAATTATGTATGATTTTAGATTGCAAAATATAGTTCACTTTATCTCTAGTGTGTTTATCTTTTGTACATTATGTCCCGTTAACCCCTGTAAAATTTAGTTCTAGGTCCGCCACTGCATGGCAGAAAAAGTTTGGATGAGGTTTACTTTTCTTTACTCATTGTCTTCCAAAATGCTAAAGTGATCCACTTTCTCCTCGTGTTCCAGAAAACACGGTGGATGAGAATTGACAACAGCCCAGTAAGAACTGTGATAGTGCTTCTGCGTCTTTTGGAAATCTGACAACGGCACTGAAAATGAGACCATGGTGATTCAATCCAAGCAAGCATACATGGAAGACGTACACCTGTAAAGCCGTAATCTGCTCATCATGCAGTTTTGCATGAAAATTGCTAGCGCCCGTTGCTTTCTGTCCTGTTATTCTTATCAGACAAACATTGTGTTGCAGTTAATTAATTTATCTTCAGTTCACTGTGGAACACTACTCTTCCGTACACTCCATTGCTTAAGTAGCACTCAGTTTAGTGTTGACTTATATTTTTTTACTGTAACTAACTTATTTTTTATTTTACTTAGCTGAGCTTGGTATAATTAAATTTTGAAAAATTTAAAAATAGAAAAAACATGTTAGCCTATCACGGACAATACAAAGGAATACGGGAAAAAAAGAAAAATCTAAAAAAATCTAAAAAAATTAGAAAAAAACAAAATTACCAAATAGTGAAAAATATAAATCAGAAGTAGAAACTGGTTTTAAACTATATTAAGCGGTGCCTAAAGATTTCCACTGACATGACCGTTCAATTTATCTATCTTGTATATACGGTTATGCAAGCTTACCCAGGGACCATGGGGTACTTGGAAGCACCAAGCTCGTTCTTGGCCTGGTGGATGTCAGTGTGGCAGATCCCGCAGTACAGAACCTTCACCACCACGTCTTCAGGGCCTGTCTTCCTGTCGTCACACCACAGAGAAACAAAAAAGAAAGAAAGAAAAGGGTTACATCCTGCAGAAGATGCTTATTCGGTTGTTCCATGGTACATGAGGACACGAGGAAATCGACAGATTCTGTCCGTTTGCCACGGCTGCCGGATCGATTCCGTTCCAGCCATTTGTCTCTGCGTGATAGAACGCAGCGACTGGTGGAGGGCGTCCCGGAGCGGCCCCGACGCTAGCCTCGCGGTTCATATCGGACGGCCCAATAAGAAATGGTGTATACAAATATTCCCAGTTTTCCACTAAAGAAATGGCATGCGTCCATGTCCAATAAGATATAAGGAACGATGATTTTGTAAAGGAAAACGCCAGGCTACCGGTGCTGTGACCGGACCTGGTGGCACAGTATTCAGGGGTGATCGGAACAGCGATGACTTACTGTAGCTGTCTGAAAAAACACTGTAACTGAGTTGTATGTTAGACATAATTAAATTTAAAAAAATGTAAAAATAAAAACGGCTCGCTAGTCTAGTGCGGACAACACAAAGGAATATGAGAAAAAAACGGAACGCAAAAAAACCAAAAAACAAAAAAAAATTCACTACGTGACAAAAAGTGCTACAGTATTTTCATCGCTGCTACCGTGTTTCTGTCGCTAAACAGTGAAAAAAACTCCAAACTGATCACCCCCAATATTGGACTTGGACCTGCTACCACGCAGCGGTGCGTACGTTTCCACGGGATGGCAAACTCACTTGGAGGAACTACTATTCATCAGGATTTCTCATATGTAAGACAGTAGGAAACTAATTGCACTTGCACGACAGCTCTCTAGAATGTTGTGTTGATTTTCAACCACACCTGATCATGTTGCATCTGAACGAAAGTCGGGGGAAAAAAAATCTTTTGCCGCCTCACATGTCGCAACTTGCGAGAACAAGAACAGAGCAGAAGCGGATGAAAGGAAGAACTAACCGAAGTGGTTGTTCGTACCTGAGGGTGTACGTGTAGGGGGAGAGGTGGCCGCCGGCGTCTCTCGCGGCCCATCCGACGACCGTCCTCTCCGAAGAGAGGCTGCCCATTTTTCTTGGAACGAGAGGGGTGGGGGAGACAACTACAGAAGGAATGAATGCGTTTGGGGGAATGGATTTGGGGGTGGAAAGAGTGTTATAGGTAGAGTTATTGCCTCAATCCATTAGTCACCAAAGAGTGACACCTTGGATGTTGATATGGTCTTCAAACCGTAACTTTAATATTGATTACACTATTAGTCACCAAAGAGTGACGTCTTGGATGTTGATGTGGTCTTTAAACCATAACTTTAACCAAATCAACGAGATCAGGATGGATAGAGAACAAGAATAAAAGCAAATCAACTAAATCAAGAAGATTTCATAGATGAAAAATAAAGTTGATCTATTTCTATTTAAAGATGAAGATTTTACTGTCATTTACCTAGAGAACAAGATAGTACACTACAACACTCATACTTCTCAAATATTAATCCTAGAACACTTGGATAGAATGAGAAATGGTTGGATGGTTAACTAGCAATTTTTTATCCCAATCCGTTAAATAGATGAGACAACCTACCCACATCTAACTCTAATGAATACTATCTATTAGCACATATTGAAAAAACCATTTAACTCCACACAATATGTATTTTACTCACACACTACACTCATACATGGCTTTCAAAGCACATAAGCTTAGATCTGCTAAGTCTTTAGTTTTTTATCTAACTTGATTATCTTAGTTTCTCATTGACCTAAACCGTTTTTCTAAGCATCGTTTAAGCACTGTGATTTTGATCCAAAGTAGTTTATGGTATTTTGGCCAGCTTACCAAAATACCCATATTTGACTCAGTCTTTATTTTTTTTATGCAAACAATCATCATGCTTGCCTTGTATAGGTGTATCGCTGGCTTGCTATACGTCGATAAGTCTCTCCTATTTTGGTTTCACCAAACCACGCTTTATTTGGACCGACCAAATCACATAATGCAACCCACCACTTGAACCTTCCCTTCAATATTTTCGCCTCCTTTGTGCCATACTTATCTCAGCCATCTCATCCGGTATTCTTGATCGTTCTAACTCTCAGCTCCTCCATGAGCATAGCCTGATCATGGTTGACTCTAAGCCTCGCTACACATCCATGAGCAAGAGCATAGCCTGTTTAGATGCCCTCACAGAAAATTACTCTATTTAGTCAACAAAGAGTGACGCCTTGGATGTTAACATAGTCCTCAAAACATAATTTTGACTTGCATTTTTACGTAACATATTTATAATACCTAATAAGATTATTGTATTATGAAAGTAGTTTTTAAAAAAACTACACATATCATTTTCATTTTGTCAAATCTTTATATCTGTAAAGATATAAGTAGCCAAAGGTTAAAAAGTTTAATCGTGCGTATCCTTAAGCGTCGCTATTTGCTAGCCAAAATTTAGAAAGCTTCACCGCACTTATCCTAAACCGTCACTCTTTTGTGACTAGGGGCCATACTACTCAATATGCCATTGTTGCTAGCAATATATATATTTTTCTAACATGTTATTGTTAATATGTAACACGAGAAAATTTAGATGCTCGTTCGCATCTACATTCTTACTCATGTTTCTTTACCAGGATTCAGGAAAGGCACAGCATGGAAGCAAATAATACCTTTTGCACTTTGCGATCGAGAGGTTCAAAACAATGCTACACACGGAGAGCAATTTTAAAGTAGTCTGGCCAGATGCCACTAAACTGTTTCGGTTAGTGCATGGAAGGTTTCATCGGCGATTGGTCCACCGCAAACGGAGCCAGGGGGGTTGGGCTTCTCAGCCGGGATGCAAAATTCAGTCGAGGTAGAAGATCCGTGTGTTAGGGGAAGCAATGGTAGGGGAGAGAGAGAGAGAGAGTGTGTTCGCCGGAGTAGTGACGTGACAGGGCGTTACCGGGAGGAAGAAAAGAAGGCGAAAAGGACGTGGGTGTTGGTGGACGTGGTAGGTAGGTGTGCTCCTCTGGACGTCACGATTACGTCACTACTCGGTGGCACGCCCACGTCTGGATGTTGTCACCAGAAACACAGAGGATTAGAGATAAAATTTGAGTTGAATATAATATAGAGATCGGACTCCTAAGTTGATCAGACATACTAGAAATTCACGGCAAGTTAGACACATGTGCTCCTGTAGCAGGTTTGTTATTTTCTTTTTTTCTTTTTTGTGTTTTGTTTTTTCTGAATTCCTTTGCATCGTTCGCTTTACATTAGCGTGCTATTTTTATTTTTATATTTTTTAAATTTTATTATGCCCAATAAGCCAACTCAGCTACAGTAAAAAATAAGCCAGCTATAGTAAAATTTCAGCGAAAGTTAAAAACCATCACTATTCCGAACGCTACCTTAATCTCCGATCTCGTTTGGAACGTAAAATTATACATGAGGCTTGCTTAGTTTGACGTAGGGCTATCACTAGTACTCCTTGCTATTGTTCAAATTCAAGCACCACTTATTTTAGAAAGCGTTCAGAATAGCGTTGACTTATGACTTTTTTTACTGTAGCTGACTAATTTTTTTACTATAACTGAGTTGGCTTATTTGATATAATTAAATTCAAAAAAATTTAAAAATAGAAAAAACATGTTAGCTCATCACGAACAATACAAAGGAATACGAAAAAAACACAAAAGAAAAAAAAAAGAAAAAATAAACAGTGAAATAAACACCGGTCGCTGCAGCCGAACGCGCAGCAAATGCACTTTTGAGCGCGGCCTTAGCTCCGGTTTTGACTTCTGATTTCTAACTTCTAATTTTTTATTTTCATCTTTTTTTGACTTTTTAGTTTTTTTTTATCTTTTTCTGTATTCATTTATATTATACGTGATAGGCTAATATATTTTTTCTATTTTTATTTTTTAAAAAAATTAATTACGCTAAAAAGAACTACCAGTAACTACAGTGCAAAATAAACTAGTTACATTACAAAAAAAAACCATAAGATACTAAAAACTCAACTGGGCCCCCCATACCCATATTATTACGTAGGATATGACCGTATGTAGGATAAAGGATAACCAATTATATGGGGGTGAATAGGAGGTTCTAAAAATTCTTTCCTTCTAAAACTAATTACTACAATTTAGAACGAGGCAAATTTTACAAAGTAAATTAACCCTACATAATTTTAGTACAGCTAAGGCACCATAAGCACAAATCTCTATAAATATGTATATATCACAAATAAGTATGACTATCAACAATCACAATGAGCTAGAAATATAAGTGCAGAAAGTACAAGCAAAGAGATAACCAAATGACAAGGGAAGTTTTTCTCGTGGTGTCGAAGACTTGCTGGTCTTCACTAATCCCTATTGAGAAAAACCTAAGTAACTTGGACTGGCTCTACGAATTAAGGCTCAACTTTTTAATCCACTAGTGGTAACTCTTTCCTACTCCAGGTAGGTGAATTCCAATCTTCACAACACGACGTCAGACTTCTTCACAATCATCTTGAAGAAGTCACCTCACAAACTCCCACCAAGGCCGTCTAAGTGTCGACAAGCACCAAGAATAATAAACCATGTTTTGCTTGGTGGCGATCAAGTACCAATGATCAATCTAAGATGAAATGCACTTGATTTGACTCAATTATCTCAAAGGAATGCATAATGTGAAATTGAGATGTGAAAGAGAGTGGTTAATGCTCAAGAATGTTAAATGAAGTCTCTAGCCTTATCCTTGAGCTGTTGGGGGCAATATTTATATCCCTAGCAACCAAATATAGCCGTTGCAAGAAGATCCTTGAATTTTTCAAGGTGAGCGGTGGTACTACTGTACAAATTATGGTACTACCGCACCTGATCAGACACTACAGTAATGGCTATAACAAATCTTTTGACTAGCCATTGAAAGTCGGTGCAATACTACTGCTGTTGTAATCGCGGTAGTTCCGAATTTTGGATGCGGTAGTTCCGTTTGCCCTAAGGACCAAAACTTGGTCATCTCTAAAAAAATTTACTGCTTGATTTTTCAGAACTTTCGAGATCCGGTAGTACCGCTCAGGTGGTGCAGTCATACCGCTCTACAGTAGTTTCGCCATTCAAATTTTGGTACTACCGATTTCCAGAGACACTAAGTATTTCAAAGCGAACTCTTTGAAAAAAAACGTACCTCCTACGAGATCCGGTAGTACTGCATTAGCATCCTGGTCATATCGCTAAGCGGTAGTACCACTAATTACACATCGATACTATCATTTTTTTAGTCAATACACAATTGACTTTTAATTTTAATTTTAATTACATGCATGATCCTAAATTAATCCAAATGGCACAAGAACATACTATCAAGTAACTAGCTAAGATATCTCTTAATAGTACGACATTTAATCTATAATATGATCTTTCACCTTTCTCTTAAGACTGATAAAAACAAAAAGGGATTCTAAACTACTTATATTTATTGATCCTCATATTGACCCTTAGCATATATTTCTAGGTTAGCACATTCATCATTGGGGACTAACCATTCAAATACTCAATAAATACATTAGTCATATATTCACGTACTATCATTAATTACCAAAATAATTTTAAGGGGCCTAGTTGCTTTCATCGTATGGGTAAGAAATAAAATACCCATTTAGATTTTGGTATGGAGAGGGTAAAACTTATTTACCCATCTTTGCTCATACCTATTGGAACCTATATTTTAGGGTGCACTTGGACTATCCATGGGCTTGAATTACACATACTCAGTTATAGCTTTCTATAAAAGCATGTAGGAGCCACCTGTACATTTGTACCTATCAATTTGCACAAAGTAACTTCATACACACAGAATCGTTTACAACAAATTATAGCTGATTTTGTAAAACTTTTATGGTGTGAATGCGATGTTGAAATTTCAAATACCGAAGTTTTACGAAAACTTCCTAGAAAAACATGTGAGGCCTACGTGTACGTCTAGCCCTATCAATTTGCATAGAGTAGCTCCCCTACACTCAGAATCATCTCTAATAAATTTTAATTGATTTTGAAAAATTTTTATGGTGTGAACACGAGACTGAAATTTTAAACACCGAAGTTTTAGGAAATTTTCTTCATAAACCTCTTTGACTTAATCCTTTCTTTTCCTTCTCTTTTACCCACTACATTATCTGAACCCATTAGGTATATCTTTTTTTAATTTAAGTATAAGTAATATCACTTTAAATAAGTATGAATAAAATTAGCTATAGATTTAAATTACCTATATTCGATCCGGTGGCAGCGCTAGTTTGACGCTGTGGGTGAGGTAAAGGTTCACTTATATTCGGTGAAATGGATAGATTAATTTCGAGTTTCAAATAAATCCGTGAAGACATCAGCATCGTATTACTGTCTGCGACGATGATCTGACATGACAATCAGCACGGCGGCGGCGAATTGGTACCAAGCATGTGAACTAGAGAAACCATGCGTGTCCTGCCTCTGCAACCACACCGAAAATGCAAGCAAGCATTTGTACCGGAAACTGATAGCTACTCATCTACTAGTCGTACTAATTGTTTATGTTTTGGCTGTTTACACAACTCTGTTCCGGTGAAATGTCAATTGCAAGTTGAAACAAAACCGAAGTACAACTCATCTTTCTTGCTACAAGTTTTTTTTAATGAAACTTGCTACAAATTTCAGAATCCATTATCTTCTAGCTGCACACATATCCTCTCTTTAAAAGGAAACACACATATCCTCTTGTCAATTGTCCAAGTAGATGGAAGAAGAGATTGATTTTAAAAAGAATCACTTTGAAATACATATTATTGATTTTAAAAATAATATGTATCTTTATATTTTTTTCTAAAGTTGAGTGCAAAAGAAGAGCTAAGAAAGGGCCATCATATCAAATATTATTTTCATGCCGCCTGATAAGCACCCAACAAGCTAACGTGCATCTTTAGAGTATAGAGTATAAATCTCAACACAAACTTCTAGAATATTCTCCTTTAAAGTTAATAAAAATACACATCATTTGTCATCTGAACTACAATACACACCGAAGGCAAGCGTGGGTCTATTGCTGGTATACACATCATTTGGCTTATGATTTTTAATTGAAAATAAATAGTAACGGTTAAAAGAAGTGGCTTTTAGATGAAGACGACGAGCGGTAGAAAAAGTGTGAAAGAGCTGTATACGTATGACGGGAGCGAGAGGAGTGGGGTGCGTGATACACCTGTGACCTCTGTTTTATCCTCAGAGCGAGATGTTAGCGAGAAGAGTAGAGAAGCCGTTTCGAGAAATTGAGTATTCTTATTAGTTTTTAGCTTTTTCTAAGTAGAATCTAGAAGTAAAAGTTAATATAAATAGAACCATAATTGTTGACATTTGAACTGTAGTATCTAGCACAAAAAAGAAGAAGAAGAAGATTGCCACATATGTAGGCTGAATCTCCCTGACTACACATCATTGAAGATATTGTGATAGCCCACCCATTGCATCGTTTCTAAGAAAAACGTGAAAAACTTAGGCCACAGGACTATAGGAGACCGTTTTTTAAGTACAACGGACGATGCATACACGCACTCACGCACATACCTTGTATGCATGCCTCAACTTATATGTGAATGCGTCTATTAGTACAAGTCTAACTAGAGAAGATATTTATATACTTTAATTACTGAATACATCTACGTATATGATCAAATATAATGTGTGTATAGGAGACCGTTTTGCTAGGCTAGATACGCAAGTCTTTATTGAACTCATATGGGGACGCACGGTAAGCCCATCCTAGCCCAGTAAAACAGCGCACCATAAATGTTCATGGGCCATACTTTCCAAACGCTTCCATGTGGCCGACCGAGATGACCTTGTTCATTCTGCGAGCGGGCACACAAACATCCTGGGCTTGCGGAACCTTTTCCTTTTTTTCTTTTTTTTTTCCACGATGCAATTAATAATCCCACTTTTTTCTAATCATCTGATCGGTATTATACCGATGACTCTAAGTCAAATCGCAGAGATTAGAGAAAATTTATACTGTGAAAACAAAATCAATCTAGAATTCAAAATTGTATGGAATAGACGCAATCTAGATAGCGATACAATCTACAAGTGTCGTACTTCGACGATTACCTTTTAATCCACCGGAGCGACTCGTGCTGATAACGTGTCGAGGAATCATCACTGGCGAGTCCAATTCGATCGATTCATTTTATGCAAATGAGATGTATCAAACACAGAATAGTGCAAACAATAAATTGAACATAGAGAGATGGGAGTGGAACTCCTTTCTTTATTACTTTCTCTGCTTAAGTACAAGTTACAATGATGAGACCCTCTACTTATAGGCTAAGTGGTGAGGTGCCCACTATAGGCCAGGCTTGCAGGCCCAGACCTAGATTTCACAATACTCCTCCTTGGACACTTATCCGATATATTCATGCCTCATCAAAACTCCATAAAACTGTATGAAAAAAATTTAAAGAAAAAGTATATGATACATGTTATGTTGTATTGCACTAATTGTCTCATTAAAAACTTTGGCTAAGAAACTTCCAAAAACTCATCAAGGGAAAAGGAGTATAATCTAACCAATTTCATTTAATCTATAGTATTTATTCTTTAGGTACTCGATCTTCGTGATTAAATTTTAATAGTGAGCTCGAGAAGAATCTCCCTCTAAATTCTGCACTTCTCTAAGTCTCATCATTCTAATTCTACGTATACATCTTTCAAAATTAGATGCTAGAAGTAATTTAGTGAATAAATCTGCAAGATTTTCACACGACTTAGTATGCAATACCTTAATTTCATCCATCTTTCGTAATTCCTGAGCATAGAAGAACTTGGGGTTGATATGTTTTGTAAGATGACTCTTCACGTAACCCGTCTATATTTGTGAAACATAAGTTACATTATCTTCATAGATAATAGTGGGAGATTGCACAATGTTCAGTCCACATGACTACTAGATATGATGAATCATCTGTCGAAACCAAGCACATTCTTATACGGCTTCGTACAGTGCTATAATTTTTGAGTGATTCATCGAAGTCGATACTAGACTTTGTTTAGACAATTGCCATGAAATGGCAGTTCCACCACACAGTAATACATAACATGTTCATGATCTGACGATATACGGGTTTGACAAGTACCTGTCATATGTATAGCCAGTCATATTTAGATATTACTTCTTTTTGTAGAATAGTTCAAGGTTTTTGCTTCCTTGGAAGTATCGGAATATGTCTTTTATTACCTGTTAATGGCTTTTGGTAGGTTCTGCAGTATACCTTGCTAATAGGTTTATAATAAATACAATGTCCAGTCTAGTGCAGTTTGCAAAATACATGAGTGCTCCTACTGTACTTAAGTATGGGAATTCCGATCTTAGGACTTCTCTATCTTCTCTAGGTCTATACAGATTCTTGTCTTACTGTAAATATCTTTTGATCATTGGTACTTTTGAAGGGTATGCTTTTTCAAAACCAAACCTTTTTAACACCTTTTGAGTGTAGGCTGATTGATGCACTAATATCCCTTTCAAGATATGCTTGAGCTATAAGCCTAAATAATATTTGGTTTTACCCAAATCTTTTATTTCAAACTGTTATTCTAGGTAAGAGCTTGCTTCCTTGATATCTTCCAGGGTTCCGATGATATTCAGATCATCTATATACACTGAGATAATACAAAATCCATTCAGCGATCATCATATAAATACATAGGGATAATCCTTATTGTTCGTGTAGCCTTTTTTGCATAGAAAATCACTTAAGCAATTATACCATATTTTGCCTAACAGCTTAAGCCCGTACAGTTATTTTTTCAGTTTTACACTGTATAGGTTTCTATTTTCTCTGTCTTAGTTTGGGACAGGGATACCTTCAGGTATCTTCACATAAATGTCCGGATCCAAATTTTCATTAAGGTATGCTGTTACCACATCTATCAATTTTATTTCTAAATTCATATTTACTGCTATCGAGATTAAATATCCAAAGGTAATGCCAGCCATAACCGAAAAATAGGTTTCTTCATAATTAACTCCTAGACGTTGAGTGAAACCTTATGCGACAAGTCTTACTTTATATCTTATAACTTTATTTTTCTCATTTCTCTTTTGAACAAATATCCACTTATGCTCTACTGGGTGCACATGGGGAGGCATGCGGCTTACAGGTCCAAACACCTCTCTTTTATTCAGAGACAATAACTCAGTTTCTATTGCCCCTTTCCAATCCTCCAAATCTGATCTTTTTTTACATTCATTAAGCGATGTAGGCTGTGGATCAAGATTGATAATTGTAGCAATTTTCTTTACAAAATAAATATTAACATTGGCTGTTGTCCTATTCATGGATTCTCCTGCGTGCACATAATTTATAGCTATTTCATCTTGGGTTGATTCTTCTAGTACTTCTACTTGCTTACGGCTCCTTCCAATTGCGTGTGCAAGTTCCTTTAGTTTTTCAGTTTTGATATGTGCACACACATCCATGCTGGTTTCTCCCTCCATAGGAATATTTAGATCTGGTATGTCCTTTCCTGAAGGTGCTATACTGGTATTTGGTCTTAACTAGCTCCCATGCTGGTTCTTGGGAACTTCGGTGATTGATTGTGTCAAGTTCTTTTTGTCCTTTTTCACTAGACATCCCCCGCTAATTGGGATTCGAGGGGCCGGAGTTCTCATCATTTTATTTTAAGGTCTTTGGACGGGATTAGGGATACTTTCTATTTTCTTTGATATTTCAACATATAAAATAAAATATGTTAGATATCAGAACACATCATGCTATTATTAACTGAATAAATAAATGAATTAATTAATATCATCCAACTACCACGAGAAAATAAATTATTTGAGTATTATTATTGCAAGGCTAAGTTGTTCCTTTCACACATGAAATAAATGACAATTAAAGTCTTGTTGCATTCTGTGCATTAGACTGAATCTGTTAAGAAATCTAAGACTTTGGCTGCTATCTTCTCAGGGGTGAGATGCTCTTCATGAGAAATCATAGTGGTGGTAGCTGCAATGTTAAGAGAGGGTGCGGCTGTAGGAGTGGAGTCCACATCCATTGGTGCAGGTAGCTGCTCAGAATTCTCCACTCATCGAAGGTAGAGTGGGTTTCATGCTGCCTTTTGCCATCCTTCTTTGTTACAGCATCGATGACGTGCTACAGTTCTTTACAGATCCACGATCAGTGCCCCCACTTGCCACATTTATAGTAGGTTTGGTCTTACTGACCATAGGACTCGTCGTTCTGCTTTGGTTTGATGGCCTTATTCTCCTATGGATCATTTAACTTATCTTTCTGGGTTGGGGCATTGCCTTTCTTTTTTTTCCTTTTCTTTATTATAGGCTTTTGCACCTTGTAGCTCCCAACGTTGGCCTCACGGTCAGCGGAGCTCCCAGGTGGCTGTGTGATAAAATTTTTACGGAAAACTTCATCTTGAGTCTCTGCAACCTGCATGATATTAATCAATTTAGCATACTCCTTGTAGCTGTCGTGTAGACTGCACTGCACTAGGGTGGAAGGTGGAGAGGGTCTTCTCAATTGTCTGTTCATTTGTGATTTATCTGCCACAAAGCTGAAGATTGGTATAAATTTTATGTAGAGCAGAATTATACTTCTCAATCATCTTGAAATCAGCAAATCTCAGTCAGATCCATTCTTGCTTCGCCTGAGAAAGAATAGTGTACTTCAGCTTCTCAAACCGCTTCTTCAATGCAGTCCACAAGGCTAGTGCGCTCTTTTTTTTGCCATGTACTCGTTCTTGAGCATGAGACATAGGTGGTGTCTGAGAAAATTAAATGCCTGATTATTTTCCTTAAAAGTGGGTTTGGCATCTTGTGGTACACCAATCCCAATGGTAGCGTGGAGCTTTCTGGCTTTAAGTATGATCTCAACATCAGAAACCCAAGTCAAGTAGTTTTGGACATGTTGGGCCAGCTCCTTGAACTCTTGGTTCGTAATGCTTATCATCTACGTGTGCATGAAAAAATATATAAATTTACTGTAGGTAAATTTATATAAAATAAATTAGATAATGATACAAAATGTTCTCCTGATATTCCAAAATTTTATGCACATTTTATATAATTTTTAATGCTAATTTTAGTGCTTAAAGGCAATTTAAATAATTATGATTAATCAAAACGGTAAATAAATACATAAAAGCATCAAAAAATAATAATAATAGTGTTAAACATACTTCAAAAGCAAAAAATAACTCAAAATTTGAATTCCCAATAGCCTTTTATGTTAGGATATGTCTATCCTTTTTCGTATAATTTTTAGAAAAACAAGGGTCAATCCAAAATTTTGGAGGACCATCCAATATTTTCTAGAATGAGGGGTGGGGGGCTTTTAGCAAATTTCGGGCATCGCCACCCTTTTTTCTCATCAGACCAAACGGGCCCATTGAAATGCGTAGGAGGGGGAATAGGGTTTCCCCTACCCTATTCCTCATGGTGGCGGCGCACGGGCTCGTGGGGCAACGGCGGCTGTGGGAGCTCTTGCGGAGATTGGTGGTGGTAGCATGCCCTGCGGCAGTGGCTTACGCGGAGGCCGGTGGTGGTGGCGCCCTGTGCGGCGGTGGCTTGCGTGGAGGCCTATGGTGGTGGTGCGTGGCGAGCAGCGGCAGCTGGGGCATACAACGAGCGACGATAGCTGGGGCGCTGTGGGCGACGGCAGCCAAGCGGGGCTGCAATCAATGTGCACGACGAGTGATGTCGGTCAGAGCACTGTAGGCGGCGGCGGGCGTGCAGGGCCATCGTCGGTGCGCATGGCGTGCAGCGGCGGCAGCCGTGCTGGGCTGGCGTCGGTGCACATAGCATGCTGTGGCAGCCGGGGCACTGTGGGCGGCGACGGTTAGGGCGGGCGCTTGTGGCCAACGGTGACACGTGTCGTGGCGATGGCCCGTACGGGGGCTGGCGGCAACCGTGCTATGCCCGTTACAGTGTATAGTACAATCAACTTATATACTCTATTTTGAAAAGACACTTTGTTTGAAAGTCAGTTACTATATAAAAGCTGAACAATAGTTTTTAGAAACTGAGAAGAAGAGGCCCCTTGACTCCTCACGGCCCAGAGACCATATTGGTCACCGCTTCCACCTCCCAGGCAGCCGTTCACCCTCGCCGCCATCTCCAGAAACACGTGCGCCGGATCCCCTGTTTCCTCTGCTCTATCTTTCTTTCTTTGTTTCTTACTCTCCGTGTGCATGCATACCATAGCTAGCCCATAACTGGATTGTAATTAAGATGATTAAGTTCATCAGCATGTCATTAGTAATTATTTTAAGTGCAACTTAATGCAATACACATATGACAGTAGGGCCTAGCAGCGAGCCTGGTTTTAGAATAAATATAGTAATATAAGTGACATTTAGGAGTTGAGTCAATTCCAGTGGACCCAAGTTCATTTAAATTGTATTAAAACTATAGCTTTATGATTTGTTCCAATGACATGTGGACCCTAGGTCATTGCTAATTCCTTTAGAATGCAATTTAAATTGATAATCGTATCACTTATAGTTGGGCCCAGGATTAGCAAACTAAGTAATCTTTCAATGATGAGTGGGCCCGTATTAATGATGGATTAGCTAAGATAATTAATTTAGGTAATGTTTCATTCAATAGTAGACCGTAGGCCATTAGTAATCCATGTAAAGTGCAGTTCACTACAATACATGCATGAAAACTAGGCCCCACTTAATTAGAAGTTAATAAAACCTAACTGGTGTTATATGTTAATTAAAGTTAATTAGTGTGCCATTAGTATTCAACTAACAGTGCAGATCGATGTAATGTGTGTATGACAACTGAGCCTCATAATATTTAATTTAGATTTGATGATGCATCATCGATATATGTAGGACTCACTTTATTTTGTAATTAGTAAGATATCCATGTGTTGCAACGGAGTATCAAATAAGGGTGCGTTGCAACGGAGTACCAAATGAGTGTGTGTTGTAACAGAGTACCAAATGAGGATGATACATATTATTAAACGTGATCCCAAACTGAACAGTGAACATCAATTTTATCTTACATCATTATGTATCAAGAAAAGTATGTATGTTCAAACTCATAAAGATATCAAACCGGAACATACAATGAAACACTAAACTTTACACAAATAACAATATTTCTCTTTAACACATAAAGCGAATCAACCACTAAAAAGATGGTGGTACACACCCACACAAGCATCACATTAGTGAAGCATGATAGAACATGAAGAGAAGAGATACATCAAAGAATGACCAACTAAATTACAAATTTTAACGCTAATTAATAACAGAATCTCATGAGATTATTTGACTACAGATTTTCAATATTTAACTTTTGAGATTACATTTAACAAAATCTATACCGCCAAACACAAAAAGAAGATAATGTGAAGTCACATGCTAGGTATATTTGGGTAGTTTTGTTACTTTATATGACTATGTCCAAGTGAATAACCATATTTTATGACTAAGAAACAACAAAAAACTATATGGTGATGTGAAAGATTCTTTAACATTACCAAAATAGTAATTTTCTTACAGGGCCAAGTACTACTATGATGTCTCCAGGGTCCAGACTATGCTAAATAAATAAGTATAAAAGAAATTTCAGTGCAGAGGATCGAACAACTATAGACACTTTCTTCAGAGGCATAAGGGCTGGGTTGTGATGTAAAAACTTTGAGAACAACAGTTCAGAACTTGGTAGTACAAACCTCTATGCCATTTTCTGAAGCTTTGTCATTGGCTCAAAAATGATGACTGGAAGTGTCACAAGTGACGTAACATCTGATCCTATGTACTTGTGCATCATCTTCCAATAACCATCATGACTGTGTAAGTTAACTATAGTATCAGGAAACAACATAGAAGCACAATAATCAACACAATGATGTTGTACAACTGAAATACAAAGGGTGGTCCAAACGACTTATTAGATTTTTCTTACTTTTAGCTAATAATCCAAGCAAATTTATTAGAGTGATATTGCCTCTAGAAAGAACATCATATGCAAGTTTAGTGCACAACATGAAGGCCATTACTCATTGATCAACCATGATGCAAGTCATTACTCATTAATCAACCATGCAAATTATCATAGGTCCATAGCAGCAAATGGCACAACACAAATTACTATTTGATGGAAACCAACTCCAATATACATGCAATGCTCATTTCTCATTAGTGACAGAACTTAGGGAGACTATGACAAAATTATCATCAATCCTACATTTATGGAATGAGTGGGATTGTCAATAAGGGCCCACCTTTTAATATTCAGGTTACAATAACATTCAACAATAGATACATTGTTTTCCACATGTCACTATGATTCGTGGACTATAACCAAACCCAGATCATAAATATGACTTTGGTAAGCATGTGACTGGTTAAATAAATTGAGACATGGTCCAGTTGACTAAATATGTGATATTTTTGGCAACTAAATGACTAACATTAGTCCCTTATGAAACATTACATCTTAATCCAATTAGTAAATCTCATTTGGCTATGGAGTGCTCGTGAAGAGTGCACACCTGACACTTCATAATGAAATGACACTCAAGGACACAAGATGTTCTTGAGACTAACAAGAGAGTACTGATCTTAAATTAAAAGGGGAGTACTATGGTAATTTCTGAGCATGCTTAAGGGGTTTTGTGATGCACATGTGGTAGAACATAGTTGTACGTTTAGAGCAACAAGGGAGCATCTTAGTGAATCATATTACCAACAAAATTAAGATTTTAGTATAATTTTAGTACATTTAGTTGACTCAAAACACAAAAGATTGAACAAAATTTAAAATGTTGTTGATCATGTCCAACTTTTGTTGTCAAAGACTTTTGATAACCTTGTGAGATGCACTTGCATAGCACCACGTTAGCCCTAAACACATTATATGTAATTAGTAATGCAAAAGAAGTGTATATACCCAAAAGCAAGCTTCAGTAATGAGTTTCTCTTATGAAAATCTTAAACTTCACACAAAATTTATTCTTGACTTGTTAAACATTTGAAAGTAATTTATGCTTATGTCTTTCTAATTATAAATTTATTATTTCTTGTTAATTAACTGATCCTCACCACCTGCTTCCATTGCCCCCTCAAAGCCTCTGCTTCCGCATCTTCTGTGCCTCCAACTGGATTAATAACTTCAAGCCCTTCATAGTCGACCAACCTATAAATAGCATATAACTCATTACAAAACATGTTGGATTTGAGCTTACAACTAGCAAGATTTTAGTCTTTTCAGATCTTGACAAAGTCACATTTTACTTCATAGTGTCCTACTCCTAGACATAGTCTCCAATTTAAAAACATCCATTCATTTTATATGTGCCTTGTTGGAAGTAGTGGTTAATTGGTCATACCAGTGAGTCATCAAGCATGGCAACAAGGATGAACTTGCCATTGGGCGAGAACATGGATAAGGACACCACGGGCTCCTTGTTGTCGATGACCATCTTGAGACAAGGCCTAGTCCCAACGTTCCAAATCTTGCAGTTCTAACCCTCATTGTGTCTTGAGATGCACACTGTGTAGTCGAACCCTCAAAGGTGACCTAGTAGCTAGTTTGTGGGTTGAAGTTGGCACTGAAGACAGTTGGTGTGTCCCTTGAGCATGTGGATGCAACAGTCGACGTTGGGGTCGGTGGGCTAACTGCACAGGTTAGGGCTAGAGAGGATGGGTCGGAAGTCCTAGATGTGGAGAGTACGGCCGTTGGAGGCAGGACAGAGGTAGAACAAGTCTGTGGACCAGGAGAGGTTGGAGATGCCATCGGTGTGGCTACACAGGGTGGAGATGACAGTGAGCGAGGATGAGGAGAGTAGTGTGACTGTGTCATCAAGGGAGGCCGTCAGTCACCGTCGCCCGGCTGAGGTGGGTGAGAGGGCGGTGTTGGTGGAGATGTGGGCCATGGAACGAGCCTTGACCTACAGGTTCTCTACAAGGTCGTGAGCGAAGGAGGCCATGAAGGGAGGGACAGCAGTAGGCAGCGGGCAGAGAGGGATGAGCGTAGAGCTGGATGAAGAGGTCGGGGAAGGGGGCACGGTGGTGGAGTTCGAGCAGAGGTGGGAGGGATGGTAGTGGCAGTGAGGTGCATGTCACGGAGGGGAGGGGAGGGAGAAGGAGGGCACGACCGGTGGAGGCGGTGCAGAGTTTGGAGGGGCTGCAATGGTGGTGAGGCATGTGGCATGGAAGAGAGGGGAGGGGAGGGGAGGGAGAAGGGGGGCCATGGCCGGTGGGGGTAGCGGGGCAAAGAGAGTTTGTGAGCTTGTGTTATGCAAACAGGACGAAGGATGACGGACAAAGTCTCATGTTATATTAGTAGAGAATTTAATACTTAGTACCATTAGTATGACATGTAGATCTACTAATGAAACAAAGATAAAATAATAAATAGGAGGAGTAGACACCTACAAGTGGGCCCTCTCATCATAGGTTTTATTTAAATATAATTATTTACTGAATAACGATTAGATAGGTAGTTACTGTAATTAATATCTCCTTGAATCGTGGGTGCATGTCCATTAATATTTGTAATGATAGCATGACATGTAGGTACATACATTAAGTTGTAAACTAAATTTAGTTAAATTGCCCTAGGTATGACTGATAGACCCCATGATAATTAGAGTCTAGTTAGGATTAATATATTTAGGAGGTGTTTCAATCGGCTAGAGCTGATGATTTTTTCCTAGAGCTTTTTTGGTGAAATAGAATAGTAATGGATAGAAAAGGTAGCTTTTGGAACAAAATATGAAAAAAGGGCTTTTGGAAGACGCGAACGTGGAGAAGACGACAAATGTCAACTAGCGGCTTTTGGAAGTGGCTTGGAAGTCCTCGACAAACCCTCAATAATTCAAAGGACTGCTGTGGTCATAAGCCTCCAAAGGCTACTCCCAAGTACCCTGTGGTCAGAGAAGCCCTGTGCATCCTACCCAATCGGGTGACCGATCGGAGATTCTGTAAACTAGTACCCAGACCCGATTTAAGGATTTTCCTCCCATACGATGGATAGAACACATTCTTTATCCACTTAAAAAAGTATGATGTTTCAACCCCGAGTCTCTGACAACAACTGCCATGTAGTTGTTTTTCATGTTCGTCTCTCACTAACAACAATCGACAATAAGACGTCCTCTCCCTGACAATAACTACCTCCTTGATTGGATGTACTGGTTCTATAAGGTGTCTTCCCTGGTGGATAATTGGCACCCCTTTAATGCTATTTAAGGGATGATGAGAGAAGATAGAAGGACAATGGGAAAAGCAACCTAATCAAGACATGTTCAAGAAGATAATTCAGAGTCAAGTAGATTATACTAGCCATATTCTTCTAGTGGGAAGAACATAGAGGCTACACTAATTTTCAAGCCTTAGTAAAGGCATCTTGTAACCAGTTTATAGTAATAAAGAGCATCCATATTCTCTCCTCAGCCATCTTTCATATATTATTTTATAAGATCGGCGACTTAATCGTCGATAGAAGCCGAGATATTCAAATTAGTTTATAACTTCTTCAAGTAGAAGGTAGAAGTCAAAACTGATTTGAACACTCCTTAGTTAATCTTTCAGTGTCACACAATAGCTATGATAATTAGGAATGTAATTAAAAATAGTGATACTACCATATGGACCCTATCTTAATTAATGATTAGTCTAAATTAAATATTTTTAGTTATTATTGTATTGGGAGGTTGCCCATAACTAATTTGATTATTTATTACAAAAATAATACTGATAACAATAGCAATAGTAATAGTTGTAGTTAACATGTAATTAATATCTTGATTAATTGGTAGTTAACACGTAGATTACTTAGCAGTTAATTGAAAGATGAGTATAAATGGTTGGAGGAATAAAAATTGTTAAATGCCATTTTCGTGGTCCAACTCCACGTGGACCTTGGCCCCACATGTCGTACACCAGTAATTTCTTTAGCAAATAAAATAAAATCCTAGTGCATCCAACTTATCATAAACTATGCTTCCTTTCCAATTATAAAATAAAGCAAAACCAAAATAAAATGCCTTGGGCCCGTGTAAGTCACAATGTATTATTTCTTGTTATAAAATAAATTGAAGTGGAAATTAAAATAGGATCAGTCCTAGCAGTTATATTAATTTAAAATGAACCCTTCTACTTTGTGCCACTGATTAGTGGACCTCACCCATCAGCCTAACTTACCTAGCTAATTTGCATATTCCATCAATCTTGTATTTTTCTCCGCCAAATATTCTAAGATCTTATTCTCCATCGTTTGAACTCCAATCAATCTAATTCTTGGTTTTAAATTCATATAAATTCAAACTCTACCATCTAGTGCAAACCTCTTATATTTTGGAGTTCCTTGAATTTATTTGAGTTTGTTTGAGCTCATTTGAATTTTCTTGTATTTCACATAACTAGAATTTAGAGTCTCAAAAGAGAAGCAATTCGACCAAGATCAAGACTATTATGACCTTGAACAAGGTTACTCATAACTTTGATCATATTGCTCCTACTTTTAAATGCAACTATATTGTGCATGTTTTACTTTTATTACAATTATATTTTCATTAGCTCTAGTTAATGCCTTAATGCCAATTGCGTTATTAAATTCCACTCCTTGATTTGGACATGATACATTGGTGCCCTAGGACTAATGGTAACTTAATTAATTGCTAAGCCCGTATCTAAGTGTTATGCTTAGGCTTGCTTAGATACATTGACATGTGGGCATTAATTTGCCTGGACATCATTCAAACATCAAAACTTAATTTGGGCAGCCATTAGATGGAAATGGCTAGTATATTGAACTTAGAAAAATTTTCATAAGAAAAAATTACTTTAGCCTTGGGCGAATGATAAGTCGGGCGGGTGCAGATGAAGCCTGAGAACTTGTAACGTGGTAGTTCCGCCGAGTCAAGTAAGGACTGAATCTTGTGATGACCTCTCAGGCACTGACAGTGCAATCATAAATCTATAATGGTGTCGACCTGGCTAACTAATTTGCATTGCCTTACTATTGGTTACACGATTTGATGTAATATAAGAACTGTGTCGGATATAGACATTTTTTCGTATGCAAGAGGGTTCCACCGGCTGGATGGATAGAATCATCTGGTGGTTGAAACCTTAGTGAGCGTAACTGCGTTAGGGTAGTGCATTATAAAGGCCTTATGATTATTGTCTTAGTCTCACGTCTGCGGTAACATGTTGACATCACAAGATGATCATCTCTTGTAGATAAAGTTATGCAATATCTACAGAGTGAAAACTATCTAGATAGTTGTGTCCACGGTCATGGGCGATGTACGGGAACTTACTTGTGTAGTTTCAACTTTTATAAAACAATTTGTTGGAAGGATAAACTGCCAGGCAGCAGCCCGATGTTTCAATTTGTCATGGTAGTAGCCAGTGGAAAGTGCGGGTAGTAGCCCGATGGAAATATAGCATCTAGGAGCCACTCTCTGTTAACAAGAGGTTGGAGTCTTCACTAATATTATATAACAACTACTCAATTTCATTAAAACTTGATATAGTTAAAATGCTAGGTCTGAATTATTGTCTACTACTTAATTTATTTTAAATGTGGTTTTCTGCAAACAAAAGAACCTCAAGTCTTCCCTTATTCAGCATTGCATCTATTATAATTGCCTTGCTAAGTATCTTCGTACTCACTGTTGTTCAATTACTATCATTTAGTATGTGGAAAAGAAGAAGGCTATGGAGACGCTTAGTTGCATTTGACAAGACTAGTCGAAGAGGACAAGAATTAGGTCATGAGCCCCAATCAGTTGTATATGGGTATATTCTGAGTGTCTTACCTAGATTTTATTTCCATTTTCGTTGCTGATCTTTAAAAGTTTTGACCTAATCGGCTGTTCTATAAGTCAAAAGCCGTAAAGTCTACTTATGTACTGTTGTTTAATACTATGTGTTATCTTTGCTATATATGCCTGATATTCAATGATGTTACCGTATACATTAGCCACTGATCTAGGAACTAGTGTTACTACACATAGAGAGTTTTAGGTTGCAAATTCAGGTCTCGACACAGCAGGTTGAATTGAAGAGACCACTGAAACTCAAAGCACACAGCCATAAAATGCATGTTTTGCTTCCGAAAAGATGAATAACATGAATACAACATTTTGGATATTATTGGAGTTAAACCGTGAAGAATGAAAAAAGTACTGTAAATATGCATTGGTCGTCTGATTATAAGTCAAGATAACAGTACAAACGAAAAATAGCTATCTTTCTTGATTCCATCCGAATGTAGAAAAATGCTACTCCTCGAATGTTGCAGGATTCACTACATCAAAATCTAATCCTCGAGAGCTGGACAACAGCTCAGCACCTTACTAGCTCCAGGTAAAAAAGATCTGTAAATTCTCTTCAGATCAATGGAACATGCATGGTCGAAGAATCTCCGTTAAACATATTATTTGCAAAGCTTGGTGTTGTGATATTAGCACCTGTGGTTCCATCAAATGATTCCTCGCAGAACAGGTTCTCCTTGCCGAGCTTCCAGGCAGGGGCTGCCCGTCCTCGTCGGTGTCATCTATTGAAAATAATCCTATCGAATTCGTTTCAGAATCTATATTGAGTTGAGTCTGAGTCAGTTTAGAATTAGAAAATTTATGTTTCAGAGTTGATGTCCGTATCCAAGTCTAATTTTTAAAGCTGTGTATAAATAGTGGAGAAAATAAAAGAAAAGGTGCGATGATTTGAGCATCACCAAAATATTTATGTCATATTCTATCGTTCAAGATTTTCGCATCGTCGTTGTCGTTCTCGAATAGCAGAGGAAGTAGTCGTGAATAAAAAAAGTAGTCGTGAACAAAAGGAGTCGCTCGGACCAGTCTGAACGACATCAATATTAGGGCGTCTGATCAACATCTAAAGGCTTCGACTATCAAAGAAGCTCAAAACGCTACGACCGAAAACTTACGAGTACTGTAGCACTCGTAGTGTCACTGTAGCACTTGTGACTACTATAGCAAACAAGACGTCGTAGGAGAGAGATGGCTGAGGGTGTCCGGGTCGCCGGAGAGCCCGAACCAGACGTCCAACTCACCATCTCCATGTGGAAGGCACAAGCGGGGTGTGGCGCGACGAAGGGCGGCGTGGTGCGGCGCGTTACTACGAATGGGAGGATGAGGCAGTTTGAGGGAGAGGCTGCTTTGAGATCTGTGAGAAAGGGACATAGAAGAATGGGGTCAAGGCCGAGCCCAACAGAGATTTTTTCGGCAGCGCAGGTGTAAGCTCGCTTTCTAAACCATGACGAGCGCTTACGCGACGCGCCGGCGGTCAGCCACGTACGTAGCCGAACAGCCTAAAGTCGCGGCGCCCGGCCCGGTCTAAGGATGCATGGTCAAACGCTATGCACGCCAGAGGAATTTTTTGACACGACATGCCAAAAGGTCAACACCTGCACCTTCCTCGCTTCCTGACCAGCACCACCTGCACCATGCAAAATTAATCGACCGCCTTTTCCAGCGATAAAGCACCGACACTTTTCCATACACATCTGCACAGTTAAGTGAACTGTTGACACGTCTGTAGGCCGTTTTTCCAAATCTAGTCTGAACTGAACTCCGGTTTTACAAATCTAGTCCTTCTTTAAACTTGATGTGACGCCGGTAGCTGCAACAGTGCTTTAATTAGTGCTAATTATAAAATATATTGATTAACTAGTGCTAACTATGATTAATTACCACTAATTAACGTGCCTACTGCTCTGCTGCTCCTCGGTAGTGTCCTGCCAAACCACTGTTGTTGCAGGTCTTTGACTTATCGAGCTGCAGTTGCTCGACAGGTGCTGCTAAGCTACTGTAGCACGGTAAACGACATGTGTCCTGCCGCAAGTGCTGAGCTCAAGGAAGAGGTTAGATTTGTAAAAATAGATATTTGAGGGTGAAATTTGAAAAAAAAAATAGCTACATAGCTAGTTGCGTCAACATTCCAATTAAGTAGAGCAATTATTCTACAATCCATGGCCGTGTCCTGCGAATTAACCACTGTTTAAAAGAAAACACGTGGAAACTACGAGCTAGCAATGTTACTTCGGTATCAGTTAGTATCTGTTTGAAATATAGAAATTTCGCAGGTAATAAAATATCAACCTGATGGAAAAATTCGCGGGGAATGAAATATCAACCAGGCGAAACATGAGGTTTTAGAAGAACTAGCAAGGTGGTCCCCACCCTTACACGGGCATCATCATTGTACTTTGGATGAAAGCGTTTGGCAAAAATTGTTTTATAAAATTTACATGTAGTGTTAGGCCCCATTTTGAACACCGGATTTTTTTCTCCAGTTTCTACAGGAATTGAACAAGATTTCCTATAAAATTCCTACGAAACGTCATATGAAATTACCATGTTTCAAATGGGTCCTTAATGATTATATGACTGGCCATCATGCTAACCATGGTGGTCAGTTGATGCCATGTGTAGGCAGCAAACACAAAAGATGTCTGCTTCAGTTTTCAAATGAAAGATGTCTACTTCACGCCAGTGACGGATCCAGGATTTTTAGAATGGGTATTCGAACTTTAGAGTTAGATCAATACCAATACATCGATACCGCGACACACGTTTCCTCTAAAACACCGATATAACGATACGTGTATATAGATATAACAAAAATTAAATAATGCTAGCACAATGACATGAATTAAATAACAAATTATAAAGATTAATGGTAGTTGCATACCAGTAGTAAATCGAGTCACATTGGAGCCTTGTAGGTCGATTCACGAGTACAGTGTCGGCGCGACCGGCTGACCGCGGCGGCGGATGCGTCGGCGGCGAGGCCAACCGCCGACCCGAGCGCCTCTAGGCTCGGCCTCCGCCAACGCGCTCCCCTCCGCCTCTGCGGCTCGCGCCGACCGCCTCGGCCTCCTCCACCTCGCGCGAGCGCCTCGGCTTCCCCCCGCCTCCGTGCTAGAAGGCTCACCGAGACACCGACGATGCCGATGGCGCGGAGGTGGCCTCGCCGCCTCGGCCGGGGAAGAGGCGGCGGCGGCGGCCGGTGGCCGGGTGAGAGAGGAGGGAACGGGGGCGGGGGTGGCGAGGCGGCGGCGGGGAGAGGAGGCGGCGGGGAGGGGACGGGGTGGGGCGGTAGGGGAGAGAGGAGGCGGCGGCGGGAGGCGAGGGGGGCGGCGCCGGGTGAGAGAGAGGGGAACGAGGCGGGGGTGGCGAGGAGGCGGCGGCGGGGAGAGGAGGCGGCGGGGGGGGGGACGGGGAGAGGAGGAGGCGGCGCGCGAGGGCGGGATTTGGGCGCGGGCGGGGCTAGGGTTGGGTGCGGGTGCGGGGGGCCGCGCGCCGCGGGGGGCGGCGGGAGCATTTGGGCGCGAGGTGGGGCGCGGCGCGTGGTCGTCTGGGCGGGCGATTTTGGGCGCGGGTGGGGAAGCGCGGCGCGCGGCATGCGGGGACGGAGCGATTTTGGGCCGGGATTTTGAGAGGAGTGGCCGAAAATAGTAATTTTAGCCCAACTATATATATACATATGTATTATACCCTATATATATTGATTTTTTGTTCAAAAAAATGGGTATTCAGCTGAATACCCATGACTTACAGTAGATCCGCCCCTGCTTCACGCCCTCCATTTTTTTACAATACATCCCCTAGACATTCCCATCAATGCTAATTCCTATCCATATCAGTGCTTCTCCATAGCTGTGCATATTCATCCGGAGCCAAAAAAGGGGGGAAAAAAGTAGTTTAAAGAGGGAAGAAAGGAACAAACAAAGAAAGAAGGAGATCGACCCTCGATTGCCTTGAACACGAATGTCTCGCCTCCTCGATGATGATGGCGCGGGTAGAATGGAATAGTGTGATAGAAAATTTTTTACAAATATAGAGATCGAATGTAAAGTTTTTTTACGCGTTAGGCCCCGTTTGGAATGTAAAAGTTTTACAAATATAGAGATCGAATGTAAATTTTTACAAATTTTTACGCGTTAGGCCCCGTTTGGAATGTAAAAGTTTTTTTTCGATTTCTATGGGAATCGAATTGTGAAGTTCCTGTGTTTCAAACGGATATATAGGCTCGTTATTTAGGAAATTAAAAACCGTGGTGTTGTTGGTTGAAAGATTTGTGCTGATAAGAACAATTCATGTTTTAGTTGAAAAGTACAAGTATAGACGGAGCACGTACCTAGAGAGTTCGCGTACAGGAAGAGTCCGCTGGTCTCCATGGCCTACGCATGTGCCTTATGTTAATTTTCTCTCTCTCTTTCTCTCCAATCAATTATCTTGTATCAATCCATAAATGCCGCCGTAAGTTCAAGATGTCATCAACTTTGTGAATTTAGAAAACATTAAATACTTATCACCAGTTACACCATAAATTATCATGTTTGATTTTAATAAATTACTAGTCAAGGTTTCTTTTGGTCTTGTGAATCCAAAAATTATCATAAGTTGTATCCTAAATTATCAAATACATCTTTAACAAACTACCCATCCAAATAGTTCTAAGACTTTTCATTTGTGTCTTCATTGATCACTATATATGGACAAGGAAAAGATGGTAGCCTAGTGCCATAGACTCATTGTCATGGGTAGACGAATGTGTGTACTCCTAGCAAACAACTTTGGGGAGAGAGTTAGTCAAAGTTATCCGGTGGCTACACAGACTAACAATAAACAACCTCTAGGAGTTTTGGGGTCTGATTTCCATTTCCTTGCTCCTTTCTGATCTCATGTGTTTATCTCATCGTTACAAGTTAGGTCTAATAAAAATCTGATCCCATCTGTCATGTGGACTCCCCGTACACATGAAGCGCTGCTTTTCTCTATCACATGTGCTCGTTGCCCTGTGCGAAAAGCATCGGACGACTGTAAATCAACGCGTCATAAGATAATATCCACTACTAGAAAATGGATCATCCCTCACGATTCCAAATCGTTAGGAAAATACAAAACACCGTCAGGTTAAATTTCCCTGACGGGTTCCCGTCAAGCAAAACCCCTCAAGGCTGGCTGGAAAGGAAAATTAAATTTGTCTGACGGTTACCCGTCAAGAAAATTTAACCTAACAGTTTTACCTGTCAGGAAAATTTAACCTGATGGTATTACCCGTCACAGAAAATTGTATTTTCCTGAAGGCCCAAACCGTCAGAAAAATGTATTAACCTGACGGTACTAACCGACAGTCAGAAAAATCTGTTTTGCTGACGGTTCAGTCACCGTCATAATAATGCATTAACCTGACGGTACTAACTGACTGTATATCCCTCACGTTCTATGCGCGTCTGTTAGGAAAATTAAAACCCGTGAAGGATAATCCATTTTCTAGTAGTGATTCCGTTTGAACGCGGGGTAGATATTACAAAAACCCGTGTGTTTAGACGGGTAGATTTCCGCGCATGCCCGTGTGACACCGCGCGAGGTCGCACACACGGCACACCACCGCTCGCACCTGTGTGTCCCACACAGCGGCATACGCGTGTGCGAATGGAAGACTTGGGGTTTTGCACGAGAGCACGTGTGCGAAGCGTCGCTGCATACGACGCGCGCGCGCGCGGTGCGGGGTCCGGCAAAGCAGCGCGTGCACGCGCCCGGTCGCTGCCTCTGCCGGATGGCATGGCCGCATAATTGACGCTCTTCACTAGGTGTCGCATGTGTTCTCCATGAAAAATATTTGTTTGTCATACTAAATATAAGTTGGGACAGAGAGAGGGATAACGGGAGAGTTAGAAGAGGGGAGAAAAGTGTCGACGGTTGAAACTTCAGAACGTTTGGGCTGGTACTTCCAAAACAGAACAAAGAATCACAGGTCGGGACAGCTCGTGAGTGAGGCTCCTACACTGCTGAGCTGTGGTAGCTAACTAATGTGAGATCCAAAGGATATTTCGTCGTCTCAAGCAAGGAATAAGAGATGAGATTTATCTAAAAGGATGCATGACGACTGACGAGGATAAGGGGGCTGGACAATAAGGAAAATTGCGCCGAAATGTGACCAAATGGAGATAGTACCAACCAAGGACGCTTTTGGTAAATGGTTCAGAATTCTACAGTATGAACGGACCTGAAATCCATTCAAGTAACACAAAGTGTTCGAAAAGTGCTTGTGCTTGGAATTACCGACGCATTTGGTGCATGCTTTGCTACCCGGCAAAGAAACACACACTCACAAATGTGCTTTGAGTAGGTGGTACTCCAAATTTACTTTGCACTATGGAAAAAAAACACTTCTGAGTTTATTTCATTGCTATGTACTAATACATAAGAAAAATAGGATATAAAAGATTGGCACACCATTTTCTCCTACCATTAATTTGATGCTGGGCCAGTGAGCCTTGACAGAGAGAACCTAAATTTCAGATAGACGGAGATAACACCACACTTGCAGTTCTAAAACTGTCAGACAGTCAATCATCCCTAACCAGATATACCGGTTTATTCTAGCACAGGTTCACC
The DNA here is from genome assembly GCA_036346265.1 of Melocanna baccifera. Classification (NCBI taxonomy): domain Eukaryota; kingdom Viridiplantae; phylum Streptophyta; class Magnoliopsida; order Poales; family Poaceae; genus Melocanna; species Melocanna baccifera. The sequence goes on from CM070681.1 coordinate 15,385,425, forward strand.
TCGATCAATCGCAATATAGAGTACGCAGATAAATTAATTTAAGAACCACAAAGAGAGAGGTCAAAGTGAACGCAACCCAAAAGGGAGAAAAGCAAGATTTGGTTCTGAATCTAAAGGTGGTTAAAGCCTAACGAGATCAAACCTGCTTACTTTCCTCCTCACCTCACCTCCATTTGTCAACTCTCATCCCTCCTCTTTCCCTCCATATGCGCGCGCACATTCAAAGTCCTTGCCGCACACGTCTCCTTCCTGCTAGCTCCATCACCATTTAAGCATCGTGCACCCTCCTCCTCCTCCTTCCAAGCCAATTCGAGACCGCTCTGACAAAAACACCTGCAAGACTGATCTCCTTCTGAACATTCTTCTCGACATTCGCAAAGGCGTAAACCGTCGCCGTCGTCGTCGGGCAGGCGGTAGGAACAGGATGGGTTTTCAGTCGTTTCGTCAGTCTGTTCGTGTGGCGGTTGTGGTGGCGTTCTTGCTTCTTTGCGCCTATGCTCTGACGGCGGAGTGCTCCAGGCCTTTGCATGATCATGGCGGCGGCGGCGGATTCTCAGCGTCAAACCTGCCGGTGTTCGTCGTCGCCAGGGCCGGGCCGAGCCCGCGAGGTCCTGGTCATTAGTAGCTCTGTAGTGAACCGACCTCTGGATCGCAAACTTTCAAGAGTATCATCACGGGTTCTTCTCCTTCTCCTGCTGCTGTTTGATTTGTTCTTTCCTATAGGGCTTGGATAGCTCGTCATATGGTCACAAGTTTTGTTAATATTTTTGTTCATGTTTAGCATTTGAGAATTTTTACCGGTTGTCTTGAGTTTTCAGTTACATGTAAAAGGATATATGAGTTGTAACAACAGTAAGATTTCAACTCAAGACTGTAAAATGGTACCCATACTAGCATTTTGACTGGTTTACTGATCATGCTTGCAGAGCGTTCCGAGCCGAGAGCTCGTTCCACACGTTATTCAGAAGAACACAACATGTTACGTGAAATTTTGTCCAGTCAGAACACACATATATACATTAAACTTTGAGATCACCTAGGCTAAAGCGTATTCTAAGTTATGCAAGGAATCACTTGTCATCTGCTGCTTTTCAGTGTGTCGTAGGAAGAAGCGTGCACATAGACCGAAGAAATAATCCATTTCAGAACTTCATTTCAGCAAATTAATTTGACACATGTCAGATGGAATGTGCAGTTTGCCTTCATATTTATTCCGCACCTTCGATTTTTTAGAAGATAGCCATTTCCCCAGCTTCGGTCGAGGACCTTTCTTTTCACAAGAGGATTGCAAGACGTCCTCTGAGTGTGTCTTCCTGTTGCTTCTCAATCTAGAATAGGAGAACCAACCACGAAAGAAACTTCCCTTCTGGCGACCCTCTTCCATGCACTCCTCACTGTACTGATAAACACAGAGACCTTCTTCCAAAACGCTAGTAGAACGCTTGGTATCAGTAAACTTCTTCTCACCGTCATCTTCGATGAGATCGTCTAACAAAGTCCTTGAACTGACACTGAAATCATCCAATGAAGTCCTTGACCTACAATAAGAAATTATTTGCAGTGTTATCAAATTGTGAGCATACAAATATTCGTGCTTCTACAAAATGGGAAGATGTGGATCAAGTAGACCAAAGGCCTCCTAGGGACGTTACAATCTTAGATACCTTCTGTGAGATGCTGCCTTGTGATTTTTGGAAAGACTCTTGCATGGGCTGTAGTCAACAGAAAGATGCTGGGCAAAATGAAGCTGCATGATAGGGGGGAATATAAGTAAAGGCATTTCAGAGGCACGGCAATGGAATTGAGAAGTGGCACATTACAATGTCAAGTAATAAATTTTCAAACTTACTATAGCACTAAACTCAACTACAAATGCCCTAAGCTCAACAAATGAATAGTACTAGAAATGCATGCCTACATTTAGTTATCAAAGCAAACTGAGTCATCACTTGTCAAAGAATGGTTGTCTGTTTTTATTGGGCGCATTCTTGATATTGCAAGCACACAAAAGCAAGACCATGGTGACCAAATTTTCCTTTGAATTCCAAGAAAAAGAAGATATCAAAAGTAGCATAGGGTAGTGTTGAACTCTAGTAGTACTGAACATTCATAACGAGCATCTGATGCAAAAGGATTGCAGTCAGGCAATCGGCATCATTAGAAGTTAAACCAAACCAAGGGAGCTGTATTGAGTTTGTGTTGAGCTCATGCAGGAGATTGTACGGTTGGCAATACAGCTTAGCCAAATATGCAATGATTGTTTCTGTAAATGTCCCATTAGTGCCATATCTTGTGTATGAACAATCAACCGTGCATAAACATGCCACAATTTCATCAACAAGATATCTAACTAATATTCCTATTAATCTCATGGGACATCAGAACTAGTCGGTTAAAGATGCATCCAAGAACCAATCGCAGAGCAGGAAGGTGCGTATACCTCATCACCATCTCTTATACCAAACGCACGCAATGTTGCCTTGTCATCCGTCAGTTTCTCGTCCTTGAAGCATAAGCAGAAGTGACTCCACACGTGCTGCCTACAACAAGCAAAGCAACAACCTTAAATGTTAAGTTCCCAGCATCAAAGTTGCATTTAACCCAACATTGACAAGAAATCTCACTCTAAATTGAATTCACAAGCCCATTACATGTCATAACAAAATATCTATCCAATGATTAATAGTCTTCAGACTGGGGCATCACAATGCAACACAGAAGCAAACAGCTTGTAAATTCCACATCCCATCGTCGCATCCTAAACAAGATCAGTGTATATGTGCCATACCAAGAGATAGCCTTCTCCGTGTCATCGTAGAGAGCGATGAACACGCCCTCGATGGCCGCCTTGAGCTCCCACACCGCGGCAGACCTCGCGATTTGCACATCTAAACAAAGCATCAAGAACGCACGCCTTGTCACAAATTCGCAATCCCACGTCGCATCAGTAATCAGAGGCAACCAACCAAACAATTCAGGGGGGGGAAAGGCCATGGGATTTGGCAATACCGAAGTAGGAGGCGTCGAGCTTGCGGATGGCGAGGCGGAGGCGCGTCTCCGGGAGGCGGTGGTAGGAGAAGCTGGTGCGGCCGCAGGTGAGAGCGCCGATGCAGTCCGCGTCGGCGCGGGCGATATCCTCGAGGGCGAGGTCAATGTCGCCGGCGGCGGGGGACGCCGAGCGGATGCTGGCCGGCATCGCACAGCATCGAGGGAAGGGAACCCAAGAAACAAGGATTCGTTGGCGACGCGCACAAACCAAACCACTCTTTCCAGAACCCTCAAGAGATTTCGCGGCTCGAATCGGCAGCCAAATCCACAACCCCCGAAAAAAAAAAATCCTTGGATCAACCAAGAACTGCTCCGAGAACCCCGATCGGGGGATGCAGCGTGAAGGATTCTCTCGGTTTGTATGCGAGAAGAGACCAAGAAATGCTCCCAGGATTGGTGCCGGGACAGCACGGGGGGCGGTTTGTTTGTCCGTCGAGTGGCTGCGCCTGCGTGCGGCGCTGGCGCCGCGCGTTGGGAGTAGCGCCGAACGTTAGCCGTTGGAGGCGAGGGGAATGGATCGCAGCGGCCGCGCGTGAGTTGGCCCGGAGAAGCGACGGTTTTGGCCGTCGCTCGCTGCGGTCGTTGATGGTCGTCTGGCCCACTTCCGATGTGTGCTCCTGCCGGAACACTTTCGAGACAAGCACTGTGCCGGCCTTTTTTTTCTTTCTAGCCCACTAATGCATCTACTGCTGTAGCTTCTTTTTATCTTTGGTTTGCCTTTGATAAGTTACTCTCAAAAAAAGAAAGAAAAGATCTTGATTAACGAAAGGGAGTAGCTAACAAAAGAAAAACAGTGCAAATTTCTTCGATGCTCTTATGAAAAATGAGCTCGTGCTTTCTCAGCAAATTGAGAGCCTGATTTACAGTTGCTCTCCCCTTCACTGTTAGCTACGTTGCTTCGAAGAGCACATAAACACTACTCAACTACCTTTGTATATGAATACGGATGTAGGATACTGACATCGATCGTTTACAGGTCAAGAGCAATCAATATTGTGCAAAGCATGCATAAAATTAACTAAACCAACTATTTTTTGAGATGTTACGGCCAGGATAAGACTTATTATTTCTCCATACTTTAAATTTAAGGTAGAAGTAAGACCCAAACTTAGATGGGTGGGTGTCCACCCCCCACCGTTGCAACCCGATAGAGTTCTCTGTATCTCAACAGCCAGGCGACATTGGTTCGCAGCTGATTCTGTTAACAGTAGTGGCATCAGTCAAGTACTATAGCTTCCTCTTCTTCTTCTTTTGGAATTAATTCTTTAATTTGAGTTTGACAAATTACAAGAAGAAAACGAGTACTAAATCAAGAATAACACAAACAAAATTACATCTAGTAATCCTATGCATATATGTAATCGATCTACTTGCCATAGATGTGATCAATATACTTTTTTGTTGTGAGGGATGTGATCAGTATGATTTGACATTAACACCAAGATCATCTCACTATGTAAACTGACAGTTAACAAAAAAACAAACTAGCATAAAACATAGATCATGTGCATGGCCATGAGACCAAAGACCAAAATTATGCGCCGATCGCTTTTCATGCCAAAGATCTTTTCTAACGACTGATTGCAGTACTTGCAAATAGGATAAATCTTATCCCCTTTACTGCTGATCTATACCTTGGCTAAGGCAACAAGAAGAACAGTATGTAGCTACTGACTAGAACCGATCTATATTAGGGAAGAACAATGAGCTATAACAAGAAATTAAAGAGTGATCTAACCTTGCAATTAAGTAGAGCTGTGTGCGTTTATATATGGTGGAAGGAAGTGATATTGGCGCGGCTCAATCAGATACCGGATTTACGACAGCGTAAAGCCCCATCATCGGATTGAACCTCACCAATATCGCTCACTCCATCCACCATGCAATTCATCACGTCCGTAGGCCGGCCAACCGCTGCAAACAGCTAGGCTTCTTCTTCCTCTCCTCTCTCTCATCGCAAGCTCTCTCTTATAAGATCGATCATCAAACATGGCACCTAGGAAGCTAGATCCCAATCTAATCAAGACATGAATGGATCGACTAGTGATCGATCTTCAAATCGTGCCGTCGCGTTGCTAGCCATACGCAAGACAATCAGATCGATGGGCGAGATCTGCTCGGAAAGCTTCTTATCATTATGGGATTGAAGCAAATAGTGAGTGGGCGTGGTAAAGCAGCTTTTGCCGGTGCTAGCCTTGGTTGCGTATTGGGGGCCTGCAGGAGGAGTCATGTAGCACTATAGGGCTTGTGTGTTGATCCCACAATGTTGGCGCAAGCAAGCACTCCCGTCTACCGGCCTGTCAAACCCTAGCCACCATAAGCTGATAATAAGCTAAGATCGACATGCTTACATGTTTAGCATTAAGCAGCTTGCATGCAGGCCATGGACACAGCACAATGCAATGGCTTTCTTTTAGGGCAGGAAGAGGGAGAGGAGAGAGGGGGCATAATATAGGAGGGGTAGCACGCATTAGGAGAGAGAAGGTGGTGAGGAGAACGATGAGGGCTCTCTCTCTCTCTCTCTCTCTCTCTCTCTCTCTCCCCCCAATTTTAGTAGGAAGTGAGTCATGCTTGGCTCGTTACCCTCCAAGCTTAGAAAAAAAAAGCAAACCATCACAATTTGCCGAGCTAGCCATACTTCACAACAGAATTATCATAGGCAAACAATTCGGGTAGAGCTCAGTTGCTCAGTGCACCATGTCAGGTGTAGATTTTGATCATACAGATCACAAGCAGATGACATCTACACTCGACTGTGCACAGTGCACTGTACATGCAAATAATTTGAAAGAAACCAGTTGTAATCGTAAACCCATGTACGCATACGCATGAGTATGACACGCATGCATGCACCTAGAACACGCCACACGGTCAAACACATATAACACACGATCGAGTAGAATAGGGAGCGACCGGCCACCGATGCGGTTCGGCTAGGAATTAGAGGAGCGGAGAATCTTTTTCCTCTCCGATCGAAGGCCACGCACCCGACGCTCTCGTACCATCGGGAGCAGGATCGCCGAATATGTGGCGCCTAGAAAGAAGCCTCGGAGGTACGTACAAATTAACCATGCCCGACCCCAGTTTCTTATGGCTAATCAACTTGCAAACATATAAGCATCGACCTCTCTATAGTCCAGATGAATCTCTGCTAGTGAATTAATTAATTTCTCCCTCTATTTTCTTCGTCAGACGTGTTCTGAACCAATGATCGATGCTCGCTCCATTTAGAACACAGTATTTTTTCCCCCTAATTCCCACGAAAGCTGAGATGTTTCCTGTGAAATTCTCATGCTCTAAACGGGCCTGCTGGCATCAGAGCAGAATGACGGTGATATCCATGCTATCGATGTATTGTGAGTAAAATGGAGAATCGTCCACCCGAGAACTTACGTTTGTTGCGCACGAATTTTGGCGCGCGGGGTGAGGGTTCGCTGTACAATTAATGATCGAGCACCGAACCAGAAAGCGGGGACAGCGGCGTTAAAGTGGCTCTGCCATGACGCCGCGGCCGGGGACAAAGGCCTCGCGTGGCTGCCGCCGCTTCGATCTCTCCCTTTTAGTTTACCCGCTTCATGCATGCTGCGTCCCCTCTTTTTCTATTCACCATCATCGTCGTTGCCAATGCACACTCCTAGCTGCTGCCTTTCGCGCCTGAGATGGCCTGTAAAGAGATCTGAGGAAGGGAATGTTTGTCCCAGGAAGCCGGTGAGGGCGAGTCGGTGTGGGACCCGCCGGAGCTCTAGCTCTGTGTGTGTCGGACTAGCAGTCTTTGATCCAGAGAACAGAAAAAAATTAGGACCAGTGGAGATTTAGTTTCGGATGATCTATGATCAGTAGATACTAGATAATCTATTTAGCTCATGTAAGAAAAGTTTAATTTATGCGTTTGTCGATTCTTTACGCGCGGCTTTGTCGACGATCAAATCGCCGATCTTACGAATTGTGGAAAAAAAGTTATATCTCTCAGAAGGATGTAAAAAGAGAATAAGAACTATCTTTATTGCTATGAACTGGTTACAAGATACTCTTGATGAGATATATATTACAAAGAAGATGCTACTAACCTTAGAATCACTACTTCTTACCTTTGTAATTTGCTTTTCGGTCGAGTGATCTCTCTTGATTCTCTAGAATCTATCTATCTCTTGTATCTTTCATGTCTCGTTAGACTTAAATAGTGCTGAAGAGATATTGGTTGTCCACGTGAGCAGACGCCCTATCGATTCCTCATGTCCGATCGAGTGAACGGTTGCTGTCAATGACAGAAATCTGACTAAGTGTTCTTTGGTTATTGTTAGCAGGAGAGAATCATAGGGATAACCGCAAGGCAGTCATCATCTGTCCTCGGCTTCCAGTAGGAATCTCCCAATTGTGTCATAGAGATTCATGCACAGTATCTCCAGCAGTATCATCAATTGTGTTAACCTCGTACTTCCAGTAGGAATCTCCCAATGAACTCCCATCAAAACTAAGGGAGAGTTTTCCATCACTTCTGCAAAGAGCTTTAACACAACGAAGAACGATTGGACACCATAGTTTCTAGGGGACTATGTGGTGGACTTAACCTGATTTGGTGAATTATCGATCGAATAGTGAGTGTTATTATCTGTCCTCGGCTTTCTGTGGGGGGTAATTTCATTGACACCATGACTAGGTTTTGACCGGCTCCTGTAACGACTGAATTGAGAATACTATGACCCTCAGATTATGGCATCGTGCTCTTGTTTCCATATTTGTCAGTCAAATGCACCGGACTAGCTGTGGTGTTTGGGCATTCTGACAAGGTTGGGATGCCTGACTCTCTCGGAAACGTTGATGAATGGGGCGACGTGTCTTCTTCTATTCAGTCGACCGAGCTAGTCTCAAGGACTGGTGACCTTGGGATGGAGGATAATGATGAGGCATTATGTTCCATGGCGCGGATACATGTGTCTATGTCGAGGTCTTTGTAGTCTGCCAAATCGAACTAATTTTCTCATCCCAGGTTACTGCCATGATCACATAGGCGATGTCAATGGAAACAAGGGGAGATGATGTTGATGAGAACCTTTAGGGACTCAATGTCTTTTCCCCTATGGCCGACGCTAGCTGTCGATGATCAAATCATCAATTTTACGAATTATGGAAGAAGTTGAGTCTCTCAAAAGGGTTTAAAAGGAGAATGGGGACTATATTTATTGCTATGAACTATTTACAATATACTCTTGATGAGAGATTACAAAGAGGATGCTACTAGCCTTAGGATCGCTACTTCTTACCTCTGTAATCTACTTTCTGGTCGGGAGATCCCAGTTGATTATCTAGAATCTGTCTATCTCTTGTATCTTTCATCTCTCGTGAGACTTAAGTAGTGCTGAAGAGGTGTCGGTTGTCTACGTGAGTAGGCACCTTGTCAATTCCCCACATTCAGTCGAGCGAACGGTTTTTGTCAGCAAGAGAAACCTGACAATAACCATTCTTCGGTTATTGTCAGTAGGAGATAATCATGGGGACAACCGCAAGGCGATTGTCATTATAAACGTAGGGCCAAGTCATCATGCGGTTAGAAGGAAGAATAAGCACATGATTTATCCTACCATGCGGGAGGATTTGCCTGGTGGCTGGTCAGGTGAATGAATAGTGATCCTTCGACCAAGGATAATCGGGTGATATAGTCTTTGATAGTTTATGACCACATTTATCTGAGGCCTTAATTAAGTATTAAAAGTCATATTTAATAGATTATTTAATCCTTGTCAAGCTTCATTTCTCTCCTTCCTTGATCTACACTTGAGCGCATTACCTTACACATTCTAAAAACTAACAATCAAACACAGATAGGTAAATATACTTGGGAAGCAAATGCATGGGTCCTTGAGCTGTAATAGAGTGAAAGCTCGTTGCAAGTCACCAGTAAGGTCCCATTCAAAAGTATTGTGACTTTTGATTTTTAGCTAAAATAACTTGATAACGACTGTTAGTTTTTTATAAAGTATTCAATTAAAGGAAAATAACTAAAAATAGGAAAAAGGAAACACCGTTATTGGATAATGCAAAGGAAAAGAAAAAATAGATAGAAAGAGAACAAAGTTATGTTAAAAAGCTAACGTGTTTTAAATAACTTTTAGCTTCTAAAGATAGAAGCGAGAAGCTGTTTGAAACGTACTTAAAGGGGAGGAAAGGAGGTTGGTTACTTGACCTCATGATAGGAGGGGCTCAGGTGGCGTGCCGGCTCCTTTCCCACGCGCTAACTAATTCCCATCATCTCTCTCTCTCAAAGGAGAAATGTTCAGAGTGTTCAATTACTAATTGTGAATATGGAGTTGCGTATATACCAATGAGAGAGGGGTTTTAATTTCTAAGCGAATCAATTTTACTCTCACAGTCAATCAGATACCAGTTACCCAATCTGCTGCAAAAATATGAAACCCCATTTGACCTGGCGGTGTCTCTGAATTGAACTTTCACCGTTAGTTTCTCTTGACGGACTATTATCACAAAACTATAATCTAAGAAAGTACTTGTAAATAGTGCTACACACTTTTGTATTATACCGTTGAACTCCATGGGTTAAAGCTCGTGCGAGTTCGCCTCTCAAAATGCGTAGGAGAAGGTTGCAAAACAAGAGAAGTCAAGTGGTTTGCGTAGTGTAACTTTTTTTTTTTTTTCCCTCTCTTCTCAAACGGAGTTTTAGTTTTGTTTCAAACAAATATACAGCGTCGGAAGACTAGGAGCGCTGTCACCTAGGCTTAGTGTTGACCCGTTGACCCGGCCTTCGTCAGATCCTAGATGGAAGGCTGCGTTTTGTCCCTCCCTTCAACGACGAGAGTAGAAACGTACGCCGACGCGGAGGACAGAGAGACACCCATGTTCTGCTCTCGGCCAGCATCCTTTTTTTTTACCGCCGCGCACGTCAAAATGTGGGTTTGTTCTTTTCAGTTTTTTAAAATGATTTTGACTTTTACTACAGTACCTAATTTTCAAACGAAGTATTTTTTAGATGAAGTCTACAAGTTAATTATATTACACGTTAAAAGTCCAACATCTGTATCATCTAAAATCACAAGCGAGTATTTCTTTCTTCGTAATCTCTATCGCAAACAGATAAAATTCAAAAATTTTAACCAAAAACCAAAAACCGTAGTAAAGAAGAAATATACCCTTTAATTTTACCCATCTGCTCTTGCTTTTTTACGCCGGATCGGAGTTGCCACCCCCCTGTTTGCACGCGCGCGGAGACTATTTGAGTGGTATTCCTACCAGTCTTCCTGAATCCTGACTTAAAAAAAGGGGTATAGCTTTCCCTATCCACGAAGATACGGAATTATTCCATGTGCCTGCGTACGCTTTGCATGCACAAGAAAACAGCACCCTACAAAGCCGCGACACTACAGGTTCCTTCTTTTCATAAGCTCCCCATGCTGCCTGCAAAGTGCTGGCTTTCAGATGGAGAGTATCATGTACTACCTTTGCAAGCTTGTTGTAGCCTTCTGTCCTAGTTTCTTTTAGAGCACTTTTAGAGCACCTTAAAATGCATATAAGCTGTCCAGTCTTTATAATTTAATAGTTCAAACTAGTTAGGATTTAATTATGCTATTATCTACACTACTAGCAGGAGAACCTTCGAATGAATAAAATTGTAAACGAAACAAGTGATAAAAGATTAATTTTTGTGACTTCGTGTGCCAAATCTCGCTGGAGATCATGTAGGACCTGACGACGCTCTCGTCAGGAATCACCTACTATTGGGATAGCATCGAAGTGGGGTGTTCATCGACGGCCACAGCGGTACGGTTTCCTAACGACGTTGTAGCTCAGCGTGAAGAGCTCACCACTAACTGGGTCAACCTTGGGTGGGCGATCATTGGTGACCGCACCTACCGGTGAAGTCAAACAGGCTGACGGTGCGGAGGTCGCCCCGGGCCCAACATGCACGTGGTACGGCATGCGGTCCTCCGACAATGTGAGGAGAGCCCAACATTGGCAGAGTCAACGCCGCGGCTCGCGTTGACCACACCGACGGCCGAACAGCAGGAACCGGCCAAGCCTCGCGTGGCCGTGTATCTCGTTCATGGCCTTAGGGAACATGCACCGTCCGAGCATCATCTCCAGCGTGAGCCAGCTGGTGCGCGTGAACCACTAAGCGTATGAGGGTGCCGTGGCTACCACCGATGGTAGCATCACCGCGTGGAACATCTCATCATCGTCGAAGAGGTGGTGCCCGCCCCATGATGGCAACAGCGGGTCTGCACCGTTCCGCACATAGACACCTCCTACCAGAGCCGACAATATCTCACCGAGGACGCGCATGTTCCTCACCAGCGGTGACTCCGACACCGACGCAAAGCTATCGACGAGCTGGACTACCAGGTCAACGCTGTAGAGCAGCGGCTCCTTCTATTGGGAAACGGGAAGGTTACGTTAGTGTAAATTAAAATTTTTTACCGCGTAAACCAAGAAGTCATGTGAGTAAAAGATCATAGATCGTTACCACTAGATGCACAGTGCGACGGAAGTAGAGTTGGAGCAGCCGATTCAATGAAGAACGTGCCGATGTAGTGGGAGTAGTCAATCGTCCTCTGGTCAATTGTCTCCTCGCAATCGTCCCAATCAGTACCGCAATAATAACAACGCCTCTACCGAGGTCCACACATCCATGGATGAAACACTATGCATCGGCGTGCTAGCACCAGCGCGCACAACAAGAATTATGAAAGGTGACGATTAGGGTTTTGATGGGTGTGTTTCGGGATATCTCTCTCACCTTCTTCACCTCTCCTTATGTAGCATCTAATCAGATTCTTATCCGATACGAGTAGAGATCGAATCCCACTTGAAAACTATCATCCAGTTCCTTATCATTCTAGCCCATTAACTGTGTGACCCTGTAGGTTCATATATATTTGCCTATATGCCGAAAACTCTTTTCCGGTCCATAAGTAGATAGCGGTCCCTAGCAGGATAAAACGACTCCCAAATATTCATAAAGATCATATTAGATGAATCTTTATAGTGCTTATGTACCGATCTCTTTGCCTCATGATACCATATCGAACTCAAGACGAGAAGTGTGCAATCTTGTGATAGCTCGATCCTTCACTCGAACCTGTAGTGGATTACTCAGTTGTGATTGACTCTTCAACCACATTTGGCATGACCATGCACTTTCTTAATATAACCACATCGAGAGACCTAAAAATATCTCTTCTGTTATATAGGAGGGGAAAATTCCATCTTGATTGCTCATATTCCTCCGCATACTTCATAATAAACATGAAAGCTATTTTTATGACTACCTAGTTACAGAGTAGTATTTGGTAACCTCTAAGTAAACTATTACACATATAGAAAATAATAACGATCTCAAGTCTAAGAATTCTACATACATTATATATAAGACCAACTGATAACACTTAAGAATATAATAATTTTCATAGTGACTCAAGGTGGGTCAATCCAATATCATGTTCTCTAACATGTGTCCATATTATTGATTTGATATCCCATATCCGTGATCCGTGAAACATGATCATCAATCAATACATGTGCTGATCTGTAAATTATAATTATCCCACATAATAATATAAGATCAGTGATAATTTAGAATAATATCAAAACATGAATAGAGAGTTCCACGAACAAATAACATACTTGTTAATCAATATGAAATATATTTATTCATTGGATAAAATAACATATTATTCAAAAAATCATAAAAATAGAAGTGATATAATTATCTCTATGATTGCCTCGAGGATATCCCTAACACCTTCATCTCGAGAGGGAAGAGGAGACGGTCTTCTAGAAGGTCAAGTGCCGAAGCAAGGGCATCTTGCATGGGGTTTAGGATTGTTGGTCTGATGGGTGAGTGGTGAGGAGAGCATCATGAGGTGGTGGTTTTGGGAGTGGTGAGAAGTAAGAAGGGTAGGGTGCCATGGTGAGAGTGTAAGGTGAGGCTAAATTTTACAGTTAGAGTAACTTAACCTCAACTTAGAGATTGTTGGGTCACTTGGCTGGTGATGATGATGTGCATGTTGTAGGGACCCTATTGTTAGGTGTCATCTCCTTATGTGTATACTAGCCGATGGCATGAATCGTGTTGATTAATCTGGTTAATTCCTCAGTTGAGCTAAACTGATCCAAAATACCCTCTAAAAAAACAAGTTGAAAAACAAAAATCTATAATACATTCACAAATCAGTGGTTAGATTTTATTTATGCTACCATCTTTCTACTACCAGTATAATGTACCGTAAAAAATCTCTTCTTTTAATCTTTAGCAAGTACATGCTTACTCATCTTTTGGGAGTATCAGGGCATACTCATTGAGTGGTTGAGATGATGTTGCATTATACTCACATCTGCTAATTTATCATATGTTGTACACTATACCATTAGCAGTAGTGAAAATTCAACGTTTAATGCTGAGTGTGCTTTCTAATTAATAAAGCTAGTTCAAGGCCTACACTGCATGCCTTTGTTTTGAAAACAGTCTCATAGGACTCAGAAGGTGTGTGCGTATACATAGCTTCGCAACTATAGCTCGAAGTAAGAAGAGACTTTTTGGCACTTTTAGCGTATTTTGAACACGTATTTACAAGAATAGTTGTAATCGTGCAAAAATTGCAAGAATGTCACTTATACTGCAAGAATGATACTTATATTGTTCTTATTTTTCTTTTCTATGATATAAAATAGGTAATAGTGTAATTTTCTACTTGCATTTTGTAGTTTTTCATATTTCTCCATGAAAAAATTTGACAATTTTTCTACGAGTAAATACGGAATTGATCCAGAAGATCTTTCATCCTTCGGGAATGAAATGTCTTCGCCTCTGTCTCCACCTCAAATGGCAGAGCAGATCCTAGCTGTACCATCTCAGGCTCTATCAATGCCTCTACGTCAGCAAGCTCTAGAGCAAAGAGGTCCAGACTTAGCACATCGGAGGTGTGGACAAATTTAGACAGGGTATTGAAGCAAGACATGGCCGGAGCTCAGGTAAGAGTTGTTGTTTGCAAAATATATCATCATGAATTGTCTGCAAAGTCTTTAGGTGGAATTAGATACTTGCACAGACATGCCTAAAAATGTAAAGAAAAGTAAGGCACAGCCATGAGGTAAACGTAGCTGCAGTACAACCCTGACGGTACAACACGTAACTGGGATTATAATCATGAGGTAGCTCGAGAATCTTTAGCCTGTTTAATTGCTGCATAAGATCTTTATTTAAACATTGGTGAGTCAGATGCATTCGAAAAGTACATTAGAATTGCTCACGATCCTAAATTATCTGAAGTTTATCAGAAGTTGGTGAGTCTATAGGGATATATTATTCTAACTACTTTACATGTATTTATTCTAAATCGCCTGAAGTTTATCAGAAATAAGAGCATAAGTTTCAGAGAATTCTCTTGCAACACTTCCACCAGCACCCACCACAGAAACGAAGACAAATATGTGACAAAATCTTTGGTGCATCAGGATCCTCACAAAAGATCAAGCTCTACATCGTCAAGTGTTAGAGCAATCCATATCAGGGTCCGCTAGGAACTATCACACTTTCTGGATAGCGATCCCATGCCTCACCATACAGAGGATTTCAACATTTTAGACTAGTGGCACGAGCACAAACTAACATATATAGTGATATCCAAATTTAGCATGGGTTGTATTAATCGTTTATGTTTCGATGGTTTATTCCGAGTCTACTTTCTGTCTTTATGGAAGACTATTGAAGGGAAAAAGGACAAATCTTACAAGTAAGATGGTGGAACAGTGAAAGACTACGAACAAGCTGGTGCGCGAGCGCAACACTACGTGGTGGATACAGAGTTGGAACACGTGTTCAACAATCTCTGTCTAGACAGCAGCAACTGCAGTCAAGACACTGACACTTCTTAGAGCATCCATGTATACATTGTATTTTTTTCTGATTTTTTACCTATAATGCTGAGCTATATACTGTACTATTTTTTTTCTTTGTCACGATTTTCTTAAGTTGAGTTTTTTACTTTGCAAAGTTTTTAAGGAGGAGATCATTTAAACATCAAATTTTTCGGGTTGAACGGGTTGGCCAGGTCTTCTGGCATACGCGTGCTAGCCCGGCACAGCATGAACCCCTGCTGAGTCATGTCTAGACTGCTGGCTTAGCCCACGAATCGACGCGACATAATCCGTTTAAATTGACAGTCTAAATAAGCCGTGTCTAACGGACTCGTGACAAATCAGGGCCGTGCCGTGGCGCCCCCATTTGCACAAGTCTGGTCTAGCGTGTGCAACCGCGGACTGGACGGCGTTTTTTATGGAAGCGCGCACGGGAGGAGTGGCCAGGCGCCAGCGGCACGAGCCGGCCGCCCCAAATCCGAGAGATTTTGGTCGAAGCGGACGCGCGCTCGAGTCGTGCGGCCGAGGGAGCGCGCGCGCAGCTTGGGCGCTTCGCTTGCATCTTATCGGAATGGATGGGCAGGGCTGCCGCAACGTGATATGGGCCGCGTCTCGGGCTGAAACGGGCTGTCCATTACGGATACTTCCTGATTTCTGTATACACGATAGCACAAGGGGTTCCTTTGGGCCGGGAAGCTAAGATATGACGGGGCTGGGTTGGCATGAGCCTTCAGCAGATTAACTGAACAAGCACGTTGTTCATCCATAATCTTTTATATAAAATTTGAGTACCTATGTGGTACCTATGTACTTTATCTATAATCTATTAATATAGTGTATTTCTAAAACAAAATAAAAAAACTGCTCATAAAAGAGAGAAGAAAAATCGCATCATCGTCTCAAAACCACGCCAGGAAGAATAAAATCACGTCAAATCGATTAGAATTTAGAGCCTCGGTTCCTGAACAATGACGATATATTAACAAGAATCGCAACACTTCATCGTGACACTCTCATTTCTTCTTCTTTTTTCCGCAACAGCAAGCAATGCAAATGCAAGAACACGGCCAATTCAGATCGATCGCCAAGAACAAGATACAGCCAACCATGCACTTAGGCTCCGTCCGTCGCTTCCTTCAGTGGCCAAGAATGGTGAGGTGGGTGTCGAACGAAGGCAGCTCGTCGTCGTCGTCTACGTCGCCGCCGCCGCTGCCCGGCAAGGACGGCATCCTCACGTCGAATCCTCCCTCCTCCTGGCTCTGCGGCGCGAGGGGGTCCCCCGGCCGGCACATCTTGTCGGTCAGCGGGTTGCACCCTAAGACGCCAGCGCCGCCGGCTGCGGCGTCGGCGTCGGCGTCGGCTGACCTGACGAGCAGCATGCACGCGAGCACCGCGGCGAGCAGCCACACGCGCGTGGACGCCATGACCATAATTATACGTACGTGTGGTGTAGAGGTGGCGCGCACGTACGTTTGTTCCTTGCTGAGTTTGGCGAGGGGAGAGATCGAGGTGGTGGCGCTTTAAAAGGCGGCAATGGAGCGCCGGATTTAGCCAGGTAGGCTGGTTGCGGCCGTTGCGCCATGTCTGTGGCTGTGCTCCGTCTCCACGGTTACAATGGGACCGGGTGTAAAGGAGAAAATCCAAGAATATGCATGCTAGTACAACGGCAAAACAGCATATCGATCTAATCGACTAATCCTTGAATTGATATGCTTGGATCAACTCAACAATCTTCTGTTGACTAGTAAAGTGCCCGTGCGTTGCAACGAAAAACTAAATAAAAGTGATGCATACTATCAAATAAATGTACGGAAGCATTATGGCTTCATCGAAAGCCTGTAAAGAAAAATTTAGCAAATCCATAATACACATAGAATGATTAAAGAAAATTTTAGCAAATCCATAATGCACATAGAATGATTGGTCCAACTGAAATGAAAAAACAAGAGATGCTGGGGCAACTTGAGCATAATCATGCTAAGAACAAGGAACTCTTGCAACAGCTCGAGTGGAATCATGCTAAGGAAAAGGAACTCTTAAGGTCATGATACCCTTGATAATAAGCTCACTTATTGTCACTAACCTAACAATTAACCGACAGCTAATACAATGGACAGACATCTCATGTTCAAGTTCATATTCCAAAATAAATTATTGTGCAGAAAATATCATGGTAAGTTACCAATAAATCATCCCCACACACTTCACAATTAGCAAACCAATATGTCCAACAATGACAAGAAAGAAATATAGACGTTTGACGTGAAGTAATGCTGAAATCGGATGAGAACTATATGACTTCCACTACAAACAATGTACTCAAATTACACAATTGTAGCATGTGGTGTCATGAGATCACAACAACGTTTATACTCCAGCAGAAAAGTACGCTCGTCTTTATAACCAAATATGCACATATATAGCCTTAGCTTGAGCAACGCATGTCATCAGCAAATGAGCCTGGCCTATCATCCATAAAGTAGAAAGTGGCACAAACTTGCTTTGCAAGGTTGCAAGCCTTGTCAGGTGAGTTCAGAATCTCATAATAGAACACGGAGAAGTTGAGGGCAAGCCCAAGTCTGATGGGATGAGTAGGAGCCAGTTCAACAAGAGCAATATCCTCACGAAGTACTTTGTACAACAAACTATTTCAGGATAAACATGTTATTTACTTTAGTAGACCAAAAAATAAAGATCATAAAAGATAATCCAACAATTACCACAAGCAGTAATCATAACAAATCTACCATTGGCGATAAAACTACAAGGCACCTGATAGCTCAAGCAATTATTGTACAAACATTGTAATGATTAACAAACTAACACAGGCTGCCTTGTAGGCCGCCATTGTGCTCTCATTGCTTCCTTCCTCTCGGTACAGTCTTGAATTCAGCAAGGTACCTACATAAAGTTAGAAATTAACCTATCGAGAATTATTTGAAACTATTTTTCAACTACACGGTACTATTACCTTGACGGTGGCCTTACCTTGACGGCGTCGTAGCCGGCGAGGTGGAGCCGGGCGTACTGGAGCATGCACCCGTGGCCGGCGGAGAGGACGAAGTGGTCGCGCGTGGCGGCGGCGCAGGTGGGAGGCGGAGCGGAGGAGGCGGCGCGGGGTGGGGAGAGGGGAGGAGGCGCGCGGGGTGAGGAGGAGGCGCGCGGGTGGGAGAGAGGAGGAGGCGGCGCGGGGTGGGAGAGAGGAGGAGGAGGCGGCGGCGGGGGGAGGAGGCGGCGGGGGGAGGGGGAGGAGGGGAGGCCGGGAGGGGAGGGGAGGAGGCGGCGGGGAGAGCGAGGGGAGGAGGGGGCAGCAGCGGCGCGGGGTGGGGGGGAGGAGGCCGCGGGCCGCGGGGGGAGAGCGAGGGGGAGGCGTGGGGGCGGCGGGAGGAAGAGCGAGGAGGAGGCGTGGGGGCGGCGGGGGGAAGAGCGATGGGTAGGCGTGGGGGCGGAGGGGTGATGTTGGAATTTTAGGGTTTAATCAGATCGTGTGGCTGAGAAGAGAGGAGAAAGATCGAATGGTTAAGAAGTGAAGGAGGGTGGACGTGACGGCAACCACCAACTCCTTCTTTTTAAATAGTAAAGAAAATACTAGGAAATAAATACATAGATAGAAGCTTCCCTGTAGAAACTTGCAATATAATAGGTGATGCATCAAGATAGGGCCTGCAGTTTGTAATCTATGCCATGTAGAAACCTGCATAGTTTTCACTTTCCAGTGGGAGGATGCATGGGTTGCACTCGTCAGCTTGAAACATTTGATAATTATATGCTTAACATTTGCAAAAATGTGACGCAAACTTGTAAAAGGAAGTAAAACACCGTACACGGGTAAACGGAAGGGTGATGTTGCATTGGCTAAGATTTAGGCTCTATTTCAAATAGCGATGTCCTTTGGTTTTCAGAAACCAAGAATTGTTTAAAATACGTTGACTTTTTAACATGGTTTTTTTTATTTCTTTTCTTTTGCGTTAAACAGCGCTGCTATGTCTTCTTAAGTTCGCTTATCACAACGAAATAACTGGGAATGGAAATGGGCAATCTGAAAATCGAAAAATCCTACGATTCAGACGCACCATTCGGGCTGAGTTTTCATAGATGGTAAAGCTTAAGGGTACATATACTAAAGCTCAATAAGCATCCATGATCCAACACCAACAAAAACTAACGTCAGTGCGTTACAATGAAATGATCCAACACAACAGTTCTGCATCTGTGCTACCACCAAGGTAGGCAACCAATTCAATCAAACGTTCGAACTTCTTTGTCGAAATTTCAGTTACCAATGAGGCCTAGCTTGGAACGGGGGAATTTTCCTAGACTCCTGCAGGAACTAAATTGTTTCCTTCCAAATTCCAACGTAACAAACAGCCACTGCACCGAGCAACATATCCAATGATAATGGATATATCCACCAAGATGTTCGACTCCTTCGTACTTCATATCGAATTGTTACTCCGCCACCACCAAGGAATGGCACAGTTACTCGCTGAAAAGCATGACTAAGCTCGATTGCTCAAATAACTTCCAACATGACCAAACTACGTGTGTCTACTGGTCCACTTTAATTTGTCTCTCTCGCAGGAGAAACACATAGCATCGAACATCTCCTAGCATCAACGAAAAAGAAAGAGCAGGTCATGGCCTAACAAGTGAGCGAGACTACTGGTACACCCTGTTTCACCAATGTCAGTATCCCTGAAGGAAAGAACGCACATCCACAGACTGACACGACGCCTAGGCCCAAGGATTTGTGTGATCCAACCAAACGACTATGATGCAAGCATTGTCGCAATTGATCTCAACAATCTCCAAGAGAACACATGGACTGGCTCAATTTACTTGTAGCCATGTAGCATCGAGAGAAGCAGCCAGGTGTTGGGATGTGATGTTTACCTGCGGCGGCCGGCTTCGCGGGCCTTGCGCTTGCGCTCGTCCTTCTTGATCTCGTACCGCCGGCGACGCTTGATCTCCTGGAGCACACCGACCTTGTTAGAGCAAACACGTAGCAGTCGTAAACAGCCACGAACACCTGGTACTCGTTACGACCACACGAAACCGCTTACGACCTTGAAGTCGTTTACGACTACTCCTTGTCGCAGGTACCCGGTAGTCAGTTTCGACCCCTTCAGAGGAAACATAGTTTCTGTCTCTTCAGTTATCGGTCCATATCTTGTAAACTACAGATCCAATCATGTGAAATTTTGCAAGAATGCGGATCCACAAGTCGCTAACAAGCTATCAAAATTTTAGCTAAATCGAACATCATTTGGACCCCCAGACAGATCATCTACCAAAACTACATAATACGGAATTTGCTGCAACTCGAATTGAAAATACTGCTCTAAAATATGATGTTCCTCTATTCCAATCTTCAATTCAACCATATAAATCGAAGACAATTAAGTCAAAAACACACTAACCAAGTTTGAGCTTGATCCGATGATGTTTGATGCTCCGATCGATGTCTTGATAAAGACTATATAGAATCACATGAGCTGAAGCATATCTCTTCTTCTTTTCTCTCACCTCTCTTTGTTTGTTATGTAGGTGTGTGTTGTTCTCACATCACCAGCCCCATTCTTTCCAGTAGCAGAAGGAATGGGGTAGGGTTTTCTTCCCCTCACTAAGGAGAAGTTATTTCAACTGTTTGGTCAAGAGAGCAATCAATAGCTTACAAGCTTTTAAGTTTATGTATTGACTTTTGTGTTTCTTCTCCATGTGAAAGGAGTCCAACCCAACACAATTCTTGCATATATCAGGAAAATTTCTGCGTTGCAAATTAAAGGGTTCTTGCAAAATTTGTATTGATTCCTGCAAAACTACGGTGAAATTATTGCATTCCAAATAGACCTGACGGCAAAGTATTTATGGGTTTTGCTAGATGACACTCGAGTGTTTTTTTTATTTGTAAGCACTCAATTTTTTATCCATTAGATGTTGCTTTGTTTGTGCTTTATGTGATGAGGACATCCCTCCCATGGATACAACCATGTCTACACACACAATTCATCCACAGCAAGTGTTACAAGGTTCACTTACTCGAGCTCGTGCTCGCTAATTTAATTACCAGGTGAATTCGTTTCTAGGTTTGTATATTACTGAGAATAGACCGCTACCTAATGCAAATGATTTAATTGTGCTTAGGAACATGGGAAAGGATGAAGGAGAGGCATGTGGAGTCATAGACATGCATGGAAGGAATAATGAAGGTCATCACGTCACTTTGGAGTTGAGTCAAGCAAGAGTTGAAGTTGAGCTCGTTTTGGAATCAGATTCGGACTGCTGCGATAGTATCAATTTCAAACGGACGTAACTTCTTCATATGGACTCTGTTTTGGACATTCTGGGACTTAATGGAAAGCTTATCAAGTCTACTTTTCAACAAATCCAACCTCATCTTCAAATTCCATCCGAGCCGATCACAATCATCAAAAGAGTCTACGTCTATTTCTGAGTTGAAAAGGGTGCTGCGCCATCTCTATTTGGGCTCATGGGCCTTGTAACCCTAGAGACGTGCGCCCACTTCCCTGGCCGCCACGCCTGGTCATCTCCCTATAAAGGAGCCGCCGCCTCCATTTTCTAAAACTTGGATTTTATTGAGTTTATATTTAGCCATTATGCAAACTTCTGTTCTTCAGTTGTGTCCGACGACCACCTGTCAAGACTGTCTTCGGGATTCCACCTTTGTTTTTCAATACCATCAATCTTATTCGCAATATCAATTGCCTATATCTTATTTTTGCTAGTTCTTCGATTACTCACAAGGATTGAACTTCGTGTTCAAGTTGATCGCGCTTCTAGCTCGGTCAATAACATCTTGGAGTTGGTTCAACGATTGCTAAGACGCAAGCATCGTCGTACGGTTGTAGTTAGATCGCGAGAGTTACCTCCACTAAAATCGATAGGTATCAATTTCATCAAAAGATCGGGCACCCTGTCTCCATCATTATGGTTTTGTTTTCGTAATTTTTTTTGTGTCAACAATGTAATAAGTGAGTAATCAATTTGTTTAGTGTCATCGGAAGCCACAACATAAACGACCAAGTGGCTAGTTTTTTGTTGTGTTCCTTATAGTTTGGTTTGTTCCTCTTTTTTACAAATTATCACATCATTTTTTATATAATTTAATTTATGTAAAACTAGTATATAATTAATGTAAGAAGACTATAAATAAAAGAATAATATGTATTAGAGTATTTCTCAATATATCATATCGCATGCCAATAACTAATGAGCAAACTAGTGGATAGAGGTAGATATACATCTAACGCCTACAAAATTATGCACTCCTTAACAAAATAGTACTTAAATGAGAGGAGAGAAAGCAAAGAAGGATATGTAGTTCGAAAATTGATGTGTATTCGAGTCATAGGAGCTGCTAGTAATCAGCGATATGCTCGTATTGGTGAGATCCCATGTAGGGTGGCTATGCGCTCGCGAAGTTGCCGGGGAGACGGAGGTGGGTTCGAGAAGGCGGCAAGAGCTGCTGTGCGGTGCGTCACAGGTACACGCCTCCAGTCAAGGGTGGTGTGGTCGTCTCGCTTTACCACGGAGCCGGTGTTAGAACTCATAACTGGGAGGACAGTGCACCTATGCCTTTTCTTTTAATAAAAGTAGTTTTAATTTCAACGTAAAAAAAGATAAATAATATATATTCATCGTTTATTATGTTTTAAATAATATATAAATCACTAATGAGGAAACTCGGTTAGCCGTGCCTTTTGTTTCACTAAAAGTCTAAAATCATATAGCTCAAAAAGCCTTGAGAACAAAACTGTCGTTTATAGGCCGCTGCCGCTACAAAAAAAAAAAAAAAAAAAATCTCCACAAGTAGTTTAGGGAAATGACATTTATAGGACAGAGAAATTGTATATATTCCGCCGCTACCAACAAGGCGTCCTGTGATGTAGTACGTAGCTAGCTAGTAACACACCAATTGATCCATTGATTTGTACATGGAGTTTGTTAATGCTGATTTCTGATGGATTAATTGATCGATCGATTTCATCAGGCACCGATCGATCGATCTCATAACTGGACAGTTAATTAGTCTACAGATTACAGACTAATAGTTCTAAGAAAACTAAACACAAGTTAATTGGAACAAGAAGATTAGATTGTGTACACATGCATGGATGGTTATAATTAACTCAAGCTTGAACTCTACAAGTCCTAATCGATCGATCGATACTAGATGTGGACGGGTATGGAGGGGAGGGTGGTGCTCATGCATGAGCCGAGCTTGAAGGTGCTGAGGAAGGAAATCACCGACGACCGCGGCGGCGGCAGCGGAAGGCCTTCCCGGAGGCAGTAGTCGTAGTTCTCCAGCATGGACACGATGTAGCTGAACTCGGGCCGCCTCGCGGGGTTGGCGGACCAGCACCTCTTGATCAGGCTGTTGACCACCGGCGGGCAAGCCGGCGACAGCGGCGGCCTGGCGTTCCTATCGCAGACGCCGTAGGCGGCCTGGACGGGGGTCATACCCTGGAACGGCACGAGGCAGGTTGTGAGCTCCCACAGCACGACGCCGAAGCTGTACACGTCCACCTTGCGGGTGTAGGGCTTGTCGCGGATCATCTCGGGCGCCATCCACCGGTACGTGCCCATGCTGGTGCCGCCCTTGCCCTCGCCGGCGCCGCCGCAGTGGGCCTCGAGGCAGGACGTGCCGAAGTCGGCGACCTTGACGCGCATGTCGTCGTTGAGCAGCAGGTTGTGCGACTTGAGGTCGCGGTGGATGACGCCCTGCGCGTGGAGGTACTCCATGCCGCGGGAGATGTCGAGCGCGAGGCGGAGGATGGTCTCCGGCGAGAGCGAGTAGGGGTCCTTCTTGTGCAGGTACATGCGCAGGGTGCCCTGCGACATGTACTCGGTGATGATGCAGTACAAGGGAGGCTTCTTGCACGCGGCGATGAACTGCACGATGTTGGGGTGGTAGAGCCGCGACAGGAAGGCCACCTCCGAGTTGAACTGCTCCTCCAGCACTCGCCGCCGTTCGTCGTCGCTCTCCGGGATGCGCACCATCTTCACCGCCACCGCGCGCTGCCTGTAGATGCCGCGGTAGATCCGGCTGTTGGACCCCGACGCGAATTTGTTCCCGATGAACAGCTGCGACAGGTCGGCCATCCACTCCTCCCGCCGCCCCCCGGCGCCCTCCGCTGACGACGAGCTCGCCTGGTCCCCTACCCCCGCGTCCAGCAGCATCGACCACGACTCGAGGCTGTCCCACCGCTTCTTCTCCATCACCTCCATCTCCGAGTACGACGACGACGAAGGCCCCCAGGCGTACGACGACCCGTACGGGAGCGGCGCGGCATGCTGGCTCTTGCTCCCGGCCGGCCGCCGCGTCCGGAAGCAAGAAACCATCGATCGGTGGAGCGACCAAGAAATGATGCACGCACGGCCTCAGGCTTCAGGGGGATACCATATATGTATGTACATACGCTCGGCGTGAGTCCGTGTTCATGTCGGCTTAGCTATCCGATCCGAACAAGGAAAGGTGATCATTCGCCATGGCGGCGGCGGGACACGCTTAATGCCGACGCGCCATTGCGTGCATGCTTCGCGCCACGGGTCTCTTGGAGGCTACGAGTCTAGCTACTAACTATATGCAGGCACGGCGGCAACTGGGTGGCAACGAGATTTAATTTGTGGTTCTTGATTTTTTTGGTGTTGTTTCTGCTCTCTGCTCTGGTCATGAGCTGGTGATCATGGCGACGGCCGGATCGATGCATGGACAAGACGGCTAAGCTTTCTGGGAGGATTGTTCGGGAAGTTTAATTGTCGCTGTTGCGGTGATGGATGAAGCCGGAAAGATAAAAGTGGGGCTTCAAGGATGTCTCGTGATGAAGCTAGCTGATCGATCATGAAAGTTGAGTCCAGCAATTGCCTTCAACTAATCAACTTGCTGCCATTACTTTTTTTTTCCCCTTTGGTAATTAAGGATATTCATAGGTCAAGTATTCAGTTAGAGGAAGAATGTAGGGGAAGTTTGAAATGCAATATTTTAACAGGACTGTGTCATCTACGTTCTGCACTATATCAAGAATGTGCTGCTTCCTATTTTTCATCAAACTAAATAGTAAGTCGTTCGCTTGTCCGATTGACTTGTTTAAATTATGTTTCTATATATTTTTGAAGTACAATGATTTGCCTGTTGTTAGTACTGTTTTATACATCATTAGTTATTTGTTATATTTGCCTCTTAGTAAAATTTGAACTTAAAATATTGTTTACATTTTTAACAAGTTTAACAAGAAACAGAGTAATTCCTAGATAGATTCTATGAAAAAAATACATCAGATCTTCGCATGCTTTGATGCGCTACATGTATTGGCTTGGAACAATTGATCGAGCATCGAATGTCGACACACAACACATCCCTGTATGAATTTTCTCGTATTCCTTTGAGAAGAATTGAATTATGCCATGTAAAATTCCTGTGTTTCCAACAAGCGAGGTCTTGACCAAGCTTTATTTAAGCGCCAATTTTCATGTGTAAAACCAAACAAAATTACGACATAAATATTTTGTAAGACAATTTTGCTCACAAATTTTCATATGGCTAGCTAATCCTTTTTGTAAGACAAATTTATATGGATAACCTAGATATTCACAGAGATGTTGCAGGTCAAAACTTTTTTTGTGCACACGTTCTACATTGTCACTTTGTGTGTGTGTGTGTGTGTGTGATTGGAGGAAGTATTGCTTGTAGAAATAAAAAAAATCTAAGCGGGTGAAAACGTGGTTTTCATCCTTTTTCTTCATAATGGCGCAGAATGTTGTTTTCAACAAACTGATCATGATAAATCCTGTCACTTTTGCCGGTTCTGAGGAAGGTAGGCCTTCAAATTTTCAGGTAGATACTGGTCCGACAGGCACGGCTCATATTACCTCACCAAATACGTCATTTCTTACATGCAAGTAGGCATGCACTCGAGCAGCGAAAACACAAGAGAGCACTACTTGTGGCCGCTTCGGGCAGCCCGATCTGGGAAGGCAATTAAGCAGATATGTAGAATCCTACTGTGAGGCTGTGAGTGAGCGGTAGATAAGTTGTCCTGTTTGTTTGCTCGAGAGGGGTCATAAGTCATAAACCATAAACTGACCATAGTTAAAGAAGCTAGTAGCTTATACTATACATTGGGCTAAAAACACTATTTTTGCCCTTTCTAAGGCATAGTTTTGTAAGTTTAAAGGTTAATGCTCGTTCGAAAAAAAAACATTTTAATTTTATTGTTTCATCTCTGTAGATGGGCACCTCTTGATTCTTGGTCAAGCTCCGCCACTGGCATGCGCTTCATTTTAGCCTTATTGCATCTTCTAGCCTGCTCTAGCAGTAATTTGCTATCTTTTGATGGTGAATTCTATTTAAAATTTTTTAGGAGTGATTTGAGAAAGTTAGTTTAGGGGAAAACAGTAGGAATGGTTTGAGAAAGGTGATGTGCTGTATACCTAGGACTCCACTGAATGCTATTGTATGAGGTGTGGTTTTTTAAAAATAACATGTTGGACAGGGCTCATGTTGGAGCCAGAGCACAAGCTACTGGGTGGTTGATAGGCTTGAATGGGCTCTTTTTTTCAAAGGCTAGGACAATAATGCAATTAAGAAACTGTCGAGATAAATGGCCCCGCATGGCTCAAGATGGGAGACATATCTTGGGCCGGCCCATGAGTCCAAGCTTAGCTGTTAGTCAAAGTGTGTCCAAGTTTTGACTTTTGACTCGCGATCCTCTCGGAAAAAGTATTTTTGACTTGTAAGAGCTTGTTTAGAACGCCTCGCATGAATTTCAAAACGGTTCAATTCGTATAAGAAACCAGAAATTTTTTATGTTCCAAGCGAGACTTGGCTCTGTTCATTTAAACTTAACCTTTTAGCTTTTAACTTCTAGTTTCTTACTTCTTAATTTCGTCTTTTTCTAATTTTTTTAATATTTATTTACATTGTTTATGATAATAGAATTTATTTTTATATTTTTAAAAGTTTTAAATTTTTAATTATACCAAAAAACTAACAACAGTTATAATAAAAAATCTCAAACAGTACAAAAAACTCAAAAACCATACCTCCACCGACGGGGAAGCGGGGGAGGCGGCGGGGGAGGAGGGGGTGGCGGAGAGACTGAGTGGGGACCAGGGAATGGGGAGTGGGTGGGGTCGTGGGGACTGGGGACGGGTCTGGGGAAGTGCCGAAGTCGGGTGGACTGGGGAGCCGCGCGCCCACGCGTGGGGCGGGGCCGCAGGGGCCTGGGCGCCCGGGTGGGAGCTTTGGGCGGGAAGTGACGTGTCAGCACGGGAGGGGGGCCGGGGCCAGGTGTCAGCGCAAGGAGCTGGGAACGGTGGGCCGGTGGGAAAAAAGGGTGGAGGAGGGGGCCGGATGGGGAAAAGAGAGTGATAGTTTGATGGATATGAAAAAAGCTGATAAACTAAAAAATTCTTCACAGAAAAAGAGTGTGGGATTTTTTGTTCTGAGAGAACGGTCACTAACGTTCGAATGCAACGTGCCAACGTTCAGAAAATCAACGTTCAGAAGACTAACGTTCAAAAGATAACATTCGGATTTTATGCTTATAAATTCACTCCCTTCGCTCTACAGTTTCTTTCCAGAATCACAGATTCGCATAGCTTTATTTCTTCACTCCCTCCGCTCTGCAGATTCTTCCCATAATCACAGATTCATAGAGCTCCATTTTTTCACTCCGCTTCATATTTCTTCACAGAGCTTCTTATTTATTTCTTCTCATTTCACAAATTTATTTCCTATATTTTCTGCATTTGTACTCTTTATTTATTTATACTTCTTATTTATTAACTAATCACCATGTTACTAAGAAGCCGCAGTACCAGGGAGCACTCAAGCAGTATGCAAAGGAGTCGAAGCACGAAGAGGACGGCAGGGGCGACTTAGTGTAAGCTCCCACCGTCGCTCTCCTAGTCCTCCGGCTTTTGACTCCCGTTGATGCTCGTTGGCTCTCGCCAAGCGTGGAGGACTACGGCATGGATGACCGTCATATGGACGGTACACAAGGCTTCAAAGATTATCAAGGCGGTTCGGGGCCAATGGAGAGTCTAGAGATCCCTCGTCAGCCCGCGGACGACAACACTGGCGGGTCTGGACGAAAGGCGACTTTGCTGAAAACACATGACCTGGAGCCAAGAAATCCGTGATGGCGAAACGGTAGAAATTGCAACTTGTAATTATTGTAATGCTAAATTAACTGCTCCTACAGCTGTAGGTACAAGACACCTAACCGACACTACAAAGCATGCTTACGCAAGATGGCGGCATAGGGCCGAGGGGGATAGTGCAGGCGTACGTTGATCTCGAACGCATGAACGATCTAGATATTGATAAGTAGCTACTATATACTATGTTGTTATAGTTAATATGTACATATATTGTTACTGTACTCTTTTTCTTACTCGGGAAACCCCACTCTATGGCGTAAAGTTTTTAACGAGGTAGTAACATTGTATTTTAAAATATCAATGCAATTACACTTTTCCCGAAATATTTACGTCATTGCGTGCCGATGTTTTCATACAATTAATTCAACTTCAATTAATTTCAACGAGACGGGTACGAGAGAAAGGAAGATGACGGACGTCGCCACAATTGTTGTCGCCGCCTTTGTCGTGCATAGTTGCTTTGGACTGGGCTTGGGTTGACACGACACGAATGCTGGTACGGCGGGTTTTGGGCTGTGTTTGGGCCTGACCGGAGGTGAGGCGGACTGGCACAGCACGGCACGCTGGGATGACTAGACCGAACCAGCACGACACGAATCGATCCAAAGCACGATGGGTCTGGACTATGCCGGTACGGTACGGCTCAACTCCCACCTCTCCCACCTCTAGTGCGACAACGGGTCTTAAATCAAGCTCATTGATTTATACACGGTATAATACACAAGAATAGGCGCGTAAAATATGTATACTCCAACTTAATCTCGTCGTGATTGATTTATGCCGGGAGTATATGATGGACAAAGAACAAACAAATTAAATATAAATACAGTTCCTGTCCAAAAATACGTATACGATCGAGTAGATACTCCGTAGTATTTAAGGTCGGATTAATATTATAATTCAGCTGCTGCATCACTCCCTGACCACTGGGAACAGGCACCTGTACATCTGCACAAACACAAAGCACGCAGAAAAATTAGCTCCAAGAAGCGTCAAATAATTTTGCAGTAATAGACGTAATTAGTACTCCCTCTAATCACAAATAAATATCTAACATTTTTAAAAATTTAACTATATATATATAAATATTTAGGTTGAATACATAAAAGTCATATATATATGAAAAATATTTTTATAATATTATAATTTTATTAGATATTACAATTATATTATAATAAAGATTAGTGATTAAAATTATATTTTAAATATCGTATCAATCTTCAAAAGCATATGTATTTATGACTAGGGGGACGCAGCAGCTTAAGTAAGCGCACCTTTGATAGGAAGGATTTCTTGGCCTTCTTCTGGGGGCGCCGCGCCGGCGCCACCCGCTCTGGCGACAGCTGCGGCGGCACGTCCGGTACGGCGGCCCTCGCCACCTCCCGGTGCCGCTTCACCTTCTCGAACTGCACCGTGAAGCCCTGCGCCGCCGCCGCCGCGTTCTGCTCGTCCCACACGCCGAACTTGGGCACGGCCGACGCCTTGGTACTCGCCTGCGTGCAAAAGCACAAACACGTCAGAGCTCACGTCGCGAAAGGTGGTCGCGCGCGTCGGCTCAGCTCAGTCGCTTACCGTCGGGGGGACGTGGCGCGGCGGCGAGGCGGCCACTCTCGGCGCGCCGTGGTGGTGCCTCGGGCCTGGGGTGGCGCACGCGCCGGCGCTGGCGCCGTGGCCGCCGCCAGGTTGGGTCGGGTAGTTGTTGCTGTACTGCGGCTGGTACGGCTTGGGCGGCGAGAACTTGCTGCCGCGACTGCTGGCCTCGGATGCCGCGCTGCTGCCGTTGCTCCCGTTCCTCCGGTGGTAGTACCTGTTGCCTCGCTGCGCCTGCGCGGGGTGGTGCTGCGGCCGGTGGTGCGCCGGCGCCGGGGCGTGCCCGTCGCGGTGGCCGTGCGAGCTCGCCGGCCTCGAGGACGCGTTCCTGCTCAGGTTCTCGTAGTGCTCGTAGGGGTCGAAGTCGTAGTCGTCGAACGCCTTGGGCGCCGGCGCCGGCGCCGCCGTCACTGGCGCGCCCTTGTTCTCGCGCACCTTCTCGAAGAAGACGGTGTACCCGATGTTCTCGGCGTCCCACGACCCGAACTTGGGAACCACGGTGTGTCCCTGCACGTACGCACGTACACGAATATTAATGAACTAATGCAAACTTTGGTAATTATAAACGCGATGTAATTTCACCACGCACTACTAGTATTTACACGATCTAATCTAATCTAATTTAATCTTTATTTACCAAGGCATTTTGCCAGTAGTTAATTTAATCTTTATTTACCAAGGCATTTTGTCAGTAGTTAAAAATCTACATTTCTTTTTTGGAATTGTAACAAGTTGTAACTAACAGTCTTAAATACCGAGAGGAAAACATGACAACCGAGCACCTCCAAAACCAAGGTATGGTTGTTTCTGATTTCCCTAAAAAGTTAAAAAATCAACTGTTAGGATGGAATGGTTTTTAAAACGGATTTTTTAAATGACTTCTTGAACCTAAAACCATATAAATTATCTATATCAGCGTCTCTGTCACCTACTATCATATCGAAAAGTGTAAGTAAAAATCATCGACCACAATCAAAAACCACCTGTGACAGCAAAAAAAAAAACACCCCAGGCCAGACGTACCAGGCTCCCAGCTAAGATCAATTAATATATGCGTGTCATGCTACAGAAATGTCAGCTCAGCAACAGCTAAGTATATGTTACAATAAATATATTCTCCTAGATGAAAACATAATCATGTGGCGTACGTATTGCTTTTGCTGGAACTTAAAGAATTAACCAAACGTACGCAAAACTCCACCTGCCAGATGCTTTCAATCAGCCATGACAGGTGCGCCATCGCAAGTCGTTTTCGTCTGCAGGAGGAGTCGCTTTGACGCCTAGTAATCGTCCATAGCAAGCAAAGCTCAGGTTGCTTTTATTTCTCCGAAGCATTCTTTTGCTCATGCCAAGATAAGAGAGACCGCACAGCCTGTGGCTTTGCTATCGTATGATTATCCTTTTAGGTGAGATGGAGTGAGACCGGTGAATCATAGCACGGATCACGCCATGTGCCGCCGGCAACGCCGGTCTCCGTCCGTCGCCTTCAGTTTCCGGGTCGGCGCGGCGCCTGCGACTTGATTCAGGGCGTTGCATGTTCAGATCCGTGAGCCTAGCTAGCTCCTGCCCAACCGTCACCCAAAGCATGCATGTTGCCAACTTGCTGCTTAAACATGGGAGTCGGAGTGACGATCATGATCCTAATGTGATCATGGGCAATTGTATGTATACCACACACCACCACAGAGTAATTAGAGAGAGAGAGAGAGAGATCATGCATGCAAATGCAGCAATCATGGGCACACATTGTAAATTCGTAATGAACCAGGAAAAGAAAAGTTTCACATGGTCAGGCTGGCAGTAACATGCAGCGCTAGATAACCACAAGCTAGCTCGCAGGCATTGCATCAAATTAGGTCACAAAAGAAAGAAGCAGATGCATATGTAAATGTGTTACTCACAGCCATGTGTATCAGTGTATGCTGCCTGCTTGGTGAAGAGTTGATCAGAGGATGGTGAGGGCCTGCTTCGTGTTTCTTCTTCCTTCCTTGTCTCTCTTCTTCTCTCCCCCTTCCCTCCTGATTGATCTCAAGAGGAAAGGAAAGGGAGAGAGAGCAGCAAGCAGGCAGGCAAGAACGACGGATGGGCAGGGCAGGGCAGGACAGAGAAACCCCCAGGAACGGTTTTTGATTGGAGATTCAGAAGCTTGGAACTGACAGTCTGCTAATTAAAGGGGAGCTAGCACAGCGCACACAGCTGTGCAGAACGAAACGAAACAAGGGCAGTTGGAATGTGCTGTTGTGCTTTTATGTAGGTAATGTACGAAGGGAATATGTGGCATACACTTGTCCTTATGATGTGCTTATCGTGTACTTATACTAAAAAGATAAAAAAAAAATATGAAAAGATTGTAAATACACTTTATAGTTTACTTCACCTATGTATAAAATTTGAAGTTTAAATTTACTTTATGTTAAGAGTACCAAAAAAGAAAAAAAATTCTAAAAATTTTTTTTAGAACTTTTCGTAACTTTTTTAGATTTTTTAGAACTTTTCGTAACTTTTTTAGTTTGAATATACAGTGAGTACACCGTAAGAATGAGTACATTCTAAACGTTTCCGTGTATGTATGCGTAGGGAACAGAGATGCAGCGGAAGGGAACTGGAAAGGAGACGAAAGAGCAAGGAACAGCTCAAACCTTAAGCTCCTATGGTCCTACCTACGGAGGACAACAGGACAGAGGACAGCGGTGGTTGCTCGCCTCGCCGTTTCTTATTTGTTCTTTTGCCATTGCCACCCTTTGACGGCTTGACCTGGTTCCTGGGGCATCAACGTATAAGTATATACTAGCTTATTATGACTGATTTGTTGCCATATTCAAACGACCATTGTGTCTCTGTTAGGTTGGTGAACAAATGTTACAAACTCGAGATCTGCGTTGTATGATTAGTAGCTTCTGTTTTTATCTGAAGCGTAGACATATTCCCTTGTCTTCTGAGCTTTGATTCATACGGGTTACGTTGTAGATAGCATCGGAGCCTTTCAGTTAGGCTAGTTGGAATTGCTCGTTTTGACTGAACAAACCACAGCCACGGGAAGGCAAACCTTTTTTAAGCAAGACAGAAATATACGTCATGCCAACAGATGGGATTGAGGGGAGGAATTCGACAGCTTTCATTATATCGCTTTGATAACTCAGTCACTGGATTGTGGTCGTAGTAGTAATGTACTATACTAGTAAGGCGTACATTTGTTCCCTAAACAAAAGATCAAGGGGTACATTTGTAGAGGGAAGTACTATTCAAAAGTAAGCAACAATTGGTCCCCTTTTCGGCACACCAAACTAGTACTACCAGTACAGGGTACAGAACCCTATTAGCCGGATCACATTTCATCGACAGCTGATGCATTAATGGTTATCGCAATTGGAAAGGGAACGAACGAACGATTGACAGAAGCAAGCGGACGCACCGCCGGTCGCTTGATGATGCAAAAACTAGAAATGGCCCCATAAGCTTTATTGCACCAGCGAGATGTCCAGCTCTGAGCAATCCATAATCGCCGTCGTTGTCATCCGAATAGCACACAGAATTGTATAGTCACCGGCGCAGCATCAGGCACATGGGGAGACGCTTGCCCTTGCATGTTGATTAGCAGACATCATCGCGCGAGATCTGGAGCAGCTGAAGCAAAGGGCAAAGGGCAGAGCAGTAGTTTAGTCAAGAAGATAAATCTAGTCATGAATTCATCGTGAATTAATAGCAGCAGTGTGGGAGCAAATGCTACAATAAAATATCAAGATACACTAGCCATACAGATAATTCTGCACAAGCGTCCACATTATCATGGAAAGTGAGCGGTTGAGCATGCAAAATTTGCGGCAACTTTGGTGGGTGGGTAGATAACTTTAGATTTCTAACAGGAATAAGTATTATTTTCTGACACCATTCATCAACCATGGTATGGCCATCTCACTTTTTTTTCCTTACAAAGCAACAATAAGCAGAAAGACACAAGTGCACAGCAGTACTGAACACGAGAAACAAAGGAAAAACAGAAACAAATTTCAAAGACCAGTTCAAAGCTCACCATGTCTCTAATTTGTTCTCTGAAAAGAGAGTTATGGCAAACATCATAGACACAGCAGAAAATGGTCATCACCATGACCATAGCTCCATAAGCACTCCAATAATTCACAACACAATAAGCCAAGCACAAGAGAATAGGTATTAACAGTGCTTAATCATAGCCCACGGACAGGTTATGCTGTATTACCAGATAAACAAGTGGATAGTCAGTGATCGGGTCTGGTGGAACAAGTGCCATCAATAATAGTACATAAAATGGTAAAGAATCAGGTGCATGTGAAACCAACAATCATTGAGTGGCCCAAGAGAAATAGATTGGAAAAAGAGATGTCCACAAGAGAGATAAGAGTATGCATGTAAAACTGATGCACCAAATATATTTGCATGTGACAAAAATAATCTATGCACAATTCAGAGCCACTGAGAAAATCACTGTCAATGGAGGGATAGAAATGAAATAAGCTCGTGGAGTGATAATGAATATCATGAGTAAAAAAATGAGCACAGCAGAAAACAGTCATGCTACAATAAATCAATGACAGGCCAAAGAAACAAATGCATTCGATAACAATTTCTACAAAGGGCGAATATGTGAAACCATGCCATAAGCCCATAACCATCTGAATACAACTAAGTGCGCCCTCGTATAATCACTGAAGTAAGCCCACCTGGATAGAACAACTGTAGAAGAAAAAACCAGAGGCATCACCAAAAGGTGGTAAAAACTGACAAGACTGAAATGAGTCAAGACTCGCAAGACATTAAATCTCAAGAGAACAAAATCTTCTGCAGCCCAACAATGGTAACATGTACATTTTGTTTTTAGATATTACCTACCATACATGCTATATTAACTGGTATGGTGGTACTAGAATAATATTGTGTAGTTCATTGGATCAATCCTCATTGCATGAGTCCTCACACATTAGGTTCAACGAACCTGAATCTGGCTGTAAAGAATAGTTCTTGTTCTTACCATTGTCACTATCGGTGTAGAATAGCATGTCAGGGAACACCGTCATGCCCACTGATAACCTTAAATCCAACCAGTCAGTTGGGGTAACAGGACTGGACAGACAAGTACTAAAATGCAAACAAAACAGGCAAGTCAATATCACAAAAGCTCCAGCAAATATCTTCCTAAAGAAATTCCATTTTTAGTGAATCATACTTTGTTCATCCCAGAGTGGGAAGAGCCATTAACAGGTTAGTAATGTGTTGACAAATGACAACAAAGAATATATAGCCCTAGTATAATTGTTAACAGCTAGAAAAGAAGCACCCACAAACCAACCACAAGTATTATAGTCAGTTCCACTCCCTGCTGTCCTGGCTAAAATCACTCCCAATTGCAATAGTTTTCCGCTAGTTTGTCAGCAGAACCATTCCAGTAATCCACAAAGCTGCTCCATCACCTTTCTCCAATGGTAGATCCCCACATTGGTTAGTTTACAGTATTTGTTGCTTGTTCATGTATCAGTTTTACCATTGGGACCCTGAAAAGATATAAAGCTTCCCAGATAACAGCTACATAATGTTGCATTTACAAGACATCTCACATGATATCTGAGTTACTTTTTCTTACCATAGGTTCACAAATGCAGTACTTAAAAACAGATGGGGCAGGCCCAATTTTTAGGACCAAGAAATGTATGATGACTAGTTGACTACATAGAAATATGATAGTGATATTATAAAATTCACCAACTTATAGCACAATAAGGAATTCAAATCCACATGAGAAGCACATGAAACTTCAAATAGAAAGTATATAACCAATAAAAGACTAAAAGTACACAACTAGCAACTGAGCAAAAATGCTTGAATGAATCATGCTAAGGTCCACTGCTGCTTAGGGAGAATAGTATATGAATTCGAGAACGAAAAACTTTTGCCTACATAATCAGACATACTACCATAGTAATTGCCAGAGCATGTTCTCTAGAGGATACCAAAATATTCTATTTTCACCTAATTGAAACATTAAAAGGGCTACTAAGAGAGGAAAAAAGCAGTGCATTGGTGTAGCATACCTGCATAAACATTGAAATTGGATGGAAATGTTATTACTACCCATTGAAGTTCACAAAATGTTTACATGGCAAACAAAACTAATGCGTTGCATATCAGAACTTTAGCAACTTAAAAGACAATCCAATTTGCTATGATGCACCCAAAAACCAGAATAGTAGAATACCGCACAATCTATAAGAATATGACGTTCAAGATAATATCATAACTTCCATATAAAACTCAAAATTTATCCTTAAGAAGTACATAAAGAGTTCAAGACATCTTACTACTTGGTAATCAAACTCAACTTTTTGCAATAAAAATTTTTATACATATAAACAAATTATCGTACAACAAACACAATGTAATACTAATTTCAATACGGTAATAGTATTTTCTTCTCTTTTCTTATCTCCTCACATGAAAGTAAGAAGAGATACATAATAGAATTGCAATTGCTGCGCCATCCTTCCATGTACAAGTGGCAGAAGAAATGTGAGGTTTAGTAGGCAAGCCTGAAAATCAGCAGTGCAATAAGGTTTGCTAAATTTTGTTAGTATATATCATACAGAAAAGACTATCAACACAGAATAACAGTATATTCAATTATTCAAATACCTTTTAATTTGCATGTTATTCCATCGCCATCACACTTGATGCTACTAGCATGACTTTGCTGGTTATAAGAATTGATCATGTTATCATCTTGGTGTCAACATGCCATATGGTACTACAAGGCAGTGAACCTGACATTACACCAAGTAGAATCTTATACTTTCGGCATGACTTGATTCTGATGATTTCAGCTCATGAGTTATCAGATTCCAAATTATCCATGCTAATGGTTTTGGGCTAAATTCCAATTAATGAATTATTCATAGATGAAGTTATCTACATTCTAAGCAATTACAGATCAGCTTCTAAACTTGGCTTATTTGACTTTGCATCACACAAACATGGAATCATCTTGAACAGCAAAAGTGGGCTTCTCTTATTCTATGACGGACATCTAGAACAATGTGAAACTAGTTATAAGAACCAAAATTGTGGATCAAAATGCATCATATGTTAACAGAACATTATGATAGCTATAGCAAAGTAAGTTTTCTAATGGTACTTGAGGAATGATGAAAATATTCAGGTTGAAGGTGGTAGTAAGGTTGAAACATCTAGAACAAAGTGAAACTAGTTATTAGAACCAAAACTGTGGATCAAAATGCATCACATGTTAACAGCACATTATGATAGCAATAGCAAAGTAAGTTTTCTAATGGTACTTGAGGAATGATGAAAATATTCAGGTTGAAGGTGGTAGTAAGGTTGAAATGCAGATCCACATCATTCCTTTAACACAACATCTTTGAGCTCTATATTTCTAGCATTTAAGTGTCCCTTACTACATCTTACTACAAGCCTTCTGATCATTCTTGTGAATAGAAGATTTTGCAACCTCTTCAATTCCAAACAGATGATACAAAAAGAGTAAAGGATAAAAACAAGATGAGCACATGTGGCTAAAGATCAAAATAAGTTACTTTAGCTGTCTGTTTCCTCACAAGAGGAAGCAAGTAGAATGTTACTATATTACAGCACAACCACAGCAAGCTGCCGCAGGACTTGCAATCATCATCACCATCACCGGCAACAAGCAGGCAGATGCGTAGATCAGGCCATATTAATCATCATCAGATCAAGTAAACAACAACAACATAGATGATGGGGTTCGTGTCGGCCACGAGAGAAGGGAAGAATTTTTCTTTTCATCTTTCTCTAACCACCGGTGGTTCAACTTCAGAGACGCAGCGCCGTCAGCCTCAGCTCCTCGTCGTCATCGTAGTAATTACATCCAACGCCGCCGCCGCTGCAGCCCAGGGACAGGTTGAGGTCGAAAGGGAGCGGTAGCCGGCAGGACGGCGAGGTGGCGGCGTCCGTGCAGTCGTCGTCCACCACCGAGGCCGAGGACCCGCAATCGCTGCGGCAGTCGCCGTCGGGGATCGGAGGCGGCGGGGGCCGCGGCGGGAGCACCGGCCGCGGCCGCGCCCCGCCGAAGGACTCGACGGTGGAGCTGAGGCTACTAGTGGCCGGCCGGGCCGCCGCCGCCACGGCGACCGACGGCGGGGCGGCGGCAGCGGCAGCGGTGGGGTAGGGCGGGTACGTGGCGGGCAGGTGGTGTCGGTGGTGGGCGAGGTGGGGGTGGGGGAAGTTGGTCTTGGCCTTGGGCCCGCGCAGCGCGCGCGCGGCGGCGTCGTAGGCGCGGGCTGCGTCCACGGCGGAGTCGAAGGTGCCGAGCCAGACCCGCGCCTTCTTCGCCGGGTCGCGGATCTCCGCCGCGTAGCGCCCCCACGGCCGCTTCCGCACCCCGCGGAACCGCGCCTCCACGTCCCCTTCCACTTCCACCCCCGCCGCCGCGCCGCCCCGCCGCATGCCGGCAGGCCAAGCCACAGGATTCGAAGCTCGTATGCTCGTGTATAGGAGGGTAGAAATGGGAATTGGAATCGGAATTGGGATTGGGGGATTGGGAATTGGGAAGAGGAGGGGGGATGGTGGGGAGGAGTTAGTTGGAAGGTTTGGTTGTTTGTGCTGCCACCGCCCACCCCCACCCGCTCGCTCGCCTCCCACCACCACCACCACCACCCGCTTCCCAGACCGCCTGCTTGCCTGCCTTTTTCATCTCTCCTCTCCTCTCCTTTTTCTTTTTCCTACTTCTTTTTAGACTTTTTTCATGGTTGTGTCTGCGTGGTTGTTTAAATTTTAATTGCCTTTTGGTTTTATCTTTTCTTTTCTTCTGAAAGATTTGTTTATTGGTTTATTTAGGTAAATGCCACTACAAAATTCTCACTTTCAAATTATGGCACTGCAAAGTTCTTTTTTTTAAATATGCTATTGCAGAGTACAAAATCTTTAAAATATACCATTACAAACAATTTATGACTGTAATACCTCTGTCTTCTTCTTCCTCCTCCTCCATCGTCGCATCCTTTCTCATCCATGACCATTGACTCATTACTATACCAAATCGACGGCCATTGATGATCTAGATCTTGGTGACGAAGTTGACGCAGGTGAAGGGGTTAAGAAGCACGGAGTAGGGCAGGCGTGACCCCCTGGGAAAAACGGTGGCGACGACGCATCTCATGTTGAGACCATGATGATTGACAATGGTGACGACGCCCCATGACATAGAAAAGTTGGGCGGCAGTGGCGACTAAGGAGAGGAGGTCAACAGTGGGATTGCACCCAAGAAGGCAGCCCGAGCGGCGGCAGTGCCCGCACCATGGACGTGATGGTGGTGACCTAGTTGTCTCGGTGGCGGGGAAGACAACCCGAGCGGTCGAGGGAGGAGAGGAAGACGATAGTGAGAGGCCGCCATCAGTGACGAGGAGGTGTAGAGCGGGAAGGAGAGGCTGTGGCAAAGAGAGGTTGTAGAGGAAGGAGCGAGCAGTGGAGTGGTGGCATAGGTAGGGCGGCCATGTGAAGTGGTAGAGGAGGTGGGGATTAATTGGGAGGGGTAGAGGGGAACGAAGAAGGTGAGGATATTTTGGTCTAGAATGTCATATATTTAATTTTACCAACTTTGGAGTTGTATATTTTGAAAAATGAGCTTTGTAGTAACATATTTGGGAAATAAGAATTTTGCAGTGATATATATCTAAATAAATCTTGTTTCTTTGGCTACACAAAGTGGTGGTGTTTTGGCAGGTTGAGATCCGGTATACTTATGTGCTTTGATGTGCTCCTAGTGTGTTTTGGGAAATGGAAAACTTGATGAAAAGTCACTGCATATGCCACACTATCCTTAATGCTCATCTTTACTATTTTAAAAGAAGGAGTTGGTGGTTGAT
Organism: Melocanna baccifera; assembly: GCA_036346265.1. NCBI lineage: Eukaryota > Viridiplantae > Streptophyta > Magnoliopsida > Poales > Poaceae > Melocanna > Melocanna baccifera. Next base: position 15,424,997 of record CM070681.1, read on the forward strand.
GAGTCCTCTCCTATATCTCTTCTCAGCCATTTGATCTGAACAATAAAATCTTAACCGCCCCTTTCCTCTCCCCCCTCTCTCTCTCCCTCCCTCCCTCTCTCGCGATCTAACTGTTAAAGTTTTTCCGTTGCAACGCACGAGCACATGACTAGTTTCTTCCTATATTTCCGTACTTTGGACACCATACATCCTTCGTCATTGACATTGGCTGTCTCTTGTGATCTGTCTTATCAACATCGTTAGTCTCGTGTCTCATTGCTTGGATTGTTAGCAACATACTGGAGAATTTTTTTTAAAAATAACCTATTACCTTATTAATATGACAAAAATAAATACCCTTCAAAATTACAAGAATAATACTATGTCGCTAATTTATCGGGTGATATGTTGAGGTGGCAACTTTGTTTGCCAATTGATTCGGTAATAGGAAATGTCTCTAATTCAATTGTGACAAGACATTCCCGTCACCATGTCACCAATTTATTTGGTGACAGAAGCCTTGTCGCCAAACATTTCAACGATAGTGTTATTTAGCTGACAAACTTCTGATGTTGATTGATTTTGCTGTTATATTAGTTTGGCCAACATGCCTCTGTGGCTAAATAATTTGACGACAAGTTCTGTCGTTAATTGAAATGGTAATAGAAGGTGTCTCATCAGTTTTGTTGCTGTTTCATTCAACGACAGAGCTTTTGCTAAATGAGAGGGGTATTATTTTTTAAAAAAATTTATGAGTATGTATTTTTATCATATTAATAAAGAGGTGAGTTATTTAAAAAATAACAGACCGGAGAGGTAGCCACTACGTGATTCAGACGAGAAAAGAGAGTTGTGGAGGCGCAATTGAATTCCTCGTACGATTGATATGGGATCAACGTCGTCTCACCTCGCCTCAACTCTAGCGTTTCCCAGAGCGGCTAATTCCTTCTATTCCCACGTGAGTCATGCCGCATAGTTGAAGCACGAGTTGGTGTCGCATTAGATTATTATTGTCGCCAATGAGATCGAAGTTGTTTTCTTTTTTAGGTTTTTTTAGTTTTTAAAAGTTATAACTATTTCTAAACACAGTCTTTTTAAAGATAAAATTTATAAGTTGATTATAACATGTATTGTAGTGACTTTATTTATATCGATTAAAATTGTACATGAATTTATGTTATTCCATACTATCTCTTACGAATAAATTAAAAATTATAAATCATAAATTGAAGAAAAAAACCCTTAAAAGCCCTTTTTCGTGGAGAGGGGCCAAAGCGCACGTTGGGTTGCTTTTCTCTTGTCTCACCCACACAAGTATGGTAATTGAGAGTTAAAGCTTGTAGGTAAAGAACGTAAGAGTGTGAGCCAACTCTATACAGAAGGAAAATTTGACACGGTAGCATCGTAGCACTTGCCATGTATACAAAATTTTGCGCTTTCTTAATTGCTTGGAATAGTTTCATAGCATTTAGGTATAGCCGTGTTTTGTTGGTTTGAAGCGAATAAGAGTTTAGGCGAATGAATTTGAAATGCACGAATTTCATGTTAAAGAACACCTTATGTAGCGCTTGGGGGCTACTAAATGACCTCACAGCAAGTAAAGTTAAATACTCTACAATATAGGTATATATTGTGAAAGCTATTAACATAGGATGGACATATTAGGTACATGGATCCTATTATCATTCTTTTAGGACACATGGGACCAATTTATTATTTACTAGTTTTAAATAGAGGAACCTCGACAATGCACAGGAAACCTTTATATGAGCACACTTGCAAATTCAATTAGGCACATGTACACGACTAATTACAGAGTGTGAACAAGAAAATCATTTTATTCTGGAGTCTGGACACCGAGCTGTCACAAAAATATTTTCGAGATGTGATGTGTGAGTCTACAAGGCACCTGTCTGCTCATTTTGATTTCAGCTTCTAACTTCTAGGTACTACTCCTTAATTTTGTCTTTTTCTAACTTTTTAGGTTTTTTAGATTTCTTGTCTTTTCTTTTTTTCCCTATGTTCTTTTGCATTGTACGTAATAGGATAACCTGTAAAATAAGTTAGCTATAGTGAAAAAAAACCAAAAGCTATAAAAAAGCCCAACAGAGCATACCCTTAAAGTTTCAAGTTCAAACTCAAATAACGCTAAAAAAAGAACAGCACTAGTTGCAGGGTTTTAGTAATCTACATAGCAATATACGTATGCTCGCTACCATACTACAACTATAACCCTTCGTATTTCCCCGTCCTTTTGCTTTCTCATTTTGCTTTCGTGATCTTTTTTTGGGTCTATCTATACATTATTTGATTATTTTTTTAATAAAAATTAGTCGGATTCTCCTATCGTCGGATTTCGATCCCATGTCCCGTATCCACCCACCCAAATCCTATTTAACCAACCCTAACCCTTAACCCAAATCCTAGGCTCCCAGCCACCACCACCCAATCCATCTTGACGCACCGCCACTGAGCACCTCCCCCACCACTACCGCCCCCACGCCGCCTTCTTCCATCTCTCCTCCAACGCCAACGAGCCCCACCACCTATCGCCTCCCCCTACCCCGTCCTCCTCTCCCCTCACTCTGCCCTCCCCTTCCCTCGAATCATCCTCCCCCCGCTATCCTCTTCCTCGTAGCCCCCATCGGCCTCCAGCATCCAAATTCCACTGTTCTCCCCTGTCTCTGATGGCTATCGCCGCCACCACCCACCGCCTCCTAATGGCCACTCCAGTTCTCGCCCCCACTGTCGAGACCCGAATATGCAAATTCAGACTCTCTGTGTAAACTGCACTAGTTCAGGATCATGCTAGTGCACACAGTCAAACATGGATGTAATCATAACCATACACACGCTAAAATAAAGGGAAACATCAAATAATAATAAATTACAAAAGTACGACTTTATGACCAAGTTTACAATATCTCTAGCCGGAAGGGCTTAACAAAACTAGCAGTAAAAATCCAAAATAAAACGTACCGGCCAATCGACAAGCCTACAGGCTATCGAGTGGAGAACGAAATCCTAATCCGTGAAGTCGTCGAAGTACTCTCCTTCTCGAACCTCCTGCTGGTAATAGTCCTCCTCCTCAATTGAGCAACATAGGTATAAAGCCATGAGTATATTGGTACTCAGCAAATCATTTGTAATAAATGAATATAATAAAGTATGCAAGGCTTACCAATAGAAGGCTGAAAGGTTAATTTGCATAAAATACATTTTACAGTAAATATGATAAATAGATTGAAAGCAAACTTTAAGCGAAAACAATAATAATAAATAATCAACAGAATTGAAGTAAATCACTTGTGGACATCCCATCCACAAGCTAAACCAACAGTGAACTATCTGTCCACTTCCCACATAAACCACTAAATTTAACTGAAAACACTACCCCTCGTGTGAAATTATCGAGCATTGTTCATAACCGAGGACGCGGCTATCCAAATAGTTATACACTCTGCAGAGATTGCGCAACTATACCCACACGATGTGATTATTCTCGATCTTAGAAAATCACAACAAGGCCTTTACAAAGTTCAATTCCAACTTAATTCCGTCCGCTAGGGTTTCGCATCACACCCCCCTTACACCACATGGAAATCATCAACCATGTTCATCACGATGGTGAAATTAAAGTTGAAACATCCCAAATTAGTCAGTCAGGTCTATCCCATACTAGACACGTGGTTTGCACAATAAAGCTCAAATCAATGACGCACAAAGTGAAGTCCTTAAGTCTACCCAAGTGAGACTACCACATCCCACGAAACGAAATCACGCTTCCCCCTTTACTGCACGATCACTCGCCCAAGTGAAAATCAAGTTTGTATAACCATCACCAATTACACACCAATGTCATGCATAAATTTTAATAATCGTGACACCAACCACAGTTCCATATTTTATTAAGTCAAATTAATTAATCACATGAGGTGATAAACCCGATCGTAAGAATAAGTAAGGCTAAGCATTCTAATCGTACAACCCATGTGATATTAAGCATAGTATCACTAGTAAATTTCTCAACCTATGGTGACAATGACATCATGGCATTCAAATTATCAAGACGAGATAATTCAATATGGGACGGTAACTACTATATACAAAGTTTGTAATTAAATAGCGATGCAATATAATTTAAAATAAAATAATTAAATAATAGATTACAAACTAGGTGCAATATGATCAAAGGACACGACTTATCTTGGTTATGCTTAGCGAGGTACTCGGGGTCTTTTGGCGTAGCTCCTGCTCCTCCAGAATCAGAATCTAACGATAGAGAAAACGACTGAAATAATAAAAACACATAAAATGATAAGGAAATGAACTCAAAAAATCTTGAAACTAAAACCAAAAGCTAGAGCTTGATTTTAGATGAATTTAGAAAAAAGAACGGGGTCAATCGGAGCTAAGACGGAGGAGAACGAACTCTCGAAAAATTAAATCTAAAGAAAATACTAAAAATTTAGAAAAGCTACTGTGCTGTGGACTCGGTGCACGGGAAGACGGATTCGTGGTGGACACAGTTCCCGGAACAGTGCACACGGGGTGGCTAGGGCTGACGTGGCACTGACACGTGGAACGATCTCAGCCGTTGATCCAGATCTGGATTGACGGTGGTGGTGGGGAACGCGGACCGTTGGATGGTCGATGTGGCGGGGTAGGGGGATTTCGATGAGCGGGGCGAAGTCGGGGGACTTCGGCGAGTGGGGCGAGGTAGGGGGACTTCGACGACGGCGGCGGGGTAGGGGGACCTCGGTGACGGCGGCAGGGTAGGGGAACTTTGACGAGCGGGGCGAGGTAGGGGGGCCTCGGCGATGGCGGCGGGGTAGGGGGACTTCAACGAGCGGGGCGAGGTAGGGGGACCTCGGCGACGGTGGCGGGGTAGGGGGACCTCAGCGACAGTGGCGGGGTAGGGGGACTTTGACGAGCGGGACGAGGTAGGGGGACTTCAGCGACGGCAGCGGGGTAGGGGGACCTCGGCAACGGCGGCGGGGTAGGGGGACCTCGGAGACGGTGAAAACACACCGACGAGGTGAATACGACGGCGAGGTTCCGGTGACGGCGGCGGCTCAGAGATGCGGAGGGCGAAAGTGTGTGGGGGCTTTTATGCACGAGAACCGAGGGTGTCCCGCTCGAACAAGGCTCGTGGGCGAGGCGGGGTCCAAGTCGGAGACGGTGGATGCGGGCGGCGTGGATGGGCCATGAACAGTGATGGGCCGGGCTGCTACTGTTCACAAGGAATTTCTCTAGTTTTTCTTTTTCAGAAATTCAAATAAAATCAAAAGAGCTCTAGAAAATAGCAAATAAATCCGAAAAAACACCAAAAATACCAGAAAATTTTTTGAGACCTGAGGAACTCAAATAAAATATTTTTAGCTTATGTTAGAGTTTATTTTAATTAGATTAAATCCTTTTGAATTTTTGAAAATTCAAATAAAGCTTTATTAATTCCAGAAAAATCCTAGAAATTTATTTTTTATAAAAAAAACAGGGCTTTAAAACTTCAGAAAATTAGGATGTTACACCCACCGGCCTCTAGTGCTCCTGCCTCGCCGTTCTTTCCCATCTCCGGCGGCTACCGCAGCCACCCACTGCCTCCAACAACCACTTCGATCCTCACCCTGGCCGCCGACCCTGCCTACCGCACTTCTGCTCAACCGTGGCCGAGTGGCGCTATCGCCGCCAGATCCGTCACCACTACCCACCGCCTCCTAACAACCACTCCAGTCCTCGCCCCTGCCATCAACCCTGCCCACTGCCCTCCTCAGCCGTGGTCGAGGTAGTGCCATCGCCACCTTGCCGCCCTGCCGCCCCCTCCTCCCACCGCTGGTCTACCGCCGCCCTAGCCTCCCTCTGCCTCTAAGCTTGGAGGGGCTCAGGTTCACCTAAGCCCTAATCCCATGGATAACTGGCGGTGAAGATGGTGGCGTCGCTGGAGAGATGGAAGTCGCTGGTGGAGAAGACACGCATGAATCTTCGCGCATATTTAATGATGAGAAATATGATTGATTTCTCTCCAAAAATCATGTGAATGTTGTATAGCTCCTCCGATCTTTTTTTCACTCTTTTGTTTGCTTGGTTTTCTTTTTCTTGTGCCCTGCACATGACCTGGGTCTTCCCTCTTCAGTCACTGCTATGCTGCCCACAAGCGTCTGACGTTCAAAGGTGCTGCTGGTCAGGCATAGCCTTGGGGGTTTTGTGAGGGCCTGCCTTTGCCTGCTTTTCCACTGTGATTTCTCTAAAATGTGCCAGACGAGGTCGAGGGAGGCGTCATCCGGTGGGTTAACCAACCAACCCAACCCAGCCCAACCAACACCAACCAAACCATGCAGAAATAAAAAGAATCCACTCGCCTCATTGCGCTCTCTTTCACCGTAGACATAGCAGAGTGGTGGCGTCCCTGTGATCTAGGATAGCTACGGCTAACAAGAAAAGTCAGGAGCGGTGCGCGGCTGATGGGAGGCCTTGTCCTATTTGGCACCCTGGGCATCTTTTTTTTGCACTTCTAGTTTTTGGACGAACGAATTTGCATAATTGGCCCCCTACCCGACCACGACAGCAATGGCGAGTGACATCTGTCACATGTAGTGCTCTCGTACCATAGAAGGTGTGTGGCACATCAACAATCATCGTCACCGTGGCAGCAACCATGTTGAACGCGGTAGGTGAGGGCCCCACCAACCTGTTGTAGTATGGTGGTGTACCAGGACCTGCTGATCTATGTGCCACCATACCGTAGCATGTTATCTGCACACACGACAGCAAAGGGGGAGCTGTGATGGATGGAAAAGCACACATTAATCAAGAAACTATGGACCAATAGCATGTCATGCATAGTGGAAAGAAAAATATACGTATGTTATCATGCATCTAATACACGTGGCATCTACCGCTGCTATCACAGTCTAAAAGAGAGCTAAATTTAGAAATAAGGATAGAAAGGGGCCATTTGTGACAAAAAGAGAAGGGGGCCATTTGTGACAAAGCTTTGGTCGATGGAGCGTAGGGTGATGGGAAAACAAGTGTACGGGGAAGCCTCAAGTGAGGCTCTTTAGATGCTACCACGTGACTTTGGAGAGAACGTGGCAGCATATGGGGAGGGCCTCCCTAGAAAATTTGCTTTGTAGGGTGATGGTGCCATGTGCACTGCTGCCGCTGTCCCGTGGGCCTCGTAATCCACACATGCGTGGATCTTGCTGCCACCGCTGCGTATAGGAAGAGAAGAGAAGAGGAGGAGGCTCCGGCTCCACATCCATCCCGCTCCACTGACAGCTTATCTCATTCTGTTCCACTGGTTATTAAAATTGAGTAGGAGAACTTTGTTTGAGGGTATAGTGGACTTGGTTGTCGTTGTGTCTTTGGACTGTAGATCTGTACCCTTGGGTCTTGATCGGGTTTACGACAGAATAAGAGGCCATCCATGCAAAGGAGGTTGATTAGTAGCCATCCACGAGACGATGCGCATGTGTTGAATTTGATTCCTGCAACTAAGGGAACAGACGAAATTGCGATTTTCATGTGTATTAATTGATCCTAAGTCATGTGCACACTATAAGATGTAGGAGTACGTGAGCCCGCTTACTCGTACATGTATTGAGATTGTAGAGGATGTAAACAAATCTACGATATCATGGAGCACGAACACATATTTTACTACTAAGACACATCCACGTATGCACACAAACTGACAAAATGAAACCAAGCCGAACTATTTGATTCATGCCCCCATCTAACCAAGCCAACATTTTGGCATAGCCAAAACCTAGGCAAGAACAACAAACCAAAATTTTTTGTGAGCTTGCCCTTGGATTGCTAGGTGTGATGTTAAATGTTGTTGGTGTTATCAAATATTAGTAGCAAACTAAACAATAGTCAATTTTGGTAAGCCTTATCAATCTTCGGTTTGGTTAGCAAGGGTAGCAAAGGAAAAGATTGGAGTCCCACCCCTTTACATAAGTGTGGCCTACCTGGGTACCAGGAAATAGAAATGTGTAAGGAAAAGCAGAAACACATAAATTAGACATCATATTATAGGTTTGGAGTGTAACGCTCCTATTTCTGAAAGTGTTAGTAATCCCCACAACTAACTAGGATTGTTCAGTTGTAGTGTAATGTACATGAATGAGCATCAGTTCAACACATGCTTATGACAAAAGAACCAAACTTTATTACAGAAGTACAACTTAACATCCAAGTTTGGACACAACAGGCATACAAGCACAAAGCTATCTTACAACACAAAAGAAACTCCCATGGACTTACTTGAGTGAGATTAAGATCTAAAACCACTAGTCATCGATGAATTAGGGCTCTTTCGGACTTTCATCAGCCGCTTGTTCATCATTGTCCCATTATTTTTCTATTTGTTGCTTAGCAAGTAATGAGTACAACTATACCCAGCAAGTCACGAGAGTAGACCTTAATTTATCTATTTGCCAGGATTGCCGATGGATGGGATTATACTGGTTTTATTATTGAGTTATGGATACAATTTTATTTGTAAATATTTTGAAACATAAAATAAAAAACAATAACTTCTTACAAGTAAGTGGGTTTTCAACAGTTAATTACTCAGATTAAAACATAAAGAAATCTACTTATACCTTTTTGTTGGAATCACCTATTAAACACAACTTTATTTACCGGAAGCACGACGTATTCGAATACCTTTTATTTTACTTTGCAGAGTTAGCCAGCTTTACCACAAGATTTCTCAAACTCCAACGTCATGCAATAGACACGTTTCAGTTAGCGTGTGATTGACTTGTGAAAACAAAGTTTTTCACTGCTTAATTCTTTATATAGCTTCTACCTGATAGGTTATGCACCACATAGATTCGAGTATCCACTGGCCAATCGGAACACTCCCGCTCATTTGTGTGGACCTACCGTTAAGTATGGTTTTACTATTCCCATACCACGCCCCTTCACTTCTACCTCTTGTAGATATTCAATCAAGTTGAGCAGCTACTAGACCAGGATTGATAAGTCAACACTTGTGGTTGAGTGATTTCTGTGTTTTTTACTCAATATAAGGTTTCAATCCTTACTTTTCACCTTGAGACAGCCATCCACAACCCGGATCCCTAATGCTCAATGACACTGCCACCAATCAACTCAAACCTCCACCCTAAAGTAAAGTCGTGGACTCTAACCATCTAGTGGCTTTCCACAATTCATCTTTAACCCTAGAACTGTTTAAATAAATCTACCGGTCAGATGCCAAGTTACTTAGTAGTACAAATATTTTGGATAAACATTTCTACAATTATTTATACAATAATGAAATATTACTAAGGTTGTCAAGGTGAATATGACCTCAAATTAAACATGGTATTTTTCAGTGGTATGATATAACTAATTTACATATCATTCTAAATATTTATTTTATTTAAATAATATTGTGTAAATAACAATAATGCAAATATTGTAATTAAATAATTTAAATTTCATCGGATTCAATATGATCAAAACTTATAACTTGCCTTGTTGTTCAACAAACTATGATATCGTGTACACCTCGATGTCCGGATCCGGTCCTTGCACAATCACCTTGGAATACTCAGAAACTAACGCAAACATATAAAATAACATAAGCTCCGCGCTCGAAATTAATTAAGCTAGGAAAACAAATAAAATAAAAGGAGTAAAATGCAATAAAAATCAAATTGGGTAGGTTTGAATTTTATTGTGGCTTGGATTGGTGGAACGGATGTTAGAAATGAATTCACGATGTCGAAATGATCGAAATGGTGGTATTTTTGAGAATTAGGGTTTGGTGCGAGCAGTGCAAGCCCGCATGGTTTTTGAACCGAATTCAGCCTTTTGGGCCAACTGACTCAGCTCAACTGCACGGCCGAAATGGCCCAACTGTGCGCACGCATGGGCAGCCGATGGATGGCATGCGGATGGCTAAGATGGAGCCACGACACTGCCTCAGCTTTTCTTCCACCTTTGGCTCCTCTCTCTCCAGCGGCAAAATAGAGCTTCAGCCACCTCACCAATACGGCACCGGCAAAGCATCCCGACAGGGTACACTGGTATGAACGTCTTCCTTATGCTACGGTGGATCCATTTTGTGGGCTTGGGAAGCACAAAAAGCGGTGGCTAAGACTGGCGCAAGGAAGAAGTTCTCAGCTTCCACCAAAGCTTAGAGATTTTCTGGCAAACTGTCAGCGAGGTCAAGGGCAATTTAACTATCTATGGGGCGAGTGAAAGTTTGTGGCAGTGGGAGATTTAACTGGGGATGCTCGGCTTGGGCTGTCCACGGGAGAGGGCCCTACTGTCGGCGAAGGCTCACGGTGCCAGAGCTCTAGAGAAATGCTCATGTCCAAGGGGGTTCACTAAAGTGTTCATGGCAGTCCAAAGATGCTGTGGATGCAGGGGGATCGAAGTGCGGTGGTCGGTGGTCGGAGGTCGGAGGTGGGAGTCGCCAACTGTGGAGGGGAGAGATGGTGGGAGGCGCTGTCGGCAGGGTGTGCGTGCGGGCGAGGTGGCAAGGGAGTACTACGGCGTCTGCAGGAGTTGGCAAGAGTGACGACAGCTAGTATGGGAGGGTGCGCGCGTCGGGCGAGGGAGGCAATGAATTACGGTGGGAGGGAACGGGGTCAACCGAGCACGCTGAGCGAGGGAGGGTGAGGTCAGAAGGGAGACGAGCGACTGGTTGGTGGGGCCGCGGCACCAGCTCTAGTTGAGGGCGGTGTGAACGCCCGGGGAGAACGCAGTCGCGATTTGCGATGAGGGCGTGCGGCCACATGGAACGAAGGAACAGGGGATTTTTGGGTGGCGACGAGGGAGGGGAGGTGAAATGGCCAGGAGGGGAAGGTGGATTTCAAGAGGGGAGGGTGGATTTCAAAGGAGAATTGCCAAATTTGGGATGGTTTTGGGAATTTCAAACAAACTCCAAAAGAAATCAAAATCTTTTGAATTCTTGAGGGTGTTTCAAGGAGTATAAGAATTGGGTTGTTGCTTACCGGAGCACGCTTGGTTTGGGACCGGACCAGGGTTACTACGCTAGGCAAGCGTGAAAGAGTACCACGAGAGATCAAACAGGAACGATGGAAGCAGAGGGAAAGGAGAGAGCGTGAACGTCGTCGTCTCCTCCTAAAAGAGACGGGCGCGGGGTCCTCAGTTGGGTGACCGGCTCTTCTTCATGGCTCAGCCAATTCCACCTGGGTCGTTCTAGACATGCCATAACAAACCTGACGTGTACTGCTTAGAATTATCGAACAACAAACGTAGATGGCATCACCATCTCTGGATTCACGCCGGATAGAGCATGCACGTCTGCTGTGCTCGAGGAGAACGCCTCATGCTTGTTCACCCTACGCTGCATCATACGTTTTTCTTTTGAGTCTGTTAGATTGTTAGCCATTGCAATCGGTGAAAAGAAAAATCTGAGCACCTTTTTCATTCTCAGTTTACTCTTTTTTTTTTGGTGCATATTGCATTGGTGCAGCCTGCGCTCGCAGGCCAATTCGTGTGGGCATTTGCAGGTTTGTAGCAACAGGGCCAAAACCAGGCCTCCTCACAGAAGCGTAAAATGAGGAGTTTTTAAACGGCCTGGGGAGGCGCATCGCAGTTATCCCCCGAAGGCGCAGAGGAATAAGTTCATATAGCCATGTAATCTTTGTTTGAAAATTCGTCTAGTATTCTAATATATGAAATCAGATATCTAAACTTTAAAGGTGTTCGGAATAGTGATGACTTCTGCTTTCTAGCTGAAATTTCATCAGAGTGATCGATTTTTTATCAGAATCGATCGATTTTTTATCAGAATCGAGTTGGTTTATTGGACATAACTAAATTTTAAAAAAATTATAAAAATAAAAATGACATACCAACAATGCAAAGAAATACGAAAAAAATAAAACACAAAAATACCAAACAATAAAAAAAACAAATAATGACAAAATTGCTATAGTTGCGGAGAAGCCCATCGCGCAGCAGAAGCCCATCGCCACCGCTGTCGTGAGCGACCCCTTTATAATTTAGTTCAAATAACACTCTAATTCTATTTTATACGACGGTATTGACTACGCGGCACGATGAGTAGACGGTTTTGCCATGTAAGATAACGCGCTGGTCAAATTGGATTAATGATGTGTGGGACCTACAAAGATTTCTCTCCTACCGAGCTCTCAGCTATATTTTTATAGCCACTATTTCTGTAGTTGTCTCCCTCTGTTTCGATTTGGAAGAGAAGATCTTGTAAGGCACATCTGCCATTCACTTAAACTTAATTAGTATGTAATTCTACGTAGTAAAATCATTCACTTATTGTGCTATGCAGGTAATACCATTATCTAAAATCGGATTAGTATGTTAATTAAATTATATTGTAAAATTTAGAAATTAAATATCAGATTTTATAGTTCAGCACGCTGAACAGACTTCAAAATTAAGATGTTACGTGTACTTTTTTTTTCCTTCGTGATACCTGCCACGCCGCGCCGCCGCCATCCTCGCCGCGAGGCAGCACGGCACAGGCGGCACAGCCGACTCCTCCCTCCAAGCGAGACGGCATTGCGATTTGCAGGCTTCCGATACAACTCCTCCCCCGCCCCAATCCCCACCCTTGCTTCCCTGCCTCCGCCGCCGCCGCGCCCGGTGACCTCTTCCCCTCTCCGGCACGCACCACCACGACGCCAACTCCTCTCGCTCCCACCAGGTGATGAACTGATACTAGCGCCAACTCACTAGGTGTACATTGGCATGCACCATACGTACGGATCATTCCGTGCGACGAAATTCAAGCCTGTGCTGCACCACACTTGGGCAATCCTCTAGTTGGTGAATCCGCTAGGAAGATTGCTGAATAATACTAGTTTCACAATCTCCGAACCACTGGTGTGTTCCTCTAGATTATTGTAGGATGCAGGGGGAGTTGTCGACGTCATATGATGAAATTGGTATATCAAATGTTCATCATAGGATTAGGTTCTGAATTCTGAGAAATGCCACTGATTAAAACTTCCTTGAGTAGGCATGAGGATATCTCACTCCTTAGTTGCAAGTGTTGATATCAGACATGAATATTATTGCTGACCATTCCCACAAAAAAGGGATGTTCATACCTGTTCAACCGCGTATTTATCTTCATAAACTTCTGGAATGACATCAAGGGGGTTTTCTGCTTTGTTCATGCTTCATTAGGATGCTTAGCAAAGAAGTGCTAACAGTAACTTAGAAGTTGCAGAAGTAAACGCATATTTGATACATATCCTGCTCAACCAAAGTACATGGAACTTTGCACAGTATGGTACTTGTCTAAAAATTACAAGCCATGCAAGAATGAACTTCATTGTGAATCTTTACTCTTCCTTACATTTCTTGAAAAATTCCCAACTCTGTCGAGATATAATGTTTTTGATAATGTCAATTCTACAACCTGTGATGCAGAGCTCATGGTGTTATTAATCTTTGTGGTCATTGGCCAATAAGTAGAACGGTTTTAAATAAATAGGGCAAATAAGAATGAAATGAAATACAACTTAATTTACAGCTTATCTCAGATTTCTTGACCTTTGCATCATTACAATACATATCCAGCAGCTATATGAAGAAACTACAAGCTCGATACACTGTTAGAGCAATGGGAGGAAAAGGTAGCTCATTGTTCCAGAAAGTTTAAATGATCATGTGAGCATCCTTGCTTGCAGTTCTAATCCAAATTTGGAAATGAGTGCAAAAACTCAGTGCTGGTTGCCTCCTTGTTGCAAACTAACCAAGCTAAAATATGTTCCGGAGGGACCCTTGGCCATGAGGGATGCATGTGTGCCCTTCTCCACAACAATTCCTTTTTCGAGCACAGTGATTAGGTCACAGTTTTGTATAGTGCTGAGCCTGTGTGCCACCACCACACTTGTCCTGCCGACCATCACTCGGTCCAGTGCCTCTTGTATCACCTTTTCTGACTGGCTATCTAGCGCACTTGTAGCCTCATCCAGTAGCAAGATAGCTGGGTTCTTCAGGATGGCACGGGCAATTGCAATGCGCTGCTTCTGCCCTCCTGACAGCTGAACACCCCTCTCACCACACCATGTGTCATAGCCATCCTTGAGGTTGCTGATGAAATCATGCGCATTGGCGGACCTTGCCGCATTCTCAATTTCTGCCTCACTCGCTGCTTCTGAGCCATACACAATGTTCTCTCTGATCGTACCTGCAAATAGCGTTGGCTCCTGGCTGACCAGTCCGATGTGCCGCCGCAGGGCTCGAAGATTGTATGTTTTGATGTCCCTGCCATCAATCTTCACCGACCCTCTAAGTGGGTCGTAGAACCGCTCTATAAGCCCGATGATGGTCGACTTGCCAGAGCCACTTTGTCCAACCAGGGCTGTTGACTTGCCTGGCTGGATGCTCAAGGAGAATCCTCTGAAGATAACCACATCTGGCCTTGATGGGTATGCAAAGTCGACTCCTCTAATGTCCACCTCGCCTTTGAGCTTCTCTGGCCTGTATCCCTCAGGGTTGTCAGGGTCAATCTCTGTTTCCCGGTCGAGAACAGCAAACACTGAAGCGACTGCATCGGCACCCTTAGCTAGGTCTGTTGTCATGCTACCTGCATCAGCAATCACTCGCCCTGTGCTTACTAGAATCATGAAGGTTTGGAAGAGCGCTTTGGCAGTGATGTGGTGCTCAGCCATGAGCCTGCCACCGTACCAAAAGTCAAGGGCCCATGTGCATGTCATAAGGCTCATGGAGGTGCCGAGGCCGAGGCCTGCAAGCCACGACTGCCGGACGCTTTCCTTGCGTGGCCCATCCTGTGCTTGGTCGAAGAGGCGTAAGATGCGGTCCTGGGATGAGAAGGCTGTGATGGTGCGAAGGTTGGAGACGGCCTCAGCAGCTAGCTTGCTACTCTCGGCTTGTGCGTGGATTGATTTTTTGGACATGCTCTTGAGCAGGACACGACGAGCATAGAAGCAGACGATGATGAGAGGCTGCACCGCTATCATGACAAGGGCCAAACGCCAGGCAATGACCAGGCCCATGGTGCAGGCAATAAGCACCGCAGAAACTGTCTGGATCACCAGCGCCATTCGGTCACCCACGAGAGACCTCACCTACAACAAAAGCATCATGCAAGAGTCAGGTAAGCTTCCTTTCTAAGTATCAGCATGCTTATTTTTGTCAGGGTACTTACGACGTTGGCGTCCTTGGCAAGCTGCGAGCATATGGCACCACTGGAGTTCTCGTCACGGTCGAACCACCCGATCTCGAAAGTGAGGATCTTTGCAACCATTTGCTCCCTGATCCTCTTGGTGAGGTATTCCCCCATGGCACCAAAGTTGTAATGCTGTCCAATATTGATTAAGAACGAGAGCACTGCAAGGCCTACGAAGATGAGTGCGTAGGTCCTTGTTTTGTCCTTGATCTCTGCATGATCTGTCAAGAAGTAGATTGAGATCATGCTTCCCATGGCATACGCATATGCAGGTTGGATGCCTCCAAACACAATTGCACTAATGCTCCCCATTAGCGCTTGCTTCCACTCTGGTGCATTAAGCATAAGTAGCCTTCTGAATGATGGCACAGGAGGCTTCGGCTTCTCAGTGTAATCAGCATCTCCTGCATCACCCAATGACCGCGCTGAGCTTGACCTGCTAGCCGCAGATAATCTCCTGCTCATGCTGTGGCTGCTCGACTGCCCCACGGCACAAGTACTACCAGTTCCGCCGACCTCATCAGCCTCATTTGAATCTCTGGTCTGCTGAAGGCGCACAAGAGATGAGTAGAGGCCATTCTCATTGGCGATGAGCTCATCATGGGAGCCCAACTCCTTGACCTCACCGGATTGCATGACAGCAATAATGTCAGCATTGCGGATGGTAGAGAGGCGATGTGCAATGACAATAGTTGTCCTACCCACGGAGGCCAGGTCAAGCGCCTCTTGTACTACATGCTCTGACTCAGTGTCCAATGCACTGGTGGCTTCATCGAGGAGGAGGATCTTTGGTGACTTCAGGATTGCTCTGGCAATAGCAATCCTCTGCTTCTGCCCTCCAGACATTTGGACGCCACGCTCACCCACCTGTTTTTATTTTGGACAAGGTTAGTATCAGAGTAGGAAGGTTGATTTGGACATGATCAACAGCTTAAAATGAGCTAGTTTCTTGAAGAGCTAACAATTGTAACCCTCTGTAATTTCTTGTGGCACATACATAAAATCCAAGTTTGCGTTGGCAAGAAGATAGAGAATTTAAGCATAAATTACTTCCACAAACTTTTCTATGTATAACTCTCCTTTTCCGTTTCAAAACTTGCTTAACAGTTGTACATTACATAACTGATGACTGTTTAAAACTGATCAGGGCATCCTCTCATTCAAAGAATATTTCAGAAATGTTTGTGTGATACTTATGAAAAACTGACATGTATGCCCAGTGTGTCAGATAACATACTGCTAGATTGGCATCCTTCCAATGATATAGCAAAATTGAAGCTAGCTTGTCTTAAACATAGCACAATATTCTAGTGCTTTAAGGGGTTATCCTATTCTTTCATGTATGCAAATTTATCTTCCCTACTTAGGTTTCCTAGAAAACTGAGCACAAAAGCTGTCAATGGCAGACACAGGCTTTGTTTGCTGGGGATAGAGCAACAATCTTAGTTGATAAGTAAAGAGATAAGGTAAACATCTTTGAAATGCTTCCCAAATATCTGCACAGTATTGACATGAATGCTTAGTTGTCAAGACCTCGATATACTTTAAAGCATCATTATCCTAAGGATATAATCATGTCGTTCAGCGATGGAATCATGTATGTTTTTCCATCCATGTTTCAGGTCGTTATTTGATTGTTTGAAGTGATCATTCTGCCCTGTGGTGCCATTATGCTAATCACCAACAAAGATTGTCTTTGACAGATGATAAGACTGCCCATCTTTATCGGTGAGATAGGGTTGGCTTGCTAGATTTCCTCATCTTTTCTGTTAAAATTTTAAAATCTTTGTGCAATATTTACAAATAGTTACCAATATTATTGAGTTTGTCACAACTAGTTTGTGTCCTCTCGGACTATAAACCCAACCTTTTTTTCTTGAACACCTAAATCCAATTTGCTTTCAGGTAATATCGTGTTCCATTCCCCACCAAGTTTGCTTTTGGAACTGATTGAAGCTCTCAGTGGACAGCAATACGCACCACTGATGGGGGACGGTCATATCAGGTCAAGGGTTACTGGTGATTTCTGTAGTGCTTATACTTTGTATAGTATTTGTAGAACACTCCAACTGTCATTATGCAGTGATGGCATGCAATGGCTTACTCTTTCCTGGACTTGTTCTTTAAAAACCAACTAGGTGGCAAGACAACTATACAAGTATTATCCATGCAAGAATAAAAGATAATGTTTATCCACATCAGATGTTTAACTCAATTTGCATCAGATGATTCTTAGAACTAACTCATCCTATCCTATTCCCCACTAAGGTCACTCTTGTGATTCAGACGCTGTCATGGCCGACAATAGTTGGAGATGAGTGCAAAGAATGGTCAATTCGAAACAATTGACGTGGTAAGGTAAGAGTTCTGAAGGCCACTACTTTTCTTGGATTTGTCTTTAATGTTTTTCATATATTGACAATTGACATGGATATTTTAGTTGATTCGGACAAGCTACATTAACATCATCATTCTGACCATACAACTTTGTCTTTTCAGATTTGAAATCTTGCTTGTTTGGCTTCCAAACATCCTATCTTTTCACGCTCTACACTTATTCCCTGCAATCACACCACGGTAAATCTGACAGCTGCAAGCAGCCATTAACAAAATAAGGCCATTTTCTAACACAAGAATATGCTACGTGTGCATTAGTTACACATACTGGAAAAACATGTTCAGTTAATAATTCCACAGTGTTTATCAGTCGGATTGTATGTACAGTGGCAGAATTAAACCGTCTATCATTTTCTGGGGCACTTTCCTGTAATCTTTTCTTGAGTGCTTGAACAATGGAAATGAAAGTTCAGTTACAAAGTGGCCCTTCATTATTGTCGAACTCGCAATAATACAGATATGAAGTGGTAGATATTCAACAGGAAAGATATTTTGAGTGCCTATCAGGTCATCTTGTTAGCAGGTTTGCCCACGTAAAATCTAGTGAGCCCTAATTTTAAGTGCCCCACAGCGGGTTTGCACACAGTAGAAATTGCTAGTGGTGGGGGTCTGGCCATGAACGAGCCTCTCGGGTTTACATGCGTGCCACTTAGGGTCCGTACCATTAGAGGGATTTTCCATTATCTGCTGGGGACTGCATCTTCAAGAAGTCCTATTTGGAACAGCAGGGCAGCCAAAAAAGAGGTACATCTTTTTCGCTTTTTACGAGTTAGTGACTCTGGAACGTAACAGTTTGCAGTGGCGGCAACGGGCCGGATTAAAGCTGCCCTTTAATTTTTCGCAGATTAAAGCTGCCTTTTGGAAGCACTCATGCCACCACACAAATACACGCACACGGGCACTTTCTTCTGTCAATCCCTGCCTAACATATTGCTGTCAAAATTCTTAGCGCATGACAGGACCTGGGTGAAATCCTGATTGCTGGGAAAGTTGGAACACCGTAACTGTTGGCTGGCAAAGCCTTTTCCTGGTTCGCGAAAAAGCCTCTAGCTGCTTGCGTTCAGTGTCCACCGACCATGGAGGCACACACCCTGAGTGGCGGGCCAACTGCTCTCCCTTTCCCCACCTGGGCTCACCACCGCCGATTTTCCAAAGCGGCTGCATTGAATTTTGATACCGCCATCACTGGAAACCAATCACGGTAGCAGCCTTAGCAGTAATAGCACTACTACTGCCTTAAGAGTGGTAATAGCATTTGCTGCATTCCTAAGGGTTCTGATTTATTGCCAGTGCTGATAAGCTGATTCCTCTACTGCTATTTAGAGTTAAGAGAATGGTGCTCCATGATGTGATTGGTGCCCCTTGGTTTAATTTAGTGCTAGAAATGGTGCTCCATGTTGTGATTGGTGCCCCTTGTTTGTATCACCTTATGCTGTTTGTAAGTTCTAACTCATGTGATTTAGAAGACGTCTAATAGAGCATTCTTTTAATATTGAGAAGAATTGGACATCCTAATGCTATTTCTAGTCCAATTGTGGGTGAATACTATACTGGCAGGTCTGCTGGAGAAGAAAGGCAGGGTGGAGAGGAACTATGCTGAAGCGGCTGCAAGGATTTTCATCCCTGGACAATGCACCGCAATGTCAGGTGTATCTTTGCTCGCCTTGAGTTTTTTTTTTTTTTTTTGGTTCTGTTATTGTCTCTAGTCCAATGTAGATGATCTGACGATGCAAGGATGCGCGCAGGTTATGCCTTTAGTTTGTGAGTTTTGTTTGTTGTCACTTGTCAGGATTGTCATAGCTTCCAGTGCCTGATTGGTGGTATCTCCACTCAGGTGCCTTTATATGTTTCATCGCTTTACTTTAACCTCTTGTACGCCTTGTTTCAGGATCTTGTCCTAGTCTCATAGCTTGCAATGCCTGATTGGGTGGTATCATACTATCATTTATATGTTTAGCTCCAGACTCTTGGGATCCTTAAGAGTGCTCCAAAATACACTTGAACGTACACTGTAAGCCCTCTATCTATCCATCCATGTAGGGGTGCAATCGGGTTAGATTCGAACGAATATTGTTTATACCGTATTCTAACTTATATTTTTTTCTCTTAATTTGAAGTCGGATACAGTAAGCCCGAATATGAATACAAATTCGGAGTTTCGGATATTGTACCGTCGGGTGGATATATGACGGTTTTAAATTAGAAACGGATAATATAGATAAATAGTATGTGTATACATAAAGGAATATACATTGAACTATAGCACCATCATTTCAAATATTCAACTAGCAATAAATTTATCTAGATTACTTAAGTACGATAGCCGATATAACACAAGTTCAACGTAAATGATAAATTTATATATAAGTTCGAAAACCAATAAATTAATATATTGATTTGAAAACTGATAAAGTCGCACACAAGTTCAATATAAACGGGGAGGATTGGTGGTGACTGGCTAGAGTGGCTAGACTCTAGAGTTAGGTTAGGATTTAGGTAAAATCTAGGTCGGTTGGTATCAATGATGGTTGATGGGTTGAGCCGGTTGGGGTATTAACTTACTTGTCGGATAACCGATTGGATAGTATCCGGTTTACCGTTTACCAACGCTATTCGATCGGATTTTAACTCTCCTGTTTTTGCTACCGTATCCAGCAACAACCATCCGGTTCCGACCGGATTCAGTACTGAATACTAAATTAACTTCTTGTATTTGGTACCGATCGGATTTGATACCAAATTGATCGGGATTAATCTATATCGTTTGCACCCCTACATCCGGACATCTATATTACTATTAGAACTTAAATTAGATGGTGGATCCAGTGCTATGCTATTTGAATCATGTGCAGAACTTTTAGACCCTGTTCTTTGCGGCTTCTAAAAGCCGCTTTTGGCTTTTGCTACAGTAACTAACTTTTAAACGGAGTATTTTTTTAAGATGGGGTTTATAAGTTAATTGTAGTACATATTAAAAAACTAATATCTGTACCATCAAAAATCGCAAATGAGTATCTCTCTTTCCGCAATATCTGTCGCAAACAGCCAAAAAGCCATCAACCGCAGCCAAAAGCCATCAGCCGCAGCCACAAAGAACAGACCCTTAATCTGTTTTGAGTTTGTTCACCCGAGCCGTTTAGAACATAGAAATTTCATAGAGCCACAGCCATCATTTAGAACATAGGAATTTTGTAGGAATTTGGCAGAAGAGGGAACATCCAACGAGACTAGATGTGGGGTTTCCTAGGAAATCCCCATGGAATCCTTTGCTCCAAAGGGAGCTGGCTGTCTTTTCCATGATGACACAGCATAATTGTGGTTTTGTTGTGGCTTTTAGGGCAAGTTTTCGCTTTTCAGCAGGGATAACATAATTGAGGCGTGGCATTTCCTAGGAACACAAGGCAGACAGCTCTCTGAATCTGAGGTTGCATCATGTCTTTTTTTTTTCTCGAGCGCAGAGGCAGGCACGACCCATGTCCTCCGCCAGCGACGCGGCGCCTAGCGGCCATAGCTAGCCAGCACTACGACGAACAGATGGGGTACAGTACCAGTGTTGCTTCCAGATAATAGCGAGTACTACACTAAAAACAAAGGTTGTTGCTTCCTGAACAACCTTTACTCCCAGCCAATCTTTTTTTCCCTTTTCTTTTCAGTAATGAAAAGTGCCTTTGAATCCTCACAAAAGGAGGCACAATTCACCAAGAACATAAAGGAGGAGCTGGTGAGTTGGAATCCCAAAGCCGCATGCAGCGGCCACCTAATCCTCTTCGATAAATAAGGAGTGAAATTTCTTTGGAACCTGTTGATGTCGGTTTATTAGCATTTTTTTTGGGAACATTTCGGTTTAGTGCTTGCAGCTTACTGCTCCCTCGGTTCTTGTTCAAAATGTCGTTTTAGAATTTGTAAGGATAAATACTCTAAATTTTGACCATTAATATGTTTTGCTAATGCAAATCATTGTAGTCCGATGAGCTTTTTTTCCTTATAAATATAGAACGTTCTACAACTTCGATGTGCATTCATTTTATTTCTCTCTGCTATATCCTTTATTGAATGATGGTTGTAACTCAAATAAATGGTGCCTATGTCTAAATCCCTCTCCTTTCCACACATATATTTAAGAGAAAAATGAGTTAAAGTTTGCGAATAAACGAAGGACACTAAAGTTGTTTTATGTTTATACTCCTTCCTATTAATTTCTGTGTCCAAAGCTAAAACAATTTATATTTTCATTTGAAGGTAACCATAGCACTAGTATATAATTCACTTGTTTTTCCTCACTTGTGAGTTCTTCCCCATGGTATCTTCATCCAGTCCTCCGAATTAATTCAGAAAAAAAGAAAAGGAACAAAAAAACATCATGAACATCATTCCTTTTACCACATTTTATAAGACTCTGAACTAAACCTACTGGATCCATCAGATTTTTTTTTTTGAAGAACAAAACCAATTCGATGCATCACATATGCATTATGCAAGAAGAACAAAAGTAAATGAAAAGAAGCTCGACAGTGACTTGCAAATTAAGGATAGAAAAGCGCACTGCATGCATTGCATAGTAGTAGAAGAATAGCTGAACAAGGCAAGGAAAATTACCTGCGTCTCGTACCCCTGCGGCAGCTGCGAGATGAAGTTGTGGGCGTTGGCCGCCTTCGCCGCGGCGGTGACCTCCTCCGCCGTGGCGTCCTCCTTGCCGAACAGTATGTTCTCCCTGATGGACGTCGCGAACAGCGCCGGCTCCTGGCTGACGAGCCCCATCTGCGCGCGCAGCCATTTGAGCCGCAGCAGCCGGATGTCCACGCTGTCCAGCGCCACCTCCCCGGCCGACGGGTCGTAGAACCGCTCCAGCAGCGCGATCACCGTCGACTTCCCCGACCCGCTGCCGCCGACGAGCGCCACGGTGCGCCCCGCCGGCACGCGCAGGTTGAAGCTGACGAAGATGGGGCTCTCCGGCCGCGACGGGTAGCAGAACTCGACGTTCTTGAACTCCACCTCGCCGGCGACGTTGGCCAGCTCCTCGCCGGTGTCGCACTCGGAATCGATCTTGGGCACCCGCCGGATCACCTCTATGATCCTCTCCCCAGCCGAGCTCGCCTCCGAGAAGTACTTGACGTTCGACAGCCCCGACCCCAGCGCCCTGCATGCATGCATGGACATTGATCATCCTTCGTTAATGGCGTCGTCGTCGTCGTTATCTAGCTAACAGCAGCAGCTGTCATAAACTAGAAATGGAGAGGGGATTGTAGCGTTACGCACAGGCCGCCGACGACAATTGCGGCGGAGACGGCGAAGACGGTGCCGCCCTGGTAGCCGTGGTACATGACAAGGCGGCTGCCGTACCAGACGTTGAACGCCCAGATGGCGAAGGTGATGCCGTTGCTGCCGACGGCGACGCCCTTGGCGAGCCCCTGGTTGAGCCCGAGCCGCGCTGACTCCTCGAGCGCCGCCGAGAACTGCGCCATGGTGCTCCTCTCGGCCACGAACGAGTACACGGTGCGCACCGACGACACGGCCTGCTCGGCGACGGCGCCCGGGCGCGTGTACTGCTCCCGGATGCGGCGGGCGAGGCCGATGAGGATGCGGCCGTACATGAAGCCGGGGATGATGAGCAGCAGCACGGACGGCAGGGCCACCAGCGTGAGCCGCCACAGCAGCGCGAACCCCACGGCGTAGCTGCTGACGAACATGGTGGCGTTCATGACGAAGTTGGGCACCTTCTCGCTGAGCACGTCCTGCACGACGAGGCTGTCGTTGGAGACGCTGGTGATCACCTCCGCCGTCGAGCCCACCTTGAGGTCGAAGTACTCCACGTCCTGCCGGAGCACCGCCCGCAGGTACCGCGCCCGCATCCGCGACGCCTGCCGCTCCGCCGTCCGAGCCCAGCAATACCCCTCTGCACATATCGTACGTACGAGTCAGACGCGTACACACACAGATACTGCAACAACGCACAGCATTGGCATGCATATGCTCACGGCTCACCTAGGAACGCCATGACCCAGGAGCCGCACGCCAAGAAGACGAGGTTCCTCGCGTTCTGATGAGTGGATTTCACGGACGAATTGTGAATTGAGATTACTTGTCACTTTCAGTGATGATGTTATGAACATTGCATAGAATTGGAGGTGCATGAGAGGTGATGGAGTTAACGGGGCGTACCACATTGATCTTGGAGCTGAACTCCTGGAGGAGGTCGGGGCCGCTGCCGAGGTCGTTGAAGATGCGGCTGGTGATGAGCAGCATCACCGGCGTCGACATGCCGTCGCCCATGGCGCCCACCAGGCCCAGCACCATCAGCGCCACGTCCGCCGCGTCCGCATGCATGAACACCGACATGAACGACCCCAACACCGGCGCTACCTTCGCCTTCGACCCCTCCTGGCCGTCCTTCCTGCCGTTGGCTTCACCGCCACCCATGTCCGGCGATCGAGCTAGCGCACGTCGACGCGCCGGCACCCACTAGTACGTGCAGCTTGCTTCCAAGTTGTGAACTTCCAAGTTCACGAATACTGTCTTTTCAGGCCGTTTAGGTGCTATACCCTCTGACTCTAGTCCGGAGGAAGAGAGATACGGCTTATATAGGATGCATGCGCAAGCAAGAAATTACTGGTCATTAGGTACCGTTCATGTTGTCTTCTGTTTGAAGAAGCCAAAGGCTAATATAAGACATGTTCTTTCTTATTTTTGAAACCGACTTTTAGCTTTTGCTACAGTACCTAACTTTCAAATAGAGTATTTTTTTAAGCCAAGGTCTACAAGTTAATTACAGTATACGTTAAAAGCCCAACATTTGTACCATCTAAAATCATAAGCGAGTATCTCTTACTCCGTAATCTCTGTTACAAACAGCTAAAATTCAAAAATTTTAGCCAAAAATCATAAGCCACAGCCACATCAAACAGGCAAAAGCCCTATTTCTTTAGATTTAGACTTTTTGGCTTATAGGTTAAATCGAACCTTTTATTTTAAGCAGCTTAAAAGTAATCAGCTTTTAAACCAAACTAGGCTATTTGGCATCTTAGTTTTTTGATGAGTTGAATGGTGTAACTTATTGCCGGAAAGTCTGAAATACCTATGTTATATTGGTTGGAAACAAGTCTGATCCTTGTCATCTTGTGAAAGAAAAACACATGACGGACGTAAAGTTCAGGTTTGCAATTGCTTACAAGTGCGCGTGTAGAATCTAGCTAGAGAGATAGACACAGAGAGCGAGAGAGAAGAAGCTTGTTTGGTCGGTTAGCATTCCAAACTGAGAAAGCAAAACCAGCCAAATGCGCTGAGAGCAAAATCAGAGCAATGCCATCTTTGTTCGTCACACACACACATGCGTGCGAGAAAAACATCCATGCATTTATCAATGAAAATACTAGGAAATGGCAAATAATATCCCATTATACGTTGCAATTTATAGTCAACAGTAACATGTATGTATTATCTATAGTGCATATAAATATGGATTAACCTACTGTCTATACTCTTGCGGCCATCAAGGAATTAGCAATACTCTCACAAAAGGCACACATGTCTTATCATCCACTGCCGATTCATTGCCACTATTCCTCTAGATGATTCAGCTTGTGTAGCATTTGTGTCATAGTCTTCATCATTATCGCATCTCTCAAAAAGTTCATCGCGTAAAGCATTATCTCGGATAAAGTTGTGAAGCGCCATATACGCAATAATAATTTGCGCTTCATTGTCTATGTCATAATTTTGCATAGTCAACAAGATTCGACATTTCATCTTGAGCATGCTAAATGAACGTTCAATCACGTTTCAAAGGGATGAGTGAGCATGATTGAGCACTTCGTATTCACCACTTGGCTGTTGACCCCGTCGAAATTCCCATAGATAATACTTTTGTCCATTGTAAGGAGTTAGATAACCCTTTCAATTGGAATATCCCGTATCAACAAGATAATATTTTCTTACACATGAAAACAAATAAGTATTGATGATGCGAATCGAGAATGCCATAATAATAACTAATTATATGTTCAAAGAAGCAAAGTATCGTCGGGAGGATGTGGAAACCGATTTGAATACATGTCCAAAGTATTATTGAATATCTTTGTGTCATGAGCTGAACCTAGCCATCCGGCGACAACAAAAGTGAACCTTATGTCAAAGTCACACACCACCATCACATTTTGAGATGTATATCCATGGCGACCGGTGTGGGCAACCTACTTGTCCGCTAGCACAACAACAAGTACATGTGTGCCATCAATTGCACCTATGCAATTGTTGAAATAAGAAAAGAAGCGATTATCTTGAAGTCTTGAATGCACTGTTTTGAACTCTGGATCTCTTGGTTTAATATTATCTTTAGATAAATGGTACAAACATTCCAAGACTTAATGAATTTTTCTATAGACTGTTTCACTTGACATCTTGAAGCGGTTCATGACTTAGTTAACTGACTGAGGGCCGCCAACTATCCATAAGAACATAGCCAAAGATTGTACAGAACTCATATGTTTAGTTGATTTCAAGCCATAGTTTGCGACCAAAGTTTCATGCAAGCTATAAAAAACAACTCTACTCATTCTAAACATATAGTAACAATCTCTGTCATTGCTCAGTTGCTCCATTACCCCTTCATATCCAGTTATGAATGGTTGTCTCCTCTTTCTCTTGTTTAAGTGTCATAGTAGTGCATACCTATGTAACCAGTTGTTGCAACAAAATCATGAATGGTAACTTTCATTTTTTTTGTTTTCTCAACTTCACCATCTCTAGAATTGCTCTTAGTTATCGAACCATCAATTTCACTTGATAAGCTCATCTACAACTAAACAAAATGATCAATAACATGGAACATCATAACATGACATGATTTAACTCGCAATATATGATCACACACGAGAATATAACAACACTGCACAATAATGCAAAAGCAATGCATACAATATAAAGCATGATGTCTTACAGCAATATAACTTGACTCAATAGTTCCAACTCCATTACATAAACCATCACTAATCAATAATATGAGTGCAGACATAACCAAAAGTTCACAAATTTAAAAAGACAACATAATATTTCTAATTTTTCTTCATCTTGAGATCATACATCCTCTTGAGCCAATTCATCTTTCCCTTATCGGTCTTCATAGTTACAAACATTCTATGTTTTCTTGTTTAGTAAAGAACCTTGTTGCAATGAAGTGTTCATCATCCTTCAACCATGCCAGCTTGGACAACTATATCCATGACTTATACTATGGACAGACCACTCGAAACATGGCCTTTAGCCATAATGTCCACCATACGCTTGAAATAGCTCGCCATGGGATATTTCCTCTTCTTTGGGCTAGGATTGATACTATCAACCCTACACTTCATAGGGCCCTTTAGTTTCTTGTTGGCATCCTCATTGGTTTCTACATCGGTAGCTGCATCTTCACTTTCCTCCAAACCATCAACATGAAAAAGGTACGTCCTTCATGTGTAGGCTTACCCTAGATGGCTAAAGTTACCCATCATATGAGCATTCTCAAACATAGCATCCAACACAGTTAGGTTCTCAGGGGATCCATCATGAAAACTCTAATGGTTTGGATGATTCTGCAAAATAAATAAAAATGATTAAAACTACTCAAATTACAATGATTTCGAACTGGAATATGAAGATATTTTTGCAATGGCTACCTGTATGTGGCCATCCCACCAAGCATATATTGGACGCAACAATAGTTCCTTTTTGATGATCCCAACCTAGACCAGTTGCTTTCAGTTTCAGTTCGTTCCATAAGCTGTATTCTTTCTTCAGTATTTCCCAATGGTTCTTGAATTGCTTTTTGTCATGCTTTTTTCTTGTCCTTTGAAAGAACTTCATCTGTAGGTTCCTATATTCAGTGGTACTCAAATATCCTAATGGTCTATTACCGGCCTCAATTTCCTCCTTACAAATCCAGATATGCCATGTTGTGGAATGTATCCCAATTTGCCTCGAAGATAGGAATTAGATCCATCTTGACACTATTCATTCCACAACGCAAGTTAATTTTTGTTATTATAGTAAAATAACAAGACAAGTTCATAATGGCAAACAATGCATATTTTCCCCTTCAATAGTTCTACAAAATGCGTATGTGTACATACTCAAAACAAAGCAAGCTAGCAATCACTACTACAGAATCATAATCACAGATGGTTCAAAAACATCATCACATATGGTTTTTTGAACCTTCTGAATTTATAGGTCAGTGATAATCGAAGGTTATCATAGACGGTTTGTGAGCCGTCTGTGATAAATACAATACAGACGGTTTATAACTAGAACTGTCTATGAAAAACACTATCACATACGGTTCTATATATAGAGCCGTCTATGATGTTCTTCACAGATGATTTATATTACAAAACCGTCTGTGATAGTTTATTTTATACCTAAATTTTTTTCTATTTTTGAATTAGCCTAAGGAAATATTAGCTATGCTATTTGAAAACAAGCAAATACGATAGCAAACATAGCAGAGAACATTCTATTTATATTACAATCCACCATTGCAATATCACAAGATTACAATCCACCATTGCAATATCACAAGATTACAATCCACCATTACAATATCACAAGATTACAATCCACCATTACAATATCACAATATTACAATCACGGAGCTATGCCTCTCGCCCCTGATGCAGCTCGGGTAGTCCTTCTTGGTGGCCGCATCACTGTAAGTAGAAGAAATAATGAAGGGAGGAAGCCCTAAGCGCCACAAAGTAGCAACACAAAGTTACAGAATCAAATACTAGAAGAAACAATGGAGGGAGCCCTAACCACAAAGAGATCGATTCAGGAGGAGACAGTAAAGAGCCTGGGGAGATTCTGAGCGCATAAAGGGTAGGGGATGGGTTCAAGTGAGTATTTATAGGGGAGGGACAGGTGGAACGATCTGTGGGGTGTGGGTTGATCGGTTTCTATTGGCTGAAAGTGGGTTGGGTAGGATTAACGGGCCCAACGGTCAGAATTTATCATAGACGGTTCTTGATAAAAACTGTTCGTAAAAGCATCGTAGACGGTTCTTAATATATATTAGCTATATATATATATATATATATATATATATATATATATATATATATATATCAATACAATATAAACAACTAGTCTCAAAATATGAAATAACAAAGTTCTGTATGGCTTACATATACTCATTTGAAAGGTTTCGACGAGATCTAATACTTTGCAGTTGAGACAAACCCCAAATTTCGAAGGGAAAATCAAAATTTTGGGCAAAAACAGGAATAAAAAACTTTCGATACAAATTTGAGGCTAAAGATAGCCATTTTTTGGGGGTCTTCGAGGGTGACTAGCGCAAGCAGGTCATTTTTATTTGATCGGGCTCGTCGTTAGCTTTCCAATGAGTATAAGAACGTCAAAAACGGACACCGTATGCAAAAGTTATGCCCGTTTTACTGAAGGTGTGTCAAAACGGAATCCTACTCAAACTCAGATGAGAAATTATGAAATTTTAGAGGTGTATAAAGCGAAAAACATATCACAGACGGTTCTTAATTAAGAAACTAAGAACCGTCTGTGATATTACTATATCACAGACGGTTCTTAGTTAACTAAGAACCGTCTGTGACATTCCGCAATATCACATACGGTTCTTGATAAGAACCGTCTGTGATAGTAGTGAATGGATATGCACAAACAAAGAGTACTGTAGTAGATCTTACCATGATAGGCTGGTCTTTGAATTCAGGCAGCGTAAAATGCAGCAGCACATATATATCAATAGTTGTTCCTAGCTCAGTAGGTGCATCAATACAAAATGTAACGTACGGTACTTGGACGAAAAGAAATAACTAATAAGTACTCTTAAATTGATTAGGATTTAAATCCTTTACCCATGTCAATGCATGATGAAATTCTTGTTATTATGCACAATGAAAAATCCAGTGGCAGCACACCTTCTTGCTTTCTTTTCGTGGCATTGGTGAAGTTGTCAGATCTCTTTTATCCAATTGTACACAAAATTAAATAGAAAAAGTTAAACAAAATACAAGATAGATTGTTTGCATCTTTTTAATATGCTGAAGCACATGCTGCTGCTGTTATTGCTTAAGTTAAATTTATAAATGACAAATAAAACTTGAAAGCATCAATTTTGTCTAAGTATCATTCGAGAAAAAAAATAAGCAACAAATTTCAATTTCATTTTTTCCCCATGCAAATTAAGATTAGTTGAGTAAAATTTGTTTCCAAATAATTATCAATTATGCTTGCAAAAAAGAACAAAAATTAGATGATGTTTTATATTAGCCCAGTTTTTACACAGTACAATATTGAATATCTTGTATCAGTGTAGTGATAAATGCTTCCTATTTAAATGGGGCCAATTGATACAATAGGCTTTTGCAAATAAGTCCAAAGATTGGTTCATGAAACTAAACTTTAAAAAGAACTGACTCCCTGCAATCTATAAATTATTCAAGGTAATATTAAGTTAAAAACATTGACCCCTCAAAAATTCTTTGTATGCACTGTTTTAGTGCCATGCTGACTCGTGGTTTCTGTCAACAATGATCACATGGACAAGTGTGGTTTGCATGAAATCAATCGAATTAGTTCGACAATTTAACAACAATAGCAACAGGAATGAATTAAGAGATAAATCAAAAATATTAAGATATATGCTTAGATATAGATCAGTGTGATATATTTATTGCTTGCCATGAAAGCTTTTGCACTACTCATTGGTCTTATGTTATTAATCAATATCCATAAATAAAAAGATGTTTTTAAACAAATAAATAAAAATTATTTTACATTTGGCATAGATAGAAAATGATGTAGCCAGTTGATCCATTTGGTAAGGACAAACTTGATTTTTAAATGTATTAATTTGATATAAAACCAGGAACAGATTTATACATGTATATTTTCCCTAATGATAGCCAGTTGATCCATATTTACCGATAGAAAACTAGTAACAGTTGATCCATATTTACTGATAGAAAACTAGTAACAGTGTTTGTACACGTATATTTTCCCTAAGACTTAAAGAGGATATTTCAATTTGTTCTTTTTTCGGAGATGGATTGCAAAATCTGGCATAAGCTTCACTCACATTCTCAGATGGATTGCAAAATCTAGTGAATATGGAGAGGAGCAGGTGAGCAACCGGTACCTGGATGACAATGGTGGGAAGGGGGATGAGGATGGCGGGGTCAGGATGGATCTTGGCAGGAAGGAGCGGGGGAAGGGGGACTACGACGTTGGAGGCGGTAAGGCCTGCGAGCCGGCGCCGCTGGGGATGGGGAGGAGGCCTGCGGCGTCGATAGCATCGTCCGACGGGAGGATGTGGATCACAGCAGGACGACAGCGTTAGGGACGGGGAGGAGGCCTACAGGGTCGCTGGCGAGGTCGTGGGATGGTCAGTGGGGTCGTGGGTCATCGATGGGGACCATGGGGTTGTGGGATGGCCGGCGGGGTCACTGCAAAACCCATGACCTTCGAGGAGATTCGGTTTAGGAGGTGACTCAGCAACGGTGAAATCTTGAGCGAAATAACTAAATGGTTGCATATTTATATCAATAGTATTTCGTGGGTAATTCTGATGAAGTTCACTAGCAAAATGTTATTTTCATTTCACAAAAGCCAAAAAAAGCTTCTCAAGACTGACTTATGGCTTTTAGTTATAGTAAACTTTTGGCTTTTTCAAAAGCCTAGCTAAAAGTCTACTGTTTGTTTAGGCTTTGGCTTCTTTGCTTTTAAGCCCAAGGAAAAGCCTAAACAAATAGGCCCTATGAACACCTAGCTTCTCGAAACGGTTTCACCACTCCTCTTGTACCCATCTCGCTCTGGGGGTAAGGCAGGGGTTAACGGACGCACACGCATCCCACTCCTCTCGTTCCTGTCTCGCGCACGCATCTCTCCCTTACTTTTGTCACCGTTCGTCATCTCCTTTTGAAAGCCATTTCTTTCAACTACTACTATTTATTTTCAACCAAAAGTTGTGAGTCGTAACTAATACGAACATGCCCTAGTCAAGATTCACGATCAGCCTAACTGCTTGCTTGTTGCAAGGTGGTGGCCTCGTGTCATTCTTTTCCGCCTTTAAATATGATGATTCTTATGGAGATAATGTTTTGATATTTGAGGTACCAAAAGTAAATCTAGCAACTAGCCAAGGTTGTTAGGATTAGGTTTCTTGAGTGGAATGGAATTTGCTCCGATATCATCAAGCAATATGATTACATTGTAAAATCTAGTGTCACTCCCTTCATTCCTAAATAAGCAATATTTTAGGATTTTACACTTTAGCCAAGGTATGTGTAGAAATGATCCAATCACCCTCTTTCATTTGCTCACTTATTGCTCTTGGACAGTATGTGTTACTCTAATTCATAGTAGTAAATAGCCTTGGAAATAATGAATTGAAACAAAACCGTAATTTAAAAGTTTTTGAATCTTTTCGTTCAATTTTGGTTTCATGTGACCCCAGCCCAATTCCTCACTAATCCCAACCATCCATGACGGGAAATCGCTGTTGAGCCGTCCTCGCCGTCTGTTCTTTGCGCCAGCACTGTTCACCGTCCGAAAACACTGCCATCACTCGATTTTTGCCACCGCACCGCCTCACCCCTTCGCCCGCTGCTGCTACGCCCTTGCCACCCCGTCAGGGATCGTATGCCACGCCTACAAAGCCCCTGACATGCATTAATTGCATTCCATCCCGTGTGTCGCACCGCTTGAAACATTCGGCCGCCACCACACTGTTTCTTCTCCCACAGATGACATCCCTCCCTCACAGCTGACCTAACACTCCTCTGCACATTTGACCACCGCAATGCCATCCCCGAGGCAGCCCGTACCTCCCCTTAGCCGACTGTGCCGCGCCTCCCCGAGCCTTCCCGATTTCAGTCGCACTTTCTCGCCACCTTAACCAGGGCACGGCGCCGAACCGCCATTCTACCCTATTTAAGGCTCTGGACCCTTCTGTAGGAGAGCACATGCTCCTAGAAAAGATCCACCCACTCCTAATTGCTCAGAAACTCATCACACCGCCGGCGATCACCGAAAAGCCTGATGTAAGCCTTAACCTTCAATTCAATGATCTAGTTGATTACTTCCAAATTGCATTTGGCCATAGTTTCTCCATGCTCCCAGGAACACCCTCAAAGCATAACTGTAACCTCCCGAACCCCCTACTGCTCTGGCAACTAGCGTCGTCGCCCGGCCAAAAGAGGCCACCGTGGATAGCCCAAACCGGCCATCCCCTGCCCGAGCCGCCACTTCCCAGAGCCTCCCCTACCCCTAAGGATGCTCAAACCCTAATGCTATTGTCCCGAAAGCCCACCGATTACTCTTGTGCTATTCAAAAGCTTCGCAAAGAAGAAACACCATCGTCGACAATTGCCAGACTTTCCGCCATTCCCGACCCAAAAAATGGAACCCTTAGGTCACCAGAAACTCACCCATGGCCTCAGAACCCGTCGCAAATCACCACAGCACCGCCAGTCGCTGTCGCTTTCTTCCCCTTTTTCCGTTGCCGCGCCGAACGGAGGAGGAAGATGAATAGTGCGGATTCGATACTGTAGCAAGTGGATCCAACGTGAACAGTGAAAACCTGTGATGAACAATAAACCCTACCCGTTACTGTTCACCAGACCCAAAAATACATATATATATATATATATATATATATATATATATATATATATATATGTCCATTTTGACCGTTTCGAGCCTGTCTACCCATTTTCGAGCTCCGTTTTACAATACCAAACCTCTAAAAATATTAAACCTATTTTATTTAAATTTTTTTAGATTTTATTTTCTTTCTTTTTAATCCTAGCTCATTCCTTCGAGCGTGGATTAAATTATTTTCTGTTTGCGCTAGCTCTCGACGTCGTTGATGAGCCGGTCCAAGAAGAAGCTCAAGTTCAAGCCCAAGACCCGAGAGAATACAAACTTATAGAATACATTGATCTGCAAGGCAAGTCACATGTTTTTGATCATATTGAACCTGTAATCCTTTAATTATTTATTTAACAGTATTTTCATTATGTTATTTATGCAATGTTATTTCTTGCACAATAAATATTTAGAATGACATGATATTAGTTATGTCCTACCACGTGACAAAGTCTAGTTTAATTTGATGGATATATTCATCTTGACAAGACTTAGTAGTACTAAATATACTACTTAATTAATCATAGTAGACCAGGAACTCATCAGTTTTACTCTACGAAGAGATCTAGCATTTTGTTAGTAGAATTTCAAAAGTGGTTACAGGATAAGGAGATATCACAGGAAGCCATGAGATGGTGGGTCCCCTGATCTTGTCCTAGAGTGGAGGCTTGGACCAGAAAGGGTTGCAGTATGGATTAGTACTGGCTCAGTGCTGGAAAGTACTGGAGCATAGGTTTGTGGATGGAAATTGACTTAGTGAAAATATAAGCACTACAATCTTATGCTAAGTAAAGAACATAGTGACTGCTCAACCACAAGCGTTGACTCGTTAAACCTAGTCTAGTACCTGCTCAGATTGATTAAATATCTATAGGAAAGAAGAAGTGGACGGGGCGTGGTATGGAAACGGTACCATACCTAAAAAACGATAGATCCTTGCAAATCGGGCAGGTGTGTTCCGACTTGGCCCGTTGGATACCTGAGTTTGTGTAGGCCAAGAGTTTATCCGGTAGAGACTATATAAATGTTTGAGCGGTGAAAAGTCTTGTTTTCTTAACTCAGTGATGAGTATTAAGGGATCTTGTGGGTAAACTTGAGCAGCTCTGCAGAGTCAATTATAAATATTATTCGAATACGCTGTGTTTTTGGCAAAAGAAGTTGTGTTTAATAGGTGATCCCAACAATGAGGCATAAGTAAATTTGGAATTACTGGAATTGGTAATTAAGTTGTTAAAACCCAAAAGTCCCTAAGAAGTTTATGTTTCGTTGTTTCTCGCTTAAAAATATTTACAAATAAACTGCATCCATTAAAACATTAAAACCATTATAATCTCATCCCTTGGAAATCCTTGCATGTAATTGATTAATGCTCCCCCATGTGACTTATTGGGTATGGTGGTTTGTACCCATACTTACTGAAAATATTAACAGAAAATGTTCCCCAAGAGATGAAGAGATCTTTGAAGATGAAGTTGATGGTTCATACGATGAAATTGATGTTTGGTTTTAGGGTTGTTCTATACTTAGGCACACCTATGGTGTTCTTTTGTAATGTAAAATCTAAGGGCCGCTGCTTCGCTGTAAGACTCGACCGTTAGGTCATTACCTTGTAATAAAGTTTGGCTTTTGATCATAAGTTTGTGTTGGCAATGATTTACACTCATCTACAATACCTCATAGCTGGACAGTCTTGTGCAGCTATGGGAGGAACAAGATGCCCCTAGAAATGGGGGCATTACATGAATGGTAGGGGTATGTAAAGAAAAAATAGTTAAAAATTGTCTCAAAATTGTAGAATGAAAGATCTACACAAACAATAGTATATATGGGTTAATAAAAAGTGAAACTTTATAATTGAAAGGACACAAGCAAGTAGCTATTTACCAGTATTTGTAAAATTGGGTAGGATCGTATGTAAAATACAATCATGACTCTATACCTGCAACAAAATCCTCCCACTAAATATAATCGATCGTAAGACTTTAGTGCTCAAATCGAAATTCTGACACCGCCACTAGCTATTTGTAAAATTATACGATTATATAACAAATGACCCATGACCATATATACCCCATATTGGGATACGAGATAAGGTACACTAACACAAATTAAAATTTCTACTGTATAAACTAGGAAACCATATAAGTAATATTATATATTATTATCATTAGACGCACAGTGCAGTGAAATAAGAGTTAAAGCAACTTAGTTGAACATAGCGCACGTCTTTAGAACGTAGAGGAATTAGTCGATTATCCAATGTCCCGATCAGCGTCTTTGGAAGGTGATCGACCTCGAGTGATAGTCGATCTCCACAAGCCAACCATGTCCTCTTGTGATTATCCTGATTAGCGTCGTAGTTGCAGCAGCGCCTCTACCAAAGTCCACACATCTGGGGATGAAATATCATGCGCCGGTGTGCTAGCACCAGTATGCACGGCAGGGGTTTTGCAAGGTCACGGCTATGGTTTCGGTGGGTGTGTATCTGTTAAAGAGATTCACCAACATGTCACGTACTTATTAACCTTTATAAATGATAATTTATCTAAGTGAATATAATAACATTTATTTAAAATATCATAAATATAGAAGTGATATAATCATTAACAATATTACCTTTAGGACATATCACTAGCATCCGTTGATTCATAATTATCCAAGGGAATTAAGACGAGAGATTTCCTCCTTAATGCATATATAAGCCACAATATAGAGTTGGACACCATTTTTGCTGAACTCTCGAGGTTATCTGGACCAACGAAAGTCTTCCAGAGAGACATGCTGTCATCAAGTAAAAGGTCAACGGTAATAGATTAGTTATAGCTAGTCGCCGATTTTAAATTACCACTTGAATTCATTGTTTAACCGGTTCCTGCAGGAAGGTAATTGGTTTTCAAGAGTACTGCGAGCCATGGCACACAGCTAAAACAAATGAAAACATTATCCCAAGCCTAAATCGACATGTGTTAGCAGTTGCATAAGCATATTAACCTCGCAAATTTCGCTATCAGGAATCGTTCAGACATGCCTCAAATAGGACAAAAGAACAACCATTGAACCCTGATTTAGCTGCTAGAAATGGGAATTAATACCCGTAATTATGAGGGAAAGTTGACTTGCGAATTAATGGGGCCAAGACATCATAAGTGACGACTATGCTGTGCCACCGCTCTCCTAGCCTCTCCTTGGGGCGTGATATGGAAGAAGATGAAGTAGTGTTGCATCGCACAAAAGGATAAGCCACGTAGTTGTAGCTGCAGATCTAGCTGGGACAGCGACTTGAGCATTAAAATTTGCAGAACGACGACGGAGTCGAGAGACGATGAATGATTTTTTTGCCACTTTTTAATTTTAATAAAATCAACACTTTTTAAAAATAAAAGCTTTTTCACTTTAATAGCTAAAGAGAACTAAGAAGATCAGATGCACAATGAGAACAACCCTTAAACAGAAGCTAATAGCCAAGGAAACAACCGAAGTACAAAACTATCCAAATTGTCACTGGGCTGGTCTGACGAAGGCATAAGACCGGTCTGACCAGATCCTTGTTCCTAAACTTACAAAACCTCTCGAGTCAAAAACTCAAATCTCATGAACTTCATCAAAACTCATCCAAACATCGCCAGATTTTACATGAGACTTGTTCAAAATATTATAAACCTACAATGATAAAAAATCACAAGGTTCTTGGGCTCATGTTTACTAATTTGAAGAAAATAAAATCTTGATCTCAAGAACAATAAAAACTATAAAATCCAAATTAGTTCTTCCTCGAAGAGTTTCTAATCAAGAGGATGATCTAAGTCTACTCCTATATGAAATAGCAAGCTAATCTAGGCATAGATTTAGAATAAAACTATCTTGATAACAAAAATCCAAATTTGAGTAAAGAACAAGCTAAACCGGGCTTGATTTTGAATCTTGCTTTGGAGGTGATCAAGACGGACAACGATTGATCAAGTACTATCCCCTAGTATCTCTTACTCATTATGGATTCCAGTAAGATCAAGAAGGGAGAAGGAGACACTAAAAACCAAGACAAATTAAGATTTTAATACTTGAGCAAAGAGAAAAAAAAGACTTAGACGAATTTTGATATATATTAATACTTGGAGATTAATGTTTACATCCACTCAGAAAGCCTAAGAATGGTAAAAGCTCAAAACAAATAGCCACAACTTATCTTTCCAAGGTTCTCTCTAAGAATACTAACCTTCTCAAGTTGATTTACCATAAACTCTCTAAAACTTAGCTCTAAGCCAACACCTATCCCTCCTTATACATGAAGGTTCATAAGAAACCCTAACCTGCCCGATAATTGGGTTTTGTCTATTTATATGAGTTAATCCATTAACCTAACACTATACCGAGTTTTACACTTACACAAGCACGCTTCTCAAAGCGTACACAACCATTAACCCTATAGTGAATCAACACTCGATTCACTTAACATTTTCAGCATAATCTTAATATAAACCATCTCTCTTGTGCCTCCTCGCGTGGTGATTTGAACAATCACAACTTTTCGGTTTGGGGCAAAAATACAGTTTGTCCCAAACCACCTTACACAAAGTTTCGTGTTTCCTTCATTTTGAAGTAGCCCCGTCCTTCATTTTCAACTCCATATGACTCAAATGACTTGCTGCCAAACCTCGTACGTGTTTAGATCCCATCGAACCGTCCTCGCTTGTAAACGAGGATAATTAGTCACTTGAAGCGCCACATGCACCATGACAGTAGCTATGACGGTAGCCGGCTTTCTTGACTGTTCTGGACCTCGACTTCTTCTTGAGCTAGTTCAGATCCACTTTGCCATTGCCCGTCATGTCTATCACTGGTAGCTCCCACTTCGGCTCCTTGTCTTCCCGGCTTGTAGCCACCCCGCTAGCCTTAGTTATCTTTTGGCAGCACCTTAATCGCTTTGGATCTCAGCTCTCCTAGTTTAGTCCTGATCCTTTGACCGCTTTGGATCTAAACTCTCTTAGCTTAATCCTAGTTCCATCCTTCTCACCATGACCTAGTGTAGGACTGAAGATGGCAATAGAGGGGGGAGTGAATGATGCCTTAAAATTTTTCCCAAATATTCACCAATCCATTACTCCAATAGCTACAAAGTTATGAAGATTATGATGGAAAGCCAACACAAATCAAGCGAAACAAGAAATCAAACTTTCGAGAAAAACTCAGCAAAAATAGTAGTACCTTTTGTATAACTACGGTACCACCTTTGTGTGGTAGTTCCTCAATTACAATGGCAGTACTACCTTTCCTCGATGAACAGTGGGATCAGCTCAAGTTTCAAAAACTAAAATCGATAGAACTTTCGATCCGTAGATCCAAATGGTATAAAATTTTATAGGACTCTTCTCAACGATATTATGAACATATTCCAATAAACGATTATGAAAATCATTGTAAAAATTGAGATATTTTTCAGCTTAAAGAAAGATTGCATCAAAACCAATTAAAAAATCCAAAACGGTGAATATGACTTACTTGTGGAAGAATGATGGATAAGATGGCTCTAAATGTATTGTCGGGACCCGGAACAACAACTCTAGAACTCTCTGTGTCAATCGCACTATCATAGAAAAAGCTAGTGCACACAGGATTAACAGGGATATATATCATGCATACAACCACACTTTATTACAAGATAAAAACATGGGCCTTATGGCCAAGTTTTATAGATAAAGGGCTCATGGCCAACATAAATAAAAAACAGCAAAAAATTAAAGCGTAGAAGAACAGCCCATCCTGCCTGCCCACAGGCGAATGACTGTAAGACGCGACCTAATCGCCAAAATCCTCACTGTAGTCAATGACATCATCCTCTGGCAACAGACATAAAATACTCCACAAGTTACATAGGAGGTTTAGCAGAATGAATGCATGCATAAAGAATGACAAAGGAAGGCTAAATTGGGTTATTTATGCGTAAAAGCGAAATTAAAGTAAATACAGTAATTAGATTCAAAAACTGAATTTAATACAATAGATGGAAATAACAATTTAATAAAATATTATCGTTAGTGCAGGCTCCGACCTACACTAACATAACCACGGTATCCTACCCGAACCATCATCAAAAGAGATCTTGTTTGTCCACAAACCAAGTTTTATGAAGTCAAAGTCTAATATGTGAAATCCATACTCAGCATGTTCATGACCGTGAACACGGCTATCTAGGATAGTTTATTACTCTGTAGAAGTGTATAACTTTACCCACAAGACATGTCCTCTCACTTGAGCCACGCGATTAACACACTACCTTAGGTGTACGGCGGAGAATTCATGACAAGACCGTTACAATGTTCCGCAACCAAAATAGTTACGTCATCACTAATGTTTCACTACAATTTGAATCCACAAATTGGGAACCCCTCTTGTGCCATGTGAGATTTCTCGCGGCCTACGTCACGCTCACATTCAGCCTATAGAGCAACTATGCTCACATTCAGCCTATAAAGCAACTATGTTTGAAAATAACATAAATTATTTAGCCAGATCTATCACATACCAAACTTGTGGTAGTACAGTGTGGCTTTGTAAAGTAGTTCACAGAAACGGTTCTTAACTTGACTTAGACTCAAACACAAACCTTCGTGCTCGACAATCAACAATGTGTCACCAAACACGATGCATGCCCGCACTCACCACCTAACCAGTAAACTAAGTCCAAACCAACTTTTGTGTTTTTTTATTTTAAAATATTTTGTATATCGTTCTTGACTCACTGAAGTCAAGAATGAATTGTTGGAAATCAATATTTTATGTGAAACAAATTATCCCACCTAAATTTCTCTAAGCATGACTAAGCAATTCAATAAAATTTTCTAGTCAAAGCTACTGTACCAACTAGTTTTCAGGTAGGTGACAAGGCATGCGATAACAAGATCAAAATTGGCTTTACACAATGGATCATGGGTATAACTAGAATTCAAATCGTCTTAAATTACATTGGAATAAAATTACGCATGCATATACATTTAAAAATAACATAAATAATTTACAATTATAGGAACAATATAGTTAAGGGTGTAACTTGCCTCGCTCGAAGTTCTGTTGCTAAAATTCGTCGAGGTCAAACTCTCCTGAATCGTCGAAATCTACCGCGAGAACCAAAATAAAATCAAATAAAATTCAAAAAGAGTCTAGAAATGGGTAGTGTAGGATTTTAGAAAAATTTAGAAATTTGATTAGGTCCAATCGGA
This sequence comes from Melocanna baccifera, assembly GCA_036346265.1. Lineage (NCBI taxonomy): Eukaryota > Viridiplantae > Streptophyta > Magnoliopsida > Poales > Poaceae > Melocanna > Melocanna baccifera. The sequence continues at coordinate 15,465,416 of CM070681.1, forward strand.
GTTAAGATGAACAAATACAGGCTTCCGGAAGTTTGAAATCAAAGAAAATGAAAAAGACTGATTTACTGGAATTATTTTTGAACTGAAATTGAATTATGACATCAGAAGATAATTAATTTTCTGAAGGAAATATGAGATTATGATGTCAGCAACACAAATCATTTTTGGGCTGAATTATTTTTCTACGGGAAAATGGGTTTATGACGTCAGGATGACGTCAGCCCTAGGGTTTTAATAATCAGGCTTCAGAGTGACATGTGGGCCTAGCTCTAGGTGGACCGAGTCCACGGATTAGACAGTGGCTGAGGTGGCACGTGGGCTGACGGGGCGCTGGGTGGCGCTGATGTGGCAAGACCGAGGCGGCTGTGGCGTCCACCTGGCACCCACGTCGGCTGCCATGTGGGCACAGCCATCGACGTGGTCACGGCCGGTCGGAGGAAGGAGCATGGGACCCGAGGGTCACTGACGTTTCGGCGGGCGGTGGCGCCGGCTGAGGGTGTCAAAAGATAGAGGGGCGAGAGGGGGGTGCGGTAGTACCGTTTGGGGAACCCGAGGATGGCCGGAGTGAGCTGGCGTCAGTGGAGGGCGACGGTCGAAGAGAGGTTGTCGGCGGCGGGGCGCTCCGACGACGGATTCGCTCCGTGGAGGGGTGGCCGATGATCGCCGAGGCACAGAGAAGGTGAAGATGGCGTTAGCGAAGCGCAAGGAGGTCCGAGGCAGCTGCAATTTCTTACCGAAGCTCCTCACACGAAAAAAGGTAGAAGTTGCACGGTGCGACAGGTGAGGGGAAGTGGGGATCCGGTTCCATGGACGGCGGGGAGGTCCTCAAATAGGGGAGAGGGGGAGTAACAGTCGAGCAATTGCTCGCCAGTTTTGAAATGCTCTCGCACATGAATTGGCGTAATGGCGAGGCAAAGGAGAGGACAAACGGTCGAGTCGGGTACGGCGAAATGGGGGAATAATTGTGCATTAGCGCGGGAGGGAGAAATGGAAGAAACTGAAGCTTTTAAAGCTTCGGTTTTCAGCTTTAATGGCGGCGGCGGCGACTCGGGGAGGAAGAAAGGGGCGGGGAAGACGGGCTCGATAGGTGGGCCCCACCTATCGGCGAGAGAGAGATGGAGAGAGGGATTAAACGGACGGCTCGATGAGTGACACGCGTTTAAAGAGAATGATCTTGACCGTTGGATGGAGAGCGAAAGGGTAAGTGAGTGGGAACGGCCAAGATTTGATCGGGCAAGGAAGATTTAATCTGTGCGTGACATGTGTCGGCCCGAGGGGAAAAATGATTTTAAATTTCTTTTAAGCTTTTCAGAAATACTAGGAGGTTCAAAAATGCTTGAAAAAATATCAAATAAAGTCCAAAAATGCAAGAAAAAATTAGAAAATTCTCTAGAACAATTCTAGACTTCATAAAAATATTTTCAACTGATAATGGCATTTAGTTTTTATAAAACACTTAATTATATTTGAAAAGGGAGCTTTTAAATTCTAGAAAATTATGATAAATTTACTATAATTATAGAATGACTTAGGAAAAATAAAATAAGCTGATTTTGGCTTGAATAAAATATATAATTTAAGTTTTCTTACTCAAGGCTTGAAAATAAAATCCTGAAAATCAATAAAAAGCACATAAAATTTTTGGGATGTTACATATATTTCCGTATGTCACAACAAATTAGAACATTGAAGAAATCAAGCCAAAAACACTTAGATCCGGAAATCACAACACTTAGATCCGAAAATCACTTGAAGGATCGAAAACATGCAAAAACCGAATTTCTTGATGAACTTACCACCAAAGTGCTTACATGAGTAGAGAATAATTCTCAAATGTTATCTCTATCTCTTATACGTCATTGGCAAAATAAGATCAAGAAAGGGATAAGAGGAAATAAAAAACCAATCAAATTAAGAACAAATCAATCAAGATAAGAGATAGCCATGGAGATGATCAAAGATTGATTCTATTACTGCTTAAAGAAAAGTTTTATAGCCACTCCACCTTAGAAGATAGAGAGCACACCAATCACTTAACTCTCAAACCCTAACCTTAATAGCATGAGAGCACAAGAGAGGTAGGTTGGATGGATGACTACATGCTAATCCATTTAGCACATGGAGGAAACCCGATAACTCCACGCACATTGGTTTTACTCACACGTGTTTACTTATGCACGCTTTTCAAAGCGCATAGGTTCGAATCCACTAAGTCCTTAGTTTTGATCCATCTCGATCAAACCAACTTCTCGTTGACCTAAATCGTTCACTCAAGTGCCGCTTAGGCACCACAGTATTGATCCAAGGCAATTTTTGCTATTTTGGTCAAACTACCAGAATACCCTTTCTTGACCAGGCCATCTCCTTCCAATGAAAGCAATCACCATACTTGCCATGTGTAGGTTTATCATTGACTTGCCACACGTCGATAAGTTTTTCTCGCTCCGGTTCTACTAGGTCATACCTCACTTGGAGCGACCAAGCCACATGGTATCCGCCGTTGAACTCGCCTTCCTATTTTTTATTATGCCATGCTTGAACTCACTATGTCACTTGACACCCTTGATCGTTCTGGGCATCGTCTCCTCCCTAAACGTAGCCCCGATCCTCGCCATAGACGGCTCTAAGCGTCCCCGAATATTTAAAGACAAAGAAATCATTTTCAGACACAAACTCTTCACAACTTGACTCATGTTAGCCAAAACATGCATCATGTAATCTTAATACAATGACCCAAGTCACTCCAACTCAATCCACGGCTCAAAACCCAAAATTCTCTATTTCTGCCCAAAATAGTACTAGTGCTTCCGTAAATCCGGTACTACCGTTCCCCTAGACCGGTACTACCGCACCTCGCACCTCAAAAATAAACCTCTCTGGAAATATCATACCGCCAACTAAAAATCAGGACTACTGACCTACAGTATGGCCAGAACCCAAAACCAGTACTACCGCTCTATGGTATGACCGCACCAACATCTACGGAACAATTGATTTTCCTGACAGGCTCAGAAAGCAGTCCAGATAAGATGCTATCTTTGCAATACTAAATAATAACTCTACAAAACTTACAATAGTTTATCACAATATTATTCTGGTCCTTCTCACATAATCCTTCACCTAGTCTCAAAATCTTACAATCAATAACAACAATCAAACCATCACGTAGCATCGTACATACATAAAATCATCAAGTGTGAGCCGAGAATCCTTACATTCGCCTCAAAGTATCTCTGCATGCTTTGATAAGTAGCCCATAGTGTCCAATGACTAGCCATCACGTCTTCAGATATTGGACTTCCCGAATCACCTCTATGTGCATCGGCCTCACCACTTGGTTCACTAAGTACACCAACTCGTCTCTTCATAATTCTTGCACTCTCTATGCTTTCCGCTTGAACCACGTAGCTCACCCAGATTTATATGACTGCTCGGACCTCAACTCCCCCGTCAAGTCCTGGTCCATTGCTGTGGACCATTTTTTAAGCTACTTGCGCATTTAAAGACCAAGCAGCCATCTCGAGCACAAGTTCTATGCATTAATCAAAGCAATATATCATGCAATATAGCACAATAAAGCACCGACACACACACCATGCTCACACTCAAACTACTCTCTGGAACCTTGCCTAGCCAGTCGGATCACCAACCATTGGATGGTTTGACCACACTAGTCAACTCTAGTCAAATCTCAGTAACAGGAGACCCGATCAGACCGTTGCACCCATGCTAGTCTGACCGCCCTAAAGTCAACGGTCGGACCGCCCTCACTAGGACTGGTCAGACAACTCACAATTTCTCTTGCGCACACGACGAGCACCTCCTTAAAAAATAAATATAACCAACTACAAGCCGGTACAACCACTCGTTAGTTAGATCATCACCCATGATTGGTCTGACTGCTTATCAGTTTGATGCCCAACCATGGCCCGGTCGGATTGCAAACCATGACGATCAAACCGCTTAGCACTTAACAATAAAAAATCAGAGATTGTAAATGATACAAAATCAAATTCAAATAAACACTCGACACATAATTTGAGATGACCTCCACGTAATCTTACAAAAATACGTGGCTCCCATCTCTCTTACGGTTCACCTATCGATCTGGATTAGTTTAATCGGGTAAGGTTTAGGGTGATAAGCATGTTTTAAGGCGTGGATTAGTCGGTCGATCGGGCACGCAAAGTACGTTCCGAGTCTCCGACTAATTTTCGCCTCGGTACGATTTTTCTACGATTAGCGTGGGAGCTAGGGCCGGTCATCGAGGTCGCGGACTTCCGAACCGTCCTCGTTGCTCAGATAGCCAGGTCACCGCGACAGGGACACGAGCGTCGCTATGCGGATGAACAAAAGCTTGACACCTATTGGCGGGTGGGTTTAACGCCGTGTGCTGATCTGCTGATTAAGTTGATACGTATAGTACTAGTTTAAGTAAATACTAATTAATGTAACATCTTTTAGAAGCACTTGCAGTAACATTTCGAGATGAGCAGCTTTAAATTATTTTTCCCTGATTTTCTAATGTTGAGTTGGTGCTTCAACCGACCAGATTACGCCGGTTGCACCCAAAGGTGAGTTGCACGTTGCCAAACATATTAGACCGTAGAGCAGTATTCACCGAAAGCAAATGACCATAAGCCAATGAAGAATGTACTCTAGTTCTTGCGCAAGGTCTCTAGGATATATTCAATAGTGTTATCTTAACTGTTTCTTAATTATATTATATGAGTAAAATTCTACGTGAATGATGTTAGTGATATCCTTAGAGGTAATCTTGGAGATGATTGTATCACTTATATGTTTATGATCTTTTGAATAATATGTTATTTTGTCACTTAAATAAATATCTTTTATATTGATCAACAAGTATGTGATTTATTCGTTGAACCCTTTATTTATATTTTGATGTTATTCTAAATTACCATTGATCTTATGTCATTATGTGGGACAATTATAATTTACAGATTAGTATATGTATTCATCGATGATCATGTTTCAGGGATCATAGATATAGGATATCAAATCAATAATGTGGACATATGTTAAAGAACATGATGTTGAATTGACCCACCATAAGACACTGCGGGAATGGTTATATTCTTAAGTGTTATCAGTTGGTCTCATATATAGTGTATGTAGTATCCTTAGATATGAGATTATCATTATTTTCTACATATGTAATAGTTTACTTAGGGGTTACCAAATACTACTCTGTAACTGGGTGGTCATAAAGGTAGCTTTCGGGTTTACTATGAGACATGTAGAGAAATATGAGCGATCAAGATGGAATTTGCCCCTCCTATATAACAGGAGAGATATCTCTAGGCCTCTCGATGTGATTAGATTAAGGAAGTGCATAGTCATGCCGAATATGGTTGAGGAGTCAATCACAACTGAGTAATCTATTACAGATTCGAGTGAAGAATCGAGCTATCATAGGATGGCACGCTTCTCGTCTTGAGTTCGATCTGGTATCATGACGCAAAAGGATCGGTACAAAAGTACTATATAGGTTCGTCTAATATGATCTTTATGTATAGTTGGAAGTCGTTATGTCCTGTTAGGGACGGCTACCGACTTATAGATCAGAAATGAGTTTTTGTCCCATAGCCAAATATACAAGAACCTATAGGGTCATACACTTAACGAACTAGAACGATAAGGGTTCGGATGATAGTCTCCGAGTGGGATACGATCTCTACTTGTATCAGATCAGGATCCAATTAGAGGCTATATAAGGAGAGGTGCAGGGCTGAGGGAGGCATCCCAAAACACACCCATTAAAACTCTAGCTGCTATCTCTTATAATCCCTATCGTGCGCGATGATGTTAGCATACCGACGCATGGTGTTTCATCCCTGAACATGTGAACCTTGGTAGAGGCGCTGCTACGATTACGGTGCTGATCGGGACGATCATGATGAGACGGTTGGTCAGATGACGATCGACTGTTTTAAACACATTGACACGTTCTTCATTGAATCAACTGCTTCAACTCTATTTCTGTTGCAGTGCGCATCTAGTGGTAATGATCTATGACCTCTTATTCGCATGATTTTCTGGTTTATGCAGTAGAAAATTTTAATTTGCGCTAGCGTAGCTTACTCGTATCCCAACAAAGGAGAGAGGAGGTGAGGAGAAATAATTTGTTGTGTCTTATGCAAGAGACGGTTTGAGCTCGCAAACCAACGCAAATAGTAAGATAGTGTAAGGCAGGAAGTCAGTGAAAATAGTATAAAATAGTTAAAGGAATGATGTACTGTTAGAGAGATTATCTCTAGTACTGTATTTTGATAAGGCATTAGCTTTAGAAATAATTTGAGGAGACAAACTATTATACCTGATCACGCTAGGATCAAACCAAAGCACTAACAGAAGACTGATCATGCAGATACGCAGCACTTTTGAGCACACACACCTGTGGCTAAGAAACTACAATAGGTCAGATGCTACATGCAGGAGTTAATTATGCACCTCACCAAAAGAGAGGCACACAGAGCATTGAAATGCATAAAGAGGAGATAGAAAGGTGAACCGAAGAATAGATCCTACCTAATGCACGAAAGTGCATGTTCTGTGCAGATTCTCCCTCTCCCCAACTTGGGAGTTTTTTTAATGCAGATTGCAAAAGTGAAAGGTTGGAACCTCATGCTTTCTACTGCCACTGGAACATCACATGCAGATTGGCTTATCCTCCTGTGTCGTGAGATCACAGTTCTTCAGCTGTAAATTAATTGGGATGCTTTGGACTGGTTAATGGCAAACTAGCCGAATTTCTCTTTAGTCGGCCAGATATTATAATGTATATGTTTATATCTAAACATATTTACAATGGAAATACAATTGTATTCTTTATAAAATTATAACAGCTCTCGTATCTATATCTGTTTAATCTGCACCATTATAATATGGATTTACCATATTTGATGATATAGATTTATCTTCTTTTCACCTGATTAACATAGTAATTTCTAGCATTTGAAAGCGAATATGGTGGCCTCGTTTTCTACTATTTAATAATATAAAATAGATTTCTTGCAATTTCTGGTGTTACTTATAGGGACTTAGCCAAAGTAATCCATCCTGTACTTCAACATATATACAAGGGAGGTATTACACGTACATCCGACTCGGACATCCGAGTCTACCACAACTAAGGGCCTGTTTGTTTTAGCTTCTGGTAGCTGCAGTTACTCCCAGAATCTACAGCTCTCCCAAACAGTCCAGATTTTCATCCAGATTCTAAGTAGCCAGAAGCTACAGAATCCAGAAAATGAACTAGTAGCCAGAAGCTGGGGTTATCCAGCTTCTCCAAATTCTGACTAGCTAGATACTCACCAGCTGCTTCTCAAAATCTACAGCTGAAACAAACAGGCCCTAAGTATGGTTTGACATGCAGTGAAAAAACATTCGGATCAATTGCTATGGGCCAGGTGTCCGACATGCGAGCCGTTCACTCAGACGGCCCATTTCCCTTCATCGGCTAGATGCTTCATTAATCCCCAGAGATTGTGTCCAACATTTCATCGCCTTCTTTCCCAACTCGCCTGAACACCATTTTTCATGTTCACTCGACTAGTGCTCCATGAAATCGTTACCCTTTCGCCAACATCTTTGACTAGGTTGCAATGCACGCCTCTCCTCTCCCTCTCTAGCACTCGCATCACCGCCGTAGATGCCGCCTCCCTCAACTCCGGCACCAGTGCGCCATCTTGACTGTCTCTGTTGCACCTGAGCTCTGCCATGCCACCACCGACCGTGGCCTAGCCATTCGGCACACCACCTCTACCGCCGCCTTCTCTTCATGGCGTTGCACTCTCATATTACCAGTAGTACCAGTAGTATGGTGAGAGCGATGAAGTTGTGGTGTGGGTTGGCTTCGTCCCCATATGATTCGGGCTTGCCGGCGATGAGGCAGTGGTTTGGACCGGTTGCCGCCTCCTGCTTCAAGTATGGCACCTAAACATTGCAATGTGTGAGTCAAGTTGCAACAGGAATTATTTCCGAATGTTCCAAGTGCTTCAATGGTTTTCCATTGTTGCGACAATGTTTTTTTTTTGTAATAGTTTTCTGTGTTTGTTGCACCAATAATTTTTAGTTGTTGCACATTTCTATTTGCGCGTTTTGTTGCACCCAATGTGGGATGTTGTTGCAAGCTCTGTAACTAATTGTTGCATTTTACGAAACAACAGTTTTGTTCAAATCGGAGTGGGGATTTTGTTACACAGATAGCAATCATTCGTTGCATTGTGCTATAAATTTTTTACGGGGTAGCTTCTTTTTTTGTAGTTATGATTAAATTTTTTGCATACATTATAAAGAAATTTTGTATCTAAGTGTACGGAACTAGAGTCTGTCTGATCCGGACGCTAGCCGTTTTCCCAAAAACAATGGCCACAAAGGTGTAGCTAGCCGGCAACCCAAGCATGCCCTAATGCTCCGGTTCTCGCTCCGCCCTGTCAAGATTCAGTGCAGGGGTTTGAGTTATTTCAAGCCGGCCCACGATTAGGAGGAAGATCATTCACCAACCATGGAATTAATGGTCTCAAATACAATTCATATGTACGTGTCACACTCAGAAAATTCGATCGGCATCGTTAGTTAGTCTGCGATTTCGTGTCCAATTTTTATGGTATTTTCAGTGACGTGGGAGAACGGAGAACTCGTATCAACGGCTCCCAGCTGAAAGGGAGCGAAATGGTTCAACGATCTGATGTAACCTGCCACCTGTGAGCTTACTTTGGCCATCTCACTCTCACCTCACATACGCTGGTCAACAAGCTAGCTAGGGCAAGAACCTAATTGCGATCGATAGGACCGGGGTTTCAGAGATGTTGGAGCACACTTGAAAAGATGTATAAAACATTAACTGATCGATTTGTATGAGAAAATTATGCCACGGTTTAACAGTTAAGCGCTTGTTGTTATGTACTGTATACACACACGAAGTTGCATGTCTGATTTTGCCGCAAAATTAGGTACATTAAGGAGTTCTCCGAAAGACATATATAGCTCCAACATGCTAGATTGAAATTACGCTATAAAAAAAAAGAAACCGGGTATACATGACCAAAGTTCTTCATGGATACTGTTCAAAAAGGGCTTCTTTGATCATGCATGCATCCCTTTTAGGACGGAGAAAAGCTGAACATGAACATATAATTAACCAGCCACTTTTCTTACTTTTTTTTTCTTGCCTACTACTTTGGTGATATCTATGTGTAAATCAGGGCCTTTGAAGTGGCAAAAGCAAAAGCAAAAGAGAGCGGCTCAATTTCCCTCTCGGACCATACCCATTTCCACTTCTCGTTTACTTTGCAAGAAAGCCTCGCCTAGTAGCGTTCTTAGCCGTTCGTTCTTCACACACACTTGGCCTTGCAACATGCACCAAAAGGGAAAATGGATACGCTACAAGAGTAGGGAGGTTTTCCCTTTATAGGGCAGATCATGAGAAACTCTGCTCCATCGTCTTCGGCTTCTGACTTATGTTTTTTATCCTTTTTTGATTTTTTGACTTTTTTTGAACTTGTTTGCTTTTTTCTCATTATTCTTTTACATTATCTATGCTAATATAATATTTTCTTTTAATTTTTTTATTTAATTATGTAGAATAAACTAGCAGTAGCTACAGTATAAAATAAGCCATAAACTCTGACTTATAAGCCACTTGAAGCGCCCTTGCTTCTGCTAATGTCTTAAATCTGTGTGGCTTCCTTTGTATGACAAACTAATTAAGTGCATGTGCATGTTGTCCCGCTTTATATGAGAAAAACTAATTAAGTACATGTGCATATTGTCCTCCGTTTCTCCAACCATATAAAATAAGTTGCCATCGCCAACAGGCATGCCATATTTTAACATCTATGATTTCATACTTGTGCATCGATCTCTCCATATGGTTTTAATTTGTCCTATATATGAAACGTTTCCAAAGAAGATTGATATCTCTCCTTGTTGGTATTAGTTTTCTTTCTCAGAATCTCAATGTATTATATATTCTTGGTGTAACTAATGTGATCGCGATTCATTTCACATTATGATCGCTTACATGCTTTTTATTGCGATACCGGTAGCTATCTGATTGATTCAGAGCATCTCCATACGATGCATTAGGATGAGGGCTCAGAATCCATTCTTGATGTAAAAAAAGATCCAAAAATTAATGCAGTGGTAGATTCAGGAATTTCAGGATAGGTATTCGAAGTTGTAAATATATTGTGCAATAGAAAACATAATGATCCATAATAGCGAAAATTAAAGTATAATTGTTCGTAGTAAAAACAACAACTGAAATAATTCAATGGTTAAATGCTTAAATATCCAATGTAACATCTAACATCGAATAGCCTTGCCTAAGTTGCCTTCAATGGTTAAATATCCAAACGGACCAAACATCTAATCTAACCTAACAAGACTCAAAATGTATTAATTACCTTCCAAGTGTAACCCACATGTCAGCAGCATAAAAGTGAGCTTATATATCTTAGACTTACAGCACTGAATCATCATCCGTTGCTCATGGCATATTTGTGTGTTTTTTTTAAAATCATCACCCCATGACCTGAACTGCTTTATTCGGCTGGAAGCCTGGAATCAAACTGCCCAACCATTCAACCAAGCTCATGGCTCATGCTAACATTCATAAACAACATGAACATGATCCACACACATGCAGACATTATATGCTCAAGACAAAATAAAAATTATATGCTCAATATCATGCATGCATGAGATGTAGCATAAGTGAAACATACATTATATGCACAAATCAAATGGTCATAAATTATTGAGTAAATAAAGCATGCTAATTTTTGACTTCAATAATTCAATTCAAACTAAATATCTAACTTAATCCGATACTAAATTGACGATGATACCTAGATGTATCACTATCACAGATTTAAACTTCAGGAATTTAAGCAAACAACCATGATATGATGATAACAAATTAACAATTAACAAATAACTTTAGATATATAAGCTTGCCAATTTCTCGGGTGAAAGATGAAGATGTGGCTAGTGAAAGACGAAGCCGGAGGTAGCTTTATAAGATACCTCACACACTAGTAGAGGTAGTTGGATGCAAGCGGCGCCGCGGCGGCCCGCGAGTTGATGGTGCAGAGTCACAGATCTGGAAAGGGCGAACTGGCATCCATGGAGGGTAGATGTAGGCGGCGCTGCGGCGGCCGGCAAGCTGATGCCTGATTGTGCAGATCTGGAAGCAGTGGCGGATCGGGCTGACCGATGGAGCTGCGAGGGGTAGATGCAGGCGGCGCCGCGATGGCCAGCGAGCTGATGGTGCTGGCGCAGATCTGGAAAAAGGGCGCACCGGGCCGGAGGCTGATGGCGCCGCGGCCAATTGAGCAAGAACTGAAGAAGGGAGGGCGCAGCTGTGGAGGGTCGGTGGCCGAAGGGGAATACTGTAGCCTAGAGTTTGGAGTCTGGATCGGGGGGCTTTTGGGGCTCGGCCGCTTGGGGCAAATGGCGAAGGGAGGGGATGAGAGAACAGCCGTCAGCCAGGCCGGGCCGCCGGGCGAGACGCAGAAATGGGCGGCAAGCGTGCGGAAATGGGCCGTCGGGCGAGAACGCTGATGAGGGGATGGCCGGATGGGCTATTTTGCCTAAAATATACTGAAAATAGTGATTTCAGCCCAATTATGTATATATATATATATATATATATATATATATATATATGTATTATACCTTGTATATATTAGTTTTTTGGTCAAAAAATTTGGATATTTAGCTGAATACCATTGAATCACTGTAGATCTGTCTCTGAATTAATGTACCCTGTCATGAGAGGATAGAGTGGCCGGATTGATGAGAATACATCTTTTTCGACGGAAATGTAAGATGAAAACTTTACTGACGATGCAATTGGCATCCCATAATTAGCTAGTGGCAAGAGGCAATATATTCCCTCGAATGTTCTAGAAGAAACTTTAATATTTGTTACTCTAGAAAAAAATTAAGGATGACGGAATAATAGGGCGCCGAGCATACCGGTTTATAAATGTTGGTCTAATTCATCTTGTTGTGAAAGTTACTAGCAGGAAATGAGTCGGGGACTAATGAAGTTTCTAGTGCATCCATAATATAGTTTGAACACTAACCAACATTAGGATCTTGCAGTACTGGTTGATAAGTTCTTGATTTTCTACGATCATGGAAGATTTGATGAAAGTATTTTACAACTGTTCCCTTGCAAAACATTATTCACAACCACGAAACTCATCAGTCACACTCGCTTTCTAGCTCTTGCGTGTCATCCCTAAATTAAAACTGATAAAAAGGGATTAGGACGGACGAGTACGTGCCGACATCTTACGGGAGTTGTTTATGTAATCATAAATGCACTGTCATATACAAATCAAACATTGTTACTAACCCTAACAAATTAACATGGTGATGACGGCATTCCCGCGTGAATCAGCTTCTAGAAGCCGACAGTTTTTTTTTCGGTAAAATAAAATAAAATCATCCCTGCCACATGTAAGACTGCTCTGGCATCTCACAAGGACACGGATTTGCTGCAGTTTTTATTGTGGATTTTTCATAATTTAATCCCATGATCCTTTGGTTGGTGATTCTGATGAGTATGGTATATATATGTGATTACCAATTGCTTCGCTTTGCCAAAAAAGAAAAGTGCTGTAGCTGCGGCAGATCTATGTCCTCTCCATGTTTGAAATACATACTCCCCGAGTAAACATCTACCTGTGATCTTCTTTTAAGATGGCATCTTCTGGTTGATACTTTTTTTTTAAAAAAAAGTTAATCTTATTCCCAAACCTGTGGGCATGAATGCATGATACCCCGTTGACATTTTTTAAGTATATGCAAGCTATCGAATATAATGCCACTGATTATCATAGTAGCGTCACCGTGAATGTGCATTGCATGGACTATGGTATTGATGCCATGCATGACATAATTAGTCACGTAGCTTCCTATATATATCCATCCGTTGCTCGGTACGTAGACTACGAGTTCAATAACTAACTAATTAACAATTAGCTTATGTCAATGCCATGACATATTGACATGCCACGTTAATTATCGGTTTACTTAAAACTTAATTATTGGCAATGTATGATGAGGTCCTGGGCACTCCATCCGACTACAGATATAAGTCGTTTGAGAATCCGTGCAGGTTATCATCGAATTAATATATTTTCATATATAACATAAGTAACTATTTTTTATGATTTGTAACAGTATATTACCATAAGAAATTACCAGTCAAAGCGGTGTATATTGGGGATCTTATGTCATTGTCCAAAACAGGTTATATATATATATATATATATATATATATATATATATATATATATATATATATATATATATATATATATATATATATATATGCAAATTAACAAAGGGAATAACCGGTTATCTGATTTAGAAACTAAAGATATTCTCAAGCTAGGCTATTTCTGCTAGCTAGTATATATTTCATCCAAGGAAAAAAAAAAGGCTAGTAGTTCTATCCGATGGGGAGCTGTTAGACGTTGATATGAGGTTGACACTTCATGGGCAAAGCTAGCTAAGAGATATATACATACACGCACAACACTCACATATAAAACATCTTTAAATCTTTTGCAATTGGAGATGTCCACCACTAGAACAAAAGCGATGGGGGAGACTGCTCCACACGACCGGAAAGCAGTGGCACACACCCAGACTACCTCATCATTGCAACCCAATATCAATCTATCATGGACTCGACCCAATACATCTCCGAATTATTCGTAGTGCATGGGTCGATGATTTTGACGTAGATTGCAGATGTTTATATGATTTACTTGAAGAAACATGGATGGAGACATGCAAAAGGACTATGCAGGCCTTGTCCTCCCATGCATGATTGACCTAATGCCAAAATGCAAGCAAGTCCAAAAAAACCTAGCTCTTTAGAAGAATTAGGGTCATGTTCTTTTCGGCTGCGACTGATGACTTTTAACCACAGTGTGAGTAATTGTGCGAATGAACCGAATGCCAATAAGCTACTTTGAAAATGTTGTCCTGATAAACTACTTTGAAATAGTGACAAAAAAGCCATCCTATTTATTTGCTAAGAAAAAGCTATAAATAATAAATCATAAGCTAAAAAGAACTAGCCCTTGAACAATAGTACTTGCTTTTACTCTCCCTTCTTTTTTCGGAAAAAAAATGCAGTAACCTCCGAAGCCCATGGAAGATATCAGGCCCATTATTCTCTCAGACATGTCAAGTATTAACGTGGAGAGTTGTTGCTCGGCTGGCTGGGCCGAATTAATTGGTTGGCCCAATTGCACACGTGGAAATGGACAGATCTTCTTTTTTTTTTACCATTGTTCGATAAGAAATCAACGCTTTTACTGTGCATTTGTCAAATACATGATCCTTATGAATCTTGCGAAACTATTTTCCCTTTTATTTTGGTGGCATCTCCTTAATTCTGGCTTTCTGACTTCTGGCTTTTAGCTGAAATTTCACTGTAGTTAGCTTTTTTTACTGTAGTTGAGTTAGTGGATAATGTAGTGAATAGTGAAAAAAAACTGAAACTAGAAGCTGAAGTCGAAAAAAATCGAAACGATCAGTTAAGTGCAAACAGTAGTGGGGTACAAAGGCTGCAGTACAGTGTCCTCCTGTTCATAGTGCTGTAATGCAATGTCGGTCACCAAACTCACCTTGTCGGGCGTCACAGACAGCAGATGGATGCTACCGCTTCGAACCAATCTCTGCATCGAGAGGATCGAACAAAAATGTCACGACACCGATTGCAAGTTTGCAGCCAAAGGAGAAACACATAAAATATAGCAGAAATATTCTTTTTTAAAAAAATCTTGGATCTGGTGTCTCAGATGCTGTTGGAGAGATTGCCATGCATTTCTGTAGAAACTGACCAAATGCCAGGACACTGAACAGGTGTACACTGTATAATGAGCACATCATGGGTTCAGAACAATCCATGATGGTACACACAAGGTGCCAAGGTATGATCTCTGGATCAGGTTATTACAAGGGACCGGGGCAGCATTTGCATCCTAGCTAGTTGCATGCATGTTGCCGCCTGACTGGATCCACTGATCCCAGTTACCATCTGGTCTCATGATGAACTTTTTTAGTTTTTTTTCCCAATTGAACTGAGCAGAAATTCAGAACAACTACCTGAACAACCTGCTGGTCCAACCACAGGAAGGTGTAGGTGAGCAGCTGCAAGAAGCCATGAACCAATGAGCCGTTGCTCCTCCTTTTTTTTTTGTGCGAGGGTATTACTCCTTTTCCTTGGCTAGTTGGCTTCAAAATGCCAATGATTTTGGGTTCAAGTTTTGTAGGTGACTAAGTTGGATGCATGGATGGTGATCATCGCATGAGGCCAGGTCCCATCCGAATGAATGAATGGACCATGTAAGGTCCAAATAGTGCAGAATAATAGTAATCATGGAGGCTGCAACCGCAGAGGAGTTAGCCTATCTCTCCAGTCTGGACTGGGAATGCACGATGATTTTCTTGGGCTCTGATGTCCATGAGGTCATATATACTAGATGCCATACCAGTTGGTCTAGCTACAGTTGTCGATTTCCCTTTCTACTTGCTACCTAACATCGTCCTGTTCTCTTGTTCAATAGCTGAAATTTTGGAGTCCAGATCAATTTGACTTAGGGGGTGATCGGAATAGCGATGGCTTTTGGCTTTTGGCTGAAAAAACACTGTAGCTGGCTGAAAAAACACTGTAGCTGAGTTAGTGGATAGTGTAGTGAATAGTGAAAAAAAAGCTGAAGCTAGAAGCTGAAGTCGAAAAAAGTCGAAATGAGCGGGGCCTTAAAGCAATGTTTCTGCACGGGTTTCCTAACATTCTACCGAACAGCTGACCATAATCTTGTTTCCTACTTCAATTTCTTCGTTAATAGATGACAAAATTATCAAGATGTCCATCATTTCAGCCATTGAATAAGGATTTGTTCTTTTCAACTTCTCAAAACGACTTTTAGCTTTTACTACAGTACTTAACTTTCAAACGAAGTATTTTTTTAAGACAGAGTCTATAAATTAATTATAGTATACGTTAAAAGCCAAACATCTGTACCATCCAAAATCACAAGCGAGTATCTCTCTCTTCGTAATCTCTGTCGCAAACAGCTAAATTTCAAATTTTTCAGCTAAAAACTATAAGTCACAGCAAAAAAGAACAAGCCTTAGGGTCTGTTTTTTTTTGTTTCTCAAAACGGTTTTTGACTTTTACTACAATATCTAACTTTTAAATAGAGTATTTTTTTAAGACAGAGTCTATAAGTTAATTATAGTACACGTTAAAAGCCCAACATCTATACCATCTAAAATCGCAAGCGGATATCTCTCTCTCAGTAATCTCTGTCGTAAATAGTTAAAATTCAAAAATTTTATCTTAAAACCATAAACCACAGCCATATCAAATAGGCTCTAAATTGTTTTCCACTCAATCCTACCATGAAATGCAACAACTTAAAAATGGTTCACTAACAGTAATACTACTATTTCATTGACTTCTGCAGTTGTTTTTCTTTCTTCCCTTCCAGCTGCCAAAGCCGCCTCCGTTTCGCTCGTCAGGGAATGCAAATACCTATAACCTATCCAATCAATCGCCCGGGCTTTAGAGAGGACATGCTAAGATTTTGTACCAGAAGTCTATTACTACACAAATTAACCAGTACGGTATATATCCTCCTGCTCTATCTTAAATACAATTAAATTAAACCACAAATTGATGGCTTCTAGTGTGTGTGTGTGTTTTTCAACTCGCCACATGCATGCATTAGTAGTTTAGTACTCATGTTCTTGATAGCATAGTTATTTAAGTGCACCACACGTATAGATGGGGGATAAAGTAACAAAGACTAAAACCTTGTACTATTGAGGGGTGATCGGAATAGTTGGCTTTTGGTTTTTGATTGAAAAAGCACTGTAGTTGGCTGAAAAAATACTGTAGCTAAGTTAATAGATAGTGTAGTGAATAGTAAAAAAAAAACTGAAACTAGAAGCTAAAGCCGAAACGATCTGGGCCTGAGAGTTGTAACGGGCAACTCAATTACTCAAATGCTTGGTCAATTGTCAGCACCCAACTTGCAACCGGCATGATCTACCAAACAAGGTTGGGAATTTAGCAGGAGACAAATGTCTTCAGCATGCACATCAATCTCAACCAATTCATAAGCTCATGTAGCATAGGGCTGCTGTGCATTCCAAGTAAGCTCATTTAACAAACTACTTTTTCATTAGCAAGATGCTTATCGATTTGTAGCTTACTCACAATTTTTAACAAAAATATTATAAGTTGCCTTTACATGTCTAATTTTTAATTGGAAAATTAAGGATTTGTCACTCCATTCGGCATCATTTCAGTGAAACATCTACCAGAAAATCCTGAAGTGCCAACGAATGGAACAGAAAATCCTCAAAATTCACTTTGTTACATATGTTTGGTTTGTCGTATATATTAATGCATCAAGATGTAGTAAAATACACAGCTAACTTGACATATCTGTGTTTCTTGCATTACTTCCTGATTATACACAATCAAGAGCTATTCAAATCCAAGAACTGCCCACCTACCTCAATGTTTAGCTATTCATGATCAAACGGCTGAAAACGGTAAACACTCCACTAAAAACCGGATGCATGAGCTTTTTTCCTCTATATATCATATGTGTTATAGGGGAGGCCCCCACCTAACTCCGGTAGTTCTGTTAAAAGGTTGTAAATCCCCAAATGGGATATGTATATTGACATGATTACCCTTGAGGAAGGATATTTGGATGTAAGGATACCATTGTAAAAACACTCTCCATAAGGATATATATACGTAATGCTAACCAGGGGGAAAGCCCCGAGGACGGCATTGCTTACCTAACTCTCCACTACCATACTCTCTCTCTGTTTGGTCTGTAACCACAACAGTTGGCGTCATCCTTGGGGACGACAAGAACAAGCCTCAAGATCTCAAGAAAGCTTCATCATCGACGGCGAAAAAGAAGGAAAGGGTCGCGGCGAAGTCTCGTGTCAACACCAGAGCTTCGGCATCGGTGGTCGCGGGCGCGAACGACGACGCTCACCGCGCGACGACCGACCCCGCCGCCGGTGTGACGGTCGACCCCATCGCCGGTGTGACAGTCAACCCTGACAGTACTGCCTGGGTGGTAGGGAGCGGTAACGTCGGCGCCCGTGGAGGCGCGACCGCCGTCCCTACACCCGATGCGGGAGCGCCGAGCGGCACCGGCGGCGATGTGGGCCCTGTTATCGACGCCGGAGCCCATCGTGTCGACGCAGCGGGCAACCCAAGAGCACAAGCCGTGGTTACGGCTATCCCGGCAGTGTGACCAGGTGCGTTGATCGCCTCGTCTACATCGGCAGTGGAGAACGCCCTAATGGCGGCCCTCGGTATGCTCCAGCGGGAGTTAGTGGATCTCCGCGGGGCCATACCAAGCATGCAAGAGGCTCAGAGTCAGCAGACCCCGCCGGTGGTCGTGCCAGAGCCCACACCAGAACGGGCGGATAGCCGCGATGCCCCCACATCCAGCTGCGCCTCGCTGTGATGTGTGGACCTGGAGTCCCCGCTATCTACGGGCCTGCAGCAGGCGATATGGCCGAAGGACTTCAAATTCCCCAGCGTCATTACGTCGTACAAGGGCGACACGGACCCCCGGGAGTTCGTGCGCGTATAGAAACCGCCATCGAAGCTGCAGGCGGAGACGACATTACAAAGGCGAAGGGGCTCCCCCTCGCGTTGCAGGGAGTGGCGCTCTCTTGGTTCTTCACCATAGAGCCGAACTCCATCTACGCATGGGAGCAAGTTTGCGACCACCTCTACAACAACTTCCAAGGGAACTACGTCGAGCGCGTCGATGCAGATCAGCTCTTCGCGATCAAGCAAAAACCATCGGAAAGGCTTCGGGACTACTTCAAACACTTTGCACAGGTCCGCTGCCAGGTCAAAGATGTCGATGAGACAACCATTATCAACGCAGCAATACAGGGTCTTCGCCCGGGACCGCTGGACGAGTACAATACGCGGAAGCCAATCAAGACGGTGGTTAAGCTCTTCGACAAGATGGAGGAATACGCCAGAGCGGAAGAAGACGCGCGGCGGCGTCAAGGCAACGACGCCGACGCCAATCTGGCGGAGGGCACGGCGAAGAGCGAAGACTCGCCGAAGGAAGGCTCCTCGAAGGACAAACGCAGGCAGGAGCCATCAAATGACGCCTCCCAGCACAAGGACCCATCGGGCGACAGGTCCAAGCGCGGCCAACAGAAGTCTTGGAGAGCCCGTCACGTCTTCAACATTGAGGGCGGCCCAGAAGACAACGTACCCGCTAGCCGTTGCGCCAAGGCTCGCCAGGGTCGGGGGCGAGGCCGAGGCTGGGGCCGCGAGGATCGGGCCCGAGGCAGCCATGACATGCGCTCATGCACCACCACTGCGGCACTTCGGCAAAGCGTCGTCAGAAACAGAGACCTCGAGGTGCGGACACCCGTCGTGGCACATGTCCAGCAACCCCTGTATGGCCCCCTAAGAATTCAAGATCAGGGGCTGCAGCCTCAGGAGAGCCCTCTGCGGATCCACACCTCGGAGGGAACCCAGCGCAAGATCATAAACATCATTTCCGGGGGCTCCTCCCTGGAGTTCGCTTCGGAGAGGCAGCGAAAGGCCTACGTGCGGAGGCTACACCACGTGGCGGCATACCCGGCACAGGCACCACCAGACTGGGCACAGCACGAGATCACCTTCACGCCCGCCGACGCCGAGGGCGTGGAGTTCCCCCACCAAGAGCCCCTGGTCATTCCAGGCTGCCATAGCAGGATGCGACGTCAGACGTGTCCTGGTCGATGGAGGAAGTTCCGCGAACATTTTGTTCGCAGGGGCCTTCGACCAGATGGGGATCCCTCGAAGTCGCTTAGGCCCCTCGAGAATTCCGCTGTAGGGCTTGAGGTCACCACGATGGCACCGGGCGGATATGTCCGCAGTCTCCTTGGTAGGCGACAACGTCGCGGCGGGGGCGTCACCTTCGACGTCGTTGATATCCAGTACCCCTACAACGCCATACTGGGGCGACCGACCCTCAATTCATTTGGGGCAGTCCTACACCACGGCTTCCTATGCATGAAGCTCCCAGACCCGCGGGGTGTCATCACCGTCCACGGCGACCAGGACATGGCCTGGCGCATATAGCTCGGCACCCGAGGCCCACACCATGAAATCCAGAGAGACTCCTAGGCCAGGCGCGCGCTGCACAAGGGTGCCTACGGCCCCAAGAGGCACCCCGCCGGGCTCTCCCGATCGCTCCAGCAAAAGCAGTAGAGGCTCCCTACCTCGCTGCCACGGCAACAACAGTCGAGTGGTTAGTCCCCAGCTTTTCGTAATCGCCCACCCGCGCAAACGGGAATTTAGTAAAGTTCACCGTTTGCGAGATTAGTCATATTCCCTACCAAAATGCGCGGAGGCTTGCCTCTGCGCATACTCTACAGAGTATAAATAAGACGCGGATGTTCTCCCTGCGCACTCTACTGAGTCTAAACAAGACGCGGATGTCTCGCGCACGCGTCGGTGACATCACTACGCGTACTCTCCGGAGTATAAATAAGACGTGGTTGATGTTCTTACACACTCAAGTATAAATAAGACGTAGCATCGAGGTCCACCTCCGCACGCACTCTACGGAGTATAAATAAGACGTAGCGTCGAGGTCCGCCTCTGCACGCACTCTACGGAGTATAAATAAGACGTAGCGTCGAGGTCCGCCTCTGCACGCACTCTACGGAGTATAAATAAGACGTAGCGTCGAGGTCCGCCTCCACACACACTCTATGAAGTATAAATAAGACGTAGCGTCGAGGTTTGCCTCCGCACGCACTATACGGAGTATAAATAAGACGCATCGGGGGGACGCCTTTGCGCGCACTCTACGGAGTATAAATAAGACGTAGTGTCGAGGTCCGCCTCCGCACGCACTCTACGGAGTATAAAAAAGATGTGGATATTGTCCCTACGCACTCTACTGAGTATAAACAAGACGCGGATGTTCCGCGCATGCGTCGGTCTCGCCGCTACACGTACTCTTCGGAGTATAAATGGGACGTGGTCGATGTTCTTATGCACTCTACGGAGTATAAATAAGATGCGGATGTTGTCCCTACGCACTCTACTGAGTATAAACAAGATGTGGATGTCCCGCGCACGCGTTGGTGTTGTCGCTACGCGTACTCTTCGGAGTATAAATGCGACATGGTTGATATTCCCACGCACTCTGCGGAGTATAATTGAAGCGGAGGATAGCGCATCGGATACAGGTAGGAAGCACGGGCACTAGAGGCTCCCCGCGCTTTTCGCAAACCGCGTGCCGCGCCACATGGACAGTATGCCGCGGTTATAAGGGCGAGGTGCCTCACGTACAATATTTTCAAGATACACGGGTGCGACGGACCCCCTCAATTTGGAGGCCTGAGAAGCTTCCTCCTAGCGCCATAGCTCAACAGCAGCGTCTTGCAAGACGAGCTGGACTGTGACACCGTGGAGAAGGGGCGACGCAGGAGCTCCATGGCCTACGCTTCTGAAGAAGAAACAAAGAGACGAGGGCGCTCATTGAAGGCGCCCCCGGGGGCGTGCGGCCCTGGGACGGGGGAGTCGAAGTCTGCCACCGGAGCTTAAAGACCCCTTGTTGAAGTACAAGCGATGCCCCCCCCCCCCGTCAGGAGCGTCCTTGAGCTAGGGAAGGAGACTAGAGGGAGGTAAGGCGCCTGTGAGAGGCACCCCCGGAGAGACACGACCTCGTTGGCAGGAAGTGGAGATCTACTCCCAAAGCTAACAGTTTCCTTGCTGAAGTACAAGTGAATTGCCCACCACCCCCCATGAGCCGCGGTCCTTAGGCGAGCTGGCGAGGGGAAAACACACCGCGGCGTCACATCCACCTCGTGTTGACGGGATGTTCGACCCTACGGTTGTCCCGATGGCATTAGCCGCGCTCGAGAGCCCTCGCCACTATCGGCGCCGGTAAATAAGCACCGGAGGAAGCTGGGGCAGAGTAGGGACTGCGAGTTCTAGAGGAGAAGTTGCAGGGGCACGAATGTTTGGGAAGGTGAGTGGTGCTTCACTTGGCCACTCGCCCTTTTAAAGAGCCCCGAAAGCGAGACCCCGTCAATTGCGCCTCAAACGTCCCATCGGCCGTTCCAGGTGCATGTGATGCAACAGTGCCACCTCGCTTCAGCGACAGGGCTCTGCCAATTACGCTTCACGTGTTCCCCTATCCTGGGGCCCCCGAAGCAATGGAGCACAAGCGAGGCCCCCCTTCCAGCTGTAAAGTGACATACGCAGAGCTCCGTTAATCCCGCTTCAGATGTCCCGTCAATATCCAGAATTACGGAGAAACAGTTGTGCCCGTGAAGTGCCGCATAGATCGCGAAGGCCAGGGGCTGCGGAGCTAGGTTCCTTTAATCTGTCACGCCTACTTTGTCCTTATCCTATCGAAGGAAAGGGGGCAGAGCGCTTGCGCGCCTACTTCGACTAGACGATAGCTCCGCTGCCACCACTTCGAGGGGTAGGGGACGGAGCGCTCGCGCGTCTACTTCGACTAAGCGCCAGCTCCGCTGCTACCACTTCAAAGGAAAGGGGACGGAGCGCTCGCACGCCTACTTCGATTAGGCGCTAGCTCCACTGCCACCACTTCGAAGGAAAGGGGACGGAGCGCTCGCACGCCTACTTCGACTAGACGTCAGCTCCGCTACCACCACTTCGAAGAAAAGGGGACAGAGCGCTCGCGCGTCTACTCCTACATCAACTAGGCGCCAGCTCCACTGCCACCACTTCGAAGGAAAGAGGACGGAGCGCTCACGCGCCTACTTTGACTGGCGTCGGCTCGCGCCACCGCCGAGGGTAGAGGGCGGAGCACTCGTGCGCCTACCCGACTGGCGCCAGCTCGCGCCACCACTCGAGGGTAGGGGCGAGCGCTCGTGCGCTTACTTTGACTGGCGCCCGGCTCGCGCCACCGCTTGAAGAAAAGGGCGGGCGCTCGCGCACCTACTTCCGACTAGGCTCGGCTCAGCGCCACCACCGAAGAAAGGGATCGGCGCTCGTCGCCTACTTTGACTAGACGCCCGGCTCGCGCCACTACCGAAGAAAGTGGGCGGGCGCTCGCGCGTCTACCGACTAGGGCGGCCTCGCGCCACCGCCGGCGAAAGGGGACAGAGCGCTCGCGCGTCTACTTCGACTAGGCGCCAGCTCCGTTGCCACCACTTCGACGAAAAGGGGACAGAGCGCTCGCGCGTCTCCTTTGACTAGGTGCGAGCTCCGCTGCCACCACTTCGAGAGGTTACAACACACACCGACACACAAGAACTCCGGTGTCACACCTGCCTCGAGCCGTCGGCACCACCTTCGTTGCATCGGGGAACTTCATCCAGCCATTGGCCGAGGATTCCCTCATTGTACATGGTCCGTCGTAGCTATACCCTCACCGCGGCCTCCCCGATGTACTCCCAAATCCGCTCATGAAAGACCCGAACAGCGGACCGCACGCGCCAAGACGGCCGCCGGACATCACTCGGCCCGGTGCATCTCGAGTGCGGGTCGACTAGTTCGTCGACATGCCGCGGCCACAGTGCGGAGAAGCGCACATGCCAGGCATGATGTCATGTAGGAGCAAAGGTTGCCGAAGGACATCGCGGCGCTACGAGCAAGGTCGGAAGCATCCCCGATTCGGCGAAGCGTCCGTGACAACTCTTCGGGCCCGAATGAGCGAGGTGACACTTCGACGACAAGGTCTTCGAGGGTGCCCTCCAAGGCCAACATAGCATCCCATGCCGCCATCGAGGCGTCGCCCAGAGCCTGGTCCCGCTCCTTAAGAGATGCAGCAAGGCGGCCATTCTCCTCTTCTAGCGCAGCAACTTGCCGGAGTAGGACATCCCGCTTCTCCACGATCGCCTGCCATGCCACCGCCACGAGCTCCTCGGCGTATAAGATGGCCCCCGCACGCTCCGCCTCCAAGTGGCGGATGCGGTCGTCTTTAGAGGAATGCGCCTCCTCGGTCGCGCAAAGAGCCCTTCGGTGGTGCGTAGTCGGTCCGCTAATGCCTCCCGCTCACGGGCGTGGGCTGCCTGCAACGCACGGCCAAGGGCGACGATCTGCATGGCGAAGTGGTTAATAGACCTCTAAAGGATCGCATGCCACTCAGGGTTAGATACCTACCCTCGTTTCTGAGACCTCCAACACCCTCCCAAGAAGTCCCAACCCACAGGTCTGCAGCGCCTGCTGGTCCAGGTCCACGACCGCACTATCCGCGACCCCCTGCCACGCTGCCAGCATCTCTGGTCGAGGGACGAAGTCTGCTAACTGCGCGGCATCCACAGCGATGGTTTCGACGGCATCGGACGTCCCTCCCGAAGGAACATCTCCGCGCTCCGAAGGTTGCCCACGCTCGGGGAGGCATGCTGCTGCGAAGGAACGTAGCGATTAGAGCCCTACCAATGCACTAAGGGATCATACCAAACCATGTGAGTTTACCTTCTGCAACAGCCGAGGGACCCCACTGGGGTACCCCTTCAGCCGCACAAGAAACCGCAGGGATACCTGCGTCCCCCGACGAGACCGACCCTCCAAACCGGGGGGCCTCCGTGTCGGAGCTTAGTTCCAGCAAGCCCCCGACCCCGGTAGCCGCAGACTGGGGGGCTGTGGGGACGGTGGCGCAGGGGTACTCGGTGTCAGAGTCGGAGTCCCATAGGGCTCCGACCTTGCTCGCCACAGCGAACCCCCTCTCCGAGCGAAGGGGCGATAGTGCGTGTGGCCGTTTCGCCTTCGGGGAGCAAGGCGGTGACCCGCCAGCAACGATCCGTGGCGGGGCTCCACCTAAATGTCGCCGCGAGCAAGGACTCCCCTCCAACATCCTCCACGGGCAACGACTCCGCCTCAACGCCAGCCGGCGGCGAAGAAGCTTCCCCCTCCCGGTCGCCCACGCTGCACTCCTCATCCTCGCCACTGTCTGCGGGCCCCTCTCTACCCTCGATACCCATGTCTACCTCTGAATCGGCATCATTTGTCAAGTCAGAGTCCGCATCTGCCGCGCCGTTGACAGCAGCAAGGCCGGTGCGAGCAATTACCGGTGTACCAGGTCTGGCTGCGGAGGATTGAGGGCCCCGGCAAGACGACAATCCTCTCCCCTGGGCACCGCGATGAAGTTGGCTCGGGGCCGGAGTAGCGCGCTCTGGCACCCTCATGCCCAAGTTTTCGCACACACGGTTTATCCGTCCTAACCCTACCTCCGCGGTCACAGCCACGTGCAGGATGTGTTCCCTTGCCGTATACGGCCCGAGGAACGCGCCCACCGAGCAGTCCACGTCCTCCAGGGGAGTACCTGTAGCCGGCAAGGGGGAGATTTCAAACACAAGGCCCGATTGACAGTAGGGAATGCTAAGGCTCCACCAAAACTTATGTGGACCGGAGGGTCTTGGCAGCGAAGATATGGACGGGCGGACGTTGTCGTGACGAAGCGCCCCAGGCGCAACGCGCCATTCAGCAACAAGCGGCGCTAAGCTATACATGACGAACTCCTCGGCGAGGTTGCGCATGTTGAAGCGGGCGGTGATCCCCACCAACCTCCGTGCCCTTCGCTGGTCCTCAGCATCTATCGTCGTGCTGGGCATGGGGTTGAACGCCATTGGCCGCCCAGAACACTCGAGACCGCTACCGCTCGCCACACGATGGTAAAACCACCGTCTCATCTACTTCGGCTCCCACTTCGTCCGTGTCAAGTTCGCCCGTGTACAGCTGCCGAAGTTGAAGAATGTCCCATCTCTCCGCTCATTTGGCTGGCACAGTGCGTCATGGAGAAATGCGAACAACGACGCACTGGCCCAACAGGCTTCCGTACGCAACGCCCAGCTGTACATGGCAAGATGGGCTATCGCGTTCAGAGTCATCTGTGCCAGCTCAAGCCTAAAGGTCCGTAAGATGTCCCCGACAATCATGGCAGCTGGGATGTGTAGCCCAGCTTCGAAATAGGCGACGAAGACGATCGCCTCTGTCTTCTCGGGGTGCGGTTCGGTCTCGTTGCTCGCAGGCAGTCGCACCTCTCGGCTGTCCAGCAGTTTCCCTTCGCGCAGTAGGTCGCGGATCGTCTCCTCTGTCGCGAGGGTTGAGCCTAAGACACAGGAGCACGGACCCTCTATTTTCTCCGTCGCCATCCACCATTTGTCCACCAACGTGGAGTCGTGCCCCTCGAGTGTGTATTTTACCTCAAGCGGCGACGATCGCCAAGAGAAGGCCCCGCTGCCAGCATGCTGTGCATATTCTGCGCCGTGGGCCATCGTTCTCCGTGAGCTAGGCGACGACGCGAGCAGCAAGGCGGCAAAGAAGACAGGAGAGCGGGGCATAGGATAAGAGACCAGAAGGTGTGAGGAGAGCATAGACGTGCTGCCACAGGGGGTATTTAAAGCCCCTGCATCTCCCACACCACTGGTAAACGTAACCAACGGGAGACGAATCGCTCGCCTTCCCCACGATGGAGGCGAAAGAGGCACAACTGCCCACGCGCGTCGTGCCTGTCACAGGGTGATCGTACAAATGGCCTGTCAGAGTGCGACGCGTCAATCGTGTACCACCACGTGTCCACTCCCTCAGAGTAAATGCAGTTCACGCGGCATGTCGTATCCCACCGCCGCGCGGCAGCATGACCCTCGGGGCCATCGTCGCAATAATGGCGGTCTACGGACTGGTCAATCTGGACAGCAGCTTCGACGGGGTCTTCGCCTCCGCCCTCAGGGAGAGACTTCGCCGCACACCCACGCACCGGCGCCGCAAGCCCGAAGACACCCTCTACTTCGATGACTCGGGGCGACGACCTTCGACGCAACCTTGCGCACCAGGGACAGTTTCGTATCCCGATCCTACTATGTTTAGCATCTTTCCGTGGCTAACAGTTCGCAGATAATGCCCGTGGAACAGTTCAGCTGATGGAAGCCCAACCGATGGTGGGAGTCCACGCCGATCGACGGAGATGTAACCAGTACGAGGTGAGGCATCGCGATCAAAGTGTGTGCGGCCGCAACAGGCCCCCTGGCTTTTCAGGGGTCGCCGCGATTCGTGCCGCCATTATGAAGATACCCCGGACCACGGAGCGCCTTCGGCCCAATAAGCCGACTCCGCCGACAACAATGACGCTGCGAGGGATGGCTCCAAGATTGAAGGCCACCTCGGTGGCCAGCCCGACGCCCCGTCCTCGCCGTGAAGCAGAGTCCAACCGACCGAAGTCTAACAGTCCACTTCACCCGCGAGTGGGAAGCGCGGGCGGGGATCGTTGTCAAAGTTTTGATCGTGCGCTCAAAAATAGGCCTCCTTCAGTTCATCAATGTCTGCTGATCGCCCTAATTGGCGATACTCTTGCTGCACGTACGCAAACTGAGGAAGGCCTATTTCCGAGACCAAGATCATTTCAGCCGTACCCGGCTACGCGCCAACGCAGCGCGTGGGAGCACCGAGCGACAAAGCCACCGGCAGGATTGGGGAAGGACAGTGCCACAGCACCGCCGGCATATATATAGCCATTTCCCCCATGGGGACGCGCAACCAACGGGAGTGGAAGCGACACCGTCACCCACGTGCGCGCCACGCCCCAATCAGGTGCGTCTGCGCGCCTATCCTGCATTGATGCACGGTTTCGCCATCGACTTCGCCTGTGGCCCGCGGCTTCATGTATGCAGGAACTACGAAGGGACACGCGAAGTCATTTTCGTCCAATATCACACAAGCCCACAAGCCGCGGGGACGGAGGGGGCCAAATGGCTCGGCAACATGGTTTCGGCCCGTGAAGCCCTTCACCATGAGAGACTCCTGTTGTAAGGGAGGCCCCCACCTAACCCCGGTAGGCCTGTTAAAATGTTGTAAACCTCCAAATATGACATGTATATTGACATGATTACCCCTGGGGAAGGATATTTGGATGTAAAGATACCATTGTAAAAACACTCCCCATAAAGATATATATACATAATGCTAACCAGGGGAAAGCCTCGAGGATGGTATTGCTCACCTAACTCTCCACTACCATTCTCTCTCAATTTGATCTGTAACCATAACAATATGCTTGTTGCAATAATTATTAGAAAATATTGTAATAAAAAGTTTTAATAAATTACACAACAGCATCTGTATATAACCCTTGAGACACGTTGTATGAATAATTGCAACAAAGGTCCCCACCAACTAATTGCATCCAACAATAAGGTAATGAATAAAGCTGGAGTCAAAGAGGGTTGGAAGTTGGAACTAAACAAAGCTGAGTAGTACTGAAGGGAAAGGAAGAGGAAGAAGAGGGAGGAGGAATAAGAATCACTTCGAGTTAGAACCCTCCTCAGTCAAACATAAGCACAAAATCATTGTACTATAAAATTTTGTCCATACCATCAGCAAAAGCATCAGCTTTGCTTCCTCTTCCTACCTTCTGAAGCTTTACCTGCCCTCCCCTGCTCCCCATTTATTAATCAGATCAAAAGCACTTCAAGGGGAGGAGAGAGAAGCCAAGAACCACCCAAAACCCAGCAAAATTTAAGACACACGGGAGAGAGAGAGATAGAGAGAGAAAGAGGGGAGAGGAGGGAGAAAATTAAAATCTTTACCGACACCACGGTACCACGCCGCATCCAAATCTCCTGCCGGAAGCAAGCATGGCATCCGGCATTTTGCTCTCCTTTCTTTTGAGCTGTTTCCGCCGCGCACATTAGTTGTCCTTGGTAGATTGAGTGAGTGGGAGGAGAGAGAAGCGTAGCCTATTGGCCACGCCCATGGTGATCCCCGTGGCCGGGTACTAGGGGAGAAGCAACCAAGAAGCCCTACAAACTTGTGTTGTTGTTGGGGGAGCGAGGAAAGAAACAAGAAAGGGAGTAGGAACCGGTGTTGGGGAGCGAGTGGGGGGCCAATAATGGCGGCACTGGCCGCCGCATTGACCGGCCTTGTTGTTGCCCTCTCGGCGGCGCCGGCGGGAGCCACCACCGACTCCTCCGACGGTAATAACCTTAGGCCGGCTCCGCACTCCCGATTCCGGGTTATTGGTTTCCTCTTCTTGGAATGTTATGATTTCTTTTTTCTTTACTTGTGCGTGATTAATGCTTCGGTTTTTGCAGCTGCCGCTCTGGGGAATCTCTACACCTCCTGGAACAGCCCGTCGCAGCTGGCTGGCTGGTCGGCCGGCGGCGGTGACCCCTGCGGGGCGGCGTGGCAGGGCGTCTCCTGCTCCGGCTCAGGCGTCACCGGAATGTAAAGATCCTTGCATGTCTGTAACGATTGATTGTTTTCTTAGTGGATGCAGCATGTTAGGTTTTTGATCGAGGTGACGAGTGTTCTGTTGTCTGTTGTTTGATTTTTAATGCATTCTATGTTTGTGGAAGTTGATAGAGGTGTAGTATTTGGGAAGCACATGCTGTGATGCCACAATCTTAACTGATGTCCGAGATAGTTGTAGGATTCCCAAAATCCTCAGCCAGCATAAAAAAGAAAGGATAAAAAACCCTTGTTTGGATCCATGATGTGGAAACTAGAAAGTGACTGCTGTTTTTCACGGTAGTTCCTATTTATATCACTCCATTCATCACGGTTTTGTTCATTGGCATCTCGATTCCTGATACCAAAACTGTTGGAAATACAGATAATACACGATCCTTAATTTTGTTTCCTCTATTTACTTGTGTAACTATGGAAATTCCTGAAATGAAACTACTCAACACTCATTCTTTGTCTCATATTCTACAGTAAGCTTGCTGGGACAGGGCTGGATGGTACTCTGGGATACCAACTCTCCAATCTATTCTCACTGAAAACATTGTGAGAGCTTACAACTTGGCTACCCTTCTGGTGCTTTATGCATTATTTTGATCCCCCATCTCATTACGTGCAGGGATCTGAGCAATAACAACTTGCATGGTTCAATTCCTTACCAGCTGCCACCGAATCTCACATATTTGTATGTCCCACCTAGTATAATTTGTTCTGTGGTGGTTGTTTGTAGTCTCACCCTAAACGGTGATGCAGGAATCTGGCAACCAACAATTTCAGTGGCAATCTTCCATACTCTATATCCAACATGGCTTCACTTCAGTACCTGTAAGCTTCTGTCTGTCGCAACTTTTCTACGTTTTGTATGCACAAGTATTAATGTATTAGCGTTAAATTTTGCTGGCAAAATGTGATTGTAATTAACCTTTCTATGCAGCAATCTCAGCCACAATTCACTGTCTCAACAAATGGGTGATCTATTTGGAAGCCTCAATTCACTTTCAGAGCTGTAAGGCATCCTGAAACTTTGTTCTTTATTTCAAACCTTGACTTGGATTTTATGTGATTAGGCAGTTTTGCTATTCACGCACTTGGGATTCCTTTTCCGCAACGTGACATCTATGACTTTTGGAAACCATGTAGTCCAGTTTTTCTTATTAAAAGGCCTAATGTAAAATTCCATAAAATGCTTGCTTGCTTCACAGTTCATATGGTGAAGTAAGATGTAGAAATTCATTGTAAGTTCTGTTTCTACTAACTAATCCAAATGCTGTCATCTCCATCAGACCATCATATGGTGAAATAAGATGTAGAAATTCATTATTAGTTCTTTTTCTACTGACTAATCCAAATGCTGTCATCTCCATCAGACATGGAAAGGAAAGGACCAACCAGCATGATGTTTGGAATTGGATTTTTGGGTTGTTTCATACTTTTAGTATGCTATAAAATCTACACCCATACATTAAATGCTTCGAATTTTTCCCCCCCTCAAGTTAGTAAACACTGTTTCATAATCTTGATTATATTTTAGAGGGGTACCTGAGAACTATTAGCCTCCTGAAGTATGATACTTCCAGTGCAAGCTAAACATCTCTTCCCACAGCTGAGGATTAAATTTAGAAAGAATGGTGTCAAAACTTGTTATATGTTTTGAGTTTTGACATGCAGTTGTACCCTTGAAATGTGTAATGGTCACAAAAAGTTTCCTTTTAATTCATACTAACATACATACTCCTCCCATGGTTTCATAGATCCATCTTATGCTATGTGTACTCCTTGACAGAGATGTATCGTTCAACAATTTGACAGGGGATCTTCCCAATTCTCTTGGCTCTCTGTCAAATCTTTCTAGTCTGTAAGTATTCAGTAATTTTCTTAAAAGCAAATTTTGAACTTTTGTGTTTAACTTTCCAGCTCTGGTTGCTGTGTTCTAAGTTTCTAACCAATTTTGCAGTTATATGCAAAACAATCAATTAACAGGTTCTGTCAATGTTCTCAGTGGTCTAAGCCTTACTACACTGTAAGTGACTTTTCAGGCAACAATTTTACTGCTATTGTTGCTCGCTTGATAAAATGATAACTAAGAATATGTTTTAAACAGAAACATTGCAAACAACAATTTCAGTGGCTGGATACCACAGGAATTCAGCTCAATCCCAGATCTGATGTATGTGCCAAAATGTTTTACTGCCCTTTCTCTATGGAAATTGTTGTTCAAACATTCTAATGACTTGTTGCAATTACAACCATAGACTTGGAGGGAACTCATTTGCCAACGGACCTGCTCCCCCACCACCACCTTTTATGCCACCACCCCCCAGGCGGCCACGTAATCATCCTAACCATCCTCAGGGAAGTGGAAATGCTCCAAAAGGCTCTGAGAGCCCCACCGATCAAGGTGAAAAGAAGAAAGGTCTGCAGACAGGTCCGCTTGTGGGGATAATTGTTGGCTCGATACTTGCTGCCTTGTGTGTACTTCTTTTGGTATTATGCATTCGCAATGTTCGGAAAAGAAAGGATGCTACCAGCAGCGAATCAAAAGATTTTGTAGGTCCGCTATCAGTAAACATAGAGAGAGGTACTACTCTTGTTCTTCTTATGCTGACATGTTTTCTTGTGGTATTTTTGTTGTGTAATCTTATGTTATTGTCAGTTAGCTGAGATACCTTATTTTATAAGGTAACCTTGAACTTGAGTACTGTTTGATTGTTGGAAACTGCACAATGTAGGTGTCAGTAATGATAAAGTATGTGAGACAATTGAGATGTGACCAATAGTAGAGCTTAAGTAAGTGGCATTTGCTGCCTTTGCATGCATAGGCTCAGCTGACAGGGCATTATGATTCATGATGCAACCTCCAATACAGGGCACATTAGTGGCATTTGCTGCCTTTGCATGCGTAGCCTTGACCTCAAGATCTGTATAGTTTCACACTCTATTTTTTGAGTTAGAACAGACTAAATGTAGTAGTGGAAAACTTGAAATCTTGGATAGCATGCTCTAAATATGGAATGGCAATTTTCTGTTTGCTGTTCTGAAAATATGACCAAAAGGGAGAATAATTGCAACCCCCCACCCACCCCCCAAAGTCCTCTCATTTGATAATCTTTGGCAATTCTATAACTGATTTGTTGCACACTCGTCAGTTATAATTCTGATTTTCACTCTTCTGTGTGTTTTGGTTTTGTAGCTTCTAACAGGGAAATCCCGGAGCAGAGTCCTGAAAATACCGCTGTAGCAACTTTGAAAATCTCACCTGCTGAGAAAATGACTCCTGAGAGGG
The DNA here is from genome assembly GCA_036346265.1 of Melocanna baccifera. NCBI lineage: Eukaryota > Viridiplantae > Streptophyta > Magnoliopsida > Poales > Poaceae > Melocanna > Melocanna baccifera. The sequence continues at coordinate 15,497,983 of CM070681.1, forward strand.
TTTATGTTAAAAATGGTTCTATGAGAAAGACAAAGGTCCCCATACCTGCGACGCCTTATACCGTTGCTTCCCTCCAAGTTGCTACCAATAGCTTCTGTCAAGATTCCCTTCTAGGTGAGGGTTCACTTGGTCGTGTGTACAAGGCTGATTTCCCCAATGGAAAGGTAAAATATGCTTCTTGTCTTAAATGAGATCTATATGTTGGGTGGATTGTACAATGCCTTTCTTGTTAATACTCATAAACCTTCAAGTTAGTCAGTGGCTGAATCAGCTTTATTTCCGTTTTTGCCAATCGGAGTGCAAAATTATTTTATGCGTTATGAACTTGAGGATTACCATGATGGCAGTTCATTCGCTTTTACCATTGTTCATAGGATAACACTGGTTACAAAGCCTAGGTCCCATTTTTTTTAGCTTGTTCACTATTAAAGGCAGCAAATATAAGAATATATGAGATTTTTATATCCCCTCCCATCTATTTTTTCTTTGTAATGCTGTACACTGCAGCTGAGTCGTGTGTTATGGTTGCAGGTTCTTGCAGTTAAGAAGATAGACAGTGCTGCCCTTTCCTTGCAGGAAGAAGACAATTTCCTTGAGGCTGTATCAAGCAAGTCACGACTTAGGCATCCAAACATTGTGCCACTTACGGGTTATTGTGTTGAGCATGGGCAAAGGCTTCTTGTTTATGAGTACATTGGAAATGGAACGCTGCATGACATGCTACACTTCTCTGATGAGATGAGCAGGAAGCTTACATGGAACATCCGTGTAAGGATAGCACTAGGCACTGCTCGGGCATTAGAGTAAGTTATTTGAATCATACATCAGTTTTACTCTTTCTGAAGATTACTGAGAGACACATATAACGTCTTTCAAACCTTCTCGTAGGTACCTGCATGAGGTGTGCTTGCCATCTGTTGTTCATAGAAACTTTAAGTCTTCAAACATCCTACTTGATGAGGAGCATAATCCACATTTATCTGACTGTGGGCTTGCTGCCTTGACACCCAATACCGAGAGACAGGTAAGTAACATAGCACCAAATTTCACAAGTACTTCATTTGTTTCTGAATAGCCTTGTTTGGCTCATGTAGATGTTACTTTTTCAATGGATAACTATACTTGGCTTGTTATTTCAGGTTTCGACTGAAGTGGTTGGTTCATTTGGATATAGTGCCCCAGAGTTTGCCATGTCAGGAATTTATACTGTAAAGAGTGATGTGTACAGTTTTGGAGTAGTGATGTTAGAACTATTGACTGGGCGGAAACCACTGGACAGGTATGTATGTATGTAGCTTCTATTCTGATTCTGGTCATTGCTTCTTATAAGTTGACATGACCTTTGGATGGATATTACAGTTCTAGAGAGCGGTCGGAACAGTCTCTTGTTAGATGGGCTACCCCTCAGCTTCACGATATTGATGCACTTGCTAAGATGGTTGATCCAGCATTAAATGGAATGTACCCAGCTAAATCACTCTCCCGTTTTGCAGACATAATTGCGCTCTGTGTTCAGGTACGTTTAATGCTTTGCAATAGATCTTCAGTTATTCATGCTTAGGGAGCAGTGAGCACACATGGTAACTTTCAAGAAATCCAAAAAAATCTTGTGGAATTATCTCTCTTGCAGAATTTGCTAGGATTATTGTATTATGACAGTTCTAGGTTGGTTAGTATTTTAAGTGCTAACTTTACTGCTTTGATGTTGGGTTGCTTTGCTTAACAACACAAAATCATGTATTAGAAAGTTCTATCGGCTCATGTGGTTCCTGTATGGAGCATGTTGTAAGAAAGCTTTATGTGATTTGTTTGCACAGCCGGAGCCAGAGTTCCGTCCTCCGATGTCTGAGGTTGTCCAGCAACTTGTGCGCCTGATGCAGAGGGCTAGCATAGTGAGGCGACAATCAGGAGAAGAACTAGGGTTTTCATATAGAGCCACAGAACGTGAAGGAGACATGAGAGACATTTCCTTCTGACCAATTCCTTCTGACAAAAGCGCAAAGAAGCTTGGAGGTTCGCTTTGCAAGGACAAGAACTGGCATGCGCTTATGAACTGGAGAACATGAGTTAATTAGAACAATTCAGGATCGAACGAATCTGAGAAGATAATTTTGGTACTTCATTGTTCAATTTTGTTCAGTCTTCTCCATTTTTTTTTTTCTGGGCAAGTGTACTTACAGTTAAACTGGGGCTGAAATCGATGGCATGTATAACATGTTGGTCACTGGTAGAGAAGAAAAGAAAATGTAACACGAGTTCATGGTCAGCTCTGTTAAGTGTTAATGCTGCCAGGCTCGTACACCTCACTACAGCCATTCACCTACAGGATACCTTTCTTTGATCTTGTTGGAGAGTTGATAAGAGTCCAGTTATGTGCGGGTTGGAGTATAATCCTTGTTACTATAAATAAAGAGTGTAGAGTCCTATGAAACAACATATAATTATTTTTAAAATTATACATGGTATCAGAGCTAATCCATCTCAAACCCTAACTCATACCTAGCAGCTATCGTCAATCACCGTTGTCCACCGGTGTTGTCTCCAGTAGCCACCGCAGAAGTGTAGGGCAACAGAAGTGTTGATGCTAGTGTGCGAGACAGTTGAAGCTTGGCCGCACCGCTGTAGGTGCATGGGCCGGCATCGCTGCCCCGCTGTGCGCACGTTTGTTCTTTGCATAGTAGGCTGCCCGATGGGGAGGTGGTGCTTTGATCTGATTGTAGGAAGAGCCCATACGTGTGCCAATCTGAAGGGAAGAAGAAAAATGTAGCAGCAGAGGAAACAGGGAGCAGTTAGGTCGCCGAAAGTGGTGAACGAGTAGTGGTCGCCAACGTCGATGCACTATGACAGCCCACTCGACGTTGGGGAAGAGAAATGGATGCGGCGGCAGATTGTGAAGGAAGCGGGGCGGAAGGAGGTGATGGAGCACGGATCTAGAATGGTGGTGATGTGGTGGCTCACAGGCGAGATGGCGCAGTGGAGATGGGGTAGAGAGGTGGCAGCGGTTGAGAAGGTGATGCGCCGATGAGCTGGCTTGGCCTCGCCAACAGCTGGTGGTGGAGAAGGAGAAGTGAGAGGAAGTAGACGGGGGACAAAGGGAGAACAAGCCAGGCTTGATCTGAACTGGAGGCGGTTTGAGATTTTGATGTAATTGGAGTTTTTTTAATTTTGCAATTTGGCCATCGAAGTTTCAAGAATTTGCAAAGTAGTCCTTGCTTTATTTGTATTCTTCTACTCTAGCCTTGGAGAGGTTGTTTTCTTCGCAGAAAGATCTATGCACCTATGTTGATGCATACTTTTATACAAAGCAGTCCCAGCATGCCAAATTTGGAGATTTCCTATGTTGCTCAAGTTGGTGTGGTATGTGGTGTGGCTGCTGGGATTGGTTTGTGTGGTTTGTGGTTGTGATTGTTGCATGAGGTGGTTGTCATGATCATGGGAAAGATGTGTGGCATAGTTTGGTGATTGGGGTGTGTATATTGAGAAAGGAGAGGAGATAGGGTGTTGTAGAGAGAGTTGAATCTAGAGGTGCTTTACTAGCGAAAAGAGGATAAGAGGTTTTTCGATCCATAGTAGAGAGGATTTGTTGCCATGTGGTTGTTGGATCTTGTGTCGTTGCTAGAGTTGTAGGATTTGATGTGGCTTCCTATGAGTGCTTGTATGGGTAGAGAAGGACAGATTGGAGAGATAGGGGAAAAGGTTCGTGAGTGTTACGTTGTTGCTGTGGAGGTGATGGTTGACAAGGAATAGGCAATGTGGAGTGTTAGTTATGGTAAAGAGAGTGGTGCTGATGTGAGGCCCAAAAGTGATTCTAAGTGCTAATGAGCATGAGGGTGGTGCGCTCTTGATAGTGATGATGGAGTAGGAGCTAGTGGTAGCTCTAGTGGATTTTATGGTGATGGTATTGGTGTCAAGTGGTGATATAGAGGTGTTGGTATGGGTGCCAGAGGTGACGTTGCTGAGGAGTGTTAGTAGAAGGTAGAGGTCAAGGTGACTAAGGCGTGCTGAGAGAGATGGTGGAGGTCAAGGTGGTCGGAGGTGTGTTAGGAGAGGTGGTGGAAGCCAAGGTGGTTGGGAGCATGTTGGGAGAGGTGGTGGAGGCCAAGGTGGCTAGGGCTTTAGGTAGAGTCGGTAGAGGCTAAGGCTTGAGGCATGTGAGAGTGCGATGGAGGATATCAAGATTGAGAGTGCGATGGAGAAGGTGGACTTGATGTTAGTTGAGGCTGAATTGGAGGTGGTCGATGTGATGATCATGGTGGGTATTATGACCGATAGTGGTATAGGTGATGGCACTTGGAGGTTGTGTTTGGTGTGATGGTGTGACACGGTGTTGGTGGTGTGAATGACAAAGACAACAATGTATTTTCCATAGCGTTAATGATAGATTTTCTATATTCATACCTAGGTCCAACTGAGCTTACTGCCAGGGTCTCAAGTCCAAACGGGTTGAACATAACTAAGCCCATAGGCTGCTGCATACAAACCCTAAAGTAACAGCCTTATAAGTGGTATTGGGTCTTCTTCCCCAAAAGATTAGTCTAATGAGTGAGTTCTCCCTCATATTTATAGTTGTGTTTTTTTTCTTCCCACAACCGATGTGAGACTATTTCCAATATCCTATCCCTCACATATCGGCTGTGCACTTCTGCAACCATGAAGTCTAAGGAGATATTAGACGGCTAGGCTCTGATACCAATTGTTAGATCGGACTCTGGTAGCATGCCTAGGTCCTGGACCCCAGGTCCAAACAGGTTAAACATAACTAAACCCACGGGTTGCTGCACGCAAACCCTAAAGCAACAGTCTTATAAATGGTATTGGGCCTTCTCTCTCAAAAAGTCTAATTGGTGATGTCTTCCTTACACTTATAATTTATGTTTTTTCTTCCCACAATAGACGTAGGAATATTTCTAACATTTTCCCCTTCACATATCAGTTGTGCACTTCCGCAACCATGAAGTCTAAGAAGATGTTAGGCGTTTGGCTTTGATACCAATTATTAGATCGGACCTTGACCATATGCTTAGGTTTAACCGGGTTTACTCCCTAGGCCCCAGATCCAAACAGACTGAACATAACTAAGCCTATGGGCTGCTGCATGCAAGCCATAAAGCAACGACTTATAGGTAATATTGGACTTTTTTCTCTCAAAAGACTAGTCCAATGGGTAAAGTCTCCCTCACACTTATAAGTTAAGTTTTTTTCCTTCCCACAATCAATATGAGATTATTCCAAATAGCTTTTGCTTATTTACTTGTTTTCTGCTGCACTTTACTCTTAATACTTACATTTTATTTGGTCAATTGGCCTTATGTTGTGAACTTTAATTATACATTGCTTATATATTGCCCTGTTATTGTAAATTAATTGTATGCAATGTGTATGGATGTGCTCTCGATGTTGTGAATGTATGTACTAGCCGTTGATCATGGAACTAGTATAGAATACATATGGTGATTTCGGGTATTCAACACCCGAAATCCCCACAGTTAAGAATATTGTGTGTGTATTCACGGAGCTCAATGGGTAGTATATATAAAGAATACAAGAGAATATGCCCTACACATATAAAGAAATACAAAGAAATAGGCATATTCTAACAATTTTATTATTCGGTAGCCAAAAGAATGTAAAATAATTGTCGAGGTAACGTCTACTTGGCAATTAGTTACAGGTAAAGGCAGTCATGAGAACAGGTAGGAAGTTGGATAATGGACTCCAATGAACAATTCACGTTCAAAGTTTACGGTACAGTCTTGCTTGTTTTCACTAGTGAGGGAAATCCTACTGGGCTAGTTTGGATCAGCTTGATTGACTTTTGATTCATCTTCGTTATGAGGTTGTTCCGCAATCATGTCATCAAAATTGTCAGGGAGCAATCATGTCATCTACTGCTTCTGCGAAGAGGCAGTTTTTCTGTTTCACATTGTTTTTTAGTTCTTGTATTATGCATTCCTTTTGCTGTAATAAATCTACTAGTCGTAGTGCTTGCTGAGAACTTTTATCATTATCTAACTGCTGAGCTTCAGTGATAGCAAGAGTTGCGCCTCTCAAAATGTGCAACTTTTCTTTCACTTCCCAGCCCATGTACAAGAGTAGCTCAATTTGAAGCCTGAAGATCATTGCACAAGATGGCATTGTGTTTACAACATTCTTAATTATATCAGCATATACATGCATTCGGATACTAAGGCTCCAATCAAAAGTGTTGTGGTTTTTAATTGAAATGATACTACAGTGACTGTTAGTTTTTTTGAAAGTATTTAATTAAAGGAAAAAAGAATAGAAAATAGAAAAAAAATAAAAAAAACCGTTATATCTCCATAGATAATGCAAAGAAAAAAGGAGGAAAAACAAAAGAGGAAAAAGAAGAAAAAAGTCGTGTTAAAAAACTAACGAGTTCTAAACGGTTTTTGGCTTCTGAAGCCAAAAACTATTTGAGACAGGGCCTAAGATTGTTAATTTGATAGCATGTGAAGTCGTAGTGTAAGAAGCACTATTCATAATGCCAATCCAGCTATATACAATTTCAGGATACAAGAATACAGGAAGCTTCATATTTAGCTGTGGCTCTCAAGGATACAGGAGTAGCAGCACATTGCACAAGATGGCATTGTGTTTACAGCTCTTACTGCCATGGTCATGATCAGCTCCTTTCTCGCCGTTGGTTGCCATTGGTAACTCTGAAGATAGACAGTGACAATGTCATGCGTCACATTTCCAGCAAGAAGAAACTGAACTTGAAATGAACAAAAAACCTTGTATAAAATGTGTATGATTATGATGGAAGGATTTAGCATCTGCGTGTACCTCTGTGTGCGGCGGCAGCCAAGGGACTGGGTGCAGCCAACAGGATGCCCAGGAGGAGCAACAAGCTCACATAGTTCAGCTGCTGCATCACTGAACTACCTAACTCCGCTTCTCTGAATTTAACTTCAGGTAGACTAGTAGGGATTTGCTAGCTTCGTATGGTTGGTTGTAACATTTCTCAGCTATATATACAACAAAAAATTCATAAAAATCTTAATGTTGAACATATAAAATCAAATTATGACACACATGAAATCAAAATATTGCATACATAAAATCAAAATGTTACACACATGAAATAAAAATGTTGGACACATAAATTTAAAATATTGCAACAAAAACAACATTTACCTTCCAAGGCAGCATCCAACATGCATTCCTCTTGCTTCAAGGGCGGCGCGGTTGGCCGACCGAGGCGACATGCCTGGGCATGTAGGTGAGCTCGTTGCTAAAGATGACGCCAGTAGCCGTGAGCACAGTGGCCAGCGACGGGAACGAGCAGGAGGATGGGGTGGGGGTGGAGGAGCACAAGGCGACAGAAGGTGTGGGAGACGGCAGCGTGGTCGGCGGGGTTGGCGTTGGGGAGCATCTAGAGGACGGCGAGTGGGTCAGGGTGGCCGGTGGAGAGGAGAGTCTAGGAGGCGAGGAGGACGTTGACGACGACGAGGAGCTCGTCGGTGCCGAGAGGAGCAGGTCCACCTCCACCGCGCGCTCAATGAAGCGCTTACAGCCGATGAGATCACGCATGGTGAGTAGCTTCCCCCGCAATCTCCAGCCACTGATCCTGCCTCTACCCTCCGATGAGGAAAATGATGGTGCTTTAGAGAAGGAAGAGGATGATAGTGGCTTGAATGAGGAAGAGAAGAATAGTGCTGAGGAGAAAAAAGCTTTGCGAAGGGGCGAATGGATAAGACGTAGGGGCTGTTCTTTTTGGCTGTGTCTTTTAGATTTTGGTTGAAATTTTTAAATTTTAACTATTTGCGACAGAGATTACGGAGAGAGAGATACTCGCTTGCAACTTTGGATGGTACAGATGTTGGGTTTTTAACGTGTACTATAATTAACTTGTAAACTCCATTTTAAAAAAATACTCCTTTGAAAGTTAGGTACTGTAGCAAAAATCCAAAAGCCATTTTGAGAAACTGAAAAAAACAGATCCGTAATTAGGTAGAAAACATACGACATGTTTTATTATTCTGGATGTATGTATAGTAGCAATTCCCATACTAGGATATACGTGAGGAGGGAAAGGACCAGAATACTAGTATATATGTGAGGAGGGAAAGGACCAGAGAAAGCAAGAGTGAAAAGACAGAGCTGGTTTTATAGGGCTTGGAAGGCACACGATTGGTCAAACTTGAGTGTGTGTGTGTGTCCATGCCTCCATGGTGTACTGTACATGCGCTTTCAATCCCTGTACTAGCAATCCCATTAGTTTATTGGGCTTGAGCATAGGTCTGCTGTCCCTTGTCATTTGCCAAGCTGCGTTCTCCGAAGATGTCGTGACCTGTACCATGCCTGTGATTGCGTCGTTATTCACGCACGCACGCACGCAGCAACGAAGGCATGCACAAGTTAAGTAATGCTTTCGATGATTCGGTGCCCCCAAAATGCGTACCTTGAATCGTCATCATTTGATTAATCCGCGGTGACGCATGGACCGGTTGAGTGAAGTGAGCCCAACCTCCTCAGCACGCAGGTCAAGAGGTCGCTGCGTCCTAGTGGTACTGCATCGTTGTTGTCGGCGGCATGAACAGTTGAACACATGGTTTCCTCTCTCGAGAGGCTCGGTTGTTCGTGCTAATCATGGCGAAATGGTTCCAAAATTAGGCATGAGTACGTGCTGCTAGTCCAGTACTGTTCCTGGTTACGAGGAGAGGTCGTGGAGCGGCTAGAGCCTAGGCGTCTGAACAATCGGTGGTATTGTGCTCCGAATCAACTCGCTCTTCTGGAAGGAATTCCAATTTCAGAATGTGCAGCTGGTTCGTGCCTTGGCAATCGCCGTCGTCTTCTTTCCATGTACAGCCGAAAGGCTACTAGACCTCAAGAGCGCCGGGCGCGTAGGAGTGGACGTGGAGCGAAAGCGGATGCAGATCAGATGGTTGTTGCCTTCGCCGCGCGAGACGGCCGAGGCTAGTCCCAGCCCAAACCGACACGGCGAGGCGGGCGGCGCGGCCGGGCGTGCGCGCGGTGCCACGACGCCGTTCATCGATCGTTCAACGGCTTTGGGGGTGACACGAGGGCGTGCGCCGCGACCCAAGCTCCGGCCGTTTTCCACCCCTATGGTGGGCGCCGAGCCGCCTCGCTGACCGTGGCGTCGCGGCAGGTTGTGTCCTCCGAGTTCGGACCTTGCCGTCGCGGGTTTGGTAGCCGGGTGTTGCGTACCTAGATGCCTGTGGCTGAACACGAGGGAAAAATGTGCTGCGTGCTGATACTTACCCCAGCAAGAAGAAAAGATAATTTTTATGGTATATTCTACTGTTAATAAGAGAATGATAGCAAAAATTAAACATGATCATTAATTTATGGTAGCATAATAGACTTTTCTTTGTAAATCTATTTTTTTATAAATGTATTGTAGGCTTTTCCTCTAAACCTATAATTAATTCTTTTTGTTGCCGCCGCCCCCGCTTCTCATCCATTCCTTGTGCCGCCACCGTCTCTCGTACACGCCTCCTTTACAATTTTACTCCTCTCAGGATTTTACTGCTAATACTGTCAGTGGTAGTATAACTAAATCCTAATTAATCTAGTTCATTGGATCAAAAAGAATGGATAACTAATATTTATTTTGAGCACTGTAAAAGAGCCCCAAAAAAACCATGTACGTCGTGCGTTGCAAGAATGTGACTTCGGAGAAAAGTTTTTCTAAACACGTCCTGGAGCTTTGCTAGATGCTGACGAGCACCGTACCAATCGCCCCAGCGAGCCCGCGTTAACTGTCCTCTACTCTTCTCCGCAGTCTCCAAATTTGAACCGACTCGGAATCAACCATAACCTGACCAGATTTCAATCAAAACCAAGTAGCTAATTATCCTTCCATTCCTTTCAGAGACAATGGTAAAGTGATGCTTCCCCAGAGCACACCCAAAAAATTACTGTAGTCATAAATTTGGTCTGTGTTGCTAGGAACACACTGGTATAGCTCTGACAGATCTCAAGCCGACTCTTAGCAAATTCACACCAATTCATAAGTTTCATAAGCAGCCTACAACCACCAAATGCCACTGGAGTTAAACAAGTTAGAAAAATCACTTCCCACCAGTCAGACATACGCCTGTGGAGAACCATGAGTCTCCCAGCTATGCTTCAAGCACCTAATAGGATCAAGGATTTGACGCAAGTCAAAGCATAAAATGTTAAATCACCAATTTACAAAAGTTAGATCTATAGGGATCACCTATGTGTCCGAGCTAAGTATTGGAGGGCCCAAATGGCAAAACTTTTAAACCTAACCAGAGCTCGAGGGGCACCACAACTGCAATCAGCTAAAACGGTCAGAAGTCTGAACTGTCTTTTCCTTATGCTAAAAGTATTGCATGCTAAATAGCAACCAAAAGAGTTACTACTTGTCACGGATGGCTTACTTTTCTGCAAGGACATCTCTTATCAAAGCAATCACTTTTAAAAAAAAGTTGAACTGGTTATGAACAAATTATTATTTCGTCTCAAAAAAAGCAAATTCAATGGAAACAATACAAGCCCCCATTGTATGAAATACACCTATAACCGAACCAATCACCCAAACGAATTAAGTTATACAAATGGAATACATACAGACGAGCCCCAACACTAACCTTTTGGTATTTTCAGTTCCCAGAAGCTGTTGTTACTTTGAAACAGTCGATATTGCACAACCTGACGGACTTCATCATCCCTCCAAATCTGTTGCACCATTTGATCACATTAGTCAAGAAAACTGAAAACAGGTATTTCTTGTAACAGAAATCAAGCCACTGTAGAAATAGTTAAACACAAACACATCGTGCTGTTCAAAGGAAATACTTGGTAGGTTATTAAGGTCAACCATACCGGTCAATGCTTTTCCTTGGCCTATCAGATTGATCAACACTAGCCCGTGGTTTGTCAGGATGGTCTACACTCTTTCTGCTTTTGTCCCTCCTATCTGTACTGCCTCTTGGTTTCTCCCGACGATCTGTGCTATGCTTATGATCTATGCTTGGCCTTGTTTTCTCCCGGTGGTCTGTGCTTTTCCTTGAGTCCTCTGGACCATCAGCTTCAGTTTGAGTACGATCTGATGGACCTGAGCTCTCTGGAGATTCATCATTTGGGGGTGGCGATTTCTCTATGACTCCAACAAACTTTTTTAGATGCTTAATGTATTCTGGGTAGAGTTCCAAATTACAGTGATTTCCTCCTTTGACCCATAAAGGCTCATACTTTACTTTAGCGAGTTCCCACAGTGCCCTCCCATGGGAACAGTCAACAACTTCATCAGCTGTACCCTGAGAGAAGAGATTATATTAGCACCATGAACATGTGCAAAAAGGTAATACAATTATTCAGTATCAAATTTCTTCTTCTACATCTTGACTAGATCACTAGAATGAATAGGTTGCACAACCCCATAAGGAAAAGTACGGTCAACTTATCAAAGCAAGGATCACAAGAATAGTACAAAATTACAATCAAGATGAAGATGTGCTTGTTAACGGAATAGTTGTCCCATGTTACCAGCGTATGCTATTCTCAAGAACCATTCTTCTTTTTATCTCAGTGAACCTAGAAACTTTTGCTAACATAAGCATTATTTAGTCTTCGTGCCAGAAACAATAGCATTGATAGCCCCATGCTCTGTATTCACATAAGGATTTTAGCAAGTTTCTCAAAACTCTATCTATAGCGCGAATGGTAAGTAGGCATCAAAATAATCAGAGGCACAATGTCATAAGGTTGTTCCTCTTGGCAAAGGCTCAGTTGGATGAACTTTACGCTGTATGGTAAGACAATCATAGAGGATAATGTAATCAATGTCATATCATCATGTTTTTTAAAACTATAGTTAACAGATGGCGAGATATTCACTCCTGAATACAAGTGCAATTAAAAAAAGGCCTTATAATGGATGACCTAATATGGGAGTTGTAGGTTCCTACACAAACAGTATGTAGGACCATAAACCATAGTTTGCCACAAAATTAACCACTGTAGACATTCACATGATCACACTTGCTTGACCTTCTCTCCACTAAGTAGCCCAATCACTATAACGCTTGTGTAAGTTCACTGATGAAACATTATTATATCAGATGTGCATGTATGCCAGCCCAGAAAAGGACACACTAGAGTGTGCATGCATGCTAAAGAAAAACTCCATATAATAGGATTAGCCGAAGAATGAAAAAAAAACTCACATGTATTACTAGCACAGGACACTTGACCAATGGAATTTTGTCTATGTTCTGCAGATATAAGGCAAAATTAGATACAGGTAAATGCTAAATAAGATTGACACAAAATGTAAATTTACCTTGTATATGTCAAACCAGTATGTATGTTTTACAGGATACATCACTCTTAAGCCAGACAAAATTGGGCTATGTAGAACAACTGCTCTCAAACGAGGCAAACGGGAGGCCAAATCCAAAGTAGGACCACTGCCCACTGATTGACCATAAAGAATGATATTTTCCTCAGAAGCTCCATAGTTTTCTATGAGACATCTGTAAGCAGCCTCTATATCAGCATAAGTGTTTTGCTCACTGGGCTGCAGCATTAGATGAAAATAAAGGGGCATTATGGATGTTGAGGACATTAAAGACCAAAGAAAGTAAAAGAATAAAGAAATAGTTTTGTACCTTCCCAGAAGATTGCCCATAACCAGAATAGTCATAGCTGCATAAGAAAGGTAGAAAAGCTATTAATGTTCCACCAATATAGGCCCAAAAGACACAAAAAAGAAGTTCATCATGTGGTTTCCATTTTGTAAGGTGACTTCATTTGATGTATACTCTTAATTGTGATTATGAAACCTGCAGATTGCAAGGCGCTAATATCACAGGACGAATAAAGTACGGCTATGACACTAACAATGTAAACTGGCAAGGAAAAGATTGATCAATTGAAAGTTCAAACTGCATCACCTAATTGTATCATAAGACCACAAATGTTTGGGATAGTTATTTGTTAGTTTATATCTAGCTAGTCATCATTTTCAGTAGAGGAAGATTAAAATGGGCATTGAAGGGTTTCCCTATGAGGAAATTTGACATCTTAATGCAGTCATTCATGGATCTAAATTCTATAATAATAGCAAATAGTATTTTTTTATGATAAAATTTCACCAAGGGTTTACCCTTTGTGTTCAATGTACTTCTTTAAACCACTTTCCGTTTTTAGTCACCTTCTAAATAAGGTCATGCAAATACATTTCAGTTTGATAAGTTGAATTTAAGAAGGCATCGTATCACTACTCATTAGCAAGGGCAGCTTAGGCCTAGATTACAAATGAAACACAACAATCACACAGTAAATGGTCACTATATCCAATCTGGGCAAAAAAAACCTATGGATCATGTTAGAAGGAGTCCTCTATTATGCTGAAGTTACATTACTCAGTCAAATACTAGTACCTAATAAATATGTAATCACTCAACATTACATCGTCTTGTGCCAAATTAATGAGCACAGAAAGGATGAAACTAGGTTCAAAGGACAGAGCTATAACACAAAGATAAACAAACAATGATTATATTAGTAACCAAGCTAGGAAACAAACAAAAAGCTTGAATTAAAAAAGGGGCGAAGGACAATCCAATTAGTCCTAACCACAATTTAAAATTAGCAACAGCTTCTAGATCCACTGAATCAATCAATGATTCTCCTATCAGCAACTCAACCACCAGACTACTCATCAATCAACAGATTCATTAGGCCAAACCTTCCTCCCCCAAAGCATGCCCCTCTAAAAATGTAGTTTGGAATGGAAATTTAAAAACAAAGGTTCCTTCATGCAATGCATCAGGAAAATCCAATGGGCTAAAATTTTGACCAAATAAGACAATTGAACCAATAGAATGATTGAGATTCATATTTCCTCTCTTCCAGTTCTGGAGGGATACCCGATAGTACTGACAGAAGTTACTCAACTGTTCAAACGTTTCCTCAGAGAATCCATGACCAAAGATTTGCAAACCAATTACAAAGGTTACACTAGAAAGATAACAACTTTGATCACCTGTTTTGATATTCACACTTTTATGAGGGCTACAGAAAGGACAAAATCACATGAATGTAAAAATTTAGCGAAAAACTTCACGAAGTATTGGTTCTCCTCACCGCACTTGATTGGTGAGGAAGGGATACAATTTCATGTACGTAATAATTCAGCTAAAGCTTCATTACAAACATCTATTTTTCTCCCCACATTTCCTTGGTAAACAGTTCTACAGAAACTAGTAAAAAAGGAACTCTGGTAAGTGGTAATATCTAACAACTAATTTGAACAAAAGTACAAAACTATCCAAACTTTGAGCAAAGAAAGTAACACACTAACAACACCAGGCTCTCCACCACATCCCACAGAACCAACCGAATCATGAAATATACAACTGCAACCAGATACTGAAATCTAAACATCCTTATTGCTGCCAAGGATCGAACAAATTCCAGAAATTTCTAACGGTCTCCTAAAGCAAACATGCCCAGGCATCTACAGGACCCAGAAATTAGTTCAAAGATCAGCAGTTTATAACAATCAATCATATATAAAAACAGCCTTGAGGAAAAGCAAAACTATCCTAGCCACCCATTAGCAAACTAAACAGTGCCAAACATAATGCTTCCATGCCAAGATGCAACGTATCCAACCAGCAGCATACAAAGCTCAAGAATCAAAATTTGCATCAAATCCGACATGCTCAGCACAGCAAAGTCGAAACTACAGCTAGCGAATCCAACAACACCGAGCACTGTTCCAAGAGTAGCACAGCTCATACTCATACCAAATCCACAACACAATCAGACAAGCCCTGAAGATCAGATCGCATCTTTCATCGAAACTACGAGGCAGCCATCCTACTGATCCGCACCCAAAAATCCCAACACTTCCTACCAACCCAGACGAGTTCCATTTATGAACCGGCCCTGCAAAAAGAAAAGTTCAACTTTGATCCGGAGAAACACGCCCTGGAAGATCCAAGATTATACTCGAATCCAGCATTCGAACAGCACAGTATCCCAATCTAAAACAATCCAGACCCAATCCAGGAGTGCGTGCATCCATGCGTACCCCATGAGGTTGACGTTGAGATGGGCGCTGAGCTCGATGAAGAGCTCGTACATCTGGCCCAGGTCGGCCGCGTTGCCGTGGGAGTAGAGCAGCGTGAGCCGTGCGCCGGTCTGCCGCACGTACATCGCGACCACCTCCGTGCCCCGCTTCGTCCGCAGCCGCCGCGCCTCCACGTTGCCCCTCCGAGGCACGCCCGTGAGCTCCACGACCCCGTCCTTCTTCTCCTCCCCCGCCCCCGCCGCGGCCGGGGGCTCGACGCCGTACGATGGCGGGCTCGGCGGGAAGAAGGCGAAGCGGGCGGCCACCGTCGAGGTGACGGCGCCCATCCGGGCGGAGGTCTAGGGCTAGGGTCTGGGTCGTGGGGGAGGGGTAGGCGGTGGGAAGGGGGAGGAAGAAGACGACGACGACGAGCCCCTCGGGTCGGGCCGGCGTTTCCGCCTCGTTTGGTTTCGTTGGAAGGGAAGGGAAAGGAGACTGAGGAGGGCGTCGTTGGAATTGTGGTTTGGGTGGTTAAGCTCTCGTGGTTTTGCAGAACAGGGCCTGATTAGTTGTGGAAAACAAAACAAACGACTGCAATTTTTTTTACTTGGACTAAAACAAATCAATTTCACAAAAAACCCCTGGAAGAAAACCAGTTTAGAAACATGGGATGGTTATGCGGAAAGGGCTTCACAAATTTTTGGTGCGCACGGCTCATGTAAGCTTATTATTTATGAGATAGGATCTGTTCTTTTGAGCTTCTCAAAACGATTTTTGATTTTACTATAGTATTTAACTTTTAAATGAAGTATTTTTTTAGATGGAGTCTACAACTTAATTATAGTACACGTTAAAAACTCAACATCTGTACCATCTAAAATAGCAAGCGAGTATCTTTCTCTCTGTAATCTTTGTCGCAAATAGTTAAAATTCAAAAAATTCGGTCAAAAGTCATAAGCCACAGCAAAAAAAAAAAAAAAAACAGGCCCATATCTGTATGCTATAGAGCTGTGTTGCTTTTAATGGAACTAAACTCTAGTTGTATGCCAAGTGCGCTTACTAATTTATACTCCTCTAAAACTTAAAGATTTGGTTTATTTTTCGGGATTTAGAACTATCTGTTTATTTAAGTTAGAATTCATAATTGTTTTTCTTTGTGGGGTGGTTATTGTTGTATTTATGAGTTGCAATAGCTTCTGCGACGTTACCATTTGAGAGGGAGCTAAGAGTAACAAATCTATTGCAAGAAGCTATTTATGATAGCTATGATATCCATAAATAATCTCAAATCTTTGGCACAATTGGTCATTCTAATTCACTACACCGCATATAAAAAGATTATTTTTCTCTCATGTATGCTTTGACTATGACGAAAAAATGGACCGAGTAAACACATCAAGAAGCTCAAATACAGATGGCTTTATTTTTATCCTCTTTTTCGTAGTTTATGTGAAAGAGAGAGGTTGGTGTTTAGTCTTTTTTAGATCATGCAAGATATATATAGTAAACCCGTTTTAACTCATTCTTGCCTCCAAAATTTACCCGGTACTAAATGTTTCAAGAATAAAGATTTATCTTAGGTAATTGTTGCTAGGACTATTCCCAACTAACACAAGAATCCATGCACCCTTTTTTAAAAGGGAAAAAAAGAATACTTCATTGATGATGACTTTGTGGTCATAAGCAGTAGAAGGCCAACACCATCATGCAATATCGCAAAAGGTTGAGGGGCCAATCCTGTAGCAACCTTGCGGGGATGCGCTGGATAAGATGGATGGAAGGCAGCTTAGTACCATGGCCTGTGGGGACGTCATTATTTTCGACAAAGAGATGCTTTTCTTTGCTTGTTAATGCGCTTAACCGGATTCCCTCCTGTCTGACAAGCGGCCCCACTCGTGCTTGGGCCCACTCTCAGTGGGAGTAAACTATTATGTCAAAAAGTTAACGTGTTTTAAACTATTTTTGACTTAAGAAAGTCTGAAGCTAGCAACCATCAAAGTTTAGAAGAGGGCGCAAATCAATCCCTTTCCTCTATTTTGTTAACTTCTCGAACGGGCAAGTGTCGTTTTAGAAGAACGGTCTAAGCTGTTTCTGAATAAACCTGATTAGTTTAATCCTCCGTTTTGACATTTGGGCAGGAGACGAGAGGTCAAATCGACGGGTTCCCCGGGGTGGTGAAATGGAGGTCAAATTAGCCTGTGCCGGCGAGAGGGCATCAGCTTTGCTTTTTTTTTTTTACTGTTTGTTAACTCATTTGGTACGTTTTTAAGGTAAAATCTATAGGTAAATTATATTAGTTATTGTATTAAATTTAGTTGTATTAATCAAAATTATATATATTTTTTGTCTCTTCTCGTACTATCTCTCGCGGACAGACAGAATTTAAAAATTATAAACCAAAATCTACATCCCAAAAGAACCCACCTATTGCCACAACAACTCATAGCTAGGCTCCCTTTCTTAGGAGGTGTTCTCGGCTACTGTTGATATTTTTTATTAAAAATAAATAGTAATGATCGAAAAAAATAATTTTAAAAGGAGTGAGCTAGAGGTGGAAAAAAAATAAGTATATGAGATAGGAGCAAGATGAGGAGAAGTCATTTTAAGAAATCAGATATTTGTATTGGCTTCTGATTTCTTCAAACAAAAGATGGAAACATAATCCAATACAAACACCTCTTAATGCGATGACATGTAGTTTTCCTGTGTATTCTCGAAAGATAAAAAACTCTAGTTCAGTAAAATTGTATGTGTGATTTAATCAAATGATTGGTAGTATAGATCATTCGATTAGGAGTGCAAATGGAGCGGATATTTTTCAACCGTCCGTCCGTCCGTTTTAATTCGGATAGAATTCGGAGCAAATTTTCATATATCCGGAGGTTTTGCCGGATACAGATACGGATTCGGATATTTTTTTTGCCGGATACAGAAACGGATTCGGAACAAACATTATCCGACAGATACAGAACTATCCAGATATTTTTTCGGATAGTTACCGGATATTTTTTCGGATAGTTACCGGATTCAACTCAGAACTCAATTCGGATTCGGTTCGAGACAACCCAATAGACACTTACTAAAAAGGCCAAAACTTTCACAAACGAAATCCAATTCAAGTGTTCTTGTACTCGTTGGAAAGCTTATTTCAAAATCTATGCAATGGATAAGGCATCATCTTCAAATACATCATGAATCATCTACTATGACCGAAATAATATGACAGCTGTAAAATCTAGTTCCCTTTTTGTGTGAGTTCGAGTTTAAAACAATATAAGGTTGAGTTGTATTCGGTTTGGGGACCATATAGACGTCCCAAGGGGCTATATAAACCTTGTAATCGTAATCTTTAGGGCTCAGACTACTTTTAAGAAAAATCAATCTACTAAAGTTTGTTGAGTTCATCATTGCTGCCAAAATTTCATATGGAATTAAGAGTGTTCTTCAAATAAGATCGTTCAGCTTTTCCTCTAAGAATTAGGTGCACGGTAGATCTTTGCTTGGTAGTCGGTGAAATCAACGCGAGCGTGTTTTGGCAGATTAAAGAGTGTTCATCCCTTGTACTGGTATTGGAGGATCATTACGATTTATCAAGACTCCCGCAAGTATTCATCCTACATCGAGAAGATCGGGCGACCCCGTATCAAATGATGTACTTGACTACTTGGCTATGGCTAATTCTTACTTTCGAACTATGTAGCATGTAACTAGTTAATTACTACTTGTTTAACTAGTCTATATCATTTACATGCTATTTTGCTAACTAGAATTTATTAGTTGCTTAACTTGTCCCTGTCATCGTGTGAAATTTATTTGTTAAGCTATTAATGTAGTTCCATTATGGATATGTACTGTGGTGATTGATCTTTACACATGTGATATATATGATTTTTGTTTTCGCGTATTATCCGACTAAATATTCATGACCGAGACTAACCATATTCGGAGCGGCATGTATTCACTCCGTATTCGTGACCGAGAATATCCGTATTCGTATTCGTATCCGGCATTATCCGTGTCCAATTCTGACTTCGACAAAAAAAAATATGAAAATGGATACGGAATGAGCAATATCCGTCCGTATCCGCTCCGTTTGCACCTCTACATTCGATTCGAGCATAGACAGGATCAAAGAAAAAAAATGGAGTAGGTGCTTTGTTGAGGGAACTGCTAGTTATTCTGTTATCAGGCGTTGACTACTCGAATTTACGGCATCAGTACACGATTAGAAAAATTACAATCCACTCTACTATAGTTTCTTCTTGTTCTTTGCAATACAATCCATGCTAGTTTTTTTAAAAAAAAAAACAGGAAGATTAATTTAAGTTCTTTTCCAAATGGTTTGTTCAACAATGATGCATCTCAAAACTATCTATTGAAAGGTTCAACCAGAAGAGAAATTTGGAGTTTAGATGTGGGCAAGTATAGGCTCAGGACAAAGACAAACTTGCAATTGAAAGTCAGTCCATTGCAATTGCAAATTTGCAATGATAAGCAGCATTGGATACCAGATTGCATGTGAAAACGTCCAACTCAATAATTTTAATGAGACAGGCTTCAACTCCACTGCCTCCACATGTCAATGGCCAGTCCATACGATCGATTCTAACGAATTGAAAAATTGCAGGAATATCGGTAGAATGTGCACAGAAAAAATGCCAGTCCAACCATTGCTTCAAAGTTTCACAACAGAGGCAGCTTCCTTGCAAAACAATTGACGCAAACTGCATTATTAGTGTCCATAAATCCGATCGCAAACATCAATTTCCCAACACTCATAATGATCACTGGAAGGACAAATGAGAAGAAAAGCTTACACTGCTGGCTATATGTCACAATTGCAGCAACAAATGCCTGAAAGTTACAGCACAACTTGGCCATCCAATTGCACTACACCAATGTTGGAAACATTAGGTTTAAAGTATAAGTTTCTCATCACAATGTTTTTGTCACTTAATGAAAAAAAGAAAGAGGAAAAGAATTACAACATGTTCTGGAGAGGAATCATTGGGTAGGAGCAATGTGATAGGCAGACTTCACTTTCTTTTCCAAGAGGGAGACATGCTTATCAAGCATGGACACTACTGCCTCAAACTCAGTCACCTGTTGGTCTATTGCGTCAATCTGCGATATATACTCATCAAAGCTCTGATTTTTCTCGTTCAGCTGCTCTACAAAGACTCGCAGACCAGATGCAACATCTCCATAGTTATTGTATTCCTCCGCTACACGGTGGTTCATCTTTTCAAGTAGACCAAGCTGGTTGTTAGTCCCCTGAAAAGAATGAGATCCATATTTAAAAAAACCAAGTGACGATGAATAACAAAATAAAAGAACAAATGTTGATCACTGCAAATGTACCACCTAACCAACAAATCTTGATCATTATATCACCCTACCAATAAACATTACGAAGGTTCAACTTTTATGGCACATAACAAATCAAATCTGCCATTTTTTACTTCAAAGTCCAGATTAAGCAAAATTACGCATCTCTTAACCTTTAATGAATCCATATGGTTTGGTCAGTTATTTACAATTTGTTTATGGTACTCTTAAGCTTCTAAAGCACTTTTCTGTCAAAAGTACACTTCATTTATTGCTCTAATCATGACAACAATTTGTTGGCAATTGTGAAAATAATCTCACTACTTGAGAGGTACACTACAGTATGGAAAGGCTGTTTCGTATAGGACCTAGTACTGTTCCCAATAAAACAGAACACCGCACCACCAAGTGAAATGCCCATGGTTCTAAAAGCTGGTAACATGTACTCGCTAGGTTACCTAACCTTGTAGCGATTATACAGTAATCGGCCTTGTAACCGGTTTTTCTATTTAAAATATGAATTTATACATGTATAATCATATAGCATCAAAATGGAGTTCAATATGAAATTGTAAATGAGAAAGTAAGAAGGATCACAAGCTGAGCAAGTGAGCATTTATGTAATCAATAATGTATTGTAAATAAGGAATAAGGATCCATGCTACATAAAAATTGATGTACTTGTAAATTGAGAAGTGGAAATTAGCAATAAAGTTGAGCCCATAATTCATATTATATATTGTTCCACCTTGACAACTTCCAACCATGCCATCATATGGCAGCAACATCACTAGATGTACATGTAGTAAAGTGCTAACAACAAAAGGTTTAAGAATATGATTTGAACACAACAACTCTAAAACTCCATGACTCATACCTAATTACCTATATAGCTTTCAACAAAAGTAAGACCTGTTGTTAGCGTCTTATCACTAAATGTTTAGTTAACTAATTTGCCTTCTATATAGCTCATTAGCAACCAAACCAAATGGTGTCATATGACTGCAGTGCTAAACTAAAGCTTATAAAGTGCTAGACTGCCACTGCTAGCCTACTCTAAACTGCTACTGCTAGCCTACTCGAACAGCTTTTAAACGGCAAGTTAGCCAAGTATCCCATATACTCGTCCGGTTATACCTGGTAGACCTGATGATTACCTGGTTTTGCATACTAGTAACAGGTGAGGTGACCTAGTACAAGTATACGGCGTGGTAGACCTGTTTTTAGAACATTGGAAATGCCTCCATTTTCTGCAAAGGTCTCTCAATATCAATGATCTGCTTCTCTTGCTTTGATCCAGTACATCAAAGAAGAGCAAATCAATGTTATGTAACTTCTGCCAATCTGAGTTCATGCACTTGCACAGCGATATCTTACCATGCTAAATGAAATAAAGGGCCTTTCTTTCTAAAGTAGTGAGCTACAAACAATGTACCGTGCGATGAAATTTTGGCCACTAAAGAAGTACTCAATCTCTCAAGAAGCAACAAAACTAAGCGTGAAGCACATAGCAAGGTTCCAAATCCTGAATTCAGACCCACCTAAAATCACCAAAAACCTAACTGAAATGCATAAATGCGAAACAACACAAAAAAATGGCATGTAAGCAGCAGCGAACAGTGGCAAATGGATGCAACTGACGGGCATTCATTTAGACGCAACAGTGATGCATTGGCCTCTCTGATGCCTAAACTATGTTGAATCCAAACACCAAGCGGGTTGGAGCTGCTACCCATCCTCCTTAGAATTAGGAAACAAAACGGGAGTACAATAGTGGGAACTTCTCAGCGCGTCAAATTTAGCATATAGCTAGCCAATACATGCATCAATCTAACTATGAAATCTAACCTAACTGCCATGAAAAGACAGGTACGGAAGTAGCAAGATTCTACACTAGGGTTATGGCGCGATTCACCGCGTCATGTTACCAACCAAACCAACACCAAACAATCGAGCATGTGCGGTTCGAATCGCTCTTTCCCTACGGCCTACCGCACAGCTGCAAGAAATCTAAAGCTAGAAAAACAGCGCGAAAGTCGCGAGGGCGTGAAGTCGAATCGGGGGAACGAACCTGTAGCTCGCCGCGGACCATGAGGGAGACGTTGGTGAAGAGCTCGGCGAGCGACTCCGCAAGCTCGTCTCGCTCTCCCGCCACCTCCGGAGCCGGTTCCGACATCGCCGGCGATTACTCCCGCGCCGTACACCGCCTCGGGTCGGAGCCGGCGAGGGCGTGTGCTGGGAGTTGGGGATTGGGCTGGTGGCGCGCGTCAATGTCAGCAAGCCAGGCCTATTCCATTTTACTGGGCCAAGCACTAGCCCGGCTCATGAGTCTATGATGGGCCAACCTCAAAAGGATTGGAATATTTAAGGCCCAATATGTGGTCGGTATATAATACACATTGCAAAATCTTGCATTTAGGCTACTTTAAGCTATGGCCGGTATTGCGGTGGCTTTTCAAAAACATAATTTTGTTCCCTGTTTCAGGATATAAGCTACTTTCAGCTACGAATTTGTTCTTTTGAGCTACGGCTTATCAGTGATTGCTGAGAGAAACTAAAAGCCAACTACTTAAAAGCACAAGTTATGTTTAGTAAAAATTCTCGTAGCTAACTAAATTTCAGAGTTCCGTGCATGGTATCAGCCGTAAACTAGCCCTTGGTCTTATTGGTGGATCTTTGTCCAACTATAAGCGCTCTGGTTTTGTTCGTCAAACATCTTGAATATAATTTTTCTTACCTCTAAATTCTAATGATGAACTACTGAAGGATTGACAAATGATATCTATGGGCTTGTTTTTCTGGGCTGTTGAACTAGCCACCGGTTGGCAGCTGATGACTTCTAGCTAATTGGTGCGGGAACAAACACAAACTGGCATCTTTTACTAAACACTTGATACATTATAATTCTGCCAACTGCTAGAGAATTACTGCAAGAGAACACATGTTTCTCCACTGCCAGTGAGAAACCCAGGTATATTATAATTCTGTCAACTGCTCAATTCTAGAGTAGCACAACTTCTCCATTTTGGATATTTCAGAGTTCAGGCGAGGGAAAATTGCAGAGAAAGGGTGCCACAGGGTAAGGCTGCTGCGTGGGCCCGATCTTACCGACTAGCAGCTGCCTGAAGATCTTAATCTGCTTTTCTAATTTGCTAAACTTTTCCAGATGCATACAGTTCAGAAAAAAAGCGATCCATTGGTCACGGGAGAAGGCACAACCGCTGGATTGATCATGTGCCTCCGCACTGTACATAGCATTACAAGGTGCAGTGATAAATTAGATCACTCAGATAGTGATACTTGATAGAGCAATTTTTTTGCAGTGTCGTTGGCAATAACCAGTTGCCCTCGAATTTACATAGGGTAATCGCAATGTCTCGAGTGGATTGAAGCTCTTTGCAACACAACCCAAATCTCGGTCCAGCTTCAGCTCCACCCACACGCTGCAACTCAACTCGGTATCAGCAAAATCAAGTTCCAATGTGCATTATTTTTTTGTATATTGACAGCTTTGTCGAGCCATAAATTTCAAGATGATTGAATAAACAAATACAGAACCAAAAATGTTTCTTTTTGGCATAGATACAAACGCCTGCGATCATATCGCAAGTGGCTCATCTAGATGTTGAGCCGGCTTATGCTCAGCAAACCAAATCCTAGACAAACGCAGCAAACCAAATCCTAGACAAACGCAGCAAACCAAATCCTTTCAAGTGTCCAAAACAAAAATTACTGGCCACCATGAAATCACATTGCGTCGCTGCGTGATACTAACTTAAGTTCAATGATCACTCTTAACTGTACATTCCACTTCTTCCCTTGGACTATGGAGTCTAGGCCTCCTCTTTCCTGTAGAAGATGTTCAGTGCATCGCTGTATAGTGCCACAGAATTAGATAGCACAGCAAGCACAATCATGGTTACAGCCAAAACCTTGTCACGCTTGGTTGCAATTCCATAAGGATCCCTACAGAAATAACAAGCAAAGTGATTGTTAGGTGCATAAACCAATTAGCACCTACAAAATCAGGAATATATAATACTAAAAGAATAATACTAAGTTACCTGAGTATGATCATGGCAGGGAAGATGAAACCAATAAGGACAGCAGCTGTGGCACCAGTGAATTGGAACGCGTCCCAAATGCTCGGTATGAAGATGGCAGCGAGATAAATAACAGCAAGGAGCGAGATTGTGATAATGGTGAACCTTCGGTTGTCATGAGAAATGTGCCTTGAGGTAGGGAAGAGCAGTCCATCCAAGTTCAGCCTAAGGGCAAAGAAGACTATAGGAAAGACAAGCATAACATGGATTACATAGCTCACTCTCACTATATCATTGAAGACGGAGCTGAATGCAATGTGAAGGTTGGAGTCAAAATTAGCGAGCACATCGGCCAGGGTACCCTCGCCAAAGAGGAGATATGCAAAGAAGCTTGTTGCAATGTAAACACTTGAACAGAGAGCCAGTGAAGTATGCACAATTGGCTTAGTTTGAGTTCTATCCTCCAGCTCGTTGTCGATGTTGTGAACTGTACAATCATGAAAACACATTTAGATCTTGCAGAAATGAAAAACAGCAAGAGCAAACCAAGTGGGCAGTAGGAGACGCACCATTGTAGTGGCAAATGTAGGCAGTGACAAGAACCGGCACAGCTGTAAAGAGTTCCCAGAAGGAATTAATTCCATCTATCTCAGGAAAGAGTTTGGGTATCTCCACAGTTCCTTCTGTTAGTCTGACAATAGCAATTCCAGCAGTGATGACAACAAAAACCACAGCAAGAGCAACTGATAGCGCAGACGTGTATCTCAATGAATCTATGACCAAAGATGTTCTATTAGTATCAAGGTAACCATAAAGCAAAATAGCATAATGAACCTCTTTTCTCAATGCAGAATGCACTTACCCAAATGCTTAAAACTCACCAATGGAGCAAACACAAAAAGAGTTGTAGCAAGAAGAACAACGGGACGAGAATTCCACAAATGAGGTCCAAACCACCCCTCGAAGATGCCACGGTGATGAACGCCAGTTGTTGATGTTCCGGATAGCACATCACCTATAAAAGATGAATGAACAGTGTAAGAGTAGTTTGAGGCGAATCACATGATCTATTCAAGGATACAAGTAGTTCCTAAAGGAAGAGACCATTTCCTGCACTGATTCTAATGATAAATATAAGTAAGAAGTGTTGTAAGCTCTATCGCCGAATATGGATCTTCTTCTGAGGCACATACTCACATGTGAATGTTCAACATGAGTAATTAAGGAACACCCCAGGTTCCAAGAGTTGTAGATTATTCAAATGAGTAACTCAAAATAGCACCTAAACATATACTATCAATGTTCAATATTAAACAGTACAACTCTAGATCAAAAGTAGGCATAACAAAAAATGGTCATGTTCAGAGGCATACCAATGATAATCATGTACACAATCATCACGCCAATGTTGTTTATCACAACAGATGCTTGCAGTGCAATTCTCCCCCACCGTCCAAAAGTGTCACCCATGAGCCATCCATAGGATGTAATATTGCCCTGGTGGCTGCACCTGACCAGCATATCAATGGATGCCTCAGTGAGCAATGCCACAAGGATGATCATCAGAATACCAGGGACAATGCCTAGCATCTTGATACTTGCTGGTAGAGCCATAATTCCAGCCCCTACGATGGTTGTTGACAGATTGAACACTGCACCAGAGAAAGAAGCTCCATTGAATTCATGAATCCCGTCCTCTTCTGCCTTCGTTGGGAGGAGTGGTGTGGTCTCATCTCGCATTTGCTTGTGTGCTGCATACCGGTTCTCACTTGGTGATCCATTCCCAATCCCCATTTGTTTCACTCCCCTGTATATGAAAAATCTTCAATTAGGGCAGCTGAACCTTGATTTCAAATTCCCAGATCCTTATTACTGTCTTCGATCCTTCTTTTATTGGCTTATTCCTAAACTAGGATTGCAGAATTCCAATTTGATATTTGGATTGGAAAAATAGTCATAACAAGTATTCAGGGGATATTCATAGTTTTCGCCACCAAAACGATGGGCACATTACAGATCAGAAATAAGCTTGCAACTCACTTATTGGAGCAGACACTAAATCTGACTTCAGTGATAGCCAAGAAATGATGGCAAAATCACAATAAAGCGACGGACTTTGAGCACCATCCACAGGATAAACCACATAAATACTCCAAAATCAAAGCTTTCCAGTAGGATTCATACAGGATGGCTTAAAGTGAGGTTTCAGTACAACCTTTGACAGGTACAAGCATCCACAGCGCAACATTAAAACTTGGAATTCCCCGAAATCCCACAAGTTCACCAAATCGGGGTCAACTGTCAGATAATTCGAAGGCCTACGAAATCCCAACCAAAGTGATTCCCAAATCCCAACCCTACCACGGATCCATGTCGATAACTATAAACAGAAGGCACAATTGACAGAAAAGAACATACCTTCCCAAAAGGCCGATCCTTGCTCAACACCAAGAACATGCACAGAGCAAACCGAGCCAAAGAGAAGAACTTTTGTGCGTAGAGAGAGCTTTCTTCCTCCCCACCTCCCGTCTTTTTATAGGCGAACGCCGGGTGGGTGGGCAACCTCTGCTCCGGAAGATATCCCTTTCTGCCTACCAAGAAGTGAGAGTTCTTGCCTCGCAGGCCGCCGCAACCCCGGTCCCCTTCCACAGAAACGCCAAAGTTTCCAATCCAGATCGCGTCCCTGTCTTGCCTTCCGCAGTCGATCTTTTCCTTGCCTTCCTTTCCTTTTGCTTGCCGGACTAAATTATTCGTGGCCGGTTGCTTGCTGCCTTGCCTTTCTTGGGACGGAAATGGCTGGCCCTTATCCACAACAAGACAGAAATGGCGAGGCGTGCAGCACCGGTGGGCGACTGATCGATGGCACGAGCACGCGATGATGACGACGACGACGAGAATTGAGAAAACTGTATGCGAGATTTTGTTGAGTGGGTGAGAACGACGCCGACGGATCTCCCACAGTGCCACTTGCCGATGGGCCACTTGCCGGTAGATTCATCAACGTGACTACGGAAAGTTTTTTCAAAGCGCGCGCACTATCATGCACGCCCGCGCAAATACATTTTTTTTAACATACACAACGCATAGGATCAAAACGTTAAAAGGATAAATTCATAACCTCATAAAATTCTCATCAAACACATTAAAAATGATAACAAGAGCAAGGATCTCACCTGCTAGGCCTCCTGCAGGAGATGGCCTCCCGCCCCTTGTCCCGTGGAGATTTGTGTGACGATCCACATATGTACTACCTTAAGTAGTATATTAGTCTATAGTCCACACTGAATAAAATATAACTTCATCAGATGTATGCACATGAGAGTATCATAGAGAATCAATAGCAACGCTCCTATAGTCATATTACAACTAGAGCACAGTTTTAAACATAAGGTTTTTATGATACATGGTATCGAAAATCGAGTTCATGCCTATACTCACTACATAGGACGGACCAAAGCTACTTCAGCTACATGACTCACAAGTTTCATCCTCGCCACCAAAGGTTGAACCATCAAAGTCCTAATCCTCTTGAGCTTCTTCCATTTGCCACTGTGGATCACCTCCATCTTGCTCATCTGCGCTCTTAAGATCGAACTCTCCAAAGTCTCTAACAAAGGCAATAATATAGGGTAAGTACAGAAGGTACTCAACAAGTTTAGCCATATCAAACCAATAATTATACACTCTATCCAATTTATCAAACCTATACTAATAAAGAACCCACGTCTTTGAGAATATGCTAGATAGTTTTCTAAAATATTTGTTGTCAAATTGATCAAGTTTTAATTATGAATTCTTTAATGTTCATGAGAAACCACAGGCAAAATTTTGGTAATTCCATTTCCTGTCACGATATAGTTTCTACCCAAAACCAGGGAGTGACAGTCACATTTACTTTGCAGAAGAACTCTGCAAAGGTCGTACTACTATACCCACAAATGTCTCTAGTCCTTAGTGCCAACCAGATTTACACACTTCTTTTAGTATATGGCCAAGACTAAGAGCTCACTATGCGTTTCCAATATTCCATTGAGGTATATCTTTGGCAAAAAGCCACAGCTTCTACCATCTAGCTTTTGTAGAAGCAACAAAGTCCTTAATCCTAACTTCCGCAGAAACACAAAGTCCTTAATCCCACCTAGAGATACATCTTCCCAAACAATTACTTGGTAAAGCCTGGATAACTAGGTATATGGTCAATGCAAATTAACGACGCCTGAATATCTTATGGCAGTTGTTACTTAGTCCTTATATGATAATCCATATGTAGTGGAATTGTTGTAAATAATACACAGAAAAATAGAGACAAGAAATAAGAATTTTTATGTAGAAAACTCTTGCGAAAAAAAATCATGAACGTTTGAAGGCAAATCACTATAATAAAGGGAGATTATAATAGAGCGCTTGTTCTTTCTATAAACTACTAGGATACATATATAGAGTGAGGGAACCTAGTCCCATACGAAGAGAAAACCGAATCAGAATCAGTTACTACCGATTAGTACCACGTCTGATATAACCTATGCATAGCCTAGACACCTATCATGCCATATCTGGCATGAGGCGATGAAGTGTCCTACACAGACACGGTACAAATTCGGATCAACTTCAACAATATCCACCTTAAGCCAAATTCTCTCCAGTAGTCGAAGAATGTGATAAACTTTTTTAATAAAATCATCATATACAGCTTGAGCACCGAAAGTCCAAATAATAAGAGAGTAATACTAACTAAGTCTAACCAAAGCTCAAACTTAGATACAGAAACTGGCTTTATCAATATATCAGTTGAATTATCATGAGTACTTATCTTGCAGGCTTTAATATCACCTTGAGTAATGATACTTCAAATGTAGTGACACCTGATATCAATGTGTTTTGTTTTCTCATAGACTATTTGATCTTTTGTAAGGCAAATATCACTTTGATTATCACAAAATATTGTAATACAAGATGTACTTTCACAAAACTTAGTAAATGAACCTCTTAGCCAAACGGTCTCTTTGCACGCTTTAGAAATAGCCATATACTCAGTTTCTGTAGTAGACAAGGCAATGGTAGCTTGTAAACTTACTTTCTAGCTAACGACATACTCTCCAATAGTGAACACATAACCAGTGAGAGATCTTTTATCCAAATCTCTAGTAAAATCTGAATCCACATAATCAATGAGTCCATTTCTAGTCTTCTCAAACTGTAAACAAGCATTAGATGTGCCCCACAAATATCTAAAAATCTATTTAACTGATTTACAATGCTCTTTTCCAAGATTAACCATGTATCTACTAACCACACTTAATAAATGAGATAAATGGAGGTGAGAATATACCATGGCATACATAAGCGAACCAACTGCACTTGTATATGAAGCTTTATACTTGTATTCAACTTCACCATTTGATTGTGGATATGATACTAAAGAAAGTCTGAAATATATAGTGAAGAGAGTACTCATAAGTTTGGCCTTATGCGCGTGGAAACAGTGAAGAACTTTATCAATATACTATTTTTTACTTAGGTATAATTTGCCAAACTATCTGTCTCTAATGATTTTTATATCAAGAATCTTTGCTGCACCGAAATCTTTTATATCAAATTCACTCCTTAATTGTGCCTCTAACTTTGAAATTTTAGCTTTGTTTTTTTGCAGTAATCAATATATCATCAACATATAGAAGTAAATAAATAGCTGAACCATTAACATTATTTAAATAAATACAACGATCATAATCGGATCTTTTAAAATCCTGAGATATTATAAATGAGTCAAATCTCTTGTATCTTTGTCTAAGTGACTGCTTCAAACCATAAAAAGATTTCTTCAATTTGCAAACAAAATTCTCTTTTTCCAGAACGACAAAACCTTCCGGTTGCTCTATATAAATGTCTTCTTCTAATTTTCCATGTAATAATACAGTTTTCACATCCAATTTTCAAGCTTATAATTATACATAGCCACAATGCTGAGTAAAGTACGAATAAAACTATGTTTCACAACAGGAAAAAACCATCTATGGAATCAATACCTAGAATTTGACTGTATCCTTTAGCAACTACTCTTACTTTGTACTTAATCTCTTCGGTTGGTAAAATATATTCTTTCTTTTGTAGTGAATAGGCTTCTTCTCAATTGACAACTTGACTTACTCTCAAGTGCTATTCTTGTCAAGTTATTCCATCTCGTCATGCAAGGCAGCCATCCACTTTTCTGAATCACTAAAAGAGATTGCCTTTGAATAAAATCAAGGTTTTACAGTACCTTCAATTTTTCTGCTATATTTAAATAATAAGCCACAATATTAGCTTCCTCAATCAATCTCCTAAGAGACTAAATTTTTCTCCTTTTTCTATTAGTTGCAATAGAACGTTGTAGTGGCATAACAATATAAACTTCTGAAATATTTTTCTTGTTAACTTCTGCTGTAGATCCTGAATCATAACATGCTCTACCTAAACACTCGATTGCTTCTTAACAGGAACATCAATAAATACTTTATCATGCAACATAGCAGACTCATTAAAAGTAACACTTCGGCTAATAACAACCTTTCTAGTTTCAGGATTCCATAATTTATATCTTTTCACACCAGGTTTATAACCAAAGAAAATACGCTTAACTACTCCAGGCTCTTATAACCGTTGCTAACATGAGAATGAGCAGAACAACCAAATATTTTCAAGGTTGAATAATCTGCTAGAGAGCTAGACTATACTTCAATTGGAGTCTTCTTATTAATAGCCAAATTGAGTGACCGATTAATCAAATAACAATCAATGAAAGCAGATCCAGCCCAATAACTCTTAGAAAATCCAGAGTTTGATAGCATGCAATGTACCTTCTTCATGATGGTTCTGTTCATGCGTTCAGCTACACCGTTTTGTTGACGAGTGCCTAGGACGGTATAATATCTCACAATACTTTCTAATTTGCATAAAGCTTCATATTCTCCGAAACAAAACTCTAAACTATTGTTGGTATGTAGCTTCTTAATATTCTTGCTAGTTTGTCTTTTAATCAAAATTTTCCACTCCTTGAATGTCTTAAATATATCTGATTTATGCTTGATAAAATATGCCCAAACTCTTCTTGAATAATCATCAATAATGGTTAATATGTAGTTTGTATCTCGAAGTGATTCTCTCCATAAATTATAGTAAACATAATCCAATATGCTTTTGTAGAATGAGTTGTTGTGCTGAATTTCACCCTCTTTTGCTTGTCAAAAATACAATGTTCATAAAACTTTTACTTGTCGATGCTTTAACTATCAAGAAATTCTTTTTTACATAATTTCATCATTTTGGTTTCACTCATATGCCCCAGACGCACATGTGAAAGATTAGTAGCATCAGA
Organism: Melocanna baccifera; assembly: GCA_036346265.1. Taxonomy (NCBI): domain Eukaryota; kingdom Viridiplantae; phylum Streptophyta; class Magnoliopsida; order Poales; family Poaceae; genus Melocanna; species Melocanna baccifera. The sequence continues at coordinate 15,529,745 of CM070681.1, forward strand.
ACTGGATGATTTATTTAAGGTAACAATAATATTACTTGAAATTATAGTACCTCGCAGATGATATAAGTTAGAAATATTCATATCACCCTTCATCATAACAAGAGAATATTTGGTGACCATCTGAACTCCATCTCCACCTGAATACTTGTACCATTTAGCATCAAGAGTACTAAATGAGATAAAATTTCTCTTCAAATTCAGAATGTGAAGAATATCTGACAAAGTTCTGATGGTACCATCAAATATCTTGATCTAGATAAAACCAATGTCTGTAACCTTATATAGTGTATTATCACCTATCAATACAGATCCATATGATGTAGCTTCATAAGTAACAAACCACTTGCGGTTCAGACTCATGTGGAAAAGTACAGACTGAATCAAGAATTCATTCATCACCAGTTTTGAAATCACTGACAAAGTCAACTAGAACATCTCTATTAGAACTTTCTTTAGTAACAACGATGGCTATAGGTTTATCGCCTTGTTGATCATTCTTGAAATTGTTATTTCTCTTCACCATCCTTTTGCATAACCATCCTTTGTGTAATACTTGCATAAATTCCTATTTTTGGATTTAGATATGCCTCTGTATCTGCCTTTTCTTCTACCTCGTAAATTGTCGTTTGAACCCTCTCGCATTGTCTGCCCGGACAAACAAACCTTTTGCATGTTTACTTGAACTTTCATCGAGAACCACAAGTTTTATCTTTTTTGAGTATACATAACATCATAAACTTCACTGAAAGTAAGAGTATCTCAGCTATATAGAATAATATCTCTAAAAGGAGAATACGAACTGGGCAGAGAATATAGCAAAATAAGACCTAAATCTTTATCATCAAATTTTATCTCCATAGACTCGAGGTCAGCAATAACTTTCTTGAAAGCCGTTAGGTGGTTCAACAATGAGGCTCCCTTTGCCATCTTATGGGAATAAAGCTTTGACTTCAAATGCATTTTGCTGGTCAGATCCTTAATCATGTAAATCTACTCCAGCTTCATCCATAATGCGGCGGTGGATATCTCTTTCATAAATTCTTGTAAAATATTATTTGATAGATGAATATGAATTTGAGATAAATCCTTATAATCTTTACGTTGCTTCTCATCGGTCGATAATGTCGCTTTCATCTTGTCGATCCTCAAAAGAGCATTATTCAAATCAAGCTGTGATAAAATAGTTCACATCTTGATTTATCATAGAGAAAATCTTGTATCGCGATCCAACAGTGGAAGATCATACTTCAAAGTCGTCATACGAAAGAAATCCAAAATTTGACCAAAATAATACCAAGAAAAAGAATCACAGTCAAATCAGAGGAGAAAAAATACTTATTTTTCGCTCTCCTATTCTGCAGTCTCTTCACATTACTGTGCTTATCTAGATTGTCTTCCTGTTGCTTGTCTCTTTCTTGGCGTGCTGCTGTTGGTTTGCTATTTTAGCAACGAGGCAACATCACACGAATCGAGGAGGGGAACGGCTGTGCGTTGGATGCTACAGCTTTTTGGACACACGCGAGACTACGTGTTGTCTTGGATGGAGGTAGGCGGATCGAGGCGAATAAAGAAACACACTGGCGTGGAGACTGGATGACACGTGCGATGTTGCTGCTTTTGTGTCACATGTGGAACAAGGCGACCGAACAGTGCCTCGGGACAAAGAGCGTGAGATGCTTTTGTCAGATGGATGCGCGATTTTTCCACTCTTGAATCTCCTATACTTTCTTGTGCTCTGATGCCATTTGTTACAAATAATGCACAGAAAAATAGAGACAAGAGATATAAATTTTTATGTAGAAAACCTTTGCAAAAAAAAACCACAGGCGCTTGAAGTCAAATCACTATAATGAGAAGAGATTACAATAGAGCGTTTGCTCTTTCTATGGGCTACTAGGGTACATATATAGAGTGAGGTAACCGAGTCCTACACGAAGAGAAAACCGAATCGGAGTCGATTGCTACAGATTGAGACTATGTCTGATACAACCTGTGCATATCCTAGACACTTGTCATGCCATGTCTAGCATCAGGCGATGAAGTGTCATACATGGACATGGTATGAATTCGGATCAACTTCAACAGGAATCACACCTCGATCTTCTTTTTCTCTAAGTCAGGGGAGTACATGAGCGTGGTGACGACAGGCATGTACTTTTCTGGTAGCACGTGCAGGTCTTCTTCACTGCCTCCGATTTCTTCATCTTGTCGCTAAGTCAACTTACCGATGAACTCGTCCACCGGCTGGGCCCCTCCCATTTGGAGATTCTTGAGCTCGCCCCGCAAATTCTGGAGCCGCACCTTCTTCACACGATCAACTCCCTCGTGCATATTCTGAAGTGTCTCCAACACTTCTTGTGCCGTCTCTTTCCTGATGAGCTGGAGCATCATTGAGTCTGGCACCGCTTGGTAGATGATAGTCAAAACCGCATGATCCACCTTATCGTCCAACTCCTTATCCTTTCCCCTTTGGATCGACTGCACCCCAGACACACCAGGTAATTGTCGGTCATCAGGAGAGGATACTGAAGGAAGATTAGCCCACCTTGGGCCTTCGCCTTCTCGCTTATATTCTTCAGGCGCCACTAAGATCAACAGACTCTGATACCACTTGTTACAAATCTTCCCTTTGCTTTACAGATTTTTTTGGACGATGAATAGCTTGTGACACTTGGTGCTGATGTTGCCTTCAGCTTGTATACGCAAAAGCAGCGTTCTGCACCTATACACGAAAGCAACACCTAGTTCCTACTGAAAAATGAAAAATGCCGAGACAACAAAAAATGAACAACCGTATTGCCCTCTGCAATCCCCCTCCTGGGCTCCTCTATTTCTTTTGCTGACCTCTTCCTTGCTTCTTTTCTTTTCAACTTTGATCACATCAATCACTCCTTGCACTTTGGTTACAAGACTCTAAGTGGCCTTTTAAAGGCTTGGCTATATGATTGAGACACGGACTCGTATACAGAAAAAGCAATGAGCAACTCGACTCGGAAAGAACATACGTATACACAGCAAGAGCATACACATGTATACGGACTCGGTACGAAACAAGATTAAACTCTAACAAGACGTCATATTGATTCAGACATTGATAAAAAGTAATTTTGACATGCAAGTGATAACATAGAATAGATTGCAAGGAATTGATACTAAAATTAAAGTTTCAGACATCAAGGCCCACAGATAACGGCATCAAGTTTCACGTGCCCACTGATTCCTGCGACAAGGGCAGAAGGCCATGGTTTTCCTGGGGCTAGACAGTGGTTTGTTGGCTACTGCACGTCTGCACCACTAGCCCTTTTTCTCTCCTTCATGCTTGGCCCACAAATTGAATTTTTGTATGAGTTCACCAGATCAGCATTCGGAGCACAAAGGCCAAGGATGGGTGAGAGGTGATGTGGAGTCCCTGGATTTAAGACATCTGTCGTTTTGTGTGATGCTTCGATGGACCAGCATTTCTGGGAAGCTTGGCATAAAGTTCTTGAGGGATTTCAGGATATCTCTTTGCTTTCTTTGAGGATTGCCTCACTTCTGCGGTTAATTCACTGAAACGTTTAGCCACAGATGGCTGCAAAGGATTAGGATCTTCTACAATTCTTAAAGAATTTACACCATGTTCATTAACACGAGAGTCATATAGTTTTATGAACTCTTCAAGTTTATCATCAGCATAGTTCTAGATTGTATGCCGCTGAACAATCCTTTCCTTTTGCCTAGCTCGGAGCTTTCCACTGTTTGTTGTGAAGATGTCAGCATCGTAGGGAAAGGTAGACTTTCTCAATAATGCTTTTCTGTGCAAAAATTCTGTCGAAAATAAAAACTATTTGCTCTATTCCAGGTACAATCTGCAAAGCACACAATAGCCAATTTCCTGTCAAATGGCATTGGACAGCATGTGCGTGAGAGACAAGGAGGTGAGAAACATTGTATGCATAGATCCTTTCAGGTTTATGTTGCCCATGCAGGTCAAAATATAAGATATGAACACGGAAGAAACTGAAATTTGCCAGAGTATGTAAGTATGCATCTAATTTTTTTTAATCCTTTACTTCCGAATTTTTCAGATCTCTCATTGCAGCTTACACCATTACACTTAAATAGTGAATATCAGAGTTATGTATTAGGTGCTTTAGCCAAACCCTTTCTTGTGACCAAGTAAAGACATTGCCTTGCAAGCCCTTTGTGTCAAGATGTGACAACAATATCTGCGGTGAGGCCGCAAAGGTTAAACGAGGGCTAATGCCAGTACTCCAACTGTTTGGACCACTTTGGTGCATGTTGTGTATGGCTTGAAAACTGTTTGGTCAATCCATTGGTGACTTCTTCACCTTATATCTTTTATCTAAATTCATAGAATCATAGACAGCTAGTTTTACCTAAATATGCTTTAACTCAGCAGGCCTTTGTGTTCCTGGTAAAAGGCCCTGCTCAGCGATTGGAATCGCTGGCATCCAGCGATTGGAATAGTGGGAGTGACTGTTTTATCAGAACGTATCAAATTTACAAGGGGAGGGCGCCATGGATCCAGATCAGAGGAGGAGAAGGGAGTGAGAGAAGGAGGTAGATGGGGAATGAGAGGCCGACGGTTTGGCTGGGCGAAGATAAGGAAGGGATGAAAATAAAAGGAAAAGGAGAAAAGAAAAGAAAGAAATAGAAAGAAAGGAAAGTAGGTCTTATCTTTAACCCCGAGCATTATGATACTTGTGTTGGGATTACGCGTAGTAACGATATCGTTCGTGTGAGTGCAAATATCACTATGATATTAAAATTGGATAATGCTTATACAGATGGAGGCTCTGACTTGGTGTCGGCTTGACATCATCATCAGATTAAATAGGCAAGTGCATGATAGAATAATAGATTATAATAAAAACTCGATATGTGTTTCTTCACGCTTTGTTTCATCATGATTGCATGCTAATCATGCCCGAAAGTGATGAATATGGTTGAATGACAACATTGAAAGAATGTTGCATTATGTATTGCACTTATACACAGAATCTACCTTGGGTAGTCATCTAACAAAAGTAGTAAGATAAAACCTACTTCGGTAGGCACTACATAGAAGTGAAATTTGAGACTCCGTATGAAAGAGGACGGGGCTAGAGGGGTTCATCGACGGGTGAATACTCCACTATACTGGTATAAGCTACAAAGACATATGCATTATATCGTATTGCATGGCATGAAAGCAACAAGAGACAGTGATATCGTTACAGATGATGTGTTTATAGCCATAGATATGGAATTTACTTAATTGTTATGTGCTTGCTAAGTTTTTAGACTTACCTTTGTTTATTTTTTTAGTTGAACACTGAAGGCGGCATGCACGGGCGGAAGTAGCACATATACAGGTAGTAATTCATAGAACGCCTTTAGTTGATGTATTTAAACTTTAATGGCTGGCTTTAATAGTTAGCGCTAAGACAGTATGTTGATTATTGTGTTGTTGAGATTTAAATAGGGCAGTTGCTACCTAATTCTGGTGGCAACAATTGTTAATGGTAATGTTATGGAGTAGTGGTAGCATTCCGGACCTAGAGGTTGGGCCGAGATGCTACAGTGATCTTAGCAGGTAGCTCAGCCACACAAGTCAGTGTCTTTATCTCCTGTCTTTTTCCCTCAAAATGCACCGATGCAAATATGTAAATATCTCTACATACAGATTGACTGGTCTAAGAAAATCTTTACTTTAAGTTAATGATTTATTAAAGCAAAAAAAGGTGTTAAGTCAAGCAGCTTTGATGCAAATTTCTAGTTCTGCAAAAAACTGGTCAAAATGCCAGTTGCTTTTTCTACTGCTAGGTGACATTGCTTTTGCCTAGACCATCAAAAGAGTTTACTCCATGGCTGTTCCATCCTTCTACACAAATGCACATCCATTCAGCACAAAAATGCTCCAAATTCTCCCAAACCCATGAATCTACTCTCAAGATCAGTAACCGACGTTGCCATTTGTACAAGATCGACCCATTTCAACCCTTAATCATTTATGCATTAGAAAAATAACGATAAATCCTGTGTAATTACAACTCATTGTTCATGGCTACAAACTTAACATAGATACAAAATACACAAATAAATGATCTTCTCGATGACATTATTAGAAAAGAGAGAACATATGTCTAACCAACACTATAAGAAAAAAGTAAGTTGTGGTGCCAGCCAATGCACAATCGAACATACGATGATTGTATCCTCTGTCTGAAACCATGCACCATTCTTATTTGTCACCTGACTACGGATGAGGGCTTCAGCATAATAACAAGGTGCCCTGCGCTTGTCGCTGCTGTGAATAATCGAGCAAAGTGTAACAGCAATACCAGACTAAATCCATCTAATCACGAATGCAATTGCCATTGAAACTGACTCTCATCAAGAACCAAAATTGGCACTCTTCAACAAAATAGATGGAAGTGTTTGTCTCTAGAAATGGATTGCCACTCCGCAACATACTATGTCAAAATTGAGATGATGCCAACTTGTGGACATCTGCCTCAACTGTAGTTTCTGTAGAGATATGATATCAAATGTATGTTCAATATTTCACCATCAACACAGTTTTATTTTGAGATTATTAGGGCTGTATGTGAATGCTCTGATGTGTCTTGCCAAATTCCTACACGCCTTCAATTTAGAAAGGAGATTCAAGTGACTCGTCCCAAACATCTCCACTTGCATTGGAAGCATCTTCACCATCTTCTTCCATCGCCAATCTTATATACTCTCTCCGAGCAAAACGATCCCAGTCTGTCAAAGATGGCTCTTCACGCATCTGCACTTGCATTGGGAAAGCATATATTGTTACCAACGTGACACAAAGTAACAATATCAGTGGATGTTATCAGAACATGAGTGGGCACTTGACTCACTTGGCGGATGAGGAAGGGATCCCGAGCTTCAAAGGACATGAACTTGTTCAGGTTGAAGAGAATATTGAAGAAATGCCCAGACAATTTGCACCTTCGGAAGTCTTTTAATGTAAAAAAGCTCTCATCCTGTAACAAAAACAATGTATAAGTCAGCTTAAAACGTTTAGGAACTTAGTATCTGCACAAAAATATAGAAAAGGTACAGTGACCTCAGGTCCAATCATATCGATTAGTTGACACAAGATGTCCTCAAATAATACAGCTTCCTGGGCCATGCATTCCATACGATGAAGTTGCTCCTCGAAAAAGAATTGTAGTTCATTATGTGTGAGTATACCGTTGCCATCCAAATCTATACATTTGAACCTGAAGAGAGGATAATGGGAAGCATAAATACGAGGATTTTTTAGAATATTCGGCGCTCAAAAAAGCTCAAAATAAGTGACACAATCATTTAGGCTGAGGACTAAATCCTGCCCTACTTGAAGTAAACTAGCATAATGAAGGGCTATTTGCAAGACAAGTCTCCTTTAAGACCTCCTAGTCAGGAATGATTTTTCCTAGGATCTTCCTTTGTTCTCAGCATGATTAGAGTATTAGGATGTAACAAAAATATTCAATGACCATCTCCACAACCACACATTCATTTGTTGATTGCATGATTCATAGCAAAGGAAGCCTTTGACAAGGGGACGACTAATCAATAATTCTACTATTTTGGATATAGCACCATGACATTTCTTCCCATGAAAGTTACGAAGTTACAAGTTGGGAAGTTTGTCCTGTGACTGCGCTTTTAGCCTTTGCGTGGACATCAGATTGAGGTCCAATAACGAGCTCAAGTTGCTCGACACTAAATCATTATTTCCATATCCCATAACCAAATAAAGCTAGAAAGTCCTATTGTAATAAAGCTACCTTTCTGGTCCATGTTCTGCTAAATCTTTTCAGAAAGGAAGTATTAGCAGTGTTGTAGAGATATGGTTCCGATATTTATATAAGATGTATAAACTTGAAGAATCATAACATTGTAGAAAGTGCATAAACTCGCAATAGTTTATATTCTGGGTGATGTGCAATAGGAAGTGAGACAAAACAATAAACATTTCAGTAGTACTCACAATAGCTGGAGCATGAACATCGCTCAATTGATGTATTAAACCAGAAATCAGCAAAACCAAAAGTTGGACATACCAATATTCCTGGCTTGGTTCTGATGATTTGTCCTCTTCAGACAATATAAAATGAACAAAATCTTCATAACCCATTTTCCCTTCGACCTTGCTGGTAAATTTCCTAGGAACCTATAAATCAATTGAAAATTTTCAGCATAAACTCAGTTTTAAGTGAACAATCTGAAATTGGTAGAACAAAATGAATACCGACCTCGGAGAAAATTCTATCTACAATCCTATATGTCAAGGCATGGTTTCCGTACTTAATAAGATTTTCCTTATCAATAAAGAAATCGTGGTCTGTGTCCAGCTCCCAGAACTTGCAATATATCACATAGAAATGCTCATACGAGAAATACCTACATAAAATAAAAAAGTTTAATATTGCACTTGTTGAAGAGCAAGAAAATTCTGTAAAAAGAGAGCAGCAAAAATGTCAATATTTTGATTTGAACATGTCACCTTAAAACTTTATTAATATCCTCCTCTTCATCAGCATGTCGCAGCGAATCAAGTAGATTTCCACGCTTTAGCTCCCTTAGTGTAAGATGGCCACTTCCAATTCGATTCAAGCAATAAAATATCCTATGTACGACAGTCTCAGCTGACAAATAATGTTGTATAAGTAGAAGAAAATACAGTATGAGATTCAATATTTCATTTAGATGATGATGGTATGCCATAGATAGTTTTACCATATCTTTCTTGAAATTCTGGTGTGCTCTTTAAGAACTCCAGGCCAGGATGGTTGTCCAAAAGGTCTCGAAGAATCGGTTTGAAATCCTCCTAAATTATTATGGAACATTGGTTAGAGAAGGCCATCTGAGATGAACCCGCAACACGCTTTGCTTAATTAATCCATTTCTTAAGTCTTTCACTCCAGACCTATGTTTTGGTAAAGGAGGCATACCTTTGTGAGGTAATCGTGATTCTGTTGCTTCAAGATTGTGAATACTTGGGTTGCAATGTCCATAGTCATTATATTGCTATTCACCCAGAAATTCATAAAGGCATCCCTGGGAACAAATACCGTAATGCAAAATTTAACAGAGAATATTTATTTTTCTGCATACTATTACAAGTAGTCAACTACCTTTTGACGAACCCCGTGTTCTCGTTATCTATCTTTCCAAAAAGAACAGTGGTAAAGAACGACGGTAGTTTGCAGAGCTCCCTGGTAACCATCCGAAATTCTATTGTGGAACAAAAAGACCCCCAAAAACACGATATTAGTTGACAGTCAAACGCACAATCTGATGTGATCAAGATAATTGACAATTTCGCGCACATTTCTGGCTGTGCTTTTAAGACGTTCCAAATATCAAACTTGAGCACAAATTTTAGAGAAAATATGATCAAATCAAATCAGCAAGGACCCGATCAAACTCCTAGAACCAGACACCAATCACTTATCCAATTAGAATTGCTTCCAAAAGAATTCAGCTCATCTTTTGAAACAAGGGAGAAATTCAGTTCATACCTGTCAAAATTAGCACGAAGACACAACCCATTTGACTCACCTTGAATCCCAAGGCCATTGGAGTGTCCGGCGAAGAGCTGATCAACTAAAGATATGCATTGCTTCTTCAGCTCATATGGCGGCGGGCGCCCATCTTGAAAATAGAACTGCCAAACAACATCGACAATTCGATTATCCCATTCAACAATGGTGATGGTGGTTCCCTCGATTGATGGATGGACCGTAGATACGTTTGTACCTGCGGTATGACCTCCTTGACTGCGCGGGGGGCGGCCGGCCGGAGCGGGGACGCGGAGCGGTTGGGCTGGCCGGCACCCACCCCGCTGGGCCTCCTCGAGAGGCGCGGCGACCTCGGCGAGAGCGGCGGCACGGAGGCGCCCCCCTGCAGCATCATCGACGGCAGCATCGCGGCCCCCGCAACGCCCGGCCCCCCACCGCCGCTGGTCTTGGCCTTCTGAACGAGGCAGTTGACCAGAGCGACGGTGTCGGGTAGGGAGAGCCAGTGCGCGAAGAGGCGGTCGAGGACGCCGCGGAGCGCGGGCGCCCCCGGCTCGGGGATATCCGGCGGCAGCTGCAGGAGGTCCACCTGCAGCGTCACCGCCGCCGCCGTCGCGGCACTCAGATCCGCAGCCGCCTCCATCCCTCGCTCGATCGCTGGCTCGCCGCCGCCGATCCGATCCGAGCAGCGCAGCGCGCTCTCGTGCGAACTCGTCAAGCGGGCAGAATTCGCGTCGCCCGTTGGGCGCGTGGCGCGACGAGGGCCGCGGAGTGGGGAGGAAAGTCAGTCAGCGTGTGGCCTCACCACTCTTGGCGCAATCGCTGCCGTCCATCCAGATCGACCGGCTGCGGTACAGAGCACATTACGCGGGTCAACTCAACGGCTTTGTGTAATGGGTGCCGGGCGATCAACAACAAGTGCACAGTCGCAAGTTACTGGTGATGTGATCGTTCTTAGATCGATCTCTCATTTTAGATTCTACTGTACACACAGAATGTTACATTCTATTTGTTGTCAAAAATAAACAGTACATTTTATGGGGCTCATGAAGCACATAAATGAAAGAAAAATAAAGATGCGGTCACATACCTTCTCAATCTGGATCCAGATGCAGTGGCTCACCAGTGGAATTAAGAGATGCAATGAACCAGAAGGAACTTTTCTACCATCACCTAGCTTTCTTCGTACGGGTGGCAAGAGAAAAGGAGAAGCGAAGAATGGCAGGAGCCCAACCATAGATAGGGCAAAACGCGAGGGAGAAGAGGATGGAATGAGATGGATGGAAGGGAAAGGAGGGGATGGGAAATAGGGCTCGAGGCCACCGATAAACTCGCGCCATGCATCCACGTTAACTTGCTTGGTAGGGGGACACAACCAACACACTGAGCTCCCACCATGGTCCATGCATGTCCGGTGCTGGAGTACTGTCAGTCACAGGTACACCAAGCTGGTTAAGGGGACGTTTAGAATGGTGTTAACTTATAAATTTTTTATTATAGTTAGCTTATTTTTTACTATAGCTAAGTTAACTTATTCAGCATAATTAAATTTAAAAAAATTTAAAAATAGAAAAAAATATTAATCCATCACGAACAATGCAAAGGAATACGAGAAAAAAAAAGAAAAAGACAAAAAAGCCCCAAAAAATTAGAAAAAATGAAATTACTGAATAGTGAAAAAAAAGCAGAAACTGGCTTTAAGCCAAAATAAGCAGGGCCTAAGTTTTTATTTTTTTCGGCTGCAACTGATGATTTATGGTTGTGACTGATGGTTTATAGTCTTAGTACGAGCGTTAATGTGAACGAATAAAATGTCGATAAGCCGATAAGCCACTTTAAAAAAACTATCACGATATACTATTTTAAAAAGATAGCGAAAAAATCATTCTATTTATTTGTTTGTTCAGATGAAGCTATAAACTATGAAGCTAAAAAAAGGCCCCCAAGAGTGTATACTTGTGTAAATGGGGGTTGTGAGTTTGATTCTCAACTCTCATGACCTCTAAAATTTATTGTTTGGTGCTAATTAAGAGAGGGGTTGTGAGTTTGATTCTCAACTCTCATGACCTCTAAAATTTATTGTTTAGCATGTATGGTAGACTGTGTTGCCAACAAGAACATATATGTACCAGTCGCTTGTAGTAACTAGAGTGGAGTACCGGGTGGGTTTGGTCGGGTTTGAGTTGACTTATCACTTTCTATTATAGTAACTAGTTTTTAAGTAGTGTGTTTTTTAAGACATGGTCTATAGTTTAATTATAGTAGATATTATACTGGATTTAGATATACTGGTTAAAATCGTATGCGACTGTTTTTCTCTACATGTTGTCTCTCTCGAACAAGCAGAATTCAAAACGCATTAGTCAAAAGTCACATCCACAGTCTAAAAAATCCACCCTAGTTTAGAGCTAACTTTTTTTAAAAGAGGAGTTCAGAGCTACTTGAGATAAAAATGGAGTACTTCTTAAGAATAGGTCAGTGGTGGGACTCATGACTGTGCTCATTTTAGATTTTAAGCCAGTTTCTACTTCTGATTTCTGCTTTTTTCACTATTCAGTATTTCGTCTTTTTTTTATTTTTAAAGATTTTTTTGGCTTTTCTTTTTTTCTCTGTATTCCTTTGCACTGTCCATGATGGGCTAACATGTTTTCTATTTTTCTATATTTTTAAATTTAATTATACCAAATAAGCTAACTCAGTTATAATAAAAAATAAATCAGCTATAGTAAAAAAAAGTTATAAACCATCGCTATTCTGAACGCCCCTGAGAATATTCATTTTCACCCATCCGAATTCAGTTCTTAGGATTGGCATGGTATGCATTATTTAATTAGAGAGCCCACATATATGTGCAATCAGTAAGAAAACGCATTTCATGCGGCTTGAGTCTCCACAATTTCTAATGCCTAGCGCACACGTGGTGTGCCGTACTCTTTTAAAAAAATAGAGTACTTGTTTGAGAAATAGGGAAAAGGTTGTTAGCTATTACAAGAGTAGGAGATGATTTTTGCCCGGCCTTGATCTGGCCCAGTGCCATTTGCATATGCACTTAAGACTCGCCAAGCCGGGAGGCTTGCTGGCCTCCAAAATAGCCCTTGGCAGGACGGGCTACTCGCCCAGTACGTTTTGAGCAAGGGACGGGCTTGCACCGCAAGCGTTGGCAGAATAGCATATTCGTCGTCCTCAGGGCGTGATCAGCATTGCTGCGGCACCACTCGAGCTCGATCGGGCAGCGCCGGCCGGAACCACAATGTCAGCACGAAGAGCACAAATTAACGTTCCTTGGCCACCTGCAGGTACGGATTCAGATCTATGATAGTGTAGACTCTAACTCGAACGTACGATATTTATCGGTATAAAACTCAGAAATATCTAATACAAAGCTTTCTCCTAATTTAAGTAGCAGCGGCTCCCACCTCTTCACAATCTAAGATGTGATAAAATCCTGAATCCGCCGCTGGCCACCGCTTACTCCTATCTGTCTACACGGCATACCTGCGTCTACACGTGCGCAGATGCAGACGCAGTTCACAACAAAAGGGACCTTGGCAGCCGGCGGCGCCGGCCGCGCGCGCCGTGCGCTCCTAGCTGTGTATGGAATGCATGACCTTCGCCGAAAGCGGAGTGGATTTGATTAGTGACTCCCAGGTCAGAATACACATATGGGCGGCGAAGGGGAATGCGCCGCTTAGCTGTGCATACATGGAGAACCTGTTCGACCCGCACGTTGGTTTTAAGCGCAGCCACATCTTTGTAGTAGGTTGGGATCGAGTACTCGATGGAACATGGCGAACGATTCCCTTCGCAACTGGATATATAGGGTCTCTTCTTTACGGTTTCTAAAAGTTATTTTTGATTTTTGCTACAGTAACTAACTTTTAAACGAAATATTTTTTTAAGATGGGGTCTACAAGTTAATTGTAGTATACGTTAAAAAACTAATATCTGTACCATCAAAAATCGTAAGCGAGTATCTCTCTTTCCGCAATCTCTGTCGTAAACAGCCAAAAAGCTATCAGCCGTAGCCAAAAGCCATCGGCCGCAGCAAAAAAAAACATGCCATATAGTTTTGATTCGTAGCACATCTGTACGCCGCCTCCGGTCGACTGCTAGTACGTGCTGTTTTTGTTAGGCTCGCTGGTTTGGGTTTTAGTTTTTGATTTTTAGTTTTTTACTTTTGTTTTTATTTTTACATTTTGATTTTTTTTTGGGTTTTTGTCTTTTCTTTTTTCTATTTCTTTATATTGTCCGTGATGGGATACCTTTCTCAGCCTCGCACCGCTCTTTATATAACCTTCAATCGGATCCTTATCCGATACGAATAGACATCGAATACCACTTAGAAACTATCATTTGGATCCTTATCGTTTCAACCCATTAAGTGTTTGACTCTATAGGTTCATGTATATTTGGCTATGGACCGAAAACTCATTTCTAATCCATAAGTCGGTAGCAGTCCATAGCAGGACATAACGACCCCCAAATATACATAAAAATTATATTGGGCAAATCTATATAGTTCTTATGTACCGATCCCTTTGCCTCATGATACCAAATCGAACTCAAGGCGAGAAGTGTGTTATTCTATAATAGTTTGATCCTTCACTCGAATCTGTAGTGGATTACTCGGTTGTGATGGACTTCTCAACCACATTTGCATGGCCATGCACTTCCTTAATCCAACCACATCAAGGAGCTCAAAAATATCTCTTTTGTTATATAGGAGGGACAAATTCCATTTTAATCGCTGATATTCCTTCGCATGTTTCATAGTAAACTCAAAAGTTATTTTTACGACTACTTAGTTACAGAGTAGTGTTCTGTAACCCCTAAGTAAACTATTACACATGTATAAAACAATGATGATCACAGGTCTAAAGATCCTACATACACTATGTATGAGACCAATTGATGGCACTTAAGAATATAATAATTCCCGTGGTGTCTCATGATGGGTCAATCCAATATCATGTTCTCTAACATGTATTCACATTATTGATTTGATATCCATATCCATGATCCGTGAAATATGATCATCAATCAATACATGTATTGATCTGTAAATCATAATTATCCCACATAATGATATAATATCAAGGATAATTTAGAATAACATCAAAGCATAAATAAAGAGTTCCACGAACAAATCATATACTTATTGATCAATATGAAAAACAGTTATTCAAGAGACAAAATAACATTTTATTCAAAAGAGATTGCCTCTAGGGCATATTACTAAAAGCAATCAGCTACAATCTAAAAGAACATGTTCTAAATATATGCACTTGATGCACACATGACTGTAAGAAATTGTTAATTATGTGATCTGAATTTTGTTTGATGATGATGAAATGACATCTTATGGTAGCATAGGGCCGATTATGTCATCTTTTTTTGGATTTGTTTCCCTATTCGACTTCAAGTCAAATTATAACCCCTTGTTTATATCGTATAGCCGCACGAGATTGAGTTGATGACTTATTGTAAAATCCCCTGCTTTATAATTCTCTTTATACAATGATCATCATCGGTTGAACATTCATGGTTTTTTCGAAGGGTTTTGACATTGAATATGTGTCACACGACGCGATCATCTTTGTTACTATTTGCCTTGTCTCCAAACAGCTTTAGCTTCTAGTTTTTTTTTGTTTTCGGCTTATTTAAGTTAGAAGTCACTTGGAATACATCGGCTTCTAATTTCAACTTGCTTTGACTTTTTATTTTTTATTTTTTTCTTTATTCCTTTACATTGTCGTGACGATATAACAATTTTTTAATTTTAATTTTTTTTCTTTTTTCTTAAAAATCTAACGGCTGTTACAGTACAATTTAAACTTAAGCTATAAGCTAGTTTAAAACACCACCTAACAGAGGTAGTACTGGAAACTGACAGGAACTACGGTACGCTCTAGTTTCCATTTCTTGCTGGTAATACTACAATGTAGGCGTAGCCAGATTCAGAAAGTGCGTTTCCACCGTAAGGCAAACTTGGTGCGCTTAGCTTTGGCACTAGCCACGCTAGTCACTAGTGCACGCATATCAAATCTGTAGTTTTATAGTAGTTTATTTGGATTCGGAATTTCGGATGGGAACGGATGCGATAGTGCTTACTGACTCGGTAGGCAGAGAGACTCAGAGGAGCTTTCTTCTCACCAAGGGTGTTTAGAATAATGATAACTTATGATTTTTTATAGTTAATTTATTTTTTATTATAGTTAAGGTAGTTTATTTGATATACTTAAAATTTAAAAATAGAAAAAATAGATTAACCTATCATGAATAATGCAAAGTAATATGAGAAAAAAAAGAAAAGATAAAAAACCTAAAAGAAACAAAAAAAACTAGAAAAAGATAAAATTAAAGAATAGTGAAAAAAAACAGAAGTCAGAAGTTATCGCTAACTTGAGCAGGGCCTAGAAAAACATAGGGAAAAGAGAGGAAAGCAACTGAGATGATGTGATCACTTGCTAATTGATGACAAGCTCGCGCTTAATTACAAAGCTTCCAAATTAAAGCATACGCTCGTCGCAAAGCTTTCGTCTCAATTTAGGCGCGACAATTAATTAATCTACGTATAATGCAGATGGAGAGCTTTCCTTCTCTTTAAAAAGGAAAGAAAGCGACTCAGATAATTTGATCACTTACTAATTGATGATAAACTTGAACTTAATTACAGGGCTTCCAAATTAATATTAAAACTAGTTAAAGATAACAAAATTCCGAAGCTTTCGTCTCCATTTATATTTTGCCATGAGAAATCTATGTTTGAGATCTCGCATAACTGGAGCACAAAAAATTGACAAAAAACAGTATGACAAAATTCTCATATTTCGGACGGGCCCTCTAGTAACATTTCAAATCCCCTTATAAAACAGGAAATTATGCGACCAAATTAGCATATTTGCACTTGCAGCAACTATGTACAAGGACAACGTTGCATCATATCATTGCACGTCACAAAACTAGAAAGAGAAAATAAAGTTAATGGTAGTTCATTTTAGTTTTGGTTTCTCATTTATTTTTATTATTTTTAAATTTTGTTTTTCTGATTTTTTTAAATTTTTTTGTTTTTTTGTTTTTTCTATGTTCGTTTGCATTGTCTGTGAAGTGCTAACCTATTTTTTTTATTTTTATATATTTTAAATGTAATTATATTAAATAAACTATTATCAATTATAGTACAAAATAAACTAGTTACAGTAGAAATTCAGCAATAAACTCCCGTTTAATTCGACACATGCACGCATATCGGCGCGAGCTAGCTACACGGCGCTGGCGTCCTTGTCACCGGCGTACGGGTACGGCTGTGGCACCTTGGCCACGCTGGCGAAGGCGAGAGGCGTGGCGCTGGCGAGGAACGACGGCGCGTCGTCGCCGGCCATCACGACCACCACCTTGGGCGCCTCCCTGTCCAGCGGCGCCAGCACGCGCACGGACATCACCTCAGGGCCCAGCTCCTCCTCGCCACGGGCCTCTCTGCAGCGGGAGCAGAGCAGGACGACCAGCGCCACCGCGATGACAGCCATCACCACCGCGAACCCGATGAACAGGTATGGCGTCGGCGTCGACCAGAACGGCGGCGGCTGGACGTGGCCGTAAGCCGGCACTGGCAGCGTCGACCACGAAACGCCGCTGCCTTCCATTGGCATGTCAATTCCTGCAGGCCTCATTGTTTGTGTCCGTGTGGATACAAAGTGTGGTGGATATCTTTTTTGTTGTACTGGTAACTGAACAAAGTGCGGTGGTGTGTGTAGGGCTGGGGTGCAAGGTGGTGGTGGATTTATATTGGGGTCATGGAAGTGAGGCACACTGTGGCTATATTGTGTGCCCCAGGTTTCTGCCCAGCAGTAATAATCAGCCTGATGCTTGGACCACTTTGGCTGATGGATTTGGTGTTTTGGTAGGGCAGAGGTGTTTGTGGTTTTGCTTTTTCAAGGAGTGGGGAGGGGCTGGTTTATAAAATTTGCAAGCTGCAAAACTAGCTAGAGAATGATGTGAGATTGTGTAGGGCTTGTGGTAGATAGGATCAAAGGATATGAGTATGTTATAGATTGAAAGGATGTTGTGATATTGCAGTTAATTTCATGGGCGGAACTAAGAAGAGGGACCCGGTGTCACAGGACACCGGGTCCAAAAAAAATTTAGCAGGAATTTTTTATTTTGGTAAGTATTTTGATCACTATTTCTTTATCATCATAAACTGTCATCGGTTACATTGAAGTATTGATTTTAAAAAATACCACCGCATTACTATTTAACATAATATTGTTTGAAAACTATATATGTTGTTATATATACAGTGAAGTGGTGAATTTCGGTCATTTTTTGTTCTAGTTCCGCTGCTGGTTAATTTGGAGCTTGCTTTTCTATGTTTAATGATGGAACTAGCTATATTCATTGGCTCTTGGTTTTGTGAAACCATTTTGATAGCACAAGGTTTCTTTAGTGATGGCTGGCATGATATATAACGGTGGTTTTATGAAGATTTTTCTACATGGTTTTTTCAATTTAAATACATATAGAATTTTGGGGCTTGTTAGCGTACAAAATCAGCCAAAAAGATTTTTTTAAAAGTTCAAATAAATACTTCTTTGCTTGTTCAGACATGTTTTTTTGGGCTGTAGCAGATGGTTTTTGGATGTGCTTTTCGAGATGGTGACAGATGACGAAGACGCTAATATGAACGGCACACATACCGGCGGGCTCAAAAAACCGTTTAGAGAAATGATTTTGAGAAACTGCTTAGATAAGTCATCCTATTTGCTTTATATTTTAGAGAAATCAAAGTCAAAAGTCTAAAAGAACAAAACTATAACATATTATGTGTTTATGGTTGTGGAATTTCCTATATTTTTCTCGTGAAACATTCAAACACCTTTTTTTGAGTCATTTTATGTGTTTTCATTTTGCTATATTGCACTAGTAATGATATTCATTCCTTTATTTTTTTTCTATTTCTGTGAATTTTTTTTTGTTTTCCGCGTTCCGATCGGGCCTTTACCCTTTGATATCTCTTCATAATATCATGCATGTAAAATCTTTCGTTGAATTTTGAACCAGACAACTGAAGGTGAGCCCATTTTAGTTACAGCAAATTCTCGCATGGCGGAATACGTATACAAATGTTGGGTGCAGATCTCTCCTTGTTGTTATTTATAGGTCTGTTCTTTTTGCCTACAGCTTATAGTTTTTAGCTAAAAATTTTAAATTTTAACTGTTTGTAATAAAGATTATAGAGAGATACTCGCTTGCGATTTTGGATAGTACAGATGTTGGGCTTTTAACGTGTACTATAATTAACTTGTAGATTTTATCTTTAAAAAATACTCTGTTTGAAAGTTAGATACTACAGTAAAGGCTAAAAACCGTTTTGAGAAGCTGAAAGAACAAACCTGTACAAAAGGAAAGATTCAGTGATGCACCGATCGATATACCTCTCCAGCTAACCGATGGTATTTTTCTCCTGAGGTCAGGCCTGGACGGGAGGCAGGTGCAGCGTGGGCTAAATTATTTCTTCATTTACATCTCTTCATTTTCTTTTTTAAGTTTTTAATGTAAAAATTCATTCCTAAGCAAAAAAAAACATAGGCCTGTTGATATTTTTAAAGTTTTTGAGACAGCTAAATTATTTCCGCAATGCAATTGTTGCATATACAATTTATTGGCAATTCTGGTGACTATTGCACATGCAAAAAAGAGCTTATATAGATTGAAGTTGAAGTTCTACTTGCGTTCTATAATGAACCAGAAAAGAGTTAACGATAGCCCCTGAAAGTTGATTTAGTTTAGAAAAGACTAGTTACAAAGATAATTAAAGATTCTATTTCAGGGAATACTAGAAGAATGGTGCTTTCCAAGTAATTAAAGGTCATATGCGAGATTGTTTTAGCACGATATATCACATAATCCTTTGTAATATCAAATAATTATTTTCATAGGTAACTTTTATTAAGTGTCTAGCCTAATTTTAAAATTTAGCATAGGGTCCCTAAAATGTCAGGAACGATCCTGAGGCACGCACATCTTGTACGTGAGTATGTACTTAGGTCTGTCGTGGTGGATTCGTTTCATGCCAATGCGATTCACATCTGGATCGATGGTGAAGTGCGATATTTTCACGCAAGTCTATGTTGGATCGAGTACGATGACTAGGTAAATAGGAGCCTAAATTCAATTCAAGATTTTTTAAAATATTTTTCTTTAAGTGAAAACAAAACTCTTCACACCAGTAGTCATGGAGTTATGAAGATCAGAGATAAACAATCATAATAAAAGATCCAATTAAAACTAAGCAAAATGAGCTTTGAAAACTCCCAACGGTCTAATTTCTACGTATATTACGGTCTGACCTCTATGAAAAGGGTGGTCTGACCTCCAAGCCAATTAGACCACTATTTCAATGGCGACCAGACTACTATGAACAGTAAAATTAGGTAAAGCTATAGTAACCCCGGTCAGACCGCTGCTACAGTAAATTCAGGAATGAACAGTAATTTTAGCTTGATTTTAAATCCAAAAATCCATATAACTTTTGATCAGTTAATCCAAATAACTTAAAATATTGCATACACCTTCTCTAGGATGTCAAGAGTCTATTCCAATTAACGATAAAAAAAATCATTATCAAAGTTCTGACTTTTTTTGATTTAAGGAAGAGTGCACCAAAACCAATCAAAAGAGGGAAATTTTGATTTGTTCTTGCTCGTGAGTTCTAGATGGTCTAGGTGACTTGAGATGGGTTCTCACATGTTATAGCAAATTAGAACACAACACGAATTCCAACCAAAACACCCATAAGAGCAAAATCCAAAAATCACCTCTCTCTTGAAAAGCCGAGCAAACCCAAGAATTTCTTCTAGATCATACCTAAATAGATAGGATCCTGTTTCTAAGAGATACCTCCACCTCTTATACGTCCTTGACATCAGAAAAACTCAAGATAAGAGAAATTCAAATAAGAAAACTAAGAAAATAAAAAACACATGAGGGAATTCATGGCACAACTCACTTGGACAAAATTTGGATATTCTTTTCACTTGGAGAGGTATGTTTTACCACCAATCCTTCAGGATAGTAGAACTCTAAGTCTAAAACACACACACTAAGGCTCCAGCCAAAGGAATCCTAATCTTCCATGGGAGGGAGGAAGAGAGCCACCAAAATGCTTAGCCAACCTCCTCAAATCCTATTCCTTGCTTCTGCTCCCCTTGTATAGCCTTTCAACCTAAACTAAAACCTAATGGATTTACCCATTAAGCCAAATCAGGGATACCTGTTAACCTTACCTAACACCGGATTCTACTCTCTCACGCACGCTTCTCAAAGCGTCTTACAACCATTAACTACACCTGTCCAGATGGGCTGTGAATGTGTGGTCGACTGCGGCGGTCAGATCAGACTGGCCGAAACGGCCGCGACACGGCCCGTTTAGACAACGGGCCGTGACGACATGGCCCAACGGACTGGGCCGTGCCTACGCCGGGAGGCCGGCACGGCCCGACCAAATATAGCCGTTTTCGACTGTTTTTTGACCGTTGTGGTGTAAAAAAATCTTTAAAAAATAGCAAATAATTCAAAAAAATACGAAATTTTTCTATAAATAGGAGGCATCCGGTCTCCATTTCCCACACCTCAAACATCACCCTCATCTCTCTATTTAGCTGTGAAAATTTCGGAAGTGTTTGTGAAAATTTGGCAAAATTAGTAAGAAATTTGTACGAAATTCAGAAAATTCAAAAAACTTCACGAAATTTTCGGAGAGATGCAGAAAAGATAATAGTACTGTATTATTTCAGTTTTTTATGTTATTTTTTATTTGAATAGTAAGTTAATCACTTAATTACTATTTCAATTTAGAGTTAATTCAATAGAGAACTATGATTTTTAACTCTTCGAAATCGGCCTCATGGCGGAGAATATGCAATCCTTTCAAAAAAAGATATCCATCTACAGAAGGTCCACATCCACAATAAAATGTAGAGGCAGAAGAAGCGGCCAGCCCGACGGCGTAGGGTCCAATCGATCCATCTTCTCTAGCTCAACAAGTGCATCCACAACCTAAAGCATGGGTTCAAAAAGAACAAGAGCTACTACATCAGGAGTGTGGAATGATTTTGACAAGAAGTTCAGGACCGACGATAATGGAAATTCGGTGAGGTATGCTGTTTGTAAAATTTGTGGTAATGAATTAATTGCAAAATCTTCAGGTAGGACGGGTCACATGCAACGGCATGCTGCAAGCTACAAAAGAAGGCTGGGAATACAACTGCGCCAAACACAGCTTCAATATAACCACGACGACTTGGTACGTACTTGGTAGTATAACTCAGAGGTAGCCCGCGAATCCCTTTGTAGATTAATTGTTTCTCGGGATTTACCTTTAAATTTTGGTGAGTCTGCTGCTTTTCAAAAATATATTAGGACTGCTCATAACCCTTGATTTAGTGTTGTATCAAGGCAAACCACAACTAGAGATTTAATTAAATATTATAACAGCTGTCGTGAAAAATTGAAAGAAATATTTAATACTTGTACATTCTTTATTGCTTTGATATCAGACATATGTAGGGGTGGCAATTGTACCCGTTTACCCGCATACCCACGGGTAAATACCCTAATAGAGCCGGATATGAGATGTATTTTTTACCCATGGGTATAAAAACGGGGAAAACTTGTTACCCATCGGGTAAACGGGCACGGGTATGGGTGAGCTCTACCTGTACCCGTCTCGCCCATTTACCCGCGAGTACATAGTCTGACAGGTGGGCCAGTCCAAACAGCCTCTAATCGTGAAACCCTAATACTATTCCCCAATGCCCACTTGGCCATCCAGTCGATCAGTCAAGGGCTCAAGGCCAAGCTTCACCGATCCAATCATCCACCCCGCCGCCAGTCCAAACTTCCTCTCCTCCCGGTCCCAGACTCCAGCCCTACCGCCTCCCTCTTCCTCCCCCGCGCCGTCGGCCTCCCTCCACTGCGCCGTGCGCCGCTTCCTGCGCCCACTCCCCCGCAGGCACCCAGTGCTCCCGAGCCCTAGCAGCCACCATCGACGCGTCCTCCGCCGCTCCTGCCTTCAACGCGGCGCTGCTGTCCCTCCCCCGCCTCCTCCTCCGCCAACCAGCATTCCGCTCCAGCGCATCAGAGGGGAGGGATTGTTGGTCGGTGAGGCGACAGGCTCCGCAGTTTGCGTCGTCGGCGCCGCCTCTTCCTCCCCCGTGGCGAGCTCGCGACTTCGACTGACTGCCTAAGACTGAGGAGGCACCTGGTGCTCCCACCCGCTCGGCGGCCCGGCTGCTGTCCCTCGCACTGCCGTGCCTTGTCCCCCAGGCCCCTATCCGTCGGCCTGCCGCCCGTCGCCTCCAGATCTAGATCCAGGCATCCAGGTACTCGAGATCTGCCTTATATATTTGACTACCAAATAATTACTTGATTCTCCCTTGTGAAATGTTCTTTATCTCCTGTGATGAAATCATGAAACTCAAGGCAGTCTATCCTTGATGTCATCTGATCAAACTACTAGAAATGTATCATATGGTTTTCTAATTGTATGGACAGCTATCTTAGGAGAAAACGGCAGCATGAATTAGACCCCAAATCTACTTTCTCATCCACCATAAACAATAAGTAGAGATTCAAAATTTACTTTTGAAACATAAGATTCAGAAGTTATCACTGGAGTAAAGATTCAGAGTTGCACAAAAGAAATACTAACTATCAAGACTATGAGAGTATCCACAGATCATGCCAATCCTAGTCTCAATCAACATGGATGAACAAACCATACTGCACATACATAACTGAAGATTCATCAACTGTTAGTGGCAGAACTAACAAGGCAGGGGGATTTCAGAGAAAATAAGGCATAAACATAAGCCTGAACAGGAGCATTGCTTCTGCACCATTTACATACTTTTCAGCAAAGCGAAGATGTGAACGTGATATATTTGATGTGAACGTGATGTTTATATGTATGTGTGAATTTGAATGTGATAATTTTATATTTCTTAGCAATAGCTGTTGTTTTTATATGTCATTCTGTCATTAGTTCAGTTCGCGGGTAAACAGGCATGCCCGTGGGCGATGGGTACCCACGACGTTCGCGGGTAAACGGGTATGCCCGCGGGTGACGGGTACCCGCGGGCGACGGGTATGGGCGAGATTTTTCGCCCGTTGTCCTTCGCGGGTATGCCCGTGGGCGTAAATCAGGGTCGCGGGTACGGGTATGGACGAGCACTACCCGTGCCCGTCACGCCCGATTGCCACCCCTAGACATATGGAGTGATAGAGCTAGAGAGGATTATATTAGTGTTGTTGCTTATTATGTTAATGATGATTGGGTAATAAAAAAAATTATAAGATTTAAATTAATTAATATTTCACATATTGCTGAAAAATTGCAGAATTCATTATTAAAGTTATATAGGATTTTGGCCTCACGGATAATATTTTTTCTATAACTTTAGATAATGCAGCTGCAAACACTAAGATTATGAAAATTCTTACTCATTTGTTTAATACTTATGCACAATCTTTCTTACTACATCAACCTTGTGTTTATCATATTATTGTTAAATCTGGTTTAAAAAGATTAAATGCTTGAATTGATGTTTTTTAGGGATCCAATTTCGTTTATTAATGGTTCTAACCAAAGAATAGCCGTATATAAGAGCCATATAAGTGCACATTATCTGTTTTGCTTCACACCCAAGTTCATTAATCTCGTAGCTCCTCCAGTAGAAACCAAGTTCGAGACCCCAAACTTACTAAGGACGATTGGATTGTTGGTAAAAAAATATTTTCTTTTTTAGAACTTTTTTATAAGACTATATTTTGTCTTTTTGGAGTATACTACCCAACCTCTCCTCTAATTGTTCGTATCATTCTTGAAATTGTCACTCACCTAAAGGCTTTTAAAAATAATCCTGTACTTCGAGATGCTGTAGTTGTTATGCAAACTAAGTTTTTAAAATGTTGGAGGGAAATTTCTATTTTATATGCATTTGCCTTTATTTTGGATCTTTGGGCCAAACTCCAAAGATTTATAAATATACTATAACTTTTATGTGATGCTACTGGTTTAGATTATTGTACATACTACAGAGTAGTTAACGATAAATTACATATGGTATATGAGAAATACAAAAATAAATTTAGGTCTGTGCATTTGGAAAGACCACTGGTAATCCCTAGCACCACTATGGGACATATTAGTTAGGAGGAGCAAGGCGATAAAGCACCGGGGACCTATCAAGCTATCTCAACAGTGATAACGTCAGTTTTGAGCAAGAGTTGAACATCCTCTCATGGTGGCAAAATCAGAAAGTAACATATCCAGTGATATCCATATTAGTATGGGATGTGTTGACTGTTCTTGTCTCTACAATCACCTTGGAGTCAGCCTTCAGTCTATCAGGAAGAATAATTGAGGAACGACGAACAAGTCTCTCCAATGAGATGGTCGAAATCCTTTTGACTGTTAAAGACTGGGAACAAGCTGAATCAAAATTCTAATATACTGCACAGAATACAGACTTAGAATAATCTTTTGATAATTTGTATTTAGATAGCAATGAATAGAATTTTCAATATTTTTCTTTAGATGTACTCACTAGTGAGTTATATAGGATGTACTCTTTTTTCTTTACCAAGGTTTTCTCAAGTTAAAATTTTTTTGGTAAAGTTTTTAACGAGGCAGCCATGTAATATAATTTAACAAGTTAATAAAGCTCATTATATCATTGATAATAATTATGTTGATGATTAACAATGTCTATAATTTTTGTAATTTTTTTACAATTTTTCTTAATTTTTAATATTTTTCTACAATTTTCTGTTATTTTTTATTTTTCCCGGGCTAAACGGGTTGTGCCGTGCCAGCACGGCCCGTTTAGCCCTAACCGTTCCTGTGCCGACATGGCACGACCCATTTATTAGTTGTGCCTAAACGGGCCGTGCTAACCCTGGGCCCATGCCGTGCCGGCTCGGCACCACCCGTTGGACAGCTCTACTATTAACCCATTAGTAAATCAACACTTGATCCACTTCATATTTTTAGCTCATACAAGAGCTAAATCACTTAAGCCAACACCGCGGTGTTGCACACCGTGGCCCTAATGATTTGCCGCCATGCCTCTCACACGTCCTGATCCCATTGAACTGTCTTCACTTGCAAACGACCCAAGTCACTTGGCGCACCGCATGCTTCTCTTGTGCATGATGGCACCCGGCATTCTTGACCACATAGGACCTCGGATTTTCCCTGAGCCTAATCCCGGTCCACCTTAGCATTGCCCGTCATGTCCACCACCGGTAGCTCCCGCTCCGATTCGTTGTCATCTCGGATTGTAACCACCTCGCAAGCCTCAGTCATCTTTGGTGGTTCGTTGATTGTCTGGACCTTAGCTCCTCTTACGCATAGTTCTGATCCTTTGACCGCTTTAGACGTAAGCTCTCCTAGCTTAGATCTGGTCTCGTCCGTCTCACTATGACATAGCTCCAGAGTCCTACAGGCAACACAAATAAGCAAACCGTCACGTAACACCGTACAATACACAAAGTTATAAATTGACACTTTCATCCATACAATGCACCGTGTAAAAAGTATACAACCAAAATACTAATCCTAAACATAGGACTAAACAATAAACCCATATGTACACTAGCAACAACATCTATACCTTGACCATATTCAAATAACTCGATTCAAATAAATGCACGACCCAACAGCTCCTTAGCCAGTATGACCGCCAACCAAAAGCCAGTCATACCACCTCACTCCGGTAGTACCTCTCGTACAACACCGATATGACTACGGCCTCAATGCCTGTCATTCTGCCAGTAGCAAAATCAACTGAACAATTTACAAACTCTCAAAAACTAAACTCAAACTCTGCAAACATTCTAAAGGTCAAGTACTCATCATAACCATAGCGTGACCTCCATATGGTCTTACAATCCCCCCTTGACGAGTATGTTGACAAACACTAAAAATACAAGAAAAGCAAAATATTGCAAAAGTCATACATGGTCCATTTGAAAGAAGAAAGAATAAATCATGACCATGTTGGCAAAGTGTGGAATAGAGCAACACCAAGAAAGAACATGTTTTTTTATAAATACTCTAAATCACACTTAAAACCATCAATCTTACTCATGGTCCAAAGAAAAAAGCAATTACTCACTATGATCATTTTCATAGCAAGACGAAGAAGCAAAAATGCAAAAGAAAACAAATGATATGTAATGAAGCCCCCTTACTCAGATATCTCATTTTGGCACTTTTATGTTTCAATTAGCATGTTTTGCAACTAATACCACTTATATCACTAAAAATGTATATTCTCCCCCCTTTATGCAATTTTTCAACCCATAATGTATTTTTCTCAATCATTCTCCCCCTTTTGGCAATATAGACATCAAGGGTTATAGCTCCCCTCAAAATATATGACACTATTTTGAGTATAAGAGAGGGCACATATGCATGCATGAAATGCAAAATCTAAAGAGTTTTGAAAATTATTTAAAGTGAGGTTCAAGCTCAAAGAATACCACTTAATACCATAAAATGCATACAAAGTTATCTAGATCATGATGAGGTATATATAACAAATCTAGATAAGATAGCATAATTTAAAGCATTGAAATTAATTTTAAGAGAAACAAGGCTTCAAAATTGATAAGTGTATTTAAAGTTATCCAAGCATGAATTAAGTCATGTCAAGAATGCTAAATGGAACCAATAAACTCAAATTAAATCAATTAGAGTGCTACAAGTTTAATATTGAATCATTCTGTTTAAGCACTTGGAATTGTGCAAATTTAGCACATTTGATATTTTTTTGAAAATTTATTTTTCATAATTTTTTATTTTCTTAGCCATATGCTAGATCTCAAACCTTATGCGACCATCCCAAGCAAGAGGATTAAAGCAGTGGTCTTGGTCATTCAAAACCCTCTGAGTTCATACCTAGTGCAGTGGCAAGCCATCTTATGAGAAAGAATTGGTGAGATTAGTTTTTTCGCACAAAAGAGATCATTCATTTTTTTAGCTTAAGAGCAATGAGATACTCCTAATTCCACAAGCAATACCCAACCAAGGTCACAAAAGCCTAGGAGAAGTAAACTCATGCTTCAACAAAGAACTAGCATTGTTCAATCTATAGCTCAATATAGATTCTAGATTCAAAAGAGCATTTTTAACATAGCATATATTATAAAAGGATCACTAGAGAGCAAACTAAACAAAAGATTAAATCTTGCAAATTTAAAGATACCAATTGCAATAATTGTTATCACTTGTGAATTTTAGTTCAAGTTTGCAAATTAAGCTAGTACGGCAAAGATTTAATCATATATACAAAAGTAGACAAAGCTAGCTAAGTAGGCATAACATGATAATGAGCAATATCAAATTAGAATTATATCACAATTGAGTAATAATCAAAACTCATATCTAAATACATATATCACAATGTAATAACCTAGATGACAAGGAAAGTAAGAAGATAAAACTCCCTAACTATAAGAAAAAAATAAATTGCAAGATACCACTTGAGAAATAAGAAGAATTGAGCTCCCCCTAAGAACAAGCTGCAAAATAAAACATCTAGAAGCACTCCCCAAACTCCCTCCTCACAAGGAATGGCTAAAAGAAAAAGGAGCTATGCTTTATACTCCACATAGTCTCTAGGAGGGGATGACTCACAGCTAAGGAGCGAATCTAAAACGCTAAAAATCCCCACTATTAGATACTAGTGATTGAAGAAACAAGCTCGACCTAGACTGAAGAAAAGCACAACCTAGAAGACTTAAAATGTGACTAAGAGAGACTCGTGTAAGAGGTGATCTTATCCTAAGCTCAACTAACCCTCGAACTCCAAACACCCGCAGATGATATGCAAGGCAAGAACCAAAGGCAAAAGTAAAGTGTAGGACACAAACCTGTGTCGCACCATTTGGCGGTGAGATGTAGTCAAAGGAGTAGAAATTAAGCCAAGTTGTATCCCAAGATTGATAGCCATCACTAGATGCTAGGATGAGGCAGAAGAAGGCTCAGAAGTTCCAGAACCAGGGGATCTGACCACTCCCCTGGTACCCAACTACAATGCTGCACACTTGGACCTCCATCTCTCATGTAAAGCCTATATCACCTGAAAAAAATGTTGTTTGTGCCTTGAAACTTGGGTTAGTGAAGATATACATACAAATCCACTTTCAAGACACATGACAAGTAAGAATACTATAATCAAAGGTGAGAGATAGGCAGTAACAATTCAATGTTCACATAACCATAAGCAAACAATATTGAGTATGAACATGAATGTACATAGCATGGCAATGAGCGAAACATAAACACTACATGCTATCGAGATAAATCAAGTTATATGTATATTCATGGTAGATATGAAGCACATGAGCAATAAAACACATAGCACGACAAACACACAATCAAGGACAAAAAATGTTGTACCAAAGCTCATCTATCTATAAAGCAATATCACTTATATTATCAATATCATGTAAGCATAAAATATGTCAAAGAACAAAACATATTTAAATTATGCTAAGAAGGATTAAGATAAAGTTATGCTAACATGGATGT
This sequence comes from Melocanna baccifera, assembly GCA_036346265.1. Lineage (NCBI taxonomy): Eukaryota > Viridiplantae > Streptophyta > Magnoliopsida > Poales > Poaceae > Melocanna > Melocanna baccifera. The sequence continues at coordinate 15,558,872 of CM070681.1, forward strand.
TTAATAGATGCAAGGATATTTAGAGTAAAATATTATAAAAAAATATCGTAGTGAATATATCAAGATAACACAAACTCATGATGAAAAGCCAAGCTCAAGCTACATGAAAATCATATTCAAAATTCTAGCCTATACATATATGAGCAAGCAAAAAATATGACAAATGATGAAACTAGAATAGCATATACTAATGGCAATAAATGATCTCATGTATCTATAATTGATATATCACAATACCAAGTATATAAAAAAATAATATAGAGCAAATCATGCAAATACATGGTATAACGACTTCAAGCAAGCACATGAATACATGAAACACAAGCAAAAGTATAATACATAATGAATACGCAGGAAGTAACCTCTCCTCGAAAGGCAACCTGAAAAGAAGGAACCTCCAACTCCCCTTCCATCACATCGCTTGCGATGTGGTATAGTTAATGTGGTAAAAGCTAATTGAAGTTGCATCGTAAGATCTATAGAACCTTCCATCAGAAGATCAAAGGAGGTGAGAGACCCGAATCATCTACATAGGCCACATGGTCTCTCCCTCACACCCACAACTTGTAACTCAAATATAGAAACAACTGGTGTCCTAATACTAAGGTGAGTGATATACAAGCATGTATCCAGTACTGAGATATATGATAACAAAAGTAGCATGATAAGCACAAATGACAAAGAATACATGAGAACGCATCTTCTACACAAGCTCTATTTGGACCTTACCAAATCATCTACGACAACAAAGCCTAGTGCAAACTAAATCTAGAAGAAGCTTGTGGACTAACCAAAATTCTCATGATATCTAGGAATAAACACAATCTAAAACTAGTAAAGATGCCATACAGACTATTTTCATGCCAAGGCAAAAATAAATAAACTCATGATATACATGTATCTCAATGAATCACTAACTTTATACACATAGCAAAAGACAAAGAAAAGCCATAAAAGCATATGCTAGCATGAATATAAGTATAAACATATACACATGAATAAAAAAATGATAATAGGCATAAACAAATATAACATCATGATATAGAAGGCTATCTAAAATGTAATCAAGTTCAAAATATCCATGATCAAACACACATGATGTAGGCATACATCATGACAAATAAAAATCATAGAAAGTACGATAACATATATAAATAATGGTGAATGGATTTAAGGAGCAAGATGTAGACAATAAAGCAGGATAGATACAACAAAGCAAAAAAATCATGATAATACTTGACTCTAAATATACACAATCAATAAGTACTTATGCTCATGAAGTCAAGTCAAAACTTAAGCATTTAATAAACTAATGTATATAACATGACACATAGACACCAAATCAAAAAACTAACAAAAGCATGCTAATATATACATTAATGAAAATATATGCACAAGGGTTCAAGATATGGCTCATATATCCATAAAACATGAAAAATTAGCCAACCTATGGATATACAAGCAAAATACACATACTACGTAGGAATAAGGGCCCGCATATTTTTGTCTCCCATACAATGTTAACAATGAGATAGCCCATGATATCAAAAAAATGATGGAAAAAAATAAATCTGAAGATGACATAGAATCACCACCACCTCGTCCTGTAAAGTATCTAGTGCTTCGGGATCGATGACCTTCTGAGCAATTGTGTTAAAGAAATAACACAGTCTCATGATTGTTTCTCGGACTTTGATCAGCATAATATTTCTAATTATAATAGGAAGCATTCGTGTCATTAGCACATGACAATCATGAGACTTCATGCCAATTCACTGCAATTATTCCATCGAAACAAGTTTCTTCATGTTATCGAAGTAACCACGCAGAACTTTAACACCATGTAAATATTGGCACAGTTCAGTTCTCTCGATCTTGGATAAAGTGTAATAAGCAGGGGGAAGGTACGTTCGTCTTTTATCAGTTTTTGTCGGTACTAACTCAGGCTTGATGTCCATATCAACCAAGTTAAGTCGTATGTTGACACCATTCTTTGTTTTATCATGAATGTTCGTAAAAGTCCAATCAAACTATCACATATATTCTACTCTATTTGCATAACGTCGATGTAGTGTCGAATTTCTAGTTGCTCCCAATAAGGTAAGTCCCAAAATATCAATCTTTTCTTCCAGATGTTCTTCTCATGGGTCCTCGATTTATGTGCTTTTTCAAGGACAACGTCTAAATCTTTAACCATATTATAGACATATTTTTCGCTTAAATGCCTTAGAGCTAAACTGTCATCCTTCTCTTTGTTAAATTGTTTCTTCATCTTGCGGTATGGGTGAGATCTCCAAAAGAACCTACGATGACGCATGTACACGGTTTTGCATGAGTGTTTCCACAACATACTCTCGATACTATCTAAGCAGCGAGTATAATCTTTGGCCCCTTTTTGTACTCTGGCCCGACATGTTAGTAAGGGTAGGATAATTATTTGTGGTGCAGAATAATAAGGAGCGTAAAGTGAAGTTCTCTTATTTGTACGCATCTCATACATGTACCTATTCAGTCTATAGTTCTTTTAGATTTTCTACTAACGGTGCTAGGTACACATCAATATCATTCCTAGGTTACTTCGGCCCTTAGATAAGTATCGATAGCAAAATATACTTCCACTTCATAGACAACTAAGGAGGAAGGTTGTGGATGCAGAGAGTTAAGGGCCAAGTGCTATGTCGGCTGCCCATATTACTGAAGGATTCATTCCATCTGTACTCAATTCCAATCTTTTATTCCTTGGTTCTGCACCGAAGTCAACAAACCTCCTATCAATGTTTCTCCACTGGACAAAATTAGTAAGATGTTCTAGCATTCCATCCTTCTTGCGCCCCTCCAAATGCCAATGCAGCAATTTTGCCTCCTTTAGATTTGCAAAAAATGGCTTCAAATGAGGAATTATAGGAAGATACTATGCCACCTTAGTAGGAGATCCTTTCTTCACCTCTATTCCCTCGCCGTCATCTGATTGATTCTTACGCTTATATCAGGATATGTTGCACACCGGACAAACATACATATTTGCATACTCTTTACAGTAGAGGATATAGTTGTTCGGACATGCATATATTCTTTCTATTTTCATCCCTAATGGAACAAAAAGCCTTCTTAAATTTGTAGGTAGTTTTAGGCAACTCATTTTCATTTGGAAGTATGTCCGCTAAAAAAACCTTATAGCGCCGTAAAACTCTTGTCAGACCAACCGTTGCTTGCTTTCAATTTCAGCAGTTCAAGCACAGCTAACAACCTCATGTATTTTGACTTGCGCACGTGAACAAAGATTTCTCTGAGTCCTCCATCAAGCTCTGGAATTTAACATACTCTCTCTTATCATAGTTTCCTTCTGCATCGCAACGCATCTGATATAGATTGTCATCATACAACCTATCCAAATTGGAACCACAATCGACATTATCTAGTGGCATATCATTGACTTCGTCGGCGGTGTCATTATTACTACCTTTTTATGTAATATGTTCTTCATTATGACTAGTCCAACGCACATAACCTTTTTTGAAACCCCTTCGAATCAAGTATGTTTTAATCTGTGCTCGGTTCTTAAACATCTTTAGATTATCTCAATCAATGCATGGATAATACATATATTCCACCCCCTTATTCAACATATCCTCTTCGACAGTTCTTATAAAAGTAGATACGCTATTAATGTACTATTCACTCATATGGTTTTTAATGTACATCTAACTTTGATCATACATTATGCATATACTAATATCACACACTATGATACTTCACATACGGTTCAAAGAAAAACACGTCTATGATGTTACATCTTCACAGACAATTTTTAGAGCTGGCAGTAACACACACGATCTCTAAACGAAAACCATCTGTGATAGTATTTAATATTGATGGTTTTGAAAAATCGTCTGTGATGTGGCATCTAATATTAGGCTTTCATAGTAGTGTAAACCAGTCTCTTCCGATAAGTAGAGATTTTTAAGGTCCCACTCAGAATGGTGTTTGTGTTTGTTGTCGGCGTTTGTGTTTGCTTTTTTTATTGTTTGGTTTTTTCTTTTTCTTTTTTCTTTTTATTTTTTTTCTGTATTTCTTTGTATTGTCCATGATAGGCTAACATGTTTTTTCTATTTTTAAATTTTTTAAATTTAATTATACCAAATAAGCTAATTTGGCTACATAAAAAATAAGCCAAATACAGTAAAGGGTTGAACACAACCCAATCCATCCAAACAAATCCTTCACACGGAAGCAGTAAAATCTCAAATTTCATGTGTGTGAAGTGTGAATTACTGGCCAATAAACGATCAATCCCAAATAAGAGCTAACCTATTTATCAGCGTCCGTACAATGTCCTTATAAATGGAGTCCCAGCGAAAACGCAGTAATTTTATAGGAAATAGTTCCGCGTTCGATACTTGATATATAAATTTGATCCGAATAGTTCTAAAAAAAATGTAGACATCGACATTAATTATGCCATTGAGTAGCAACGTCATTGGTTCCAATGATCAAACACTGTTGAGAATCGGATAATTTAGGGAAGGACCCCTCTCCCATGGATAATGCTCCATGCACATATATATGGAACATTCAACTGTTCAAGCTAGTGGTAGACAGCATCGATCATTCTCATGCTGATCGTTGACATGGACATGTACATGCGCAAACAACACCCCACATCTTGGTGCATAACATAATGCAGGTTGCTTGCTAGTGGCGGCAATAATTCCTCTTCCTTTCTTCTTCTTCTTCCTCTGCGGTTATTGGCGCAACAACCTCTGGTGCACCTGCTACGGTTCTCGACGAATCCAGCAACCGTGGCTTTCGATCCGGCCCGGTGATTCGTCCGCCGTCGCGTATGCGGCGCACCGGCCGGCATTGGCCACTGCCTTTGCTTGTCGCCTGCAGCTCAACAAGCAAGTCTTCGGACCAGAAATTCAGTCCCAATGGCCACATAGTACATGTAACAAATAAATCGAGTTTAATTTCTGCCTAAGTGTTCTTACTCCCAAGAGAATTCTGGAATCGGTTTGGCTATGATTAGCCTTTTTTTTTCTGCTAATGCGGAGAAACCGCGGCGAGGCACACAATTATGCGCTGGCTAGCTAGCTCTCGGGTTACACGGTTACTGTGGAGCAAGCAGGATGATGGGAGCTTTTGACGACTTGCGATCTGACGTGATATGCATCTTGTTCGCCACATTCACCTGCTTTCTTTCCGCAAATGGGAGCGAATGGAAAGAGGATAGCTACCTTGTGCCCTGTGGATGACGATGGAGCTCTAAAATTTTCTTCTCCGCTCCATCCGCCAGTTGATCGTCCTGAATTCGAGATGTGCACTGTTTCCATCAGGGGGCTGGGCTTTCAGACAGGTCGCTTCCGCGGCAGAACAGCTGCACGAGTAAAGGTGTTTCTTGTCGCTTTACTTGACGAGATCTCTTCGTACCAAAGTACTGCGTAGCGCTTAAGGAGTTTTAAGCGTATGTACCAATGCTGCGCCATGTATTAACAGAAATAGTAGTATATGTCGTGTATTAGTAAAAATGGTATTTTTACCATCCGGTAGCCAGACGGTAATACCGAAGAGATGATACGTGTTTCTGCCGCCTCACTACCGAACAACAGGCAGCCTGCCGTCTCGTGGCCAGATGGCAAGAGGCCTGCTGTCTCATGGCTACATGGCTTAATTACCTATCTTAATTTTTTATATAATATTTTAAATTTTTTAAATATGGTAAATGAGTTTAAAAAATTATAAAATTTTATGTGCAGTCTCCCGACACAACGTACTTTATTATGTAATTTTTGATAATTTTATTCACTCTGAATGTTGTTAAAAAATTCATACTATTAAGATATTTGCAGTAGTTGTTATATGTAGCAAACGAGTTTCAAAAATTACGAAATTTTATATGAAGCCTCCCGACACAGTTATAGTAATTGTGTAATTTTTTAAGAATTTTATGTGCTATGAATTTACCACGTTAATTTATAATAATTTAATCATGGAATTAGCATGCTCAGGCATCTTTTGCAGTACCTGACCTCTGTCGTTCGCACATATGTTCGTCCGTTACTGCTACCTTTTCTTTCCTGCTGTATCCTTTGCACAATTGTCACTCTGTTCATGTTGTCCCTCCTCTCGCGCTCCCTGTCCGCATTAATATCATTATGTTCGTGCTGGCCCCCTCGCTCGCTCTATCATCTGCACATTTGTCAGTTTTACCATATCGTCCCCCCTCGCCCGCTCTATCGTCTGCACATTTATCAATGTTACCATGCCGTCCCCCTCGCCCGAAGTGCTGTGCATCAACAAGAACTCCTTAATTTGTGGGATGAGTGTACCAGGTTTCCTTTTCGCTCAGCCATAAATTTCAGCCTCTCGCAGTTCGTCATCACTCATCTTAGTCGCTCATCGCAAAAACTCAGTCTCATAGTTGTCGCTCAAAATTAAGAGTGTATAGCTCATTATTTTGAGAAGTTAGTGTATAGCTCATTAAGGATGCAACGGTGCTGATTGCTTCTCCCGAAAGGCAGATAATTTTTTATCGTATGCTTTCAACGTTATTCCCGTAGTCCTAGTTAATTAGTGTTATTTAGTTAGGGTTAAGTAATGAGTTAGTGCAAAGTAATTAAGTGCTAAGAATGATGGTAATGGATTACTCATAATTATTTTGGATGGGTAATCAAATTATTGATAATTAATAAATTATTTGTATTAAAAATGCTAACAAACAGTACGAAAGAATTAAGCCAGGTAATCAACCCGAGCCGCCTATTGTACTCAACGGGACATGCGCAACGAAAGCTAAGGCCACGGCCGTGGAGGCAAACGTGGTGAGAAGATAGTAGTGTCTCAGATGAGTGAGCCATATCGCATCATGTGCGATGTGCTTATTGTAAGGCTCTAGTCCTATTTTCAAAAACTAAGAAAACCATGATAAAATATAACTTATTACTTATTTCACTTATCATTCTTAGATTTTTACTTATCCGCACTTTCTTTGTATTTGACCTGTTCTGACCTCTTCTTGTTGAAAAATGTAGATGGCCTGATCTTCCTCAGATGGTTCGTGGGACTACCTAGCTTATGCACAGGCAGAGAGCGAGTTCGTAGGCTTGCTGTGTCAGCTTCTTCAATATCTCCGCTACCGTCAGCTACCCATCTTCAGGGGACAGAGGAAGAGGGTTCTGGAGGAATCGATCCCCTCACTGTCTGTATCATACACCCTCATCGTCATCGTTCACATGCCGTGTAGGATGCGGCTCAATTTGTATTAGCTCAACTATGCCGACTGCACAGGAGTGAGTTGCTGCAGTCCCCCTACTGCTTCTTCCCTATCATGGGGGTTCGGAGACTCCTACCCTGACCCCATGGAGGTCCTAGTGGATGACCCGAGACTCTCCCATCAAATGCAGCTTACTCAGTCTATGGCGGGCTTATACTCCCATGCCCTCAAGGAGATATGGCAGTTTTGGATGTTATTGACATCTAGTTACCAGCATTCAGACACCCTCCAAGATCAGCTGGCCGGGTTGGACACCGCTCTCACTTTCTCCGAGCGAGAGCAGATTGCAGCAAAGACTGAATTAGCACATCACCGGTCTAAGGCGACCTACACCCCATCGTCATCCGTTCGAGTCGTAGCTCCAGTCCCACCAACACCACCAGCAACTGCAGTCCTAGTAGCATCACCAGTACCATTACCAGCACTAGCAGCACTGGTGCCCGCCACCTGTCTCCTACCCTTGCCCGCTCCTGTCGCCTGTGGTGCAGCATCAACACGTTACCCGGGACCCCGCACCTGGCTTACCGCTCACAAGAGCGTGCACCTGCCACCCGCAGCAGATGACGGGGGATCTAGCAAAGACTATCTTCATTCTCGTTCTCCTTCCCGCTTCAACTTGAGTTCTCTAGATGTCACCTGTAGCCGCTCCCGCTCCCCAGGGGACCACCCAGAGAGTGAGTAGTTATTGTAACATAGGTTAGTTAGCAGTGCTTGCTAGGCAATCTTTCGGTTTGCAAGCACTCCTTCTCTACCCCTTTTGTACCCCCCTCAGTAGATGATGTGCATAAATAATGTCATGTAATATCTTTTGCGACGAACTAGTCTATGCTCTATACTTTTATTGCATTGCTTCTTTGGTTTAGTTCTTTTTCTTCTGTGTCCATAGAGGATAGATGTAATCCTTGCGTGGTTCAATAAAAATTTACACCATCAAATTCACTATGTATGGATTATTAAAAAAATTATAATTTTTTTCAACTCATTTCCAATATTAAAATGTCCTACAAATAGTTTACGTAAATAAAATTTTCTATTCACATTTTAATGCTACTTTTTTTAGTATCATTCATAGTGGATAAAATTATTAAAAAAATTATACAATGAAGTAGACAACTCTTATAGATATTATAATTTTATAAATTTGTGAGCAATATTCATAGTGGATAAAATTATCAAAAAATTACACGATGAAGCACATTATGTCCGGAGGCTTTATATAAAATTTGGTAATTTTTTGAACTCATTTACTATATTTAAAATTTTGAATAAATAGTAAATAAAAATACTAGAGCAGATAATTAAGCCAGTTAATTAGCTGACTTAATTACCTACTGTCTGGCAGCAGGGTGACAGGCCCCTACTGTTTGGGGGCAAGGCAGCAGGTCAGGAGCCACCCAGTGGCTAGACGGTTGGGGCACGTGTCACATGCACAGTGCTGCCGCCCGGTGATAAGACGACAGAACTGCCATTTGCCATCGCGTACAGACATTTTTGTAAATACAAAATGAAATAGTGCTATATGTGCCAAAAATTCAGGGTTAAGCTAATATATAGACATCCAATTTCTCGAAGCTTGAAGCAATTTCTCCATTTTTTCGCTCTTGTCTCGATCCAGAGATAAGGCAAGGAGTCACAAGGACATCACTCACCCTACTCCTCTCTCTCTCGTCTCATGCACGCATCTCTCTCTTATTTTCTCCACTACTTGTGCTCTCCTTCTAAAAATCAATTATATCAGCCGCTACTATTCATTTTTAGTCAAAGACATCAGCCGCAACCAAAAGCTATCAACTACAGTTAATACGAATAGGTTGATGGGCGGTCACCTTGACCGATGTGGGAAACGAATTTCATGCTACAATTGACATTCCCAATTTGACATTGTCAACATCAGCGGTACGTGTTAGTAACGACTATGTGATTACACGGTAGCTCGATAGGTCGGCAAATGGCTCGATAAGTCAAAATATGTGTAAGTAGGGCTTTATTTTGAAGATCTCGTCATAAGGAATACAGTTGTTCAAATAGATTATGAATTAGACGCTCAGTTGGAGTTGTTGGTGGGGTGGTGGAGTTGTTGGTATGAGACTTCACTCATGAGGGTTTAAATACTAATGTCCACCTTTACATATATATACGAGTGCGCTTTTAATAGGAACTTTATAAGGCTACGGATTTATAACTGGCTCTATCTTTCTATATCTGTGATAAAAAAATGTGTGTATGTGCGCCTTCGTTGTAATCTTTACTATTATAAAAGAAGGGGTTGATGGTTGGTACGGTCTCCCTCCTCTCTTTTCAGCCATCCGATTTGATTTAGACCATTCGTCTATCTCCTCCTCCTCTCTCTCTCAGGATACAACCGCTCACCTCCTCCACTTTCCCATCTCATCACGTATTCTGACCACTTTTCTCTCTCTGTCACTTGCTCTGTAATGTTTTGATATGTGAAGTTGACCAGACAGTAAATTATATCTCATTATTTTTTATGACTCCGTTGCAACGCATAAATCTCTAACCACTATCCGTAATCTAAAAGCTTTGTGCCATACTACTCATGCTTATGCATGCATGTATATAGCAAAAAGGTGAGGTGAGAGACTCAAATCAAAAGAACTGCTTTTTACTATTTTTTTTTCTAACCGTGGGCACGTTCTAGAGCAGTTAGGTACGTACGTATGTAGAAGTTGTACATATATGCTTAATTGCTCATCGAATTACGGTCCTATCCATTTTGATTTTAGTTTTTTTGGCTTAGCTTATTTTTACTATTTCTAAATTTTATCTTTTTAGTTTTTTATTTTTTTAGCTTTTTTGTATTTTCTTTTTTTCTCATATTCGTTTGCATTATCTGTAATGGTATAATCTGTTTTTTATTTTTTTTTAATTTAATTATGCTAAGCTATCATCAGTTACAGTATAAAATAAACTAGTTACAATAAAATTTTAATCATTAATCAACTTATTAAGTTGAACTGAGCACCACCTATATTTATATGATTCTGATTTGATAATTCTTACGTATCTGCGCAAAATGATTGTGATATATTATACCGCCATATTTGGGGGAGAAGAAGCGCAGGAAGGGTGTGTCATTTGTGATTTGTGGCAACGCTACTCGTCGTGCACCCACCCAACAACCTATGCACATATGTGCTCATTTACTAGGCGCGCTGTTGGCTTCTTCCCAATCCGGTTGCTTTGGTTTTTAGAGGCCATCTTTTAAATGAAGTGGTTTTTAAGGTGATTTTTATAAGTTGTCTATAGAAATTATTGTAGGAACCGTTTAAAACAAAGTGACTTCTCAGTATGAATGTTTCTTACTCCTTTAATCTTTCTTACAATCACACAAAAACCAAAAGCCACTACAAAAGGCCAAAAGGCATAACACTTCCTCCCCATATAGTACTAGGATGGTACATCAATTTTATTTTAAAATTCTCGTTAATGTTTATGATATGATGTCTTATTTATCAATTGATTTGTTATTCTTCAAGATAGTCTGACAGTTTTTTATGTATTAAGAATACTATGAAAAAATATTGTTTACTATCATTTCTGTACATATTGCTGTATGTGGTGCTTGTTCTATCATGCGTCACTAATATGATACTTGATTTATTTACGAGTGTGAACATATATGTTTTGTTTGATACATGATGACGTAAGAAAAAGTTGATATTTATTATTCAGTTTGAGATCATATTTGATAGTATGCATCACTTTTATTTAGTTTTCCGTTGCAACGTATGGACACCTTACTAGTAAGAAAAAATGAATTGGATTTCGTACATGAGAACGTCTCGAATTCGTGTGAGCACCTTTTAGGGGGCGCTCGTTTTAGCGATAGCTTCTGACTTTTGGCTGAAATTTCACTGTAGCTGGTTTTTTTTACTGTAACTGATTTGGCATTTTAGGCATAATTAATTTTTAAAAAATGTAAAAATAGAAAAAGCATGTTAACCTATTAGGGACAATACAAAGGAACACGGTAAACAAAGAAAATACAAAAAAGGCTAAAATATCTAAAAAATTCAGAAAAAAACGAAATACTGAATAGTGAAAAAAAAACAGAAGTTAGAAGTAGAAACTAAAAAAACTGAAATAAGCGGGGCTAGACGGTTTGAGCACCACGGTGAGTAGCACTAGTACGCAGGAAGCGCGGTCGGCACCGCGCGCGCGCGAGGGCCACGGATTGGGATGCATGCAGCAGGTGTACGTACCTTTTTCTCGCGGGTTGGGATCGCAAGGGCCATGCGCGTGGAAGATTTCAGCCCAGCGGAGATGATGGATTCGCGTGTGGTTCGGTGGATGGGCCACGCGGATGCCGCGCGGGCGCGGCGTCCGCTGCATGACCGGTGAGTCCACGATGCCGTCGTGCCGGTGCCGCCCAGGATCACCGCCGGTCGGTTGATTCGTATCCCTTTTCTGATGCTTCCAAGACCTGCAAAATTGAACAAGTTCATCTGCTTTTTTAGTGATTCATAGGAAAAGTTTCTTTTTTAAAAAAACGAGGACAATAGTCAATAGGAAATTTTTTGGATGTGAGTTTCAAGAGATAAAACAGAGGTGATAAATATAATGCACCTCCTGTATGTCAAGATTGGTTTAGAATAGTGGGATGCTGACCATCGATCCACGTGTATTTTGAATTCGATCACAGCGGACTAGTGTCATCTCAAGTCCATTCTACAAAACAGATAAGATGAATAGATGATAGCCCTATCCATATTTTTCTTTCAAAAAGATGATATGTCAATACGATAACCCTTATCCATGTACTAGCTAGCCGACTCCCTCCCGTACGAATAATCGAATATGCTAGCATGTCATCGTATTTGGACGTCCTGATATGTTCGCAAAAAGGAAGCAGGGAAAGTTCAGAGTCCAGACACGATAAGAGACCTACGGGCTAGCCAGCTACCACACGAGCTCCTTCGATTGGAAGGACACACGTAGGTCATGTATGAATTGAATCTTATCACTGTTCTAGTCTTTCTTCCCATAAAGTTCTCCAGGTACCGAAGAGTGTTTATCTTCAGACTTACTGCTGATAACTGAACTGAAAGATGATTTCACTTGGTGAGGGAAATCACCTGTGACCATGCTCTGTTGAACTTTGTCATGGTGGGCAACGAGCGAACGGCTCTTTCGATGAAAGATGTCGCATGCATCATGTACTACTTTCAATATGGAAGTGTGGGCAACCTGCATGCCTATCTGAATGTCTAAATCAGCAAGCAATACATCAGGCACTTGACCTGAATGAGGATATATGCTAGATAGCTAGTTTCACTGCTGGTCACCAGAGAGTACCACGCATGCAATTTACACATGAAATTCCAATTACCAGAATGTTAGTTTCTTGCTTACTTCTCCCCGATCCGTATATATATATGTTGGAAGTAATGCTTACGCATTCAGGTCAAAGAACATATTGTGTATTACACTACGACTAAGTACTAACATCTCATTGTAATGTTGAAGAGATATTGCATTCCAGTCTCCAAGACCATACACTAATATAACACCGATCTCTTATTCATTAGTAGCTCACCCTTAGATTTAGCCGTGGCCTAAACAAAGGAAGGGAAAGAACGCAACGCGATAACAGAAACCAACCAGAACAAAACCATTACTGATCATCTTCCCTCCGGCTAGCTCCGGATCACCCAACCCTTGCACAGCCATATCCATGCATCATGCATGCTCGATCAAGCCGCGGCCGGGGCCGGGGCCGGCGTGGGCGGCACCTCGGTGCAGCCGGACTGGTACCGGTGGAAGTTGGCGATGTAGATCCCCGCCTTGCTATCCACGTCCCGCTCGCCGACGCACGGCCACATGCCGTCCTCGTCGCTCGGCCGCACCCTCGGCGGCCGGCACCCGGCCTCCTCGTACGACCCGGAAGAGAAGCACCCTCCCATTGTATACGAGTCTTCTGTGTGTGTTTCTTCCTAGGTTCTTGACACACGCTCGCTTGAGTGTGCAGGAGCTCTGGAGCTAGCTAGGAAGTAGGAAGGTGGTTGTTGCTTGGCTTCGAATGCCTGGTAAGGGGGCGCAATTTATAGCGGAGTTGGCGAGGGAAGGAGTCCTGAAGCTTAGCTAGCTGTGCGATTCCAGTAGAATCTACGTACACGGTTATAGTTCGAAATTAGGCGCGAATGCGTGTGAGACACGTTTTCTATAATTATAAAGCATGTATAATTTAGTATCATGTTACCTATTAAGTGTGAGGAAAATAATTTACAAGCTGAAGTCTTTAAGGCTTTTGAAATATATGACACATGGAATAGGATAGTATAAAGAGGATTTTGGCTAAATACACACATACACGTAGAACGCACGTATTCACATATTTTGGTGTAAAAAGTCGCTCGACTTTTAAGCTATTCGTGTATTTTCACAAGAAAATCGTATGATTTATGACTTGACGTGCCAGCTATTACTAATGAGTTATTGTAGTGTCCTTAAATGGACATAGAGATGTCTAGAAAAATAGATAGAATTCCTCTTCTATTCTTCCTCCTCCCTTCTTCCATCTCCTCTCTGCATGGTTGTATTGTAGTATCAAGTTGTTCAGCCACGCTAGCCTTTCTTCTCGTATTGCACTGAGGAGGGAGGAGAGCGGGAGTATCAAGCTACCCAGTCATGCTGGCCTTTCTTCTCATTGTACACCGCGATGGGAGTAAAGCGGGATATCTGAACAATTATCGTAGAGAGAAACTACACGGAGAGGCAATAAGGTTTTTTGAGCAGTGCTACCTACGCACCGCTTGGCTTCTTCCTCCACGTTGACTACATTCACGGCTACTCGTTTCTACACTACTTATCTTTTCTCCGTCAACCCCACTGTAAGTTGTTCACACAATTGATTAACTTTGTTATAATATTATTCTTGTTTATTTTCTAAAGTACAATGAGTTGTCTACTGTTAGTTTTATTTATTATATCTTTAGTCTTTTACTATATTTATTTTTTAATAAAATTTAAAATTAAAATATTACTCATATTTTCAACCGTTATTCCCTGCAAGTTGTAGAGCGCTTTTGACGACGCACGTATAACGCTCGCACGCAACGGTGTGCGTTGCCAGAATATTCTTCACGAGGATGATCCTGCTGTTTACCCAACAAACTTGGCTGGTGATTGGTGAGCAGTGTAGTTGCGGCCGTTCTTTTTGTTCATGGACCTGCAAATTTGCAATGCTACTCGTCTATTATTACTCGCTGGTAGGTGTGGTGTATTGCGTTATAGGACTAATTGAGTTTTAAGTAGCAAATCCAGGTAATGGAGCGGCTGTTCAAATGAGAGCTTCTGAGTTCTAACCAATAATCTTTTCCTGATCTTCCAGTTGTAGGAATTTTGTTGAGGGAAGATTACTGAACGACAACATTCACTTGTGTTAATTCGGGGAGAAAAATGTTTCTGAAGACAGTCCTTAAAACCCATCAAATGAGGACCCGCTCCAAAATCTGACAGGTGAAGAATAACGATGGAGCTCTAAAATTTTCTTCTCCGCTCCATCTGCCAATTAATCGTCCTGAATTCGAGATGTGCACTATTTCCATCAGGGGGTTGGGCTTTCAGACAGGTCGCGCGCACTGCAGTGTGTATAGTTGCATGAGTAAAGCTGTTTCTTGTCACCTTATTTGACAATATCTCTTGAAGCCTACGAACTGTCAATATATTTGGTATTGTAGCGTCTTTTTATTTAAATTTGACTTTCAGATGCTCACTTTTGTAAAAATAGTTCCTTCTCCGAGCTCGACAGATGACACTTATCTCCTGTCGCGTCATCAGAACTCAATAGGAGCGGGTGATAGTAGCGCTGAGTGCGGTCGACGAGGACATGGCATAGGTGCTGGCGGCCCCATAGGGCCAGTGCGATTTCCTATAATACAGAAAGGATGTGTCAGTGTCCATATGAAATATACATTAAAAATGTGCGCCAGTATCCGTACAAAATTTATATTAAAAGTTACAAAAAGAACACAGTAACATTACGACTGAACTTAATTTCAAATGCACGAAAATTTGCATTGAAGAACATTACTTTATTTAGAGTTACATTGCACGATATATCGATCTTACAAAGCATGAACGAGTACACAGGTGCAGGTGCTACAAATCGCTACGTCTACGGGGTAGCTGATGAAGTGTGCCTATTTGGGCAGTTCCTCATGGAGTGCCCCACTATCTTGCATAGCTTGAACTTCCATGATCTCACCCGTTGGCCATATTGACTATCATTCATATCATTGCAAATGCGACAAGACTGACATATTCCGCGCCCAGGCTGCTTGAGTGCATTGTTCAGCACCCACTTCACTTCCATAGTCAAAGGCCCTGGTAATGCATGTCCACCTATAGGAGTTAAACTCAGCACTCCAACTCCCATACAAATAATGGATGTCGTAGTACACCGAAATGTACTGTGGGAGGATTGCTGCCACTAAACTTACAAGCAAGCGTTGTGAAGGAGCTTCGGCTTGTTGCACATGTAGGTCGCTACTTGGCCGATGGTGCATACATGCTTGCGATCGGCTTTGGTGTGGCATATGATGTACTTCTCGCTCAAACGGATCCAAAACTTCTTCCTCATCTCATCCATGGTTTAACTAAATACAAACGATCATTCGTCATTTCCCTCTCGATGTACACTTGCATTA
This sequence comes from Melocanna baccifera, assembly GCA_036346265.1. Taxonomy (NCBI): domain Eukaryota; kingdom Viridiplantae; phylum Streptophyta; class Magnoliopsida; order Poales; family Poaceae; genus Melocanna; species Melocanna baccifera. The sequence continues at coordinate 15,574,811 of CM070681.1, forward strand.
TTTTTGGGAATTGCTTCCTGATGAGGATTAAATAAATCCCTAAATATGCATTTAATATTTAATCAAGGCCCATGGACCCTATAGTCACAAACCTCCAAGGGTTGCTCCTCGAGTACCCTGGTTAAAGATACACTGTATGTGATATATCCACTCCAAACAGCATGATGTTTTGACCCTGAGTCTCTAACAACAACTATCGTACGGTTGTTACCCACATTTGTCTCCCGCTGACAACAACCGACGATAATACGTTCTCTATGATAAAAGCTGCCTCCTTGACCAGATGCGCTGGTTCTACAAGGCGTCTCCCCGAATGGATAATCAGATGTCTCTTCATGGTATTGGGGATGGGCTATTTTTTGAAAAAAAAAAGGATGTCTGAAGGTCAAATTTAAAAAAAATGCTACAATGCCAAATGTGTGAACAGTTTCGTACCTACGTACTACGTAGGGCCTTTTCTTCTTCTTTTTTGAAGACATGGATTCACCGAACATAGAGCTTGGCTTCTGCTTAGAGAAGCAAGTACCCAATGTATCAAGGTTATCAAAATCGTGATTCTAAATCGGATCGAAAATACTTTGGTAGGATCACATTCTAAGATCGAATCATAGAATCTAAGATTCTATCTAATTCTACCAAAATATATTTTTTAAATTTACTGTGTATTCTAAGAGTGATATTAGTATTTATTTGGTCATTTGACATCTAATTTAATTAACAAAAATATCATATTGATGACTAGAATCATGGTTTAAATTCTATATCATTAAGAGTTACGACTAGAAGAGTGATGTTATCAATATTGCCACAATATGATCATTTTATATAAAAATAAAATAAATAGATAATCAAATTAATTTTATTATTTCAAACATCTAAATCTTAATGTCTAAACTATTAACTACTCATTACTTAACATACAACTTGAATTGAGAGATAGGACATAATCAAACATATAAGTCTTTCATAATCTTAGATGATACGTGATTCTACACTATTCTACCATGATTTTACCATGATCTTACTGTGATTCTACATGATTCTATGATTAGGATTGTGATTCTCACCCAGCTTCTTAAAGAGGATTCCCCACTCCTCTCGCACTCGTCTTATTCTGAGGATAAGGATAAGGGTTACAAGCATATCACACACTCTACTACTATCGCTCTCATCTTATGCATATATCACTCTCTCGTTTTTTCCACCGATCACACCTTCCCTCTAAAGGTACTTCTTTCAGCCACTACTATTTATTATAAAAAAAACCATCAGCCACAAGCAAAACCCATCAGTTATAGCTAGTATGAACACACTCGTAAATAGGTTGATGGGCGATCACCTCAACCGTCATGGGAAACAAATTCTGACATCAACAATAATGGTATGTCTTGGTAATGAAACTATGATTACACATTCACGCTAGATGAAGGGCGATTTTCTTCTGGTTACATAGGCTGGATTCTTTTGAGCTTTTGGCTTATGCTACAGTAACTATCTTCCAAACGATGTATCTTTTTAAGGTAGGATCTACAAGTCAATTGTAGTAAATACTATACTAAATTCATCTATATCAACCAAAATTACACGCGAGTTTCTCTCTCTATACTCTCTCTTGCGAATATGTAAAATTCAAAAATTTAAACCAAAAACCACAGTTCAAAAGAACCCACCATACTCCACTGTGAGAATGTTCCCACACGCGCATAGCCGTGTCTCTCTGGTCACGATTCTGGATCACTGATGCACACGTGAAGGCATGAAGCCAACTCAGAAGTTGCTTGGCGCGATCTGGACTATCATAATTCCTTTGCCAATGCATGGCAGCGGGGCGGTAGCAAACACGACTATTCTTTTTGGTTTCGGCTTATGGCTGTGGTTTATGATTTTTAGGTTATTTATGAGAAAGAATACGGAATAACATAAATTTGTATGCGGTTTTAACCAATATAAATGAAGTCGCTACAATGTATACTATATCTTTACTATTTAAAAAGAAGGAGTTGGTGGTTGCCGTCACGTCCACCTTTCCTCACTTCATAACCATTCGATCTTTCTCCTCTCTTCTCAGCCACACGATCTGATTAAACCCAAAAATCCCAACATCACCCCTCCGCCCCCACGCCTACCCCTCGCTCTTCCCCCCACCGCCCCCACGCCTCCTCCTCGCTCTTCCTCCCGCCGCCCCCACGCCTCCCCCTCGCTCTCCCCCCGCGGCCTCCTCCCCCTCCCCACCCCGCGCCGCTGCTTGCCCCCCGCCTCCCCCTCGCTCTCCCCTCGCCGCCTCGCTCTCCCTCCGCCCCGCCTCCTCCCCCTCCCCCCCCCGCCGCCTCCTCCTCCTCCTCCCAAGCGCCGCCGCCTCACCTCCAGCCCACGGGCGCCTCCTCCCCCTCCTCCCCAACCCCACACGCCACCCTCCCCTCTCGTCCCCGCACCGCCGCCTCCTACCCCCCATCCCTCTCCCTCCTCCGCCGCCGCATCCTCCCCTCCCTCCGCGGCTTTGAAGACTTCGTTCCCGACGGTGGCGCCGGATAAGAAGCCAGCGGCGGCGCGGAGGTGAACGATGGACAACTGGAAGACGAAGAAGGCGCTGTAACTCCCGAGTACCGAGCCGGAGGAGCTGAAGCGGTGCTCAAGGCGATCGAGACCTTCCGTTGGTGGTGTTCGCGGGGAGGTGCGGCACCTGGAGGACCGACTCACCGACGCCGCCATGGGCCACGCCTTCGTCCTCCAAGTGGTGATCCCCCACCCCACCCATGGCGGCCCAACTGGTGCTCCTCCTCGTCCTCGCCTACTCCGCCGGCGCCGCCCGCGGTTCTACCTCCCGGCGTCGCTCCGCCGACTTCCACAAGGTCCCGCCCTTTTCTTCTCCTCCGCTCTCCCCGTCTCGCGCACTTCCTTACAGGTTGGGTTGGTTCTTGATCCGGGAGTCTTCACGCGTTGAAATTACAAATGAATCGTGCGTTTGTGTTGTTGTGTCGTGGTGATTTGCGAAGGATCGCTCGCCGTGAAGGTGAACCACCGAGCTCCGTCAAGACCAGTGAAATTGTTGAAATTGTTATGCTCTACAAGGTTGCAAAGCTGTTTCTTTGAAATTGTTAGTTTGCATTAGATTTATTGTTTAATATAGTTGTTGATATAATGATATGCTTATGTGCTATGTGCCCGTGTCATATTCGATTTGCATGTGTCGAAGTGTTAGCAGCGATCTGATCATGCAATGCTCATATTATCTCAAGTGTTCGATATCGAGAAAGGTGGTATCTTTGTATCTTAATATATTATTCTTGTGTTGTATTTTGGCTAGATATATATAACCTTATTGAGTAATGGGTAGATGATTTCTTTGTAAGTGTTTCAAAATTACATTTAGCATGCATAATACAACGATAATGTATTCGAAGCCACCGTTGTAATGTTCCATAAATTCATTAAAGCCACTGACGAAAAAGTAATGTTCCATAAATTCATTCGAAGCCACTTGTAATGGGTAGATGATTTCTTTGTCGATTCTGGAACATTACTCGGTGTTTCAAAAAGTAGTGCACTGTTTTTGATAACTTCATTTGGGTAGATGATTTCTTTGTAAGTGTTTCAAAATTCATTTAGCATGCATGATAGTTGAAAAATTAATCTATTATTAGGTGTTAGTTATAAACATTTATGCATGGTGTGCTTTGTTTCATTGTTCATGTTCCTTCTTGTTTAGAGCATGTAAAAGTTAAATGTGTTCTTGTAATAGCCAAATTATGTATATCAGGAGTTGCTAATAATTTGTTTGAGGTAGCTTTCACAATCCACATTTTATTAAGCTCTTTTGTGATGTCATGCAGGTTGTACTCCTTTACATTGGGCTGCTATAAGAGGAAATTTGGAAGTTTGCCTTGTTCTTGTACATCTTTGGTACCAAGGAGGAACTCACATTAAAGGATAGCAGTGGGTTTACTCCTGTGCAACTTGCAGCAGACAAAGGTCATCGACACCTTTCCTATATCCTTGTACGTTCCCCCTGGCATTCTTATTTAACTCTTAAGAGCTAGCCCTTCTTTTATTTGCCTTAGAAATTTCATAGCTCATACACTACTGCAGCTATCTAGGTGTGGGATGTGGTAAATGGTTACAATCAAACATATATATCAGTGTGGATTAGAATTGATTTGATGCACTCACAATTATTCTTATTTCCTATTTTTTGAACATCTCCCCCTTCTTTTGGAGCTGGTTCTCCCAAGTACTTATTCAGTAGTGTGTGCATTAGGTACTGATTTCAACTCCACTAACGGAAGTTTCATTATCTGCTTTTAGTCTAATGCTACAAAAGTAAGCTTTGAAGAGAAGTACTGCTCAGGGAGGTCAGGGAAGATCGGATATGCCCCTATCCTGTTTTGTTTTGTTGTTATCCTCATCATCCTGTTCCTGAACTCGATTATTTTTGGTGAGGATTGCTTGTGAGCTTTTATTATGTATGTTCAAACTTGAGACTTGTGAAGCCTTTGTTCATCATCTGACCTAATCTTAAAACCTCGCCAGCTCCTAATTTTTCTAGAATCACTGTATGTAACTGAAATGGCTAAAGGTAACCAGCAAGGCAATGTGCAGATTAAATGAAACCATAAGGCCAGATAATTTCACTAAAAGCTACCCTGCATCTTACATTATAGAAATAATCAAGGAATTTGTCTAAACATTACAGCACTAGACAACATTCGCCACCTAGAAGCTAAAAATCGCTGATGATGAATCACCCAACCGTCGTACCTGGGTTCGCCGTGGTCGTGGACGGCGTGGCCGGGGGCGGGCACCAGCCACGACGAAGATAGAGGGAGGAGGAGGGAGTCGATGGTGGCGGTGACGATTCACGCTGGTGGAGGATGCGGCGGCGGAGGAGGAGGGAGTAGGGGAGTAGGAGGCGGCGGTGCGGGGGACGGAGAGGGGGAGGCGGCGGTGCGAGGGATTGGGGAGTAGGGAGGAGGCGTCCGAGGGGTAGAGGAGGAGGTGGCGGCGGCGCTGGCTAGGAGGAGGCGTCACCGGAGGATGATGCGGCGCGGGGCGGGAGGTGGCGAGGCGGAGGAGGGGAGGAGGCGAGGCGGCGCGGCGGCGGGAGTCGCGATGGAGAAAGCGCACGGGTTCGATTGGGGAGGCGACGGGAGGCGGCGAGGCGCGGCGGCGGGAGGCGATGGAGAGAGGCGGAAGGCGCGGCGATGGGAGGGCTATGGAGAGGCGGAGGAGGGAGGAGGCGTCCGGGGGTAGAGGAGGAGGCGGCGCGGAGGAGGATGCGGCGCGGGGGCGAGGTGACGAGGCGGAGGAGGAGGAGGCGAGGCGGCGCGCGCGGGAGTCGCGATGGAGAAAGGCGCATGAGTTCGGTGGGGAGGAGGACGAGGAGGCGAGGCGCGCGCGGCGGAGGGGCGATGGAGAGAGGCGGAAGAAGAGGCAGGGAGGAGGCGGAAGGCGTGAATGCGGGAGGATGGAGAGCGGGGCGAGGCGAAGAAGAGGCGAGGAGGAGGCGGAATGAACACAGCGCACGGGGATGGGTGGTGTAGGAGACGGGTTTTAGGGTTAAAGGGGTTTAGGGTTAAAAGAGTTTTAGGTGTGACATTACAGGTGCACTACTTTTTTGAAACACCGAGTAATTCAAAACTCCGAGTAATGTTCCATAAATGCATTCCGAAGCCACTGACTGAAAAATTTCGATGGAATGGTGTATAAGATGGTTCAAGGCAGCTTTGAATGTCCAGGTCCCATGGATTATATTTTGTTATACAAAATAGTGAGTTTGAACATACATTTTGCTTACATTTCACAATATTCAAATGATAACTGCAGACCATGTAATATATACAACAGAAAGAGTTATAGTTGGATACTTAGATGTACTGGATTTTCCCTTAAGTATGAACCAACGGCTTAAAAGGATAATGCCAGATTTTGTATTATGTATGCATTTAGAATGGGGTAATATAGATGTTGCTACCAGATTTTGTATTATGTATGCATATTTGATAGTATGTATCACTTTTATTTGGTTTTCCGTTGCAACGCACGGGCACCTTACTAGTTAACTTATAAACTCTAACTTAAAAAGACATTACGTTTAAAAGCTAATTACAGTAAAAAAAAAGCCAAAAAGCAAGTTTCGAGATGGCAAAGCAAGTTGGGGGCAGCCACTTCGCGCGCGCGAGCCAGTGGTGTGGCGTATTTTGGGCTTTTGGCCCTTGAGGGACCACATAAAGGATTTTATTTTCCAGCACCGTGGCCACTCCGTGCATACAGCCTACTAGCGGTTGCTCCCAGTCCACAGGACAGAAGGTGGACTACTGCTGCTAATTGGGCCAAAGAGAGGGGAACGAGAGAAGAGAAGAGATGGGCTAGCTGATGGGTTTCGGCCCAATACACGGATGAATAGATGTATTCTTTGTTTCTTTCTTTTCATTTAGTTGTTGCCAAATGTTGTAGTAGGTTTTTTTCCCTCTTGTTCGTTTTTCACTATTATTCTATCAAATTTTTTCTAACTAATTTTTATTTATTCCACAAATTTTTTTATATTTTTTACTAATAATTTATAATTATTCCACTAACGATCTTGATTTGTTCCACAAATATTTTTTTTATTTTTTCAAACAACTTCGATGAATTATTGGACCATCGTGGCTGAACTGTTGGAATATTGAAACTGAATACATGGAGATATTGGCTATTCTCCCTTAGAACTTAATGCGCAAAGCATCATCGATGACCTGATATGACATTGAAACCAAATGCATAGAACATTTTATTTTACCTACTGGAATATCCAACACCCACCTGATTTATTTTTGTACCCAATTTAAAAGATATGAACTATAACATCATACATGAAATTAAGGAGAAACATGTACAACATTTTGTTTCATCTATTAGAACATATAACATATGATATAACTAATAAGTCGAATATATATATGTGTCTTGTTTTGAAGATCTTGTCATAAGAAATACAATGGTTTAAATAGATCATGAATTTGACGCTCGGTTGCGAATCACCTCGTGGTGAGGTGGTGGAGTTATGCAGGGTGTACAACTCCATGCACTAGGGTTTAAATCCTGATGGCCACCTTTACACTTACGCGGAGTGCGCTTCCAGTAAAAACTTTGTGAGGTCGATGATTTATTCCTAACCTTGATCTTTCTAAGCGTGTGCTAAGAAGCGTGCTTGCGTGTGTGTATATGCATCTTCATTGTAATAAAAAAACGAACTGGACAATCCGTTTAAAAGTAAGGATCATTCGAACTTTCGTACAGAAAAATGTTCCGAATTGCGTGTGAGCGCCCTTAGACGGTTTGAGCACCACGGTGAGTAGCACTTAGGGCCTGTTTGGTACAGCTCCTGCTCCTAGCTTCTCAGTAGATTCTCAGGGAGCTGTACCAAACACCCCGATTCTCTAAATGGTTAGATTCTGCTTCTCGCGAGAAGCACTCTCTAAAATGAACTAGAGAGGAGAAGCAGCATTTTTGTGGATTCTCGTGGGGAGCTGTAGTCCTTAAAATAAATTTACCCATTGAAGTTCGGATTAATTACCCGCAAAATGCCACTGGTATAAAACCAAAACCAACCCCTTCCCCTCCCTCCCCGAGCGCGTCGCCCACCCCCCCACACCCGGCGCGCCGCCCACCCCACACCCGAGCGGCGCGCTCGCTTCCCCGCATCGCGCCACCGCCCCTTCCTCCTCTCGCGCCGCCCCGTCCCCTCCCTCCTCGGCCGCCGCGCCGCCCCCCTTCCCTCCCTCCCGCCGCCCCGCGCCGCCCCGTACCCTCCTCCTCGGCCGCGCGCGCGCTGCCCCCTTCCCCTCCTCCCGGCCGCCCGGACGCCGCCCCAGTCCCCTCCCTCCCGGCCGCCCCGACGCGCCCCGTCCCCTCCTCCTCGGCGCCGCCGACGCTGCCCCCCCCCCTCCCCTCCTCGGCCGCCGCCGCGCCGCCCCATCCCCTCCCTCCCGCCGCCGCGCCTCGCCCCCGTCCCTCCCTCCTCGGCGCGCCGCCGCCTCGCGCCTCCGTCCCCTCCCTCCTGGTCGCGCCGCGCCGCCCCCCCTTCCCCTCCCTCCCCGGCCGCCCCCGACGCCGCCCCCCTTCCCCTCCCTCCTCGGCCGCCCCCCTTCTCCTCCCTCCTCGGCCGAATTTGTGAGGTGAAGTTCACTGGAATTGATCTACTAGTTTTCTTTGTATTCTTTGTATCTATGATGGTTGTATGCATGTATGCCAATTTATTCCCTCCTGCTGAAGCAACATGGCAAGTATGAGTGAATGTATGAGTTTGAATGTATGGTTGTATGAGTTTTCCTCCTGCATGTATGAGTTTGAATGTATGTTCATATGTTTGAATTACTAGAGTTTGAATGTATGACCTACTAGAGTTTGACCTAATACAGTTCATATGTTTGATGGCAACAGTTCATATACTAGAGTTTGCAGTGTATGATGAATGTATGATGCATGTATGTACGTATACTAGAGTTCATATGTTGATGGCAACAGTTCATGCATGTATGTATGTATACTAGAGTTCATATGTTGATGGCAACAGTTCATATACTAGAGTTTGCAGTGTATGATGAATGTATGATGCATGTATGTAGTCCTACAATAGTCTTGATGCATGTATGATGAATTTGCAGTGTGTAGTTACTAGAGTTTGTACGTATGTATGATAAATTTTCAGTTTATAGCAGATGGGTGACAATGCCGAGTGGACTGATGAACACACTAGGATAGTATGTGAACTATTTGCTGAACAAGTAGCAGCTGGTAATCGTCCAAGTACACATCTGAATATTCCTGGTTATGCGTTAGTAATTGCTAAATTTGAGGAGAAGACTAGTATAAAATACACAAAAAGGCAATTTAAAAACAAATGGGACAAACTGAAGAATGACTACAACATTTGGAAGAAATTGACGACAAAAGAGACAGGCTTAGGTTGGGATCCTGAGAAGAAAACAATTAAGACCACTGCTCAACGATGGAAGGAATTAAAAAAAGTAAGTCAGTACACATTCAATTATGTATGAACAATCTCGTCTATGTTTATTATTAAGTTGTATCATTGTTGTTGATAGGAATATAAAGGATGTGCTAAGTTTGAAAAGGGTGGACTTCAAAATGAGGATATGTTGCGAACGATGTTTGAAGATATTCGCAACACTGGTGAAGATCATTGGTCCCCAGCAATGGGAAACTTTATTTCAATTGGTTTGTAGAAGTTGGTTTGTAAGACTTTATTTAAATTGTGAGACATTATTTAAATTGGTTTGTAAGATTTTATTTAAATTGTAAGACTTTATTTAAATTGTAAGACTTTATTTAAATTGTGAGACATTATTTTGCTTCTATTGATATGTACAAATTGTTTGCCTTTATATGGGTTTTGTCTAATTTAAGTTGGTTTTTCTTGGTATTTTCATGTACAGATGTCCTCATCGAAAAATGAAAGTGAAGTGAGTGATGTCTCGATGAAGAATATGAGTGTGATGTCCAAATGATGCAACTACAACAAGACATATTAGGGCACTTAGTCACTCTCGCAATTATTGTGGAGAAGTACCATTCAACTTATCTTGATAAGAATAAGGCTAGGACTTCACGCCTTAGTGGTATGGGTTGGGTAATAGAAACCCTAAACACCCCAGGGGAAAGTCACTATATGTTTCGTATGAATGCTACAATCTTTCAGAGTCTACATGATCTTTTAGTTACATCTTACAACTTGAAATCAACTACCCATATAAGTTCCATTGAAGCTTTGGCTATTTTTCTGTATACATGTGGTGGCTCTGAATCAAATCGAAGAGCGCAGAATCGGTTTAAGCATTCTGGTGAGACAATTAGCAGAAAATTTGATGAGGTTTTGGAGTGTGTGGTCAAAATGTCTCATGATATTGTGTAACCAAAAGATCCTAATTTCTCTACTGTTCATAGTAGAATTACAAATGATAGGAGGATGTGGCCACATTTCAAAGACTGCATTGGAGCTCTCGATGATACACATATCCTTGCAACAGTTCCATTAGAAGATCAGATTAGATATATTAGTAGATCAGGGAAAACAACTCAAAATGTGATGGCTATATGTGATTTTGATATGCGCTTCACATACGCATCTATTGGTCAGCCAGGAGCAATGCATGATACTAGTGTGCTTTATCATGCATTGAATGTAGACAAAGATATCTTTCCGCATCCTCCACGAGGTAAGTTTTATCTTTCAAATTATTTGTGAATTTATTTATATTAATATTCATGCATTTGGTGTTAATAAAGTGATAATTTGTACCTTAATTTTTAGGAAAATATTATCTTGTCGATGCGGTTATCCGAATAGGCGAGGTATCTAGCACCATACAAGGGACAAAGGTATCATATTCCTGAATTTCGAAGAGGTGATGCCCCAAATGGTGAGAAAGAAAAATTTAACAAAGTACACTCAAGTGGTCGTAATATCATTGAGAGGACACTTGGTGTCTGGAAGATGAAATGGAGAATTCTTTTGAAGATGCCGAGCTTTCCTTTGTCCAAGCAAAAGATGATTGTTGCAGCTACTATGGGACTTCACAACTTCATACGTGATCATGCTTCGCCAGACAAGCATTTTCGTAGGTTCGAGCGGAATCCTAATTATGTGCCAACCATACCATCAAGATATGCAAAATATGCCATTTCTCAGGATGCATCAGATGTGTCAACATCACAATCGAGTGATAGGGCTATGGATAGGTTTCGTGATGACCTTGCAAAGGCAATTGATGAAAGTTGGTGAAATTTGCTATATGAACAGTGAAATTTACTTGTAATAGTATGGACGAATGGATTGCTTTTTATGAAAAGATGGATGCACGAGTGTTCTGTTTTGTTGTCATTGCAGCGACAATATCATTTCATATCACATTTCAATCGACTTGGCTCTAATATTTGTAGATAAATTTCATGAATTTGTGTACACGTAGAAAGGAGTAAGAAAGAAAAAACTTCAAGTGCTAAAACTAAGGGTAACATAGTCTTTTCCCCTCAAATCTTCTCTTTTGTGAATCTGGAGCTAACCCACTAGCCAAACGTTTTTCAGAGGTAGCTCCAGATTCTCAGAGAAGTGGATTCTTTCAGAATCTGAAGCAGAAGCTGAAAAATGAGAATCTAGAGCTGTACCAAATAGGCCCTAAGTAGGCAGGAAGCGCGGCCGGGCCAGTAGGGAGGCTGCATCCGCAGGCAGGCCTCGCGGGTTGGGATCGCAAGGCCCATGCGCGTGGAAGATTTCGGTCCAGCGGAGATGATGGATCCGCGTATGGCGGCGTGGGGTGGTTCGGTGGATGGGCCACGCGGATGCCGCGCGGGCGCGGCGTGCGCTGCATGGCCGGAAGCAGAAGGTTGGATGCCGCCGTGCCGGCCAGGAAGGGGGATCATCGCCGGTCGGTTGATTCGGCTCCCTTCTCTGATGCTTCCAAGACCTACGAAATTGGACAAGTTCATCTGCTTTTTTAGTGATTCATAGGAAAAGTTTCTTTTTTTAAAAAAAAACAAGGACTTTTTGGATGTGAGTTTCAAGAGATAAAACAGAGGTGGTAATGCACCTCCTATAATGTCAAGATTGGTTTAGAATAATGGTATACTGACCATCAATCCACGTGTATTTTGAATTCGATCACAGCGGACTAGTGTCATCTCAAGTCCATTCTACAAAACAGATAAGATGAATAGATGATAGCCCTAGTGTCCATATTTTTCTTTCAAAAAGATGATATGTCAATACGACAACCCTTATCCATGTGCTAGCTAGCCGACTCCCTCCCGTACGAATAATCGAATAGGCTCGCGTGTCATCGTATTTGGACGTCCTGACCTGTTCACAAAAAAGTTCAAAGTCCAGACACGATAAGAGACCTAGCTACGGGCTAGCAAGCTACCACACGAGCTTCTCTTGTGTGGTCGAGTGGCGATTAGCAAAGCATTGATGCAGTGATGCCCTTGGCCACCTTTCCCGTCTTGTGAGGGCCGCATTGCATGTCTGACTTCAAACCTAGAACATCGGACTCCAAATTTGTCGGTACAGAATGCACTGGCGAATCAAGTGCAGGCTCCGTTCTTTCGATCTCTTTTTCTAGATTCTGTGGAGAACAGCTTGAGATCACTGCAAATCTAGGTTAGTGGTTGGTTGCACTGAAGTTTCCTCTCAGGTAATGGTCTTTGGAAATTATCTTCTCTTTGAAGGTGTTCCAAAATTAGAAAGGAACCAAGAAATGGGTCCAATTCTTTTCTTCTTCTCCGTATAGTCCATCAGATTCTCTCGCTTAGTAGTTTCAAGAATTGCACCAGTGTTAGCTTCTGAAATTCGTTTCGGTGAACCAGTGATCGTTATGAAATCAAGATTAGTTTTACTGCCAGAATTACTAGGTATGTAATTAAGCATGTTGTAATGACACGATGATTTCTCCATACAGAAGAGAAAAAAAAAACAGCTAGCACTTTCCAAGTACAGAAAAGGGCCCTACTCATGAGGGAGCCAAAGATCTTCAGTCCTTCAAAGCTCTGCTCCTAGGACCCTGTGGGAAGTTTGTCATTTTACTGTGATGAGCTATAGTTATTTTTGAATAGTGAAAATTTAGAATTTATAAATTTATAGATATTTCTAGACAGCTTGCGAGAGGTGGCGTCGACCGCCAACATGTGTTGCTTTGGTGGAAATAGATGATTTTAGAAAATTAAAGTCATGGGATGATTTGATTTGACCTAAGTCTGTGCATATGTGTGGTATGATACATATTTCAGCTAAAGTATGTCAACTTGTGAATAACTTATACCCAAAAATGACTTCTTGGTTTTTGGATGTACAAGAGCGTTTGAAGTCAACTACGGCCAATAACAAAGATTTGGGCTACACTCATAGAGGAGCCAAGGCCTAGAATGATCAATGATACTATGTGAGATGGCTAAGCTCAATCATAGTACAAGAAATATGAAAAATATTAAAGAAAAATTCAAACGATGAGTTACATCATGTAGCTTGGTCGGTCCAAATAAGACGTTGTCCGGTGCAACAGAATAGACTTGTCAACGCGTGGTAAACTAATGATGCATCTACATGTGGCAAGCATGACGATTGCTTATAAGAAACAATGAAGGCTGGGCAAAGAAATGGTATTTTAGTATGTAGACTAAAATATTAAAAACTATCTTGAATCAAAACTACGGTGCTTAAGCGGTGCATAGGAAGACGGTTTAGGTCAAGAAGAAGTTAAGATGATCAAGTAGATTAAATGCTAAGAACATAATGGATTTGTGCTTATGTATTTTGAAAAACGTAAGTAAAACCCGTGTTGTGTGGAATTAACAGGGTTTTCTCATTTGGACTAAGTAGATAGTATCTATTAGAGTTAGATGGTGCTGATTATTAAATTTATTTAACGGGTTGGGATAGAGACTTGTATATTAACCATCTAACCATCCTAACATTACTCATTAAAATCAAGTGCTGTAGAGTTAAGAGTTTGAGAAGTGTAGTATTGTGGTGTACCTTCTTGTCCTTCAAATGGAGTGGATGTAAAATCTTCATCCTTAAGTAGCAATATATCAATTTTGTTTATCTCTCATTGATCCCTCTTGTTTTTGTTGATTTGCTCTTATTATGGTTGATTTTGATCTTATCTCTCCCCTTTCTTGATCTCGGTGAATGCCAAGGGTGAGTAAATGATGGAGATATACCAATCAATCCTTATTTATCTAGACATCAGGTTTGACAAGTTCTTGAAGTTGCTCAGTTTTTGCTTGATTTGTTTTTTCTAAGTGATTTCTTGATTCAGTTATTTTAACCTCAATTCTTTGAGTGTTCTAACTTGTTATAATATGTAAGAATACATCTAGAGTCATCTTGACCATCATTCACTCACGAGCGAGTTATATTCACCGTTTTTGTTTTTGCCCAATTTAGTGGAACCTTCAAACAGAAAAATGTCAGAACTAATCATTAATTGGAATAGATTTCTGACATCTTATATAAATTACATACTAAATTTCAAGTGATTTGGAGTATTGATTTGAGAATTGACTCAATTTATGGTTTTGGCCCAATTTTGGTATAACAAAGCTTCCAAAATATCACAATTCTTTTAAGTTGAATTAAAAATTAAATTTTGAATTTAAGTTGTTGAACAGTAATTCCAGGAGGGAACCGGTCAAACGGGCGGCAACCATTCAAAAATTGGTTTAATTCTAATTTTGAGTTTAAATTTTATTTTATAAAATTTGGCTGGTTTAAAACCAGTAACTTGTACTGGAGGAGGTCTGATATTTTTGTCGGTTCCAGTTTTTGAATCGTTGGTACGTACTACTGTTCTTCAGACGTACACAGAGGTTTGCAATGGCAAACAAAATATCTATCTCATGCATGCCTCGCTTTCTTTCCGGGATGTCATTTCGACCATTTCTCAGAGAACACGAGGGCGCGCGCAAGCGTGGCGCACAGGAAGCAAGGGCGATGTGGACATGCTCGGAGGCCGAGGAGTCCCCTAGGTTTAATATACGGATGATTCAGATTCACCAGCCTTCACTGCTGCCACTAGTGGATTGGACAGTCAAGAACACACACAAATCAGCCTAAACACATCACATATATGCTGCCGCTAGTGAGTGCTATGAAGCTATGGCATGCAATACTATATATAGTTCAATGAATATGATAAGTCTAAAGGCCAAGTCATTCCGAGCAACTGGCCCATTACTATTATCCTAAAATGGTTCGGCAATATTCATTTTACCCCACTTTCTTTATTTTGTTCTTTTCTCTGTGCGGTTATCATCTCTTCCTGCAGTTATTTGAGCCCTTGCAAATGTGAATGGCCTCAAGGAATTTATCACTTGTGATTGTATCCAGTTGTATTCATTTATATGTAAAGATATGGATGTACAATTTCCTTTGTATGTACCCAGAATATAAAAAATTGTAAACTTCTTAATTGAGTTGTAATGAAATGGAACTTTTGGATGTATTCATTTAGTCACTGTTCTTACGTTTCTATTTGGTCTGTTGCATGGTTGAAGAACTTAATTTGTCTTGTAATTTATTTATTAGTTATTTAATTAATTTCGTTTAGCTCTATAATTCATCACTTAAAGTTAATTAAGAATGAGGTGTGTTTCAAGTTACACAAATCTTGAATCAAGGGAAGGGGTAAGTAATCACCATCCACCCTTCATTCATATGTTAATATTTATGCAACTTTCAAATAGTGATGCATAGAAGCACAACCCTTGTAATACATAATTGGCTCATTCTTATGTATCAGAAGTGGCATTTGCCCCTGGAGGAAAAGGAATAAAAGGGAAAGCTCATTTGCCAGGAGGATTTGATTCCCTGCCCCCATAGGGAATTTTTTCGGAGTGCGAAGAAAGAATGAACGATAGTTTAGAGACAAGTTCATGTGATCCTAATAGTTTGCCGGGAAAATTTTAATCCTATACGTCACCTTTGGTTGTAGGGAGGCTAGATTTCAAATGATCGCTTCTCAAACATGTTTCTTTCTGCGAAAAGGACATGACAAGCAGGGAATGGCACACCATTTCAGGCAGAAATTGTTAAGTCAGTTGTATGATGAAAATATGAACTATTATGGTAAAACAAAAAGGGCCGGGGTTCTAGTAAATTATAGAGTATTATATCAGGTTTATATCAGTTGTCATCTACTCATCTTGCTCGGTGGATATTTGATGTTAGTTACCAGGTGATGAGAGGCGACATCAGATGGTGTGCACTCATTCTGCCTATTTCTAAGTCGTCTAAAATTTTTGTAAGTTTAAATTAATTTTTGTGACCATTGGATTTATATAGGGATTGATGTGCCATATGATTAGATGTTGATACAATGGATAAAAAAAATATGAGTTAGGCTTAAGAAAATTTCAGTCGCCTTATAAATAGACAACCCATTTTATTATTGTTCACTCACTATAATAGAATAAAAGCAGTTCTGACTTATCTTAAGTCTCATAAATGGCAAAATTGTTTAAAACAAATCCATATAGTACCAAGGAGCACAATCGATCTCTAGCCTCTAGGTAGACTACCACCACTAGCAAATCATGATCTTGCGCTATAGCTACTACCGTAACCCCTCTCAGTTGCCATGGCGCCAAGCCAGCCAAGCTGACCAAGCTTCAAGGGGCGCTCGTTTCGGCTTTTTTCGGTTTCAGCTTTTAGATTCTGCTTTTTTTTTCACTATTCAGTCATTCATTTTTTTCTGAATTTTTTTAGATGTTTTGGGCTTTTTTGTATTTTTCTTTTTTTCCCGTGTTCCTTTGCATTGTCCGTGATGGGCTAACATATTTTTTCTATTTTTACATTTTTTAAATTTAATTATGCCCAAAAAGCCAAATCAGCTACAGTAAAAAAAGTCAGATACAGTTAAATTTCAGCCAAGAGCCAAAAGCCATCACTAAAACGAGTGCCCCTTAAGCTTGGAAGGCTGTGTGCCTAGTTTGGT
This sequence comes from Melocanna baccifera, assembly GCA_036346265.1. Lineage (NCBI taxonomy): Eukaryota > Viridiplantae > Streptophyta > Magnoliopsida > Poales > Poaceae > Melocanna > Melocanna baccifera. The sequence goes on from CM070681.1 coordinate 15,591,298, forward strand.
CGAGTCGGCCCAAGGCCAGAGTCATCCCAGCCAGTCAATTTGGCCAAGCCCAACAGTAATAGCCAAGTATTGTTCATGATCCAAGCTATTACTATTCAGCCTAAACACATTACTGTTTACTCAAGCTGACCCATTAGGAATACTGTAACTTGTTACTGTTCATCCAAAAATCTATTTAGTATATTCATACCTATTTCGACCGTTTCGATCCTATTTAAACCATTTTCAGCTCCATTTAACCCAACCGACTTAGTTAAAATCGAAACCCACGTATGTCTGACTTTTTTGAATTTTCTTTCTCTTTTATTTTATTTTTCTTGAACCCAAAGGAGGATTAGCTTTTCCATTGTGATGGAATAACCCACGTACAATGGCATGGTATGGAAGTGGAACTAGAAAGTCACTTGCCATATTTTACAAAGCAGGTTCACTCAATGTTGGTTCGCGGTTTCTGCTTTACGCAGTGGATACCGACAATGTGTGGCTATGAGCCTCCCGGGTAGAAGTTAGAAAGATGACAGCGGTGAAAGACCTTGTTATCTTAACTCAATTGCACGCGATCTGCTTATATGTCTATCATATGATATTAAGAGTTTGAGACATCTTATGGGTAAAGCTGGGTAGCTTTATAGAGTAAAACTATGAGTGTTCGGATACATCGTGCCTCTGATAAATAAAGCAACAGCAAGGTATAAGTAGCTTTGTTCAGATTTCCAATTTGATAATTAAGTTGTTTAAACCCCCTTTCCTTTAAGAAGTTAATTTTTGCTTTAGAAAGTTATTTATAAATAAACACGCATCCACTAATGTAGTAATAAAGATAACAAATCCACATCACTTTAAATGTTGGTAAGTAGTAAATTGATATTTCCCTTGTGACTTGTTGAGCATGGTTATACTAATACTTGCTAAAATATCAACAGAAAAACCTTGGGAAGATAATAAAGAGCCCTTCGAAGAAGACTTCGAGGATTCCTTTGGTGTAGATAATTACTGATTTTAGATCTCGTCCTCGCTCATACACACTTGTGGTTTTTTTGTGATATAATATAATTTAGGGTTTGGACACCATGTTGTGTAAAACTTAGTTGTTATGCTATAATTTTGTAGTAAGTTTGTATTTTATGTAATAATTAAGCATTGTTGGTTTGATATACACTCATCTATAATACTCTGTAGCTGAATATCCTGAACAATTATAGGTAATTCTATCGACCTCAGATATGGGTACGTTACATATCTCTTGCATGCGAAGCAGAAGACGAAAGGGACAATCGTATGCCAGTGGAACCGCGCTTTCTTTGCGGGACGGCATTTCGGCCATCTCAGGGCCGGAACATATTCAGATTCACCAGCCTTCACTGCTTTAGTATGCCGATTGCACGGTCAAAAAACACACACAAATCAGCCTACACACACCACATATATGCTGCCACTAGTGAGTGCTATGAAGCTATGACGTGCAATGCTATGAAGCTATGACATGCAATGCTATGAAGCTAATGGAAAAGGACATGTTTCTTACTACGAAAAGGACATGACAAGCAGGTAATGGTACACTATTTCAGGCAGAAATTGCTAAGTCAGTTGTATGACGAAAATATGAACTATTGTGGTAAAACAAAAGGGGCCAGGGTTCTAGTGAATTATAGAGTATTATATCAGCTCGGTGGATGTTTGATGTTAGTTACCAGGCGATGCGAGGAGACATCAGATGGTGTGCACTTATTCTGCCTATTTCTAAGTCTTCTGAAATTTTCTGAAGTCTAAATTAATTTTTGTGACCATTGGATTAGTACAGAGATTGATGTGCTATATCATTGGTTGTTGATACAATGGGGAAAAAATATGACTTATGCTTAAGAAAATTTCAGACACTTTATAAATAGACAACCCCTTCTATTATTTTTCACTCGCTGTAATTGAATCAAGTAGCTTTGACTTAAGTCACACTACTACAAAAACGTTTATATTAGACGTCTCGTTACAGACAGTTCATAAAAATCGTCTGTATTAAATACAATCGCAGATAGTTCTTGATAAGAACCATCTGTGATACTATCATAGACAATTTTTATTAAGAACCGTCTGTGATATGTTTCCTGCCTCACACATCCCTAAAATTTCATAATTTCCTGTGTGAGTTCGAGTAGGATTCCGTTTTGACACACCTTCAGTAAAACGGGCATAACTTTTGCATACGGTGTCCGTTTTCGACGTTCTTGTACTCGTTAGAAAGCTAACGACGAGCCCGATCTAAACAATTTACTCGCTTGCACTAGTCGCTCTCAAAGACCCCCAAAATCAGCCATATTCAGCCTCAAATTTGCATCGAAAGTTTTTTATTTCTGTTTTTGCCAAAAAAATTTTATCTTCCCTTCAAAATTTAGGGTTTGTCTTAACTGCAAAGTTGTAGATCACGTCAAAACTTTTCCAATGAGTATATATAAGCCATACAGAACTTTGTTATTTCATATTTTGAGACTAGTTGTTTATATTGTCTCGGTATATATATATAGCCAATGTCACAGATGGTTCTTAATAAGAACTGTCTGTGATACTTTTACAGATGGTTCTTATCAAGAACCGTCTGTGATAAATTCTAACCGTTGGGCCTGTCAATTCTCTCCAACCCAATTCCAGCCAATAGAAACTGACCAACCCACACATCACAGATCGTCCCACCTCTCCCTCCCCTATAAATACTCACCTGAACCCATCCCCTACCCTTTATGCGTTCAAAATTTCCCCAGGCTCTTTACTGTCTCCTCCTTAATCGACCTCTTTGTAGTTAGAACTCTCTCCATTGTTTCTTCTAGTATTTGATTCTGTAACTTTGTGTTGTTACTTTGTGGCGTTTAGGGCTTCCTCTCTCCATTGTTTCTTCTATTTACAGTGAGACGGCCATGAAGAAGGTCTACCCGAGCTGCATCAGGGACGAGATGTATAGCTTGTGATATTGTAATAGTGGATTGTAATCTTGTGATATTGTAATAATAGATTGTAATCTTGTGATATTGTAATAGTGGATTGTAATATAAATAGAATGTTCTCTGCTATGTTTGCTATTGTATTTGCTTGTTTTCAAACGGCATAGCTAATATTTCCTGAGGCTAATTCAAAAATAAAAAAATAGGTATAGAATAAACTATCACAGATGGTTTTGTAGTATAAACCGTCCGTGAAGAACATCATAGACGGCTCTATATATAGAACCATTTGTGATAGTGTTTTTCATAAACGGTTCTAGTTATAAACCATTTGTATTGTATTTATCACAGACGGCTCACAAACCGTCTGTGATAACCTTCGATTATCACTGATCCATAAATTCAGACGGTTCAAAAAACCATATGTGATGATGTTTGTGAACCGTTTGTGATGATGTTTTTGAACCGTCTGTGATGATGATTTCTGTAGTAGTATCACATAAATGGCAAAAAAAAAATTTAAAAATCCATAGAGTACCAAGGAGCACCAATCGATCTCTAGCCTCTAGGTAGCCTACCATCACTAGAGAATCATGATCTTCCACTATAGCTACTTTGTGGCATGGCATAACTAGCTTGAGAACAGGAAAAGACCGATCAAAAACACTGAATGACCCTTTGCCTTTGGCATAAGGCTGAAGCTTGAAATGGCTCTGATTGATGGATAAGGTTGGGAATTGAAATTGCTCTATCTAAATCTACATTATCAGAATGCCTAGGAATGAGAGATTTGTGAGAATATTTCAGCTCTTGCATATTGTGGGACTTTGGCTGCATTAGACTGCAAATTTTGAAGGCAGATGCATGATACAACCAATGATGGAGAGCGTAGCTGAGCCCACTCTGTTTCTTCTTCCCTTTTCATTTTCTTTTCGTGCAAGAGCTGTGCAACTGGCAGTTTGAGTAGGTCGAACAAATTGTGCTTCGCATGGAAATTAATTAGGCCTTCGATAGGAAGGCCACACGTAGGTCATGTATGAATTGAATCTTCTTCAGTTGATGAAAGGGGCAACATGGTTTCCCCTGGGTCTCTCTGGAGTTAGCTTATCGCTGTTCTAGTCCTCCTTCCCATAAAGCTCTCCAGGTACCGAAGAGTGTTTATCTTCAAACTTACAACTGAGGGAAATCATCTGTGACCATGCTCTGTTGAACTTTGTTAAGTGAACCCGAGGAGTTAAAGAACATATAACGGCCTACAAGTAGTTTAAAGAACCATCTAACGGCGTTCGAGAGGTACTGAAAGGACTGAAGCATTGAAGAAGTTGGAGACTTGAGAGAAGCAGTCGGAGATCCTGTGGACCTAGTCGGAGCCTCATGTGGTCATATTCTACGACTAAGGAGGCTTCGTCCCAACATTTAATTGGTGATGAGAGAAGACATAAAGACAAATTCAATGCAATTTGACAATTAATCACACACAAGAGAGTCAAGTGTATCAAGCAAGTCATAGTCTTTCGACCTGTGGTAAGAACAAAGAGATTAAGGCCAGTTTCATGCTTTTGTAAAGGTATCTCGTAACCAGTTCATAGTAGTAAAGAGCATCACCATTCTCTCCCAAGAAATGCAGTCATCTTTCTCATATTAATTCGTAAGATCGGTGACTCGATCGTCGACGGCGCTAATAATCGGATCCAGAATAAATACAATTAACCAAGCGACTCATTACATTGGTCAAGCTATAATCAAAATTCTTTATTGAAATCAAATACAATATGATAGTCCATTTACACCAATTGATCGACCATAACTTATTTACATCAATTTACATTTCTCGATCTCGACCACAGCAATCCTCTCCAGCATATAAATAAATACTCCATAATTATATGTACATCAATATTTGCTAAGCCGTAGTTCCAATCCGCTCTTCTGTAGGAAAAACACATGTATATCAAAAAGAGAAAAACAAGAAAAGAAAGAAGAAAGATCGCTCATCGAGATACTAGGACCATCCTAGATTGGTCAACACCTCTCGCTTATCGAGTATCATCATCTGGTGAAATTAACAAACTTGAAGTCAATTTCAATCCTTCATAGAAAATCCCACATAATAAATCACTGAAGCACAAAGCAAATTACCCACAACTGTGCATTTCCACCGGCTTGAGAAACACAGTTCACACGCAATAAGATAAGATCGGCTAGAGACCAAGAGAAAGAGCAGAAGAGAGTGCCCAGCCACAGCCAACTAGAGCAAGCCATCCTATTCTCCAAATCCACCTCCATCCCCATCTCTGTTCAAGCATATTGCCCCAAATCAATCTTACCAAAGCCAAAGGCCAAGAGCAAGGAGCCACTAAACCTCGCTGTGGCCAGATCGGTGAAGGAGTAGGGGAACCAAGCTAGGGACAAAAGGTTTGAAGAAGGGGGAGAACAAAACCGGGACAAGGAGCATGTGAAGGAACCGCTACCATTGGCACCAGCATCACCATCCTCACCAAATCGCCTAACCCGCAACCAAAATCAGCAAGGTGCCCCACATGCTTCCCCTATTCCTATCACTTTCACCCAAATCCATATCACCATGGTAGGATCACAAGCATATATTTCCAATCCACTTTCACCGTAGTAGGGCCAAGTAAGATCCACAACTAGAGTAGAGGATGAAGGGACTAGAGGGAGTAGAGCATACTCAAGTTAGCTCACAGCAGCAGTCGTGGTCGGCCACCCGCGTGCACCTGATGAGCTCCAACATACTCCTTGGCGCATGAAGAAGCCCCAAGTCCCATCAAAACATGCCGACCTTAAGCATGAACTTCCTCCACACAAATCTCAAAGAAATCAAACAGCAAAAATCCACAAATCGAAAGCAAACTCAAAGAAAATGGAAGCATTGAGATTAAATCAAGGGGAATGGAGAGGGAAATAGCACAGGGTTCGGATCCCAACAGCCAATGACGAAATCCGCAGTTGCCTTGGGCAAATTCAGCTAGAGGTAGGTGGGCCCGCGGCGCCATGGTCAGATATGGGGTGACGACACTAGGCGAAGCCGGCGATGGTGCCCAAGAAGTGGGGAAATGAAGAGCAGCGAGAGAGATGCGGAGACCAGTGACATCTCATGGAAATTAATTAGGCCTTCGATAGGAAGGTCACATATAGGTCATGTATGAACTAAATCTTCTTTAGTTAACGAAAGGGGCAACATGGTTTCTCCTAGGTCACTCTGGAGTTAGCTTATCACTGATCTAGTCTTTCTTCCCATAAGTCTCTAGGTACTAAAGAGTGTTTATCTTCAGACTTATAGCTTATAACTAAACTGAAAGATGCTTTTGTTAAAGTAATTGTAGCTAATGTTATCTAGAGATAAAATCAAATCTCTTGTTGTAACCATTGAATAGAATTGGTTCATAGAATATCTACAACCGTTGTAATCTTTAGTTTTCTGTTGCTTGTGATCCCCATACTGTTCACTATCCGACAACTATGTGTAAATACAGAGCAGCAATAACAGAGTTGCGTGCTATTGACTGCAATTCATCTCTTCAACCCATCTTCTATTCTACTCTTTTACATGGTATCAGAGCCAAACTGATCCATAGCAATGTCAACAATTAGTGTTGCCTCCCACACCTTGGCCAACGCCCTGACTTTCTCTTAGGCCGACTTACTTGCCATCCCATCATTTAGCGACTTGATTAATCTAAAGCTTTCTCGTGACAATTACCTTGTTTGGAAGGCATAGTTCATGCCCTACCTAAGAAGTCAGCAGCTCCTTGGTTTTGTCGATGGTTCCAATCTCTGCCCCAAGAAGATGGTGACTACAACCACTGAGGCAGGAGCATCTTAGATGCCCAACTCAGCATACCTGACTTGGCTATAGCAAGATTAGCTAGTCCTTAGCACCCTTCTTTCTTTGCTCTCTGAGGAAGTGCTTTCTCAGGTGTTGTTCCTTAATACTTCTCGCGAAGTATGGATCTCAATTGAGCAACTCTTTGCCTCACAGTCGCAGGCGTGGGTCATGCAAATCAAGATGCAGCTAGCCAACTTGAAGGAGTCCTTTGCAATTGAGTACTTCAACAAGGTGAAGGGCTTGATTGATACCTTGGCCGCCATTGGGTAGCCTCTCAATGAAGAAGAAATTGTGGTCTATTTTCTCACTGGCTTGGACTCTAACTATAACTCTTTTATGACCTCTATCACTACTCATATGGATTCCATATCTCTTTAGGATCTATACTCTCACTTTCTCACTTTTGAGTGGAGGTTGGAATCACAGAAGACAGAGTTGCAACTTGATGGATCATCTGTTAACTTTGTCTCCAAAGGTGGCCGGGGGAACTTCAGTGGCTACCATGGCATAGGTGGTCATGGCCACGGCAATGGTGGTCGTCGCCATGGCAAGTTCAACTACATGTCCAATTCCAACAACAATAATATGCAGCGAGGGTCAAGCAACAACATTCAAAACCATCCACAATGTCAAGTGTGTGGGAAGCATGGCCATGTAGCACTAAAGTGCTATCAAAGATTCAACCATGCCTACCAGCCGGAGGACAACCATGTTTCTGCATTGGCTTCCACACAATCCTATGGTGTGGATGGCAATTGGTATAGTGATACTGGCGCTACATATCACATCATGAGTGATCTTGATTGGCTGACCATTCGGGAGAACCACAACGGCAAGGAGCATGTCCAGACCACCAATGGTGCAGGTTTGCCTATCCACATTATTGGTCAATCTTTCCTTCCTATAAATTCCAAAAATCTGACACTGTCGAGACTTGAATATGCAAATCTAAACTCTCTATGTATACCACACTAGTCTAGGATCATGCTAGTGCACACAATGTAAACATAGATGAAATATCGACCATATACATGTTTAATAAAGAGAAAGACTCTAATATTATTAATTATTAAAGTATGACCTTATGGCTAAGCTTATAACTTACTAGATGAAGGACTTAAGAAACTAGTAGCGAAAAATAGAAATAAGTATGGTAGCCATTTGACATGCCCATAGGTAATCAACTGAGAAGTGTAGTCCTAATCCACGAAGTCATCGAAGTATCCTCCTTTTGTTACCTCCCACTGATAGGGTTCCTCTTCTTCAACTGAGTACATTGATATTCAACAAGTCATTTATAACAAATATACAATATAATATATAAGACTTACCAATGGATGGCTGAAAGGTTATTTTACAAAAGGAAATAATTTAAAGTAAATATAATAAATAGATTGAAAGTAAACTTTAAAAATGCTAATAAATAAATAATCAAAGGAATTGAATGAACCACAAGTGAACTAACCGTCCACCCAATGAACCACACGTTAACCATTCACGTAATGAACTACCAGTGAACTAACCATTCACTTTTCAAGTTTTTATGAAATCTCTACCCTTCGTCTGAAATCACCGAGTATTATCCATAACCGGGTACACGACTATTTGAATAGTTTCACTCTACAGAGATTGTACAACTATACCTACACGATATGATCATCCTTACGTTAAATAAAATCACAACAACGTCTTTACAATACTCAATCTCAACTCAATCCCGCTCGTTAGGGTTTCGCATCACACCCCCTCTCCCTTACGCCTCATGGAAATCAACAACAATGTTTATTGCAATGGTGAGATTGAAATTAAAAGATCATAAATTAATCAGCCAGGTCTATCCCATACTAGACATGTGGTTTATACGATAAAGCTCAAATATATAACGCACAAAGTTAAGTCCTTAAATATTACCCAGGCGAGATATCCACATCCCTCGAAATGAATCCACACTTTTCTGTTTACTGCATGATCACTCGCCCAAGTGAAAACCAATTTTATATAACCAACACTAATGACACACCAATGTCATGGTACTTAAATTTTATAACTATAGATGCAACTATGATTCAATATCTAATTAAGTCAAATTGACTATTGATCTAATGTAATGATGAATCTAACGTAACTATAAGCATGGCTAAACAAATTGATCATAAAACCCATATTACAACTAGTATGGTATTACTAGATAATTTTTCATCAAATGGTGACAATAGAATTATAGCATTCAAATTATCAAATGGGGGATTAATCAAGTTGAACAATAACTACCATATACGAAGGTTTGTAATAAAATTACAATGTATGATAATTTAAAATAACATAACAAATAAATAGATTAAAAATTAGATTCAACATGATCAAAGAACATGATTTGCCTTGGTTTCACTCAGTTATAAATTCTTGATCTTCTAGTTGAGCTCCCATTCCTTCATAGATGCGATCTAACGAGAGAGAAAACAAATGGCACATAAAATAAATTTAAATAAATTTAAAATAAATTTCAAAAACTTCAAAACTAAAACCAAAAGATAGAACTCAATTTTAGATAGATTTAGAAAAAAGAACAGGGTCAATTGGAGCTAGGATAAAGAAGAACGAGCTTTTGTAAAATTTAACTTAAAGAAAATACTGAAAAATAGAAAATTCTACTATACTATGGACTCGGTGCACGAAATAGCTGGTATACGGTGAACTCAGCTTATGAAACAGTAAACTATGCATGGCTGAGGTGACGTGATAGCTAACGTGGTGCACATGTGGCTGACTGGTAGCTATTAGGGCTAACATGGCAGGTGACGTGGCACAACATGTGGCAGGTGACGTGGCACAACATGTGGCAGGTGACGTGGCATACTGACGTGGCACTTGGATGGCTCTGCTGGATGACATGGCATCCATGTGGCATGACACGTGGTAACCATGTAGGATTAGGGCTTGCATGGCAGCTGAGATGGTGGCTGACTCGGCTAGAGTGATGACGTTCGGATGGTCCGACAATCAAACGACTGAAGAGTGATAACAATCGGACTGTTCGAACGATGATGATGATCAAATGGTCAAGAAGTGAGGATGTTCAGACGGTCCAAAGGCTGACAATGATCGAACGGTTTGAATACGATCGAACAGTCCAAAAGGCTAATGACGTTCAGACGGTTCGAACGATGATGATGATCGGATGGTTCAAATACAATCGAACGGTTCAGAGGGCTGAGGATGTTTTGACGGTCTGAACGGTGACAACACGGGGTGATCGGGGATTGGCTGCTGAAAGTGAAGCAGTGCGGTGGCTTGCGGTGGAGGAGGCTCAGCTGGAGACTCACTGGCAGCGGCGGACGACAGCGACCTAGTCGAATGGTAGTGGCGACGACAGACGGTGGCTCTTCAGTGAGGGGCTGATAGCGACGACCGAAGATGAAGACACAACTCCGGCGGCTCGAGCTCAGCGACGAGGCACAAACGTCAAGGGTGATGGAGCAAGCAGCGGCGGGACGACAGAACAGAGGGAGGCGGCACTATTTATGGCACGAATGACGAGGTATCTCACTCAGAGATGGCGGTAAAGTTTTGCTCAAGCACAAGAACTGAGGAGGTGATGGAGTCCATCTGGGAGACGAAGATGAATAGTAGCTCAGTCGGGGGATGCACGACATGTGGTAGTGGAAAAGATCGGACAGTCGGCACGAATGGCACCAATGAACAGTGTCGAGGGTTGGCGATGGCCGACATGTGGCAAGGAGGGAAGGGACTGAACAGTGATGGGCTCGGCCCAATTGGTTTTAGGGTTTTCTATTTTTAGAAATTCAGATAAAATCATTTGAGCTCTAGAAAAAAGTAAACAAATCCAAAAAAATACAAAAATATTCAAAAATATTCTTACAGCACAAGGAACCAAACAAAAATTGGTTTTCTTTTATTTGATGTTTAATTTAGTCGTATTGAATCTTTTTAAGTAATGAAAATTTATTGTAAGCTTTAATTAATTCCAAAAAATCTAAATGGTGCATTTTTTTAAAAAAGCTTCAAGTGAACTCTGAAAATTGGGATGCTATAGACACTTTAAAATGTTCTTCATGTTCCCAACATAACCAAAAATCTTCTCTCTATTCATCACCTTGCTACAAATAACAATGTTTTCTTTGAATTTCACCCAAACAACTTCTTTATGAAGGTTCGAGTCACGAAGAACCTTCTCCTGCGAGGCACATGTGAAGGGGGTCTATATCCCATTATGCCTAATGATGTTACCTCCTTCAAAAGTGCTCTTCTTACATCCAAGCCATCATAGGCGTAGTGGCATAGTTACCTTGGTCATCCCTCCTAGCACATTCTACATCAAGTGTTTCAGTCCAACAGTTTGCCTTTTGAGTCCAATAAATCTCCAACATTGGTTTGTGATGCTTGCCAATTAGCCAAGAGCCATCAATTACCTTTTTCTACATCTACTAGTTCTTGTTCTTGTCCTTTAGAGCTTGTGCACTCAGATGTCTGGGGACCAGCCATTAAGTCTACTCATGGCTATTAATATCATGTAAGTTTCATTGAAAGCTATAGTCGTTTTACCTAGATTTATTTACTAAAGCACAAATCTAATGTTACCTCTGTCTTTCTTTGATTTCAAGCTAAACAAAAAGATCCTTTCCATTCAAACTGATTGGGGGGTGAATACCAAAAACTACATGCTTTTTTTGAAACTACGCATTTAGCACTGAGTGTCTTGTCCTCATACTCATCAGCAAAATGGCACAATAGAGAGAAAGCATAGACACATTGTTGAAGTTGGCTTAGCTCTTCTTTCCCACTCCTTAGTTCCTATTGGTTTTTTTGGGATGAGTCCTTCCTCAAAGCATGTTTTGTGATCAATCAGCTACCCATCAAAGTAATCAATGATTCTACTTCATTAGAACATTTACTTGGCTCTAAGCTTGATTACTCCCTCCTTAAAACCTTTGGGTGTGTTTGTTGGCCCAACTTGCAACCATAGAATGCACGTAAACTTCAATTCTAATCTCAACAATGTGTGTTCCTGGGCTACAGTAGCTAGTCCTTAGGGATGTTATTTTTGATGAACATGTCTTTCCCTTTGCAACCTCTCCTATTAAAACTGTCTCTTCTGCACTACCATCCTAAGTTGCACCCTCTATTTTGTTGTCAAATGTTTCCAATTTCTCTCCTATTGAGTCCTCTAGCACTTCTGCACCTTTAGTCTCTCCTACTGAATCTACTCACAATGGCCAAGTTATGGATACTGCACTTGTATCTCCTTCTGTGCCTACTACTAATGCTCATGTGCCAAGTGTAGAAAACATGGATCATGAGGGTTCTGCACCACCTGGAATCTGCACAAGGCTATAACATGGTATTCGGTAGCCCAAGGAGATAACTGATGTCACTATACGATATGATCCAAGGAAACGAGCCTTTGATGTCGTAGCCGAACCAGCAACTCATGTGGAAGCATTTACGCAGCCAGCCTAGACCAAAGCCATGGAGGAAGAACTTGAGGCTCTTCAAGTCAATGACACATGGCAGTTGGTTCCACCTCGGCAGGGAATCAATTTAGTTGACAATAAATGGGTGTTTCAACTGAAGAAAAAGGCATATGGCACCATGGAGAGACATAAAGCACGTCTTGTTGCCAAAGGATTCAAGCAGTAATATGGATTAGACTACAAAGACACATTTAGTCCAGTGGTGAAAATGGCTACAGATCGTTTAGTCTTATCACTTGCAGTGTCTAAAGGTTGGAGCCTATGGAAAGCGAATGTTAAAAATGTGTTTATACATGGTGAATTACAAGAAGTATATATGAAGTAGCCTCCAGGATTTGAGAAATCAGAATTCCCTCAACATATATGTAAATTAAAAAAGGCAATTTATGAGTTGAAACAGGCTCCTAGAGCCTGGTACTCTAAAGTTAGCATGAAGCTTCAAGAAGTTGGCTTTATGCCATCAAAAACAGATATGTCACTATTCATATTCAGACAAGATGGAATTGCTATGTTTGTGCTTATTTATGTTGATCATCTGATAATAGCCAATTCATCCTCTCAAACCTCAGATAGGCTGCTTCGGGAACTGCATGCTGAATTTTCTATTAAAGACATTGGGCGCTTGAACTATTTCTTGGGAATTAAGGTTGTTCATAAGGGAAAAAAGAATATTGTTGACTCAGGAAAAAAATACATTCAAGAATTGCTACAACGTGCTAGTATGACACAATGTAGGCCAATCTCAACACCCATGTCTGTCACTAAAAAACTTTCCAAAACAGTCGGTTGACTGCTGCCAAATTCAGAAGTATCAATATATCAGAGTATTATGGGTGCATTGCAATATCTCACACTCACTCAACTTGACATAGCATTTGCCATCAACAAAGTATGCCAGTATCTTCATACTCCTACTGATTGTCATTGGACTATTGTGAAACGCATTCTATGCTATATGAAATTCTCTCAGGACATGGGATTGCTCATACAACAATTGGCATAAATGCTTCTTAGTGCATTCACTGATGCCGATTGGGCTGGGTATTCAGATGATCACTGATCTACAGGAGTGTTTACAATCTTTTTTAGTTCCAATTTGGTGTCATGGAGCTCGCGCAAACAAGCCACTGTCTCGCAATCAAGCACAGAAGCTGAGTACAAGTCATTGGCAAAGGCAAGACAAAATTGGTTTGGCTTTAGTCTATGCTCTCTAAACTTGGCATCTTCCAATTTTGTTCACTAGTGTTATGGTGTGACAATTTGGGTGCCTCGTATCTCTTTGCAAATCCAATGTTTCATGCAAGGACAAAATGCATTGAGGTGGATTTTCATTTTGTGAGAGAACGTGTTGCGCGAGGGCGTTGGATGTTCAATCCATTACCTCTAATGATTAGCATGCTGATATCCTGATGAAACCTCTGTCGGGACAGCAGTTTGGCATTTTGTGCTACAATCTTAACGTGCTAGTTCACAATTAAGATTGAGGGAGGATGTGAAAGTAATTATAGTTATCATTATCTAGAGATAAGATCAAATCTCTTGTTGTAACCATCGAACAAAATCAGTTTGTAGAATATCTGCAGCTGTTGTAATATTTAGTTTTCTATTGCATGTAATCCCTGTACTATTCACTATCCGACAACTACGTATAAATACAGAGCAGTGGTAATAGATTGAGTTGCACGCTATTGACTACAATTCATCTGTTCAACCCATCTTCTATTCTACTCCTTTATAGCTTTCACTTAGTGAGGGAAATCACCAGTGACCATGCTCTATTGAACTTTGTCACGGTGGGCAATGAACGAATGGTTATTTCGATGAAAGATGTTGCATGCATCATGTACTACTTTCAATATGGAACTGTGGGCAACCTGCATGCCTACATGAATGTCTAAATCGGCAAGCAATACATCAGGCACTTGATATATGCTAGAAAGCTAGTTTCACTGCTGGTCACCAGAGAGTTGTTGAACTAATCTTGTGGTATTTGAATTGATCATGTCAGGATTATTTTTGGTAGGTGTTGTTTTTTATAGTAAGTCCGATCACAGCATGATTTGTGGCAGGATCATGGCATGGCATGATTAGTTTCTTTCAACGTATTAGTTCCTTTCCATGTGCGGCCAAAACATCTATGTAAATACTTCCCGCTCTTGTGTATAAATAGCAAAAAAGATAAAATCGAAAAGTCACAACAGAGAGTTCAAGCGATGCAAAAGCTTCTTCTCATGTTCTTGTTGCCAATTCTTGAGTTTCATGTTATTCGCATGTGTTGTGTATCGGCTTTGTACCAATAATTGTTATCAGAGCGGTGCCAAGAAGATCCTGCAGCGATGCCTCGAGGCACGAGGTCCGTATCTCCTACATCAACCCGAACCTTCGACGGCAGTGGCCATCGTTGGGAGGCCTCCAGCAGCAGTAGTGGCCGGGAAGTGGTGGCGCAGGTGATGCCAAAGGAAACTAGGGTGACGTGCGATACCCCATCCTCACGCAAACAAACTACACTGAGTGAGCTCTTCTCATGACGGTCGATCTCCATGGCACTAGCGAACATACTCTAGAGGGTGCTGTCAGAGATGCTGGCGACACTAGCAGTAAAAGACAGTGCCAAATAGGGCTGGGACATCGTGAAATCCATACGTATGGGCGTGTAACATGTCTGGGAGGCAAAGGCATAGGCCCTGCTCAGGGAGTTTGATGGGATCCACATGAAGAGCGATGAGATGGTGGATAACTTCGCCATGCGTCTAACCAGTCTCGTCAACAACATCCGCACTCCAGCAAAACTTTCGAGGATGTCAAGGTGAACAAAAAATTTCTCCAAAGTTCATGCAGGTGGCGATCTCCATAGCAACTGATCAATCTACAGACCTTGTTCATAGAAGAGTTGGTGGGCTGGCTCAAGTCTATGGAGGAGAGGTACGATGCGAACATGGCGGCCGATGATGGTGGCCGCAATGCCAACGGTCATCTTCTCCTCATGAAGGAGGAGTGGCTAGCGTGCATCAAGAAGCGAGAGCAAGACAACTCTTTTTCAGGCAGAGGTAGGAACGGCGGCAAGCAAGGTCATGGCTGTGGCAAACAAGGTGGGCAAGGTGCTACTCGTGACGACAAAGAGATCACTGGGTCTATCGGCAGCCGTGACAAGTCCAAGCTAAAGTGTTACAATTGTAGGAATTTTGGGCACTTCTCTCAGGACTGCCCCAAGCCACGACGAGTGCATAAGGAACAGGCGCATCTCATTCAGGTGCAGGACTATGAGCCCACACTACTGATGGCCTAGGCATGTACACTGGAGGAAGCCACACACAGTGCACCCAATGATGTTGTGTTGGACGATTTGGCGCTTGGTACTTGGACACGGGAGCGTCCAATCACATGATCGGGTGCAAGACTATGTTCGTCGAGCTGGACATCGGCGTAAAGGGGACCATGAAGTTCAATGATGGCTCCATCATCAATATATGTGAGCGAGGAACCATGTTGTTTACATGCCACACCAAGAAGCCTCGTGCACTCACCGGAGTGTACTACATCCCACGACTACAAAGTAGTATTATCAGCATCGAACAGCTTGACAAGAATAGTTGTTAGACATTGATTGAGAATAGGATGCTATGGCTTCGTGATCAACAGCGACACCTACTTGCTAAGGTAAAATGCTCTAGGAACCACCTGTATGTGCTTGATCTGAATTTAGCACAATCGGTGTGTCTGGCAGCGAGTTGTGGTGAAGAAGCATGGCACTGACACGCACGCTAAAGCCATCTAAATTTTTAGTCCTTGAAAAAGCACACGTGTGATGAGATGATTCGTGAGCGGCCACATATCGATCAGGTGGATAGAGTATATGATACATGCCTGGTCGGGAAGCAAAGGTGTGCTTTGTTCCCATAGAAGGCGAGTTACCACACTCAGGATCAGCTTGAGCTAGTGCATGGTGACTTGTCTGGACCTATCATGCCGACGACACTAGGAGGGAAATGATACTTTCTTCTCCTGGTGGGTGATTTCAGTCGCTCCATGTGGCTGATGCTCCTGACATCAAAAGACGAGGAGCCGACAGCCATCAAGCTCTTCCAAGCCCATGCCGAACTAGAGGTCGCATGTAAACTATGGGCACTGCATACTGATCGTGGTGGTGAATTCACATCCACAAAATTTGGCGAGTACTGCACAAACCTTGGCGTCAAGCGGTAGCTCACGGTGTCGTACTCACCTCAGCAGAATGATGTCGTAGAATGCCGGAACCAGATTGTGGTCGGCATGGTGCGCAGCCTGATGAAGGCGAAGCGTGCCAGAAAGGTTTTGGGGCGAGACTGTCACGATGGCAGTCTACCTCCTTAACTGTGCACTAACGTTGAGCATGCATGGCATGATGCCTTACAAAGCATGGTACGGGCGACGCCCGAACGTGCACTATTTTCACACGTTTGGGTGTGTCGCACATATAAAGGTGGTGAAGTCAAACCTGAAGAAACTCAACGCCAGAAGTGTGCCCATGGTCTTCTTCGGCTATGAATTGGGGTCCAAGGCATTGCACCAGAGCCTAGGGGTGATGCGGCAGGGACATCGACTACTTTGGTGCTAATGCCTAACCCAGAGTCACCGACGTCGGCCTCTTCTCTGGCCACACCAACTCCTGCCGCACCTACCGGAGTGGGGTTCGTGTCACCACCCACTGACGTGACACAGGCGTCAGATGAAGCCCCGCACAGGTATCGCTCCATAGCGGATCTCTACGACAACACCGACAGGGTCATAGACGAGTACAATAGACTGTGTCTCCTAGCCACAGAGAAGCCAATGACCTTTGCTAAAGCTGAGCAGCACAAGTGTTGGAGCCTAGCCATGCTAGAGGAGATGAGGTCTATTATTGAGAACAGCACGTGGGAGCTATGTGACCTACCTCTTGGACATTGGCCGATCAGTCTCAAGTGGGTGTACAAGATTAAGAAGGACTCATAGGGAACCATAGTGTAGCATAAGGCACGTCTTGTCGCTAAAGGGTTCATGCAGTGCCAAGGTATAGACTATGAAGAAATCTTTGCACCTGTCGCCCGGATGGAGTCCGTGCGCCTGCTAATTGCACTTACGGCTCATAAGGGCTGGCAGGTGCACTACATGGATATTAAAATGGCATTCCTAAATGGCGACCTCAAGGAGGAGGTGTATGTCGTGCAGCCACCAAGTTTCATCAACGATAATAATGAACATAAGGTGCTTAGGCTCCGAAAAGCACTCTACAGTCTCTGTCAGGCACCAAGATCATGGAATGCTAAACTTGACAATAGCTTACAGTCCCTCGGGTTCGAGCAAAGCCCGTCAGAGCATGTTGTGTATACACGAGGAGCTGGTTCATCGCATCTGCTCGTGGGTGTATATGTGGACGACCTCATCATCATTGGCTCACATCCTCCAGAGATCGCCAAGTTCAAGGAGGAAATGATGAAGGTGTTCAAGATGAGTGATTTGGAATTATTTAGCTATTACCTCGGAATCGAGGTACACCAGGACAACGGCAACACCACACTGAGCCAGGCTTCCTATGCGCTCAGGATCGTGGAAAAGAGCAGAATAATGGACTGCAATCCGTGTCAAGTGCTGATGGAGACATGACTCAGGCTGAGCAAGACCGGCGGTGGTTCTCCTGTGGATGCCACTTTCTATCGGAGCATCGTGGGGAGTCTTCAGTATTTGGTTCACACTAGACCAGATATCTCTTATGTTGTAGGCTACATATATAGGTTTATGGAGGCACCAACCACCGAGCACCTCAAAGCAGTGAAACACGTACTCTAGTATATTGTCGGGACACTCAACTACGGTTGTTTCTATGCCAAGGGCGAAGAGGAGCTTCAGTTGACGGGGTATAGCGACTCCGACATGACGACAGACGTGGATAATAGCAAGAGCACTACAAGGGTGCTATTTTTCCTCGGATGAAGCTCAGTCAGCTGGCAATCACAGAAATAGAAGGTGGTGGTTCTATCCTCATGTACGGCCGAATACATCGCAGCAACCACCGCAGCGTGTCAAGGTATATGGCTTGTACGTTTGCTCGGTGATCTGATGAATAAGGAGCCTAGCCGTCTAAGTCTCAAGGTGGATAACAAGTCAGTGATTTCTCTTTGTAAGAACCCTATCTTCCACGATTAAAGCAAGCACATAACACACGTTATCATTTTATTCATGAGTGTGTGGAAGAAGGAAAGATCGAGGTCGAGTACATCAGCATGAATGATCAACTCGCTAACATTCTTATAAAACCACTAGGGCGTATCAAATTTCAGGAGTTGTGAGCCAAGATTAGCCTAGTCCAGGTCAGCAAGAAAAAGAAGCCATAAAATTAAGGGGTGATTTGTGGAACTAATCTTGTGGTGTTTAAATTGATCGTGTCAGGGTTATTTTTTGTAGACATTTTTTTATAGTAAGTCCGACCATAGTATGATTTATGGCCGGATCATGGCATGGCGTGATTAGTTTCTTTTCACATATTAGTTTCTTTTCATGTACAGCTAAAACTTCTATGTAAATGCTTCCCGCTCTTGTATATAAACAACAGAAGATATAGAACAGAAAAGTCACATTATAGAGTTTAAACGACACAAAAGTTTCTTCTCGTGTTCTTTTTGTCAGTTCTTGAGTTCCAGATTGTTTGCGTGTGTTATGTATCGGCTTAGTGCCAACAAGAGTACCACGCATGCAATTTACACATGAAATTCCAATTACCAGAATGTCAGTTTCTTGCTTGCTTCTCTCCGATCAGTATATATGTTGGAAGTAATGCTTACGCATTCAGGTCAAAGAAAATGCATTTTGTGTATTACACTACGCAGTAATGTTGAAGAGATATTGCATTCCAATCTCCAAGACCATAGTCTATCTTAAACAAATTTACATATATATACTACGTACATACAATAACATAACACCGATCTCTTATTCATTAGTAGCTCACCCTTTGATTTAGCCGTGGCCTAAACAAAGGATGCGAAAGAACGCAACGCGATAACAGAACCAAACCATCACTGATCATCTTCCCTCCAGCTAGCTCATGATCACCCAACCCATGCACAGCCATATGCATGCATGCTAGATCAAACCGCGGCCGGGGCCGGGGCCGGCGTGGGCGGCACCTCGGTGCAGCCGGACTGGTTCCGGTGGAAGTTGGCGATGTAGATGCTCGCCTTGCTGTCCACGTCCCGCTCGCCGACGCACGGCCACCTGCCGTCTTCGTCGCTCGGCCACACCCTCACCGGCCTGCACCCGGTCTCCTCGTACGACCCGGAAGAGAAGCACCCTCCCATTGTATACGAGTCTTCTGTGTGTGTTTCTTCCTAGGTTCTTGACACACGCTACCTTGAGTGTGCAGGAGCTAGCTAGGAAGTAGGAAGGTGGTTGTTGCTTGGCTTCGAATGCCTGGTAAGGGGGCGCTATTTATAGCGAAGATGGCGAGGGAAGGAGCCCTGAAGCTTAGCTAGCTGCGCGATTCGAGTAGAATCTACGTACACGGTTATAGTTAGAAATTAGGCTCACATGAGTGTAACATCTATTTTTTATAATTTTAAGATATATATAATTTAGTATCATATTAACTATCTAAGTAGTGAGAAGATAATTTATAAAATATAGTCATTGCCACTCTTTAAAATATGTGACACACAGAATGAGGATGGTATGAGGAGAATTTTAACTAAACATGTGTGCGTGTATATTCACGTTAGGAAAATCATGTGACTTGCATGTGTTTTCACGTATTTTCACGTGAAAAATTGCGTGACTTATGATTTAACGTGTCACTTGGTAGACTAAATCCACCTTTAATCACAGCAATTATTAGTGAGTTATTGCAGAGTCCTTAAAAGTACATGAAGGCGTCTAGAAAAATAGCCTCCCAGAAAAATAGGGAAAGGGAAAGAGCAGGATCTACGAATTATTGTCGCAAAGAGAACCTACACGGGGTGTCAAATAATGTTTCTGTGTAGCATTACCTGCACGACCACTTGGCTTCTTCCTCGACGTTGACTAATTCCACGATTGCTCATTTCTACATTGCTTCTCTTTTCTCCATCAACTCCACCGTAAGTCGTTTGTGCAATCGATCAACTCTGTTATAAAATTATTCTTATGTATTTTCTAAATTTTAATGAATTGTGTGCTGTTAGGCTGTTAGTTTCATTTATGCATCATTAGTCTTTATTATATCTATCTTCTAGTAAAATTTAATATTAAAATATTGTTCACATTTTTAATATATACAAAAGATATGTGTAACGGAGATAGGGATACTGTATCCACAATGATGATATATATGATAGGGTGGGGATAGCACCAATTGAAGAGAAGCTTATCTAACATCGCTTGAGATTGTTTGGATATCTCCAACGGAGGTCTTCTGAGGCATGGTACATGTGGAATTTTAAGATTCCACATCATATGAGTACTCGCTCCAAAATCTGACAGGTGGCACGAATCTTGCTTGCATGCTAGCCAGGCATAATTTTTACCTTTAGCCAATGGCATCCACTTTCTCCTTTGACTGGCCGATCAGGGATCCTTTTAATCTTTTGGAATGTCACGAAAGAAATTATTTCATGTATTGATGTGCAGCTGAAGTGTAATACAGATATTACACTGTAAAAATCTCAATTGCCAAAAGGATTGTTCAGGCTTCTACTACAGTTGCTTCCTGAGCAAATCTAGCTGTGCAACAGTGCATTCTTCTTCAGATTTGAAATGTCATGAATATATAACTGCTAATCATAGGAGCAAAATCCCAGTTGAGCTCACAGTAGTGACTTGTGCATCATCAGGTAGAACATTGCTGAAAGTAAATTCAGATAGGGAAGGGAGGGAGCAGCTGTTCAGATACGGATGCTTGTGACGATATGCCAGCATCTTAGGGTCACTAATACGTTCAGTCATTTCAGGGCCATTTTTATAATCAGACTTGGACAAGATTTGGTGTACCTCTTTACCTCAGAACGAAAAGTACAGCTTCCTGTTTAGAAGAACCTCAGGGGATGCCTTGATTGATTGATTGATGAGGCGCTGCCCTGGCTGCTTATAAAGGATACAAATATGCACCTGAAACGGGCATGTTTCCGAGCGGCGCGAGGTATCGTCACCGAGGAGAACACAATACGTATACGAGACTACGAGACCAATTCCGTCTCGTATCCAGACATGCGATCGGAACGTGCAACTAGATTAGAAGCTAACAAGATGGACCTATGTATGCATGAAGAATAAAGAAAAGAGAGGGAGGGAGGGAGTGTTCTCAGGGAAGAAAAATCAAGGTGTGCTGCTGCATCACGTAACTAGCAGGAGGCAAGGACCAGTGGGTCCCACCGAGGTATCAACATTGTGGACAGCAAGAGTGATGTGTTGTGCATGATCACGAAGGAAGTCAACAAAAAGTTCTAACATTTGGTATCAAAGCTTGTTGATCTTGGTGTTACCTGAAGAATATGAACGAGAAAGCGAAGACCCAGGGTAGGCTAATCTCCCTCCAGTACTCTGTCCTGACGACCGATAATTACCCGGTGTGGGCAATGAAGATGAAGGCATAAGGAGTCTGGGGTGTAGTCGATCCGAAGGGGAAGGATAAGGAGCTGGAAAACAAGGTGTATCAGGCGGTTTTGGCTATCATCTACCAAGCGGTGCCAGACTCGATGATACTTCAGCTCGTCGGGATGGAGACGGCATGAGAGGCATGGGAGACGCTTCAGAAGATGCACGAGAGTGTTGATCGTGTGAAGGAGGTGCGGCTCCAAAATTTACGGAGTGAGTTCGAGAATCTCCAGATGGGAGAGACCTAGTCGGTGGACGAGTTTGCCGGTAAGTTGACTTCGCTATACAATCAGATGATTTCCCTTGGTGATAAGATGGAGGAATCTATAGCAGTGAAGAAGTACATGTGTGTGCTACCAGAAAAGTATGTACCTGTCGTCACCACGCCCATATACTCTCCTGACTTAGAGAAAAAGAAGATCGAGGAAATCACCAGCTCTCTCAAGGCACACGAGGGGTTACTGAAAGGGTATCAGTCTCTTACTGAGCAAAAGTTTCAATCTCATAATCAGCAGGTATTGCTGATAAAGAGAGATACAAGGAGCAGTGGCTCATCAAGCAGTCGCGGGCGATGGCATGAGTGAGGTGGCCAGAGTGGTCGAGGCGGCAGAGGTGGCCGTAGAGATAACGCCTGACAAGGCGGTGGTGACAGATCCCGTGATAAGTCATATATCAAGTGTTTTGAATATGGCGAATACGGGCACTACGCGTCACGGCACATAAAGTGTTTCAACTGCAACGAGTATGGGCATTATGCTTCATATTGCCAAAGTAAAAGGAAGAACGGGGAAGTAAACCTCGTCCAAGGCGAAGTAGAAGATGACGATCCAATACTACTTCTCTCTTCATATGTTGAAAAGGCACCGGCCATGGTGATACTAAACGAAGAGAACGTAGTTCCAAAACCACGTACGAAGGAAGACAACCACGATCACTCGGATCAGTGGTATTTGAATAATGGAGCAAGCAATCACATGACGTGAGATCGCTCCATGTTCCATGAGCTCGACGAGAAGGTTTGGGGTAAGATCAAGTTTTGCGATGGCTCCATAGTAGAGATAAGAGGCAAAGGGACGATGATGTTGCAATGCAAGAATGGAGATAAGAAGTTGTTGACAGGGATTTACTATATACCAAGTCTGTACAACAACATACTTAGTCTCGGATAAATGACAAAAAAAAGGGTGTAGAGTGGTGCTGTAGGATGATTTCTTGCATGTCTATACCAAGAACAATGATTTGTTAATGAAGATGAAAAGATCTTGAGATCGGTTGTACAAAATTTTTTTGAAAACTTTTAAGTAGGTTTGTCTAAAGATCAGCGTGAAAGAGTCAGGAGATGGCGGGATCTAAGAACGAGACTCACTGAGCGTAGATAGGGGCAGTCAAACAGGGCATGCAGAAGGCCAAGATGGCGGGACCCAGGTGCGGCATGTGCACGCTCAGGGGGTGCGCATGGAGAGCGGCTCGGGTGTACAAGGTCGGCCCTAGGGCTAGAGCAGGTGTATGCGAATTGAAGATAGCACGCATACAGCTGCGGACGGTGGATTTCGTGCGGGCAGTAGGCTCTCAGGAGGAAAAAGTGCACAAGTTCCAAGAGAAAGACTTATAGTACAAGTTGGTGCAATTTTTTTGTAGTTTTGCAGAATGAACGCGGTCAGCATTGGAGACAGGACGTATGAGCGCGGGAGTAAGAGGTGGTGTAGCCTCAGCTAAGATGTGTATGAAAAGCAGACAGATTTGGTCCCAAGAGAGTGGAGCAGGAGGCTTTGGTAACGGCGAAGCCAAGGCGGCTGTGGGAGCAGGTGCTCCAACCCAGGCAGACGTGCAAGAAAGGATGGACTCAGTTCAGGTGCAAGAAAGAGAGAAAATCGACGTGATCAAGACGGAGAAATAAGATTACGGGGGTGATTGTTAGAAGTTAATCTTGTTTACGTATTTGAGTTGTATACGTATACGCATGCTTGCCGTATACGTAGAAGTCGAGTCCGTATTAGAGTCGGTTTGCCGTATACATGCGTATAAGAGATGTATTACATCGGAGTCCGTTTGCATGCATGGATGTCGTTTCCGTGTCTAAGTAGATGTAACTAGTATATAAGCATGAGCATTGCAACGGGAGAAGATAACAAGAAAAAGAAGCAATACAAGCTGTATCAGAGCAATGCCTTGTAAGAGTATGCATGAAGGATAAAGAAAAGAGAGAGGGAGGGAGGAAAGTGTTCCCTGGGAAGAAAAATCAAGGTGTGCTGCTGCATCACGTAACTAGCAGGAGGCAAGGACCAGTGGGTCCCACCAAGGTGTCAACGCTGTGGACAGCAAGAGCGCTGTGCTGTGCATGATCATAAAGAAAATCAACGAAAAGTTCTAACACTATGCTCAGGGGCGGACTCACAGCTTGATTAGTGGGGGCCTTGGCCCCCAGTCAATTTCATTAATCACGTATACCTCTTAGATTTAATTCATATGGGCCCCCAGTCCGCAACTCAGCAGGCCCCCAGTCCAAAAATTCAAAAAGGATTTGTTGGATACAATCACTAATGAAGTTATTGTTGATCGATTCCATAATATGAAATTTCATTGGGAAGAATGTACAGTATGTACTGAAATCTTATTCTTTTCTTTGAAATGTTTATCTATCTTCGTCATCGTCAATATTTATATGCATTTGTACTAACCTATATATTTTCTCTACAGGTAATAATATTATTTGGAAGACATATATCTCTATTTTATGATATTGTACTATCTCAAACTCATTTTGTGCGGAAACATCAAAGGTCAGTTCACTTAGTATATGAGTTTGGAAGTTATCATGTTAGCATAATTTCTATAATACATATGCATGCCCCCACTCAATTTTAATCCTAGGTCCGCCGCTGACTATGCTGTCTAAATATTCCAATCACCCAAAGATATCACCTAGCACATTGCACAGTGCAGTACATGTAATGCGCGCTTCACTTTTAGCCCTTTGTCTCATTACTTAATTTAGTCCCTGCCGTACATGTAATGCGCGCTTGCTGTAATCATAATGTCGATCGATCGTAATAACGAAATTTAGGCAGAATCTTAATGATGGGCGGAGGTCCAGAGTTGTTAGGTGTAAGCTACTCATTTAGATATGTAGATATGTTCATGTCCTAATCTCTGTTAGATTAATTGGATTTTCCATGCAGTAAAGCTGAACCATTTGTTTGTCTTTGTGTCCAGTTGGCATTGGAAGGGGTAGCTAGCGATGAATCTTGGCATAGGAGAGTTCACGGCTTCCAAAGAAAGATAGCAATCATAGAAAAAAGAGAGATCAAGATATTTCCCATCTTTACAGCTGAGATTTTTAATAAGGCAAAGTATTTACCCTTTGATCAAACTAGTACTAATTTATCACCTCCTTTTCTTCTGTGTGTGCCAAGCAAACGAAGAATAATAGAATCTTACAAATGGTAGTAACTACTTACAGAACCTAGAAAGCAAATGATATCTCTATTTAGAGGACATGGAAAGCAAGAATATCTCAGTTTCACAGTGCGTCGCAGATATGCAATTCTATGAGAAAAACACTATGCAAAAGTTAGTGATCTGTCTCATCAAGTAAATTTAATCAACTGCCAGATTTAGTAAATTTTAATCTACTTTAAGATTTATTTTGATCTAATAGTTTGCTAGTACTTCAACAGTAGTTGTTGCAATGCAACCTAGTTATATAGACGATATCTAATATGTAGGCAGGCAACATAGATTTTGACTGGCATCATCACAAAAGTAAAATAATATAAGTCGTTTTTCAAACAGATATATCATCAAGTGGTTTAATGGATCGGCTTTTCCTAAATGAGTGATTTGACGGAAGTTGAATAACATTATACCTTATCAACCATGTTTGTTGCAAGAAGATTGCCTTTATGAATAAAGCACCCTCAGACAAACGGCTCGCTAGTCTAGTGCGGACAATGCAAAGGAATATGAGAAAAAACGGAACGCAAAAACTAAAAAAATTCACTACGTGACAAAAGTGCTATAGTATTTTCGTCGCTGCTACAGTGTTTCGGTCGCTCAATAGTGTTTCCGTCTCCATTCTGATCGCTGCCAAAAGAGAGTTAGGCAATGGGCCTTTTCCGTCTTCCAATTACCTTCAGAGCTTCACTTCTCCCTGCCCTGGAAAAGCTTCGTTTCTTTGCATTTTTATCCCCTCCTGATCATGACATCTAGTTTGTAGCAAGTTTAAGCTTGAGACGGTATAGGGCCTATTATATTCCCCAGTGTGTATAGTTTAGATGCACAGAACATGAAGCGAATAAATTGTCTTTGCATGTTAGTTGCCTAATAGTGATGTTTCTGCCGACACATTGAATCGTCGCTTTGCGCCAGTTGCTCGGAATCATCTATATATAGCATTGCATGTCATAGCTTCATAGCATTGCATGTCATAGCTTCATAGCATTAAACTGCTCAGATTCATGAACTATAGCATTGCATGTCATAGCTTCATAGCACTCACTAGTGGCTGATCGTGAAGGAAAAGGAATGAAAGGGAAAGCTCATCCTGCCCCCAATAGGGAATTTTTTCGGAGTGCGAGGAAAGAAAGGATGAGAGTTTAGAGAGAGTTTACAGTTTGTCGGGAAAAGTTGAATCTTATAGGTCACCTTTGGTTGTAGGAGGCTAGATTCCAAGTGATCGCTTCTCAAACATGCTTCTTACTGCGAAAAGGACATGACAAGCAGGTAACCATTTCAGGCAGAAATTGCTAAGTCAGGTGTATGACGAAAATATGACCTTCCACTATAGCTACTTTGTGACATGGCATAACTAGCTCTTGCATAAGGTTGGGGATTGAAATTGCTCTGTCTAAATCTACATTATCAAAATGCCTAGGAACGAGAGATTTATGAGAATATTTCAGCTCTTGCATATTGTGGGACTTTGGCTGCATTAGACCGCAAATTTTGAAGGCAGATGCATGATACAGCCGACGATGGAGAGCACGGCTGAGCCCACTGTGAGGTACTGCAGTTAAGTGTACATCATAGCTAACTTCGAAATAAAATCCAAACTTTATTACAAAATAGTGTTTTAGCAGCCGGGTCTTACAGCGAGGCAGCGGCCCTTACATTACATAAAACAAAAGGGCACCACAGGCAGGCCTGAGTGTAGAATAACCCTTAAAACCAAATATCAACTTCGTCATACGTTCCTTCATCTTCGACTTCGTATTCTTGCGATGCGTTGTCTGTTTATGTTATTTGCAAGTGTGAGTATAAACTACCGTACTCAGCAAGTTACATGGGTAAACGCTAAATAAATATATGTTTATTCTTGAGTGTGTAGAAGAAGGAAAGATCGACGTCGAGCTCATCAGCATGAATGATCAACTTGCTAACATTCTTACAAAACCACTAGGGCGCATCAAATTTCAGGAGTTGCGAGCCAAGATTAGCCTAATCCAAGTCAGTAAAAAAAGCCACAAGATTAGGGGGTGATTTGTTGAACTAATCTTGTGGTGTTTGAATTGATCAAGGTAAAGTTATTTTTTGTAGACTTTTTTTGTAGTAAGTCCATTCATAGTATGATTTGTGGCCGGATCATGGCATGGTGTGATTAGTTTTTTTCATGTATTAGATTCTTTTCATGTGCGGCCAAAACTTCTATGTAAATGTTTCCCTCTCTTGTGTATAAATAGTAGAAGATATAGAAAAGCAAAGTCACAATAGAGAGTTCAAGCGACGCAAAAGTTTTTTCTCATGTTCTCATTGCAGTTCTTGAGTTCTAGGTTATTAACGTGTGTTGTGTATCAATTTAGTGCTAACAAGAGTACCACGCATGCAATTTACACATGAAATTCCAATTACCAGAATGTTAGTTTCTTGCTTACTTCTCTCCGATCCGTATATATGTTGGAAGTAACGCTTACGCATTCAGGTCAAAGAAAATGCATATTGTGTATTACACTACGACTTGACAGTAATGTTGAAGAGATATTGCATTCCAATCTCCAAGACCACAGTCTATCTTAAACAAATTTACATATATGTATACTACGTACATACACTAGTATAACACCGATCTCTTATTCGTTAGTAGCTCACCCTTAAGATTTAGCCGTGGCCTAAACAAATTAAGGAAGCGAAAGAACGCAACGCGATAACAGAACCAAACCATTACCGATCATCTTCCCTCCAGCTAGCTCATGATCACCCAACCCATGCACAGCCATATGCATGCATGCTCGATCAAGCCGCGGCCGGGGCCGGGGCCGGCGTGGGCGGCACCTCGGTGCAGCCGGACTGGTTCCGGTGGAAGTTGGCGATGTAGATCCCCGCCTTCCTATCCACGCCCCGCCGCGACGCACGCCACCGCCGCCCTCGCCGCCGCCACACCTCTGCGGCCGCACCCGGTCTCCTCGTACGACCCGGAAGAGAAGCACCCTCCCATTGTTTACTAGCTAGGTTCGTGACACACGCTACTTTGAGTGTGCAGGAGCTAGCTAGGAAGTAGGAAGGTTGTTGTTGCTTGGCTTCGAATGCCTGGCAAGGGGGGCGCTATTTATAGCGGAGATGGCGAGGGAAGGAGCCCCTGAAGCTTAGCTAGGTGTGCGATTCGAGTAGAATCTACGTACACGGTTATAGTTAGAAATTAGGCTCACACGAATGTAAGGTCTATTTTCTATAATTTTAAGATTTATATAGTTTAGTTTCATATTAACTATCTAAATAGTGAAAAGATAATTTATAAAATAGAGTCATTGTCAGTCATTAAAACATATGACATATGGAATGGAAATAGTATGAGGAGAATTTTGATTAAACACACGCGTGCGTATATTCACGTAAGGAAAATCGTGTGACTTGTGTGCGTTTTTGCATATTTTAATGTGAAAAATCACGTGATTTATGACTTAACGTGCTACTTGGTAGACTAAGTCCACCTTTAATCATAGCAATTACTAATGAGTTATTACAGAGTCCTTAAAAGTACCTGAAGACGTCCAGAAAAATAGGGAAGTGGGAAGAGCGGGATCTACGAATTATTGTCGCAAAGAGAACCTGTACGAAACGACAATAATGTTTTTGCATAGCGTTACCTGCACGACCACTTGACTTCTTCCTCGACGTCGACTAATTCCACGGCTACTCATTTCTACGTTGCTTCTCTTTTCTCTATCAACCCCATCGTAAGTCGTTCACGCGATCGATTAACTTTGTTATAATATTATTTTTATGTATTTTCTGAATTATAATGAGTTCTGGAACTCATTTCTTATGTATTATTCAGGTAATGGAGCGGCCGTTCAAATGAGAGCATCCGAATTCCGCTCAAATGAGAGCTTCTGAGTTCTTACCAATAATCTTTTCCTGATCTTCCAGTTGTGGGAATTTTGTTGAGGGAAGATTACTGAATGACAACATTCACTTGTGTTAATCCGGGGAGAAAAATGTTTCTGAAGACAGTCCTCGAAACCCATCATATGAGGACCCGCTTCAAAATCTGACAGGTGTCCGCACGAATCTTGCTTTCCCGGCATACTAGCCAGGCATAATTTTTACCCTTAGGGCATCTCCAATGGTCCTAACTAGCAACTAACTAGGAGACTTTCATATCATCAACCAACTAGCAAGCATACAAATGACTGTCTATATGTGGTAGCTATTTGTATTTTCAATGCTTGCATGCGCATGAAGAAAATAGGGATGAACTACGCATTATCTTTGTGCCTTTTGTGTGGTAGGTATATAAAAGAAAACAGTAAACATCTCAAGTAACTGATAATACAATTAGATGCAGTTGTGCCAACTGCTAGCAAATACCATCATGTCCACAACGACATTGACACGGTTTTGAACAAAATAAGAAGTCCATATGTTTCTACATAATTAACTACTAAATATAATTCAGGCCATGTATATTTATTTCAAGCCACAAAACATTCTAAACAACCATTTTAATTCTTTGAGGAAGAACCACCAAAAGCACAAAGTCATCTCACAAACAGCTTCTCCTTCATAGCCAGCCTATGAACAGTTCCTGAAACAAAAAAAAGAAAAATGGTAAGTCAGGTTATTCAATATATTAACAAGAAAAACAATTCTAGGAAAGAGCTTACATGAGCTTATTATGAAAAAATTGACTAGTTATTTTCCCTAGTGCCAAAACGTTGCCAAATGTGTTCAATTAAATCTTCTTTCAGTTGGGTATGGACTGATTGAGCACGGATAGCAGAATTTCTACGTCGAACATCATCGAAGCATGGATTACTGTTAGAGGCCTTTTGCACTTCTGGAGGTAGAACAATTGATGTGCCAGGGACAACATTCAAGTCAATAGGCTCCTTAGCCATTTCTCCCTCATCTTCCACTATCATGTTGTGGAGAATGACACAAGCTTTCATAATTTGTTGAATAATCTTTATGCTCCAAGATCGTGCTGGACGACGCACGATGTTAAAGCGAGTTTGTAGAATCCCAAAAGCACGCTCCACATCTTTCCTTGCACCTTCTTGTTCACTTGCATACAGCTTGTGCTTCTGTAGTTGAGGTGAATTTATAGACTTCACAAATGCTGCCCATACTGGGTAAATTCCATCGGCAAGGTAATAGCCAGTGTTATATTGCTTGCCGTTGACAGAAAACTGAACCCGGGGAGCTTCACCCTTTATCGCTTCAAGAAACAAAGGGGACTGATTGAGCATGTTGAAGTCATTGTTCGACCCAGCAACACCAAAGAATGCATGCCAAATATGGAGGTCATATGAAGCTACTGCTTCGAGGATGATGGTTGGGACTCCATAGCGACCGGTGGTATATTGCCCCTTCCATGCTGTTGGACAATTTTCCCACCGCCAGTGCATGCAGTCAATGCTACCTAACATTCCAGGGAATCCACGAGACTCTCCGACTTGGAGCAAATGCTCCATGTCTTCAGCTGTGGGGCGTCGCAGGTATTCAACACTAAATACATCGATCACCCCTTGCACAAAGTATTCCAAGCACTCCACAGCACAGGTGCTCTCGCAACCTTCAAGTACTCATCAAGCATGTCAGCTGCAGTCCCATATGCAAGCATACGGATTGCTGCTGTGCACTTCTGCAATGGTGAGAGCCCTAGGCGATTAGTACAGTCTACCCTTTGAGTAAAATAGGGAGACCAACTACCTAGGGCATCCACTATGCGTAAAAAAACATGTCTTCTCATCCGAAATCTTCTACGGAACATTGCATCAGAATATATAGGATCTTCAGCAAAGTAATCAGCCACAAGTTGTTGATGAGCACCTTCACGGTTCCTGTTGATGTACTTTCTTGGACCACTTCGACGACTAGATGATCCACCTTCCAACCTGGCCTTAATCTTCGCATCAATCCGCCCAGCAAAAGAGTCAAGGACATGTTGCTCGGCCATGAACTCTTCTAAGGTGTATATCTCAGCTGGGTCAATAGAATCATCGGACTGATCCGACATATTTGGAGACAAGTATATATAGACAAGTGCAATATACACCGTGCAATATTCGGACTGATCCAACACTGGACTGGACTGGACTGGTATATATAGACTGGACTGGACTAGACAAGTGCAATATATAGATGCAGTGAGCCGGCGGTTGTATTGGTATATATAGACTGGACTGGACTGGACTGGCAGAAAGGAATATATATAGACTTGACTGATTGTATTGGTATTGTAACTGGACTGTATTAGTAATGTAACTTGACTGTATTGCATGATAATTCACAGTGCATTTATACTACATGTTGACTGATTGTATTGAATGTTATCATGTAACTGGACTAGAATTCTGTAGCTACTTCAAAGTGAGCATCAATGTAGCTACTTCAAAGTAATCACAGTCAAAGTGAGCATCAATGTAACTGGACTAGAATTCTGTAGCTACTTCAAAGTGAATTTATACTGCATATTCACAGTGCATTTATACTACATGTGGATGAAGCAAAAAAAAACAAGCAACAAGACAAGCAAAGTACCTTATCATAAATATAGAGCCACTGATTTAGTGTGACGTGCTAGTTTTCTTGCTCTATCCTCTTGCACCATAGTTAATAGAACAAACATGTGACAACAGAACTCAACAAGGAATTTACTAGAGCGGCAATGCAATGTAGCAATAACCAGAACATGTATCTAGGATGGCTAATTTGCATGTCCTAATATAAGTTATACAGACACAAAAAAAAACTGCTTTTGGATGCAACCATGATAGCATACTATTGATAGCAAACCAAAATATCAATCTGGATGAAGCAAAATACAGCAACCAGCCGAGCAAGATGAAGCAAAATACAGCAACCAGCCGAGCAAGATGAAGCAAAATACATGGCTTAAGCAGAAACCAGCCGAGCCAATCACATGCTCAAAAAGGAGTTGATAATGCAAACCTTAGTTAGTGTTGCCAACCAATTTGTCCCTTAGAATCTTCAGGCCAATCACATGCTCAGCTCTGATCTCCTCCGTCATCTCCGTAGTGTCCATACTCATGAGTTTCTGATATGATTCCAGCAAAACAGCCTCCCTCCTAAGCCTTGCCGCTTCAACCTTTGCATCAGAAATGCGATGCTGGGTCTCTAAGAAGTCTTCCTGTCGTTTTTTTGCTGCAGCTTGAATATCCATGTATTTCTTTAAATCTTCATTTAAATCAAGCCATCATCCTTAGCTCTACCTTTACCATTGCGCTGTTTCTTAGCTTCTTTTGTCCCTATCGGACGTTCCTTTTCTCCTACATCTCCAGAGATGTCCACTATCTCATCTCCATCATCCAACCTTCTTTTGTTTGATTTATCAAGGTCCTCCGAGACTGCGAGCCACTTGGGTTCATCACGAAGAACCTTCCAACAGTGCAAAACTGTGAACGGACCTTCTTTAGGATAGTCATCCAAATAAAACTGCACAGCTGTGTCTCTCAGCTGGTCATCTGACTGTCCGCTAGCATAGATTGAGGTAACCTTCTTCCAAGAGGCACAGAAAAATCCCACCCATCTCTTAATTTTCTGCCAACGATCTTTCAGATGTTTTGCCTCTCTTCTCCTATTTGTAGGTGTAGTGCTATTGTATAGTTCAGATACATCACCCCAGTAGCTCTCATTTTTCTTGCAGTTCCCATTGATCGAGTCATTTGAGTGATACAACCATGCACTCACCTACATTTAGTGTTAAAGATTAGTTGTAGGTTTAAATATTGATGATAGGCATCAATCAGTACCAAAATCAAACTTTTACTTACCAGCCTCAAGTCTTCATCTGGTTCAAATACAAGATGCTTTGCAGTCCTAACATCGCCATCATCTTGCCTTTTGGTTTTGCCTTTTGGTCTTTCTTTAGCATGTTGGATGCCTGATTCACTACTTGTTGGTGCCGATTGTAACTCATTGCCCACAGGTGGCCATAGTGCTGGGAACGGAACATGAGGAATGAATTGCTGCTGACCAGTTTGGAAATAGCTCATAAAACCACCAGGCGGGTAGTAATCCATAGCACTGAAAAAATCAAGCTAACTATGAAGAAATACACTAACTGAGAAGCTAACTATGTGAAAAACTTGTGAAGACTAACTGTGTACATGATGTAATTCTAGCTTTATCTTAAATTTCAATATATGCATACACATAGAGCTAGCTTCAAGCAAAGAAAAATATTGTTGCCTGCACATGGAGCTAGATGGATACAAAGCAAGCCATGAGCTGAAACAAAGCAATTACATATCAAGCCCTAATTACCACCCAGAGCTAGAAGCAAATCTACTCCAATTCTCCAAACAACTTACATATCAAATATCAAAACCTATAATCTAAACATTGAACAAAGGGAAACATTTCAGAGAAATTTGAGGGGGGTTGTTCATTAACTGAAATTATATGCTGAAATTATTGGTGTTCATTGTTGTTCAGAGAACATTGTTGTTCATTGTTGTTCAGAGAACACCCATCCACATTGTGTTCATTAACTGAAATTATATGCTGATACATGATGATAATGTAACAAATACGAAATCTATGAAGGGAGATTTACAGAACAAAACAAAACTAACCTATTTGGGGATTTCGTGCCTGACGGAGTGGCTTGTGGCAAAGGTCCAGGCCACCAAGCTGCAAAGAAGTGCTACCATTAGTTGAGATGAGAACAGGCAGCAAGGGAGCAGCAAGAACACCAAGTCACGATGTTACCTGGTTGACCTCCTGGAGGCGGAACCCCATCACCAGAATGAACTGTGGCGTCAGATAACCAAGGAGTAGGCGCAGGTCCAGCATGAAGCGGCGTCGGAGCCATGTCTCGCTTGGTCCGACGGCTCATCAGAGGATTAGGGTTAGGGTTGGCGCGCGAAGCAGGCAGGGAGGGAGGAGTTGGCGCGCGGGGATGAAGTAGGCGGGGAGGGAGGGGCGGGGAGGGAGGACGCGCGCGGGAGGGGGCGGGAGGGAGGACGCGCGGGAAGGGGGCGGGAGGAGGACGCGCGGGAAGGGGGCGGGAGGAGGACGCGCGGGGGGGGCGGGCGGGGAGGAGGACGCGCGCGGGGGAGGGGCGGGAGGAGGACGCGCGCGGGGAGGGGCGGACGGGGAGGGAGGAGCGCGCGCAGGAGAGGAGGACGCGCATGAGCGGATCTGATGCGCGTGAAGAAGAGCCGGCGATTAGTTCGAGCAGGCGATAAGGCCGGCGCTTGTCCTCTCGATTTTTGAGCGAGACGGGCGACGGGAGAGTCGCCGGCTCGATTTTTTATTCACATCCTCTTTCATCTACATAGGATACATGCTGACATATACATTCTAATAGCCAACTGACTCATCCCATTGGAGATGCCCTTAGCGTAGCCAATGGCAACGACCCGCTCCAAAATCTGACAGGTGGCCGCACGAATCTTGCTTTCCCGGCATACTAGCCAGGCATAATTTTTACCTTTAATAGCCAATGGCAACCACTCTCTCCTTTGTTTGGCCGATCAGGGATCATTTTAATCTTTTGGAATGTCAGGAAAGAAATTATTTCATGTATTGATGTGCAGCTGAAGTGTAATACAGATATTACACTGTAAAATCTCAATTGCCAAAAGGATTCTTCAGGCTTCTACTACAGTTGCTTCCTGAGCAAATCTAGCTGTGCAACAGTGAATTCTTCCTCAGATTTGAAATGTCATGAATATATAACTGCTAATCATAGGAGCAAAATCCCAGTTGAGCTCCCACAGTAGTGGTGCATCATCAGGTAGAACATTGCTGAAAGTAAATTCAGATAAGGGAGGGAGGGAGCAGCTGTTCAGATACGGATGTTTATGACGATAAGCCAGCATCTTAGGGTCACTAATACGTTCAGTCATTTCAGGGCCATTTTTATAATCAGACTTGGCCAAGATTTGGTCTACCTCTTTACTTCTCAACCAACAGTACAGCTTCCTGTTTAGAAGAACCTCAGGGGAACAAATCTGATTAGCACGCAATTCTGCGATCCCGAACCAACAATCAAAATTCCAAAAAATACTGAAAAAAAAGGTGGCGTTCACAATAATCCAATTCTCTACCATGTTCGGTGCCTAACAAGTAGACAGGCAGAAGTTTCGGAAAATTATTCCCACTCCCTTCAGCTGTATGTATTCTGTATAGTATGATTCAATATTACTGACTACTGAGAAGGACCAGTCAAAAAGGGAACTATGCTGTGTAAATATTTCAATCACCCAAAGATATCACCTAGTACATTGCACAGTGCGGCTGTGCCGCCTACAAGTCACAGTCTCCTACTGCCTTCCACAGCTGGGTTTGCCTGGTTCAGATGAGCAGGGAAGCTGCAAAATCCCTTCACTTTTAACCCTTTGTCTCATTACTTAATTTAGTCCCTGCCGTACATGTATGCGCGCTTGCTGTAATCATAATGTCGATCGATCGTAATAACGAAATTTAGGCAGAATCTTAATGATGGGCGGAGGTCCAGAGTTGTTAGGTGTAAGCTACGCATTTAGATATGTAGATATGTTCATGTCCTAATCTCTGTTAGATTAATTGGATTTTCCATGCAGTAAAGCTGAACCATTTGTATGTCTTTGTGTCCAGTTGGCATTGGAAGGGGTAGCTAGCGATGAATCTTGGCATAGGAGAGTTCACGGCTTCCAAAGAAAGATAGCAATCATAGAAAAAAGAGAGATCAAGATATTTCCCATCTTTACAGCTGAGATTTTTAATAAGGCAAAGTATTTACCCTTTGATCAAACTAGTACTAATTTATCACCTCCTTTTCTTCTGTGTGTGCCAAGCAAACGAAGAATAATAGAATCTTACAAATGGTAGTAACTACTTACAGAACCTAGAAAGCAAGTGATATCTCTATTTAGAGGACATGGAAAGCAAGAATATCTCAGTTTCATAGCGCGGCGCAGATGTGCAGTTCTATGAGAAAAACATTGTGCAAGAGTTAGTGATCTGTCTCATGAAGTAAATTTAATCAACTGCCAGATTTAGTAAATTTTAATCTACTTTAAGATTTATTTTGATCTAATAGTTTGCTAGTACTTCAACAGTAGTTGTTGCAATGCAACCTTGTTATATAGACGATATCTAATATGTAGGCAGGCAACATAGATTTTGACTGGCATCATCACAAAAGTAAAATAATATAAGTCGTTTTTCAAACAGATATATCATCAAGTGGTTTAATGGATCGGCTTTTCCTAAATGAGTGATTTGACGGAAGTTGAATAACATTATACCTTATCAACCATGTTTGTTGCAAGAAGATTGCCTTTATGAATAAAGCACCCTCAGACAAACGGCTCGCTAGTCTAGTGCGGACAATGCAAAGGAATATGAGAAAAAAAACGGAACGCAAAAAAACCAAAAAAAAATTCACTACGTGACAAAAGTGCTATAGTATTTTCGTCGCTGCTACAGTGTTTCGGTCGCTCAATAGTGTTTCCGTCTCCATTCTGATCGCTGCCAAAAGAGAGTTAGGCAATGGGCCTTTTCCGTCTTCCAATTACCTTCAGAGCTTCACTTCTACCTGCCCTGGAAAAGCTTCGTTTCTTTGCATTTTTATCCCCTCCTGATCATGACATCTAGTTTGTAGCAAGTTTAAGCTTGAGACGGTATAGGGCCTATTATATTCCCCAGTGTGTATAGTTTAGATGCACAGAACATGAAGCGAATAAATTGTCTTTGCATGTTAGTTGCCTAATAGTGATGTTTCTGCCGACACATTGAATCCTCATGTATGTGAGCGTGGCTGCTAAAATCTGTGATCTCAATTTCAAAATAAACTTGGACGATTGCTGCACAGCAGGAGGCTGCAACCATGTTCAGAAAAGCAACTCGATTGATACGGAGTTCTTCAGATTTTTAATGGTTTGCTGCACAACAGGAAGCTGTAACCTAGTTCAGAAATGCAAAACATTATCCGAATGCAAATCAACACGCCTGGCATCAGTTCCTACCATGCCACTGAAGCAGTCATCAACACATCTAAGACAGCTACAGTTACTGGATAAGATAACACAGGATATGGTAGGGGCAGCAAGAGCCAGATATTTAGCCCAGTTTTAGAAGTGTGCATCTCATATCATACATGCAACAAGTCAACTGACGATCAATAAATATCGGTTGATAACTCAAGAGTGCCAATCAACAGTACAAAACTAGTTAAAATTTACACCACTGTTACTTGCCTAACCTTGAGGCATCACCATTTCATAGAAAATGCTTTAAAAGCATCACAAGCAATGTTTACAGAAGCATCACCATCTCAGAAAATGAATGTTTGCACAGATTATCTCTTACAGATTGTAAGGAAGATTCTTCTCAGATCAGTTAAACAACAGTTCGGTACTTTGGTAGCTGCAGAAAGAAAATTGAGCTCTGATGGACAAAGCAGCACCGTGTCTCTTTTGCCAATATCCCAATAAGACCCCATCAGTAGACACGTGTCGCCAATTTATTTAAGTCCATGAGGAGTTTGATAAGCACTGCCAGCATTAGTTGCTGCTTGCCCAGATCCATAGGCCAGAGGCTGTGCGGCCAACCCATAGGGTGACACCCCCTGTGCTGGGGCAAAGGGAGATGGTGCCTCCAGATTTCGAAGAGTCATAGCCACTGGATTTTGAAGAACGAGAAGTGTCATATGTATTGCCTCTTGATGGATCAAATTCAGAACGAGGAGCACCCCCAGCTGGGCTTCCGCTTAAAGGGTCCGCCAGACCAGTGGGGCCACTGGGGGCGTCCTTGCCTGAATTAACATAAAAATTTCTATTGTTATTGATATACAAAAGTTACTCCAGCACCTAATTAAAAAGCTGAAGACAAAATTCACATTATCATTGCTATGGAGAAAAAATAAAAAAGTAGAATAACTGCTTTATAATCCATTTTGCACAGCAAGATAAGCATCCATTAACTTCAAGCAAGAAAAAGAAAGAAAAAACAAAAGGCATCAAGGACAACCTAAAGCAGCCAATTAGGTAGTCCAGCTTTCATTTACGTTATTCTGTATTTGCTATGAGAAACTCTGCCTTGAATGCCCTGGGGAGAACAGGGGTTAAGACAGATCCTTGATTGCCAGGCCGCCTGCCAACCGACGCCCGACAGCTGGTCGCTACTTAGCACGTGCCCGTCCGCCCGTCTCAGTCTTGAACAGATCGATCTGATCTGTTCATTTTGTATTGAAGCTCCCAAAAAAAGAATAAAAAACATCGATCTAACCACCGCGCCATACAGCGCCGCCTATTAGACTTCATTACCTTAATCACCGCACCATCTAGCGTCGCCTACTAATGGCTTCCGTTCTATCAGCTACGATCCTATTTTCGGAGACAAAGCTCCATGGGATGAACTACAGATTGCATTCTTCACTCATGGAGATCACACTCGATTGTCTTCGCCTCTGGACGTTCTCTACCACTGCCAGTTCAGCCTCCTCCGAAGCAACCTACTTCTGCACCTCATACAGAAGGTGAGACTGCCAAGAAGGAGGCACAGGCTGTTGTTGATGATGCTGATGAGGCCTATCAGTATGCCATCGATGCTTTCTAGCACTAGTGTGCTGATGAGGCCCATATTTGAGCAATCCTGGTGGTCAACGTCGATGACTCCATCTAATAAGACATTGTTGGTCTACGATCTACTGATCAGATCTGGGAGTATTTACATGAGCGATACCAGCAGAGTAGTGATGCTCAATTCTTTTCGCTTCAGCATGAGTTAGAGCACTTCGCTAGGGGGACTCTTCCGTCGATGACTTTTTTCGAGTCCTAACTAGTCTCTGACGCTAGCTAGACGAGCTAAACTCTCCACTTTGGTAGGAGTGTAATAAAGAGCAGAAAGGGGATCGTGATCACCTTTGCCTTTATGATTTCGTCTGCCATCTTCGCCCAGAGTTTGAGTTTACCAGGGCTCAACTGTTAAGACGCTCACCGTGACCAACCATCACCGAGGCCCTTTCGATATTTCGGGCTAAGGAGCTTCGCCTTAAGTTAGCAGCATAGTCCGTTGATTGCCGTGATTGAAGAAGTTGGAGCAAAGAATATAGTCCAAGTGATCACAGACAATACTGCAAATTGCAAAGCTGTTGGGATGATCGTTGAATAGAGATACAATCACATCTTTTGGACTCCATGTGTTGTTCACACATTGCACTTGGCATTGAAGAACATACGTTCTGCGAAGAACAATGATAGTGAAAATGATGAGCTTATGTGGATAAGTGAGATTGCAAGGGATGCCAACATGAACAAGGAGCCTAGCCGTCCAAGTCTCAAGGTGGATAACAAGTCAGTGATTTCTCTTTGTAAGAACCCTATCTTCCACGATTAAAGCAAGCACATTAACACACGTTGTCACTTTATTCGTGAGTGTGTGGAAGAAGGAAAGATCGAGGTCGAGTACATCAGCATGAATGATCAACTCGCTAATATTCTTACAAAACCACTAGGGCGTATCAAATTTCAGGAGTTGTGAGCCAAGATTAACCTAGTCCAGGTCAGCAAGAAAAAGAAGCCATAATATTAGGGGGTGATTTGTTGAACTAAGCTTGTAGTGTTTGAATTGATCGTGTCAGGGTTGGTTTTTGTAGACTTTTTTTAGTATGTCCGATCATAGCATGATTTATGGCTGGATCATGGCATAGTGTGATTAGTTTCTTTCCATGTATTAGTTTCTTTTCATATGCGGCCAAAATTTCTATGTAAATGCTTCCCACTCCTATATATAAACAGCAGAAGATATAGAACAGAAAAGTCACAGTAGAGAGTTTAAACGACGCAAAAGTTTCTTCTCGTATTCTCGTTGTCAGTTCTTGAGTTCCAGGTTGTTCGCATATGTTGTGTATCAGCTTAGTGCCAACAAGAATACCACGCATGCAATTTACACATGAAATTCCAATTACCAGAATGTCAGTTTCTTGCTTGCTTCTCTCCGATCCGTATATATGTTGGAAGTAATGCTTACGCATTCAGGTCAAAGAAAATGCATTTTGTGTATTACACTACGCAGTAATGCTGAAGAGATATTGCATTCCAATCTCCAAGACCATAGTCTATCTTAAAAAAATTTACATATATATACTACGTACATACACTAATATAACACCGATCTCTTATTCATTAGTAGCTCACCCTTAGATTTAGCCGTGGCCTAAACAAAGGAAGCGAAAGAATGCAACGCGATAACAGAACCAAACCATCACTGATCATCTTCCCT
This sequence comes from Melocanna baccifera, assembly GCA_036346265.1. NCBI lineage: Eukaryota > Viridiplantae > Streptophyta > Magnoliopsida > Poales > Poaceae > Melocanna > Melocanna baccifera. The sequence continues at coordinate 15,631,821 of CM070681.1, forward strand.
CCAGCTAGCTCATGATCGATCACCCAACCCATGCACAGCCATATGCATGCTTGCTAGATCAAGCCGCGGCCGGGGCCGGCGTGGGTGGCACCTCGGTGCAGCTGGACTCACTACTACAAAACAGGTTATACTAGACGGGTAAATCACAGACGGTTCATACGGAACCGTCTGTACTTAACTATCACAGACGGTTCATACTACCACCTAGCTGTGATACTGTCACAGACGGTTATTAACACGATCTGTCTGTGATAATTGAGACATTACAGACGGTTCGTGGTAATAACCGTCTGTGAAAGTTTACAGACGGTTCGTGTTAATAACCGTCTGTGATAAATTTCACTATTAATATTTGGACGGTGTCGACACAGGTCTGTCTTCGTTGCACTGCATCGGTGGAGCAAGGCGGCCGGCTTTAGGGAGTTCGGGGGTGAAAATATATCGCCGTCTTCTTAGTGATCTAATCAGATGTTAGTGTTCAAATAGATCATGAATTTGACGCTTGGTTGCGAACCACCTCATGGTGAGGTAGTGGAGTTGTGGGTGTACGACTCTACGCACTAGGGTTTAAATCCTGATGACCACCTTTACAATTACATAGAGTGCACTTTTAGTAAAAACTTTGTGGGGTCAATAATTTATTCGTGACCTCCATTTTTTTAAGTGTGTGCTAAGAAACGTGCTTGCGTGTGTGTATATGCATCTTCATTGTAATAAAAAAACGAACTGGACAATCCGTTTAAAAGTAAGGATCATTCGAACTTTCGTACAGAAAAATGTCCCGAATTGCGTGTGAGCGCCCTTAGACGGTTTGAGCACCACGGTGAGTAGCACTAGTACGCAGGAAGCGCGGCCGGGCCAGTAGGGAGGCTGCATCCGCAGGCAGGCCTCGCGGGTTGGGATCGCAAGGCCCATGCGCGTGGAAGATTTCGGTCCAGTGGAGATGATGGATCCGCGTGTGGCGGCGTGGGGTGGTTCGGTGGATGGGCCACGCGGATGCCGCGCGGGCGCGGCGTGCGCCGCATGAACGGAAGCAGAAGGCGACGCGTGGTTGGATGCCGCCGTGCCGGAAGGGGGATCATCGCCGGTCGGTTGATTCGGCTCCCTTCTCTGATGCTTCCAAGACCTACGAAATTGGACAAGTTCATCTGCTTTTTTAGTGAGTCATAGGAAAAGTTTCTTTTTTAAAAAAAAACGAGGACTTTTTGGATGTGAGTTTCAAGAGATAAAACAGAGGTGGTAATGCACCTCCTATAATATCAAGATTGGTTTAGAATAATGGTATACTGACCATCAATCCACGTGTATTTTGAATTCGATCACAGCGGACTAGTGTCATCTCAAGTCCATTCTACAAAACATATAAGATGAATAGGTGATAGCCCCATCCATATTTTTCTTTCAAAAAGATGATATGTCAATACGACAACCCTTGTCCATGTACTAGCTAGCCGACTCCCTCCCGTACGAATAATCGAATATGCTAGCATGTCATCGTATTTGGACGTCCTGACCTGTTCACAAAAAGCTTCTCTTGTGTGGTCGAGTGGCGATTAGCAAAAGCAACGATGCCCTTGGCCACCTTTCCCGGTTTGTGAGGTCTGCATTGCATGTCTGACTTCAAACCTAGAACATCGGACTCCAAATTTGTCGGTACGGAATGCACTGGCGCTCGCTCAGTCTAGTCTCACAGTTTGACGTATCAAGTGAAGGCTGCACTGAAGTTTCCTCTCAGGTAATGGTCTTTGGAAATTATCTTCTCTCTGAAGGTGTTCCAAAATTAGATGGGAATTGTGCCCTCAGGCTAGGTTCAGTGAGCATTACTGCTAGGCGCTGTCCAAAAGTGATTTATCTTTTGGTTTTTGGTTGAATACGCGAGATTGAGAAAATAAAGGACACTCGTACTGAGAAGTCACTTCGTTCAAAAACAGACTTCTAAATATCAAAAGATAGAAACTATTTGGAACAGTACCTAATAATGACAAAAATCACGATACAATTTGTTATGCTCCAAGGATCTACTTTCAGAACCAAGAAATGGGTCCAATTATTTTCTTCTCCGTATAGTCCGTCAGATTCTCTGGCTTAGTAGTTTCAAGAATTGCACCAGTGTTAGCTTCTGAAATTCGGTTCGGTGAACCAGTGATCGTTATGAAATCAAGATTAGCTTTACTGCCAGAATTACTAGGTATGTAATTAAGCATGTTGTATGACACGATGATTTCTCCATAAGCATGGCGAGCTTTTTTCAGAAGAAAAGAAAAGTACTTTCCAGGTACAGAAAAGGGCCCTACTCTTGAGGGAGCCAAAGATGTTCAGTCCTTCAAAGCTCTGCTCCTAGGACCCTGTTAGAAGTTTGTGGTTTTATTGTGATGAGCTATTATTATTTTGGAATAGTGAAAATTTAGAATTTATAAATTTACAGATTTTTCTAAACAGCTTGCAGAGGTGGCGGTCTGACCGGTCAGCATGTGTTGCTTTGGTGGAAATAGATGATTTTAGAAAATTCATGGGATGATTTGGTTTGATCTAGATTTGTGTATATGTGTGGTATGATATATATTTCAGCTAAAATGTATCAAGTTGTGAAGAATTTATACCCAAAAATGATTTCTTGATCTTTGAATATGCAAGAGAGCTTGGAGTCAACTATGGTCAATGAAAAATATCGGGGCTACACTCATAAAGGAGTCGAGGCCGAGAATGATCAATGATACTATGTGAGATGGCTAAGCTCAATCATAGTACAAGAAATGCAAAAAGTATTGAAGAAAAATTCAAACGATGAGTTGCATCATGTAGCTTGGTCGGTCCTAATGAGGCGTTGTCCAGTGGAACAGAATAGACTTGTTGACGTGTGGTAAACTAGTGATGCATCTACACGTGGCAAGCATGACGATTGCTTATAAAAAGCGATGAAGGTTGGGCAAAGAAATGGTATTTTTAGTATGTCGACTAAAATATTAAAAACTTCTTGAATCAGAACTGTAGTGCTTAAGCGGTGTATAGGAAGACGGTTTAGGTCAAGGAGAAGTTAAGATGATCGAGTAGATCAAAGCTAAGGATTTAGTGGATTTGTGTTTATATGCTTTGAAAAATATGAGTAAAACACGTGTTGTGTGGAATTAACAGGATTTTCTCATTTGGATTAAGTGGATAGTATCTATTAGGATTAGATGGTGCTGATTGTCAAATTTATTTAACGAGTTGGGATGGAGACTTGTATATTAACCATCTAACCATTCTAACATTACTCATTAAAATCAAGTGCTCTAGGGTTAGAGTTTGAGAAGTGTGAGTGTTGTGGTGTGTTTTCTTGTCCTTTAGATGGAGTGGATATAAAATCTTCATTCTCAAGTAGCAATATATCAACTTTATTTATATCTAATTGATCCCTCTTGTTTTGGTTGATTTACTCTTGTTTTTGTTAATTTTGATCTTATCTCTCCCCTTTCTTGATCATGGTGAATGCCAAGGGTGAGTAAATGATGGAAATATATCAACCAATGCTCATCTATCTAGGCATCAGGTTTGGCAAGTTCTTAAAGTTGCTCAGTTTTTACTTGATTTAGACTTTCTAAGTGATTTCTTGATCCAGTTATTTTAACCTCAATTTCTTGAGTGTTCTAACTTGTTATGATATGTGAGAATACATCTACAGTTATCTTGACCATCATTTACTCACGAGCAAGTTATATTCACCCTTTTTTGTTTTTGCCCGATTTAGTGGAACCTTCAAACAGAAAAAATATAAGAACTATAGGTTTCTGACATCCTATAGAAAGTATATACCAAATTTCAAGTGATTTGGAACCTTGATTTGATAATTGACTTAATTTATGGTTTTGGCTTAGTTTTGGTATAATAAAGCTTCCAAAATATCACAATTCTCTTAAGTTCTTTCAATGAATATGAGAAGTGTAACACCAGCCTTCACTGCTTTAGTATGCCGATTAATTGGACAGTCAAAAAACACACACAAATCAGCCTACACACATCACATATATGCTGCGAAAACGACATGACAAGCAGGGAATGGCACACCATTTCAAGCAGAAATTGCTAAGTCAGTTGTATGATGAAAATATGAACTATTATGGTAAAACAAAAAGGGCCGGGGTTCTAGTAAATTATAGAGTATTATATTAGGTTTATATCAGTTATCATCTACTCATCTTGCTCGGTGGATATTTGATGTTAGTTACCAGGTGATGAGAGGCGACATCAGATGGTGTGCACTCATTCTGCCTATTTCTAAGTCGTCTAAAATTTTTGTAAGTTTAAATTAATTTTTGTGACCATTGGATTTATATAGGGATTGATGTGTCATATGATTAGATGTTGATACAATGGATAAAAAAATATGAGTTAGGCTTAAGAAATTTTCAGTCGCCTTATAAATAGACAATCCATTTTATTATTTTTCACTCGCTATGTAGAATAAAAGCAGTTTTGACTTATCTGAAGTCTCATAAATAGCAAAATTGTTTAAAACAAATCCATATATATAGTACCAAGGAGCACGATGATCTCTAGCCTCTAGGTAGACTACCACCACTAGCGAATCATGATCTTGCACTATAGCTACTACCGTACCGTGTCCATAAATCGTCTAAAATTTTCGTCATATGCCACTGGAACCTCGCTTTCTTTCCGGGAGGGCATTTCGGCTCAGGGAACATTCAGATTCACCAGCCTTCACTGCTTTAGTATGCCGATTAATTGGACAGTCAAAAAACACACACAAATCAGCCACTAGTGAGTGCTATGAAGCTATGACATGCAATGCTATAGTTCATGAATCTGAGCAGTTTAATGCTATGAAGCTATGACAGATGTTTAATGGGACAGATGTTCCGAGCAACTGGCGCAAAGCGACGATCCTATTTGCCACGAGGATTCGATTCCCTGCCCCCAATAGGGAATTTTGTTCGGAGTGCGAGGAAAGAAAGGATGAGAGTTTAGAGACGAGTTCATGATGTGATCGATCCTTATAGTTTGTCGGGAAAATTTGAATCTTATAGGTCACCTTTGGTTGTAAGAGGCTAGATTCCAAGTGATCGCTTCTCAAACATGTTTCTTACTGCGAAAAGGACATGACAAGCAGGTAATGGCACGCCATTTCAGGCAGAAATTGCTAAGTCAGTTGTATGACGAAAATATGAACTATTGTGGTAAAACAAAAGGGGCCAGGGTTCTAGTGAATTATAGAGTATTATATCAGCTCGGTGGATGTTTGATGTTAGTTACCAGGCGATGAGAGGAGACATCAGATGGTGTGCACTCATTCTGCCTATTTCTAAGGCCCCGCTCGTTTCAGCTTTTTTTCAGCTTCAGCTTCTAGCTTCAACTTTTTTTTTCGCTATTCAGTAATTTGTCTTTTTCTGATTTTTTTAGATTTTTGAGCTTTTTTTGCATTTTTCTTTTTTTTCCCGTGTTCCTTTGCATTGTCCGTAATAGGCTAACATATTTTTTCTATTTTTACATTTTTTTAAATTTAATTATGCCCAAAAAGCTAAATCAGCTACAGTAAAAAAAGCTAGCTACAGTGAAATTTCAGCAAAAAATCAGAAGCCATCGCTAAAACGATCACCCCCTAAGTCTTCTGAAATTTTCTGAAGTCTAAATCAATTTTTGTGACCATTGGATTAGTACAGAGATTGATGTGCCATATGATTGGTTGTTGATACAATGGGAAAAAAATATGACCTATGCTTAAGAAAATTTCAGACACTTTATAAATAGACAACCCCTTCTATTATTTTTCACTCGCTGTAATTGAATCAAAGTAGCTTTGACTTAAGTCTCATAAATGGCAAAATTGTTTTTAAAAAATCCATAGAGTACCAAGGAGCACCGATCGATCTCTAGCCTCTAGGTAGCCTACCATCACTAGCGAATCATGATCTCCCACTATAGCTACTTTGTGGCATGGCATAACTAGCTCTTGCATAAGGTTGGGGATTGAAATTGCTCTGTCTAAATCTACATTATCAGAATGCCTAGGAACGAGAGATTTATGAGAATATTTCAGCTCTTGCATATTGTGGGACTTTGGCTGAATTAGACCGCAAATTTTGAAGGCAGATGCATGATACAGCCGACGATGGAGAGCACGGTTGAGCCCATTGTGAGGTATTGCAGTTAAGTGTACATTATAGCTAACTTCGAAATAAAAACCAAACTTTATTACAATATAGTGGTTTAGCAGCCGGGTCTTACAGCGGAGCAACGGCCCTTACATTACATAAAACAAAAGTGCACCACAGACAGGTCTGAGTGTAGAACAACCCTTAAAACCAAATATCAACTTCGCCGTACGTTCCTTCATCTTCGACTTCGTATTCTTGCGACGCGTTGTCTGTTTATATTATTTGCAAGTGTGAGTATAAACCACCGTACTCAGCAAGTTACATGGGTAAACGCTAAATAAATATATGTTTATTCTTGAGTGTGTAGAAGAAGGAAAGATCGATGTCAAGCACATCAGCATGAATGATCAACTTGCTAACATTCTTACAAAACCACTAGGGCGCATCAAATTTCAGGAGTTGTGAGCCAAGATTAGCCTAATCCAAGTCAGTAAAAAAAGCCACAAGATTAGGGGGTGATTTGTTGAACTAATCTTGTGGTGTTTGAATTGATCAAGGCAAAGTTGTTTTTTGTAGACTTTTTTTGTAGTAAGTCCATTCATGGTATGATTTGTGGTCGGATCATGGCATGGTGTGATTAGTTTTCTTTCATGTATTAGTTTCTTTCCATGTGCGGCCAAAACTTCTATGTAAATGTTTCCCTCTCTTGTGTATAAATATTAGAAGATATAGAACAGAAAAATCACAATAGAGAGTTCAAGCGACGCAAAAAAATTTTCTCATGTTCTCATTGTAGTTCTTGAGTTCTAGGTTATTAACATGTGTTGTGTATCGATTTAGTGCTAACAAGAGTACCACGCATGCAATTTACACATGAAATTCCAATTACCAGAATGTTAGTTTCTTGCTTACTTCTCTCCGATCCGTATATATGTTGGAAGTAATGCTTACGCATTCAGGTCAAAGAAAATGCATATTGTGTATTACACTACGACATCACAGTAATGTTGAAGAGATATTGCATTCCAATCTCCAAGACCACAGTCTATCTTAAACAAATTTACATATATGTGTACTAGTATAACACCGATCTCTTATTCGTTAGTAGCTCACCCTTAGATTTAGCCGTGGCCTAAACAAATTAAGGAAGCGAAAGAACACAACGCGATAACAGAACCAAACCATCACTGATCATCTTCCCTCCAGCTAGCTCATGATCACCCAACCCATGCACAGCCATATGCATGCATGCTAGATCAAACCGCGGCCGGGGCCGGGGCCGGCGTGGGCGGCACCTCGGTGCAGCCGGACTGGTACCGGTGGAAGTTGGCGATGTAGATGCTCGCCTTGCTGTCCACGTCCCGCTCGCCGACGCACGGCCACCTGTCGTCCTCGTCGCTCGGCCACACCCTCACCGGCCTGCACCCGGTCTCCTCGTACGACCCGGAAGAGAAGCACCCTCCCATTGTTTACTAGCTAGGTTCGTGACACACGCTACTTTGAGTGTGCAGGAGCTAGCTAGGAAGTAGGAAGGTGGTTGTTGCTTGGCTTCGAATGCCTGGTAAGGGGGCGCTATTTATAGCGAAGATGGCGAGGGAAGGAGCCCCTGAAGCTTAGCTAGCTGTGCGATTCTAGTAGAATCTACGTACACGGTTATAGTTAGAAATTAGGCTCACATGAGTGCAAGATCTATTTTTTATAATTTTAAGATATATATAATTTAGTATCATATATATTAACTATCCCAGTTGAGCTCCCACAATAGTGACTTGAGCATCATCACGTAAATTCGGATAAGGGAGGGAGGGAGCAGCTGTACAGATACGGATGCTTGTGATATTGATATATCACAGTCGATTTTTTTTACAAACCGTCTGTGATATTCCTTTATCACAGGCGGTTGTTTCTTACAAATCGTCTGTGATACTAAGTCTATGATGCTAGTTATTACAGACGGTCTGTAGTTACAAATCGTCTGTGATATATACTCCACAGACGGTTTGAAAACCGGCTGTGATAACCTTCGATTATCATTGACCCATAAAGTCAGACGGTTCAGAAAACCATCTGTGATGATGTTTTTAAACTGTCTGTGATAATGATTTCTGTAGTAATGTGTTCAGATACGGATGTTTGTGACGATAAGCCAGCATCTTAGGGTCACTAATACGTTTAGTCATTTCAAGGCCATTTTTATAATCAGACTTGGACAAGGTTTGGTCTACCTCTTTACCGCAGAACGAAAAGTACAGCTTCCTATTTAGAAGAACCTCAGGGGAACAAATCTGATTAGCACGCAGTTCCGCGACCCCGAACCAACAATCAAAATTCCAAAAAATACTGAAAAAAAAGGTGGCGTTCACAATAATCCAATTCTCTACCATGTTCGGAGCCTAACAAGTAGACAGGCAGAAGTTTCGGAAAATTATTCCCACTCCCTTCAGCTGTATGTATTCTGTATAGTATGATTCAATATTACTGACTACTGAGATGGACCAGTCAAAAAGGGAACTATGCTGTGTAAATATTTCAATCACCCAAAGATATCACCTAGTACATTGCACAGTGCAGCTGTGCCGCCTACAAGTCACATGCCTTCCACAGCTGGGTTTGCCTGGTTCAGATGAGCAGGGAAGCTGCAAAATCCCTTCACTTTTAGCCCTTTGTCTCATTACTTAGGGGGTGATCGGAATAGCGATGGTTTTTGGCTTTAAAGCTGAACACATTACTACAGAAATCATTACTTAGGGGGTGAGCAGGGAAGCTGCAAAATCCCATCACTTTTAGCCCTTTTCCATGCAGTAAAGCTGAACCATTTGTATGTCTTTGTGTCTAGTTGGCATTGGAAGGGGTAGCTAGCGATGAATCTTGGCATAGGAGAGTTCACGGCTTCCAAAGAAAGATAGCAATCATAGAAAAAAGAGAGATCAACATATTTCCCATCTTTACAGCTGAGATTTTTAATAAGGCAAAGTATTTACCCTTTGATCAAACTAGTACTAATTTATCACCTCCTTTTCTTCTGTGTGTGCCAAGCAAACGAAGAATAATAGAATCTTACAAATGGTAGTAACTACTTACAGAACCTAGAAAGCAAGTGATATCTCAGTTTCATAGTTGCAAGAAGATTGTTGCAAGAAGATTGCCTTCATGAATAAAGCACCCTCAGACAAAAGAGAGTTAGGCAATGGGCCTTTTCCGTCTTCCAATTACCTTCAGAGCTTCACTTCTACCTGCCCTGGAAAAGCTTCGTTTCTTTGCATCTTTATCCCCTCCTGATCATGACATCTAGTTTGTAGCAAGTTTAAGCTTGAGACGGTATAGGGCCTATTATAGTCCCTACTCCCTAGTGTGTAGAGTTTAGATGCACAGAACATGAAGCGAATAAACTGCCTTTGCATGTTAGTAATAGTGATGTTTCTGCCGACACATTGAATCCTCATGTATGTGAGCGTGGCTGCTAAAATCTGTGATCTCAATTTCAAAATAAACTTGGACGACTGCTGCACAACAGGAGGCTGCAACCATGTTCAGAAAAGCAACTCGATTGATACGGAGTTCTTCAGATTTTTAATGGTTTGCTGCACAACAGGAAGCTGTAACCTAGTTCAGAAATGCAAAACATTATCCGAATGCAAATCAACACGCCTGGCATCAGTTCCTACCATGCCACTGAAGCAGTCATCAACATATCTAAGACAGCTACAGTTACTAGATAAGATAACACAGGATATGGTAGGGGGCAGCAAGAGCCCGATATTTAGCCCAGTTTTAGAAGTGTGCATCTCATATCATACATGCAACAAGTCAACTGACGATCAATAAATATCGGTTGATAACACAAGAGTGCCAATCAACAGTACAAAACTAGTTAAAATTTACACCACTGTTACTTGCCTAACCTTGAGGCATCACCATTTCATAGAAAATGCTTTAAAAGCATCACAAGCAATGTTTACAGAAGCATCACCATCTCAGAAAATGAATGTTTGCACAGATTATCTCTTACAGATTGTAAGGAAGATTCTTCTCAGATCAGTTAAACAACAGTTCGGTACTTTGGTAGCTGCAGAAAGAAAATTGAGCTCTGATGGACAAAGCAGCACCGTGTCTCTTTTGCCAATATCCCAATAAGACCCCATCAGTAGACACGTGTCGCCAATTTATTTAAGTCCATGAGGAGTTTGATAAGCACCGCCAGCATTAGTTGCTGCTTGCCCAGATCCATAGGCCAGAGGCTGTGCGGCCAACCCATAGGGTGACACCCCCTGTGCTGGGGCAAAGGGAGATGGTGCCTCCAGATTTCGAAGAGTCATAGCCACTGGCACCCCTTGATGCATCACGGCCTCCAGATTTTGAAGAACGAGAAGTGTCATATGTATTGCCTCTTGATGGATCAAATTCAGAACGAGGAGCACCCCCAGCTGGGCTTCCGCTTAAAGGGTCCGCCAGACCAGTGGGGGGCGTCCTTGCCTGAATTAACATAAAAATTTCTATTGTTATTGATATACAAAAGTTACTCCAGCACCTAATTAAAAAGCTGAAGACAAAATTCACATTATCATTGCTATGGAGAAAAAATAAAAAAGTAGAATAACTGCTTTATAATCCATTTTGCACAGCAAGATAAGCATCCATTAACTTCAAGCCAGAAAAAGAAAGAAGAACAAAAGACATCAAGGACAACCTAAAGCAGCCAATTAGGTAGTCCAGCTTTCATTTACGTTATTCTGTATTTGCTATGAGAAACTCTGCCTTGAATGCCCTGGGGAGAACAGGGGTTAAGACAGATCCTTGATTAAACAGTATCTATGTTATGAAATATTTATATGGTGGGTGCGTGGCTTCTTTAAATTAACTGGAATAGTTTGTCGAATTCAGTGCCATACGTCAAGTCTGAAATTTCCAAACCAAACAAAACCAGCTTAGTAAGAGCAGAGATCCCCAGTATGCAAATAAATGCAATGTAATTTATGAATTACGAACTTAATATCTGAGAAGTATGAAAAAATATACATGGCAATTGTATGAGTAAAACAATACCTGCAAAAGTTACCAAAAGAAAAAAGAAACGGTTGAAACATGGAAAGTTATGATTGTTAGAATAGGATATGAATTGCCTTTGTTTTCCTATTTATGTATAGCATATTCTCTTATAATACCATTTTGTACTTCTTATATGTATTGCCCTTTAGTCTTATGGATATATACACAATATTCATAATATGGTATCGGAGCTGCTGAATAGAGTCATCTCGCTAAGAACCTGACGGTTTGGTATGTCCTCCTACCGCCCGACGCCCACCGCCCGGCCGCCACCTCGCCGTCTGGCGTGTGCCCGGCCGCCTACCAACCGGCGCCCGACACCTGGTCGCTACTTAGCACATGCCGGCCCGCCCGCCTCAGTCTTGAACAGATCGATCTGATCTGTTCATTTTATATTGAAGCTCCCAAAAAAAGAATAAAAAAACATCGATCTAACCACCGCGCCATACAGCGCCGCCTATTAGACTTCATTATCTTGGTCACCGCACCATCTAGCGCCGCCTACTAATGGTTTCCGTTCTATCAGTTACGATCCTATTTTCGGAGACAAAGCTCCATGGGATGAACTACAGATTGCATTCTTCACTCATGGAGATCACACTCGATTGTCTTCGCCTCTGGACGTTCTCTACTACTGCCAGTTCAGCCTCCTCCCAAGCAACCTACTTCTGCACCTCATACAGAAGATGAGGCTGCCAAGAAGGAGGCACAGGCTGTTGTTGATGATGCTGATGAGACCTTTCAGTATGCCATCGACGCTTTCTAGCGCTAGTGTGCTGATGAGGCCCTTGTTTGAGCAATCCTGGTGGTCAACGTCTATGAATCCATCTAATTAGATATTGTTGGTCCACGGTCTACTGATCAAATCTGGGAGTACTTACATGAGCGATACCAGCAGAGTAGTGATGCTCAATTCTTTCCGCTTTAGCATGAGTTAGAGCACTTCGCTTGGGGGACTCTTCCGTCGATGACTTTTTCCGAGTCCTGACTAGTCTTTGACGCAAGTTAGACCAAGAGCAAACAACAATCAAAAACCCTCAAAACGAGAAATCACACAAGGAGGCCAAAAACATGCAAAATCGGGTTTCTTGATAAACTTGCTATAGAAGTGCCTAGATGATATGAGATATATTTCCACAGGTTATCTCCATATCTTTTACGTTCTTAGCACAGCAAGATCAAGAAAAACAAAAGAGAGATCAACCCAACCAAGACAAGAGCAAATCAATCCACATAGAGAAGATTCATCGAGATGATCAAGTTGATGTATTGCTTACTTGTGTTGAGTTTTACAGCCACTCCACCTTAGAGGACAAAGAGCACACAATGCACTCAACTCTCTAACCCTAACCCTAGACTTGAGAGCACATGAGAGATGGATTGGATGGTCAACACAAGTCTCCATCCCAATCCTTTATATAGAGGCCCAACCAGCCATTTCTTGCCCTAATGGATATAATCCACTTAGCACAATGGAGGAAACCCGTTAACCCAACCACATGGGTTTTAACTCACACAAGTCACTTATGCACGCTTTTCAAAACGCATAAGCTTAAATCCGTTAAGCCTTTTCCGCTTGATCCAACTTGATCAAACCAGCATCCTCTTGACCTAAACCGCTCCAAACGCCCCGCATGCGCCGAGGTTTTGATCCAAGGTGGATTCCGGTATTTTGGTCAAACTTACCAACATGCCCTTTCTTGACCGGGTCTTCATCTTTCATTGAAAGCAATCGTCATACTTGCCACGTGTAGGTTCACTATTGGCTTGCCACGCGCCGGCAAGTCTCTCCCGCTCCGGTTCCATCGGACCACGCCTCACTTGGACCGACCAAGCCATATGATGCAAACCCGCCGTTCGAACTCACCTTCAACATTTTCAGTCTTTCTTGTGACATACTTGAACTCACCATCTCTCCCGGCATCCTTGGCCGTTCTGGACCTCGGCTCCTCCCTGAGCGTAGCCCCGATCCTCACCGTCAACCATGGCGACTCCAAGCCTCCCTGCACATCGACCCACATTAGTCAAAATATGCTTCATGCAACCTTAATGCAGAGACCCAGATCCCCCTAACTCAATCCATGACTCAAAACACAGAATTCTCAATTTTTGCCAGAATAATCTTTCCAGAGAACAATCTTTGCAAAATCAAATAACCACTCCACAAACATTATAATGGTTCATCACAACATTAAATAGGACCTTCTCACATGGTCCTTCACTTCCTCCTCCCTTCTTCGATCTCCACTCTGCATGGTTATATTGTAATATCAAGTTGCTTAGCCACGCTAGCCTTTCTTCTCGTATTACACTTGGGAGGGAGGAGAGCGCACGGGAGTATCAAGCTACCCAGCCATGGTGGCCTTTCTTCTCATTGTACACCGAGATGGGAGTAAAGCGGGATATCCGAACCATTATCGCAGAGAGAAACTACATGGGGCGGTAATAAAGTTTCTGAGCAGTGCTACATACGCACCGCTTGGCTTCTTCCTCCACGTTGACTACATCCACGGCTGCACGTTTCTGCACTGCTTATCTTTTCTCCGTCAATCCTACTGAAAGTCGTTCATACAATTGATTAACTTTGTTATAATATTATTTCTGTTTATTTTTTAAAGTACAATGAGTTGCCTACTGTTAGTTTTATTTATTGTAGCTTTAGTCTTTTATTGTATTTATTTTTTAGTAAAATTTAAAATTAAAATATTACTCACATTTTCAACCATTATTCCCTGCAAGTTGTAGAGCGGTTTTGACGACGCACGTATAACGCTCGCACGCAACGGTGTGCGTTGCCAGAATATTCTTCAGGAGGACGATCCTGCTGTTTACCGAACAAACTTGGCTGGTGATTGGTGAGCAGTGTAGTTGCGGCCGTTCTTTTTGTTCATGGACCTGCAAATTTGCAATGCTACTCGTCTATTATTACTCGCTGGTAGGTGTGGTGTATTGCGTTATAGGATTAATTGAGTTTTTAAGTAGCAAATTCGGGTAATGGAGCGGCTGTTCAAATGAGAGCTTCCGAATTCTTCTCGAATGAGAGCTTCTGAGTTCTAACCAATAATCTTTTCCTGATCTTCCAGTTGTGGAAATTTGTTGAGGAAAAATTACTGAATGACAACATTCACTTGTGTTAATCCGGGAAGAAAAATGTTTCTGAAGACAGTCCTTAAAGCCCATCATGTAAGGACCCATTCCAAAATCTGACAGGTGAATAACGATGGAGCGGACACTAAAATTTTCTTCTCCGCTCCATCTGCCAATTAATCGTCCTGAATTCGAGATGTGCACTATTTCCATCTTTTTTTAGCTTCTGCTTCTAGGTTTTGCTTTTTTTTTTCACTATTCAGTAATTTCATCTTTTTTCTGGTTTTTTTAGATTTTTTGTGTTTTTTGTATTTTTCTTTTTTCCCGTATTCCTTTGCATTGTCCGTGATGGGCTAACATATTTTTTTCTATTTTTAATTTTTTTAAATTTAATTATGCCAAATAAACCAACTCAGTTACAGTAAAAAAATAAGTCACATATAGTAAAAAAAACCAAAACCCAACGCCATTCCGAACGCCCAGATAGATCATGCGCACTGCAGCGTATAGTTGCATGAGTAAAGCTGTTTCTTGTCACCTTATTTGACAATATCTTTTGGAGCCTACGAACTGTCAATATATTTGGTACCATAGCGTCTTTTTATTTAAATTTGACCTTCAAACACTCATTTTTGTAAAAATAGTTCTTTCTCCGAGCTCGACAGGCGACACTTGTCTCCTGTCGTGTCACTAGAACTCAATAGGAGCAGGTGATAGTAGCGCTGAGTGCGGCTGACGAGGACACGACACAGGTGCTGGCGGGCCCCATAGGGCCAGTGCGATTTCCTATAATACAGAAAAGGATGTGTCAGTGTCCATATGAAATATACATTAAAAATGTGTGCCAGTATCCGTACAAAATTTATATTAAAAGTTACAAAAAAACACGATAATACTACGACTGAACCTAATTTCGAATGCTTGAAAGTTTGCATTGAAGAACATTACTTTATTTAGAGTTACATTGCACGACATATTGGTCTTACAAAGCATGAACGAGTACACAGGTGTAGGTGCTACAAATCGCTATGTCTACGGGGCAGCTGATGAAGTGTGTCTATTTGGGCAGTTCCTCATGGAGTGCCCTGCTATCTTGCATAGCTTGAACTTCCATAGTCTCGCCCGTTGGCCATATTAACTGTCATCCATCATTGCAAATGCGACGACCCTGATATATTCCGCGCCCGGGCTGCTTGAGTGCGTTGTTCAGCACCCACTTCACTTCCTTAGTCAAAGGCCCTTGTAATGCATATCCACCCTGTAGGAGTTAAATTCAGCACTTCAACTCCCATAAAAATAATGGATGTCGTAACACACCGAAATGTACTGTGCGGAGGATTGCTGCCACTAAACTTACAAGCAAGCCTTGTGAAGGAGCTTCGACTTGTTGCACGTGTAGGTCGCTACTTGGCTGATGGTGCATGCATGCTTGTGATCGGCTCTGGCGTGGCACATGATATACTTCTCGCTCAAATGGATCCAAAACTTCTTCCTCACCCCGTCCACGGTCTAACTAAATACAAACGATCATTCGCCATTTCCCTCTCGATGTACACTTGCATTATTTTTTAGAATTGCTTCCTAATGAGGATTAAATAAATCCCTAAATATGGATTTAATATTTAATCAAGGCCCATGGACCCGGTAGTCACAAACCTCCAAGGGTTGCTCCTCGAGTACCCCGGTTAGAGATACACTGTATGTGCCTTATCCACTCCAAACAGCACGATGTTTTGACCCTGACTCTCTAACAACAACTGTCGTACGGTTGTTACCCACATTCGTCTCTCACTGATAACAACCGACAATCAGACGTTCTCTTTGATAAAAGCTGCCTCCCTAACCAGATGCGCTGGTTCTACAAGGCGTCTCCCCGAATGGATAATCAGATGTCTCTTCATGGTATTGGGGATGGGATATTTTTGAAAAAAAAAGGATGTCCGAAGGTTAAATTTTAAAAAAAATGCTACAATGCCAAATGTGTGAATAGTTTCGTACCTACGTACTACGTAGGGCCTTTTCTTCTTCTTCTTTTTTTGAAGACATGGATTCACCGAACATAGAGCTTGACTTCTGCTTAGATAAGCCAGTACCCAATGTATCAAGGTTGTCAAAATCGTGATCCTAAATCGGATCGAAAATACTTTGGTATAATTGCATTCTAAGATTGAATCATAGAATCTAATATGCTATCTAATTCTACCAAAATATATATTTTAAATTTGCTGTGTATTCCAAGAGTGATATGAATATTTATTTGGTCATTTGACATCTAATTTAATTAATAAAAATATCATATTCATGACTAGAATCATGGTTTAAATTCTATATCATTAAGAGTTATGACTAGAAGAGTGATGTTATCAATATTGCCATAATATGATCATTTTATATAAAAATAAAATAAATAGATAATCAAATTAATTTTATTATTTCAAACCTCTAAATCTTAATGTCTAAACTATTAACTACTTATTACTTAACATACAACTTGAATTGAGAGATAGGACATAATCAAACATATAAGTCTTTCATAACCTTGGATAATACATGATTCTACACTATTCTACCGTGATTTTACCATGATCTTACTACGATTCTACATGATTCTATGATTAGAATTGTGATTCTACCAGGTACAACTCAAAATACGATTTGTGTTGGATTGGTTTCGTGGAATCGTAGAATCATACGATTCTACAACTAGAATCGCTATTTTAACAACCCAGCAATATATGCACACCCAGCTTCTTAAAGAGGATTCCCCACTCCTCTCGCACTCATTTTGTTATGAGGATAAGGAAAATGGTTATAGGCATATCACGCACTCTACTACTATCGTTCTCATCTTATGCATATATCACTCCCTCATTTTTCCACTGATCACATCCTCTCCCTAAAGTCACTTCTTTCGGCCACTACTATTTATTATAAAAAACCATCAGCCATAGGCAAAACCCATCAGCTATAGCCTGTATGAACATGCTCGTAAATAGGTTGATGGGTGGTCACCTCAACCGTCATGGGAAACGAATTCCATGCTGCGATTGACATTCCTAATTTGATGTCGTCGACAACAATGGTATGTCTTGTAATGAAATTGTGATTACACATTCACGCTAGATGAAGGATGGCGATTTTCTTCTGGTTACATAGGCTGGATTTTTTTGAGCTTTTGGCTTATGCTACAGTAACTATCTTTCAAATAGTGTATCTTTTTAAGGTGTCTACAAGTCAATTATAGTAGATATTGTACCAAATTCATCTATATCGGCCAAAATTACACGCGAGTTTCTCTCACTATACTCTCTCTTGCGAATAGGTAAAATTCAAAAATTTAAGCCAAAAACCACAATTTAAAAGAACCCACCCATACTCCACTGTGAGAATGTTCCCACGCGTGCATAACCGTGTCTCTCTAGTCACGATTTTGGATCACTGATGCACACGTGAAGGCATGAAGCCAACTCGGAACTTGCTTGGTGCGGCCCGGACTATCAGAATTCCTTTGCTAATGCATGGCAGCGGGCGGTAGCAAACAGGGTTATTCTTTTTTGCTTCGGCTTATAGCTGTGGTTTATGATTTTTAGATTATTTATGAGAAAGAATACGGAATAACATAAACTCGCATACGGTTTTGACCAATATAAATGAAATCGCTACAATGTATACTATAATTAACTTATAGACTCTAACTTAAAAAGATATTCTATTTAAAAGTTAATTATAGTAAAAAAACCAAAAAGCAAGTTTCGAGATGGCAAAGCAAACTGGGGGCGGCCACTTCGCGTGCGCGAGCCAGTGGTGTGGCGTATTGTGGGCTTGTGGCCCTTGAGGGACCACATATAGGATTTTTTTTCCAGCACGGTGGCCACTCCGTGCATACAGCCTACTAGCGGTTGCTCCCAGTCCACAAGACAGAAGGTGGACTACTGCTGCTAATTGGGCCAAAGAGAGGGGAATGAGAGAAGAGAAGAGATGCGCTAGTTGATGGAGTTTCAGCCCAATACACGGATGAATAGATGTATTCTTTGTTTCTTTCTTTTCATTTAGTTGTTGCCAAATTTTGTACTAGGTTTTTTCCCTCTTGTTCGTTTTTCACTATTATTCTATCAAATTTTTTCTAACTAATTTTTTATTTATTCCAAAAAATTTTATATTTTTTTACTAATAATTTATAATTATTCCACTAAAGATCTTGATTTGTTCCATAAATATTTTTTTATTTTTTCAAACAACTTCGATGAATTATTGGACCATCGTGGCTGAACTATTGAAATATTGAAACTAAACATATGGAGATATTGGCTATTCTCTCTTAAAACTTAATGCGCAAAACATCATTAATGAATTGATGGGACATTGAAACCAAATGCGTAGAACATTTTATTTTACCTACTGGAATATCCAACACCCACCTGAGTTATTTTTGTACCCAATTTAAAAGATATGAACTATAACATCGTACATGAAATTAAGTAGAAACATGTACAACATTTTGTTTCATCTACTAGAACATATAACATATGATATAACTAATAAGTCGAATATATATATATATATGTGTGTGTGTGTCTTGTTTTGAAGATCTCGTTATAACAAATACGATGGTTCAAATAGATCATAAATTTGACACTTGGTTGCGAACCACCTCGTGGTGAGGTAGTGGAGTTGTGGGTGTACGACTCTATGCACTAAGGTTTAAATCCTGATGGCCACCTTTACAATTACACAGAGTGCACTTTTAGTAAAAACTTTGTGAGATCAATGATTTATTCCTAACCTCGATCTTTCTAAGCGTGTGCTAAGAAACACGCTTGCGTGTGTGTATGCATCTTCATTGTAATAAAAAATGAATTGGACAATCCGTTTAAAAGTAAGGATCATTCGAACTTTCGTATAGAAAAATATCCCGAATTGCGTGTGAGCGCCCTTAGACGGTTTGAGCACCACGGTGAGTAGCACTAGTACGCAGGAAGCGCGGCCCGGGCCAGTAGAGAGGCTGCATCCGCAGGCAGGCCTCGCGGCTTGGGATCGTGCGGCCCATGCACGTGGAAGATTTCGGTCCAGCGGAGATGATGGATCCGCGTGTGGCGGCGTGGGGTGGTTCGGTGGATGGGCCACGCGGATGCCGCGCGGGCGCGGCGTGCGCAGCATGAGGCGACGCGCGGTTGGATGCCGCTGTGCCGGCCAGGAAGGGGGATCATCGCCGGTCGGTTGATTCGGCTCCCTTCTCTGATGCTTCCAAGACCTGCGAAATTGAACAAGTTCATCTGCTTTTTTAGTGATTCATAGGAAAAGTTTCTTTTTAAAAAATACGAGGACAATAGTCAATAGGTAATTTTTTGGATGTGAGTTTCAAGAGATAAAACAGAGGTGATAATGCACCTCCTATAATGTCAAGATTGGCTTAGAATAATGGTATACTGACCATCAATCCACGTGTATTTTGAATTCGATCACAGTGGACTAGTGTCATCTCAAGTCCATTCTACAAAACAGATAAGATGAATAGGTGATAGCCCTAGTGTCCATATTTTTCTTTCAAAAAGATGATATGTCAATACGACAACCCTTATCCATGTACTAGCTAGCCGACGCCCTCCCGTACGAATAATCGAATATGCTCGCATGTCATCGTATTTGGACGTCCTGACCTGTTCACAAAAAAGTTCAAAGTCCAGACACGATAAGAGACCTAGCTACGGGCTAGCAATTCAAGATACCACACGAGCTTCTCTTGTGTGGTCGAGTGGCGATTAGCAAAGCAACGATGCAGTGATGCCCTTGGCCACCTTTCCTTGCTTGTGAGGGCCGCATTGCATGTCTGACTTCAAACCTAGAACATCGGACTCCAAATTTGTCGGTACAGAATGCACTGGCGAATCAAGTGAAGGATCCGTTCTTTCGATCTCTTTTTCTAGATTCTGTGGAGAACAGCTTGAGATCACTGCAAATCTAGGTTAGTGGTTGGTTGCACTGAAGTTTCCTCACAGGTAATGGTCTTTGGAAATTATCTTCTCTTTGAAGGTGTTCCAAAATTAGAAGGGAACCAAGAAATGGGTCCAATTCTTTTCTTCTTCTCCGTATAGTCCGTCAGATTCTCTCGCTTAGTAGTTTCAAGAATTGCACCAGTGTTAGCTTCTGAAATTCGTTTCGGTGAACCAGTGATCGTTATGAAATCAAGATTAGTTTTACTGCCAGAATTACTAGGTATGTAATTAAGCATGTTGTAATGACACGATGATTTCTCCATACAGAAGAGAAAAAAACAGCTAGCACTTTCCAAGTACAGAAAAGGGCCCTACTCTTGAGGGAGCCAAAGATCTTCAGTCCTTCAAAGCTCTGCTCCTAGGACCCTGTGGGAAGTTTGTCATTTTACTGTGATGAGCTATAGTTATTTTTGAATAGTGAAAATTTAGAATTTATAAATTTATAGATATTTCTAGACAGCTTGCAGAGGTGGCCGTCTGACCGGCCAACATGTGTTGCTTTGGTGGAAATAAATGATTTTAGAAAATTAAAGTCATGGGATGATTTGATTTGACCTAAGTCTGTGCATATGTGTGGTATGATACATATTTCAGCTAAAGTATGTCAACTTGTGAATAACTTATACCCAAAAATGACTTCTTGGTTTTTGGATGTACAAGAGCGTTTGGAGTCAACTACGGCCAATAACAAAGATCTGAGCTACACTCATAGAGGAGCCAAGGCCTAGAATGATCAATGATACTATGTGAGATGGCTAAGCTCAATCATAGTACAAGAAATGTGAAAAATATTAAAGAAAAATTCAAACGATGAGTTGCATCACGTAGCTTGGTCGGTCCAAATAAGGCGTTGTCCGGTGCAACAGAATAGACTTGTCAACGCGTGGTAAACTAATGATGCATCTACATGTGGCAAGTATGATGATTGCTTATAAGAAACGATGAAGGCTGGGCAAAGAAATGGTATTTTAGTATGTAGACTAAAATATTAAAAACTATCTTGAATCAAAACTACGGTGCTTAAGCGGTGCATAGGAAGACGGTTTAGGTCAAGAAGAAGTTAAGATGATCAAGTAGATTAAATGCTAAGAACGTAATGGATTCGTGCTTATGTATTTTGAAAAACGTAAGTAAAACCCGTGTTGTGTGGAATTAACAGGGTTTTCTCATTTGGACAAAGTAGATAGTATCTATTAGAGTTAGATGGTGCTGATTATTAAATTTATTTAACGGGTTAGGATAGAGACTTGTATATTAACCATCTAACCATCCTAACATTACTCATTAAAATCAAGTGCTCTAGAGTTAAGAGTTTGAGAAGTGTAGTGTTGTGGTGTACCTTCTTGTCCTTCAAATGGAGTGGATGTAAAATCTTCATCCTTAAGTAGCAATATATCAATTTTGTTTATCTCTCATTGATCCCTCTTGTTTTTGTTGATTTGCTCTTATTATTGTTGATTTTGATCTTATCTCTCCCCTTTCTTGATCTCGGTGAATGCCAAGGGTGAGTAAATGATGGAGATATACCAATCAATCCTTATTTATCTAGACATCAGGTTTGACAAGTTGAAGTTGCTCAGTTTTTGCTTGATTTTGGTTTTTCTAAGTGATTTCTTGATCCAGTTATTTTAGCCTCAATTCTTTGAGTGTTCTAACTTGTTATAACATGTAAGAATACATCTAGAGTTATCTTGACCATCATTCACTCACGAGCGAGTTATATTCACCGTTTTTGTTTTTGCCCAATTTAGTGGAACCTTCAAACAGAAAAATGTCAGAACTAATCATTAATTGGAATAGATTTCTGACATCTTATATAAATTACATACTAAATTTCAAGTGATTTGGAGTATTGATTTGAGAATTGACTCAATTTATGGTTTTGGCCCAATTTTGGTATAACAAAGCTTCCAAAATATCACAATTCTTTTAAGTTGAATTAAAAATTAAATTTTGAATTTAAGTTGTTGAACAAGATAATTCGGGGAGGAACCGGTCAAGCGAGCGGCAACCATTCAAAAATTGGTTTAATTCTAATTTTGAGTTTAAATTTTATTTTATAAAATTTGGCTGGTTTAAAACCAGTAACTTGTACTGGAGGAGGTCCGATATTTTTGTCGGTTCGCTTTTTGAATCGTTGGTACGTACTCATCGTTCTTCAAACGTACACAGAGGTTTGCAATGGCAAACAAAATATCTATCTCATGCATGCCTCGCTTTCTTTCCGGGATGTCATTTCGACCATTTCTCAGAGAACACGAGGGCGCGCGCAAGCGTCGGGCGCACAGCAAGCGAGGGCGACGTGGACACGCTCGGAGGCCGGGGAGTCCCCCAGGTTTAATATACGGATGATTCAGATTCACCAGCCTTCACTGCTGCCACTAGTGGATTGGACAGTCAAGAACACACACAAATCAGCCTAAACACATCACATATATGCTGCCGCTAGTGAGTGCTATGAAGCTATGGCATGCAATACTATATATAGTTCAATGAATATGATAAGTGTAAAGGCCAAGTCATTCGAAATGAATCCACACTTTTCCGTTTACTGTATGATCACTCGCCCAAGTGAAAACCAATTTTATATAACCAACACTAATGACACATCAATGTCATGATACTTAAATTTTATAACTATAGATGCAACTATGATTCAATATCTAATTAAGTCAAATTGACTATTGATCTAATGTGATGATGAATCTAACGTAACTATAAGCATGGCTAAACAAATTGATCATAAAACCCATATTACAACTAGTATGATATTA
Source organism: Melocanna baccifera (assembly GCA_036346265.1). Taxonomy (NCBI): domain Eukaryota; kingdom Viridiplantae; phylum Streptophyta; class Magnoliopsida; order Poales; family Poaceae; genus Melocanna; species Melocanna baccifera. The sequence goes on from CM070681.1 coordinate 15,654,813, forward strand.
CTAGATAATTTTTCATCAAATGGTGACAATAGAATTATAACATTCAAATTATCAAATGGGGGATTAATCAAGTTGAATAATAACTACCATATACGAAGGTTTATAATAAAATTACAATGTATGATAATTTAAAATAACATAACAAATAAATAGATTGAAAATTAGATTCAACATGATCAAAGAACATGATTTGCCTTGGTTTTACTCAGTTATAAATTCTTGATCTTCTAGTTGAGCTCCCATTCCTTCATAGATGCGATCTAACGAGAGAGAAAATAAATGGCATATAAATAAAATTTAAATAAATTTAAAATAAGTTTCAAAAACTTCAAAACTAAAACCAAAAGATAGAGCTCGATTTTAGATAGATTTAGAAAAAAGAACAGGGTCAATTGGAGCTAGGATAAAGAAGAACGAGCTTTTGTAAAATTTAACTTAAAGAAAATACTGAAAAATAGAAAATTCTACTGTACTATGGACTCGGTGCACGAAATAGCTGGTATACGGTGAACTCAGCTTATGAAACAGTAAACTATGCATGGCTGAGGTGACGTGATAGCTAACGTGGTGCACATGTGGCTGACAGGTAGCTATTAGGGCTAACATGGCAGGTGACGTGGCACAACATGTGGCAGGTGACGTGGCATACTGATGTGGCACTGGGATGGCTCTGCTGGATGACATGGCATCCATGTGGTATGACACGTGGTAACCATGTACGATTAGGGCTTGCATGGCAGCTGAGATGGTGGCTGACTCGGCTAGAGTGATGACGTTCGGATGGTCCGACAATCAAACGACTGAAGAGTGATAACAATCAGACTGTTCGAACGATGATGATGATCAAATGGTCGAGAAGTGAGGATGTTCAGACGGTCCAAAGGTTGACAATGATCGAACGGTTTGAATACGATCGAACAGTCCAAAGGGCTGATGACGTTCAGACGGTTCGAACGATGATGATGATCGGATGGTTCAAATACAATCGAATGGTTCAGAGGGCTGAGTATGTTTTGACGGTCTGAACGGTGACAACACGGGGTGATCGGGGATTGGCTGCTGAAGGTGAAGCAGTGCGGTGGCTTGCAGTGGAGGAGGCTCAGCTGGAGACTCACTGGCAGCGGCGGACAACGGCGACGGCGACCTAGTCGAACGGTAGTGGCAACGACAGACGGTGGCTAGACAACGGTGGCTCTTCAGTGAGGGGCTGATAGCGACGACCGAAGATGAAGACACAACTCCGGCGGCTCGAGCCCAGCGACGAGGCACAAACGTCAAGGGTGGTGGAGAAAGCAACGGCGGGACGACAGAACAGAGGAAGGCGGCACTATTTATGGCACGAATGATGAGGTATCTCACTCAGAGATGGCGGTAAAGTTTGGCTCAAGCACGAGAACTGAGGAGGCGATGGAGTCCATCTGGGAGACGAAGATGAATAGTAGCTCAGTCGGGGGATGCACGACATGTGGCAGTGGAAAAGATCGGACGGTCAGCACGAATGGCACCAATGAACAGTGCTGAGGGTTGGCGATGGCCGACATGTGGCAAGGAGGGAAGGGATTGAACAGTGATGGGCTCGGCCCAATTGGTTTTAGGGTTTTCTATTTTTAGAAATTCAGATAAAATCATTTGAGCTCTAGAAAAAGCAAACAAATCCAAAAAATCACAAAAAATACAAAAAAAAAAATTTTGCAGCACAAGGAACCAAACAAAAATTGGTTTTCTTTTATTTGATGTGTAATTTACTAGTGTTGAATCTTTTTAAGTAATGAAAATTTATTTTAAGCTTTAATTAATTCCAAAAAATCTAAATGGTGCATTTTTTTAAAAAAAGCTTCAAGTGAACTCTGAAAATCGGGATGCTATAGACACTTTAAAATGTTCTTCATGTTCCCAACATAACCAAAAATCTTCTCTCTATTCATCGCCTTGCTACAAATAACAATGTTTTCTTTGAATTTCACCCAAACAACTTCTTTATGAAGGTTCGAGTCACGAAGAACCTTCTCCTACGAGGCACATGTGAAGGGGGTCTATATCCCATTGTGCCTAATGATGTTACCTCCTTCAAAAGTGCTCTTCTTACATCCAAGCCATCATAGGCGTAGTGGCATAGTTACCTTGGTCATCCCTCCTAGCACATTCTACATCAAGTGCTTCAGTCCAACAGTTTGCCTTTTGAGTCCAATAAATCTCCAACATTGGTTTGTGATGCTTGTCAATTAGCCAAGAGCCATCAATTACCTTTTTCTACATCTACTAGTTCTTGTTCTTGTCCTTTAGAGCTTGTGCACTCAGATGTCTGGGGACCAGCCTCATGTAAGTTTCATTGAAAGCTATAGTCGTTTTACCTAGATTTATTTACTAAAGCACAAATCTAATGTTACCTCTGTCTTTCTTTGCTTTCAAGCTAAACAAAAAGATCCTTTTCATTCAAACTGATTGGGGGGTGAATACCAAAAACTACATGCTTTTTTTGAAACTAGGCATTTAGCACTGAGTGTCTTGTCCTCATACTCATCAGCAAAATGGCACAATAGAGAGAAAGCATAGACACATTGTTGAAATTGGCTTAGCTCTTCTTTCCCACTCCTTAGTTCCTATTGGTTTTTTGGGATGAGTCCTTCCTCAAAGCATGTTTTGTGATCAATCAGCTACCCATCAAAGTAATCAATGATTCTACTTCATTAAAACTGTCTGTGATAACCTTCGATTATCACTGACCCATAAAGTCAGACGGTTCAGAAAACCGTCTGTGATGACGTTTTTGAACCGTCTGTGATAATGGTTTCTGTAGTAGTGAGAAACTATACAGGGTGGCAATAAGGTTTCTGGGCAGTGTTACCTGTGCAACCGTTTGGCTTCTTCCTTGACATTGACTATTTCCACGACTGCTCGTTTCTACACTGCTTATCTTTTCTCCGTCAACCCCACTGTAAGTCGTTCACGTAATCTATTAACTTTATTATAATATTGTTCTTGTTTATTTTCTAAAGTACAATGAGCTGACTACTGTTAGTTTTATTTATTATATTATTAGTCTCTTACTGTATTTATTTTCTAGTAAAATTTAAAATTAAAATATTACCTGCAAGTTGTAGAGCGGTTTTGACGACGCACGTATATGCTCGCACGCAACGCTATGCGTTGCCAGAATATTCTTCAGGGGCACGATCCTGCTGTTTACTGAACAAACTTGGATGGTGATTGGTGAGCAGTGTTGTTGCGGCCGTTCTTTTTGTTCATGGACCTGCAAATTTGCAATGCTACTCGTCTATTATTACTCGCTGGTAGGTTTGGTGTATTGCGTTATAGGACTAATTGAGTTTTGAAGTAGCAAATTCAGGTAATGGAGCGGCTGTTCAAATGAGAGCTTCCGAATTCTTCTCGAATGAGAGTTTCTGAGTTCTAACCAATAATCTTTTCCCAAATGAGAGCTTCCGTATTCTTCTCGAATGAGAGCTTCTGAGTTCTAACCAATAATCTTTTCCTGATCTTCCAGTTGTGGAAATTTTGTTGAGGAAAAATTACTGAATGACAACATTCACTTGTGTTAATCCAGGAAGAAAAATGTTTCTGAGGACAGTCCTTAAAGCCCATCATATAAGGACCCACTCCAAAATCTGACAGGTGGATAACGATGGAGCTCTAAAATTTTCTTCTCCGCTCCATCCGCCAATTAATCGTCCTGAATTCGAGATGTGCACGACTCCATCAGCGGAGTGGGCTTTCAGACAGGTCGCGCGCACTGCAGTGTATAGTTGCATGAGTAAAGCTGTTTCTTGTCACCTTATTTGACAATATCTCTTGGAGCCTGCGAACTATCCATATATTTGGTATTGTAGCGTCTTTTTATTTAAATTTGATCTTCAGACGCTCATTTTTGTAAAAATAGTTCCTTTTCCGAGCTCGACAGACAACACTTGTCTCCTGTCGCGTCACCAGAACTCAATAGGAGCGGGTGATAGCAGCGCTGAGCGCAGCCGACGAGGACACGGCATAGGTGCTGGCGGGCCTCATAGGGCCAGTGCAATTTCCTATAATACAGAAAAAGATGTGTTAGTGTCCATACGAAATATACATTAAAAGTGTGTGTCAGTATCCGTACAAATTTTATATTAAAAGTTACAAAAAAACACAGTGACATTACGACTGAACTTAATCTCAAATGCATAAAATTTTGCAGTCAAGAACATTACTTTATTTAGAGTTACATTGCACGACATATCGGTCTTACAAAGCATGAACGAATGAACAAGTGTAGGTGCTAGAAATCGCTATGTCTATAGGGCGGCTGATGAAGTGTGCCTATTTGGGCAGTTCCTCATGGAGTGCCCCACTATCTTGCATAGCTTGAACTTCCATGGTCTTGTCCATTGGCTATATTGACTGTCATCCATATCATTGCAAATGTGGCAAGACTAACATATTCTACGCTCGGGCTGCTTGAGTGCATTGTTCAGGACCCACTTCACTTCTTCGATCAAAGGCCCTATAATGCATGTCCACCCTATAGGAGTTAAACTCAGCACTCCAACTCCCGTATAAATAATGGATGTCATAGTACACCGAAATGTACTATGCGGAGGATTGCTGCCACTACACTTACAAGCAAGCCTTGTGAAGGAGCTTCGGCTTGTTGCACGTGTAGGTCACTACTTGGCCGATGGTGCATGCATGCTTGCAATCGGCTCTGGCGTGGCACATGATGTACTTCTCGCTCAAACGGATTCAAAACTTCTTCCTCACCCCATTCATAATCTAACTACATACAAACGATCATTCTCCATTTCCCTCTTGATGTACACTTGCATTATTTTTAACAATTGCTTCCTGATGAGGATTAAATAAATCTCTAAATATAGATTTAATATTTAATCAAGGCCCATGGACCATGTAGTTATAATCTCCAAGGGTTGCTCCTCGAGTACCCTAGTTAGAGATACACTGCATGTGCCTTATCTACTCCAAACAGCACGATGTTTTAATCCTGAGTCTCTAACAACAACTGTCATATAGTTGTTACCCACATTCGTCTCTCACTGACAACAACCGACGATCAGACGTTCTCTCTAATAAAAGCTGCCTCTCTAACCAGATGCGCTAGTTCTACAAGGCGTCTCCCCGAATAGATAATCAGATGTCTCTTCATTAGTATTGGGGATGGGCTATTTTTGAAAAAAAAAGGATGTCCGAAGGTCAAATTTAAAAAAATGCTACAATACCAAATATGTGAACAGTTTCGTACCTACACACTACGTAGGGCCTTTTCTTCTTCTTTTTTTTGAAGACATGCATTCACCGAACGTAGAGCCTATTCATGTTAATTTCTGTTTCTGGCTTCTACTTGGAAAAGCCAGTACTCAATGTATCAAGGTTGTCAAAATCGTGATCCTAAATCAGATCAGGGACACTTTGGTAGGATCGTATTCTAAGATCGAATCATAGAATTTAAGATCCTATCTAATTCTACCAAAACATATATTTTTTTTAATTTGTTGTGTATTCCAAGAGTGATATGAGTGTTTATTTGGTCATTTGGCATCTAATTTAATTAATAAAAATATCATATTCATGACTGGAATCATGATTTAAATTCTATGTCATTAAGAGTTAGACTAGAAGAGTGATGTTATCAATATTGCCATAATATGATCATTTTATATTAAAAATAAAATAAATAGATAATCAAATTAATTTTATTATTTCAAACCTCTAAATCTTAATGTCTAAACTATTAACTACTTATTACTTAACATACAACTTGAATTGAGAGATAAGACACAATCAAACATACAAGCAAGTTTATCATAATCTTGGATGATACGTGATTCTACATTATTCTACCATAATTTTACCATGATCTTACTGTGATTCTACATGATTCTATGTTAGAATTGTGATTCTACTAGGTACGACACAAAATACGATTTGAGTTGGATTGGTTTCATGGAATTGTAGAATCATACGATTCTACGACTAGAATCGCGATTTTAACAACCTTGCAATATATGCACACCCAGTTTCTTGAAGAGGCTTCCCCACTCCTCTCGCACTCGTCTTGTTCTGAGGATAAGGCAAAGGGTTACAGGCACATCACGCACCCTACTACTATCGCTCTCATCTCATGCATATATCACTCCCTCATTTTTTTTCCACCGCTCACACCCTCCCTCTAAGGCACTTCTTTCGGTCACTACTATTTATTGTCAAAAAACCATCATCCGCAGGCAAAACCAATCAGCTATAGCTAATATGAACACGCTCATAAATAGGTTGATGGGCAATCACCTCAACCGTCATGGGAAACGAATTCTATGCTGTGATTGCCATTCCTAATTTGATGTCGTCGACAACGATGGTGTGTCTTGGTAATGAAACTGTGATTACACATTCACGCTAGATGAAGGATGGCGATTTTCTTCTGGTTACATAGGCTGGATTCATTTGGGCTTTTAGTTTATGCTACAGTAACTATCTTTCAAACGGTGTATCTTTCTAAGGTAGGGTCTACAAGTCAATTGTCGTAGATACTATACTAAATTCATCTATATCGGCCAAAATCACACGTGAGTTTCTCTCTCTATACTCTCTCTTGCAAATAGGTAAAATTCAAAATTTTGAGTCAAAAGTCACAGCACACGTGAAGGCATGAAGCCAACTCGAAAGTTGCTCAGCGCTGCCCGGACTACCAGAATTCCTTTGCCAATGCGTGATTTATGATTTTTAGGTTATATATGAGAAAGAATACGGAATAACATAAACTCGCATATAGTCTTGACCAATATAAATGAAGTCACTACAATATATACTACAATTAACTTATAGACTCTAACTTAAAAAGATATTTCATTTGAAAGTTGATTATAGTAAAAAAAAGAGCCAAAAAGCAGGTTTCGAGATGGCAAAGCAAACTGGGGGCGGCCACTTCGCGTGCGCGAGCCAATGGTGTGGCGTATTGTGGGCTTGTGGCCCTTGAGGGACCACATATAGGATTTTTTTTCCAGCACGTTGGCCACTCCGTGCATACAGCCTACTAGCGATTGCTCCCAGTCCACAAGACAGAAGGTGGACTACTAGCCGAAGGGAGGGGAACGAGAGAAGAGAAGAGATGGGCTAGCTGATGGGGTTTCGGCCCAATACACTGATGAATAGATTTATTCTTTGTTTCTTTCTTTTCATTTAGTTGTTGCCAAATGTTGTAGTAGGTTTTTTCCTTCTTGTTCATTTTTCACTATTATTTTATCAACTTTTTTCTAACTAATTTTTTATTTGTTCCACAAATATTTTATATTTTTCACTAATAATTTATAATTATTCCACTAAAGATCTTGATTTATTTGATAAATATTTTTTATTATTTCAAACAACTTGGATGAATTATTGGACCATCATGGTTGAAGTGTTGGAATATTGAAACTAAACACATGAGGCATTGGCTATTCTCCCTTAGAACTTAATGCGCAAAACATCATCGATGAATTGATGGGACATTGAAACAAAATGCATAGAACATTTTATTTTACCTACTGGAATATCCAACACCCACCTGATTTATTTTTGTACCCAATTTAAAAGATATGCACTATAACATTGTACATGAAATTAAGGAGAAACATGTAGAACATTTTGTTTCATCTATTAGAACATATAACATATGATATAATTAATAAGTCGATACATACATACATACATACATACATATATATATATATATATATATATATATATATATATATATATATATATATATATATATATATATATATATATATATATATATATATATATATATGGGTTTTGTTTTGAAGATCTCGTCATAAGGAATACGATGGTTCAAATAGATCATGAATTTGATGCTCGGTTGCGAACCACCTCGTGGTGAGGTGGTGAAGTTGTGGGTGTACAACTCCACGCACTAAGGTTTAAATCCTGATGGCCACCTTTACACTTATGCAGAGTGCACTTTCAATAAAAACTTTGTGAGGTCGATGATTCATTCCCGAACTCAACCTTTCTAAGCGCAGTGGCGGACCGACCGATGGGTCAGGTGGGGCTGACGCCCACCCTACCTCCGGCCGGAGAGTGAATACCCCCCATAGCCCCCCTACCTCCGGCGTCGCTGCGTGGGGCGCTAGATCTAGAGGCATGAAGCGCCGCGCGCCCGTGCCGTCACGTCGAGCGGCCGCCTAACGCCAGATCTAGCCAGAGACGGTGGAGAGGGAGGCTGCAAGGCGGCGGAGGCGCCGAGGTGTGAGCAGGAGAGGGAGGCCAGAGGAGGGGAGTTGTGAAGCTGCGTCGGCGCGAGCTCGCAGTGAGGAGGCCGGGAGACCAAGCAAGAGGCACCAGGAATGGCGGGGCTCACCGTGGCGGCGTCCGCAGCTGGGGCGCCGTCCTTTCAACTGTCGTTGGCGGAATCGCGCTTTGGCCTGGTGAGTACCCGAGAGCCTGTGGTTGGTGGCGGTAATCTGCTGCGGCGATCTTTGCCGATTTCCTTCCACCGCGCAGTGCGCCTAGCTGTTGATGAAATGCCTTAGCCGAGTTCTTTGGGCCATGGATGGTACGGTGGTATATCTTGTATTTCGCGTTTGTCCCCATGGTTGCGCGAATCTGCGGATTGAGAGGGTGGAAGGGTGGCGCTTACGTCTATCATCGGGATGCTTGAAGAAATGCATGTGTGGCGTGTGATTCTTGTAGCCCTTTACGGGTGCTGAGGACTTAGTGCGCAAAGCACTCGCTCTTGTGTCCGTCTTGCCTACCGTTGATGCTTTTGCAATTTTTTGGCGATCGGTGTAATGACACGAGAGGAATGCTTAAACGGAAATGTTGCTATCTTTTCAATTCGCTAAGCGGGTGGCGGCGTTATGTTGGGTCCATACACGCGCTTACTTGATTGATGAGCGCTTCTTTGGATCGCCGCTTTGTTTTGATGAAGTGCCGTGCGATATGTGACCAAAGCGGCCTCCTCTTCTTCCTTAATTGGTGCATTGGAAAAGTTGCTTTAAGCGTTAGGTTCTTGGCACAAATTTTATTGCTATCGAAGTAGTAGACATTGTTACATTCATGCGTTGATCAATTCTTCTTTGGATGTACGCACACGAGTTTCGGGACCTCATGCGGTTTGAATGCAAGTTTGTGGATTGAGATGTTGGATTGGTGCAAAGTGAAGCTCGAAAGGCCTTGAAAGGCATGGATGGCAACTTCAAAGAAAGCTAGGAGAAAGCTAGGAGTTCGAGGGGATGATAAAATTCCTGATTGCTTGGAGGTTGCATCCCTGACTGAAAAGATAACTCCTCGGAATGTACGACATGCTTATGGTCGGTGTTAGGAAATCAATTGTGTTTTGCTACTTTGCATATGCCTATCGAAATTATGTGATTATTGTCTTATGATTCCCACAGTTTTGCTGGCACCTGGTACTACTTGCTTTATACATTTGAAAGTTAATTTGCATTGTTAATGAAAATGCTAGTCACTACTTTTCTTCATACTATCTTATTGCTATCATCACAAACTTCTTGGCTTGCACACGCCATGTTCCTTAGTTTTTTTTCCACGTGCAATTCCTAAAAACCCAACACATAGGAACACTTGGTTTGCATCCTCAATATAAAAGGCTTAACTTGGTTGATTTCTATTGATTCCTAAAAGCCTTTCATTAACAGGGATGAAACATTAAGTTATTAACATAGATCTATTATTTTTAATTTATGTAATTGTGATTAATTTGATATTTTAGTTTTATTTACTATCATTTATTGATTTATACAGTTGTATGAAATGGAGAAACGAGGTTTTGAGAGGCACATTATCTATTACCGAGGTACAATTTTTGTTGTATTTTGTATTTTTACTATGTCCCTATTATAATTATGTGTGATTTTAGATTGCAAAATATAGTTCGTTTTATGTTTAGTGCGTTTATCTTTTCTACGTCATGTTTCATTAGCCCCCTAAAATTTGATTCTGGGTCCGCCACTGTCTAAGCGTGTGCTAAGAAACGTGCTTGCGTGTGTATATGCATCTTCTTTGTAATAAAAAGATGAATCGGACAATCGGTTTAAAAGTGAGGATCATTCGAACTTTCGTATAGAAAAATGTCCCAAATTGCGTGTGAGCGCCCTTAGAGACTTGGACGGTTTGAGCACCAGTGCACCACGGTGAGTAGCACTAAGTACGCAGGAAGCGCGGCCGGGCCAGTAGGGAGGCTGCATCCGCAGGCAGGCCTCCCGGGTTGGGATCGCAAGGCCCATGCGAGAGAAAGACTTCGGTCCAGCGGAGATGATGGATCTGCGTGTGGCGGCGTGGGGCGGTTCGGTGGATGGGCCACGCGGATGCCGCGCGGGCGCTCGCTAGCATATAAGATGAATAGATGATAGCCCTAGTGTCCTTATTTTTCTTTCGAAAAGATGATATGTCAATACGACAACCCTTGTCCATGTACTAGCTAGCCGACTCCCTCCCGTACGAATAATCGAATATGCTAGCATGTCATCGTATTTGGACGATAAGAGTCCAGAGTCCAGACACGATAAGAGACCTACGGTTTGTGTGGTCGAGTGGCGATTAGCAAAGCATCGATGCCCTTGGCCACCTCTCCCGGTTTGTGAGGTCTGCATGGCATGTCTGACTTCAAACCTAGAACATCGGACTCCAAATTTGTCGGTGCGGAATGCACTGGCGCTCGCTCAGTCTAGTCTCACAGTTTGACGTATCAAGTGAAGGCTGCACAGATTAGCTTTACTGCCAGAATTACTAGGTATGTAATTAAGCATGGCGAGCTTTTTTCAGAAGAAAAGAAAACAGCTGGTACTTTCCAGGTACAGAAAAGGGCCCTACTCTTGAGGGAGCCAAAGATGTTCAGTCCTTCAAAGCCCTGCTCCTAGGACCCTGTTAGAAGTTTGTGGTTTTATTGTGATGAGCTATTATTATTTTGTAATAGTGAAAATTTAGAATTTGTAAATTTACAGATTTTTCTAGACAGTTTGCAGAGGTGACGGTCTGACCAGCCAGCATGTGTTGCTTTGGTGGAAATAGATGATTTTAGAAAATTCATGAGATGATTTGGTTTGATCTGATTTGTGTATATGTGTGGTATGATACATATTTCAGCTAAAATGTATCAAGTTGTGAAGAACTTATACCTAAAAATGATTTCTTGATCTGTGAATATACAAGAGCGCTTGGAGTCAACTATGGTCAATAACAAAGATTGGGGCTACACTCATAAAGGAGCCGAGGCCGAGAATGATCAATGATACTATGTGAGATGGCTGAGCTCAATCATAGTACAAGAAATACGAAAAATATTGAAGAAAAATTCAAACGACGAGTTGCATCATGTAGCTTGATCAGTTCAAATGAGGCATTGTCCAGTGGAACAGAATAGACTTGCTGACGTGTGGTAAACTGATGATGCATCTACACGTGGTAAGTATAACGATTGCTTATAAAAAGCGATGAAGGCTGGGCAAAGAAATGGAATTTTAGTATGTTGACCAAAATATTAAAAACTTCTTGAATCAAAACTGTGGTGCTTAAGCGGTGCATAGGAAGACGGTTTAGGGCCCCGTTCATTTCAGTTTTTTTTCACTATTCAGTAATTTGTCTTTTTCTGAATTTTTTTAGATTTTTTGAGCTTTTTTGCATTTTTCTTTTTTTTCCTGTGTCACTGATCTTAGGGCATCCATAATGTATAAAAATAGGGGGTCTTAAGTCACCTTAAGGTCGACCTTATACATTACAGAGTTGATCTTAAGCAGGTGATAAGTAAAAAAGGCTTGAGGCCGGTCCTCAAGCTAAAGACCTAGCCATAAGCATTAAAATACAATTTTTCTTTTGAATCATGTGTTCTCTTTCCCCCCACAAGCCAATTACCGTGGTATGAGGGATATTTTTTATTGTCGAATGAGATCCTCGTTACAGTCAAGCAGTGACATTAAACATAACAGAGTAGGCCTTAATAATTAGGTAGAACCCACCTTAAGATCTATTGCCATATATACACTCCTGATGCCCTTACAGCTACAGTTTGCATATGGCTCTCCGTTCACTGTTATCAAAAGTGTAACCGCGACAGTTTGCATATGGCCCTTACAGCGACAATTCGTCTCTCCACCTCCTCTTGTTCCCGCTCCACTCCACCGGAAAAAGAGCCGGACAAGAAACGTCGCAGTGGCTGTCAGAAACTGAGGATTGGAAAATGTGTGATTCCTTAAGTCAAAAGCATCTTACCATCCGCATTCTGTGACTAATTAGCCTGTCAAAATCCTTAAGCAAAGCACTAACTGATGAAGTTACTGGGAACTTAGGCTCAGAAAAATTGTCAAGTGTGAACTCGGGAGAGCTGGGAGTTGGTAGCATGTGCACGGGAAAAATATTATTTAGCTTGTAAAAAATTCCACATGCAGGATGCCATTGCAAACTGCAAGCTTAGGAGATAAGATGGAACTATTATGTGAAGTAGCCTCAGGAGAGTATCTTTCTGCTGTAAGATATTGAATTCGACTGTCGAGCACTTGCCACTTTGGCCAAAATTACGATTAAGGGAATCATATGATCTGCAAAATTCTGACACAGTTGCATCCCTATACGTACAAAGGATACCGGCTATACCGGTAAAAAAATATCGGTTCTAAATTTAAAAATTAAAATTTGAATTTAAGTTGTTGAGCAGTAATTTCAGGAGGGAACCGGTCAAACGGGCGGCAACCATTCAAAAATCGGTTTAATTCTAATTTTGAGTTTAAATTTTATTTTATAAAATTTGGCTGGTTTAAAACCAGTAACTTGTACTGGAGGAGGTCTGATATTTTTGTCGGTTCCAGTTTTTGAATCGTTGGTCCGTACTACTGTTCTTCAGACGTACACAGAGGTTTGCAATGGCAAATTAACAAAATATCTATCTCGTGCATGCCCAGCAGAACATGAAAGGGACTAGCATATGCCAGTGGAGCCTCGCTTGCTTTCGGGGATGCCATTTCGACCATTTCTCAGGGAACATTCAGATTCACCAGCCTTCACCGCTGCCACTAGTGGATTGGACAGTCCAAAACACACACAAATCAGCCTAAACACATCACATATATGCTGACGCTAGTGAGTGCTATGAAGCTATGGCATGCAATACAATGAGAAGTGTAAAGGCCAAGTCATTCCGAGCAACTGGCCCATTACTATTATCCTAAAATGGTTCGGCAATATTCATTTTACCCCACTTACTTTATTTTGTTCTTTTCTCTGTGCGGTTATCATCTCTCCCTGCAGTTATTTGAGCCCTTACAAATGTGAATGGCCTCAAGGAATTTATCACTTGTGATTGTATCCAGTTGTATTCATTTATATGTAAAGATATGGATGTACAATTTCCTTTGTATGTACCCAGAATATAAAAAATTGTAAACTTCTTAATTGAGTTGTAATGAAATGGGACTTTTGGATGTATTCATTTAGTCACTGTTCTTACGTTTCTATTTGGTCTGTTGCATGGTTGAAGAACTTAATTTGTCTTGTAATTTATTTATTAGTTATTTATTTAATTTCGTTTAGCTCTATAATTCATCACTTAAAGTTAATTAAGAATGAGGTGTGTTTCAAGTTACACAAATCTTGAATCAAGGGAAGAGGTAGGTAATCACCATCCACCCTTCATTCATACGTTAATATTTATGCAACTTTCAAATAGTGATGCATAGAAGCACAACCCTTGTAATACATAATTGGCTCATTCTTATGTATCAGAAGTGGCATTTGCTCCTGGAGGAAAAGGAATAAAAGGGAAAGCTCATTTGCCAGGAGGATTTGATGCCCCCATAGGGAATTTTTTCGGAGTGCGAAGAAAGAATGGACGAGAGTTTAGAGACAAGTTCATGTGATCCTTATAGTTTGCCGGGAAAATTTTAATCCTATACGTCACCTTTGGTTGTAGGGAGGCTAGATTTCAAATGATTGCTTCTCAAACATGTTTCATACTGCGAAAAGGACATGACAAGCAGGGAATGGCACACCATTTCAGGCAGAAATTGCTAAGTCAGTTGTATGATGAAAATATGAACTATTATGGTAAAACAAAAAGGGTCGGGGTTCTAGTAAATTATAGAGTATTATATCAGGTTTATATCAGTTGTCATCTACTCATCTTGCTCGGTGGATATTTGATGTTAGTTACCAGGTGATGAGAGGCGACATCAGATGGTGTGCACTCATTCTGCCTATTTCTAAGTCGTCTAAAATTTTTGTAAGTTTAAATTAATTTTTGTGACCATTGGATTTATATAGGGATTGATGTGCCATATGATTAGATGTTGATACAATGGATAAAAAAATATGCCGATTCACCAGGAGGGCATTTCGGCTCAGGGAAGATTCAGATTCACCAGCCTTCACTGCTTTAGTATGCCGATTAATTGGACAGTCAAAAAACACACACAAATCAGCCACTAGTGAGTGCTATGAAGCTATGACATGCAATGCTATGAAGCTATGACATGCAAGCTATAGTTTAATGGGACAGATGATTCCGAGCAACCGGCGCAAAGCGACGATCCTTTTTTCTGAATAGCAGGTCCAATGAATTGTCAGACATCATTGGCTTGTTCTTATCTATGATTGGCTCATTTGCCACGAGGATTTGATTCCCTGCCCCCAATAGGGAATTTTTTCGGAGTGCGAGGAAAGAAAGGACGAAAGTTTAGAGACGAGTTCATGATGTGATCGATCGTTATAGTTTGTCGGGAAAAGTTGAATCTTATAGGTCACCTTTGGTTGTAGGAGGCTAGATTCCAAGTGATCGCTTCTCAAACATGCTTCTTACTGCGAAAAGGACATGACAAGCAGGTAACCATTTCAGGCAGAAATTGCTAAGTCAGTTGTATGACGAAAATATGAACTATTGTGGTAAAACAAAAGGGGCCAGGTTTCTAGTGAATTATAGAGTATTATATCAGCTCGGTGGATGTTTGATGTTAGTTACCAGGCGATGAGAGGAGACATCAGATGGTGTGCACTCATTCTGCCTATTTCTAAGTCTTCTGAAATTTTCTGAAGTCTAAATCAATTTTTGTGACCATTGGATTAGTACAGAGATTGATGTGCCATATGATTGATTTTGATACAATGGGAAAAAAATATGACTTATGCTTAAGAAAATTTCAGACACTTTATAAATAGACAACCCCTTCAATTATTTTTCACTCGCTGTAATTGAATCAAAGTAGCTTTGACTTAAGTCTCATAAATGGCAAAATTGTTTTTAAAAAATCCATAGAGTACCAAGGAGCACCGATCGATCTCTAGCCTCTAGGTAGCCTACCATCACTAGCGAATCCTGATAGCCTACCATCACTAGCGAATCATGATCTTCCACTATAGCTACTTTGTGGCATGGCATAACTAGCTCTTGCATAAGGTTGGGGATTGAAATTGCTCTGTCTAAATCTACATTGTCAGAATGCCTAGGAACGAGAGATTTGTGAGAATATTTCAGCTCTTGCATATTGTGGGACTTTGGCTGCATTAGACCGCAAATTTTGAAGGCAGATGCATGATACAGCCGACGATGGAGAGCACGGCTGAGCCCACTGTGAGGTACTGCAGTTAAGTGTACATCATAGCTAACTTCGAAATAAAAGCCAAACTTTATTACAATATAGTGGTTTAGCAGCCGGGTCTTACAGCGAGGCAGCGGCCCTTACATTACATAAAACAAAAGGGCACCACAGGCAGGCCTGAGTGTAGAACAACCCTTAAAACCAAATATCAACTTCGTCGTACGTTCCTTCATCTTCGACTTCGTATTCTTGCGATGCGTTGTCTGTTTATGTTATTTGCAAGTGTGAGTATAAACCACCGTACTCAGCAAGTTACATGGGTAAACGCTAAATAAATATATGTTTATTCTTGAGTGTGTAGAAGAAGGAAAGATCGATGTCGAGCACATCAGCATGAATAATCAACTTGCTAACATCCTTACAAAACCATTAGGGCACATCAAATTTCAGGAGTTGCGAGCCAAGATTAGCCTAATCCAAGTCAGTAAAAAAAGGCACAAGATTAGGGGTGATTTGTTGAACTAATCTTGTGGTGTTTGAATTGATCAAGGCAAAGTTGTTTTTTGTAGACTTTTTTTGTAGTAAGTCCATTCATGGTATGATTTGTGGCCGGATCATGGCATAGTGTGATTAGTTTTTTTCATGTATTAGTTTCTTTCCATGTGCGGCCAAAACTTCTATGTAAATGTTTCCCTCTCTTGTGTATAAATAGTAGAAGATATAGAATAGAAAAATCACAATAGAGAGTTCAAGCGACGCAAAAGTTTTTTCTCATGTTCTCATTGCAGTTCTTGAGTTCTAGGTTATTAACGTGTGTTGTGTATCAATTTAGTGCTAACAAGAGTACCACGCATGCAATTTACACATGAACTTCCAATTACCAGAATGTTAGTTTCTTGCTTACTTCTCTCCGATCCGTATATATGTTGGAAGTAACGCTTACGCATTCAGGTCAAAGAAAATGCATATTGTGTATTACACTACGACTTGACAGTAATGTTGAAGAGATATTGCATTCCAATCTCGAAGACCACAGTCTATCTTAAACAAATTTACATATATGTATACTACGTACATACACTAGTATAACACCGATCCCTTATTCGTTAGTAGCTCACCTTTAAGATTTAGCCGTGGCCTAAACAAATTAAGGAAGCGAAAGAACGCAACGCGATAACAGAACCAAACCATTACTAATCATCTTCCCTCCAGCTAGCTCATGATCACCCAACCCATGCACAGCCATATGCATGCATGCTCGATCAAGCCTCGGTGCAGCCGGACTGGTTCCGGTGGAAGTTGGCGATGTAGATGCTCGCCTTGCTGTCCACGTCCCGCTCGCCGACGCACGGCCACCTGCCGTCCTCGTCGCTCGGCCACACCCTCTGCGGCCGGCACCCGGTCTCCTCGTACGACCCGGAAGAGAAGCACCCTCCCATTGTATACGAGTCTTCTGTGTGTGTGTTTCTTCGGTTGAGTGTGCAGGAGCTAGCTAGGAAGTAGGAAGGTTGTTGTTGCTTGGCTTCGAATGCCTGGCAAGGGGGGCGCTATTTATAGCAGAGATGGCGAGGGAAGGAGCCCCTGAAGCTTAGCTAGCTGTGCGATTCGAGTAGAATCTACGTACACGGTTACAGTTAGAAATTAGGCTCACACGAATTAAGGTCTATTTTCTATAATTTTAAGATTTATATAGTTTAGTATCATATTAACTATCTAAATGGTGAAAAGTTAATTCATAAAATAGAGTCATTGCCACTCGTTAAAACATATGACATATGGAATGGGAATAGTATGAGGAGAATTTTGACTAAACACGCGCGTGCGTATATTCACGTAAGGAAAATCGTGTGACTTGTGTGCGTTTTTGCATATTTTAACGTGAAAATCACGTGACTTATAACTTAACGTGCTACTTGGTAAACCAAGTCCACCTTTAATCACAGCAATTACTAATGAGTTATTGCAGAGTCCTTAAAAGTACCTGAAGACGTCCAGAAAAATAGGGAAGTGGGAAGAGCGGGATCTACGAATTATTGTCGCAAAGAGAACCTATACGGAACGACAATAATGTTTTTGCATAGCCGATGGCAACCACTCTCCTTTGACTGGTCGATCAGGGATCCTTTTAATCTTTTGGAATGTCAGGAAAGAAATTATTTCATGTATTGATGTGCAGCTGAAGTGTAATACAGATATTACACTGTAAAAATCTCAATTGACAAAAGGATTCTTCAGGCTTCTACTACAGTTGCTTCCTGAGCAAATCTAGCCGTGCAACAGTGAATTCTTCCTCAGATTTGAAATGTCATGAATATATAACTGCTAATCATAGGAGCAAAATCCCAGTTGAGCTCCCACAGTAGTGACCTGTCATCATCAGTAGAACATTGCTGAAAGTAAATTCAGATAAGGAAGGGAGGGAGCAGCTGTTCAGATACGGATGCTTGTGACGATATGCCAGCATCTTAGGGTCACTAATACGTTTAGTCATTTCAGGGCCATTTTTATAATCAGACTTGGACAAGATTTGGTCTACCTCTTTACCTCAGAACGAAAAGTACAGCTTCCTGTTTAGAAGAACCTCAGGGGAACAAATCTGATTAGCACGCAGTTCCGCGACCCCGAACCAACAATCAAAATTCCAAAAAATACTGAAAAAAAAGGTGGCGTTCACAACAATCCAATTCTCTACCATGTTCGGTGCCTAACAAGTAGACAGGCAGAAGTTTCAGAAAATTATTCCCACTCCCTTCAGCTGTATGTATTCTGTATAGTATGATTCAATATTACTGACTACTGAGATGGACCAGTCAAAAAGGGAACTATGCTGTGTATTTATTCCAGTCACCCAAAGATATCACCTAGTATATTGCACAGTGCAGCTGTGCCGCCTACAAGTCACAGTCTCCTACTGCCTTCCACAGCTGGGTTTGCCTGGTTCAGATGAGCAGGGAAGCTGCAAAATCCCTTCACTTTTAACCCTTTGTCCCATTACTTAATTTAGTCCCTGCCGTACATGTAATGTACGCTTGCTGTAATCATAATGTCGATCGATCGTAATAACGAAATTTAGGCAGAATCCTAATGATGGGCGGAGGTCCAAAGTTGTTATGTGTAAGCTACGCATTTAGACATGTAGATATGTTCATGTCCTAATCTCTGTTAGATTAATTGGATTTTCCATGCAGTAAAGCTGAACCATTTGTATGTCTTTGTGTCCAGTTGGCATTGGAAGGGTAGCTAGCGATGAATCTTGGCATAGGAGAGTTCACGGCTTCCAAAGAAAGATAGCAATCATAGAAAAAAGAGAGATCAACATATTTCCCATCTTTACAGCTGAGATTTTTAATAAGGCAAAGTATTTACCCTTTGATCAAACTAGTACTAATTTATCACCTCCTTTTCTTCTGTGTGTGCCAAGCAAACGAAGAATAATAGAATCTTACAAATGGTAGTAACTACTTACAGAACCTAGAAAGCAAATGATATCTCTATTTAGATGACATGGAAAGCAAGAATATCTCAGTTTCACAGTGCGTCGCAGAAGTGCAATTCTATGAGAAAAACGTTGTGCAAAAGTTAGTGATCTGTCTCATCAAGTAAATTTAATCAACTGCCAGATTTAGTAAATTTTAATCTACTTTAAGATTTATTTTGATCTAATAGTTTGCTAGTACTTCAACAGTAGTTGTTGTAATGCAACCTAGTTATATAGACGATATCTAATATGTAGGCAGGCAACATAGATTTTGACTGGCATCATCACAAAAGTAAAATAATATAAGTCGTTTTTCAAACAGATATATCATCAAGTGGTTTAATGGATCGGCTTTTCCTAAATGAGTGATTTGACGGAAGTTGAATAACATTATACCTTATCAACCATGTTTGTTGCAAGAAGATTGCCTTTATGAATAAAGCACCCTCAGACAAAAGAGAGTTAGGCAATGGGCCTTTTCCGTCTTCCAATTACCTTCAGAGCTTCACTTCTACCTGCCCTGGAAAAGCTTCGTTTCTTTGCATTTTTATCCCCTCCTGATCATGACATCTAGTTTGTAGCAAGTTTAAGCTTGAGACGGTATAGGGCCTATTATATTCCCCAGTGTGTATAGTTTAGATGCACAGAACATGAAGCGAATAAATTGTCTTTGCATGTTAGTTGCCTAATAGTGATGTTTCTGCCGACACATTGAATCCTCATGTATGTGAGCGTGGCTGCTAAAATCTGTGATCTCAATTTCAAAATAAACTTGGACGATTGCTGCACAACAGGAGGCTGCAACCATGTTCAGAAAAGCAACTCGATTGATACGGAGTTCTTCAGATTTTTAATGGTTTGCTGCACAACAGGAAGCTGTAACCTAGTTCAGAAATGCAAAACATTATCCGAATGCAAATCAACACGCCTGGCATCAGTTCCTACCATGCCACTGAAGCAGTCATCAACACATCTAAGACAGCTACAGTTACTGGATAAGATAACACAGGATATGGTAGGGGCAGCAAGAGCCAGATATTTAGCCCAGTTTTAGAAGTGTGCATCTCATATCATACATGCAACAAGTCAACTGACGATCAATAAATATCGGTTGATAACTCAAGAGTGCCAATCAACAGTACAACACTAGTTAAAATTTACACCACTGTTACTTGCCTAACCTTGAGGCATCACCATTTCATAGAAAATGCTTTAAAAGCATCACAAGCAATGTTTACAGAAGCATCACCATCTCAGAAAATGAATGTTTGCACAGATTATCTCTTACAGATTGTAAGGAAGATTCTTCTCAGATCAGTTAAACAACAGTTCGGTACTTTGGTAGCTGCAGAAAGAAAATTGAGCTCTGATGGACAAAGCAGCACCGTGTCTCTTTTGCCAATATCCCAATAAGACCCCATCAGTAGACACGTGTCGCCAATTTATTTAAGTCCATGAGGAGCTTGATAAGCACCGCCAGCATTAGTTGCTGCTTGCCCAGATCCATAGGCCAGAGGCTGTGCGGCCAACCCATAGGGTGACACCCCCTGTGCTGGGGCAAAGGGAGATGGTGCCTGTACTGGACCATAGGATGATGGTAGCTGTGTGTGTCCATATGAAGATGGCGCCTGTGTTTGTCCATATGATGGTAGTGCCTGAGCTGAGCCATAGGGCCGCGCTGTTGTTGCACCGTAGGATGTAGACGGGACTGGCCCAGATGCATATGGTGGTGGCACCTGTACCGATCCAAAGGTGGATGCAGCTGGTGCCCATGCATATGAAGGTGGTGTGGCCTGACTTGATCCATAGTAACCAGCACTACTCCCATGAGCAGCTGCAGCTGCTGCCTGTGCTCCGAGTGCAGGTGCTTTAGAAGCATCATATCCAGCACCTTTCGAAGAGTCATAGCCACTGGCACCCCTTGATGCATCACGGCCTCCAGATTTTGAAGAACGAGAAGTGTCATATGTATTGCCTCTTGATGGATCAAATTCAGAACGAGGAGCACCCCCAGCTGGGCTTCCGCTTAAAGGGTCCGCCAGACCAGTGGGGGGCGTCCTTGCCTGAATTAACATAAAAATTTCTATTGTTATTAATATACAAAAGTTACTCCAGCACCTAATTAAAAAGCTGAAGACAAAATTCACATTATCATTGCTATGGAGAAAAAATAAAAAAGTAGAATAACTGCTTTATAATCCATTTTGCACAGCAAGATAAGCATCCATTAACTTCAAGCCAGAAAAAGAAAGAAAGAACAAAAGGCATCAAGGACAACCTAAAGCAGCCAATTAGGTAGTCCAGCTTTCATTTACGTTATTCTGTATTTGCTATGAGAAACTCTGCCTTGAATGCCCTGGGGAGAACAGGGGTTAAGACAGATCCTTGATTAAACAGTATCTATGTTATGAAATATGTATATGGTGGGTGCGTGGCTTCTTTAAATTAACTGGAATAGTTTGTCGAATTCAGTGCCATACGTCAAGTCTGAAATTTCCAAACCAAACAAAATCAGCTTAGTAAGAGCAGAGATCCCCAGTATGAAAATAAATGCAATGTAATTTATGAATTACGAACTTAATATCTGAGAAGTATGAAAAAATATACATGGCAATTGTATGAGTAAAACAATACCTGCAAAAGTTACCAAAAGAAAAAAGAAACGGTTGAAACATGGAAAGTTATGATTGTTAGAATAGGATATGAATTGTTTGTTTTCTTATGTGCCTTTGTTTTCCTATTTATGTATAGCATATTCTCTTATAACACCATCTTGTACTCCCTATATGTATTACTCTTTGGTCCCATGAATATATACACAATATTCATAATATGGTATCAGAGCTGCTGAATAGAGTGACCTCACTGAGAACCTGACGAGTTGGTCTGTCCTCCTACCGCCCAACGGCCACTGCCCGGCCGCCAGCCACCTCGCCGTCTGGCGTGTGCCCGGCCGCCCGCCAACCAGTGCCCGACGCTTGGTCGCTACTTAGCACGTGCCCGCCGCCCGCCTCAGTCTTGAACAGATCGATTTGATCTGTTCATTTTATATTGAAGCTCCAAAAACAAGAATAAAAAACATCGATCTAACCACCGCGCCATACAGCGCTGCCTATTAGACTTCATTACCTTGGTCACCGCACCATCTAGCGCCACCTACTAATGGCTTCCGTTCCATCAGCTACGATCCCATTTTCGGAGACAAAGCTCCATGGGACGAACTACAAATTGCATTCTTCACTCATAGAGACCACACTCGATTATCTTCGCCTCTAGACGTTCCCCACCACTCCCAGTTCAGCCTCCTCCCAAGCAACCTACTTCTGCACCTCTTACAGAAGATGAGGCTGCCAAGAAGGAGGCACAGGCTGTTGTTGATGATATTGATGAGACTTTTCAATATGCCATCGACGCTTTCTAGCGCTGGTGTGCTGATGAGGTCTATGTTTAAGCCATTCTGGTGGTCAACGTCGATGACTTCATCTAATCAGATATTGTTGGTCTACAATCTACTAATCAGATCTGGGAGTACTTACGTGAGCGATATCAGCAGAGTAGTGATGCTCAATTCTTTTCGCTTCAGCATGAGTTAGAGCACTTCGCCAGGGGGACTCTTCCGTCGACGATTTTTTTCCGAGTCCTAGCTAGTCTCTGGCGCTAGCTAGACAAGCTAGCCTCTCCACTTTGGTAGGAGTGTTATAAAGAGCAGAAAGGGGATCGTGATCGCCTTCGCCTTTATGATTTCGTCTGCCATCTTCGCCCAGAATTTGAGCCTATCAGGGCTCAACTGTTAAGCCACTCACCGTGACCGACCATCACTGAGGCCCTTTCAATGTTTCGGGCTAAGGAGCTTCGCCTCAAGTTAGCAGCACAGTCCGTTGATTGCCGTGATTGAAGAAATTGGAGCAAAGAATATAGTCCAAGTGATCACAGACAATGCTACAAATTGCAAAGCTGTTGGGATGATCGTTGAACAGAGATACAATCACATCTTTTGGACTCCATATGTTGTTCACACATTGAACTTGGTATTAAAGAACATACGTTCTATGAAGAACAATGATAGTGAAAATGATGAGCTCATGTGGATAAATGAGATTGCAAGGGATGCCAACATGATCAAGAATTTCATTATGGATCACGACATGAAATTAGTAAGCTCAAGTTTCTTGCTATTGCTGACACAATATTTGCATCTGTAATTATCATGTTGAAGAGGCTTCTTCTCAAAGAACCACTCGTGTTAATGATTGTTAGCGACAAATGGGTTCCATATAGGGATGATGATGTAGGCAAAGCACAATTTGTGAAAGATAAAGTTCTTAATGATGCATGGTGGGATAAAATCAAATTCATCATCGATTTCACCGAGCCTATTTATCCAATGCTATAGGCAGCCAACACCAGCCATGTCTCCATTTGATATATGAGATGTGGGACACCATGATAGAGAAGGTGAAAGCTTGCATTTATCAATATGAAGGAAAGGAGCTGCATGAAGATTCTATATTTTACAACATTGTTCATGGCATTTTAGTAGATTGGTGGGGCAAAAGCAATATCCCCTCTCCACTGTTTGCCACACTCACTAAATTCGAGGCAACAACCCACTATTCTTTCATTCTTGTCATTTCATTCGCACTTTCTTGACTTCTTGACATTTCTGATTTGCCATTCATGTCTTCATTCGTAGGTGCTAGTCCAAATTGGCTTTCTAAAGCTTCTAACTGTGTAGCCCCCCATGAGGACATTGAGATTTCAGAAATGAGGAACAGATGCTTTAGAAGGTTTTTTTCCTATTGCGGATGACCTAAAAAAAATTAAGCAACAATTTGCTGATTTCTCTCTCTTTGGGAAAGGCTACGATGATTTTGATTCAATTGAAGATAAAGCCCATCTTGAACCAAAACAATGGTGGGGCATTTATGGAGTTAGGACCCCAGAGTCGAAAGCATTAGCTCCTAAGTTACTTGGGCAGCCATCATCTTCTTCTTGTTGTGAAAGAAATTGGAGTACCTATGGTTTTGTCTATAATATAAGGAGAAATAGACGCACGCCTGAATGTGTTAAGGATTTAGTGTTTATGCATAACAACTTGTGTCTCCTATCAAGAAACGCTGATGATTATTCCATGAGCCCAATCCGAATGTGGGATGTTGGGGGAGATGGTTTATAGCCCTTTGGTAGTGTTAACTTTCTTGAAGTAGCTAATCTCTCACTAGATAACCCAGAATTTGAGGGGTTCATACGCGAAAACGAGAGAGGGCAATGAGCATCCGAGTTGGAGCGGCCAACTAGTCAAGTTTTAGTTTAATTTAGTGTTATTAGTATTTTGGGCCTGTTTGCTTATGGCTGTGGCTGATGGCTTTTGGCTACGGCTGATAGCTTTTTGGCTGTTTGCAACAGAGATTGCGGAAAGAGAGATACTCGCTTGCGATTTTTGATGGTACAGATATTAGTTTTTTAACGTGTATTACAATTAACTTGTAGACCCCATCTTAAAAAAATACTCTGTTTAAAAGTTAGTTACTGTAGCAAAAGCCAAAAGCGGCTTTTAGAAGCCGCAAAGAACAGGGCCTTTATATGATCCAACCTTGGAACAATTATATTTGGCCCTGTGCCTTGTAAGATGTAACCTATTCTTATCTATCATCCTATGTTATGTTACGTATCTAATTGACTAATGTCTGATTCTCTATGATCTGTTATTTAATTGTAATGTTCACTAATACTTTTTTTAGTAAGATTTATCATGTTCAAGGTTATTGATAGAGGATTCAAGTCATATGAGGATTTTGATAAGTGGTAAGATTTATCGTGTTCTACAAGCATTGGACTGATGTGATGTCATTTGATTGATTTGTTAATCAGGATGCTGGAGAAAGTTTGCAGAGATTCACATGCTTGCAGATATGTTTGTAAATTATGATTTGTGTCCTTGAGGGACCAAACTTTTTGAACACATGGTAAGCACAAGATTGTTTTTACACTATATAGAATTAGGCAATTAGCATATCTTCTTATTTATTGAATTGTGACACAGCTGATTGGTCATATACTCATATGTCTCCTATCAGGTAAGTGCACTCTAAGAATTGCACAAGGATGTCAAATTGTTAATACTAACACCGTTGCATCACCTCAAACAGTTTCTGTAAAAGGCTCGACTCTTCAGGTTACTATTATTCATATTACTTAAATTTCCTTAACCTTTCTTGTGTGATGTTAAATGGACTCCATCTTGTAGATTTCCTGAAATTTTATTGTCAGGTTGGAATAGAAATCTTGCAGTACCTACTACCCTGTTTAATACCCATCTTATCCAGCAAAACATGGCTGGAAATAGTACCCTGGCATTGGAGAATTTCAGGTAAAGCTTCATCCTTCACTCGTTATCTTACACTTCCATTCTTCTTGGGTTTCAATACACTGCAATGTTTAAATACATATATACTTGTCTTATCAGTATATCCTTGTTTTTACAATATATCATATCGTAGTATCGCCGCACCCGTATCGTGTATCAAGGCATCCTTGCTAGTAACAATTCCTCATTCATCACATATGTGAAGAAGCATCTCAGTGAACAGTTTCTGATGATTGATCTTGATTTACTTACATACTTCCTTGGGATTGAGGTTTCTTCCACGCCTAAGAGATACTACCTCTCCCAGTAGAAAAATGTCCAGGATCTCCTTGATCGATCTGGTTTGACTGATACTCGCACTACTGAGACTCCCATGGAGTTTTCTCTTCAACTTCGTGCTACTAATGATGATCTTCTTGAAAATCCTACTCGATATCGCCATCTTGTTGGGAGTTTAGTACAGCTTGTGAGCACTCGTACTAATATTACTCATGTTGTTCATATCTTTAGTCAATTCATGACTCATCCTACTCATCTTCACTACAGTCACCTTCTTTATGTTCTTCGCTACTTGCGTGGGACAATCTCTCGTTATTTGTTTTTCCCTAGCTCCATCCAACGACTATAGCTTCAGGCGTACTCCGATGCGACCTGGACTAGTGATCCTTCTAATCGTCGTTCTCTTTCTGTCTACTGTGTTTTTCTTAGCTCCTCCCTGATTATCTGGAAGACAAAGAAGCAGACTGCAGTTTTTCGTTCAAGTACAGAGACTGAGTTGAGAGATATGGTAGCAATAACAACAGATATTACTTGGTTGAGGTGTCTACTTGCAAATTTTGGAGTACGTGTGATTGGACCTATGACTCTTTTGTCTGACAGTACAAGTGCTATTAGTATTATCCATGACCCAACGAAGCATGAGCTCACTAAGCACATTGGTGTAGATACTTCATACACTCGCTCACAGATGTAGGAGGGAATACTCGCTTTATAGTTTAAACTCTCAGAGTTACGAATTGTTGGCTTCTTCACAAAGCCATAGACTAGGGTACAATATTTGTACTTTCTCTCCAAACTCTGTGTATGATCCATCATAAGTTTGAAGGGGTGTTAGAATACGATAGGAATTCTTTGTTTTCTTATTGTGTATGGCATATTCACTTGTAATATTCTCTTGCACTCTTTATATATATTGTCTTTTAGGCCTCACAAATTTATACACAATATTCATAACATTGATTAGGATCAGATGAAATTAGAACTAATGGGACAAAGCATTATGTTCTTGCTATTTAGTGGGGTATTGGCCTGCATATTGTAACTTAACTCAGTAGACATATGCATAAACATAAATGCTGCATTTTTTATTCCTTTCTCCCCAGATATACTAAACACAACTTCTACCAAACCTTCCATTGTTATTAGGTCAGTTGCTCTGCAGACATGAATTGTTTGATATGATAGTTAGGTCTATTGCTCACAAAACCCACCTCAGTTGAGCCTTTTGAGAGTTAACATGATGTGGAGTTTCATCATTTGGTCTCTTCAAAAAATGCCCCCAAATGAGTCTTATGTGAGACAAAATTCTAAAATTCATGTCAAGCGTGTTTCATGAGACTAACCCATGAAGGTATATACAACAAAAAGGCTCAACTGCCATTTGAAAGACAAATTCTCAAGTTGAGGCAAAATGGAAGTAAGGGTTGCCTTGTGGTGGCGGAGATTGTGATCCACACAATCAACTAGATAAAACATGCTTCAGAAAATAATAAATGTCACAACTTGTGAGGTATCCATATAGCAGAAAGAAAGCTGCTCACCTGTGCACCCCCATAGGCACCATCATAAGCAATTTGTCCAACAGAATGACGGCTAGATGTACCATCATCCTTTTGAGCAATATTAGGATTGTACAGAGTTCCTACATATAAAAATGTCTTATGGATTAAAAAAACTGCAACTACAAACGTAGGTTTCTACATATATCAATCAGCAGTACAGAGTAATAAAATGAAATAACAGACAATGACATACCACTTTTGTCAAGATTAGCTGTGTTTGTCAACTCAGCACGAAGCTTTTCTAGCTCCGTAACCATGGAGTCATAATTTCTCTTCATTACCTGCAGCGACTCGGAGTGATCCATCCTGAGTTTCCTTTCATACTCATATGTAGCCCTGAAATATATATAGAGCATGCAACTTTGAGACTTGAGATCAGTCACATACTGAAGAAAAGACATGCTAGAGAGCAATTGCAGTGCACGGTAACACACCTGAGGTGCTTATATTCCCGCCTAGCAGCATCGTGCTCATGGCTGAGCGCCGGAAGCTGCTGTGCCTCACCGATGTTCCTCTGAAGGTCCTTACTCAGCTTCTGCGCGTCCACTGCCAGCTGCTGCCTCACCGCCACCAAGTTTTGTGCCTCCACGTGCGCCTGCTGCAGGTCCGCCTTCACGGACTCGCAAGACTTCAGATCAGCCTCCATCTTCGCACCCTTATCGAGGATCCCCCTCGCCTCCTGCTCCTGGGCGGCCCTCGCTGCCTCCCCCTGCGCCTGCAGCCTCAGCAGCTCCTGCTGCGCGGCGGCCAGCTCCTTCCTCAGCGACACGTGGCTCCCGGAGAGCCGGTCATTCTCCACCGCCAGCTTCTGCATCTCCCCGCGCTGCGCCGCGAGCTTCTGCTCCAGGATCTCCGGCGGGGGCAGCATGTCGTAGGTGGATGGCCCGGGTCCCGGCGGCGGGTGCATGCCCGTGCCGTATGGGTCCCGGTGCATCACGCCGTGCGCCGGGCCAGGGACCGGGCCGGGGCCGGGGAAAGGCCGGTGGTGGTAAGGAGGCATGCGCCCCTTGCTCCCCATGGCGAATCACAACCACAGCAACCGCCGCTTCGCAATTATCTACCAGCGCATACGAACTTGATTTCGCTAACTAAAGCCTAAAAGGATCGGGACATGGAACGGATTGATTAAGCACAAGTAAAGCAGCGAAATTGAGGCGCGTGCGGGCGACGACGACGAGGAGGCGTACCTCGCGGTGGTCGGCGGAGACGCGTCGAGAGGAGGCTGTCTGGTGGGGGGTTTTCTAGGGTTTCGGAGAATTGGTTTTGGTTCGCCCTCTTCGTTGTGAAGGTCAGCCGATGACGCTGGAGGACGGGATGGGCTTTTCGAGCGGACGGGAAGGAGTTTTGCACGCTGGCCCTTTGGGTGTTTCTGCTCTTAATTTTCTTTTTTTTCTCCCACGTAACGTGAGAGCTACGAATCTTTATATTAAAAAAAATTAATTACAGAGATAGAAATCTTTACAGACCTAAACACAAAACACAAACCAAACACACTTAAACTCGCCTAAGGCATAAGAACAAGAACGACCTCAACTAGAAAGGATCTAGACCAAACCCTGTTATGGAGCAGTTAGGTAAGAAATACCCTTTGCTCCAGCCAGAGCCCAAATTCTCATCTCATCATTAACAAAAGAGCCCTAACAACCGATGTAACCCCATCAAAGACGCAGCGATTGCGGAGATTCCAAAGAGACCATGCCCACAAAATGATGATGGAGTTGAGGTCTTTCCGGACCTGGCCATCAACTATATTGTGAGATCTAAACCACCATTCTTCCAAGGATGACTCACCCGGTTGAGGGGAGAGGTTATGTAATCCTACCTTTTGGAGCAAATCAAACCAAAATTGGCGGGCAAATATACATGAGACCAAGAGGTGGTTAATAGTTTCCACCTCTTGATCGCATAGCAAGCATCAGGGAGGATGTTGCAGTCCTTGGCATGCCAAACGATCCGCAGTCCAGCACTTATCATGTGCAGCCAACCACATGAAGAATCTACAATTATTTGGGGCCCAAGTTCTCCAAATTCGCTCTCAGGGACTGAACTCAATGCCTCCCTGAAAGAAACCTTCATATGCTGATTTTGCTGAGTAGTTCCTATTGGCAGTAAAGCGCCATAAGCGTTCAAAAAATCAGCAATGGTCCCAACCGTCATTACCCCTATCAAATCCGCAGTCCAATTGTTATGGTCCCAACCGTAATTTTCGCAATGGCATTTCTGAGAAACAACAATTGTTGTGTTCGACGAAACTTTGAGAGAGTAAATTTCATTAAA
The DNA here is from genome assembly GCA_036346265.1 of Melocanna baccifera. NCBI lineage: Eukaryota > Viridiplantae > Streptophyta > Magnoliopsida > Poales > Poaceae > Melocanna > Melocanna baccifera. The sequence goes on from CM070681.1 coordinate 15,684,324, forward strand.
AAAAATATAGATAAATTATTAAATTTATTCGCAGAACTACAAAGGGTTTGTTCTTTTTAGCTTCTCAAAAACGGCTTTTAGCTTTTGTTACAATACCTAACTTTCAAACGGAGTATTTTTTAAGATGAAGTCTACAAGTTAATTATAGTATACGTTAAATGCCCAACACATGTACCATCCAAAATCACAAGCGAGTCTCTCTCTCTCCGCAATCTCTATCACAAACAGTTAAAATTTAAAAATTTCAGCCAAAAACCATAAGCCGTAGCAAAAAAAAACAGACCCAGATTTTATGTATTTTATACCACTAGTCTATAAGTTTAGTCAAGCCCGTTACATAAAACAACTTTAAAACAAGAGCTAATATCACAACCTCTCCTAATAATTGATTGATTTTGTTCTACTGTGTCACATGAATTCAACAACTTTAAAACAAGAGCTAATATCACAACCTCTCCTAATAATTGATTGATTTTGTTCTACTGTCACATGAATTCAATACATCACGAAGGGGATTGGCACAAAGGGGAGCAAATGAAATAAGCTCTTTTACTGGTCATCATGCGCTCCCCTACAGGCATAACTGATTTTGATTTTATTTATTCTACTGTGCATCATACCTATAGTAAACCCGGGGGGTTTCGCGAGCAGCGAGCGTGTCCACGTCGCCCTCGCTCTTCGTTCGCCCGACGCGTGCGCTCTCCCTCGCCTGCGCTCCGGCGGACGCGTGTAGACGCTCGATAGCAAGCCGCGGCTTCCTTCTCCCGTGGTTATCGAGCCGCGGCTCGCATTCTTCGCCGCACACCTCGCCTTCTTCCTCCCGCTTTTGGTGTACGCGCCGCCTCCCCTCCGCCACCCTCTCCGATCGCCCTCTCATGGCTCCCGCCGTGAGGCCTTGCCAATCCGCGCTGCGGAAGGCCCGTCCTCGACTCCTCCTCTCCCCCGATCCGGCACCCCTTCTCCCTCCCCCATCCGGCTACTCCTCCCCATCCGCGCCCCTCTCCTCCCCATCCGCGCCCCCCTCGCCCTTCCCCCCCGGAGCCCCTCCTCGCCCCTCCCCCCCGGCGCCCCTCCTCGATCTTCTGGCGCCGCCCCCGGCTTCCTCGACCGGCGTCCCTTCTCCCTCCCCCATCCGGCTCCTCCTCCTTCCCATCCGGCGCCCCCCTTGCCCCTCCCCCCCGCGCATCTCCTCTCCCCGCGGCGCCCCTCCTCTCCCGGTCTCCCTGCGCGCGCCCCTCCTCGACCTTACGGTGCCGCCGGCTTCCTCGACCGGATCCGGCGGATCCGGCCAGATCCATGGTCGGCCCGCCCCCCCCCCCACAGCTCGGTACACCCTCCTCGACCTTCCAGCGCCGCCCCAAACCTCCAAGACAGATGGGACTTCATCGTCTTCGCCGAGACCCACCTCCTCGTCGCTGTGGTCGCATGCCGCCGCGGCCGCTCGGCGGCACCGTCCCCTACGCCTCCACCCCGTGGCTCCACTCGCCGCCTCTCGCCTCGGCCGAGGCCGTCGGCGCCGAGCGCCGTTGACTACCTCCGCGCCTCGTCGCCGACCTCGGTGACCACCGCGCGCTCGGCGCTCCGCGGATCTGCGCCTCCTCACCTCGCTCAAGGTCGTGGCGTCGGGCTGAAGCGCGACCGGCGCGCTCTCTCGCTCTGCTGTTCGCGCGCTGGCGTGCTCGAGCCGCGGGCTCCGACCTCTCCACCTTCGCCGCCAGGGGCCTACTCGACCTCCGCCACACCTTCGAGAGGCTTGTCTGCTACAATTCCACGGTGCGATTTTGTATCATACCTCCCACTAATTTTGATGATACAGCTACGTAATTCGTTTTTTGTGGCAATTCGCATGATGACCTAACGTGCTAAGTATCATCCGTCTTGAACTATGAACTATGTTGATCTCGTGAATTGTGCTTATGGTTTGCTATTTAATTCATCTACAACTAGCAAACCGAGTTTAGTTTTAGCCTACTTGCTGCAAAGACTATGATCCACGACTATTTAGTTCATCTACAACTAGCAAACCGAGTTTAGTTTTAGCCTACTTGCTGCAGTACTATGATCCACAGTTAATGTTATGTTCCTACGATCTGATCCAATCCGGTGCATGTATTAAAATATGATATTCTATTTATTCAAGAGTTTCGCCAATTCTTATTAGTAAATTTGCGCTTCTCCTAGTGCTAAGAGCCTCGAGATGCCTTAGTGTGAAATTTGCTATGTTTCTGATGTTTCAGTCTTCTTGATGGGGTTTAAGGGAATGTTGTTAGTGTTTTTAGGTTTTAATGGAGCACTTCTCGCAAAATTCGATGTCAATTTAGTGCATGCGGTTTTTCGGATGAGAAATTGGGGTATTTTTCCAATGCTTTGCAGATCACCTTTAGGCTTGTTATAGTACATGCTCTAGATCACAATAGTGTAATCAGAATGATTGTCCCTTTTATGCTTGCCGCATTTATCCTGACATAATTAGTTAGGTTGTGAGATTAAAAATTGTGCACTATTTGGTTTCTTGCTAGATTTGTCATGCATATACTTGCTGCAAATTGAAAATGGATATATGCATCTTCATCTGCTTCGATTGCTAATTATGAAGGCTTTTATGGAATTTATCTCTTCTCTGAGTTAGAGCCTTAATGATTTGGGGGAGTGACAGTGATCTTTGGAATTAGCACTGGTGTAATGCATCTGGAAACGCTGTTAAGTCCTATATCTATGTCATACTCCCATGTGCCATCTTGCCTTGGCAATTATCACATGTCATCTTGACATCTGTTGTAAATAGAGTTCTTTGTTGGCCAATGGACTATGGTATTAAAACTGAGCATATAGCGAGAGATCATTAGTACTCCCTCCGTTGAGAAATATAAGGGCTATAGTTTGAAAAGTTTTGTTGAGAAATATAAGGTTTGCATATAAATTTAATGCGGCTTTTCCTGGCTTTTCCTTCTATGCCCCCTATTTATTTTCTCTCTATATAAGGTTTGCATATAGATATAAGGTTTGCATATAAATTTAATGCGTCTTTACTTTCCTTCATCTTTACCATTCATATTCCATTATTGCTATGTTCAGTCTCTTACAATATTGCTTGTATGCTTCTGTGTTTTGCATCTTTACTTACATGGTCGTTTTTACGCTGCCTATAATAGTTTCTGTTGCTATCACAGTTTCATTCCTCCAGTTTCGTACACGACTACTGCTCTGTTGTTTACTATGTCCAGTCCCTTGCAATGCCACCTATATACTTTTATGTTGTGCATATTTTCTTTCATACCCATCTCTACAGAACAGTTATTCCTTTACTGCTTGCTATGTACACTCCTTTGCAGTACTGGTCATATAGTTTCATGTTGTCCACATTTACTTTCGTAACCATTTCTACGCTTCCTATAGTGCTTTTTGTTATTGCCAGTGCTCCACCTTTTATTTCTACCCTATTGTACTGTTGATAATTGTTATTTACTTTTGTGCATTCATCACGGTCTGCTAAAGCCCAGTATACCGAACTTCTTCCTATTGTTATAGGTGCTTCGTTCATCAATTTTTATACACGCTTCTTCCGTACACAGTTCGCGAGCCCCTTATTTCTGCACTATTGCTTTCCTATTTACTGTGTACATTAGAACCTTGTTTGTTTGTACTTTTTTTTACATTTTTTTGCCTCATTTGTCTACTATTAGATCCTTGCTATTTTCTTGATGCAGGCCCATTGCAATTTAGAATTCCTTTTTAGTTATTTCTTGCCTTTTTTTTATGTTGTTAACTTCTTACTTCTTTTAGATGCGAAACATTTGGTTTAGATAATATACATTACTAATCAGTCCAGTCAACCTTCACATACATGAAAACTTCTCATCCGGTTAGCACGTTTTCAAAACGTAAAAACTCACAATGTTTTTAGTTGCAATAACTAAAAGCCAAACAAAACAGTTTTCTTTTATTCCAACAACGCCACCACCTATGACTATCATATGTGGCCACGTAGTTACTCGCTCAACAACAACAGCTATTAATACTCCAGAGATAACAAAGCACATTTACTACTTTCTACAAATACTTCCCTTGTGTCTAACCGCTACCATATCTATTGCAGAATTACATCGTCACTACACGCTGATAGAAGATCGCATAAACCTCTCATCCCATATGCAAAACTAAACAAAAGGTAATTTACTCTACACTAAATCATTAGTACCAACACTACTATTCAAAACATTGGCAAACTTATGTATTCCAATTCTATGCTTCACATTCTGACTTAATGTGTTTATCTACAAAGCAATTCAACCTGTCAAAAAAAAAACAAAAGAGAACCGTTTCTAGATGCAAAGCAGTAGGTCACCATACTATGTACATAGTACTGCATTTCTCAGTATTACACCCTACTGCTACAAAAAAATAATAACCTAACGCACACTAACTGATCCTTCCATATTTTTCTTATAGAAAAAATACGACCTTTACTCATAACAAACAACATTACTTAAACCTGATTTAGCAGATCCCTGTACAGTGTACCAACATCGTTATCATCTTCGCCTCAAATTTAGTCTTCCGATTAGACTTATTTTTTTATACAAAATGTTTCCGGCTATGCAAAACCTACCACTAAAGCTACCTCTACTGGGTAACTTTCAATAGACCTAACGTTGTGTTAACTAATGTGAATACAATGCAGAAAACCTTCGCTTCTTTCATACTCCAAGACATATACTGATTTCTACAAAGAAACCATATTCTAGCTAACTATTTTAGATTTAGCTACATATATTATATTTCCCTCTACAATTATTGATACCTCTTGTTATTCATGCTCTTCCTCTTAATAGCGTAAACAAAACAAGCCCACCAAAACACATTTCGTTAAATATACTCACTCTCTACAGTATATTCATCAGCTTACACAACAGAATATCGTCACAGAAATATATTAGCAATAACAAACCGTTTACACAATCTAGCCTGCGTGGCGTGCCGCCACGCACACGCATCTAGTACATCATATGTCACAAGAATTCTACGTATCTCGAAGAGGATTGGCACAAAGGAGAGCAAATGAAATAAGATCTTTTACCGGTCGTCATGTGCTCCCCTATAGGCATAACTGAGGGTCTGTTCTATTCAGCTTCTTAAAACGGCTTTTAGTTTTTACTATAGTACCTAACTTTCAAATGGAGTATTTTTTTAAGATAGAGTCTACAAGTTAATTATAATACACGTTAAAAGCCCAACATCTGTACCATCTGAAATCGCAAGTGAGTATCTCTCTCCGTAATCTCTGTCACAAACAACTAAAATTCAAAATTTTCAGCCAAAATCTATAAACCGCAGCAAAAAAGAACAGGCCCTGATTCAAGTCTCCTTTGCTACATCACTCAAGATGAACATAGGGCAATATCCATATGCATATGGCACTGAGCGGGGGTGCCACATCATTGTTATTAGAGGCTGGCATATGGGTCTCTATATCACGGCTGCTGAATATGATAGGCTTGGCTAAAACCTTTAGCTTAGTGATACAAAATTTCATAGAATATGGTCTTATTCTTTTTAGCCTTTATGACTTTTAACTTCGGCTTCTCCAAAAGCCAAAATGAATGGGGCGACTTCTTGAAGCCGTTTCTCTAAATAGCTTCCTGAGTCTACACCGTCGGTATCTCTACCATCTTCTATCATCTTAAAAAGCACAAACAGAAGCAATAAGTCATAGTCCAAAAAGAATAGAACATATATAGTTTCAATGATTGATCCTTAAGTCTATAGCTCCCCAATAGTTTTGATAACTTGTTAGTTTTGTGAAACAAAGAACTACATGTATATTGACGTAATTTTCGAGGAACTACATATTTAGAAACCGATTTAAAGCTCTTTTGTTTCGTTGAGCTGATTTAAGTACTTTGATAGATCTAACATACGTCTCATAGCACGCTTTGGCTGACCTAACATCCTCACATTACCTAACAACTAGGTTTCACACTCCAAAAAAACCCCCGCATGTCTTTTAGGTGTGAGGCGATAAGGTCAGATACAATAGTGTGATATCAGTTATCTATAAACCTTACCACGCATGATACGATATAATGTGGAGGAAAGAGGAGCATAGAGAATTGGGTCATCTATCATGCAGCAGTCGACTGTAATATGATAAACAAGATACATTGATGGATAAGCTGTATATAAAGACATAAAAAGATAACATATTGTATAAGTTATCTTTATTGTCGTCTATAGATAACATAAAGAATATTATAGATGTAGTTGTCTATATCATTATACATGCCCTAAGAGATGCCATCAGGCCCTTTTTAGCTGCTCCATGTGCACGAAACCCTGTTGTCCTGTGTGCATGTCCACGTCAATGGGCCGACACGCATGTGCGACATTTGATGTGCCCAATGTTTGAACAAGCCAGTGAGGAGTGAGAGACTGTTAAGGGCTTGTTTGGAACATAGAAATGGAAAACAGATGAATGGGAAAACACAGAAAAGTTATAGGAATAAAATTACAAAATAGATGATTAGAAAACATAAAAATACAGTAAGAGACGTTTGAAACGCAGGAATGAGAAACGCAGGAGGGAGACACATAAGAATAGTATAAAAACATTAGCACCAAAAAATTCTCATGTAATCTTGATGATAGATGGGCCCTCTAAATAGGAGTCTAACCAATCAACATAACAAAAGGGTTGTTTTTATCCTCCCATTGCTCTAATCTATCCCCTCTCCTTGTCGCTTACATCATCTCGATCTCTCCACACGATGAAGGCAAGGGGCGACAACTGTGGCAGGGAGGGCTCTGTGGGTCACGGAGGTAGGTTGGCAAGGAGGTTCACCAGTGAGGGTGACGGTGGGGCGGTGGGGAAACAGTGCAGTCACGGCGATGCTGGCTGAGAGGGCCTCTAGGGATTTGTCCAAATCTTGGCATCCTCGTTGGATCTATCGTCGGCGAGCTCGCCATTGAACGGAAGCGACATGGTAGTCTCTCTCCCTCTCTTTCTCTCGTTGCCTTGGTCTTCTTCGAAAAAATGGAGCTCATGGTGGATGTTTGATTTTCTATGTTTTGTGGAGGAATAAGATACTTTCCTTTGGAATTGACAAGAGCGTTCCTCCATTCCAAAGGACACTTTTGCTAAACTTTCCCTTAGAACTCAAATCTCCCACTTTTTCCATGGTTTTCCACTATTCCAAAATGGTCCTAAGTGGTCCCAGCCGATTAAGACCTATTGCATGTTACTCAAGTTCTTTAATTTATAGATCTTGAAAAACTTTACAGTAGTCTTATAAAAATGATTCTTAAATCTTTTGTACAACAGTTATGCACTAATACATGAAATTTACTTTTTTAAGAGAATACAAGGAGGGGAGCCTGTAAGAGCACCCACAATGTATATGTAAAATAACATTTAAAAGGAGAGAGATAGCCATAGAGGTTGTCTCCATACATTACAACGTTTGACCTTCAAGATCTAAAGGCTAGCTTTGATGCCAAATGTGGAGGTAGAGCTAAGGTTAAACAAATAATTGTTTTCCAACCGTTTCTTCCCATTCCTAATTGTTGCATTCAAATGTTACACATTGTAGACTATTGGAAAAAGATTTTTTTTCTAGTTTAATAAACCTACTGTTGTAGCGATGGCCCCCACCTAAACCCAGCTAGCCTATTGAGAAGATTATAAAACATGTAAGCGATGTAGTTTGTACTAGAAAGAAAGCTCGGTGTAAGGTTACGATGGGTTAGGCGCTCCTCCCCAAGGAACGCATATATGCCATGATCGGCCCAGAGGAAAGACCCGAGAGGTCATTTGCTCACCTAACTCTCCACTACCATACCCCTCTCTCTCTGTTTGGTCTGTAGCCACAACACCTACCTTAAAGATAATACATGTATTATATAGTATAAATCAAATTGATTAGTTTAAAGATTAATTGTAGGTTCTGATTTGCAGTGAATTGCCTCCACCAGCCAAAGGCTGGAATGGTAAAATTTTTGCTTTTTAGTCTAAATTTTTAAAAAAATTTACATATAGACCCCTGAAGAAAAGATTTGTAGAAATAGACCCTTAGCATGGCGCCAAAGGATATGGTGCCTACGATACATATCACGGCGCCATAAGCTTTAACGCCGTGCGTGGACACGTAGGATCCACGGTGGCATAGCACGGCGCCAAAGCACATAGTGTCGTGCTATGTAACCACGGCGCTAACGGGCATGGCGCCGTGCTCTGGGACTTAAGCCCGAGCATGGCCCCCGACCCCCCACCCTCTCACTCCCCTACGAACACACACACACACACAGCCGCCCGCCGCCCTGCTCTCCCCCCTCCAAATCCACTCGAATCTGTTGGTTTTTATCGCAATTTTGCTTCAAAATCGACCAAGCAAGGTGAACACCCCCCTCCCATGATTTTTTTCAGTAGATATGGTTTATGTGAGGTACATTTCGTGGGTCAAGATTTTAAACCATAGATGAAATTAGTTGAATTTGGCTCGGTTTTATGTTGGATTAGCGTTGAATATGGGTAATGTAAGAGTAGTTATGGGTGTAGATTTATTTTTAGGGTTTGATTTGAGTGAAATACTTTGGTTCAATACATTTATCTCATACTTACTTATGTTTCCTTATTTCTTTAGGGGACTTCTGTCCGAACCTCGGTGGATGAGATCGATGAGGCTCTCAGGTACCCAGCTGGCAGCCCGGACAGTGAAATTCAGCACTTGAGGGGCTTCTTGACGGTACGAAGACAATTCGTTAAATTAGAACCATTCAGCATATATACTATTCTGACATATCTTTACTTACAAAGACTTAGACGTCGCCTCAGTCGGGTGGCAGCTTGTTGTTGTTGCCGCTCACGCTTATCGGTGGGCGTGATCATACTGGCGGCCTCCCAGCGCTTGGGTGCCTCAGCAGCTGCAGCCTCATCATCACACTGTAGCAGACGCCAGTCCACGAGGAGCTCGTCACGCACTCCGACTTTCAGTCAGGACGACCATGACAACGACGACGACGAGGCACCTACCCACGACGAGATTGGGGTGTCACAGATGCCAGATACACCATCTACTCAGGCTTCGCAGCGGCCTTGTTGTTCGGTCCATCCGCCGAGCATGTATACTCCAGGTACTGATGCTCTGGGCAAGGGAAAGGGAATGGCCAAGAGGTAGTGAGCGCGATCAATATATGGTTTAGAGCCAGACTTATTGTGGTTATGAGACTGACTCTATTTTGTGCGCTATTGAGACCTGTATGATGATTCTGAGACTTACGTGATGGTTTGAGATTTATGTGATGGTTTGAGACTTATGTGATGATTTGAAACATTCATGTTTTTGAGACTATGTATATGTATGTGTAGGTGTTTGTATACGCTGTTTTTTCTGCAAGTTCAAGAAAAATGGCGCCAAAGGCCCCGGCGCCGAGGTATTGAATTACGACACCAGGCCCTTAGGCACCATGCCATTGATGACGGCGCCAAAGACCCTGGCGTCGTAGTTGAATATCTCGGCGCCAGGCCCTCAGGTGCCGTGATATTTAAATACGGCGCCAGGGTCTTTGGCGCTGTGCTTGCTGAACTTGCATAAAAACTTCAAGTTCAGCCACATTGTTTCGTTCCGTTCACGCAAACAATACATCAATTGACATTCCACCAAATGAATAAGCACGATACAAAGCAATACGACAATACAACAAAATAGTTCATAAATTCTCAAAACATACATAGGTCCACATCAAACATAAATAGGTCCATGACATGGTACACGACACGGTTCAAAACCTACTGAGTGCATTGAGGCCACTTCCCCTTCCTCAGAGCATCAGGGTACTCCTCAAGGGCCGCCTTGGCACGTCACGCTCTCTCTAGCTTCTTCTCCCTTTCAGCAATGCGCCTTGCCGCGGCCCTCCTACGCTCCTCCTCGCGGTGCTCCCTCGCGGCTTCCTCCAGCTTCTTTGTCCTTTCTCACCTCTCCTTTCATTCTTCATCCCACTTCTTCATTGAGTTAAGGAAGCTCTCGTCATCTGTGGTGATTTCAGTGTCGATCCACTGCTCAAAATCACAAAGCGATGGAGGCTTCTTCAAATATACACATTCGTTAAACCAACAAAATTAATACCAAGTTGATGAATCAACAACACAACATACCATCTTACCGAGGATGACGGCGGCACGTGGCGGATCGAACACCCAGTTGCCACATATCCAGTACCTCTGTCTGTACGTCTCCAATTAGTTCGACCTCTCTACCTTGCAAGGATCGCCACAGAAACACATCGGCACAGCAACATCGGGTGGAGGTGGCAAACGGGTATAGCCCATGATAACTTAAAATGCAAAATGTATAACAACTACAATTCTTCAATAGCCCTATCCCTAGGTTAGCGATATTCATCATAGTTACTCAAATCAAACCCTAGAAACGAATCTACACCCATAACCACTCCTACATTACGCATATTCAACACTAATCCAACCTAAAACCGAGCCAAATCCAACTAATTTCATCTAGAGTTTCAAATATTGCCCCACGAAATGTACCTCACATAAACCATATCTATTGAAAAAAATCAAAGAATGGGAGGGAGTTCACCTTGCTTGGTCGATTTTGAAGCAAAATCGCGAGAAAAACCAACAGATCCGAGCGGATTTGGAGGGGAGAGAGCGGGGGCGGCGAGCGGCTATGTGTGTGTGCAGGGCGCAGAGAGAGGAGTAAGGGGGTGGGGGCCGGGGGCCATTGTAACACCCTATTTTTAGCGATTTTAAAGTTTTTAAATTAAAAATGAATTTTTGGAATATTCTGGAATTTATAAAGCTTAAATTGAATTTTTAGAAATTAAAAAGAATTTAATATGATTAAAATAAATATTAACATAAGCTAAAAATATTTTATTTAGATTACTTGTGTCTCGAGAATTTTTCTAAAATTTTTGGTGAATTTTTCGGATTTATTTGCTATTTTCTATAGCTCTTTTGGATTTATTTAATTTTCTCAAAAAGAACAAGGCCGAAAAATCACATGTTGTGTCATATGGAAGTTAAGTTATGTTGTGTCATATGGAAGTTAAGTTTATTGTTAAGCTATGTTGAACCAGCGGTTTGACCAGCTAATTAATGGTTGGACCAGTGAACCGTAAATCAGAAGCTCAAGCGGGTCGATGATCGGTCCGGTTTCAATAACTATGGCCTGTCCCCGCGCTCGAGCGTCGCCGAGTCGCCGTCGCCGTCACCGGAGCCCCGTCGCTGTCGTCGCCTCACCGGTGAGCGTCGCCGCCTCTCCGTGTTCCCTCCGCTCTCACCGGTGAACCCGCCGCCGACCCGAGCCCCACCGTCGTCGAACCTGCCATCGCTCGCGTTGCCCGCGCGGTCGCCAAACCCCACGCCCGCACGCCCCCTCGACCTGCGTGACGCACACGCGCACGCGCCTGCGCCCGCTCGCCGCGCAGCGTGTCAGTGCCACATCAGTGCTACGTCCGCACAACCCAACCCCAGATGCCACGTCAGTATGCATGTGTCAGTGCCACGTCAGCCCTAGGTGCCACGTATTAGTGCCACGCGAGCCCTAGTCGCCACGTCAGCATCCCCCATGTGCACTTTTCCGTGGACCGGGTCCACCGTGAACCTACTTTCCTGTGCACCGAATCCACGATACAGTAATTTTTTTGAATTTTCAGTATTTTCTTTAGATTTAATTTTCTGATAGCCCGTTCTCCTCTGTCTTAGCTCCGATTGACCCCGTTCTTTTTTCTACATTTATCTAAAATCGAGCTCTTTCTGTTGGTTCTGGTTTCAAGTTTTTTGGAGTTTATTTGAATTTTTTTTGATTTTTTTATTGTTCGGTCGTTTTCTCTCTCGTTAGATCCCGTCTTCGAAGAAGCGTGAGTGCTGCCAGAAGATCCCGAGTACCTCGCTAAGTCAAACCAAGGCAAGTCGTGTCCTTTGATCGTGTTGAACCTAGTTTTTAATCTAGTACTTAATTACTTTGTTTTACTTACCGTGCATCGCTATTTTATTACAAACCTTGTATTTGGCAGTTATCATCCCAATTGAAGTAATCCCTCCTTGATAATTTGAAATACCATGATGCCATTATCACCATAGTTTGGAAAATTATTTGGTGATACCATAGATGTCACATGGGTGATACGATTAGTATGCCTAGCCTTGCTTATGTTACGAATAGGTTTATTATCATATATGAATAATTAATATGACTTAATGAAATATAGAATCATGGTTGATACCACATTTATAAAATTTGTGCCATAACATTGGTGTGTCATTGGCGGTGGTTATACAACATTGGTTTTCACTTGGGCGAATGATCGTGCAATAAATGGGAGGTGTGGATTCACTTCGTAGGATATAGAATTCTCGCCCGAGTAACATTAAGGTCTTAACTTTGTGCGCCATTAATTTGAGCTTTACCGTGTAAACCACATGTCTTGTATGGGATAGACCTGACTGATTAATTTGGGATATTTTAACTTCAATCTCGCCATTGTGATGAACATAGTTGCTGATTTTCATGAGGCGTAAGGGGGTGTGATGCGAAACCCTAGCGGGCGGGGTTGAGATGGAACTTTGTAAATATCTTGTTGTGATTTCCTTAGTACGAGGCTAATCACATCGTGTGGGTACAGTTGTGCAATCTCTGCAGAGTGTAAAACTATTCGAATAATCGTATCCCCGGTTATAGATGATCCTCTGTGATTTCACACGAGGGGTAGTGATTTCATAGAAACTTTTGGTTCATGATTGGAAAGCGAACATGTAGTTCACTGTTGCTTTAGCTTGTGGATGGGAGGTTCACAAGTGGTTTAATTTTAATTTCATTGATTATTTATTTATTTATTATTGTTTTCATTAAAACTCGCTTTCAATCTAGTTATCATATTTATCCTAAAATATCATTTTATGCAAATTAACCTTTTAGCCCTTCATTGATAAACTTTGCATATTATATTGCATTCATTTGTTACGAACGACTTACTGAGTACCAATATACTCACGGCTTGCCCATTGTTGCTCTGTTGAGGAGGAGTTTTACCAGCAGGAGGTACCAGAGGGAGAATACTTCAGCGACTTCGCGGATTAGGACTTCGCTCCCCCAGTCAATTGTCTGTGGGCATATCGAATGGCTACTACGTTTATTTCTGTTATCCGCTGCTAGTTTCAAGCCCTTCCGGCTAATAAGATTGTAAGTTTGACTATAAAGTCGTACATTTGATAATTATTAATAATTGAGTTTTTTTCTTTATTTTAGCGTGTGTATGGTTGATATTGCATCTATGTTTGACTATGTGCACTAGCGTGATCCTAGATTAGTACGGTAAACACAGAGAGTCCGAATTTGCATATTCAGATCTCAACAGCTGTACTCGTACTTAAGTCCCAGAGCACGACGCCATAGCCGTTAGCGCCGTGGTTACATAGCACGGCGCCATGTGCTTTGGCGTCGTGCTATGTCACCATGGATCCTACGTGTCCACGTATAGCGCCAAAGCATATGACGCTGTGATATGTATCTCAGACGTTATATCTTTTGGTACCGTACTAAGAGTCCATTTCTGTAAATTTTTTCTTTAAGGTTATGTATAAAAAAACTTTTAAATTTTGAGCTAAAAACAAAAATTTTACGGCTGGAACGTCGGCTGCGCAGTCGCATCATCTTCTGGGCTAGCTGGGCCAGTTAGGCCTAGCCGCCTAGGGTCGCACGACGATTCACAGAAAGAGATGCCCGGGCCTCAGTTTCTCCTCCTAAACAACTCCCCCACCCGCGAACTCGCCTCTCCCTAGGGCGGCCGGGGGCGACTCCACGACTGGGCCGGCGGCGAGCGAAGGGCGGCTGCAAGGGCGTGCCGCGTGCATCGGCGGAGGCTGGAGGCGCGCCATACGCGGGCGTGCGGCAGCGGCACTGCGGCTTCTCGCGTCTGCGCGCAGGCGTGCGGCGCACTGCGGCCAGGCGGTAGGGCAGCGGCAGGGCCGCAGCGGCAAGGGCACACAGCAAGGCAGCGGGCAGCAGGAAGCACCCGGCACGGACAGCAGCGCAGCAGCTTGTTACCTGACTAGCTGACCTTGAGCAGGTATTTGGGAATTCGGGTGCTGGGATTTTTGTGATTTCACTGATCTACTACTCTATACTCTTGCGGATGAATTCAGTAATCAATAATTTGGGGGCTCAACTGAACCCCCATGTTAACTCCGTCTTTGGATGCATTTGTGGTCGGTCTGTTGGCTAGCTATGTTGCGGCTGCAAGACGATTCGATTTAGACCTAGGTGTTGGCTGGTGTCTGAGAGGCCTGAAAGATTTGAGTACAACATACTAGGTTCAGCACTGAAGGTTATCAGGGACTTGTAAGCAGAGAAGCATGTCCTATCCTACCCATCAGTGAGCATGATTGATCTTGGATGCCACCATCTACTTGCAAGGTGGACTCTTTTGTTCCAAAAAAAAATGATCGTGTACTTGAACTGATTTTATTAAGGCAAGGGAAAGCTACACCTAGGGTAAAACCAGTGGCGGATCGAGGAATTTTAGATCAGGGTTCACCATTTTTGTTTAGCATGGGGTGTGAGTATTTACCTGCCCTATTTACAATTTCACATCATTTGGGTTTTAAACTTGTACATGATACACAGGAATGTTTCTTAAAATATTGGTAATAATGGTATTAAACCATTTCATCCATTTTCGATGGTTGCAACAGCGCAAACTGATGAAGAATCATATACTAGGTATTCCGTAATGACCAGAAGAATTTTGTAAGAAGCTAAGAGTAAGAGCTAAAAAATTAAGTATTTTCTCTACCAAGCATAAGCTGCCATGTAGCAGCATAGAGAGAGAAAGCAAAGGGGAGCGCCTGCTCCATGCATGGAATACATTGATAGATTAGGCTTATACCTTTGTTTGTCCTTCAAGCATTATCAATTTGGAACAAAGCATAGCTGCCAATTCTGTTCTGGAGGCCATTCCGGTTTTCCTCTTGGTATGGAATGCGTTGGTACCGGTCCATTCCGGTGTACCATTTCGGATTTTAAAAGTTTAATATAATAATATATATTTATTCATAAGTATATATATGTAATTCTATGCACATATAATTTAACTTAAAATCTACTTGAAATACATAACCATAATATAAAAATAAGGGGCCACTTCAATTATGCTTGGTACCAGAATAGATGGAACGACAAATCCTACAAATTCCCAAAATCAAATACAATATCATGGTCGGTACCGGAATGGACTGGTATTGACCGGTATCAAGACCGATACGGGATGGAGGGTCAACTGTGCCGTTTTGCTTGCCGGTACGGAACGTTCCGGCCATTCCGGCCGGAACTGGAACGGTATTTACAACTTTGGAACTAAGTCCAAATTCATTGAACTAGCCACCAAGGGTATATCTACAAAATTTAGATTTGTGTGGGGTTCTTGCGCATCCCCAGCACCAACAATATCGTGATATAGTTGGTAAATTGCTGTAGCGTACATGTGAATTGTGAAGCACTCAATCATTAAATTTACACTAAATTAACCAACTGAACTGACCTGAACAGAAAGTATGGCAGTTAATTAGGATTAGCTGTCTAAAGATTATTTGCTTATTTGCTTTTATTCTTTAAACAAATTGAAATATTGGAAAACTCAGTCAAACCAAATGCTTGAGAGCAGTGTTTCTATGCTTTCCTCTTTAACAAAAGTAGCACTAATCTCAAAGCAAATAAAGAGGTAAGTAACATCTATCTACTATTTATCATGCTTTAAAAATTGTACAAATCACTGTTAAGGAAAGCATTGAAGCACCTCCCAATACTTGATTATCTGTAGCGTGCTTTTTATTACGAACTTTATTTAGTCTATACAGCTATTTGCTATTATTTTTAGTTGGCTCTTTTGTTTATTAGATGGTATAGAACTCTAATGAGATGTAGATAAGCCATGTACAGACTGCAGTTTCTTTCTCTGTTCCCTGTGTGTATTGATGGCCTGCCATTTCTATCTCTTAACAATCTCTGACTTTAAGTTTGAGGAACAAGTTTATCTCTGGGCAATATGGTAGCATAATAATTTCTTGAACTATAGGCCTTGTCTTTAACTGGTCAAGTAAGTACTGACTGAAGAGTAAGTGCTTTTCTGTGTAGACTAACTTGTTAAGCATAAATCTTTGAAATTCTGCAGAGCATCTTAAATACTGGGGATCTTTGGATTGGCTATATCTTCTTAGGAAGGAGTAAGTCATGGGGAGCAGACAAATTGTGGCGGTTCTTCAGGTAGGTGGAGAATTCACAACTGATGATGATGGGCGGATGTCCTATTCTGGTGGAGAGGCGCATGCGATGCATGTGAAAAGTGGTTGGACTTTTAAAGCGTTTAAACATGAGATATCTTCAACACTCAATAATCTCAAACTTGATTCATATGTGTTCAAGTACTTTCTTCCGAGAAATAACAAGACTTTGATTTCAATTTCCAATGACAAAGACCTTAGGCGCATGGTTGAATTCCATGCAGAATCAGAGACAACATACATCTACGTCATGAAGAAGGTTGACAACAGGTACCCTTCTGACTGGCATAAACATCCTTTTAAGTGGATTTCCAAAATTGACATGAGACATTTTTGCAGGGTAAAGAGCTCCGTTGCAGACTCCGGTGCTCCTGCAGATTCTGCTATAATAGTGACTACTCCAGACGGATCTAAGCGTCAAAAGATTTGTGCAAGTTGGGAGAACGCGATCACTGGAGCTGGCCAAGTGTTTGAAGGTCCAAAGGAATTCCGTGATGCATTACACAAGTATGCTATTGCACATAGGTTTCATTACAGATTTGTCAAGAATGACTCTTCTCGTGTCACTGTGGAATGTACTGATGAAGGATGTCCATGGCGTATACATGCATCCAAGTCTCCTGCAAAGGAGTTCATGATCAAGAAAGTGTTTGGAAGTCATACATGTGAATCGGAGACAGTCAAAAGTCATCGTCTAGCATCTCAAAAATGGGTTGCTAGTGTTATTAAGGAAAAATTACGTGATAGTCCAAACTACAGGCCAAGAGATATTGCAAATGATCTCCAGCGTGAATACGGACTATGCCTGAACTACTCCCAAGCTTGGCGAGGCAAATTAATAGCCCAAAAAGAACTTTACAGCTCACATGAAGAGGCATGCAATCAGCTACCTTGGTTTTGCCAAAGGATTGTTGAGACAAACCCTGGGAGTGTGGCAACAGTAGTGGCCTTGGATGATTCAAAATTCCGCTTCTTTGTTGCATTCCATGCCTCCATTCATGGTTTTGAGCATGGCTGCAGGTCTCTCCTCTTTCTTGATGTGATATCTGTGAAACCAAATAAGCATTGGAAGCTATTGGCTGCTACTTCAGTTGATGGCGAAGGTGATATATTCCCAGTTGCATTGTCTGTAGTGGATGATGAGAGTCAAGAAAATTGGCATTGGTTTCTCGAACAGCTGAAAGCTTCATTGCCTGCAGCTGGAGAAATAACATTCATATCAAATGGCAAAAGTGGTCTATGGGATGAGATTTCTCTAATATTTCCAGATAGTTATCATGGATACCATGTCAACTATTTTATTGAAGAATTCAAGACACGATTGGATGACAGTTGGAGTGAAGAAGTAAAAGATACACTGGTTGAGCATCTTAAGAAAGCCATATATTCGTGCAAAGTTGATGAATTCAATCAGTATATTGAACTCATCAAAGTTGAATCTGATAAGCTTGCTGAATGGCTTTTGGAGACTAAACCTGAGCGGTGGTCAGATGCCTTTTTCAAGGGGTCACGACTTGGCCAGTACACATGCAATATTTCTGAGATGATTATTGAGTGGATCCCCAGCAGATATGAGCTCTCGGTAGTGCAGTTGGTTGATACAATCAGATGCAACCTGATGGAGATGATGTATATGCGCAGGGAATCTTCCAATGCATGGACTGAAGTATTAACACCATCAGCCAACCAGAAAATTCAGGAAGAGATGAACAAAGCTCTTACACTAAATGTTGTTTGCTCGACTGGAAATGATGCAAACAGTAATGTGTTTGAGGTGTGCGATGGCTCGGTTAATGTTGTCAACATTGATACGTGGGAGTGCACCTGCAGAAAGTGGCATGTGTCTGGGATTCCTTGCTCGCATGCAATTGCGGTATTTGAGCGCACTGATCAGAGTCCTCTTGACTACTGCGTCAAATATTTCACAACAGAATGCTACCGCTTGACTTACGCCATGTCAATCAATCCGATACCTGATGTTGTTGTACCTACTGCATCAACTGACCCATCTCAGAACATGGCATTACACCCATGCCCGATTCTAACCCGACGGCAAGTTGGCCGACCAAAGGAAAAGCCAGCTGATCCCCGTATTGCAATTAAAAGGGCAGTACGCTGCAGCAGGTGCAAGGGTTATGGGCACAACAAAGCAACTTGCAAAGTCCCTATCACAGCATAGATTGCCTTTGTTATGAGTTCTCAAATGTAAATTATGTTGGTAGTTGCTTTTGTGGTCCTTTATGAACTCTAGTCGGACCTTTATGTGAAATTCATCGTTTGTCGGATAATGTGCGGAACATTAGCCATGTTTGTTAATTATTGCTCGAAGTAGTGTTGTACGGCTTCTGTGCTTAGGCTAACATTAGTGAGTACTTAGATTAAACATTCCCAGTAGGCAGAATTGGGGAAAGGCGGAAAGCATTTGAAAGTTTTATGTACTCCTTTCCCCCAGGCCTGACTTCCATGGTGGTTGTTTTGCCATCCAAAGCTGCTTTACGTTGCATTCGTGTAGTAGTTGGATACTCTGAAAATATATTTTCGCAGAACAGGGATAATGTAACACGCCGTGTTAACAAGAGCTCAGAATGTCATCAATAACTACAATTACTATTAATTTTAATCATCCAACAAGTATTTCCATCGATTAGACTTCAACTATAATTCCACAATATAATCATAAATACAGATATAAAAACAATAAAGGAATCAATAAATAACATTAAATAAGATGGATCAATTATAAATTCAATCAGAGAAAACTTCGTCAAGCAGCAGTATGCTAATATTATTTTGTTATAAGGAAAACCATTAATCAAAGCTAAGGTTTGCACAACTAACAACAATGAATGAATAAATACTAGGTGATAAGTGAAGTATTGACGGTGCAAGGTTGATCATGTGCTAATCCTCACCCATATATGATATACTCAACGATCACTTAAAAACAATAACAAAAGTATGGATGAATTCAAGACTCGGCAAATACAAAGTAAAATAATATGAACAACATCATAGTCATAACATATATCAATATCCACTATTCTCTCTTTCTCATCCTTCATTTTGTTAATGTAATTCAATGCAACATACATCTCCAAGCTTATACTAGCATAGCTAATGGAACATCCGTCTCCTCTCCACCCCGTAGAGGTGCTTATCTCTGTAGGTCTTACTCAAAAGTACACCAGATTAGTTATATAGCTTTCTCACCGATCTGACTCATGCACTCTTAGTCACCGTCCTGGTTTGTAAGCTTTTATCATGTCATAAGTGTAACATTTCATCATTTTACCACATATCATATTTTCATCATCGATTTATCTTATACTGGACAAAAGATAATCAAATATTTCATGACAAGAAAATAGTTCAATTATAATAAGCAATTATCAACTATCATTTACCATTGTACTATATACTTGCCTTTCAACTTCATGAAGCGAAACAATGGATAGAAAATACCAACCCTGTGGCAACCTCACTTATAGAAAATACTCCATCTCAACAATTGTAATAACATCACAAATAACAAATAAAACAGCAATGATACAATCCGCTTCCTTGTCCAACTACCCCTCTCCATCGGACAGTCCCCTCCGCTGTTCCGGTGTTCAAAATATCAGAATTACCATCTCGAAGACCCAAATACAATAAACTATATATTTTTAAAAAACTACACAAAATTTCATACAACTTCTTAGTGCGTTAGAAACCCTGATTATTTCATCTAAACCCTTGTTTTCCACCCGAAAAATAGTTCTATTAATTTTTGGACAATAGACTTAGAAGTTTAATATATTTTATTCTACAACAGCAACCACAGTGAACCATACCACTTTTGAAAACTACAAAAAATTACCTAACTTTCTCTAGTTATGTTCAAGAATTAATTCGGCCATCTCCTAGGGCTAATCTATAAAATACCACGACTGTATCCAGCAGCGACTATGGATAGCAGACTTCCCGAAATCATAAACCGCTCAACCAAATTACTTGATCCTACACTCTATGGAAACTTCTGACAATTCTCTGCAATTTTATTGATATGGACAAGCTATGAAACATGACGTAGCTACCCTAAAACTTAATCTCAAAACAGAACAACGATCTTGATGAACAACAGTCCCTAAAAATGCATCTTCTACAATTCCCATCTACTACGTCCAGTACTACCATGATCTCTAAAACAATTTATTACAGCCGAGAACAGGGCGATTAAGATCTAGGATGCTCATTACCTAAACCCGAAGCTTTTTGCCAAGCATGGTTTCCTCTTTTTCTTCCTTCCTCCTTCCTCTCCCTTTCCTGGCCATCCCCTTTTCTACCTCATCACCTGACCGACGCTCTCTCCCTCCAGCTGCTCACTGGCTCCTCCCCTCCGGTCGGCACACAGCACCACACCGAGGCGTGGGCTGGCACGCATCGGGCACAGCCTAGCGCACAATGATGTGGCGCGCGTACGGCCTGGGCGCGACGCGGGCGCTGCCTAGGCACGGCAACGACGTTGGGGTTGGGGTGGCTGCTAGGTTTTGGCAGCCTCCCCTGCCACTCACTCTCATTATAAGGCCTAGTCCAAACATATCCAAACATTGACTCGGTCAAGTCTGGAACCGACTCCCCCTCTTTTCTCCCCCTTTCGTTTCCCTTACATCCTTTTTCATATTCATGAGTAGATCCTTATGAGGATTTGGTTATAGGATATTACATATAAGCTTTCATGAGTCATTTGAAGCATATAATATCTTGAAATTTGTATGTGAAATATGCATTTATTTAGCATTAATTTTACCACAGTAGTTTATAGTTCTACACATGTAAAGTCCACTGGTTCTTCTAAAAATATCTTTTTTCCCCTTGAATGGTAAGTGCACTGATATTGTTTTTTTGGAGATTTGTCTAACTATGAACCGTCTGTTTCTAAAATTTAGCTTATTGGTTTTTTTACTGTGGGAGTGATTTTGTTACTATACAGTGTTTGCATGTCACGGTCTTCCTCTTTTTAGAGTGTAATCTTCCTTTCTCTCTCTCTTTCTTATGATTGTTTATGGTGTTCTACTACTCATTTTGAATCTCTCCATTGGTTATCTACCTTATTGCTGTGAGCTTGACGATGCATCCAAACTAAACCTGATATAGACAACTGAGCTATCTATTCCTAAGAAACTCACGATGCATCCAAACCAAACCTGAGGCAGACAGCCACTACTACAAAAAAATTTATATTAGACATTTTATCTCAGACGGTTCACAAAAACCGTTAGTGCTAAATGCAATCACAGCAAGTTTATGGTGAGAATCGTCTGTAAAGTATCATAGACAGTTCTTGGTCAAGAATTGTCTGTGATCTTGCCAAATATCACAGACTCTGTAATATACCAAATATCACAAATGATTTTTGGTAAGAACCATCTATGATACTTTATAGACGGTTTGTAATACAAACCTTCTGTGATATGTTTTTCACCTTGTAATCCTCTAAAATTTCATAATCTCCCGCCTGAATTCGAGTAGGATTCCATTCCGACACACTCTTAGTAAAATAGACATAACTTTTGCATATGTTGTCTGTTTTCGACGTTCTCGTACTGGTTGAAAAGCTAACGATGAGTCTAATTCAAAAAAATGACCGCTTGCACCAATCGCCCACTAAGACCCCTAAAATTGGCCATCTTTAGCCTCAAATTTGCATAGTAAGTTTTTTATTTTTTTGTTTTTTTCCAAAATATTCGATCTTCCCTTCGAAATTTGGGGTTCATCTCAACTGCAAAGTTGTAGATCTCGTTGAAACCTTTCAAATGAGTATATATAAACCATATAGAACTTTACTATTTTATATTTTAAGACTAATTGTTTACATTGTATGATATATAAAGAGTCTTTATCACAGACAGTTCGTGGTTCAAACCGTCTGTGATTATTATATTTCATAGACAATTTATGGTTCAAACTATCTGTGATAATTTGGTCTCTGATCGCTGGGCCCGTCGATCCTCCCCAATCCTATTACAGCCAATAGAAACCGATCAACCCCCACCCCCACGGATTGTAGCTCTCCCACCTCTCCCTCCCCTATAAATACTCACTCGAACCCGTGCGCTCAAAATGTTAGCTATGCGCTCAAAATCTCTCCAGCCTCTTCACCGTCCTCCTCCTCGACCCTAACCCCTACTCATGCACTCAAGTCGGGGCGCAGTTAAGCTTCTATTAGGATCTCTATTTCTTCTATA
Source organism: Melocanna baccifera (assembly GCA_036346265.1). Lineage (NCBI taxonomy): Eukaryota > Viridiplantae > Streptophyta > Magnoliopsida > Poales > Poaceae > Melocanna > Melocanna baccifera. Next base: position 15,706,845 of record CM070681.1, read on the forward strand.
TTCTGTCTTCTCTGTTGCTCGGTTTGTAATGAAAATGAAATATTCTCTGCTATTCTTATTTGTGATATTGTAATGGTGAATTGTAATCTGATGGATTGTAATGGAAATAAAATGTTCTCTGCTATATTTGCTGATGTTATCTGCTATGTTTGCTATTGTATTCGCTTGTTTTCAAAATGTATAGCTAACATTTCCTAAGGCTAATTGAAAAACAGAAAAAAAATTTAGATATAGAATGAACTATCACAAATGGTTTTGTGGTATAAACTGTCTGTAAAGAATATTATCACAGACGGCTCGAAACAAAAACCGTCTGTGATACTCACACAACACAGACGGTTCCATTTACGAACCGTCTGTGATAGAAAAGTATCATAGACGGTTCTATATACCAATCGTTTGTGATACACATCCATTACAGACGGTTGGTAGTTAGAACCGTCTATGATAATGTTCTTTACAGACGGTTCTAATTACAAACCGTCTATATCGTATTTATCACAAATGGCTCACAAATCGTTTGTGATAACCTTTGATTATCACTGATCCATAAATTCAAATGGTTCAGAAAACTGTTTATGATGACGTTTTTGAACCATATATGATGATAATTTTTGTAGTAGTGAACTGAGCTATCTAGTCCTAAGAAATAACTCCCTGACCTGCACTGTAAATATTATGAAATGTGGATGTAAAGCTCGCACTTTCTGAAGAGTGTACTAGTTGGAACAGCCAAGTGAGGAATAGCTCGCTATTTGAGCTTCAGGTGGTAGTCATCGTGGAGTTTAGACACTAATGTAGTGTCACAGCGAGTGGTAGCTATCCAACACGTTTCCAAAATGAACTTCATAGCTCGTCAGGAGATTTGCTTGCACACACCACTGCAAAATACCAAATATCATCACGTATCTCATTGACACGCAGGGTTGGGCATAAATAATTTCCATTGTGACAGATAATGAAATAGAATGGGTTCTTTTAGACTTATGACTTGTCTTTATACTGTAATCAGTTTTCAAACAGAGTGTCTTTTCAAGATAAGGTTTATAAGTTGATTATAATAGACACTGTCTCGATTTTATCTATATTGTCCAAAATTGCACACGGGTACCCCTCTCTCTGTACTATCTTTAGCGAACAGCCATAATTCAATTTTTTTTTAAAAAAAATTATAAACCACGATCCAAAAGAATCCACCCATATTTGAAAAAATTATTATTTTTTAGTGGTATGGGCCGTATGGCTGTAATCTTCACCAATTCATAATATTATAATATAGATTTATTTTGCAACCCCTACATTAGTTGAATGACCTTTTCTATTGTTTCTTCTTCCTTAGTGACTATGATTCATTAGAATTATTAACAATTGACTCACAATTACAACTTTATTAATCCAGATAAAATTAAGTGTGTTTCTTAGTTGATCATATCCTAGGATAGTATGATCGATAAAACATAATTTCATTAAGTTAATAAAAGTGCAAAAAAAAAATCAAATGGACCTTCACATAAATACCTTCTACTTGAATTTTCAAACAAACGACATTTGTATTTACATTGACTAAATCTATGATCCCATGGTTCAATCGGATCTCTACAATTTACAAGAAAATATTGAAAGTGTATATTTGCACAAATACCTTCTAGTGTGTATCTATGTTGGCCATGCATATCTACAATATAATGAATATGACCCATCAAAAATCTCTATGGAAGAAAATTTTGAATGTGTACCATCATGTAAATAGCCCCCCTATGAAATTCTCATAAAATTAGGTGTATATAATGGATTGCCCATATCTCTAATGGATTGATCATAATCAAAGCAAATATCTATATTTTTAAAAAAACTTCAACATATGTCATCATATAAATATCTTTTGTATAAAATTTTGTTCAAATTAAGGCCGTGCTCAGACTGGCTGCCAGCGGCAACGTTCGGCTGTGAAAAACATTGTGCAACATTTTGCCTTTTTCTTCTTCTTTTTCTTCTTCTTTTTAGTATTTTTGTGTTTTATTTTTTTTCTCATATTTCTTTGCATTGTCCGTGATATGTTAGTATGCCGCTTTTATTTTTACATTTTTTTAAATTTAATTATGCCCAAAAAGCCAACTCAGATACAGTAAAAAATCAGCCAGCTATAGTAAAATTTCAACAAAAGTCATAAGCTATCGCTATTCCGAACACCCCCTAAGCGTGTTTCTAAATTGACCATATCTCAAATACATAGAACTTACAGAGGAAATATAAAAGAGTAAATTGTACTTTACATCACATATGACTCCTATTGTGTAAAACACCAGTTTTAGGCTTTTTTTTGCGCATAACACCATATATTTTGTCCACATCGTCTACTCGGTTCTCTCCGCTAGTGTTCTCCTCTTAGCCGCAATCTGCGTTGCAAAGGGTATGCTCTTTTCAAATTCTCAAAACGACTTTTGGCTTTTGCTACAGTACCTAACTTTCAAACAGAGTATTTTTTAAGATAGAGTTTACAAGTTAATTATAGTATAAACTAAAAGCTCAACATCTGTACCATCTAAAATTGCAAACGAGTATCTCTTTTCGTAATCTCTGTCACAAACAGCTAAAATTCAAAAATTTTAACCAAAAATTATAAATCACAGCTAAAAAAAGATATGCCTTTGTTCTCAGGAGTGCACGAACCAGCGAGTAGGCGTGGATGTCAAGAAACCGGTCAGCAATTCGTGCGGTGGAGGCCATCGACGGCAGGCCGCGCGTGAGAGGACAGATGCTGCATTGCTGCCTGAAAGGTAAGACGGAACCTCCTGTCGGCTGTCAGCGTGATTTATCCTACAAATAATGTGTAAGTTGCTAGTTGGGCCTGCGAATTCAGAGAAGCTGCCAGAAATTGTTCTTGCACTTTCTCTATGAAGCTGATTTAATAATGATTTTATTGAACAAATTTTGGAAGATGATAGCATACATTAGACATTATGAATGCACACCAGATTGTTAGATTACTAGTGATACATTATAAATTTCTTCTTTTCGTGTTGGTAGAAGCTGTTGGGGGCCGCCGGTATTGGATTCTAGCTTGGTCAGTGTCATGATAATGTACACTTCTGATAATCTGATTAGCGTGGAAGAGAAGAACACGGGGAAGAAACAGATGGCGATGTCTAAGGGCATTCCTAGTGCATCATATCTATAACCATATATAAACTATTCCATGTCATCTGGATACAACTATAGAAACAACACATCCAATCCATTGCATCTTTCCATAATTCCATGTAATTTCCATAATTAATCATCTCACCAGCTCCATCCGTCATTCCCACGGAAAGAACTTCTCTGGGTCTGTCCGACTGTCCCCATTCCTCTCCATGGGATCTGCCTCAGATGGCCTACACGTGGCGCACATATCTCCGCTCTCCGCTCCCACGCAAGACCACGCTGCTCGTCCTCCCCTCCCGCCCCGCCCCGTCTCTCCCATGCCACCACCGCCTACGCCTACGCCTACGGCCTACCAACACCCCACCGCCGCCGAGCTCAAAAAAAAAAAAACACCCCACCGCCGCCACAACCAAGAAGCACCCACCCTGCGTCCGGCCCAAGCACGGCGGAGGCCCCGGCCACAAGTCCCTCGTCCTCTCCCACGCCGCCGCTGGCCGCATGGGCGAGACCTTCGCGGCTGTCAGGAGCCCTGACGCGTTCCTCCACAACGCCATGATCCGCGGCTTCGCCGACTCGGGCCTCCCAGGAGACACACTTGCGGCGTACCGCGCCATGCTCGTCGCCTGCGTGCGCCCTGACCGCTTCACCTTCCCCGTCGTCGTCAAGGGCTGCGCTCGCCTCGGTGGCTTCGGCGAGGGCCGCGTGGCGCACGCGGCGGTGATCAAGCTTGACCTGGAGCTCGACGTGTACACCGGCAACTCGCTCATCGCGTTCTACGCAAAGCTTGGCTTGGTCGCAGACGCGGAGATGTTCGACGGAATGCCGGTGAGGGACATCGTCACGTGGAACTCGATGGTGGACCAATATGTGTCGAACGGGCCAGGGGCACTGGCATTGGCGCGCTTCAGGGAGATGCACGAGGCGAGCATGACAGTGTTGGGATCATAGCCGCTCTCGCTGCTTGCTGCTTGGAATCAGCATTGATGGAAGGGCAGGAGATCCACGGCTATGTCATCAGGCATGGGCTTGAGCAAGATGTTAAGGTGGGGACTTCTCTTCTTGACATGTACTGAAAATGTGGTGACATTGCTTCTGCCGAGAGCGTGTTTGCAACGTTGCCATTGAGGACTGTAGTGACATGGAACTGTGTGATAGGTGGGTACGTGCTGAATCAACAGCCCGAGGAGGCATTTGAGTGCTTCATGCAAATGAAGGCAGAGGGCCTCCAGGCGGAAGTGGTCACTGCTATCAATTTGCTGGCTGCCTGTGCTCGAACTGAAAGCTCACTATATGGAAGGAGTGTTCATGTTTATGTAATTCAGAGACAGTTTCTTCCTCATGTGGTGCTTGAGACTGCTCTTCTGGAGATGTATGGTGTAACGCCCCTGTTTTCGGGAACAAGAGCGACGTACATCCCGCAACAGCCCAGGAGTTCTGCTGCGGACAGAAGGTGCATCGAGCTTGCTTACGGACATTCAAACATGATTAATTTGGCAGAAATAAGACCTAATGGTTAGTTTAACATTTTTATAGGTGTTGAAGCCCAAATTATGCCTTACAATCAGAAGATCTGAAGAAAAGCTCCCACAGGAACGCCTGAGTGCGGTCGTAACCCTAACACGAACACTTGAAACGCGCTTTCTTCTTTTAGTATCTGGGTGGGGTAATATAGCAAATTTGAGTACAACCAACCGTACTCAGCAAGTCACAATAGTAAATCCCAATTTACTACATGCACGGAAATTCAAAGGAAGGGTGTATACTGCTTTTAATATTTTATGTAGATGCAGTTTGATTTGTAAACAGTTTAAAACAATAAACTCCGTTATACTAATTAAGTAATTGGGGGTCTCAAAACATTTCTTGTTCATTTTACACAGATTAAAATACCAGAAAACTACTTATACCTCGCTACTGGAATCACCCATTAAGCACAGCTTCATTAACCGGAAGCACGGCGTATTCGAATACCATTTCATTTCACTTTGCAGAATTGCTCAGCTTTACTCACAAGCTTTCTCAATTACCAATGTCATGCAATAGACACGCACAGCTAGCGTGCGACTAAATTGAGAAAACCAGATCTTTAGCTGCTTAATTTAATATATAGACCCTACCCGGTAGGCACCTTCACCAAACTGAGTATCCATGGACCTCGGGCCAATGTGGAACACGACAACGACCGCCCAAGTTTCGTGAAGACCCTACCGTTGTACGGCGATAACGCGCCCATACCACACTTCAAACTCCTGTAGGGGTTCAATTAAAGTAAGCAGTTAACGGACTAGGACTGACAGTTCAATACTTGCGGTTGAGCGGTTACTGTGCTCTATACTCAGCATAAGGGTCTAGTTCTTACATTTCTCTACTGAGACTGCCAACCACGATCGGGTCCCGTCCAATACTTGTACCGGCACCCGACTGCTGCACTTCTCCACCCTAGGGTAGGGTTGTGGCTTGTCCACGATAGGGCACTCCACTGCTTCCGCCCTATCCTAGCACATCTTTAAATAGTTTTACTGGCGAACTACTGAATCACTTTGATAGTTCGTTATTTTATGTGAGTACATGCGATGTTTATTTATACTCTGATTACATAATACTAGGTTTGTCAAGGTGAATGAGGCCTTAAGTTAAACGGGGCATTTTTGGGTGGTAGGTCATAACTACATGTATCATATTATTCAAAACATTTATTTTAAACAAATAGTTGGACAAATAATAGTAATGCAAATACTGTAAATAAATATTATGGAAATGCATGGGCTCAACATGTTCAAAATTTGCAACTTGCCTTGCGGATCTGAAAGCTCGACGACCTCGTAAACTTCAGAAACCTGCTTAGAGCCTTGCATCGTCGTCTCGGAATCCTCGAGAACTAACGAAAAGAAACACACAAAAACAACAAATTAATCCGTGCTCGTCTAAACAAGCTAGGACAAACAAAAAATAAAAATCTATTAAAAGAAATAAAATACAATAACTATTCAAATTGCTTGGGTTGGAATTTTGGAAGTGTAGTTTGGGCTATCGAACATCGGAACTGGAGTCGAGACGACGAAATGAGTCAAATGAGATATTACTCAAAATTTTTGGCTCTGGGAAAAATCGGGAGGGTTACTGTTCACGCTACAGTACTTAGGCCGGCCCACCGATTGTGCGGGAAAGCGTACGCGCGCGGGGGCTGCTATTTGGAATGGCCAATGGGCCGTCGGTTCGGCCCAGGCGGGCGCGCAAGCGGCCGAGGCGGTCTAGGCGCACGGTGGCATGGGCGGGCCTGAAGGGCGAGGCGACCGTGCAGGGGGAGGGAGACGGCTTTCGGGCGGGCGACAACGGGAGGAAGGAGGCGGAAGCCAAAGGGGAGGAGTAAAAAGGGGAAGGGTTAAAGAAGGATTAGGGGAAGGAAAACAACAAATTAACAGAAAATTCAAATTTTTGCTTTGAAATTTTTCAGGTTGTTTCATATGGCAAAGTTGGCAAGGTGGAATCATCTGAAAAGATATTTGGTCAGATGACGGACAAAACACTGGTCTCATGGAATAATATGATTGCTTTCTACATGTACAAGGAGATGTATAGGGAAGCCATCACATTGTTTCTAGAGTTACTGAATCAGCCTCTTTATCCTGATTATTTCAGCATGTGAACAGTAGTACCGGCAATCGTCTGGACAGACCCCAGAGAAGTTCTTTCACATTCCCACCCTTTCCTTCTCTCCCTCTCCTTGGTCCACAAGAACATCTTCTTTGTTATTTAATTCTTCACCGCAGCTTTAAGGTAGCGCTCAGTTTAACGTTAGCTTATGACCTTTTTACTGTAACTGATTTATTTTTTCTGTAACTAAGTTGGTTTATTTGCCGTAATTAAATTTAAAAAGAATATAAAAATAGAAAAAATATGTTAGCCCATCATGGACAATGCAAAGGAATACAGAAAAAAAGAAAAGACAAAAAAGCCTAAAAACTAAAAAATAAAAAAAGATGAAATTACTGAATAGTAAAAAAACAGAAATCAGAAACAGAAACTAACTTTAAACCGTTTTAAGTGGTGCCCAGTAAAATTGATATATGAGCATTGGGAGTGCCCTATTGATTTTTATTGATCATAATTGGTTGTACTATGTGGACTGAACAAAACTGATTCTCCATCCTCTTTCCAGCTCATGAGCACGTGGCGCCTATGGTTGGGTCCACCGTGTCGGGTATGCGGTAAAATCTGGTTGAATAGTGAAGACAAGACCTGGTGCATAGTGTAATGAAATGTTAGATTACATGGTGTACATGCAAGTAAGGACGTTCAGTGATTCGCTTGCGTTTGAGTTCCTGTAGTTTTTTTTTTGAATTTTTGTGTTTTATTTTTTATTTTTGTATTTCTTTGCATTGTCCACTCTAGATTAGCATGCCGCTTTTATTTTTACATTTTTTAAATTTTATTATGCTCAATAAACCAACTCAGCTACAATAAAAAATAAGCCAGCTACAGTGAAATTTCAGTCAGAAGCCATTGCTATTCCGAACGCCCCCTAAATATCACCTGGTGTTTTGCACAACGAAAGTACATTAGGTGATGCAAAAGTACAATTTTCTTAATATACAAGGTATACTTTTAGATGAATAGCTTTATTTGAATTTCTATCAATATCTAGATTGACCATATGTATCAACTGAACATAGTTCCATCAAAACTCTAAATTTTACAAGATTGTTTATCAAAAGTATATCATCGAATAAATATTTTATATTTTCTTATCAAATTAAGTAAATATATTTGTCAAATTAAGTAAATAAATATTAAACTTAAACATATAAAATCTCCACACTACAAAATATTGACAATATACCATTACATAAGTTACTTTACTTTTTCTCATTAATAGTCGCTTACAATTGCAAAATTTATTTGAAATTGCAATATATTACATGCAATTAATATCCAATCCACTTAAGACAATCCTATTAAATACGAACATAAATCTTTGTAGTATATTTGAAATAAAAGTTTTCCACTTTTTTGTTCTTATTAATTGCTTACAACTAAGATATTCTTGGTAAACTCTATCTTCATCTTGAGATGTTCATTGAATCTGCATCAAAAACATAATCACGTTATATACAGACATTTATATGAAAATCTTCATAGCATATCTGAAATAAATATTTTCCATCTTTTGGTTCTTATTAATTGTTTACTAATAAGATGTTCTCATTAAAGCCATTAACAATTGATTATAGCTACAACAATCCTCAAGAGAAAAGTTCACCGAATCTGCATTGAAAGCATAATCACATTAAATAGTACATTTATAAGAAAATATCTATAGAATATCTGAAATAAATATTTTTCATACGTTGCTTCTTATTAATTAGTTACTACTAAGATATTATCATTAAAGCCATTAACAGTCAATTACAGCTAAAACAATACTCGTCTCGAGAAGTTCACTGAATCTGCATCGAAAACACAATCACATTAAATTTGAACATTTATATGAAAAACCTTCATAGCATATGTGAAATAAATATTTTTCATCTTTTAGTTCTTATTAAATAGTCACTATTAACATATTCTCAAAATCCATTAACAATAGGTTACAATTACAACAATCATTAGCTTGAGAAGTTCACTTTATCTACATCGAAAACATAATCCCATTAAATACGTACATTTATGAGAAAATATTTATAGCATATATGGAATAAGTATTTTCCATCTTTTGGTTCTTATTAATCAGTTACTATTAAGATTGAAAACATAATTCCATTAAATGTGAACATTTATAAAAAAAAATGTTCATAGAACATTTGAAATAAATATTTTCCATATTTTGGTTCTTATTAATTATTTACTACAAACATATTCTCATTAGCCCTACCTAGTCATACTTTTGCTTTGAGCATCTGCTTGAAACTTGATGGTACACATCTTCACTTCAAGTATGGGTTGTTGTCTTCTCATAACTTAATGATCAACTTATGATCATCTCCTTTTTGAGATCTTGATATGCATCAACATATGATGCATCTCCTCTTTGACATGTATCAACATATAATGCATCCTCTTCTTGATGGCCTTCAACATATGAATCCATCTTACATCCCGAATTTTTACTTGATGATCTTCAACATATGAAGCCACCTAAAGTCTTTTTTATTATGGAACATAACATATTCATCCAACTCAAAAAATATTAGTCCCATAATGTGATTATCATTAATTACCAAAATGTACTAATAACTCATAATGGCGGGTCTAAATTCTTCAATCATCTCTTTGGTAATTGATGATAGCCACCACAACTGCAAATAATTGAATATGAAACCATCAAGCTCAAAGTGCGGTACTACCGCTATTATAAGTCTGGTAGTTTCGATTTCTGGCGCGGTACTTTCGTTTGTCTTGAGGGCCAAAATTTGGTCCTTTTTGAAAAAAGCATACCGTCCATAAATCTAAAACTTTCGAGATCCGGTAGTACCGCTTAGGAGTTACAGTCATACTACTCTACGGTAGTTTCGCCATTCAAACTTCGGTACTATCGTTTTTAGAGAGACTAAATGTTTTAAGGGGTGCTCTCTGAAAAAAATATTCCGCCAACTACACATTGGTACTTCTGGGTTCCGATAGTTCTGCACTACCATTCCGGTCATACCGCACTACAGTAGTACTGCTAGATACACACCGGTACTACCAATTTTTCTATCAATGCACAGTTGATTTTAGAATTTAAATTCAAATGTATGCATGACCTTTGTCTCGAGCCATGTCGATCTTCTTGTCAATCTTAGCATGCATCTCCAAGTCGTTAAGCAAAATCCGAGACTAAATGTTTCAAACACTTGATAATCATATTAGTCCTATACACAAATAATTGAGTATAAAGCAGTATGAGTCAATGTGAGTATATATGAACTACGCAAGTTTTATATATTTAATGTGAAAAAAGAAATATGAATCAATACTAATAAAACCACAAAATATAGAGTGAACTCCCCCTAATTATGTGCATAAAAGAATATATAATAAAAACATATGCACATATTTATTTTAGATTGTTGGTAGAGTTCAATCTATAATTTGTATTCGAGAAATGCACTAAGATATATGAATGTGATGTAGAATATATATTTCCACCTCTTCGTCCAAATGACTCTAAGCCATATTATAATTAATAAGCATATTAGTTTTACAATTATTTTTGTCATTATCACCAAAACTAACTTAATGGAGCTTGAGCTTACAGTAGGGGGTTGTCTTGGTGTGATTCTTCGTAGTTCTTGAGGTACGAGGTGTGATCCTTCTAGGCAAAGATTGAAGTGATGAAAGAGTCGATGAGTTTCAACTGTTATCCATCTATAGTTATTTTGAACAAGGAAAGAAATAGAAATATATTTTCAAGTAATAATATAAAGATGAGAAATACTTAAGAGATAAGGGTAAGAAATTTTTTTAAAACTACTATTTATTACAAATAAGTCCTTAGGGTCTGATAATTCTATTCTACCTACGGCCATATCTTAGAGTCATCGAGGCTCTGATATTATCTCTATCGGACCCCAGAGCAACAACTCCCGGATCTTCTGTTTAAATCGCACTAGTCCAAGATGAGCTAGTGTACATAGTGGTGACAGGGATACATATCAAGCATAATAACAAATTTTATTAATTAAAAGAGTACGACACTATTGCCAAAGTTTACATCTATGACCCACAAGCCAAATTTAATTAATGGTAGTGGAAGAAAAACACCGAAACGGAAGAAGCCTATTGAGCCTACCCACAGACAAAGGATAGTAAGACACGGCTGGTCCTCAAGTCTAATATGTGAAAAAAATTTACTTAGCTTGTCCACGACTATGGACATGACTATCCAGGATTATTTGTACACTTTGTAGAGGTTGTCAGCTTTACCCACAAGTCATGATCATCTCAAGCCATGTGATTAGCACACTTTCTTAGGTGTGTGGTGAAGATATTATGACAAGATATTTACAATGTGAAGCCATCAACCTGGCCATACATCCACTAATATTTCACCTCAATAAGGAATCCACCAGATCGGGACCCCCTCTTATGCTGTGTAAGACTTTTCATAGCCTACGTCACGCTTACATTCAACTTGCAGCGAGACTCAGATTGAGACTGTCGAGACCCAAATATGCAAATCCGGACTCCCTGTGTATTCTGCACTAGTCCCAGGATCATGCTAGTGCACATAGTTAAACATAGATGTCATCACAACCATATACACGTTTAAATAAGGGAAAAGTTCAAATATCAATAGATCTCAAAAGGTACGACCTTATGGTCAAGCTTACAATAAACTGGCCCGAAGGCTTAACAAAAGTAGCAGCAGAAATCCAACATAAAGCGTAGTGGCCAATCGACAAGCCCACAGGCTATCGAGTGGAGAACGAAGCTTAAACCACGAAGTCGTCGAAGTACTCTCCTTCTGGAACCTCCTGCTGGTGAAACTCCTCTTCCTCAACTGAGCAACATTAGGCATAAAGCCGTGAGTACATTGGTACTCAGCAAGTCGTTTGTAACAAATGAATGCAATATAGTATGCAGAGCTTACCAAAGGATGGCTGAAAGATTAATTTGCATAAATGACAGTTGAAATACAAATAATAGATTGAAGGCGAACTTTAAGTAAAACAATAATTAAGTAAATAATCAAAGGAATTGACATACCACTTGCGGACCTCCCTTCCACAAGCTAAACCAACCGCTTATGGACCTCCCATCCATAAGCTAAACCAACAATGAACACCTGTCCACTTCCATTCACAAGTTTTCAGAAATAACTACCTCTCGTGTGAAATCACCGAGCATTGTCCATGACCGAGGACGCGGCTATTCGAATAGTTTTACACTCTGCAGAGGTTGCACAACTGTACCCACACGATGTGATTAGCCTCGCGCTAAGGAAATCACAACAAGGCCTTTACAAAGTTCAGTTACAACTTAATCCGCCCGCTAGGGTTTCGCATCACACCCCCCTTGCGCCACATGGAAATCAGCAACCATGTTCATCTCAATGGCAAGATTAAAGTTGAAACCACCTAAATTAGTCAGCCAGGTCCGTCCCATACCAGACATGTGGTTTGCACGGTAAAGCTCAGATCAATGGCGCACAAAGTTAAGTCCTTAACAATCCCCGGGCGAGGCTACCACATCCCTCAAAGTGCACCAACACTTCCCCCTTTACTGCACGATCACTCGCCCGAGTGCAAAAACCAGGTTTGTATAACTATCACCAATGACGCACCAACGTCATGGCACAAATTTTAATAAACGTGGCACCAACCACAGTTCCATATCTCATTAAGTCAAATTGATAATTCACATGTGATGATAAACCCAAATCGTGACAATAAGCAAGGCTAAACATTCTATCGTACAACCCATGTGACAAATATCTAACATCACTAGTATGATTCCCAACCTATGGTGACAAGGGTATAAGGGTGTTCCAATTCATCAAGGAGGGATAATCAAACTGGGATAATAACTACCAAATACAAGGTTTGATTAAAAGTAGCGATGCAATGTAATTTAAAACAAATTAATTAAATAATAGATTGCAAACTGGGTTCAACATGATCAAAGAACACGACTTGCCTTGGTTATGCTCAGTGAGGTACTCCTGGTCTTCGGGCGCGAAACCTGCTCCTCTGGAATCCGAATCTAACGAGAGAGAAAACGACCAAAAACAAAGAAACACATAAAATGATAAGCTAATAAACTCCAAAATTCATGAAACCAGAACCAAAATCTAGAGCTCGATTTTAGATGAATTTAGAAAAAAGAACGGGGTCAATCGGAGCTAGGACGGAGGAGAACGGGCTCTCGGAAAATTAAACCTAAAATTAAATCGAGAAATTCAGAAAAGGTACTGTGCTGTGAACCCGGTCCACGGAATACCGAGTTCACCGTGAACCCGGCGCACCAAACAGTGCACGCGGGGGCGGCGGGGCTGACGTGGCAGCTGCTCGTGCCGCCACGTGGCACGTGCTGACGTAGCTGCCACGTGGCACCGGGGCGGGTTTTTGCTGACGTGGCAGCTGACGTGGCGTGACACGTGGCTGCCACGTGGCGGTAGGGTTGACGTGGCTGCCGCGTCAGCTAGGGCTGACGTGGCAGGGCTTGGGCGCTGTGGCGGCGGCGGGATCCGACGGTGGGGAATCGGCCGCGTGGCGCGATGTGGGCGATTGGATTGGATCTGGAAGGACGGTTACGATCACGCGGTGCGGGGGCGGGCAACAGCCGATGGTTGACGCGTGGCGGCGCGTCGCGCGGACGCGGTGCGGCGCGGCGCGCGCGCGACGTGGCGGCGGGACGAGGCGGGCGCGCGTTGGACGGCGGGATTGCGCGCGCGGTCGGATCGGCGACGCGTGGCGGCGCGTTACGGCGCGTGCGCGCGCGAGGCGAGGGAAGCGGCGCGGTCCGCGACCAGCGGCGGCGATGGCGACCGGCGAGGAGACGGCTTGGGGGCTCACCGGCGAGGACGACGTCGACGACGGCTCCGGCGACTGCGCGGGCGACGGCGCGAGGCGAGAGAACGGAGGCGAGGGCGGCGGCGAGGCGAGGCACGCGAACCAAGGCAAGAACGCGCGTTAAAAACATGCGAACCGAGGCGGGTTGGATTCGGAGACGGCGCGGACCTGGGGCGAACGCGGTGCGGGCACGAACGGCTAGGATGAAGTGGCTCAGATCGGATGGCTCGGGAGAGGCGGCGCTAGGGTTAGGGTTAGGGTGCAGCGCGCGCGGGCTCGGGCGGTCGGATGCGGGCGCGGGGCGAATCGGACGGCCGGGGGCGACGCGGAAGCGGGTTGTGCTGATGCCGCCACGTGTCGGCTGGGATGCGTGACGCGTGGGCGGGGCGGGGGATCGGGCGGCCGAGAGGGAAGCGGGGCGCGGGAGAGGAAGAGAGTGCCGGGATGGCGCCGCGTGGCGTCATCGGACGGCGGGGAGCGAGGCTAGGCGGGGAAGGCGAGCGCGCGCGGGGATGAGCCGGATGGCCAACGCGTGGGAGGAGAGGGAAGATCGGGCGGCGGGGAAGAATTTCCTTTTCTTTTTCTTTTCCAGAAATTCAAATAAACTTCTAAAAGCTCTAGAAAATAGCAAATAAATCCCAAAAATTCACCAAAAATACCAGAAAATTCCTTAAGGCCTAAAGAATCCAAATAAAATATTTTCAACTTATTTTGAGGTTTATTTTACTCAGATTAAATCATTTTAAAATTCTAAAATTCATTTAAAGCTTAATTTAATTCCAGAAAATTCTAGAAAATTTCTTGTGACACAAGGAACTTAATTAAAATATTTTCAGCTACTGTTGAAGTATAATTTAAACTTATTAAATTCTTTTAAATTTTTAAAAATTCTTTTAAGGTTGCTTTAAATTCAGAAAAATTCCAGAAATTTATTTTCAAATTCAAAGTTTTAAAAATCCCCAAAAATCAGGATGTTACAGAGACCCACAAATTAGTCAACTGAAACTGTCTCATACTAGCCTTGTGATAGTATCAAAGTGCTTTGTAACAGTAACTCATAGACCGATTCTAAATTAACTTAGGCACTTCCCACATACCCCTTGTGGCTGATATTACTATTGTGTCACCGAATAACAACATGTGCCAGTAAGCACCAACACCTAAACATTTTACTAAGTCTAAAAAAAGTTTTGTATTTTATTTTAAAATATTCCATAGACTTTCTTGACTCACCAAAGTCGAGAATACATTTTGAAAGCTTATCATTTTCTGTAAATTTTATCCCAAGCTTAGATTTATTTTTAAGTAAGACTAAGCATTCGCTACAAAAGTTCTCTAGTCATACTAGTGTACTAACTAGAGTTTTATTCTAGGGTGATAAGATATACAGGGATCAATGCCGAAAGAGGTAGTAACAAATAGGCATTAACTAAATTTAAAAACTAGAATTGAAATAAATTGAATAAAAATACACATACAAAATAATTTTAAAAAAATATATAATTTTATTTCATAATCTGGGATCGACGTGATCAAGGTGGATGACTTGCCTTGCTCCATGGATTTATGGTGAGAATTGTCTGCGAAGTCGCACTCTTCGGGGAAGTCGCAGTCTACAGTAAAAAAACAGAACAAATTAAATTCAAATAAAATCCAAACAAAATCTAAAATTATGAAATATGTGAGATATATTATGAATTTAGGAATTTGAATCAATTTATTTGGAGTTTGGACGAAGGAGAACAAGTCATCTGAAGTTTGTGGGAAGAGAAAATCAGAAACGAGGGAATATTCCTTGGAATATTCCACTTGGTTGCAATTTTCAAGAAAGAATAGAGAGCAAGGAGTGGAGGCTAGCACCGGCGAGAGGAGACACGGGAGGTGAAACCAACTGGCAAAATAGGTTGTTAGGGACTCGAGGAACACATAGGAGGTGACCATACGTCAAATAAAGCACGGTGGCAGCGTGGGCAGCGGCTTCTACATGGGTTGGAGAGAATAATAATACCTGAGCATAGAACATAAAGAAGTAGGGTGAGCACGAGTTAGAACACGGCGTGGTAAAGCTAGAAAAATTATCGGCTAAGCTAGAAACTCACCAGAGGCGATGCAAATCGATGTTTGAACGATGATGATAGGAAAAAAAGAAAAAAATCGATATCTTATCACTTGAAAGGTAGCTATCTGGAATGGTTTGGCACATTTTAACGTGAAAGGATTGGAGAAAACATCACTGGATAGATGCGAATGCGAGATGCCCTAGGCGACTATGGCTAGGTGTTGGAGGAGAAAATTTGTGCATGATTTTTAAAGAAAAGGAGGGTTGCACAACATAGAACACGATGAGGCAAGTCTTAGAGAGGTGATCGCTTAAGCTAAAACTCACCGAAGGCGATGAATCGATGTCAGGAAGCAATATCGGCTTAGATTGAGGAAAACTCGATTCTGGGAGATATAGTGCACCAAAATCAAATTAACTTGTCAAGAAGGTTGATGATACATAGGAACACGATGTGACACAAAAGAATTATGAAAAATCTCACTGGACAGCTCGAGACGCGATGAGCAATTTTAGGACTGGAGGGCTTCGGAGGCGACCGCGTTCTGGTCTTTGAGGAGGCTTGGTAAGGGATGAGGAGGGTTGGGAGGGGTCGAGATGTCCTATTTATAGGCTTGGAAATGATATAAACTGATTCAAATATGTGAGATTTGGTTTGGAGTCTGTTCAAATATCACATGTACAATAACTATTCATATTTTGGTTCTTATTAACTAGTTGTTACCAAGATATTCTCATTAAAGGCATTAACAACCAGTTACAACTGCAACAATACTGATCACGAGAAGTTCACTGAACCTACATTGAAAATATTATCAGATTAATACAAATATTTATTAGAATTCTTGATAACACATCTGAAATAAATATTTGCCATGTTTGGTTCTTATTAATTACTTACTGTCAAGATATTCTAATTAAAACCCTTAACATTCGGTTACAACTACAACAATTCTTGTCTTGAGAAATCCACCGAATCTTCATCGAAAACATTATCACATTAAATACAAACATTTATAAGAAAAATCTTCATATCACATTTGAAATAAATATTTTCTATATTTTGATTCTTATCAACTAGCTACTACTAAGATATTCTCATTAAAACTATCAAGAACCGTTTACAGCTACAACAACCCTCATCATGAGAAGTTTACCGAATCTGCACCAAAAACATAATCACATTAATACAAACATTTATAAGATATCTTCATAGCACACCTAATATAAAACATGTTTCGTCTTTTGGTTCTTATTAATTAGTTACCAGTTAACTGAATTTGCATTGGGAACATAATAACATTAAATACGTACATTGATAAGAAAAATCTTGATAACCCATCTAAAATAAATATTTTTCATATTTTGGTTCTTATTAACTAGTTACATTGAAAACATAATTACATTAAATACGAAAATTATAAAAAAATGTTCATAGCACATATGAAAATAACTATTTTCCATATTTTTGGTTTTTATTAAATAATTACGTCTAAAACATAATTACATGAAATACGAATATTAATGAGAAAATATGCATAGGACATATGAAATAAATATTTGCCATATTTTGTTCTTATCAATTACTTGCTACCAAGATATTCTCATTAAATGAATGAACAATCGGCTTCCGTTACAACAATTCTAAGTTTGGATTTGCACCGAAGCCTTCGACGTGTGTACACTAGCATGTAAACCGAGCGAATACCAACCAGTACAGAGCCAGAGACAAGCGCGCGGACGGCCGGGACAGGCCCCGGGCAGAGCCGCGTGCCCTGCCCCGCTCCACTGACAACCGGGCCCGCAGCTGTTCCACCGCATCAGCTACCCTCTCCCGAACATACCCCACCTCCGCTTTCCCGCTCCCTCCGCCACGTGTCCCGTCCCGTCCCTTCCCTTCTTTGCTTCTCTGCGCCCCCGACCGCCCCCCCCGCCACATCCACAGCCTCGCTATGCTCGTGCGAGCTCTCTCATCTTTCTCTTGCTCGCTCCTAACCCCCGGTCCCCTCCTGCTGCTCCTCCTCGCCATGCCCGAAACCCTAAACCTAGCCTGAGCTTGAGCCCGAGCCCGACCCCCATTCCTCATGGATCGCCCGCCACATCTCGACATCGACCTCAACGTGGCGCCCTCGCCGTGCGATGCCCCGCCGGCGGTTCGCCCGTCGCCGCTTCACGAGGTCGTTCCGCCCATTTCGGCTCCTCCTCCTCCTCCGCCGCCGCCCCCGCCGCCGCCGCCGCCGCCTCCCGCCAATCCCCAGCTGCTGCTCCCGCACGAGGCCCGCGAACTGGCGCTGAGGTTCCACCAGGCGCAGTCGCTGAGGGATACTGCCGCTAGGGCCATTGCTTCGGTGGCCGCCGGGGTGCCGCTGGGGGCGCCGCCGCCGGCGCAGCACCCGGGGGAGGCGGGCTGGGGGCACCCGCCGCTCCCGTGCGCGTCCTGCGGCGGCCCCAAGATTCTAGGGGGCACCATTGTTTGCGACGCCTGCGAACGCGGGTTCCACCTCGCCTGTGTCCGCGTCTGGCCGCCGCTCGGACCCCCTGGCGCTCGTCGGCCTCGTGGTGCCGCGAACGGGGGCTGGATGTGCTCGGAGTGTGAGATGCGCGGCGCCCGCACGAACCGGTGGAGGCTCGTCGACCTGGGGGAGGACCCCATCGCAGTCGCCGTCAGGGACGTCAGCAGGCAGTTATCTCAGCTCCCTTTTAATCAACTTCTTATGATCGCAGCTTACTTGATCGAAGGACTTCATAGCTCTAAGAAGTAGATTTCCGTTTATGAAATGCTGGTACTCTGCAAACGGTAATGGTGAGACACACCGAGAGCGTGGGATTTCGCTTTGAACCTTGTTATTATGGTTTATATTTGGTTCCTCGCGTGCTATGGTTAAAGACATTTGTGTTCGTTTTGCTACATGGCATAGTTAATGTAATGTTATCTTTGGATTTTATGCTCTTTTTTCTTCTGTTATTCTAGTATGGAAATCTTGGGATAATTCTCTTTAAAATGATTATCTTAGTTATTTTTATTGGTGAGAAGTTGAGGTGTTTAGGGTCCTGTTCTTTTTGGCTGTAACTTATAGCTGGAATTTTTGAATTTTAGCTGTTTACGATAGAGATTACGGAAAGAGAGATACTCGCTTGCGATTTTGGATGGTACAGATATTGGGCTTTTAACGTGTACTACAATTAACTTGTAGACCTCGTTTTGAAAAAATACTTCGTTTAAAAGTTAGGTATTATAGCAAAAATCAAAAGTAGCTTTTAAAAGCGGCTTCAAACAGGCCCTTCAGGTATAGACTATCTATTTTGTCTTTATGCTTGTGGAAGGAAAAGGGAGATTACGGGATAAGGTTTCATCCAAAACCCTATCCATTCTGTCTGGTGTTTTTTATAGTTAATTGATGCCCTATCAATACAATTTTCAAACTTTGACTGCGTGTTTTGGTTTTGGGCACTGTTAAGTTTTTGTTACTGTAGATGCTATATTTGTTTCATGGAAAGCACGATTTTGGTCCCTCAATTTTCAGGCCAATTTAGTTTTGATTTGTTAATCATGCGCTCTTATGTGGGTTCTGTTTTGGTCCCTCAAGTTTGGGATTAGGTACCATTTAGTCTCTTGACTCTTCCATTAAAAAGAACAAATCTATCAGTAGTAGAGTTGTTAACAAGTTGGTCTGTTAGAGAGTATTAGAGTACTAGTTTGTATTAGCTTGCTTCTAGTACCATATTGGTTTCAGTCTGGATTACGAGTCCTCATGTATTCTGTATATTTGGCCTTCGTCCTACACATCAATACATTAGTTGAGCCCCTATTTTCCTGACATGGCATCAACGCCTCAATCATAATAATCCTAACAATCTCCAATCCACTGTCGCCGCTGCCCCGCTACCCCCAGAAGGGACCGATGTGCTGGTCTATTGGGGCACTTTGTCAAGGAATCTACTATTGTTCTGTTCTTTTGTTGTAATCCATTTGATCTACAAATCATCTACCAGATCAAGTTGCACTTGTGTCTACATAGTTTCTTGCTGCAATTAGGATCCAGGGCTGTTTGGTTCAATGCCAAAGCAAACCTTACCAAAAATTGGTAATACCCTTGTATTTTGGCCTTTACTTGGTTTGATGGCAAATTTTGGCATGCTCATGGCCAAGATTTGGCAAGATTCTTGCCAAGTTTTTCCAAAATGTGAAACTACAAGTGTTGTAGCTACAAGCACTGCCCTAGCCATGCATTTTTCGTTGAGATTCTTGCCTGGTCCTTTCTCTCTCTCTCTCACTCCCCTCTCCTCCCCCTTCTTTCTCCCCGTGGGAAGGAGGGCGGCTCACGGTTCGTGGCGCTGCTTGGAGGCGGTGGTGGCTTAGAGACCAGCAGCTGCGCAGCTTGGAGACCAAATTTTGGTAACATCTCTCTCAATGACGTGGCCAAGCATGGACAAGCCAAATTTTGGCTTGCCAAAGTTTTGGCCAATGTTTGGTATGCTACAAAGATTTTGGTCACGCCCGTGATTTGGTCATGACCAATATTTATTAGGGTATAGTGTGGCATGAATCCAATCCGCCCTCAATATGAATTATTCTTCTTTTGTAAGATCATACCATGATGTCGTTACTGTTGCCATGAGCATCGACGACCCATGTTGCACTATAGAGACGTATATGTTGAGCGGCATCAATCGCATCTTCATGTTGTTGGCATCTATAGCCTCGTCGTAGTCTCCATGCTAGTCTCTTTCGATGCTTGCATCATCGTCGTCGTCACTTTCTTGTTCAACATTGGTGGATCTGGCTCTTGTTGTCGTCTTCCTCGTCGGATCTAGCACGGCGCCAAAATCTTTTAGATGGCGCTTCAAGGATCTTCTTTTGAGTTTTGCCGTGTCGTTGGCATCTATGGCCTTGTCGCAATCACCATGCTAGTCTCTTTCAGTGCTTCATGCGTCGTCGTCGTCGTTTTCTTGCTCAACATTGGTGGATCTAGATCTTGTTACTGGCTAGCACAGCTGGCTCCAAAATCTCTAGATGTTCAAGGATCTTCTTTTGAGTTTTGCCGTGTCCTCTCATTTTCTTTTAGTCCATCCAAGTTTTGTTCCTTTCTTTTGGACTTCGTTCTAAAGTTGTTCGAATCTCACCAAATTTTTTAGTTTACTTCAACTAATTATTTCCTTGGTCTGTCGTAGGGCTCGTTCATATTGGCTTTTAACTTTGACTTATGAATAGTAACAACTTACAAAGAAGCTTGTAGAGAGATTGATTCACGTGCGATTTTGGTCGATATAAACAAAGTTACTACAGTGTGTACTACAATCGATTAGTAGACTCCGTCTTGAAAAGACACTCTATTTAAAAAGTAGATACTGTAGAAAAATAGCTTTTAATAGCTAATATGAATAGAGCCGTAGTCTGCCCTTATTGAATCGAGTGTGGTGTATCCTTTCCTGTTCTTTCTTTTGGGTTGTTCACGGTCCATCCTTATTGGATCAAATGCAATCTAGCCTCTTATGTCGCCTTCTTCGCGGACTGTCGTCATTGATGCAACTTTGCCCTTTTGGTCTTCCTTTCGCAGCCTTCTATGCGACTTGTCACCATTGTTGCGATTTTACCATTTTGGTCTTATTTTCGTCACCGTCTTGCTACTTGTCACCATTGTTACTTTTGGCTATTGACATTCTTTTCATAGTCATCTTGTGACCCTTTTTCTGTGCCTTACTATGCCATGAGATTTGGTCCATCTCTACATCATTTTCATTAGATAGGTTGTCCATCTTTCTTTCTGTCATTTTCATCAACTCTGAACCTAGACACGATGTGAAAGTGAATCACCTTTGTGTGTTTGTGAAGAGTTGACGGGCAGTTTGTGAAGGCTTTGAGGAACCACCTTTTGGAAGGCTGACATTGGTGTGGGGAGATTGTTTGCTATCTCACCGGATATATTTGGTTTAGTACTCTAGTAGTGGCTTTTACATAATGGCTCACCTATGTCAATTGTGTATCTTATGAGTTTTATGACAAGTTAGTGTCTTCCTTGACTTCTTCCAATATTTATTTGCAACCTCTTGAGGAAATAGGAAAAGTGCTTTCAACAAAATATGGTGTTGCACTCCTACCTCTATTGAAAAGTGGCTATTAGAAAATGACATGGCAAATAGTGAAGATAATCAAGAATTAGAGACAAATTTTTGTTAAGAATATAGAGTAGAGTTGTATTATTCCATATATGCCTTATCTCTATATGGCATATCTTCTTGTACTCTCCTATATATATGGCCCCTTGGGTCTTATATCAACACACACACAATATTCATAACATGGTATCAGAGCTAAGGTTCATACCTATCAAACCCTAGCCTTCGCACGTCTTCCGCCGTCGTCGCCCCCGGGAGGATCGATCTCTACTCTCGGGGGCGACCACCTCGTTTTTGGGCTGCCGTCGCCTCATCTCTGGCCTGCCTCGACCGCTGCCGGATTCTTCCTGTCGCTGGAGGCTCTCTATCTCACCGTCGGATCCAGACCTCTCCACGCCGGATCCGGCTCGATGCCGCCTGGAGGCTCTCTCGCCCAGATCCTTGTTCGTCGGCCTCAACGAGCCCAGCCGTGCGCTCTCTCTGCACTGCTCCTAGCCGCTGGAGCCATCGCTCGCCCAGCCTTCCTCATCTTGGAGCTGCCGCCACGCCCGGATCTGCTCTTCCGTCGCTGATCTCATGGCCGTTGGTCTCCCCCTGCCCGGATCTGGCCTCGTTCGTGCCGGATCCGGCTCGCCGCCGCCCGAAGGCTTCCCCGCTTTCTTCTTGTGGACTATGGAGGGCTGGATTGGGCCTGGCTCTTCTTGTGGAGCCTGGAGGGCATGGATCCGGGCTCTTCACGCATCTGGCGGGGCAGGCGGAGGGGGACCTAGACGCGGCCGTAGGCGGGAACGGATGGATGGTGATGCTCGACTACAGCACCTTCAAGTCGCCGGCGAAGCGACCGCTCAAGCTGCCCTCGCGTGCTCTCACTATGGCTGTCGCCGCCGAGTGGGCTTTGGCTTGTGTTCGTGAGGCACCTCCCCCTCTGGTCCTTTTTGACCGGCTGAATGGTCAGTACCCAAAAAAAAAGTCTGCAAAGTTGCAGGCTCAGTCTCTCTTCGAGGTTTGGTATTAGGGCTTTTCGGCTGAATTTTAAGTTTTAGGATTTTGAGTCTTCCGCTGCGTCCATTCTAAATCCATAGTCTCTATCTTCAGTTCGTCTAAGCTATGCGAGTCCAAAGATTTTTTGTGTCGGTTAGTCAATTGTTTTGCTAGCCTCAGTCCATCCTTTAAGATTTAGTGTGGTTTTTCGCATAACAGCAAACAACATTCTTCTCTCTGAGCCGCGTGCAGGTCGTGGCAGTCGTTATGATGCCGCCGCTTCTTTTTAAGCTGCCGCCCTGAGCTTTTAAGGCTGTTGTACTTTTTCTGCACTGTGCTTCTATTGCGCTTCTTGTGCATTGCGCCGCCATCGTCTCGGGTATCGATCTGCCGTCGCTTTTTAAGCCGTCGCCCGGAGTTTTTAAGGTCGCCGCGCTTTTTTTCTGCACTACGCTTTTATTGCGCTTTTTGTGCATTACGCCGCCGCCGTCTCGGGTATCGATCTATCGCCGCTTCTTTTTTAAGCCACCGCCCCGAGCTTTTAAGACCGTCGCGCTTTTTCTGCATTGCGTTTCTATTGCACTTTTTGTGCACTGCGCCGCCACCGTCTCGGGCTTCGATCTGTTTTATGGGCTGCCACCATACTCTATGGGCTACTGTACGACCTCGGATGAAGATCTACTTTCGACACAATTTTCAAGAGCCGCATGCTACAACGACGTTTACAAGATTTGAATTTTGGATTTTTCCGATTTTAATGCCAACTCTTTCAAATGCAATGCTATTGCATACGCCTTGCATTTGAGGGGGTGTTAAGGATATAGAGTAGAGTTGTATTAGGATATAGAGTTTGTATTCTATTCCATATATGCCTTATCTCTATATGGAATTTCTCCTTGTACTCTCCTATATATATGGCCCCTTGGATCTCATATCAACACACACGCAATATTCATAACAATTTTAGCATGAAAAATCCTTACGGGAAAAAACCATAGGCACACAGCCAGTGATGATCACTATATGAGGAGAATTATAAAACACAGTGGATTTACATTGAGTCGTCAACTCATCCCATGTGGCTTACGATATATATGGAGGTACAAAACAACTTGGAGTCAAAGAAGGAAACTTATCTGAAAAATTGGCTTAATATGTACCACAAACTGTCCTCCATTGGTATTATCATAATTTGGATCACATAAATCAACAATGACATCCATCATCCACGTCTAGTCATTGCCAAATAATGATCTCCGAGAGATAGGCTTTCCCGAATTTATAGAAGGATAAATTAACTTCTGTGCAATGTGTTTTCTTAGAATGATAAATTAACTTCTATGCAATGTGTTTTCTTTATCGCTGCCCTTTCATGTGTCAAGATGTAATGGAGTTCACGTAGTCTATAGAAAAACATCATCCATTTGTTGGCACATGAGGGCATCCGCAATGCTCCAATATGGAAGGCTCTTAAATGTGGTTTCTTCTCCATGTTGGAGAGTGTCAAGGATATAGAGTTTGTATTAGGATATAATTGTATTCTATTCCTTATATGCCTTATCTCTATATGGCATATTTCTCTTGTATTCCTTATATATATTGCCTATTAGGTCTCGTCAATACACACACATAATATTTATAATATGATATTAGAGCCAAGGTAGGGCTAGGGTTTACCTTTCCTAACCTCCGCTCATCTTCTGCATCTGCTACCCCTAGAAGGATATCTCCGCTCCTGGGGGCGGCTACCTCTCTGGTCGTCGACGCCTTAAGCTGGTTGGCTGCTATGGATGTCTTCTAGTCGCCGGCCTTCTTCGCCTCGAATCCAGCTGCTCTTAAATCCGGCGTGTCCTTCATCTGCATCAGATCCGGCTATTTCACTGCCGCAGCGACCACCGCCACATGTCCTCTGGCCGTTGACAGGCGTGTGGGGGAGCGGGAGGTGTCGGCGGCCGGATCCGAGCCGCCTCGGCTTCGTGCGCTCTGGGCTGGAGCACCTCTTCTTGCGCTGCCGTCACTGGCGCACTCTCCGGGTAGGATCCTCGTTGCCGCCCTTGGGTCCGAATCTGGATGCCCTCGAGCCACTATGCTCTTCCCCGGCCGCCTCTCCTGGACCCAGCCGTCGCTGCCGGATTCGTTGGATCTGGGCTCTTCGCCGGTTTGTGGCTGCCCATGGCCTCTTTATCGGCTTGTCTTCGCCGGGATTTAGCCGCCTCCTATCATTGGCCTCTGCCGTCTCTTCCGGATCCAAACGTCGACCAACCTTTTTGCCAGCTGCCGCCGGCGACACGCTGCTCGAGCTGGAGGTCGGCGTGTCTCTGGCCACCGCCGCTTCTCCCAGTTCCGGCTGCTGCTCCCGTCTCTTCTCCCATCTTTCTTTGGCCACACTGATGCTTTAATGGTGACGGAGAGAGGGAGAGAGATGCGAGGGAGTGGAGTGAATGGGGTTTTGACGGGGTCTTTGTGTTGGTCGCGGTCTTGTGTCGGTCATTTTTCGACGGGGCTTTGTGTTGTCTCTTCGAGCGGGTGGATGGCTGGTTGTTTTGTGTTGGTTTGTTCGAGGTTTGCTAGAGAGATTGGTTAGGTTTTTAAGACTGATCTTTTATGCCTATTGTTTAGGATTTTGAGTCTTTTAGGATTTCGAGTTTTCCGTTGCGTCCATTTAAATCCATAGTCTTTTATCTTTTAGTTCGTTTTAAGCCATGTGAATTCACAAATTTCTGTGTCAGTTAGTCGATTGCTTTGGTAGCCTTAGTCCATCCTCTAGAATTTAGTGTGGTCTTTTGCATGATAGCAAACTCCGCTCTTCTCTTTGAGCCGCGTGTAAGTCATAGAAGTTATGATACCGCCGCTTCTTTTTGAGCCACCGTCCCAAGCTTTTCAGGCCGCTGCCTGAGCTTTTCAAGCCGCCGTCTTTTCTGCACTGTGCTTCTATTGCGTTTTTTGTGCATCGTGCTGCCGCCGTCTCGAGCTTCAATCTGCTTTATATGCTGCCACCATACTTTATAGGCTACCGCACAAACTCGGATGGAGATCTTCTATTTTCGACACAATTTTCAAGAGCCGCATGCTACAACGACGTTTACAAGACTTGGATTTTGGATTTTTCCTATTTTATTGTCAACTCTTTCAAATGCAATGCTATTCCATACGCCTTGCATGAGGGGGAGTGTTAAGGATATAGAGTTTGTATTAGGATATAGAGTTGTATTCTATTACTTATATGCCTTATCTCCATATGGTATATTACTCTTGTACTCTTTATATATATTGCCAATTGGACTTCTTCAATATACACACAATATTTATAACAGAGAGAATGTAGCAAGAGTTAAGAGTCAATGCTTAGCTAAGAACTGATGCTTGCATGGGGGTCTTGAGGGTTTGTGGGATCACCGAAGCAAAGCCCAGCAACGCCTAATATGTGAGTTTAGAGACGGATTTGGGGATAGATATCTGTTAGAATCGGGAACTGTCCGAGTTCTAATCGAAACTATTCGGAGAAACATACATCGGATATTTGATATCACCCAGCCGAGAGATATGAGCCTACAAGGAGTGTGGGGAGGAGAGGAAGATACGTGGACTGGAGTACGAGTACCTTGATGCCCTTATTTGGGACAACGTTGTTGATGTTGGAGATGTAGAGCTTGGTGCTTGTCCTGATGCCCCCCTTCCGTGTCCAAATCCATACTCCATGGCCATTGGCTGGGCCCGACGGGACCTTCTATCCCCCAAAATTGCACATGTTCATCATAGATTGGAGCGTGATGACAAATTGGCTCAATTGATCCCGTAGTGAATGGAATATTAGCACGGATTCATCACAGATGGGAACGAGATGGTGGGTTTGATTAGGAGAGTAGAGTAGAGAAATTGCTTCCTTTTTCTAGTTTTGACAATTTTTTGCGGCTTTAGGGCATCGTGTGCATTGAAGCAAAAGAATGCAAAGCAACTTCCAATGCTTGGGCCTTGTTGGGCTTTGCTTCACGTGGCTTCAAATGGCATGATAAACAGGCCGCCATTAGTTCTATTCTTGTGCACTTTAACTAATAATTAAGAATTTAAGATCCTCTTCTCAAAAAACAAAATTATCCACAAAAAGATATTTAAGATCTTCCTCAAATGGGATGAATTAACTTGTTCAAATACAACAATGTTGTTGCCTGTTGGACATATATGATTGGCTGATCAATGTTATGTGCACTATATATGATCTCTTTGTTTGTGTGTAACATCCGACCAAATATTCGTTAATGTACTCGAATTCAATATGTATTTGGGACTGACATTATCCGCATTCGTATCCAGCTCTATTTGTGTCTGACTCTAAATTCAAGAAAAGATGTGGTATAGGATGAGTGATATTCGACTGTATCCAACCCGATTACACCCCTAATCACACCTACGTTGGTATAGGATATAGGATAAGTGATATTTGACTGTATCCAACCCCATTACACCCCAAATCACACCTATGTTGGGGGGGGGGGGGAGGCGTGATGGCAACGTTGGCCAAGATAAAAGGAGTAGCACTAGGTGCCACGTGATGTGATGCCGGCACCACTGTTGGCCCTTGTTGGTGTCGTCTCCACGGATCATGTCGCCTTTGGCTTCACCATTGGTGACTTTGCCAGAGAAAAAGAAAACCGTTGTCGTCTCGCGGCTGTCTTCTCCACGTCGCAGGCTTGTGCCATGCTGTTGACACTACAAAGCAAAATGGGTGTCATGTGGGATTCTGCATCCCATTCTGTAGCAGCAAGGGCGTCACTGTTGCCCTACTCCGGTTTCCCCCCACTGGCAATTTCGTCGACGTTAGGTTTTCAACCATGGCCGCCACCCTATAGCTTGAGGGTTGAGCTGTGTGTCCATGAGGGGTGTGATGTTATGGCAACCAATCCCTAGAATCGAGGGATTCTTGGTTAGCTACCTAATTATGTATTTCCATGTTCTTTAGATTTTTATCCTTCCTAGTGGTCTACATCTCTCAGATGGAATTATTAGGAGGCCTTCTCTATATGAAGGGAAGAGCTTATGCTTGGCAAAACACAATGAAGTAGAATTCTCCCCAAGTCTATAGTCTCTCCCTAGTCTCTCTCTACTTGTGTCCTGTCCCTTCAAGCCGCTGCCATCCGACCTTCGTATGGTGTTTATCCCTGTAATGATCTATATGAACTAAGGTTTATAACATAGGGATTAAGTTATATATATCCAGGGTGGACCCAGATAAACAGAAAGAGTAAGTAGCAAACACAGAATGTAGAATATTTGAAACACCATATAACTGAAGTGTAACACTCGGTTTGTGTGTAGTGGCCCATGTGGCCCAAATGGAGTTGTGATGGTGGGTTTAGTCCCACATTGGTTGTCTAAATGGTGTCCAAACACACAGGATCCGGACTTTACCCTTTCGTTAGCTTTCTGATTAGTTCTACATTGGTTGTCTAAATGGTGTCCAAACACACAAAGATCCAGACTTTACCCTTTTGTTAGCTTTGTGATTAGTTCATACACATTTTTTACACTTTCGTTAGCTTTCCATGTGATTAAAACGATGCCTTAACTAAGTTTCCTTTATTAAACTATTCGGATGTAATATATAGCATATATGTGCTTTCTTGTAACATGTATTGCTTTCTTTTTCTGGTAGCTGGCTGTGCAGAGAATGTTTGCCACTAGTATTGAATGATTTTCTGTTGACAAACTCAATGTAGGTCATAGCTCTCCATGCTTCAATGAGTGTGATTTTCTTGATTTGCATGTTGAATCAGTAATGGATTTTGGATCTGACGTGAAGACTCCAATTAGACTTTGCACTAATGTTACTGCGATTTAATCGCTTTCTATTTTAGCTATGTTATTCCATAAATTTTTGCAATACTTTTGGAGATTGGGCTGTGGTCATAGGTCTGTGTACTTAGAGAAAGTGTTCAACTAGCCATCCGGACATTGAAATTGTTCTACAGGGTGTCCGCATGTCGCAATTGTTCAGCTAGGTGTATGTACGTCGAAATTGTTCATCTAGGTGTCTGTATGTAAAAAATGTTTGGCCAGAGTTATTAAAAAAAGTCTGGCCAAGCATACTTGATGGAATGGTGATGTGGATTTTTTTAACATATATATTTTATTTTAATGATGGCACATTTTTCTTTCGTTCCTGTATGGAGTTGATGGGCTGAGTCCATACTCCAGTACCTTCCCCTTTATATATAACCTATCGTCCTAATCACCCATCTCCTTAATAAAAAATAGAATAATAGGAAAAAAGAGAGAACCCCTAACTTGCCCTTACCATTCTTGTGGGAATCTGCGCTGAAATCTCGCTTCAGCTGATGGGAGATTAGGTGATCCGCAAACCTGTGTATCTTGAGGTGTATATCTAAGCCTCAAAATTTTTGTGTGTGTGTGTGTAGGGAGGGGGGCTAGGATACCAGGATACGCCGATACGGATATGTGATATACCGATACTGTGATAATCCATGTCCCCCCCAAAAACACCGATACAACAATACTTGTGTGTGTATATATAATAATAAAAATATATATAAACATACATGAGATATGGAACGTCACACACAAATAGACATAAAAAGAGACACAATACCAAAGAAAATGAAGTAGCAAATGGGCCAGCTCATCTCGCAAGCCCATCAGCCCATAGCAAGCGACTTAGGGCATCTAGTCTACTATTGCCCCAAACGTCTCCACAATTGTGTGCTTCTATTCCTGCTGGCCGTGGCCATATATCTTGCCTCCTAGCTGTTCACCAGCTTTTGGCTACCTGGGAGTATACCACACTACTACAGTCAAGAGGGGAGGACTAGTGGGAGGACTCACCGTGCATGACCAGGGACGCTGCCGTGTTGGCAGGGGGAGGGGTGCCACGCGCTACCATCTACAGGGGGAGGAATATTGGTGTGGGAGCCTAAGGGAAGAGAGGAGTAGAGATGGTGGTGTGGGGGCGAGATGGGAATGAGAAAGGGGCTGCAGGATGGGAATAAACTATTCCAGCGTCTCCTTTTGAGTTTGTAGAGGTATTATGATTGAGAAGTATTGGGGAAATATCATATAAGTATCGGGAATTATTTTCTTTTTTTTTGAAAAATAGGAAATTCACCCATATGGGTAGGATACGAATCCGGCCATATCGGGGATCCGATACTAACACGCCGGTTTTTTGAAGTATCCATGTAATGAAGGGGGGGGGGGGGTCAGATTTGATCTGCGTTGTGCGTCCAGGGTTTCAAACTATTGAAAATTTGCAATTCTGTGGAGCGTTTAGACTTGCATTAGATCATGCCTACTGGTGTTGCAAACAAACATCCAACTTCAATGTCTTGCTATCTTGAGAGTGCCTTCCCTGGCACAGATTGGTTTTGAAGCTTCAACCAGTTGCCTTTTATCTCAGTCATAGTGGAACTCAGTGTTGACGTGAAGAAAAATAGGGGAAAATCAGATCGGATGAGTCAAATCTAGGAATTAGGGTTTTCAGAAGATGACCTATTTGGGAGTGGACTATCTATGATCACACAGCTACAGTGAAATTATTTACCTATTCCAGATAAGAAATCATGACACCTAGGTGTTAGCTGCTAACTTCCGGAAGGACTTGGTGGAGCGCAAATAACGTGGTACTGGAGCGTAATGGAGAGTTTCTTTAAGTACAGACACCTGACCTGTGTTTTTCTTTTCCCAATATTTGCATACATATATATTGCACCCTTTCATATTTCGCTCTAATTTTTGTGGTGATGGTGACAGAAAAAAACCATGAAGAAGGAATAATAGGAAATGAAAGGTGACACATATGGACTATGGTGCATGACATCACATTTAGTCTATACGTTCCATATAAAAGGGGCAACTAGTGTGGAAAGTGGCATTATGAAAATTTTCTGTTCCCCAGTAGCTGGCCAGTACCTTGCCACCTGCCCCTTCATTGAGCTCTGCCTCTTCTCCTTTGCCATGTGTTAGTTAGATCCGCCTTATCTGATTTATTTTTACAATTTGTGGTTCCTGTCTTATCAGAGTATGTTCTGTAGTGCCATTGAACAAAAAACTTGCTTTATTCTTGGCTGTTATTCTTGGTACATACATAGACTGTACATGTCTCCTACCTTGTTTTGGATACTTTGATGCCAACATTGTACCGCAATTTTTTATTTGGTGAATTTTGCTCTTGATTTCATGGACAAAGTTGTCCCAGTGGTTCTTGCCTCCTTCCTCAGATTTTAAATCTTCTTAAAGCCATATGATTGTAGATCCCATTAATAGCTCATCCGCCGATGGTTGTGAAATCAGTGTAGCTGAGTATGTGATCGCTGGATTACTTTGAAACCAAACATGATAACAAGCTAACTACTCTTCGTATTTTTAGTTCACCATCATTTTGTGCACATTTAGTTATCTTCATAAATGTTGCTCTGTTCCCTTAATAATTATGGAGCCAAATTTGGTTTATCACATTTGCTTTTGCATATCAATGTATTAAGACCTGTAATCTTGACAGTTTGATAGGTCCTGCTCCAATAATTCTCAGTAGCACTACAAACTACAAAGTATAAACAATCAAACCAATATTGTTCTTTCATTGTTGTGGATTGCTTTTATGTGCTATACTGCTATATTGAAGAGAATAAGTTGTGAAAGCATGTTTGCATGTGCTATAGCTGGTTCATTGTGTTACAAAGCAGTCCTTCCATCATCATGCATGATGCTTGTTTTTTTTTTCTTGTCAAGTGGTTATTGTATTGATCATCATTTACTTGAAAGATCTGTTCGAACAAAAACAATTCTGATTTCTTGAAACTTTGGTTTGTTGCAACTTGCAAAGCAAAATGAAACTACAAGTAATTTGTGGCAGCTATTTTAGCAATACCCTTTATAACCTGGAGTGTTTTTGGGTGCTCCGACAATAACAATGTCTGTGAAGATATTGGAAGTTTTCTAATGACCTTTGTTATACAGACACTATTATCATTAGGTAGTTAATAACCTATTTTGATTCCTGCAGGATAAATGTTGCCGATGGAGCTCATTTGACTGAATTTGCTACGCAGTTGCCACATTTCGAGGGGCTTCACTTGAAGAATACTTCTCTTTATGGTAAGGATAACAGAGCAATCATATCTACTGTAAGAGAGGTGTGTAGGTGCTTTTGGATGGACATGTGCTACGCTTTTTAAGCCCTGTAACTTTTTAGCAGTGTTATCAAACCCGGACCGGCCAGCGACCTGGCCAAGGTCTCGGGTCGCTGACCCGGTGGTCGGACTGATGGGTCATCGTTCGGACCGCATAAGTGACCCAGTGGTCGGACCGGTAGGTCATCGGTCATGGTCAGACCTGTTCGGATGAACAAAAATGCAGCATACCACCCAAAAATTACAGTGTACCCTAACTGGACACCTGAGAATGAAAAACAAGAAGTCAAGGCAAGCCCAACAAGTGAGTAATTGGCGAAACCAAAGTAATTACACAATCCCTGATGATAAGTTTCAAAAAGATGTACAGAATGAATATAATCTGTAGCAGTATCAATGATTCCCTAATGCCTATAATTTAATGGTGTAAGCTAGGAAGTTAATACTAGCAAAAAAAATGCTAAGAGGTTAATAGCACAGCAGAATAGAGATAAAACATAATGTTATCCTAAATCCTAAAAATTCCTAGAGCAATCCCCCTCTTCCAAACAGGCCATAGAATAGTAATTGTGTTGACCACAGTTAGAAATATGCAGGTGTTACTGCACTGTATATTGCAAACCACATAACATGAAACATTTGAGACCATGGCGTGACCACATAAAAGGTAAGGGATTATAATTCTCCTTAGTTTCACATAGTAGCAAAAAGGTAAGTTAAATCTAGTTGTCAAATTTGTTCCACACCATTGCAGGAAGATACCGCAGAAAGGAGAAAACCAGATGATGTAAAGAAAAATACCTACAATCTGGAGAGATCTCATAAAATTGCATCCTTGTTGGTGTAGCTCGAACAAATGGTTTTAAGTGTGCTGTCAACATAAAGGCTCAGTTACTAATTAAGAATAGTTACATAATATCAATACTGGAGAACATATAGGTAAAACTGAATGAATTCATGGAGCAGTTAATAATTGATACACAACTTTAAGTTAAGGATATGTGTCAGGTTGATTCCTTTGAAATGAAAATTTGGTGCAATATTATACCTACTTACCTAGGCTGAAGAAGACTGGACACAGAAATATAATGTTATACATTTTGAATCCTCCACATAGAAGTATCATGCACGCCCTGAAAACCATATCCTCCGTGAATGGTGCCTGATCAAAAGATCATCCTCAAATAATATCACTACAATAGAAAAGGAAATCATTGTGTTGTCAGTAGTAACAATAATCAAGAACTTACATTAGCAATAAAGATTGAATTGAATGGCATGTGGGGGAGGACCGGAGGAGGTGCAGCCAGCGGCTAGCACGCGTGGGGGAGTAGATGCAGCCGGCGGCGAGAGGTGCGAGAGGGGAGGGTTCAGAATTTCAGATCTGATCAGTGACCAGTCACGGTTTGTGGGGGATGGAAATGGAAGTCTAGTTGCCGGCGCCGGCAGCAGGCAGAGCACCAGAGGCGAGGGAACTCAGGGAAGGGGCGGCGGGAAGAGGATAAATGCCATTGCCGGATATCTGGATGAGCTCTAGAGAGTGCCTGCTGGACATGGAGTCTGGAGGAGCCCTGTTGGCCTGCTGGCTGGACCTCTGGTGGAGCGCCGGGCCACCGGTGTGGAACCGTGGTGGAGCTTGCTAGTGGCGCGTATTGGGGATTTGCCGATTTGGGGTGGGCTGTTGGCCGCGGCGCATGGCTGATGCCCGATGGCTGGTTCACTCACTCTATCTCTCTAAATGTAACATCCTGGCCCATTCTTTGAGCATAGAATACTACCACTACTCTGTAACTGTATCATTTAAATTCATAGCTGCTAAAATTCTATAGCAACTCTATTTAAACCTCATAACCAAATGGTAAACATCATATGCTTAGTAATAAGCGTAGAAGCATAGGTAGCAATTTGCCAACTATTGAAAGGAAACTCAAGGGTCATACAACTAAAAATTTCCATTAAGACCTGATATTAACTCTACCTACCTAAGCATGGTATTAAAGTCTAAATATATCAACTAATGGTGATATATGACTTATTGTTTGCATGTGGAATAAATGTGCTTCTCCTGTCCATGAGTAAAGGGTGAAATATTTGTAACACCCCGACCTTCCATAGAGCTCAAGATGCTACACTACGCACTTACCAACTCAAATAGGTGAACCACAATAGAGTTAACTCACGTGTCTTGTATTAATAGGAGAACCCGTTCTCCAAAACATACTTTAACCAGAGATTTACATAAATCTCTAAACAAAAGATTAAACATAACACTTAAAGGGCGACTAAACTGTTATTTCACATGTGTAGTGCAAAATGAACTACTTCCATTCCATGTATGTCGTCACTCTAGATCACCCTAGAAAAAGCCAACAAAGCAAGGATGACTCCGAGAACTTAGCAAGCACATAGTTTGATGTCGTTCGCCCAAGAGGATGTCTAGAACGATGTCCTTGTACCATCACCAATCGTTATGGTAGTGGCCGCTGCAAAAAGACGGCAATCTAGGTCGTCACACAGGACTTCCATTCCTTGCCAGGGCCTGATTTGGATTCCCCATTCTTGCTAGAGCCATCTAAGTCTGAGAGCCCTAATGAAGCGCTCTAGATCCAGGAGGCCCATGCCCCCCCGTTGTGTAGGCATACAGACTCTATCCCAGTTGACCTTGTAGCTTCCACCCTTTAGTTGCTGGTCGGACCTGGCCCAAAGGAATTGTCTCATCCGTCTGTTAAGGGTTTTGATCACGTATTTTGGTGCTTTGATGGTTGTAAGGAAGTAGGTTGACTGGGCTATCAGGTCGGATTTGATTAGGGTTGTTCTACCCACAAGAGTGGGCAACTTGCCATGCCATCCTGCTAGGCGACTTGCAAGTCTACAATGCGAAGTCTTTTGATTGCAAGTGGTAGCCCAAGATACTTCATTGGGAAATGAGGCCTATTGTGAGGGTAGGTTAGTCAGTATTCTACGAAGGTCAATCTGGCTACAACTTATTGGTGCCACCTAGCTTTTCTGCAGGTTGGTATGCAGGCCTGTTGTGTCGCTGAAACTATGCAGGGTTTGGATGAGGTTGCGAACGTCTAGTTGCTCTGGCACTAGGAAAACGGCTGCATCATGCGCATAGAAGGACGTTCGGAGGATGACCGAACGCCCTCCTAGGGGGCGCAGGACACCGAGATATGTTGAAGTAAGATATTGTGAATTCGCTAAATGTGGATCTCTAGTGGGAGAATTGCTATGGAGATGAGAAGATAATTGTAGTATGTAGCAACTCTAAAAAGATTAGGTTGAAACACATACCTCGACTAATCTTAACCAAAGCATATATTTTCGTCAATTAATCTCCCCGGTTTGTGTGGTTACGCAGTTCTTTCGCAACACCAAATCGTGGAAGATATGCAAGATCACTTCCATCATCGAATCGTGCATGGTTTGTCAAATAGATACAGGCTAGTAGCTTGCCTTCTAAGCTCCAATGAATAGTCATCGAGGAACACTGACCGACAACAAAAGTGACACGTCTTTGTGCTTTGGATGCCAAAGGCCAGGAGGCAACGAGTCAATGACACAGTGCCGTATGTACGACTTATGTGATAAGTAGTGTTCGATGGATCTAAAGTGGCACCAAGTCGCACGCTACATCATGTTCTTTTTTATGTGAGTGCGGCACCGCTATATCCTGCGATCGCATGCTTGGTTTGATCAGTGTAAAGATCGGTTGTTAAGCATGTCAATACCCGTATCTCTTGATCCAGGTCATAATTAAACTGGAATTGATTTGATTTTATTAGGAAAAGATCAATTGGATTGATTGGGATCTGAGGGAACACAGCAGTTCTCGTCCTCCGGATTTTATTAAAAAAAAAAGTGTCTTGACGTGTCTCCACCGTGGTGCTCATGTCGTTATGAGATGTGTGGATTAGCAGCTGCGTTAATCCCACCTCGGATAGGGAAGGAAGAGGATGATGGGTCAACCAGGAGTGTGTGCTCTTTCAGATTTGTGCTGCCAATTATTATATTTTGGGAGGGTCTATCTTGATAGGCTGATAGGCAAATAGACATGGTCTCATATGATTTTTTGAGAGGTGCTTCAATACTTTTCTCAATAGTGATTTGCACAATTTTTAAAGCATAACGAATGGTGGATAGATGTTACTTACCTTTTCATTTGCTTTGAGATTAGTGCTACTTTTATTAGAGAGAAAAGCATTGAAGCACTGCTCTTTTTTTCAGTTAAAAGAGGGCCATTTTTTCAAGAAAAAAGTAGGGGAAATTTTCAGGCCGAATACATGTCTAACTCATTTATTTATTTCCATATATTCGCTAATTCGAATCTAGAGTTCTATTCATCAAGGATTCTAGTGTGTATCAAATTAATTTGTACTGTTATAACTGGACTAACTATAATCGACAGTCTAGATC
Source organism: Melocanna baccifera (assembly GCA_036346265.1). Taxonomy (NCBI): domain Eukaryota; kingdom Viridiplantae; phylum Streptophyta; class Magnoliopsida; order Poales; family Poaceae; genus Melocanna; species Melocanna baccifera. The sequence goes on from CM070681.1 coordinate 15,743,195, forward strand.
TTTCTTTTCTCATTGTTAATATGGTAATTTCTAGTCGTAAGGTTACCTATTGGGTTCAAAGGTTATGGAAAGAATCACGTTGCCTCTGCTTATATATCTCTTATGCATCTCTCCATCTTGCTGCATCCTAGCGGACTCTTGCATGCATCTCTCCAGAGTTGTTTTTTCTCTAGTGTGGCCCGGTTTCTTTGTGTTCTCTGCCGAGTTGATTCTCTTGTCACTTGATCAACGTTGTCCAAAGTAAATACAGAGAGATTAATAACAGTATTCCAGCGTCGCCATCGGCTTAGCACGAATACTTTCACTCGAAAGTTTGGCCTGTGTCAACGATAATTTGGTCTATAGGGATGCGTGTATTATTACATGAGGAGAAAACATTTCGCATCTACATGTGGACACACGTATATTAGGTCCCGCTCGTTTCAGTTTTTTTTCAGTTTCAGCTTTTTTTTTCACTATTCAGTAATTCATCTTTTTTTTGAAATTTTTTAAATTTTTTGAGCTTTTTTACATTTTTCTCTTTTTTCCTGTGTTCCTTTGCATTGCCCGTGATTGGCTAACATATTTTTTTCTATTTTTTATTTTTTTTAAATTTAATTATACCTAAAAAACCAAATCAGTTATAATAAAAAAATAACTACAGTAAAATTTTAATCAAAGATCAGAAGTTATCGCTAAAACGAACCCTCTCATGAGTGTCTAACATTATGACCCTACGGAACGATTCTTTTCCCGTACACATCTAGTTAGCTTGTCAACAACGTGAAGATTCCTCCAGTTTGGATACTAACCAAATAATGACATCCGAATCCTTCTCCAGTACGTGAAATATTATGCTAATAGGCAGCGATCAGAACCGAGACGGAAATACTGTTGAGTGATTGAAACACTGTAGTAACGATAAAAATACTGTAACACTTTTGTCACGTAGTGAAATTTTTTTTGTTTTTTGGTTTTTTTTGAGCTCCGTTTTTTTTTCTCATATTCCTTTGCATTGTCCGCACTAGACTAGCGAGCCGTTTTTATTTTTACATTTTTTAAAATTTAATTATGCCTAACATGCTACTCAGCTACAGTATTTTTTCAGCAAAAACCAAAAGTCATCGCTATTCCGATCACCCCCTAAGTCTGAATTCTACACCATTATAACCTGAACCTAGCATATGACACTTTGTAGATAAACAGAGATGTTTTTTCTATCGCTTTAATAATATAATAAAAGATAGGTAGATATATCCTATTAAAATTTAAATAGAAATAGCATATGACACTTTGTAGATAAGTAATTCTAGTGAGAACAGTTAATGAACCCAATGAGATTTTATTCTGCGTCAGCCCCTCTGCTCCTGGCCAACATTCCGATCACAACGACAGGCGACATGCAACGCATCACTGTGCCGGCGTGCGCGGAAGCATGATTGCCGGTGTGCGCACGCCCCAAACTCGCGGAAGCCCTAGGTGCCTTCGACGCCACCGAGTGGAGAGGCGAATAGCGCCCATATTTTTATTGAAAAAGGGTGAGAGCTCTATCTCATTTTATTGATAGAAGAAGAGAATATATCATCAACCTAAAATGAGTAAATTTCGTTCGTGAGAATTACTCTGCAAGGCTGCAAGCTAAGACAAACAGTGCTACGTGAATTCTTGTTCTGTTCTGTCTGTGTTACTTGGTATAGCCTCTGAACTTGCTACAGTTTTCAGAGTTACTACATTTGTCTGTGCTGTCTCTGTTACCGTGGTCTTTTGTTACTACATTTTGCCATTGTAAGACTGGTATTCCAGCGTCCCCGTAGGCTGAAGGTTTTCTTCCTTCCTAATAAAGCTGGACAAAATTCTTTTGCTCTAAAAGTAGAAGAATGTGAGAGCATTCCGTAGACAAGAACTCTGCATATGCGCATTAGGTATTTATTTGTTTGGAAAAGAAACTGTATTATTTGCCAACTTCAATTTGCATGAGGGAACTTTGATCATTCAAGACATGTGAAATGTAGTGGCATACATGAGAATTTTAGAAGGCTGAACATTTTAATTTTGTTCAACACGTCTGAACCTCTCTCTTTTTCGTATGTTATTACATTGGAGCTTGGAAGCAGTCATCCTGCTCCCCTTAATCACGGCACGTACTTACTACAACCAAAAACACCACAATATTCCTGCCCAGATGACACAAATGTCTAGGTTTTCCTGCAGTGACGTTACACTGCATTTTTTTTTTACAATAGCACATACAAGAGAAGGCTGCATTATCAGTCTCCCCAAGAAGAAAGAAGAACAGAGAGAGAAAATGAGAGAAGCCTGCATGATCTTTACTTCAAACTGGTTATGCACTACTAGAATTGCTGAAGGCATGGTGAATTGAAGGCGGATGATCTCAACTTCTGTAGTTCTGTTATGACTGAGGGACGATTGTGCCAACGTAGCCGATGCCGACAATGAAGAACGCCATTGACTGGAAGAAGAGGTATATGAAGAAATGGTCCTTCCCTAACGCAAGATCATACCATGCACAGGAGAAGAGGAAGGCTCCCACTCCGAGCTCCGTAACATTTAACCTGAGATTTGTTACTGTGAATTAGTTACAAGAGCCGAGAAACAGTGTGAAGATTACAGAATTTTTTTCTGTTCAGTACCTCTCCCATATCCTCATGAATGATTTCTTGGCTGCTTTACCAGACGATTTCATCTTCAGAGCGTTGCCGAGCTTCTCCGTGACGACCCATTCGTTGGCCCTGCCGGCCTCTAACAAGCCAATCAACGTGGCCTTGGTTCTATGCAGCGACATGACGTTCTCAAAGAGGATCCAGAAGAAAAGCAAGTGAAAAGACCTGCAAAAATTGATGCCTTATGGTTAAGTTAACATGCAGTTTGATCATGTATCATTGATCACTAAAGGAGCATTACTTGATGATCATATTTCATTGGCATTGTGAAATTTTAACTATATTTTCACCTGGGAGTTCCGACAGAATTGAGAAGGGTGATGATTGTGGGAATGTAGACACAACCCCACTTTGGTATCTTCACCTCAGGGACAAAGATAGTTGCTGGGATAACTAAGCAGTAGAACGTAAAGGTCACAATGTGTGCGACAATCTTGCGCACCAAGAAGAAGTTGTAGATGACATGAATTTTCTTCCAGATTGTCACTTTCTGCACCAAGATCAATAGCATGCGAGTTAACAACACTTGCTACTTAGCTTAATTTCCTGAATTTGAACGACTGCACTGTGTTTGGAGGGACCTTATTTCTCACAATCTCCATCAACATTTTCCTGAAGAGGTTTGCCGGTCCACACGACCATCTGTGCTGCTGAAACCGAAAAGCTTTGAAAGTACTCGGTAGTTCACTCTTAACCTGAACGACACACTTCTTGGTTAACTTCATTGTTATCTTGGGCAGTATGAATGTACTGTTGTCTCAAAAAAAGAATGTATTGTAAGATTAATGCAAAAGATGCCTTGGATGCTATCTGCAAAAGGATGCATTGGATGCTATCTGAAATTGATGGTGTGCATGATTGATATGTACCTGAGTATCGCCGAGGTAGACAAACTTCCATCCCTTGAGGCTCGCCCGGATGGCCAGATCCATGTCTTCCACTGTGGTCCGGTCCTTCCAGCCTCCTGCCTCATTCACAGCAGAAATGCGCCACACACCGGCAGTTCCTGCTTGCACAATGAATCAGACGTTATGAATAAAATTCAAATGTCAAATGCGGTGCTATGCTAGAAGATGAAACAAGAAAACCTTAGTAAAGGACAGTGAAGAAATGGGGTGAAGCTTACCATTGAAGCCAAAGAAGGCACAAACCGAGGAGCTCACTTCTTGCTCCACTGTGAAGTGGTAATCCAAGGACATCTCCTGCATCCTTGTCATCAAGCATTCATCCGCATTCACTGATCACCACAAACAACAACAGCAAACACATCATCATCATGATAGTTACCACGAAAACATGTAACTATACAATCATCAGAAATTAAGAACAAAGAGACCAGGAAAGAAAATTCACAGATTGATCACATAGCTATGCTATAAAATTTATGGGGAAAATGTTTTTGCTAAAAATCCGTAGAGGTGCTAAAGTTTTCCTATACAGTTCTGTTCACCAGACTAATATTATACTGATGCACTTTGGCCTACATAGCTACACTGTTGTGGAGGAAGTGTGCAACTGTGCATGGTACTCTGTATTTTTTTTGTTCCTTATTTTTTTACTGTTTTTTAGAACACATTGTTAATAGGATTTGCTCTGTTACTTCTACTTTAAGACATAACAGTAGCTTGGGCAGTGACCAATAGGCAACTGGACGTAACAGTGTGGGCAGCCACACTGGCGCTTGAACAGTAAATCTTGAAGTTGCATAGGGTGCAGACAGAGAAAGGGGTCGTGGCACAATAAAGCACGGGCACCGGATGACGAAATGAGGCAGAATTGGAGTCACTTTCTGCTAAATTTGGTTCCATTCAAGATTTCCAAAATCATCATGCTTGACCTTTGCACGTCTGTCAGTTTACCTCAAAAGAGTTTCTAGGGGTTAGCGAACGGGTAGACACCCCGTTCAAATATCAACGCTCCTCGTGTCTAGATGTTCCATCAGACCTACGAGTGGACTCCACGTGTCTAGGATGCATGGCAAGATGCAAGCTCTCGGAGTCTTTAGATACTCTGCTGCAACGGTCTTATTCTTTTTAGCTTATATTCTATATTTTTTTAAATAAATAAATAAATAAGATTTTTTTCATTGTTTTTCTGAGTTAATTTATCAAAACAATCTTTCTAAAACAACTTATTATATTTAGTTCGTACATACGTTTACGCTAACAAAAAAAATCGTGAGCCAGGACCGAAAAACACGGCGATAATTGCGACTCCATGTCTATAGTTATTTAAATTTTTAATTACTGTCTGAGAGGGCCATGCTTGAGCTTTTAGGATACATCAAGGCAACCTGCACTACAGCAGTAACAAGTCATGGTCAGTGGGACCCACGCCTACGCCGGGGATTACCGACACAGGGCCCACACGTCATGTACCGGTGGACCACACCACATGGACGCGAAAATTCTGGCAGCTCCAGCGGCCCACATTACCGTGCTGTAGCTAGACGGGTTAGCCTATAGCTATTACCGGGGTCAGGACAGAGTTCATGTAGTTTAGGACAGAGAGATTGAGAAATGGTCTCGTCTCTGTCAGGGCAGAGAAATGTGTGTGTATGATTGCATTTGGACTACATATTATGGAGTTGGTAAGTGAAGCCTTTGCCATGTTCCTCGTGTTTATTATTCTAGAGATATTTCATAGTACGCACTAGTGTTTTTGACTAACTGATATTTTTCAATCCAACGCGGCATGCCAGCAGATAGACAAAATTGTACCCGTAGGCTAACCGTTAGATAGCTCAACCGACATGGCACCTTGGTTTTTTGGCTGGTGGCTGATTTCGACTCTTACTGACCGCGAGTTAAATAAGCTAATTTTGTACATCCTTCGATACGATTTTTATAAGGTACGATCATATAAGTTGCACCGGCCGACTGTCCTGCTCTAGAAAAAAGCCACAGATAATTGGAAACCCTGTGAGGCTGAAGCCACATATAGCCTCCGTTGCTTTTTCGGCTTTTCGATTAGTTTTTATCTTTAGAGTCTGTTTGTTTTAACTGTAGATTCTGAGAAGCAGCTGATGAGTATCTAGCTAGATTCTGAGAAGCAGTTGATGAGTATCTAGCTAGTCAGAATCTGGAGAAGTTGGATAACCCTAGCTTCTGGTTACTAGTTCATTTTCTGGATTCTGTAGTTTCTAACTACTTAGAATCTGGATGAAAATCTAAACTATTTAGAGGAGTTGCAGATTCTAGGAGTAGTTACACCTACCAGAAACTAAAACAAATAGACCCTTAGTTTCTACCGGTTGGTTTTATTAATCATACTACTAACCGTAACCTAAAAACCGCACCATAATTACAAAAACAGATCACCGACGACGTGTAGGCCGATCCAGCCGCGGTGTCCGTCACCGACGACAGCCGTGGGATCGGTGCCTGCTGACGGCATCCGACACGTGCGGATGGAGGAGCAATCGTCCAGCGCGTTCTCGCAGCCGGCCACGCGCCGCGGCCGACGGCCGAGGCGGCGCTGCGGCTAGCACCCCGGCGCGCGCGCGCTTTTCCGGCCGTGGAGCGTCGTGTACCAGAAGACCATGCGCGTTGCACGAACGCATTTGATGGGCACCGGAGACTCCGCATGAATGCACTCGATCGATCGGCGAGAAACCGAAGTAAATTCCAGCCGACACTCGTCCCTCGGAGGATCTCGGTACTACCGCGCACGCAGATGGCCGTAGGATTCAGGCCGCACACGCAAGCCCACGAGGAGCTGTCAGACGTGCAAGGTACTAGCATGCGTCCCGTCAGATTTTCACCATCGCACGTTACATGTTACACGACTTGACACATCCCGTCCGCTAGATCAGTTTATTGCTCCTAGATCATTTATCTGTGATGATATAATATTTTTTATTTTTTTAATTAAATAATTTAGAAAAAATTAATAGCTGTTATCCTAACGCTTTGGTTACCGAACGTCTCGTCTTCTTATGCTTTATGCTCTATCAGCTTGACCCTTTGGTTACCGAATGCCTCACATCTTCGTGCTTTGTACTCAACCTTTTGAGTTCATATTAATCTTATATTCATATTAGTCATGTGTTCCCATTAATCATACCAGATTATATATATATAACTCTTTGTGACTTGAATTAATGAATCATATAGTGTGATTGACCTAAATATTCCACGCTCTCATGGTATCAGAGTGGTACCGCTCCTGAGCCGCCGCCTCCACAACTTCTGTCGTGCTGCCCTTGGGAGATGATCTCGTCTCCATAATCTCTCCTGGGGGCTGCGCAACTCGTAGTTTAAATTGTGCCGTCGATCATCCGATTGACTACCGATTAGAGTTTTCTCCGGTCATCTTCAGATCGGATTTTCTCTATTTTTTTTATCATAGATCGGTTTGCGTTACCCTACCGACCTATCGACGTTCCTCGGTTTCAGACTTCACTACCTTGGCTTTGACCTCTCTGGCGTCTCCTCTCCTTCGGTTACGTCGTGGCATGACGCAGTGCGTTTGTCAATATGACCCTCCCTTCGAGGCCTTCTGAACGCCCTGTCTACCATCATCATCATGTCAGATCATCATCGTCGGCCCGTCTCCATGAGCACGAGCTGTCGCACCACCAAGAACATGTCGCCCTCGGTCATGTCGACGTTCTTCATGTACCGACATCATCACACTTCGCAGATATCTTCACCAAGGGGTTGCCTACCTCTGTCTTCAAGGAGTTCAGATCCAGCCTGAGCGTTCGTAATACCAACGCTCAGACCGCGGGGCGTGTTAGCCTGACCCTTTAGTTACCAAACATCTCGTCTCTTCGTGCTTTATACTCAACCTCTTGAGTTCACATTAATCTTGTATTGTGTTCATATTAGTCTTGTGTTCATATTAGTTATGTGTTTTCATTAGCCACGCTATGTTATATATATGTGTAACTCTTTGTGATTTGAATCAATGAATCATATAACGTGATTGCCCCAAATATTCCACACTCTAATACTTAACCTCTTGAGTTCACATTAATATTATGTTGTATTCACATTAGTTTTGTGTTCATATTAGCTATATTAGACTATATATGTGTGTAACCTTATGACTTGAATCAATAAATTGAATTCGCGTAATATTCTCTACTTACAATAGCCGCTACAGTATAATTTTAGCCAACAACTATAAATCAAAATTTAAGTTCTTTGGAACGGGCCAACTCAATCCAAATGCTGATTTCCTCATTATCCTATTTTTTAAGATCAGTTCTGTGATACGATTCCCCACATCCCAAAGGCAAATTTAAACTTCAGTTATCCAATTCCCAGAATTGTGTTTTTTTGGACAAAAGATGAGTTAGGTCATATTTACATTGGCTTATATTTAAAGAAATCAGAAACATCCGATTTTCTGAAGTGACTTTCTCTCTTCTCGCTCTCGATTTGCTCCAGAGATAAGGTAGGACCAAGAGTTACGGACACATCACGCACTCTATTCTTCTCGCTCCTATTTCGCGCACGTATCTTTCCTCTACTTTTTCCACCACTCACTCACTCATTCTAAAAACCACTTATTTTATCCACTATTTTCAGTCAAATAGTCATGGGCGCAGTAAGTACCAGCATGCCCTAAAGTTGGACTATCTAGGACAGTTGGAACAACCCAAGCTTGTTTCCAAACAAGGAAACTAGGATCCTGATTCCTAGACTAAAATCCTCTGCCTTGACAGAAGAAAACATAAACAGCAAGGAGACGACGTATGTATGTAGGTAGAAGATGATATCTAGGCACTCACCGAACCTCCAGCGCGCCTGGACGAGGGCGATCTCCGGGTTGTGCATGAGGAACGGGATGGTGCGGCGGAGGAAGTCGGCGTCCGGCTGGAAGTCGGCGTCGAAGATGGCCACGTACTCGCAGTCGCGCACGTAGCCGTGCTTCATGCCCTCCCTGAGCGCGCCGGCCTTGTAGCCCTTGCGGTTCTCCCGGATCTGGTACGTGATGTTCACCCCCTTGTGCGCCCACCGCTCGCACTCCATCCGGACTAGCTCCTGCGGACATGCAACCGGATTAATTAGGTGTTGTCGATAAGCAAACCATCGCATTTCGTATATTCAGTTTTGCTCTTTAGCTTGGCCGCAAATAAACACTTCATCGTAATCAGAAACAAAGTTGTGAATCTTGTCTTCGAAAGTAGTATGTCGTGCATATTACCTTGTACTTTTTGGAACGAATTAGTTGATGCATACAAGTATACAACTTAGTATCGTTTAATAGCGCGGTAAATGTTGTTATGCATATTTTGAGGCGTCTATCCGGGTCTCCAACCGCGTGAAAACTTAATGGAGGAGTCAAATGGCTGTGCTTTTAAGATGGAACGGTCCGATGGTTGAGAATTTTATAACGATGTGACTCAACCAGAGGTCTCGTTTTGTCTGGTTTCGTTTTGTAGTCTAGTATAAAGGGGTAAGATTCATCGCTCGTTGATTACCAGACCCTAGCCCATAAAGGAAATTGAAGTAGACAAATGGCCTAGACCGGGCAGCCCAAACTGATGATAATGTTGATCTATTGACTCGACAGGTCCGTTCATACTTGACTGTTGCTATATATTTTCAACTGTGATCTATAGTTTTTAGCTAAAAATAAATAGTAATTATTAAAAAAATATTTTTTAGAAAAAAAAGTACAAATGGTAAAAAAATAAAGAAGAGATATATGCATAAGACAGAAACCAATGATCTTAGCCCAGGCAGCCCAAATTGCTGATACCAAGTTCAATATTGGTCTAGCCTAGCAGCTTGGCACAGCAGACTGTTTATATCAGTTGTGTCTGATGGTTAAAAATAAATAGTAGTGATTGAAACAAGTAGTTTTTTAGGAAAAAAAAGGCAAATCGTAAAAAAGTAAAGAAAAAATACGTATGCGAGATACCTTATCCTTAAAACAAAGAAATAAAACAATCACTCCAAAAAATCAAATAGTCGTATTAGCCCCGGACTTCAGCAACAAACAGAAGCCGATACACCCCGGCGCTTCAGTACACGCCAAATTACTGGAATTTATCTTCTTCATTGGGGGGATCCCGCACGGAAGTCCATCCGGTGGTAGCAGCAACATAAATACTCATTTATAACGTGGCTCGCACGTCCACCACGCACGCTCGTAGGTAGAGCGCGAGAACGGGGCCGCGAGGGGTCCTCGCTCCCACCGATCCCGCCGCTAACTCTGGCGACCGATAAGAATATAATAATATTTCACTGTAACAGCGTCGGTCCGGGGCTAACTCCGATGACCGGTAAGATACAAAGTAGAGAGTTACGTGGTACAGCAACATTTTATATAGAAAAAAAAAGTTCATGTTTCAACCTTTGAGCCTGAATTTTTAACCGCATAAAAGTAGCAAAAATAAAAAAAAATGCTTATATTATCGCCCCTAGGCAAGGCTAGATGGAGTAGAAGATAGCATTTGCTGCTGGGGCGCCCAGCGCGAACCTGTCTCTGTACGGACGCACTATAATGCGCTTGTAAAGCCTGGTCGGAGTCTGGCACAGCAGAATACCCTGGTGTTACGGCTTTTTCTCTTTTTGAAACAACAAAAAAAAAAAACAGAGACAAAAGGAGAAAGCTAGCCCGGTGTAGCTAGCTACGGACTTGCTACGTACGAAGTGCGTGTTGATGCACATCGTCGCCGACTGGTAAACTTTTTTTTTAGAGATAGACACGCACACACCCCGACAAGAAACATGACGCTACATAATTAATTGCTAGCCTAGCTAGTATACTACGCGACTATATAGAAGAAAATCCACTGGAGAGGTCCTCCTTGCATATAGCTGATCATACATAAAACCTACTGAGAATTATTCTTTTCGATTTTTAAAATTAATTTTTAATTTTTATTATAGTACCTAATTTTTAAATAAAATATTTTTTAAAAATAGTATCAACAAATTAATTATAGTCCATATTAAAAACTTAATATTTGTACCAGCTAAAAAAATCATAAACGAGTTTCTCTCAATAATCTCTATCGTAAACAGATAAAATTTAAAAATTTCGGCTAAAACTTATAAATCATAACTATAAAAAAAACCCTAAATCAACGATAAATAGAAATATATAACTCCACACCGACCAAGATCGACCTTACCTTAATGACCGGGTCCGTGGAGTCGTCCAGCACCTGCACCACCAGCCGATCCGACGGCCACGATAGCCCGCACACAGCGCCGATAGACAGCTGATACACCTACACGTATACATGCCGCGCGCACAAAAAAAGCCACTCAATTAAACACTGCAAGAACCAAGAAGAGAGAGAGAGAGAGAGCGCGCGAGCTTAAGGCTGAGCTTGAGCTTGACAATGGAATTAATGGAATGTACCTCCCGCTCGTTGAACATTGGGATCTGCACGAGGACGACGGGGAAGGCGCCGCTGCCGAGCTCCGGGTCGTCGTCGCCCACGGGGTCGCACCTGTAGCAGCGCTCCGGCCGGCGGCCCAGCAGCTTCACCCCGGCGATGACCACCGCCATGTACAGCCGCTCCACGAACAGCAGCACCGACATGCCGAGGCATACCGCGACCGCCACCCGGAGCAGCGGCACGATCACCGGCGCCCGCACCTGCGACCACGCCTCCGGCAGCGCCGCCGCCGCATCCATCGAATCGATTCCCGGCCGGATGAGGCAATGCGAAATGCGGCGAGGCAATGCTGGGAGCTAGCTAGCTTTGGGGGTGGAGTGAGTCAGTGTGAGAGAGTGTGCGGGGGTTTATAAAAGGAGGCGAGGCACATGTAGCGTTTTGGATGCACTGTGCAATTAATCTCGGTTAAAAAGTAAACTATCCATTCCTGCCAAAGTTGGATTAATCCCAATGGCTGTGTAAAGCACAGTAAAAAAGAAAGGAACTATTGGTGTAGGATGCCATGGTAAGATGCATGGAGGGATTGGCAGTGCAAAGTGTGGTATATGAGCCCAGCATTGTCGGGTGGGGCAATTGGGGCCGGCGAGAGGTGTCGGTGGTGCTGGTGGGGGTGTGAGAAACGGACTGTGGCCATGGGTCAGTTATGGTGGTGGTTTCGGTGAGAGGTTGAGTTGTTACCAGTGAGTTGGGGTGGTTTTGGTCGAGGAACTATCATTGGTGAGTTTAATTCGATTAGTTTTTTTATGTACAAAAGAGATAGATCAAATATAAAATAGTATAAACAGTAAACTGAACACACAAAGATAAGAGGGGGATTCCTTTCTTTATTTTTTTCTCTGTTCATGTACACTTTATAATGATTGGCACCTCTATTTATAGACCAAGTGGAGGATGCCCATCATAGGTCAGACTTGCAGGTCCAAGCTTAGATTTTCCAACACTCTCCCTTAAGTACTTATCTGATATGTTCATACCTTATCAAAACTTTATAAAAACCCAGTGAAAAAATTCAGAGAAATAGTACATAATACATGTTATATTATGTTGCACAAATTGCCTCATTAAAAACCTTGCCTAGAAACTTCTGAAAAACTCGTCAAGGGAAAAGGAGTACAATTCATCTAATTTCATTTAATCTACAGGATTTATTCTTTGGGTACTCGATCTTTGTGATCAAGTTTTAATAGTGAGCTCGAGAAGAATCTCTCCTGAATTATGCATTTCTCTAATCTCATCATTCTAATTCCATATGCACATCTTTCAAAATTAAATACTTGAAGTGACTTAGTGAATAAATCTGCAAAATTTTCACACAACTTAATATGCAGTACCTCAATTTCGTCCACCTTATGATTCTTCTGTGTGGGACGATGTGCAGCGGGGACCGTCGGGACAACTGCACGGAGGCCTCATGACGTGACACCACCATGCAGACTGAGAGGATTGGATGACGTGTGGCTTTTCTTCCGAAAAACTGAAGTCTTGTTTTCTACCGTACAGACCGAAGCTCTGCCGATGCTTGCTTTATCTCTGCAAGGCATGGGGACTGCAACTCGGAGATGGATGTGCCTCTCAATTTGTTTATGAAGTTGACTTCCTTTAGAGACGGTGAAATGGACTACGGCTCGGATTCGACGAAAGAACTCTTCAGATGATGCACCATGTATGCCGAAAAAACACTGCTAAAAGAGATGTAGAAGTTGACTTGTTGCCACCCGGACGCCGTCGCTTGTTGCCATGCAGGTGTCGTCCCCTGGAGTTGACTTCTCCCGGGAGCAGTCGTTAGGATCTTAAACTCTAAGCTCTGATAGAACTTGTTGCAAATAATATATAGAAAATAGAGATGAGGGACAACTTTTTACAAGAAAAATCCTTATGGAAAAAACCATGGGCGTTTGAAGATAAATCACTATAATGAGAAGATGTTTACAATGGAGCGCGTTTTATGGTGCACATCTTTTCCTATGAATTACTGTGGTACATATATAGAGTGAGAGAAAAGAGTCCCATGTGAGAAGAAAAGTGAATCAAAATCAGTCGCTACAGATTGACACTATGTCTGATACAACTTGTGCTTACACCAGTCATACCACGTCTGGCATAAAACGATGAAATGCCCTATACAGATATAGTATGAATTTGAATCAACTTCAACATGAGGTAATACCACTTCCTTCACATGGAAATTCAGTTCCTAGCCCTAAACAAGTGTCCATTTGTGCATTTGCTCATTTCCCCCCATGAACCTACTAGTGTGGTAGTATGCAGGCACCGCTCATTTCGGTTTAAGCTTCTGGTTTATTTTTTTACTATTCTTAAATTTCGTCTTTTTTTGTCTTTTCGACTTTTTGACCTTTTTGCTGGTTCTTTTTTCCTTATATTCTTTTGCATTATACGTGATGGGTTAACATGTTTTTTTCCTATTTTGTAATATTTTAAATTTAATTATGATAATAAATCATCATCAGTTACAGTGTAAAATAAGCTACCGACAGTGTAAATTTAGCTATAAACTACTATTTTTTAGCCCAACTGCGCGGGCTCACAATCAGCAAGAGGATGATAAAGTTGCAGCACAGGGTGGTGACATAGGCAGAAGGGCACATGAGGAGCTCCAGAGGGGTTGAACCGAGCGGAAAACGGGCAGAGGAGCAGCGGGCTGCAACGGCCAAAGCGACACCAGTGCACAGGAGAAAAGGCAGCAATTAGGGGCTAACAAGTGCAAGTTTAGGAACACGAGAAGAAAGTGATTTAGCCTTACATGTTTAGACAATTAGACTCGCAGAAATTAAATTAAATCTTGCAAGTTGAGAGAATCAAATGGCACAACCTTACAGGTTGGGTCCAAGAGAGAGAGAGAGAGCTGCATTGCGAGTTCTCGACCCATGCTCGGTGGAACATGATCAAGGAGACCATCTTTTTTAACACACAAAGCGAATCTCATCCACGAGACAGGGCACTAAGGAAGGAGGTGTTTCCTCCGGTCCGGCCACATGCGGCTTTAATTTCGCCGCTACGCCCCTTTTGCCGCGCCACAACACGCGGCGCAGCTCTGTCAGCTTCTAGCGGGCAGTATGAATAATATTCAGAGGTGGCTTTGCAAAGATTGCAGTGCCTGGGGCTGGATGGCGACATGAACACCGATGGCCTGATGCACCAGATCGCAAATTCTCAATGCAGACATGCAGTTCGATACTAGCAGTACTATTTGAGGCCCGTCAGACTCGGCCGGTAAGCTATGGCATGGCTAGGAAGTTGGTGTTTCTAAGAGATTGATTTGATTACCTCCATATTTTCGTTCCACTCGCGGACTCGCCCCTGTAGATTTCCAATGCACTGATCATGGTTAGATGGACAGAACACGGCGAAAGAAAGCAAGAGGAGACAGAGAGTTGCAGGACTTCTTTGTAACATTTTGCTATATGTGGTGGTTCAACTTCAGACAATGATACCTTTATCTGCTTCCTCTTTTTTTTTTAAAAAAAAAAAGCTTGCAACGAAAATGTTGCCAAGGATGAACAAACAAGGGCTTCTCTTTTTCCTGTTTACACGAATGAATGAAAAATTTTCAAAGAATTCGGTAGTTTTTTCTGTTATTTCTGCTTTGCCGATGTAGAGGCTCCAAACTGCTTGCTCGATCGTCACCAATTTCTTGCACATCATACCACTTTCTAGCAGCCAAACACACGATGATACCTCTGCTCAGATGACTCAAATGTCTTAACTTTTTCTTTCGGTGATCTTATGCTGCAGTTGTTCTGACAATAGTGCAAACAAGAAACAAGACGGGCTGCTTGTTCTTAACTGACAAATTGGTTATGCACACAGTTGAACTGGACTGAGCTGTGAAGACACTGACAATCGAAGGAGGATGCCCTCACAAACTTCTGTTACGAGTGAGGGACGAATGTGCCAACATAACCGATGCCAACGATGAAGAAAGCCATTGATTGGAGGAAGAGGTAAATGAAGTAATGGTTGTTACCAAATGCAGCGTCATAGCATCCACAGAATAAGAGGAAGGCTCCGACGCCGAGCTCCAAAACATGTAACCTGGATTTTGTTCTTGAAGATTAGTTGCAAGGGTTGAGAAACGTACACAGAAAAAAAGTCAAAATTCTTATCATTTACCTCTCCCCTATCTGCATGCGCCCTTTCTTCACTGCTTTGCTAGCCACCTTCAGCTTCAGAGCGTCGCCGAGCTTTTCTGTTACGACCCATTCATTCACCCTGCCTGACTCCAACAAGCCGATGAATGTTGCCTTTGTTCTATGCAGTGACATGACGTTCTCGAAGAGGATCCAGAAGACAAGCAGGTGAAGAGACCTGCATAAGGTGACACTTTGCGTTAATTTACTATGTAGCTTGATGTATCATTAACCAATCATCTCTCATCAGGGAGTTCTAGTTTTTTTTAGATCACAAGGAGTATCAGTTGATATTCATATTTCACGAGCATTGCAAAGTATCTGGATAGATTTGCACCTCGGTGTTCCGACAGCATTCAGAAGGGAGATGATTGTGGGAATATAGACACAGCCCCACTTTGGAATCTGGACCTCCGGGACCAAGACGGTTGCCGGGATGATCAGGCAGTAGAACACAAAGGTCACAATGTGCGCGACGATCTTGCGCAGAAAGAAGAAGTTGTAGATGACATGGATTTTCTTCCAAAGTGTCACTTTCTGCACCAAGATCAATAGCATGCATGTAAGCATTAGTAACACTTGTAGTTTGCCTAAATTTCAGAAAATGACTGGCTGCTCTTTGTTTGCAGAGACCTTGTTTCTCACGATCTCCATCAGCATTTTCCTGAACAGGTTCGCAGGGCCACACGACCATCTGTGTTGCTGATATCGGTAAGCTTTCAAAGTACTTGGGAGTTCATTTTTCACCTGAAAAGCGCACGTCTTGGTTAGCCACATGCCACCATCTGCATTTTTCTTCTAGGGTGATACAAATGCAATACAAAACATATGCATCGCATGTTTATGTGTTTGTCTCAAATTGATAATGCAGTTCATACATATGTGTTATAAATCCAGGCACAATTGAAAAAAAGGAGAATTAGGGGCCCACCTGTTGGTGAGCTGGCTCGAACAGAAAAGGGAGGCAGTTCATACATATGAGTCTCCTCCCATGAGGGGCGTTCGCCCAGATCCGTTTTGAGGGGCGGCGGCTACTGAGGCGGAAGAGGTGGTGGCGCAGGCGGCAGCCGCGGGGCGGGAGCTTCGGCCCCGGCCGTTGAAGGCCACTGCGCCGAGCCTCTCTACTCCTCTTCTTCTCGGCTATAAGAGAAGGTCGTCTCCCCCCATGAAAGCATCGGTGAAAATCTTGAGTTCGATCTCTTCCACCCTCCTTTATTCTTCCGATTTGGCTCTAGATTTAGTACTTGGGATCCCTTCTTCGCTGGTAACCACTGGTCTTGGTGGTGATTTGCTACTTCTAGTGCTCGGCGGTGAGGCACTTGGCAGGTGTCTCACGTGTTCTTATGCGACATCTCCTTCACCTTGGCTTTGCCTACTCAGTTGTCCCGAACGGCAAAGAAAGGCATTGTATCTCCGTCGACCACATTCCTCTCACACTGCTGCACAGAGGGGTGCTAGGTTTTCTGGGTCAGCACCTTCGGGTGTGCCTTGCCTAGTTTTGTCAGCTGATCTCTTGCCACCAGCTTAGTTTGCTTCTGGACGGCTTTGAGTGCCGTCTACGCTGTGAGTATTTCAATATTCATATTGCAAACTTTGTGAGATATGCTAGTTCATTAATCTCTGATGCATGCTATAGTACTGGGAGACATTGTTTGCTTGTGGGCTCGGATTGTATACTTTGTGATGAAATCTGTCATTTACTGAAGTTGATTTGATTATCAAGTCTAGATTTGTGCTCTATTGTTAGTGCTTACTTCTGTCACTTGATTCCAAGCATACTGAGTGATTACTATCGGATGTGCCGGTGAATATCCTATTGTGATATCTAATTTTCGGTATCTTGTAGCATTTGTTTTCAGTTATTTAACTGTAGTTCCTGCTATTTTTCAACTGAGTTCATGTGTTAATTAGTTGATAATCTAATCTAAAAGGATATTAAGAAGACTATTAATTGAGGTCATGTGGTTGGAATTCTATTGATCCAACAGTAATATTTGTTGTGCTCATCTCTGTGACAAGTAAAGCAAATTTTAAAGCTCACAATCTGAATTTGATCATCATTTCAATTAGTGAAAAGTAAATGATATAGCATAAGAGGGCCAAGATCAAAAGTCTTGAGCAACTCTACTCTAAGAGCCTTAACCATTCAAGTTAGACATGTTCCTTTCGGCAATATTGTTAATACTTAGTTATGATATGGTAGAATTACATATTTATATACAATTTATGTCATTCGTATACTGCCGGAAGTATTATTTAATTATGCTTTATTATGGTGGAATTATATCTAAATATATGATTATACCGCATAAATTACATCAATATGTACCTTAATGTCACCGACGTAGACAAACTTCCATCCCTTGAGGCTCGCCCGGACAGCCAAATCCATATCTTCAACCGTGGTTCTGTCCTTCCAGCCTCCCGCCTCATTCAGAGCAGAAATGCGCCATACACCGGCAGTTCCTGGTTACAAAGGGAAATGCATGTTATGGATAAGATCTGAATGCCGAATGCCCGTGCTATACTAAAAGTTGAAACAAGAAAAACTCAGTAAAGAGCTTTATGTCACATGAAAGGAAAGGGAGAGAAGAACTACGGTTGGAGCTTACCGTTAAAGCCGAAAAAGGCATAAATGGAGGAGCCCACTTCTTGCTCCACTGTGAAGTGATAATCCAAAGACATCTCCTGCATTCTTGTCATCAAGCATTCATCTGCATTCACTGGTTACCGACAGCAATAACAAACACATCATCAATTCATCATATCAAGCATTATAGTAACTAGGAAAACAGGTGGCAACTAAAACTATCTATTACTATTGCTAAAAGTTCATGATGCATGGTCCTCATCCGAAGAAACAAGAAAATAAATCGCATGTTAGGATCTAAACTTCTAATTCAAGATATTCTATTACTGTTGCTGAAAAAAATCCTATATTATCCTCGTTTGGAGTGCATGATTTCTATAGGAATTTAATAGGAAACCACAAACCCAATTACATTGGATGCCTTCTTTCTTACGAAATTTCTGCATTCTGAACGAGCCTGAAATATTTTTACTTCTACACCTGACCTACACTGTTGTTAGTGAATCTAAGATAGCGCTTAGTTTAGCGTTGGCTTATGGTTTTTTTTACTGTAGCTGGTTTATTTTTCACTGTAGTTAAGTTGACTTATTTAGCATAATTAAATTTTAAAAAAATATAAAAAACATATTAGTCTATCACGGATAATGCAATGAAATACATGAAAAAAGGTAAAAAAAGCCCAGAAAATAAAAAAACAAAAAAGACGAAATTACTGAATAATAAAAAAAACAGAACCCAAAAGCAAAAGCTAGTTTTAAGCCAAAATGAGTACAGCCTAAATGGTCCTCATGTGCATCTTTTGTTCTGTAACTTCTGTTGTAAGATATATAAGAGTAGCTTGGACGGTGACCAGTTGGACCAAACAGTACTGTGGTCACATTAAGACTTGGAATTTACTCTTTTAGTTTCAGAGAATGCAGAAAGAGAAGGAATCATGGCACATGGAGGCACAGGTTCCGGATGCCAAATGCCAAGCGCAGAGCGATGCTGTGTTGCATAGTTTGCATGCCAGTTTGGTCCCATCCCAGTTTTCCATTCTCACTTCAGTACTTCACCTCTTCCACGAAGAAACACCTCTGTATTTAAGATTGTCCAATGAGGAATGGAGTAAAACCGCTGTACTTAAGATTTGTCTAACCTGGGTAGTGAAGTAAAACTTCTGTACTTAGGATCGTCCGATCTTGTTATACGAGAGGTCATCCTGGTTTAATTTACACTGGTTTAAAGCACCTCTTCCATCTGTGAGAAGCCATGGTCCATGTAAAGCTATTTATGCCTTAGGTTTCAGGATCTTGTAAGAGAAGACTGCGGTAGCAGCCTAGCAGGGCCACACTTCATCGACCGGCCTTCCACGTGAGCATACAAAACTCCCTGGATTAAGGTAGTGTATATATACACATATTACATACATGATGCTATCTAATTGCTCTAGAGAAGCTAATTCACTCTTGTCAGAATCAGAGAGAACTGATAGTCACTAGTGATTTTTTTTATGAGAGTATCACCAGTGCAGCTTCGTTGTATAACTTTGGCCCGCACGAACTTCAAAGCAAAAGCGATCACACATCTATTAGTAGTAGTAGAGACTGATGGAGCTGATTGCGATGGAGTAGCTTAGAAGGTTCTCAAATACTATTCTATTCGATTCGGCCTGTGGTGTTGGTAGGTTAGGCTTTTGCCATGTTACTTACATTAATCAGTTTTCTATTAAAAGCCTAAAATCGTATTATTAAGAGTCTGTTCTTTTCAACTTCCTAAAACGACTTTTGACTTTTACTACAGTACTTAATTTTCAAACGGAGTATTTTTTTTAAGATAGAGTTTACAAGGTAATTATAGTACACGTTAAAAGCCCAACATCTGTACCATCCAAAAACGTAAGCGAGTATCTCTCTCCATATCTCTGTCGCAAACAGCTAAAATTCAAAAATTTCAACCAAAAACTATAAGCCGCAGCTAAAAAGAACAGGCCCTAAGTCTTAAACCCTATGTCACAAACAAGTAAGACCGAGTGATTGATAGAAAGTCGAGGCAATGTTTTCCGTTCTTTTTTTTTTGGCTTTTTTTTGTGGTTTTTAGCTTCAGCTTCTCCAGAAACCGAAATAACTTTCTGAGCCAAAAACCGTGTGCGCCGTCCACATCGACGTCTCTATCGTTCACCACCGTTTTAAAAAATACAATCTAAAGCCATCAACTGCAACCTAAATGAACAATACCATTGCTTCGTTCCTTCCCACTCATGCCTTATTTGAAAGGTGAGAATTTTCTCTGTAAAGATTAAACTGTTTTCTAGAAATTGGATCCTGAGATCCCAACATTCCCGGTAGTTATTGATGGGTTCTTTGCACTCATTTATTTAGGTTTTGGTTTTTTTACTTTTAAGTCCAAGAAAAAACCTAAATAAACAAGGCCAAAACCTTATTTGAAATACGAGAATTTCATAAAAGACTGTTTCGAAGCACCGTGGCTTTTGATTTTTTAGTTAAAATAGCATTCTAGCCGTTGTTATTTTTTTCTGAGTTATTCAGTTAAAGAAAAACATAAAAAAGGAAAAAAAATCTGTTATATCTATACGGATAATAAAAATACATATTAACAAACCAAGTAATCGAGCTGCATCTTCGGAGGAGTGGTGAACCAACCCTAACACGATCCACCTCGGGTACTGGAAACTAAAGAGGGATTTCTATTCCACCGACGCCTGTGCCTCAAAAGACGCAGGCGCTGCGCACACGCTACTCCCACGAGCCGCAGCGCTGGCAGCGGCGCGCAGAGGCGCAAAAATATGTTGCCGTCAGATGCGCAGCATACTGCCATATGCACCGTCAGAACTCGTTAGATCTCTTGGTCCCAGCCATGGCACGCCGCAAGCACATGACTTCACCACACTCCCAAACCCAAAGTTCCAGGCGCCCAATGCTCCAATTCCCAGCTTTTGGTTTCAGGCGGACATCAGATCGACGCCTCCGAGCTAAATCTGAATCTAAACTACATTTCTTCCCCCCTTAACATCACGACGTGTTTTCAATTGTAACCAGAGAAATGCAAACCATAATAGGATCTACGCACGAACATAAAAAAAGAGTACATATATATATATATATATATATATATATATATATATATATATATATATATATATATATATATATATATATATATATATATAGAGAGAGAGAGAGAGAGAGACGTACCGAACTTCCAGCGCGCTTGAACGAGGGCGATCTCCGCGTTGTGGAGGAGGAAGGGGACGGTGCGGCGGAGGAAGTCGGCGTCCGGCTGGAAGTCGGCGTCGAAGATGGCCACGTACTCGCACTCGCGCACGTAGCCGCGCTTCATGCCCTCCCTGAGCGCGCCGGCCTTGTACCCCTTGCGGCTGTCCCGCACCTCGTACTTTATGTTCACGCCCTTGCTCGCCCACCGCTCGCACTCCAGCCGCACCAGCTCCTACGTGCATGTCGTGCCAGTAGCTACACGATTAGGCTTAGCTGTTGTCTTTTTGCAGCTTCATACTACAATTAGCTGGCAATGAAATTACACCAATCATTTCTCCCCACGGAAATCCGTTGCTTCTATATATCTACTAAACATTTGCCACTCAAGCGATCGATTTCAGCCGAATTCCTAGGTTGCTTGCAACTGTTAAAAACTTAAAGTCAACGCGAATTGCATATAGAAGCATGGTACGTAGTAGTACTGGTACAGTACTAGTAGTAATACTCTCCCTAATTAAACGTATAGAAGCATGGTGTTAGAACTGTTGTACTCAAGAATAAACATGGCTTATTACTGCTCAGCTTAGTTACCTTGATGACGGGGTCCGTGGAGTCGTCCAGCACCTGCACCACGATGCGATCCGACGGCCACGACAGCCCGCACGCCGCTCCGATCGACAGCTGATACACCTACACGTATATACGTCGCACACAAAAGCCAGAAAGAAAAACTGAAGTCCAAAGCCACTCGATCGAAACCCCTGCCTGAATAAAGAACCAGCTGGAAAGCTTAAGCTTAACAGTGGCGTGTATGTGCAGCGACGAATTAACGCGCGTGCGTATACCTCCCGCTCGTTGTACATTGGGATCTGCACGAGCACCATGGGGTAGGCGGCCTTGCCGAGCTCGGGGTCGTCGTCGCGCACAGGCTCCCACCGGTAACGCCGCTGCGGCCAGCGCCCGAGCAGCTTCACCGCCGCGATGACCACCGCCATGTACACCCTCTCCGCGAACAGCATGACGGACATGGCGAGGCACACGGCCACCGCCGCCCGCAGGAGCGGCACGACCACCGGCGCCCGCACCTGCTCCCACGCGTCTGGCAGCAGCGCCGCCGCCATCTCGGAGCACGGCCGTGACGGTGGGGTTGGACACGTCGGAATTGGAGGAGGGTGGTGTGGGAGTGCGAGTGTGCGCGGGGTCCTTAAAAGCGCGACGGGTATTCGACCGGTAGGAGCGTGGGGCTGGCGCGGCGGGCCAGGGCCGTTACTGACAGCGCGGGCCCAGTTGGGCAGTGGGCGTGGTGGTTTTCGTGGTGTTTGTTTTGGAGGGTTATGTGGTTAAACAATGGGTTGGAGATAGTTTTGAGTGTGCACGGCGGTTCTTTACTTGGAGGGTGGCAAGCTACAGCACTGTTTAATACGGCTACGGTCATGTTCTTTTTGCTTTTTTATATGATTTTTGGTTTCGATTTCTTCGAAAACCGAAATAAACGAAACGGTTTCGCTAAGCAGCTTTCAAATAACTTTTTAAACTCAAAACCGTATGCATTATCCACTTCAATGGCTCCGCCGTTTGTCATCGTCTCGAAAAGCTCAAACAAAATTCATCAGTAATAACTACGTGGACACGTGGATATACAAATTGGATTACAAAAATTACAGGTGACACATGGACATTTCTAGTGTGTAGAGTACAATAATTGAAATCGGTAGAATGCTACCTACATCAAGGCACCAACGATGCTCTAATATGATCACGTACCATGTCCACATGGGGCAGAGTCTGCATCATATGCACCATGTGATACAACCTCTTTTCTATGACCTCCTTGGTTAGCAAAATCTATGTCTGGCAAATCAATATCCAAAATAATGCTATGCAATGCCATCTTTGTGATAATTATTGCTTTATTCTTTCAAGCGTTGTAGCTAAGAATGTTATCCAGTGTACACCACTACATCTTGCACATACCAAAGGCCTACTCAATGACATTGTGTAAGGACAAGAGATCAAAATTGAAGACTTCTTGCATCTCGGTGGGGTGATTGCTATTTTGGAACTCTGACCAATGATATCTTTGGTTTTGATATGGAGCTAGGTACCCTGGCCTGTTTGGATACCTCAAGTCTACAATGTAGTACTTGCCTGCAAGAACCATATGACAAATATCAGTTGTGTTAGTACATAAGCACAATAGCACATGGAAGACTCTATATACAACCATTATACCTCATAATCACTACACGAAACCAATAACCTATTGATGTTCAGTTCTTGAATTATACCGCTTAGCCAAACAGCCAAAGACTCAAATTTTGATTGAATGACATCAGGTAGTTTGCAAATAAATTGAACAATGTTAAATAAATGTAGTGCATAATATTACAGAGTGCATGATACAAGACCCAAATGTAGTTTATGTAGTGTGAAGAAACAACTCAAATTAACATCTAAAACTGAAAGCGCAACATGACACATCAGTTGAAATAGAAATAACATTGCTCAATGCTAGTTCTCCTAGAAAATACGTGTAAACTACATGCACAACTAGCCGTGGCCTTGTCCATCTGCACCTAGCGCCGATGTGGAACAAGCAAATATGAACACAAAATGAATACACCATGCCCATAGACATGTTGGGCAAATCATGTGACAATGAGCAAACAAAGCTATTGCACATTCATGCTTGAAGAAACAAAAAACAAGAAACGAGCAACACCCACAATCCGAAAGGAGATGAACATAGAAACAACAATAGTTGACATACACCGTACGTACCTCACAGGTCTAGCTAGAACCTAAGCGGAAGGAGTTTGCTGACCTGAAGAAGACGACAACAAGGACGGCACCGCTGAAGGCCACGAGGGTGAAAAACAATGCAGAAAGTGAGTGGGTCGGTCGGATCTGTTGGAGGCGGGTTAGCTGGAGCCAGGGAGGATAGCGACAGCGACAAATCCAGAGAGGTGGGGGTCGGCTCGAGAGACTACATAGGGGACAAAATCCCTCATGGATCGGAAAGGAGGGGGTTGCAGACAATAGGTGGAGGGCGACAAGGCTATGTGGTCACGGACACCGGCGGGCGCAGCCGGATTGGGAGAGGAGGGGAGTGGGGGAGAGTCACGTCGATGAGAGGGGAAAGGTGGTGAGAGAGCGAGCATGCGAACGAAGCTATCGGTGCGTCAGCGTTATCCTTTGGTCGGAAGCTGCTTCTGAGAAGCCGCTGCAAAAGCCCATGCGTACAATTTGGCTTCCAACTTCCAGAAGTTGGAAGCCAACATTGGTTGGAACGGCGCCAGAGTAGTACTTACGGCTTGGTCTCGACCATCTTATGTACTATTGTTGTGTAGCGTTATAGCCATGTTTATATTGGTTACGGCTAATGGCTTTTGGCTAAAAATAAATAGTAGTGGTCGAAAGAAGTGTTTTTTAGAAGAAGGGGGCAAGCGGTGGAGAAAGTGAGGGAGAGATGTGAGCGCAAGACGAGAGCGAGAGTAGTGGGGTGCGTAATACACCCGTAACCCCCTGTCTTATCTCCAGAGCGAGACAGGACTAAAAGGAGTGAAAAAGTCGTTTCGAAAAATCAGATGTTGATATTGACTTCTGATCTCTCCATAAGCCCATACCAACAGGTCCATAACTTTGGGACCGTACACAGTGAGAGCAAAGGAGACGCTTATAAAAAAATATTCGTTTGCAAGTTGTTTTGAACTGTACGCAAAACATTTTTTCGAGGGAGGCATGGCCTTGCCACATTTTGCTTTGTTTGGTTGTCAAAAAATTAATGCAGTTTTCCGAGTGAGGGAGGTGGGGGCAAAGGTTTTATAAAAGATGGGCATGCATGGTACAGTGTTGGAGGTATTGAACAGAACGGGGAAAAACAATTTTCAAGGATGATCTTCCAATTGGTGGTGGTTTTGATTACTGCTTCGAAGGATGGACACTTCATTTTGCTAAACATGACAGCCCATCAGTCTCGGAAGAAAGCTGGTATTACGGGCTAATGCATGTGAAGCAGTTTCTCCATATTTGGTATTGACTTGTACCATCAGTTTGGAGGTTAGATTTGCCTATTTGGGTCCAAACTCAAGGGTGTTCCTAATAGAAGTGCAGATGTTACATGCTTGAATTCAGTAAATCAACCAACTTTAGTGCCATTTTTTGCGAGGGATATTTAGTACCATTTTGTATGTAAAAACCGTATGAATAGTACATTCTACCAATAAACAGCATAGTGGCACGACACATGCAGGTTTTCTTTCCATGACAGTCATTACAGTGTCTGAAAAGAAGGAGCAGTGCTCTTCTCTCCAGCAGATCGTTCCGACCATCTACTTCACCGCGTAAGGCGTAACTAGCCTATTTTTTGAACACACGAGCGACGTGCTGTGCTGCGCGGTCATTTCGACGAGCCTAGTTACTTACCCGGAGGCAGAGTTAGCGGCGAAGTCTGTGTCTGACAAGCCAATTTAATTAGGTCGGGGACAATGTGTCAACAAGTCCCCTGCTGAAGCAACGCCGGCTCGCCGTTGGTGTGACGCCGCCGCTGCTGCTAGAGGGAAGTACATATCAGACGTCGATCATCAATTAGCTTACGCGTGCTTGTCAGCTCGTCCATCTATGGCTGCTCTCTCTCTCTCATTTCAAGTCTTCTCCATTGGTGCTTCCTTCCTGGCCTCGTCCCGCCGTTTCCTCGTCGGCTCGAGCGTCATGACGTGGTGAAACGTTTCCCGCTCGTACACACGAAGGAGTTACGCTTTTACACTTGCACCAGCTCCGAGATCATGAAGTGCGCAGAATTGGCCCGATTACTTTATCATCGTCTGGGCCATTGGTCAGCAGTTGGTTCAGCCTCAGCGTGATCGATTCTTGCTAACCTTCTTCGCAGGATAATTTATGAGCATTAGCAGTACTAATTTTTCCCTTGTATTTTATTATGTACTGTAGAATTGTCAGTTGCCACAACGACGAAAATGTGTACATACATGAGAAGTAAATAGATAAATTAAAAATATGTCGCGTGTGATTTACACTTTCTATTCCCGTGATCATTCTAATCTTCAGGTCACGTTCATCGAAAAGAAAACAACCTTCACGTTGGACACACTTAGGTCTATTTAATATAGCTGTGACCTATAATTTTTGACTAAAATTTTTGAATTTTAACTGTCTGTGACAGATATTACGGAAAAAGATACCCTATTAGACTGCTGTTGTATCATAGGCACAACAGTGGGTACAAGTACTGTTGTGGGGGTGGCCCCCACCTAAGCCCAGCTAGCCTGTTAGCGAGTTATGAACCGGTGTACGACG
Organism: Melocanna baccifera; assembly: GCA_036346265.1. Lineage (NCBI taxonomy): Eukaryota > Viridiplantae > Streptophyta > Magnoliopsida > Poales > Poaceae > Melocanna > Melocanna baccifera. Next base: position 15,769,489 of record CM070681.1, read on the forward strand.
ACAAGATGGTCTCGGGAAGAATTCGAGTGTAAGGGCACTATTGTAAAAATACTCCCTCGGGATATATGTATGGACTTGACGAAGCCTCTGGGGAAGCGAAGGTCATTTGTTTACCTAACTCTCCATCACCATACCCTCTCTCTGTTTGGTCTGTAGCCACAACAAGTACCCTTCTCCATGAGAATATGGGCTAGCTAAAGAGATCTGGTGAGTAAGAATGAGTGGATCTGGCTATCTCATACCCCTTCTTAGGGTTTTGTAACATTGCGTTTTTCTTTCAGCCCTTTTTGAAGTTTTTAAAATAAAAACAAATTAATTGAATTTTCTAGAATTTATTAAAGCTTAAAATAAATTTTTATAAATTAAAATAATTTAATCTGATTAAAATAAATGTTAACATAAGCTAAAAATATTTTATTTAGAATCCTTGTTTCTCAAGGATTTTTCTAGAATTTTTTTGAGAATTTTTGGATTTATTTGCTAGTTTCTGGAGCACATTGTAATTTATCTGAATTTCTGAAAAAGAAAAAGCCCAGAAATCCTAGTGAACACTAACGGGCCGGCCTGTCACTGTTCACCAGCCCAGCCTCCCATAGCCGTCCGATCCCGCGGCTGCAACCCATTGCGCATTTAGCCACCTGCACCCGCCGTCTCCCCCGTGGCCACCCGATCGTGCCCATGCCACGCGTCAGTCATCCGGCATGCTGAGCACTGTGCAATGGTGCGTTCTCTAGCAGCCGTTCAATTGCCGATCAAGCCGCACATCTCGCATCTGACCATCCATGTGTCAGCATCTCGGGCGTCGTCTCCGACCCGGCCTCCGCCGCCGTCGTCCGTGCATGCGTGTATTGGCATCCATGCCTGAGAGGGACTCCTCGCCGCGCCACGCCGTGACCGAGCTGGTCTCCCTCGGTCCTCGTGCTTAAATAGCCTGCGCGTGCGCCACCATCCCTCGCTGTGCGCTGCCGTCAGTCCCAAGCTCGCTGCTGTTGCCGAAGACCGCTACTCTCGGAACCGCGCATCTTCGTACCGCCTTCGCGACCTGTCGCCGCCACTCTGCCGTCGCTGGTGAGTCCCGTCGCCGCCCCGCGTTCCTCTCGCCGCTCGCTGGAGCTCCCCCGTCCCCGCATCGCAGCCAGACCCGCACCGTCGCCACGCATCAGCGATCGGACGGTTTGATCCCCTATCCCCGATCGTTCATCCAGATCTGGATCGACGGCTAGGATCTCGCCACGTGTTTGAGCCGCCGCCATCAGATCCTGCTGACATCAGCCCGCACCCGCACGTCGCCGACGGTTCGCCTTGTCTGTGAACCTGTTCCACTGTGAGCCATAAGGCTAACAGCCCAGTCCCACCTGTCAGTAGCATTGTGCCATAGACCCGTGAGCCCGATCCGTCCGAATCAGCAGCCTAGTCAGTAGACACGTCAGCCCTAGACTTTACGTGGCGTCACGTGTCAGTGCCACGTTAGCGTCGACCGCCCCCAGATGCCACGTTAGCCTGTCACGTGTCAGTGCCACGTCAGCGCTAATACCACATGTCAGTGCCACTTTAGCAGTCACGTCAGCTCTAATGCCACGTGTCAATGCCACGTCAGCCCTAGCGGTCGCATCGGCATCCACCCCGTGCGCACTGTTCCGTGAGCCGAGTCCACTGTGAACCCATTTTTTCATGCACCAAATCCACATCACAGTAGTTTTTTTGAATTTCCAGTATTTTCTTTAGATTTAATTTTTTGAGAGCACGTTCTTCTCCATCCTAGCTCCAATTGACCCTATTCTTTTTTCTAAATTCATCTAAAATCGAGCTCTACCTTTTGGTTTTGGTTTTGAGATTTTTGGAGTTTATTTGAATTTTATTTCAGTTTATTTTGTTATTTCGATCGTTTTTTCCCTCGTTAGATCCTGAATTCGAAGGAGTAGGAGCGCCGCTAAAAAGTCCGGAGTCCCTCGCTGAGTAAGATCAAGGCAAGTCGTGTCCTTTGATTATGTTGAATCTAGTTTTCAATCTATTATTTAATTATTTTATTTTAAATTATCTTGTATCGCTATTTTATTACAAACCCTTGTACTTAGTAGTTTATCATTCCAATTCATTAATTCCCTCTTAATAACTTGAATACTATGATGCCATTGTCACCATAAGTTAAAAAATTATTTAGTGATTCTATATTAGATATCACATGGGTGGTACGATCATTATGTTTAGCCATGCTTATAGTTTGGTGGGTTCGTCATCACATATGAATAACTAATTTGACTTAATGAGATATTGAACCGTGGTTGGTGCCACAATTATAAAATTTGTGCCATGATATTGGTGTGTATTTGGTGTTGGGTATATAAAATTGGTTTTCACTTGGACGAGTGATCGTGACGTAAAAGTGAAAGTGTGGATTCACTTCGAAGGATGTAGAAGTATTACCTGAGTAATATTAAGGACTTAACTTTGTGCGCCATTGATCTGAGCATTACCGTGTAAATCACATGTCTAGTATGGGATAGACCTAACTGATTAATTTGAGATATTTCAATTTCAATCTCGCCATTGTGATGAACATGGTTGTTGATTTCCATGAGGCGCAAGGCAGTGGCAGATCTAGGAATTTTAGGATGGATATTCGAAGTTACAAAAAATATTTTTCAATTGGAAACATAAAAATCCACAATAACAAAAATTAAAATATAATTATTTATACTAGAGACAACATCACAAATAATACAAAGAAATTAAAAATAAATAAAAATTAACGCGATGATGCTTCATGCCCTGGTAGCGAGATATAATATCATGCAGACAAGCACACGGAAGAAAGCAACTTCAGCGATGAGCATAGAACAAAACTAAGAGTCTAATAGTTTTAATTATAATGGCTGAAATTAGAGATGAACTGTTTCTCTAAAACTACTAACTTGAGTTAAAGTTTAAATCTGCATAATTCTACAACGGAGTTGTACAATCACAACAAGATACTTTAATAAAGTGAAAAGACAATTCTTTATCAGATTCTGGTGTTCCGTAAACAGAAGTTCAAAAGTGCTTTTTTATCATAAGCATACTTAGTTGAACAGTTTCTATCTAAGAAACTTAAGCAATATTATTTAAATTGCTAAGCAAAACATAGATCGAACAACTAGACACTAAAGGGGATCAAATTATCCAAGTGACCAACACATCAAGTAACAAGAAAGACTTAACAACACTTGCATAGTTTCTAAATAATTGATACATCAATTATCACAATATAGTCAATTACTATAAAAACTTTAGAATCATTATAGATGTCTCACTTTTTTTAAAGCAAAATACAACTCACGTCTTTATTTAGACACATAATTTTGCTTCAAATCAGAGATCGCCAGAAGAGGAGATGTAGAGATTACTGGATTCGGGATATGGGGCCATGCCGCCACAGGGGTCACTGGGTTGGGGGGACGAACCTACATGGCTGTGCCGCACTGGCAAGCGATAACGGTGAGATGACTTGTGACTTACGAGATAGCCGCTCTAGCGCTTCTATACAGCCTGCTGAGTCTTGCCTCTAGAAGGCTAGAGTCCAAAAGGCTAGAAATCTTCTGTACCACCAGATGGAGAGAATCAGAGTGGAGACTTAAGTAAGAGGAGAGACTAAGTGAGACCTAGAGTTTCTATCATATGTCGGGTGAATCATGACAGTAGGCCTGGGCTAGTGTCTGACGCCATCTTGAGCCTAGGAGAGGGAAATGGACCAAAAAGATCTGGCATCAATTTAGGCTAACTGGGTATGAAGAAGACAAATTTATCCCAACTACTAGTATATATGTGTATTATACCTTGTATATTGTGGATATTTTGCTAAACATTTTGGGTATTCAGCTGAATACCTATGAATAATGCTAGAATCGCCCCCAGCGCAAGGGGGGTGTGATGCGAAACCCTAGCGAGCGGGATTGAGTTGAGGTTGAACTTTGTAAAGGCCTTGTTGTGATTTTCTTTAACATGAGGATTATCCAAGGTTTCAAATAGCGGGCTAAGACATTTAACGGATGGATTCCGTAGAGGTTACAAAGGCTATAGCGGGCTATAGCCTCAAATAGCCTCATTTAGCGGATTAGTAAAAGTATATGTAAAAAACTCAGAATTCAATGTTTTATGCATATACAAGCATATAATCAAGGATATTTTAGCATACAAAAACATTCATAGCAGCAAATAGTGAGGCATAGTGCATTCCTTCAGGACATTATCAAACAAACACATAAATTCAATAGATTACAGTCCATAATTATCTAAATAAACTCACAAACTCATTCAACAGGGGTAAACATAACAGCAGGTTGCAATGGAAGAACATATATAATAGCGATAATAAAACAATGTAGTGTAATAAGGAAGGGATTTATTTAATTCGAACCTGATGTGGCCCTCCTTCAATACTACAAGCTCATGGGCGGTCCAATCGGCAGGTGAGCCAGTGACAAACTTATACTTTGGAGTGGACGGCACCCCGTGGAGTGAGGAGGAGGAGGAGGTGACATTGGCAAGCATGGGAGTGTTGGGAGGAGGGTGTGCAGGTGCAGGTCCAGCAGCAGGGGTGGTGATGGTGGTGGGAGTGATGATAGCAGCAGCAGTGGGAGTGGAATCGGGATTGGATTGGATTGGAAGGAGAGCATGTGGTGGTGGTACAAGGAGGTGGAGGTGGCGACCCCCTGGTGGAAACCCATGCCCATGCCCATGCCCTTGCTGGAATCGGCGGCCATCTCCCCATCTCCCCAGTGCGGGAGCACGCGCGGTCAATAGGCGGGCGCGGCTGGGAGGTGCGGCGGCGGGCGGCACGGGCTTGGGAGGCGTGGCGGCGGCGACGGCGGCACGGGCTCGGGAGGCGTGGCGGCGGCGGCGGCGGCACGGCTCGGGGCGTGGCGGCGGCGGCGGCGGCACGGGCTCGGAGGCGTGGCGGCGGCGGGCGGCACGGATCTCGAGGCGTGGCGGCGGCGACGGGCGGCACGGGCTCGGGAGGCGTGGCGGCGGTGGCGAGCGGCATGGGCTCGGGAGCCGTGGCGGCGGCAGCGGGCGGCATGGGCTCGGAGGCGTGGCGACTTAGGGCGAGGGGCTGAGGCTGCGTGTGAGCTGTGAGGGACTGAGGGGCGGATGACCGCATGAGGCTAGGGTTAGGCTGTTAGTTTGGGCTTTGGGGCTTTGGGCCAGGCCGTCAGTTCGAGCCATTTCGGCCCATTTCAGGATTTTTCACTTTTTCCCCTTTTAGCCGGCTAAACAGCAGTCTATTTAGCCCGCTATAGCCGGATTTCGCCCGCTAATAGCGGCAAATGGGGTTTAGCGCCAAAAGTATGTTTTCTTAGCCTTTAGCCTTTGGAAAGGCTAAATCCGGCTATAGTGGTGGCTATAGCCGGCTATTTTAAACCTTGGGATTATCACATCGTGTGGGTACAGTTGTGCAACCTCTGTAGAGTGTAAAACTATTCGAATAGCCGTGTTCCTGGTTATAAACAATGCTCGGTGATTTCACACGAGGGGTAGAATTTTCATAAAACTTGGATTGGTTATCGTTGGAAGGTGAATGGGTAGTTCACTAGCGGTTTAACTTGAGGATAGAAGGTTCACAAGTTGCTTATGCAATTCCATTGATTATTTATTTATTATTGTTTTTACTTAAGTTTGCTTTCAATCTATTTATCGTATTTACTTCAAAATGCTACTTTATGCAAATTAACCTTTCAATCATCTATTGGTAAGCCTTGCATATTATATCACATTTATTTGTTACAAACGACATGCTGAGTACCAAAATACTCACAACTTTATGTCCAATGTTGCTCAGTTGAGGAGGAGTTATACCAGCAGGAGGTATCAGAGGGAGGATACTTCAGCGACTTCACGGATTAGTACTTCACTCCCCAGTCGATTGCCTGTGGGCATGTCGAATGGCTTCCCCGTTAATTTGCTATTTTTCGCTGCTAGATTTTGAGCCCTTCAAGCTAGTGAGATTGTAAGTTTGGTTATAAGGTCGTACTTTGATAATTATTAATATTTGAATTTTTTCTTTTATTTTAGTGTGTATATGGTTGATATTTCATCTATATTAAACCGTATGCACTAGCGTGATCCTGGACTAGTGCGGTATACACAAAGAGTTCGGATTTGCATATTCGGGTTTCGACAGGTTTATATACATGAAATGGGGTAGAACAAAAATTTCTTCTCGTACACCTTAATATTTACAAAAGATAAGGATAAAACAGTATATTCCCTTCTACACACAATAATACACAATTGAGCTTGTTCCAATGCCCAGGGGCTAAACCTAACGGGCGTAGGGGCTGGGCACCCCACAACAGTACTTCCTTGACAGTAAGCACAGAGGTCCCAAGAGGCGAGCTGATGCGACTAACTACCTGCCCTAGCCCCCCGTTCCTCGATAGCAAGCACGAAGGTCCTGAGGGGTGAGCTGAAGCAACTGCTTGCTCCAACCCTTGGGGGTCTAAACGCTCTAAACTTCTCGGCACAGGGTTCTCCTTTCACTGATGAAGTCGTAACCATTCTTGTAGAGTTAACCCCTCTGAAGCAGACGTCATGTAGAGGAGAAGCCGGGGGTAGGGCCGCCCCTCCGAGGCGATGCCTACAAGGAGGGTGGCGAAGTCCCCAATGGAGCCAAAGCCACCACGTCGAGGTTGAGCCTCCGACGCGGCGACACGTAGAGGTGGAGCCGGGTGGGCTGCCCCTTTGAGGTAATGCCTACGAGGAGGGCGGCGAGGTCCCCTGATGGAGCCGGAGCCACCACGTCGAGGTTGTGCCTCCGATGTGGGCGACGCGTAGAGACAGAGCTGGGGGTGGGCTGCCCCTCCAAGGCAATACCTACACGGTGGGCGGTGGAGGTGGAGTCAGGGCGGGCTGCCCCTCTGAGGCCATGCCTATGGGGAGAGCACCTATGTCCCTCGACAGAGCTAGAGCTACCATGTTGAGGTCGTGCCTCCGACGGACAAGGTCAGCCTCTGACGCGGGTGACACATAGGGACGGAGCTGGGGCTGGACTGCCCCTCTGAGGCGATGCCTACGAGGAGGATGGTGAAGTCCTGCAACGGAGCCAAAGCTACCACGTTGAGGTCGAGCCTCTGACATGGGCGGCACGTAGAGGCGGAGTTAGGGGTAGGGCCTCCCCTCTGAGGCAGTGCCTATGAGGAAGGCAACGAAGTCCCTCGACGAAGCTAGAGCCATCATGTCAAGGTCCAGCCTCCAACGTGGGTGATGCGTAGAGGCAGAGCTGGCGCTGGGCTGCCCCTCCGAGGTGATGTCTACGAGGAAGGCAGCGAAGTCCCTTGGTGGAGCTGGAGCAGCCGCGTCAAGGTCATGCCTCCATTCCCCTACCTTCGAAAGTAGCGCCCGCAGAGGGTGAAGCATGCGTAGGCTGAGAAGGGCAATACACACGTAGAGGTAGGGAGGCCAGATGATCATTTGCCTACCTTTAAAAACAGCGCCTGTGGAGGGCGAAGCGCACATAGGCCGAGAAGGATGCTAAGTACGCGGTGGTAGGGAAGCTAGATGATCATTCCCCTACCTTCAAAAATGGCCAAGAAGCACGTGTGGTCCAAGAAGGATGCTACGAACGCAGAGGTAGGGAGGCCGGATGACCATTCTCTTACCTGTAAGAATAGCACCCATGGAGGGCAAAGCTGTAACATCCCAAAATTTTAATTTGCATTTTATAGGTTTTATAGGATTTTATTTGGATTTTTCTAGATATTATTCAAAAGCCTAAAGCATGAAAATTTAATTAGCTTATTTTATAAATCCAAAAATAATTGATTTTATTTTTCTTGAGTTCTCCTTGATCTGTAGTATTTTGTAAATTGTTTTGGAATTTTTGGGAATTATCTGCTATTTCCACATGTTTTTAAAGCCTCATCGGTTTTCTAAAAGTTAAAAACAAAATTTAAAACCCACCTTATCCTTATGTCGACACGTGGATGGCCATATTTACCCCATCTCCGCCCGGCCGCATATCGTGCATTCGTCATCACTTAACCCCCTCATTTCCATCCGACGACTGGGATTTCATCTGCTCACCCACCCCTCTCCTCTCCTCTTCTCTGACATGCAGGAACCACCTGTCAGCTCTGTCTTCCCCCTCTTTCTTCAACCTTTGGCCACTGCCATTGCTGCCCCTGCCCACGCTCTTAAAAGCTTCCGTTTCTTCCCGTTGGCCTCGACATTTGCTGCCAATAGTTGCCCTAAACCACCCACTAACCATCCCACCATTTTCCCCTCTTTAAACCTCGTTAATCCTCCTCTTTATACACCACATCCACCGGCCTTACTTCTAATGAACGCCTGAGCTTCGCACCCTTCCCTACCTCCTATAAAAACCCTTCCCCGAGCTTCTTCTCCGTACACCGCACCACACTCCTCTCTCAATCTCACTCCCCAATGCCCTAGGCATGTATTACTGTCCGCTTCTCTCTTCGCTAACTGGTGGAGGACCAGTGAGAAATTGCCATTGCCATGGCCCTCCTCGCGCCTCGTCGACGTCGTCTACGCGTTCCCTGTCACCGTGTGAAGCTCCGTCGCCCCTCCAACGAGCAAGCCCGCCGCAGATGCCCTTTCACCGTCGCCTCTGCCTCCTCATCGTCGGCCGTCACCGAGCACCTCTGAGCATCGCACCAAGGTGAATTGAAATCCCCATCGCCTCCTCTTGCTTTTGCACAACTCACCAGCCGTCATCGCCCAGTGTAGCTCCAGCGATGTTAGACCCCAGAGCAATGACTCCGGATCCTCTGTGTAAATTGCACTTGTCTAGGATCAGATAGTTCACACAGCGGTAACATGAATAAATATCAAGTATAAATGATAATCTTTATTAAATAAAGGAGTGTGGTCTTATGATCAGAGTTTACATCAATGCTCATTGGCAATAATAATAAAAGGAAATAACTACAGAAGCAACTGAAGAAAGCGATGCCTAAGCCTGCCCACAGGCAGACGACAATAAGACATGGCCTACTCGTCCTGGTCCTCATCGTAACTGAAGTCATCCTCTTCTGATATGATAAAGCAAGGGTGAGTATAAACTTATACTCCACAAGCCACACCGGAGAATGAAACACAATAATAAAGGCAATAAAGGTAGGTTTATATGGTTGTTTGAGCATAAACAACATTTAATGAATATAATAAATAGATTAAAATTACTGAATTTAATATTATAAGTAACACATGTAATTTAAAAAAGTAATACCATCAGTGCAGGCACCGATCTAGCACTAACCTAACCACGGGTATTCCGTCCGGACCATCTTTCTCCAAAAAGATACCTCATTTCTATCCAAAATTAGTTTATGAAAAACAAAGCCTAATCCATGAAAAACTTTACTTAGCATGCCCCTGACCACGAGCACGACTATCCAGGATAGTTTACATACTCTGCAGAGGACAATTTTACTCATAAGATATGATTAACTCGTTGTGTCGGCCATTACATTCTTTCTTGGGCGTGCGACTGAGTAACCATAACAAGGCCTTTACAAAGCTAAGCCTTCAATCTGGTCATGCCTCCACTAAGATTTTACTCCAATAAGAAATTCTCCAGATCCTCTTCTTGTGCCATGTGAGACTTTCTATGGCCTACGCCATACTCACATTCAACCTATAGCACAACTCAGGTTAGGACCCACTAATTAGTCAATTAGAACTAACTCATACCTATCTAGTCAATCAGAACTAACTCATACCTATCTAGTCAATCAGAACTAACACATACCTATCTTGTGGCAGTATAATTGAGCTTTCTAGCAGTAGCTCATAGACTGGTTCTTAATTGACTTAGGCTTCATTCACAAACCGCTCGTGCCTAGTATCCACGTTGAGCAACCGAGCTACAACGTATACTAGCACACATCCACCACCTATCCATGGCCTAAGTCTAAATAGGTTTTATATTTTATTTTGAATTATTCCATAGGCTTTCAAATTTCACCTAAGTCAAGAATATATTTAAAAGTTTATCATTTTATGTGAAAAAGTTATAACAACCTAAATGCCTAAGCATTTATTATAGAAATTCTCTAGCCACACTAGTGTACTACTAGAGTTTTATTCTAGAGCGACAAGGTACAAGATTTTACAAAGCCAATGATGTCATAACAAATGGGTATTAACTAAAGTGAAATTGAATTTAAATTATAGGGAATAGAAATTAAGCATGAAATATAATTTGCAAATAATATAAATTTATGTGTAAACTGGGATCAACATGATCAAGGATGTGTGACTTGTCTTGCTCCATAGTTTGTTGTGAATCTTCATCATAGAACTCTCTGGAATCATCGCTGTCCACTCGTGAAAATAACTCTCTAAATTTAAATAAAATTAAAATGAAATCTAAAAATTTAAAACATTAAAATTTAGATAGATCTTGATTCTAGATGAATTTAGAAACATGAACATGCTTAATCGAAATTAGGATGAAGGAGAATAGGCTCCCAGAAGTTTAAATCCTAATGAAAAAGAAAAAGTCGATTTTCTAGAATTATTTTTCGAAGAAAAAGATATTTATGATGTCAAATGGGAATTAATGGAATTAGTTTTCTAAAAAAATTCAGAATTATCACATCAGCAAGGAATTTTGATTTTCAACCGAAATAAATTTCTAAAGAAAAATCTGAATTATGACGTCATACTGATGTTATCCCAACATGTGGGAAGTGACATTGCTGTTTTTGCTGACGTGGTTGATACGTATCAGACATGTGGCGCTGATATGGCCGGTGGGTTGCTCGGTGCTGACGTAGCATACCATGTGGCAGCCACATGGACCTGTGCCATGAGATGGCACGACATGTGGTTGCCATGTGGGCGTGCAGTCTGACAAGGTGGGCGACGCGCGGCGTGGCTGCAATGTGGTGGCATGGTGCTGAGGTAGGTTGCCATGTGGCGGACACATCAGTGGTGTCGTCTGACGTGGGCACGTCGTTGAGGGCGGTGCGCTGGGATTGTGGGTCACCGATGTTCCAGTGGGTGGCGGCGGCTGGCGAGCAGTGCAAAAAGGGAGAGAGAGAGAGAGCAGTGCGGGGAGTGCTTCGGTACACAAGTGCATTACTAGAAGTGATTGGAGATTGGTCGGCGGTGAGGTTTGGTGGCGACGACGCATGGCTCCTAGCGAAAACGACACTCCAGTGTTGCAGGGGCTTAGTGAGGCGACAGATAAGCTTCACGTGGGCACGAGGAAGATGAAGGTGATGGCACCACGGTTGGAGGTGGCTCAGTTCGCCCGAGAGTCCTTGCTGGAGCTTGTCAAAGCTCAATAGAGGTAAGAAGACGATGTGGGAGCTCCTTGGCACTAGGGAGGGAGAGGGAAGGTGAGGGCGTGGTGGTGTGAGAGGTAGCGGTGTTGGGGGGCAGTTGTTGAGATCCGAATATGCAAATTCGGACTCTCTGTTTATACTACACTAGTCCAGAATCACGCTAGTGCACACATTCAAACATAGATGCAATATCGTCCATACACACACTAAAAATAAAGAGAAACTCAAACATCGATAAATATCCAATGTACGACCTTATGGCCAAGCTTACAATATCACTAGCCCAAAGGGTTTAAAATCTAACAGCGGAAAGAAACAAAATAAGCGTAGTAGCCATTCGACATGCCCACATGCAATCGACTGGGGAGCGAAGTTCTAATCCATGAAGTCGCTGAAGTATTCTCTTTTTGGTACCTTCTACTGGTAATACTCCACCTCCTTAACTGAGTGACATGGGCATAAAGTCGTGAGTATATTGGTATTCAGCAAGTCGTTTGTAACAAATGAATGCAATATAATATACAAGGCTTACCAATGGAAGGCTGAAAGGTTAATTTGCATAAAATGACAATTTGAGATAAATACAGTAAATAAAGGGAAAGCAGGCTTTTAATGGAAAACAATAATAACTAAATAATCAACAGAATTAAATTAAACCACTTGTGAACCTCCCATCCACAATCTAAACCAACAGTGAACTACATGTTCACTTTTCGATCATAGCCACATGTTTTTATGAAATCACTACCCCTCGTGTGAAATCACCGAGCAATGTCCATAACTAAGGATGCGGCTATTCGAATAGTTCTACACTCTGCAGAGGTTGCACAACTGTACCCACACGATGTGATTAGCTTCGGCCTAAGGAAATAACAACAAGGCCTTTACAAAGTTCAATTCCAACCCAATCCCACCCGCTAGGGTTTCGCATCACACCCCCCTTGTGCCACATGGAAATCAGTAACTATGTTCATCACAATGGCGAGATTGAAATTGAAATCTCCCAAATTAATCAGCCGGGTGTATCTCATACTAGACATGTGGTCTGCACGATAAAGCTCAGATCAATAGCGCACAAAATTAAGTCCTTAATATTACCCGGGCGAGACTTCTACATCCCACGAAGTGAATCCACACTTTCCCCTTTACTACACGATCAATCGCCCAAGTGTAAAATCCAGCTTGTACAATCACGCCACTGACACACCAATGTCATGGCACAAATTTTAATAATTATGGCACCAACCATGGTTCCATATTTTATTAAGTCATATTAAGTATTCACATGCGATGATAAATCCTTTCGTAAAATAAGCAAGGCTAAACATTCTAGTCGTACAAACCATATTACATTTAGCATAGCATCACTATGTAATCTCCCAACCTATGGTGACAACGGCAACGTGGTCTACAAAATTATCAAGAGGGAATTTAATCAATTGGGGTAATAATTACCAAGTACAAAGATTATATTAAAAATTGCGATGCAGAATAATTTAAAATAAAGTAGATAAATAATAGACTAAAATATGGGTTCAACATGATCAAAGGTTATGACTTGTATTGGTTTGGCTCAGCAAGGTACTCGGGGTCATATGGCGTCGCTCCTGTTTCTCCGAAATCGGGATCTAACGGAGAGAAAGCGACCGAAACAACAAAAATAAATCAAATAAAATTCAAATGCACTCCAAAAACCTTAAAACCAGAACCAAAAGGTAGAGCTATATTTTAGATGAATTTAGAAAAAAGAACGAGGTCAATCGGAGCTAGGACGGAGGAGAACAGGTTTTGGAAAAATTAATCTAAAGAAAATGCTAGAAAATTAAAAATTACACTGTGCTGTGGACTGGGTGCACGACAGAGAGGGGTTCACAGTGGACCATGTTCACTGAGCAGTGCACGGTGTTGCTGACATGGCAGGCTGGCGTGGTGACACATGGCAGGGCTGACGTGTCATGCTAACGTGGCATCGGGGTTCGGGTTTTTTGCTGACATGGCATGACACGTAGCACGCTGACATGGATAGGGATGACATGGCTAGGGCTGACGTGGCTTGCTGAGTACCTTTTCTTCTGAACGACTTTTGGTGGTCATCAGCCACTCGGAGGTCGGAAGTCGTATTCGACTTCGGGTGCAACTCGAAGATCAGAAGTCGTAATTGACTTTGAGTGACTTCATCTTCGTACTCGAAGGACGGCACTCGGAGGTTGGAAGTCGTAACCGACTTCGAGCACTTGGCTACGACTTCGAGTACTCGGCTCCGACTTCGAACAATTGGCTACGACTTCGAGTACTCAGACACTTCGAGCACTCGGGCCTGCATCGCAGCAGCAGCTTAGATTTGGGCGGCGGTGCAGGTACGGTAGGGTTTCGGCGAGTGGCAGCGGGGATTCGGAACGACGACGGAGACTCACCGGTGGCGGCGGGTTGTGGGACGGTGCAAACTCATTTGCGCTCGAGGCGAAGCACTCTGGCGATGGCAACGAGAGCTCGGGACAGTGGTGGGAGTGCAACGGCGACACCGCGAGGGCGGTGAGGACGGCGGCGGTGCTCGGAGGTGCAAAGGTGGCGAGGAGCGGTGCTATTTAAGCATGGGACTCGAGGCGAGTCCCGCTCGGGCACATCACGTATGTGGGTTCAATCCGGACATGGACGCCGAGACGGCGCAGTTGGGCCGTGAATAGATGTGGGCTCAGCCCAACACCGTTTAGAAATTCAATTAAATCCAAAGAGCTCTAAAAAATAGCAAATAAATCTAAAAAATTCACCAAAAATAAATCTAGAAAAATCCCTGAGACACAAAGAATCCAAATAAAATATTTTCAACTTATGTTAATATTCATTTTAATCATATTAAATCCTTTTAATTTCTAAAAATTTATTTGAAGCTTTATTAATTCTAGAAAAATTCTAAAAAATTATTTTAAAATAAGGACTTTAAATTCTTCTGAAAATTAGGATGTTACAGCAGTATTTATAGGGGCAGAGGGGGAACAGGGCTATGGCCAACGAAAGGAAAGGGGTGAGGGAAAAGAAGGGGAGGAATGGAGGAAAGTGATCACGAGCATGGTGCAATTAGTGGCGTGGTGGATCGGTTTCCTTTTGGCAGGCAGCCTAAAATGGAAAGGGAAAGGGACTCGCCGGCGAACTCGGTGGCGGGGACGGAAGCGCTGCGCGAAGAAGGAAGGAGGGCACAAGGAAGAAGGAAAGGAGGAGGGGCAGGGTGCTGACAGGCAGGCTCGACCGGGCAGGAAAGAAAAGATGGAAGGGGGATGGCAGAATGGGGCCAGCGTGGGATGTGGCCACATCTGGTCGAGGAGAAGGTCGAGGCGGAAAAGGGTGAGATAGCTCAGGTAGTGATGTGGGTCGATCTGGGCCACCCACGAGTCCCCAGGGAGGGAAGGTGGGAGAATTTAAAATTTTATTTTGCATTTTGATTTTAAGAAAAGCCCAGAAAATCAAATAAACGCTACAAAATAGCAGAAAACTTCAAATAAATCCCAAAAAATCTAAATAATTAGAAAAAGATAAGGAATTCAAATAAAATACATTTAGATTTATTTTACCACAAATGTATAATTAATCTAATAGCTTACTCTCTAGGCTTAATTTTAAGATTTTAGAAAAAAAAGGGATTTTAAATCTAGAAAAATCTAATTAAATTAAATAAAAGCTAAAATTTTGGGATGTTACAGGTGACCCTTGGGTCTCGAGCACCACCTCCGGCCGACCAGGCCATGTCAGCAACTAAGGTGATGTGGCGGCCATTTGGCAGCCATGTGGCACGCCACATCATTCTAGCTCCGATTGGACCCATTCAAAATTTTAAATTCTTCTAAAATCCTAAACTACCCATTGAATTTTTTAGTTTTATTTTAATTTGTTTGATTTAATTTGTTTTGGTTCTTCGCGTGTAGACTACGACGATTCTAGAGAGTACGATTTAGTCAATTCGCAGCACTAAGACTTCGAGCAAGGTAAGTTACATCTTTGATCATAGTACTCTTAATAATTTAAATTGTTTACATTATTTTTAAATTATTATACATGTATATTTTTATTCAAACTTAGTTTAACACCAATTTAAAATTTTAGTTATACCCTTTTGACATCGAGCACCAACATGACTTGTCACCTTAGATAAAAAGCTAGTTAGTACATTAGTATAAACTAGAAATTTTATAGAATTGCTTAGCTATGCTTAGAATAATTTTAGGTGGGAATATTTGTTTTACGTAAAATAATGGTTTCTAAAATCTATTCTTGACTTCGGTGAGCCAAGAAAGTTTATGAAATTTTGATAAAATAAAATTATAAAATCTTGTTTACACATAGGCATCGGTATAGTGGTGGGTGCCTGCTAGTTCTCATCTTTGTTCAGTGATAGAGTGACAAAACTAGGCACAAGGGGAATGCGGGTAGTGCCTTTGTCAAATTAAGGATTGGTCTATAAACTGTTGTTACAAAGTCACACCGTACTACCACAAATCTAGTATGGGATAGGTCTGGCTAAGTAATTTATGAAGTTCCAAATTTATTTCACTGTAGGCTAAATGTGAGCATGACGTAGGCCGCGAGAAGTCTCACATGGCACAAAAGGGGGGGCCCTAATTTGTGAATTTATGTTGTGGTAAAATCTTAGTGGCGGTGCAACTAATTTGGCAACAGAACATTGTAACAGCCTTATCGTGAACTCTCAGCCGCACACCTAAAACAGTGTGCTAATCGTATGGCAAAATGAGAGGATCATTTGCATCTCTACTTAGCCCTTGAATCTTCAAAAAAATGGTACTACCGCGGTTCACCGTTAGTACTATCGCTCCTGACTGGTGGTCCCAGTAATGGTTATGATCGACTTCTTACACTTTGCTCTCCTATTCACTGCGGTCCAACCAGCCATTCACTCTAGGACCACCATGTCTAACTCTCTTCTCTCTTCTTCCTAAAAATTTCCAACCTCAAATCTTCAAGGGGAACTAAGGAAACTTAAGTTCTTGCCATTCTTAAGTGCTTCGTAGCTTTTCACTTCCATTCCCTTAGGTAATACTTGTTGGAATCCTCTCTTTCATCTTGTTTGCTACCTCTTTCAATTCTAGGGCTAAAAGTAAAATGTGCCTGATTTAATCAATTTATTTTGGGCAAAATCATTTGAACTAGAATTTGGTGATATATTATGTCTATTCTATGATTTTTCTCTTGCTAAATACCTGCTAGATGCAAGTTTGATCAATGCCCTAAGAATTCCCTATGGGTGTAGTACTACCACCCACCGATAGTACTGGTGTGCCAACTGTGGTACTACCGCTCTAGAAGAGAAAAAATAAAATTATCATGCTCTTTTACTCCAGTCCTATCCTACCATGTCCTAACCCACTTTTCCTTGATTCAGGAATCATGGTAAGGACCAAAAGCTTAGTGCATAAGAATACCACATTCGAGGGAGAACCAAAAGATTGTTATGAGCCTCAAGTGACTCTAATGGCTCCATCTTCCTCTCATTGCAAGGTGGTGTCATGGAAGTCAGCATCAAGGGTAGCTGCTGTTGCAAGAGAGGACAGTTATTCAGAAATGGATTCCTTTTTGCAAGCTATGAGGGCAAGTGATCAAAGTTAGTCTTCAAAGCAAGCTCAAGAACATGAAGAAGACAAGGAAGAAAGTGACGATGAGGAAGAGGATGAGGACTATTCTCAAGGGCATGGTGAGGATAATGATGATGAGGACATGGCGGAGGCCAAAGAGACAGGGATCAATCTTATGCAAATCACAAGTGACAACTATGCACTCCTTCACCACCCAAATCAATTTGAGAAACCAGTGAGTTCTACGGATCTAAGATTCCACAACCGATTTCAACAAGAAGTGTATGTGCAACTCTACAATCATCATCGGTAGTTCACGGGCCACAAGTAGGTGGATTGGTAGCACTTTAAACACTCTTGACCACTTTGCTGGCGCATATCAACTATTCTATGCCGGAGGTTTACAAGACATTGTGGCACTAGGGTGCGACTACCAAGAGGACATAAAAAGATAGTTCTATGCCATAGTTTATGTCTCCCTGAACTTTTATTATTTGGTGTGGATGATGGGAACATAAAGAGTAGAAGCATCAAAGGCCGATTTTGAACAAACCATTCGGACCTATTCAAGCTTAGATGGAAAAGTATATTCTTGTGGAGCACTTCAGACCCCCGACATGGTGTATATTCTACGATGAGAATGTAAGGTATACATCCGAGAAGCTTGCGGGTCTTCTTCCTTTGCCTAGATTAATCAACCATGTAATCAACCACACTTTCTTCCCAAAGAGTGGGAACTTTGATGCTATTTGTGGGCATGCATAAAATATTATCGATTACATCATGCAAGGATGCAAGTTTGATGTGGTCGACTTGATAATAAGAGAGATAGCATCATCGAAGAATAATAAGGTCAAACGTATTTACTATGCTCTCTATATCATGACTCTTATCATACAAAAGATGCACTTCCGTGGAGCATGACCAGTGTTTCATAAGCCCTACAAGTCAAGGAAAGGGCCTCCCATGCCAATCGCATCCCCTCCACGAGCTCAAGTACAAGAACAAGAGCTCATGCAAGAGAATTATCCCTATCAAGCCCAAGAGCAAAGTCAAGCATCGGATCCCATGTTTCAAGCATTGAATTCTATTAATTGTATGGTTATGGAGATTTGAGACGCTCAGTTCGAGACCAACTCCTAGCTAGCAGCTTTAACCCAGTGCGTCAGCACGCTTGAGTGTCCATCCTACTCAACGTCTTTGCAGTCGGCACAACCTTCATTGCCTCTTCACTTTAGCCGCTATTGCCATCGTGATCTATTCCCTAACTTATGGATTTTTGTTATTTGATGACAAAGGAGGAGAGATCAAGGGGAAGCAAGATGAACGAAGCATGCAGTCTCAAGACCTTAAGACTTTATCCTGTGTTATATTAACTAGCTATCTATTTGGACTTATCTTTTGGCTGTATGCTTTTCTTGTAATAGTTGAAGTTAAAGTTATGCATACTTAGATAACTTTCTAAAACTTGGTGCCATGCTATGTTATTGCTACCTTCTTATGGTTATGCTATTATCATGTTTATCATGTCCATCAAATGATTAAGGTTGATTTATATTGTTCAAATATTTCTTACTTATCATGTTATCATGTTTCCTCTAATTAAATAAATAAAGGAAACTCTACCAAATTTTTTTGAAAATCCACATATGTGCATGAAAATCACTTCATGAACCCATATGCACATGTTTAGGAAGAGTTTTATTTATTTGTTGATTGACTTTGAAAGTAACTAATTCTTTATATCCTTTGAGCTTATCTCAAGAATTAATTGCAATCAGAAGTCAAAATAAGAATATGCAACTAGTTTTCGAACTTGATGTATACTCAAACCTTTCAATTCATTCATGTCATTTAGGTTGTCATCAATTATAAAAGGGGGAGATTGAAAGCATTTAGGCCCCTAAAAAATAATTTTGGTAATTAACGACGATAATGATTAAAGGGACTAACGTGTTTATTGAAATGATAAACGATATAGTCCCGGAATTTGACGACATCATTCCAAAGTGATCAAAGAGTAACGTGGATCAAAATAAAGCTTAAGGCAAAGGTAAAATGTAGTCGAAGGACCTTTTTATAGCATCTTACTGATCGTGGTGTTTAGATAAAAAGGCTGGGTTTGTAGTTTAGTGTAGTACAATGAAGAGGGGTCATGGCTAGTAGCTTGAAGCTTAACTTGTGCCACTTGGATCAATACAATGTTCATGCATGCATTTGAAATTCTTTTGGAACTCTCTCTAGACATCCTTTGAAAAACCTGCATGATCGCTCGTCTTGAATAGTAGTACCGCTACTCGGTACTACCGGTCTCTACATGTCAGTAGCTAATTTTTAGAGAGGTATTCTTTTGGCTTTCCTTGAAACAGTACTACTACATGTGTTGCACGGTAGTACTATGGAATGGTATGACCACATGATCAGCAGTACTATCAGATTTTGGTAGTACCAAATTTACATGACGGTAGCTAATTTTTAGAGGTATGTTTTGGAACATTTTCTCTCATCTAGAAATCAGAACTACCCCAGCTTGGGTGCGGTACTATTGTATGATTGGTACTACTAGTCCTTGCGAGGGCGGTACTACTGATATTTGAAGAACGGCTAGTTTCTATGCATTTAAGAAATCTCAAATAGTCATTGAATAGTAGGTGTAGCAGTATCATCACTACATGGAGATAGTACCATAATTCTTGTTTTTCTGGGGATTTCGATCCCAACAATCATTATGGTGGGTGGGAGCTATAAATACTCCCCCATCAGTAGCAAGTGAGCTCACTTAGTATTTTTGGATATTCATTCAATACTCTCGAGCTCTTGCTATACTTGCTCCAACATATTTACTCTATTTGCACTTTTGTGGTTGTTGAGAGTATTCAAATGCATTGCATCATTTGTTGATTCATGTGGCACTTGAGAAACCTTCAAGTGTCGTGACTTATTACTCTTGGTGTTTGCTGGAACCTAGATGGTTTAGAGGAGGATTGTATGTTGATCTCTTCAAAGAAGATTGTGAAGATGCTCGGCATCGTTTGTGAGTGGTTTGATGCTCTCTATCTACAGAGTGGAGAAAAAGCAATCCTAGTAGACTTGAGATTTTTAGGCTCAATTAGTGGAGCTAGTCCAATCTATTTGGACTTATCTCAAGGTGAATTAGTGAAGACCGGCAAGTCTTTGATACTACAGGAAAAACATCACATGTTTCCATTGTGGTTTATATCTTGTTTTACTTTCTACATTTACATTTCTAGAATTTATATTGACTGTATTGTGTAGGTAGAAGTGTATCTAGTATTGGTTTGCTAGTGGTGCCTTAGTGAAACCTAGAAGATTTAGGCTTTAATTGTGCAAAAGGTTTTTAATTTAGTTCATACTTGCTAAAATTGTGATTTAGCCAAAACAATTAAAAAACCTCCTATTTATCCCCTCTAATTGGTTATCCTTGATCCTATAAGCTCAAGCTTAGGAGACTAGACTTGCTCAAGTTCGACTCGTTACAGCCCTATAGGGAACCACAAATAACCTCTAAGCCTAGCGTAATTTTGTACAAAGTGTATAGGTTACTATTGTTAGGGGTGCAATCGGATCGAATATGAATGGATATCGCTCATCATGTATCCTATTCCATATTTTTTTCTCGAAGTCTGAGTCAGACACAGATAGTGCTGGATATGAATATAAATGTGGATATTATCGGTCATAAATACAAAGCGAATACATGTCACATCGAATACGAATGATCTCAGTCACAAGTATTTAGCCAGATATTATGTGAAAACATACATTATATATACCTCACATATAAAGATCAATCAACCATAGATGATGTCAAAAATGTAACTACGTTATCAGTTCGACACGCAATTTTAGCACATGGACATTGCAAACGACATCATAGTACAAAGGATGTTCAAAATGCAACTATATTAGCAGTTCAACAAGCATTTATGAGCTGCTAGAGTTTGCTTGCAAAAGAGTTATTGGAAGAATATTGCAACATCCCAAATTTGGGGTTTTCAAAAACATTATTTTCTAAATAGCTTTATAGAATTTTCTAGATTTTTTGTAATCGATTAAAGCTTAATGAAAATTTTCCTAAATCAAAATGATTTGATCTAGTTATTTTAAACTTCAATATCAAGTTTAAAGTATTTTATTTGGGTTTCAAATATTCAAATATGTCTTTATGAATTTTACTGATTTTTTAGAGTTCATTTGGTATTTTTTTTAAAGTTTATTTGAATTCTTAACATTTTAATAATCTAAAAATCCTTTCTTTTCTATGTCAACCCATTTCCTCCCTCCTATCCCACCTAGGCAGTGGCCCATCTTCCTCCTCCTTGGCCCCCTCTTCCCCTAGCCCATCTCTCTTCCCCTTTCACCATTTCTCTTGGGCCAGCCAAAATATCCGGATATCTAATGTGAATTTATTTGAGTAGCTCTGACAAAATTCCCAGATAGCTTCGAATCCACTGGATACCTCTGTCCTGAGTCCATTTTCGTATGCAGCAAAAACTATCCAGATTTGACTCCGAAATCCGATAAGAATCTTGGATATCCGATTTTATGCTCCGAACTCGCTTTGAATAGAAAGTATACAATCCGATTGTACCCATTGTTGCTGTCTCTAAGATGAAGTCCACAACTATAATTAAAAAATAAGAAAAATTCCCTACTCCAACTACCATATATCTCAATCTCTACTCCAACTATCATCCATTCCAACCGATTGGTGGGGCCATGCAAGTTTTCTTTGTTGCTTAGAGGCTGCTTGCAGGCTTAGAGGTAACGCAGCAAATTTATTTGGAGACTAATGTGTCCAGTGTTTGGAGGTA
This sequence comes from Melocanna baccifera, assembly GCA_036346265.1. Lineage (NCBI taxonomy): Eukaryota > Viridiplantae > Streptophyta > Magnoliopsida > Poales > Poaceae > Melocanna > Melocanna baccifera. Next base: position 15,791,194 of record CM070681.1, read on the forward strand.
GTCTCCAAAACCTCCTCTCTCTTTTTAGAGGCTAAAACGTGATTATATATTGTGGATGCTCCTATTGTCTTTCTTCTATTTTCTGTTCCAACGAGGTTTACGTCACTGTGCCTACCCAGAGTCCCAGACTATCTTTGTAGTTTGTAGAACAACATCAGTAGTAAGTAGCAACAGCGGAGCATATAGGCGTGATAAAACTACACTCTTTTCATTTCATACATTCAAATTAAAAAAAAATAACAAAACCTGACTTTCGCTAGCCAAGTTCTTTTTAACTTATAACTTATAATTTCTTTCAAACAAACAAACGAGTGACTCCTTTGCCGCTATTTTAAAATGGATTATTGGAACAATTTTTTTAAAGCAACTTATCAATATTTGGTTTATTCGTAAATGTTTAGACTAAAATCAAAAACCATAAACTGTCCTCGAAAAGAACCCGCTCATATTCCTTTGCTGTTAGCTAGTTGGGTGCTGCCTGGCTGGCTAGCGCTTGTTGTAACACTTGGCTCTGTACGCCATTCTTAAAACTTAAGGCCCTGTTTTAGACGAAAGAATTTCACATGAAATTCATAGGATTTTCACGGGAAACAATTTAGTGCTTGCAAAATTCAGAAAAAAAATTCTTGCGTTCTGAATGGATCTAAAAGGTGAAATTGGCACAGTGACCGTTGCTGCATGGATGCCATAGTGCAAGCAACGATAGCTAGTTCTTAGCCCGTTCTTTTTTACTTTTTTTTATTATGATTTTTGACTTCGGCTTCACTGAAAATGTAACAAATATAGTGATTTTTAAATTCATAACTATATATATTATTTGTATTGATATTTTTATCGTATATAATTATTTTAAAAATATAGAAAAAAATTAGTAGTTGCAGGCCAGAAAACGGGCCTTTGTTGGACGATCTAGCGCTGCTAGTGCGCTACATACGGACACGGTCAGTTGCGCGGGCAGAACAAGAGGACGTTGACCGGGCAGCAGCCAGGCAACGAAAGGCAACCAGGTTCCGCGAAGCTCTAAGCGAAGCTATGGGGACATGAGTGGCCCCATTGCACGCCTCCATCACATCATGCGACCGAGTTATTCGGTGTCACGGGCCGACGCCTTCACCCGGCCTTTGACCGTTCTTTCGCCTTCACCTGGCCTTTGACTGTTCTTTCGCCAAACGTGCACGTCCTCCTTTGCTAACCTTGGTCCACGTCTCTTATCTGCAGGATCCGTTTTTAATATTAAACGTGACAAATACAGCAAGTTACACACACACACACGCTCTTAGTCTGCTGACTGTTCTTGGTTCCTTGCACCACAAATGTGACTAATCAACCGACGGCATGACATTAGTACAGACGATTATTTTTTATAGTATACATCATGTTATTTATAAATAAAAATAAAAACAACATATACAATAAGTTGCCTTTAAATTATCTACATAGGACCTTCACAATTTGTGACTAAAAGGCGCATAATACATATGTCATACATATAACAATAAAAAAGTTGTCTATAAAGATCTTATAGTCCGTCTATTGCATATTAGATAGTTTCTCCTCTTTTCTCGTCCTCTCTCATCAACATTATATAAAAAATCTTATGTAATAAAAATTACAGGTGACACCTAATGTACATACCTTGATGAGCACCATTCCTAGAACTGTTTACGTATCTAACACTGTATCCATGTTTTTTTAAATTTTGATCCCTTAACATACGTATTTGCAAAAATGGCTCATTTCTTGAGCTCGGAAGGCACGACAGACTACATGTGTCACTTACCATGCTGGGGGTAGCTCCAGGGGTGGAACTAGAACAAAAATGGCCAGGTTTCACCATTTTCCTATACATATAATGACATATATAATTTTTAAGCAATATTATGTTAAATAGTAATATGTCTGGTAATTATTAACATCAATACTTCAACATAACCGATGACAGTGTATGATGATAAAGAAATAGTGATTGAAATGCTTACCAATATGAAGAAGCATGATAATAATATCAGTTAGTTGTAGCAAAGTGAAGGAACTGAGGGCGGAATCACAAACAAAAGTTGGTCAGTATTGGTAAAATACATCATCCGATTTCAATGGCCTGTTAAAAGAGAATAAAATTACTTAAAGTTTTCAAGTAAAAAATATTAGAACAATTAAATGTAAGTTAATGTAATCCCTTTTAGTATTTACATTTTTTCAAGTTTATAAAGAAACGAACTTAGTTGTTGTTTCTCCATATAGCAAATAAGTATATCATTCATAAAATCATTATCAATTAATTAAAAAATTAATTATATATTTATATGTTCAACAGTTCAAAAATGATATAATAGAAAATTACGTCTAGTGACTTACTTAACATTATGGTCAAATACTACCACAATTAATTGAAAAAATCAATTAGATATTCATATAGCTGTTAATAACTCATAAGTCTTACCTCCTAAACTTGTATGCCACCTGCAACTTGTGACATACTGCTTGAAGGGCGCTTGTTTTAGCAATGGTTTCTAGTTTTTGGTTGAAATTTTACTGTAGCTGGCTTTTTTTTACTGTAGCTGATTTGGCTTTTTGGGCATAATTAATTTTAAAAAATGTAAAAATAGAAAAAAATATGTTAACCCATTAGGTACAATACAAAGGAACATGGGAAAAAAAGAAAATACAAAAAAGTCTAAAATATCTAAAAAAAATTTAGAAAAAGACGAAATACTGAATAGTAAGAAAAAAAACAGAAACTAGAAGCTGAAGTGAAAACGAGCGGGACCAATTTATAGATAGGACTTAGATTGAACATTATGTAGAAAGGACAAAGCTTTCAATTACCTCTGGGCCATAGCAGGACATCTTTGCTAGCGTACTCTCCCACTAAAGCAGTCTAAAATAAGAAGCTTATCTTCTAAGCTTTTAGCAAATAGAGCGATGCTACCCATCCAAAGAACTTTTCTAATGATAATTTCTAGAGTTGCAGATCAGAAGAGGGGTGGATTTAATCATGGTGCAGATCTAAACTTAACACGGCGAAGATCAATTCTTGAGAAAAATAACAAGCTTTCGTACACAAAGCATTGCTCTTGGCCAACTTCTTAATCCAAGTGACTATGATCCCGCTTATTTAAGCTTGAACTTCTAACTTTTGGTTTATTTTTTACTATTTATAATTTTTATCTTTATGACTTTTCGATATTTTTTGAACTTTTTAATCGGCTTTTTTCTCATATTTGTTTACATTATACGTGATGAACTAACCTGTTTTTTTCATTCTTAGATTTTTTTAAAATTAATTACATCAAATAAACTACCGTCAGCTACAATATAATTTCATCCAGCTACAGTGCAATTTTAGCCATAATCCATCATATTTTAACCTAACCGAGTGGCCTCTATATGCTCCGATTGTCGAAAGCTTAAACATAGACGACAACATGCATTCAAATAAATCTTCGTAGAAGAAAACACAGAAGTTTATATTGACATTACAAGGGGGATGAAGACGAATACCAAACAAGTAAAAACTACAGAAATACATGAACGATTGGTAATTCCCTCAAATTTCAAAATCTTGCTCTTCTGACAGTTTCTAACATGGTTGCTGCTGCTGCTTGGGTTGCTCCATTGCCAAGCCCAGACAATGTCTTTCAGTGCTGGCCTCATTTCTTGGTTCAAGACCTTCTGGTACTCCAGAGTATCACCATTTGTCTTCTTTATCTCCTCAAGATGAAAGGTTGGGGTAACCTCGAATATCTCACTCCCAAACTGTAGAGACAGTAGCATGTAATACTCATCTAACCAAGGGACTAAACGGAGCAAGTGACGAGAACAAACAAGAACATCATATGGAGTTATGGACCATAGAATTTACATGGCAGAGAGGGGGGGCGGGGGAGCCGGTGCTGCTACCACGTAACACATACGGTTTGTCGTGTCTTTCGAGTTTTAAGAAAGAGATCAATTTTACAAAAACATATATTAACAGACTAAAATCGCAAAATAAACATGGCAACCGTACTAGATATATAGACATTTCGCATACCTTAGAAATGGGCAAATGCTACCTTGGTCCCACTAACAACAACAGTAGCCAATTTTAGTCCCACGTCTGTTAACGAAGATAAAGCTAGAAAGAACACGCATAAAGAAGGGCGAAAGGTTTGACTTTTGTGCCAGTACAGTTGACCTGCTGGTTCCAGATGCGGCCTGCACCAGCAGCTACTACAGGAAATGCATTGTATATGTAACCTTGACTCCGTCCACCACTTCGCCGCGCGCTCCTCACATACCCGAACACCCCATCCATAACCGCGTCCGTTCCGGCGAAAACCAAGCAAATGGCTGCTCCGCCACGGCAAGGCGGACTCGACGCTGCGGCTGCGGCGGCGCTCGTGATCCTCCTCCTCGCCGTCGCGGCGCCGCAATGCCGCGTCGCGCGGGCGCAGCAGCAGTACGAGGCCAACAAGCAGAACAACTGCTACGGCACCAACGGCAGCTCCGTCCTCGGCTACACCTGCAACGCCACCGCCGCCACGCCCTGCGACGCCTACCTCGTCTTCCGCTCGTCCCCGCCGCTCTACGCCTCGGCCGTCTCCATATCCTTCCTCCTCAACTCCACCCCGGCCGCTGTCGCGGACGCCAACGCCGTGACCACCGTCTCCCCCGTCGACGCCTCCCGCCTCGTCCTCGCGCCCGTCCCCTGCGCCTGCGCGCCGCGTGGCTACTACCAGCACAACGCCTCCTACACCATCCAGTTCCTCGGCGAGACCTACTTCATCATCGCCAACCTCACCTACCAGGGCCTCTCCACCTGCCAGGCACTCATCGCCCAGAACCCCGCCCTCGACAGCCGCGGCCTCGTCGCCGGCGACAACCTCACCGTGCCGCTCCGCTGCGCCTGCCCCTCCCCGCCGCAGGCCGCTGCGGGGGTCAGGCACCTGCTCACCTACCTCGTCATGTGGGGCGACGACGTCTCCGCCATCGCCGCGCGGTTCCGCGTCGACGCGCAGGCGGTGCTCGACGCCAACAGCCTCACCAAGGACGACATCATATACCCCTTCACCACGCTGCTCATCCCTCTCAAGACCGCGCCCACGTCAGACATGCTCGCGTCGCCCGCGCCGCCCCCCGCGCCGACGCCGCCGCAGCAGGCTCCTTCGGCGTCGTCGGGAGGGTCCAGCAGCAGGGTCGCAATTGGGGTCGGTGTCGGTTGCGGCATTCTTGCGTTGGCGGGCGTTCTTGGCCTGATGTTCTTGTGGGTCCGGCGGCGGCGCGGCGTTCGGGAAAGCGGCAGCCCTGGGAAGGTGGTTCTCGATGTGTCCTCGTCGGCGGAGTACGGCGCCCTGGCGTCGGGCAAGCAGACGACGAATACGACTACCTCGTCGTCGTCGTTGGCCACGAGGCCGCTGGTGGCCAGCGACGTGCGCGCGGCGGTGGAGTCGCTGGGGGTGTACAGGTACTCGGAGCTGGAGAAGGCGACAGCGGGCTTCTCGGAGGAGAGGAGGGTGGCGGGCACGTCGGTCTACCGCGCGGTGATCAACGGCGACGCTGCGGCCGTGAAGAGGGTGGCCGGCGACGTGAGCGGGGAGGTCGGCATCCTGAAGCGCGTGAACCACTCATGCGTCGTCCGCCTCTCCGGCCTCTGCGTCCACCGCGGCGACACCTACCTCGTCTTCGAATACGCCGAGAACGGCGCGCTCAGCGACTGGCTCCACGGCGGAGGCGGTGGCGCCGGCTTCGGGTGGAAGCAGCGCGTTCAGGTGGCGTTCGACGTCGCCGACGGGCTCAACTACCTCCACCACTACACCAATCCGCCATGCGTGCACAAGAACCTCAAGAGCAGCAACGTCCTCCTCGATGCCGACCTCCGCGCCAAGGTGTCAAGCTTCGGGCTGGCGCGCGCCGTCACCGCGGCCGACGACAGCGGCGGCGCGCAGCTCACGCGCCACGTCGTGGGCACGCAGGGGTACCTTGCGCCCGAGTACCTCGAGCACGGCCTCATCACGCCCAAGCTCGACGTGTTCGCCTTCGGCGTCATCCTGCTCGAGCTGCTGTCCGGGAAGGAGGCGGCGTTCGAAGGCGACGACGGCGAGAAGGGGGAGACGCTGCTGTGGGAGTCGGCGGAGGGGCTGGTCGACGGCGAGGACGCGCGGGGCAAGGTGCGCTCGTTCATGGACCCGCGGCTGCACGGCGACTACCCGTTCGACCTCGCCTTCGCCGTGGCGTCGCTGGCGCTGCGGTGCGTGGCAAGGGAGCCCCGGGCGCGGCCGGCCATGGACGAGGTGTTCGTCTCGCTCTCGGCGGTGTACAACTCGACAGTGGATTGGGATCCATCGGATTACGGCAACTCCGGCTCTTCGATTCTTGGGAGGTAGTAGCGATTTGGCTGAAAAGATCGCATTTTTCGGAGGTGTGGGGATCGAATTGTGTTATAATTTTGAGAATAATCACTTGGTGAAGATGCAAGTATGTAGTTGGCAATCCTAGTTGCAATGGACGATGTAAGCTACATGATTCGAGCTGCACTACTGCCATACTGGTGTAAAAAGTATGTCATTCGTTTGTATTACATTCCTCCATTGAAGAACAAATCGGCACAAGGCTGCAAAGATTGTGGAGCAACTAATACTCCTAATCATCCACTGAATTGCCACAGCCCACTTCAGATACATGCATCCTCTTTCTGTCGCGGAACAGAACCTTTATTCGTTGGGCATATGAAGCTAAAATCATTTTTGAGTCCTGTCCTACTAACTGGCAACCGATAAAGGAGGAGGGATCCCCTGTACGCTTTGACTGACTGCATGACTGGCCTTATTTTAGCTTTATACTAACTGAATGTCCATACATTACAATAAATTAAAAATATATAGGTGCACTCACTATGGTTTAAAGTAGGCTTCTACATCCAGCTTTTACTTTTTTATTTACTATTTCATTTTTTATTTTTTATTTTTTTTATTTCTTTACATTATCCCTGATGGGCTAATATGGTTTTTCTATTTTTAAAATTTTTAAATTTAATTATGTAAAATAAGTAAATTCAGCTATAGTAAAAAATAAGCCAAATACAGTAAAAAAAGTCATAAGTCACCGCCATTCTAAACACTCCCATATTTTGAACACCGCCATTCTGACTCTATTGTTGATTTGCTCAATTTTATTTTGCAAGAAGAGTTTCGACAAGATTATTCCAGTCTTTCTTATTAAAGATTAATCGATGGACTTTCAAGGTACAACGTTTGGTGATGAAAAACTTACCCTAAGAAGATTTGATTTTTGAGTGAATTTGTTTTAAGGTGGAGATTGTTAAAGTGTGATCTGAATTCTTTATTGTGTCCTTGTCGGATACTGCGTCATACGTGACGCCAAGCAGTGTATGCGCCAAGCCATGTTAGACGTGGCAACGGTTAGAGCATCCAACTCTAGTTCAGTTTTCTTCTCCGTTTAAGACTCGAATTCCTCGCTCTATATATTTACCTTAGTCCATAGAAAAAGTAAGTAATTTATTGTAATATTTTTTAATATAGTGTCTTCGTGTGTCAGGTTTTTTCGTAAGAATTTTTTACGTTTAATTCGTATACTACTATTTTGACTATCTATGTGTGACGTGTGTTTGATAATCGGATAGGATTCCGCCCACAGCAGAATGTTTTCGAGCTGGACGCAGATTTCAAAGGATTTGCTCTTCTATCTATTACCATTAACCCATGTATACTGTAGAGTCAATCTAGACTTTAGTGGTGATCGATTTAGCGATAACTTTTAATTTTTGGTCTTTTTTTTACTGTAGCTAGCTTTTTTTTTACTATAGCTAAATTAGTGAATAACGGAAAAAAAACTAAAGCTAGAAATTAAAGTCGAAACATCACCACCTTTAGATATTGCTTAGCGGAGACGAGCTAAGGTAGCCATGTACTTAACCACACGGTGTTGGACCACATGAAGGCTCTATAATTTGGGCTGTCACTAATAATTTTTTACTGCAGCAAATATTTTTGTTTACGTTTTTCAAGATAGTAACAAAGGATATATATAAATTTAAACTTAAGAAATTATTTGCAAAATTCACTATAAAAAATTGATTTGCCAATAATGAAAAGCGCAAAAGAACTGGGCGAAGCCTTTTCTCAAAACGGCATTTAGCTTTTGCTACAGTACCTAACTTTCAAACAGAATATTTTTTTAAGATAGAGTCTAAAAGTTAATTATAGTATACATTAAAAATTCAACATCTATACCATTAAAAATCACAAGCGAGTATCTCTCTCCGTAATTTCTGTCGTAAACAGCTAAAATTCAAAAATTTTAACCAAAAACCATAAACTACAGCCAAAAAGATCAGACCTTTAATTCATCAGTGGTGTACCCAGTAGAGAAGATGAGGTACCGTGAGCCACTGTGCGCCACCCTAATGAACCATCCATCCGTCGCACGTACATACACACTGGGTGCTGGCCGCTCTGGGGAAGTAACTTAACCGGTGATGTGTTTTGACTGATGACCGACTGGAGTGAAGTGCTCTCATTGCTTACTGCCCTGTTCTAGCTTTGACCGTAATGTGTAGCTTCCTCTCTGCTTCTTCGGTTTTTGTCTCCGTTGCCTTGTTGCCCGTGCAACCGACGGAATTGTAGACTTACGTGGCCGGAAATTACCTTGAGACTCCGATCTGTTGAACAATTTGGTCCACTTTTCTGGATTAGCCTCTTTTTGGCAAGCTACAGATGCGATGATTAATAGATTATACGGAGCCTATGGTATGATCTATGTCCCCGCTTCCACGGGGCTTAAGATTTTAGCTTTTACTTTTTCTTAATTTTGTTTTTTTTTCTGATTTTTTAGTTTTTTGGTATTTTCTTGTTTCTTATTCCTTTTCATGGTTTGGGATAACGTAACTTTTTTCTCTATTTTAATTTTTAAATTTAATTACGCTGAAAAAGCTAACAACAGGTACAGTGCGAAAATAAGGGTACTACAATGCTAAACAGTGCAAATAGTGCCAAAAGCTCACAGCCCGTAGCCAAACTAAGCGCAGCCATAGAGGAGTTCAAACGAGCTATGTATACAATATGAGTGTATTGCCTGCGTGTTTTTTTTGTAGCATTAAACTCAATACAATGGACCTATTATTTTCAGCTTCTTATTGGCTTTTCTATAATAATTAGCTTTCAAATGAAGTGTCTTTTTAAGATAGAATTTACAAATTGATTGTGGTATACACTGTAGCGACTTTATTTATATCGACCAAAATCGCACGCGAGTTTTTGTTATACCGTACTCTCTTACGAATAACCCAAAAGCCATAGTCAAAAACTATAAGCCAAAACCAAAAAAACAAATCCAGAAATCTATCTTATGTACAAGAGTGTAGAACACACATTTCATTCAAAATTTCAAATATAGCTTTTGTGGTGCGTGGGTGGCTAGGCTAAGCTTATGCTTATGTTTGTGCCACCCCTTATGTTGATGTGTCCCGTGTGACTGGCTAAAACACCACATGTAACCAATAGGTGGCTTTTTTGGACTGTAGCTTATAACTTTTGGCTTATAGTTTTTGAATTTTGTCTGTTCATGAGAGATGGTATGAAGAGGAAAACATTCACATACGATTTTAACTGGTATAGCTAAACTTAGGATAATATCTACTACAATCGACTTATAGACTACATCTTGAAAAGACGCACCGCACTACTACAAAGAAGGTTATACTGGATGCCTCATCACGGATGGTTCTACAGAATTTGTCAGTGTTAAACTGTAACGTAGTATCTCAAACAGTTTTACTAGCGTGACCGTCTATATTACAACCGATGGTAAGAACCGTCAGTGATGACCTACTTATTATAGATGATTTTTTTATACAAATCATTTGCGATACATCACAGATGGTTTATAATAAAAACCATCTGTAATGTATGGACTTATCACAAACGATTTTTGTGAAAAGCCGTCAGTGATTCATCATAGATTGTTTTGTAAAAAACAATCGTCTATGATACCTATTTATCACATACGTATTGTGAATGGAAGCATTTATTATATTCACTGTATTATTAATTACCCTCGTTCCGACAGATATTCTGTCTGTTAGGTGGTAGCTTTAGGGCGATTTGGTGAATATAGACTGAAGATTTGTGTATCTATTTGTTCTTGGTGATCTAAGATATAATGAAATATATTATACTCTAGCTAGATCTGCGTATTTTTTAGTTGCAAGAAAAGAGATATTTGTGTATCTATTTGTTCTTGGTGATTTTTTTTATTTTTTAGGGTTTTTTGTATTTTTTTCTTATTCTTTTTCATTGTTTGGGATGATGTAATCTTTTTCTCTTTTTTTATTTTTAAATTTAATTACGCTGAAAAAGCTAATAGTAGCTACAGTGCGAAAATAAGGGTGCTACAATACTAAATAGTGCAAATAGTGCCAAAAGCTCACAGCCCGCAACCAAACTAAGTGCAGCCATAGAGGAGTTCAAATGAGCTATGTATATGATATGAGTGTATTGCCTGCGTGTTTTTTCTAGCATTAAACTCAATACAATGGGCCTATTTTTTTAGCTTCTAAGAGCTCCTTATAGGCTTTTCTATAGTAATTAGCTTTCAAACAAAGTGTCTTTTTAAGATAGAATCTACAGATTGATTGTGGTATACACTGTAACGAATTTATTTATATCGAATAAAACCGCATGCGAGTTTCTATTACACCGTACTCTCTCACGAATAACACAAAAGCCATTGTGAAAAGCTACAAGCTAAAATAAAAAAGAACAAATCCTGAAGTCGATCTTACGTACAAGAGTGTAGAACACTCATTTCATTCAAAATTCTAAATATAGCTTTTGTGGTGCGTGGGTGGCTAGGCTGAGCTTATGCTTGTGTCTGTGCCACCCCTTATGTTGATGTGTCCCGTGTGACTATCTAAAACACCACATGTAACTAATAGGGTGGCTTGTTTTGCACTGTGGCTTATAACTTTTAGCTTATAGTTTTTGAATTTTGTCTATTCATGAGAGACGGTATGAAAAGGGAAACAATTATATGCGATTTTGGCTGGTATAATTGGACTTGGGGTAATGCCTACTACAATTGACTTATAAACTCTACCTTAAAAAGACGCACCACACTACTACAAAGAAGGTCATACTGGAGACCTCACCACGGATGGTTCTATAGAATCCGTCAGTGTTAAGCTGCAACGTAGTTATCTTAGACTCTTTTACTAGCATGACCGTTTATGTTGCAACCAATGGTAAGAACCGTTAGTGATGACATACTAATCACAGACAATATTTTATACAAATCATTTGTGATATATCACAGATATATGGACTTACCACAAACAATTTTTTTGTGAAAAGCCATCAGTGATACATCATACATGGTTTTTGTAAAAAAAAAAACCATCTGTGATGACCTACTTATCACATACGGGTTGTGAATGGAAGTGTCTATTATATTCACTGCGTTATTGATTATCCTCGTCCCGACAGATATTCTGTCTATTAGGCAGTAGCTTTAAGGCGATCTGGTGAATGTAGACCGAAGATTTGTGTATCTATTTGTTTTTAGAGATCTAAGATTAGTAATTGGTACTATATACAATGAAACATATTATACTCTAGTTAGATCTATGTATTTTTTAGTTGCAAGATAAGAGAGATCTAGCTTGTTAGTTTTTGCTCCAATTTAAGAGGTCTCACTCCTATCTACGTTAATTCATGTTGGATTGATTCATGAATCATAACTAGATACTTTAAATGGACAAATTATGGTGAATAACAATTATGTGTAAGAGTGTACGTATATGTAATGGCTAACTAGGAGAGCATTAATCTAATTTAACATTAATTTGTTATATGCATAGAGTAGATGGACGAACCTAGATGTATGTTGAGAACCATTTGAGTGAAGAGTACATCAATGGCGTGTCTACTTTTAGAAGAACTGTTGAGCAGGATATGTTGAAGTGGGAGATGAAATTTATGTACTGTCCATGCATTGATCACGAGAATTTTAAGAAGTTTACCAGTTAAGCACAGATAGAAGTACACTTGATCAGAAGGGGTTTCAAAAAGGGGGTATACATGTTGGAATAGTCACGGTGAAAAGCAGATTATACAGGAAGATAATAATATCATCAAGGATAATGATATATCGAATGTTGATTGTTATTTCGATGAGGATAGGTTGCACAATTATAATCTGGACAAGATATTACGCGATGCAGAAGCAAACTATAGTGAAAGAGAGTTTAGTAAATTAAAGGACTTGAAGAAGAACTCGGAGAAACCATTTTTCCCGAGCTGGAAGCCGAAATACACAAGGTTGTCATCTGTGCTTGAGCTGTTGAAGTTGAAGAGTACCAATGATTGGTCTGACAAGAATTTGACGGCATTTTTAGGTCTCTTAGCGGATATGTTTCTAGAGGAACAAGCCAAGAATGTTCTTTGTCCCTTGGAAATGGAAATATAAAGAATATATGTATGTTCAAAAAACTATATACTATGCCGTAAAGAGTATGCAAACATGCATGTATGTTTGGTGTGCAAAGCATCACGACATAAGCGTGAGAATCACTCTATTGACGGTGAGGGCATCGAGGTGAAATAAGGATATCCTGCTAAAATGTTGTAGTATCTACCTATAATTCCCTATTTTAAGCATTTATTTGTGAATTGAAAGGAGGTAACATTGCTACGTTGGCGCTCGGATGAGTGTAAGAAAGATGAAAAGCTAAGACACTACTGATTCTACCTAGTGGAGGAACTTTGATAGGACTTCGGTGTGGAACCGAGAAATATAAGTTTTGGGTTGAGTACATATGGAATTAATCTTTTCAGTAATATGAGCAGTCGACATAGTACTTGGGTTGTAAATCTATGTATCTACAACTTTCCTCCTTGGCTGTGTATAAAGCAAAAGTACATTTTGATGTCTACTTATCTAAGGGCCGAAACAAACTAGAAACGATATTGATGTGTACCTAGCACTATTGCTGGAAAGAAGGGGTGCATGTACGGGATATGGACAAACGAGAGAATTTCACTCTACACGCCATGTTGTTCTGCATTATCAATAATTTTTCTACTTGTGTTAACCTATCGGGCTTAAGTATAGATGACACCAAGAGTATGTGGCTGAACAATTCGTGCAAAACTGTGTACATGCATTACTATAGGTTTCTTCTCAAGTATTATCCATACTGTAAAATGAAAAAATAATTTGACAAAAAAGAAGGATAGTTCAGCTCCAAGGCTTTTTAGAGGGAAAGAAGTCTATGATATAGTTAAGAATATCAATGTTGTGCTTACAATGGGATGTAAATTGAGGACCCGTTAGAAGGACATTTAGAAGAAGAGATCAGTTTTTTGAGACTTACCTTATTAGGAGTACTTAGAAGTTCGCCATTGCATCGACATTATGTACGTGGAGAAGAATATATGTGATAGCTTGATTGGTCTTTTACTAAATATTTGTGATAAAATAAAGGATGATGTCAACACACGATGTGATTTGGATGACATGAATATAAGGACTAAGTTAGCACCGAAAGAGATCGATAAAGGCCAAACGTACCTTCCTCCAGCTTTCTACACTCTGTTCAAGGCCGAGAGAAATGAACTATGTCAGAGCTTGTACAATGTGAAAGTTCCATCTGGTTACTCTGCCAACATGAAGAAACTTGTTTCTATGAAAGATTTAAAATTAATTGGTATGAAGTCATATGATTGTCATATGCTGATAACATAAATGCTTCCTATTATAATTAGAAATATTTTACTGAACAAGGTTTGAGTGATAATCATGAGACTGTGTTATTTCTTTAATTCAATTGCTTAGAAGGTCAGCGATTCCGATAGATTGGATGCTCTACAGGCCGAGATAGTGATGACTCTATGTTATCTTGAGATATATTTTTCTCTGTTATTTTTTCGGTATCATAGTCAATCCCATTGTTCACCTTATGAAAGAGATAAAAATATGCAGCCCTGTATTCTATCGAGATCCGAATAAGCAAATCTGGACTCTCTATGTATACTGCACTAGTCTAAAATCATGCTAGTACACATAATCTAAACATAGATGAAATATTGACCATATAAATGATTCACAAAGAAAAAGCTTTAAATATTAATAATTATCAGAGTTGCAACTTTATTTCTAAGCTTACAAATAATAGCCTAAAAGGCTAAAAAACTAGCTGTGAAAACCAGAAATAGCTGTAGTAGCCATTCGACATATCCATAGGCAATCGACTGGGAAGCGAAGTACTAATCCACGAAGTCATGAAAATATTCTCCTTTAGGTACCTCCAGATGATATGATTCATCTTCTTTAACTAAACAACAATACGCATGAAGCCGTAAGTACATTGTTATTCAGTAAGTCATTTGTAACAATCATGCAATATAATATGTAAGGATTATCAATTGATAGCTGAGTGGTTACTTTGCAGAAAGCAATAATTAAGGTAAATATAACAAATAGATTGAAAGCAAAATTTAAAGAAAATACTGAATTAATGAGTAAATAATCAAAGAAATTGATTAAACCACAAGTGAACTAACTATTCACTTCACAAAATTATCTCAACCAAGTTTTTTTATGAAAACTCTTCTCCTCGTGTCAAATCACTGAGTATTATTCATAACCAGGGACACGGCTATTCGAATAGTTTTACACTCTGTAAAGGTTGCATAACTTTACTCACATGATCTGAGTCGCCCGGCGCATCTGGCATGAGCGGGGTGACCGAGGGGCAGCTGCGGACCAGTGAGCATGGCGGCAGGATAGGACGGAGGAAATAGATGGTCGACCCGAGTTGGATAGCATGGTGGAGAGGTGCGCGAGGGTTGGCTACGCAGTCTCGGTAGTATGGTCAAAGCGGCCAGAGGCGAAGGCGATGGCGGCGACACACAAAACGGATGTGCTTGGGTGAGCTCGGTGGCAAGCGAAAAATGAGAGGGAGGCAGTGGCTTATATGGGCGCAGACGCCGAGGTCTCTGTGTCGTGGACGGTGGGAGAGTTCAGAGCGGGCATGAACACTGAGATAGCGATGGGATGGAGTCTTAGAGGGGAACGACGATGAACAGTAGTCAGCCCAGACGATCAACGACATGTGGTGACTCAAAAGATCAGGCGATTGAGGTAGAAAGCACCGATGAATAGAGTCAGGGTCTTCGGGTGGCTGACGCATGGCCAAGCGATGGGATCGAATGGTTGGTGCAGCACACAGCTGGATGGGTGACATGTGGCAAGTTAGGGATCTAACGGCTGAGGTTGGATAGGCTAGGTGAACAGCAATGGGTTGCCCGTTACTATTTGATTATTTTTTATGGATTTCCTATTTTTAGAAATTCAAATAAATTCCAAGGAGCTCTAGAAAATAACAAATAAATTCAGAAAAATTCTAAAAAATTCTTTGAGACATAAGAAACTCAAATAAAATACTTTCAACAAATGTTAATATTTATTTTAGTTATATTAAATCCTTTTAATTATTAAAAATTCAATATAAGTTTCTATTACATTGTAGAAAAATTCAAATGGTGAATTTTGTTTTAAAAGCTTTCAATAAACTCTAAAAAACAGGATGTTACAGAAGTCCAGCCGACATAGTCTTCACAGTGCAAGTGGTTGTGCTAGGTATTCCGAAGGAAAGGTTGCATGTATAGGCAACAAGTCATGTAGCACGGCTTGCAAATCAATCCCTTCGCACCATATTAGTGCCACCTGGCTTTTATGTTGGTTCATTTGTAGCCCCATTATGTCACCAAATTTGTGTAAAATGTGGATGAGTGTGCGAACATCGTCATGTTTAGGGTGTAGAAAAATATCCGCATCATCTGCATACAGGGAGGTTCGCAAGGTAGCTACCCGCCCTCGTAGAGGTTGGAGGAGACCTTAATCCGTTGCTATGTTGAGGATCTTTTGAAGAGGGTCTATTACTATGATGAGGAGGAAAGGGGATAGTGGGTTGCCTTACTGTAGGCCTTTGTGGTGTTGTATATTGCTCCGGGAATGCTATTTAGGAGCACTCTAGAGGTAGTGGTGGAGAGGAGACATGAGACCTAGTCCATCCATCATGGAGGGAATCCCCTTTTTGCAAGCAGTTCTAGCAAGTACTCCCAATGAACCGAGTCATCAGTGGAGTACCCAGTAGAGAAGATGAGGTACTGTGGGCCACTGTGCGCCGCCCTAATGAACCATCCATCCGTCGCACGTATACACTGGGTGCTGGCCACTCTAGGGAAGTAACTAACCTGTGATGTGTAGTGACTGATGACTGACTACAGTGAAGTGAATAAGCTAGTGACACCTCTCATTGTTATTTGCCTTGTTCTAGCTTGACCATAATGTACAACTTTCTCTCTACTTCTTCGGTTTTTGGTCTTCGTTGCCTTGTTTCCTGTGCAACTGATGAAATTGGACAATGCAAACAAATACAAAAAAAAAGCAAAAGCAAAAGCAAAAAAGCTCAAAAAAGCTAAAAAGTCAGAAAAAGATAAAATTTAGGAATAATGAAAAATAAGGCAGAAGCCACAAGCTGAAACCAAAATGAGTGGGGCCTTATGTGGTCGGGAATTACCTTGAAACTTCGATCTGTTGAACAATTTGGTCCACTTTTCTGGATTAGTCTCTTTTTGCCAAGCTACAGATACAATGATTAATCGATTGTGCGGAGCCTGTGATATGACATAGAGGGGTTCAAGCGAGCTATGTATACAATACGAGTGTATTGCCTGCATGTTTTTTCTAGCATTAAACTCAATACAATATCAGATCAAGAAGTCAATCTTACGTACGAGAGTATAGAACACTCATTTAATTCAAAAATCTAAAATATAGCTTTTGTGGTGCGTGGGTGACTAGGCTGAGCTAGAGGTGGGCATTGGGCCGTGCTGTGCCGGCACGGCGCGGTCCCACTTGCTTTGGGTCGCTTCGTGCTGTGCCGGCTCGGCCCAGTCAATCCGCCATGTCGTGTCATGCCAGCCCGTCTCCCCTCCGACAGGCCCAAGCATGACCCAAACCCGTCGTGCTAGTGTTCATGCTGTGCCAGCCCGAAGTAAATATACACGACGACTACCATCTTCCTTTCTCTTATACCCACCTCGTTAAAAACTAATTAAAATTAAATTAGTTACATAAAAATATGGGCATGCAATGACTTATATATTTTGGAAAAAAGTGAATTTCTTTGATATTTTAAAAATACAATGTTACTACTTCGTTAAAAAGCCTTACACCCCTGAGTGGGGTTCCCCAAGTAAGGAAAAATGTACAATAACAATATATATATACTAAGTATAACAACATGTGTACATAGTATCTACTCATCAATGTCTAGGTCATTCAAGCGTTCGAGGTCAGCATACGTCTGCACGATTTCAGGATCCTCTAGTTGATGTGTTGCCACTTTTTAGCTAATTCCTAGTCTTTGGTGTATGTGACTGCCTCTACCATCCTAAGCATGAGAGATGATCTCTTTTCTTTGATTATTCTCCCTACCGTGTTGAACATCGCTTCTGATGAGATGGTGGACACTGGCACGAGAAGAACATCCCATACGAAATGTGACAGCATAGAAAATATCTGCTTGTTGTATGGAGGGATGTTGAAGACATGAGAGATTGATTAGCTTGTGAAGAAATGAAAAGTCTAGACATTACGAGAAGAAATGAGAAGTCTGAGCTTGTGAATTTACATGCATCAGGAAGGAGCGGTTGCTCTTGAGTCCCGAACGTTGCAGCTTCCGAATGTTGAATCTCCTGAATGTTTCTTCTGAAGTCTGAACGTTGTGTTGACCGTTGTCTCAATCAACTCTCAGCTCAGGGAATCAGACACCCAGCTCTCTACTCCCCTACTAGTCTACTACTACTACTAGAGCCAGAGGGAGTAAGGGACTACCAGCCTACTACTCTCCCACATCCCTCGGCCTACTACTCCCCTACCTCCCGGCCACTTTCCTTCTCCTTGGGTGTCTCCCTCCTCCCGACCTCCCCCACCTACCCTGGCCACTTCTTCCTCCCCCGATCACCTCCCTCCCCCACCTTCCTCGACCGCCTCCTCCTCCGCCCACCTCCCCCGGCCCCTTCCCTCCTCCCCTCGTCCCCCGGTCGCCTCCTTCCTCCCCCACCTCCCCTGGCCGCCTCCTCCTCCCTCCACCTCCCCAAGCCCCCTCCCTCCTCTCCCCGTCCCCCAGTCGCCTCCCTCCTCCCCCACCTCCCCCAACCTCTTCTTCCTCCCCGACCCCCTCCCTACTCCCCCCGTCCCCCGGTCGCCTCCCTCCCCCCACCTTCCCTGGCCCCCTCCCTCCTCCCCCAGTCCCTCGGTCGCCTCCTCCTCCCCACCTCCCCCGGCCGCCTCCTCCTCCCTGACCACCCGGCGACCCCTCCTCCCCCGGCCTCCCGGCGACCCCTCACCTCCTTCCTCCCCTGACCACCCAGTGACCCCTCCTTCCCGACCCCATCACCAGTCTCAGCACGTCGCCGCCCTCCAGCTTCTTTTCCATCGGCTGCTTCGGCTTATAGGGCTTTCACGATGTCGCCGCCGAGGGTAACTAGCGTCGGCTTCAACAGCACGGGCGCGGGCACCTGCTTCGGCTTCGACGACGCCAGGGTAGGGACGCTAGGGCCAGCGGGGCGCCCAGGCTTTCCTGGCCTGGGCTTACATGGCATGTAGACTACGGCGGTCAGCGGCTCCACCTCGTGGTGAGGAGGAGGAGGCAGGCAAGAAGCGGTGGCCTTACGACGGTGCCGCTGGCTCAAGGTTCGCCACTGTCCATGTCGAAGTCGACACCAATGACCAAGGCTTCGAGGAGCGCGAGGAGCTCACGCCGCTCATGTCCAAGTATGATGGCATGATGCGGAGCTCTAGTATGCTCCTTCCCCTGTAGTCCTCTACTTTCTCTGCTCTGTGATGACTTGTGGGGGTGGGAATCTATGGTATGATGGGATGGCGACGGGAGGACGGCGGGAAGCTGAGGCGGCCGCAGGCGCTAGTGTGCCGGCCATGCCCCCCGTGTTGTTCGTGCTCGCTGGGCCAGGCTGGCCCGAGCACGACACGATATGCCTTGCTGTGCCGTGCCGCCCGACGGGTCGGCTTTCCAAGCCCAGTTCGGCCCGCCATTCGTGCTGTGCTGACACGGCCCACCACGTGGCGTACCCGTGCCGGGTCAGCCGGGCCTCAGGCTGGCACAGATAAGCCTGGCCCAACTCTCAGCTCTAGGCTAAGCTTATGTTTGTGTCCGTGCCACCCCTTACGCTAATGTGTCTTGTGTAGGGCTGTAAACGAGCCGAGCTCGAGCGAGCTTGACCTGGCAAGCTCAGCCTCAGTAGAAACTCGAGCTGAGCTCGAGCGAGCTTGAGATTGGCATAGAGCTTTAAGTTGGACTCGAGCTCGGCTCGGAGAAAACTCGAGCTCGCTCAAGCTCGGCTCGTGTAGGCTCGGTGACGACTGCCGAAGGAGTAGAGAGGAAGGGAGTACCTACTGGCGATTGGAGGAGCCGAGCCAGAAGGCCGAGTCGACCGGAGGCGCGAGGGAGCCGTTGCTGAGTTGTAGGGGGCGGGCCGACCATGGATTTGGCCAGATCCGGGTCAAGGAGGCTGGGGCGGTGTCAAAAGGTCGAGGAGGGGAGGCGGCGGTGGGGAAGAGGAGGGGTGCCGGGAGGCGGCGGGGGCGAGGAGGGCGGTGGCGGGGCGAGGGGGGGGAGAGGAGGGGACGGGGAGGGCGAGGAGGAGAGGCGACGGCGGAGAGGAGGGGGATGGGGGCGAGGAGAGGCGACGACGAGGGGCGAGGAGGGGCGGCGGCGGGAGAGAGGAGGGGCTTCCGGGGGAGAGGAGGGGGACGGGGGGCAAGGAGGGGCAGCGGTGGGGGAAAGAAGGGGCGGCGAGTGGGAGGCGGGGAGCTGGGAGGCAAACGGGGGCGTGGGGTAGGGAATGGGGGAGTGGGGGTTCGGACGGGGGTGTGGGTGGGGTGGGGAATGGGGTAGTGAGTGCCTGAGTGGGGAGTGGGATATAAAATAAAATCTCAAGCTCGCGAGCTATTCGAGTTTGGCTCGTTGAGGCTCGTGAGCTTGAGATCAAGCTTGAATTCGGCTCGTTTGGAGCTCGAGTCAAGCTCAAATCGAGTCTAGAGCAAGTCAAGCTTGAGCAGCTCACGAGTCTCGAGCTTTTTTTACAGCTTTAGTCCTATGTGACTGGCTAGAACACCACGTGTAATCTATAGGCCCGAATGAGCCTAGATGCATGTGTGTACGAGGGAGTGCTGCAATATGAGGTGATACTCCATCTAACTTACGGATTAAGTTTCTAGTTGTGACTTTTGGCTTATGGCTGAAATTGCATTGTAGCGGCTACAGATTAAGTTTCTGGTTGTGACTTTTGGCTTATGGCTGAAATTGCATTATAGCGGCTGTTAGTTTTTCCTAAGAAAAAATTTAAAAAAACCGTTACATCATCACAAATAATGCAAAGAAATAAGGAGAAAAAAGAAAAGGCAAAATGCCAAATACCTAAGAGAGTCAAAATAAGTTGAAATTAAAAGCTGACGGTTTTCAAGTATCTTCTGGTTTAAGTAAGCCGAAAACCAAAATAAACTAGAAACTGAAGCCATTTGGACATGAGCGTAAGGGTCTGCTCTTTTCGGCTTTTCAAACCGGCTTTTGGCTTTTGATACAGTACCTAACTTTCAAACGGAGTATTTTTTTCAAGACGGGGTCTATAAGTTACTTGTAGTATACATTAAAAGCCCAACATCTGTATCTCTCTTTGTAATATCTGTCGCAAATAGCTAAAATTTAAAAATTTTGGTCAAAAATCATAAGTCATAACCATATCAAACAGACTCTAAATATAGTCTATCTTTCCTTAACAACCTAGGTGTGCTTGACGTTGTAATAGCTGACGGATAGGGCAGTAATTTATATTCGTCTGTCGGGTTCCCTGTACATCTCCTAGGGTTGCCAGAATTGTAGAAGGTGAATAGTGTATGTATATCACCGAGCTAAGCATCAAGTACAAGGGTTGTTTCAAATTCACGTGCGCTTGTAGACGAATTGGTAAAACTTGGCATGTGTTTGTTGTTGTTTTGATAATTGCATATTCTAACTGTCCATGTCGCCACTCTACTTTAGGATCGATTAATCCTGTATCCAACTACCCCACTTGGACAAGGGTGGCTCCATATGAACCCGCTAGTGTATGAAACTTAGCTCTTTATTAGTTCAAACACTGCAATGGATACATGGCTATCTGATTTGATTGTATAAGATGAGAACATGTTAGTTTTTGCCCTAGGAGAAAACACACACATCACAAATAAACTAACAAAATACGGGAGAATCTCTGAATTTCTCTATTCTCTTACTTGCTCCTCTAATTAAATTGATTACAATCATCTCAATATATAGCCTAATTAGCACACCTATTCGGACTCTAAGTAGAACTCGACTTCTACTTGAGTTATACACGGAGATGGACTCAACTTTGTCTTAGACTCAGAGTCAAGATTATTTGTAACAATCTCTCTCCTAATCTTGACTCTCTAATTTACTTGAGTTTGCATGAGTTTGCGTGGTGACACATCTTCTCAACACTCCGGACTCATCTCATCATTTAGAGCACTGTTGATTCATCATCGCTGAGCGCTTTGGTAAGAGACGCTTTCCACTTCATCAACTTGTGGTATTCTGAAGCAAAGTGCCCATAATCATTACAATTATAACACCTCACTTTTGCCTTATCAAACTTTCGATTGTGATGGTCTCGACCATTGGAAGTGTTCTTGCCTTCACGCTTTGATTGGATCTCCCATTCGGTGTGGGTCAATAAAACATGTCATTCGTTGTTGGTACGATTGTTTGAGATGCGTTCCTCATACGCCTTAAGACGACCGATGACCTTCTCCATAGTCATTGTCTTTAGGTCTCTAAATTGCTTTATGACTGAAGCAGTTAGGAGAAACTGTGAGGGAACAGCACGAGGAAATTTTTTCACCAAGTATAACTCTTCCACCTTCTCACCAAGGGTTGTATCTTATTGGCAATAACCACCAACTAGACAACGAAGTCGTTGATCGGCTCGGTTTCCTTCATACGCAACACCTCAAACTCGGTTATGAGAGTTTGTACCTTTGCTTCCTTCACACGATCAGCTCCAAGATGCATCGTCTTCAACGCCTCCCACGCATCTTTGGTCGTCTCCTAGCATCTCCTCTGGGATATCCTGATAGATGGTCGCCAATGCCATCTGATCCTTACGCACATCAACGTTGTCGTTCTCGATCGCGTCCCATACTCTTGAGCCCTCGTGTACACCTTCATCTTGATTGCCCATGCTGCATAATTGCTCGTTGTGTACATCGGATAATGCAGCATGACAGCGGAATTCTCTTTCGTCCTCATCATGGATGATGCCTCGTCCCGGTGACACCACTTCCTGAAGAATGTGACATGATCTTGGACGTGGATCAAAAAATCAGACTACCTTGGATGAATCTTGGGAATTTCAAGAAAATACGCTTCGCAACTCTGATCACGTCAAAATTTTCTATTGATGTAATTGTCGCTTGCGTTTTGACGTGCTGCTTCTGATCTTGGAGATTTCTTTGTACTAAACTTTTTGGCTTGGACTTGCTCTGCATGTTTGACGATTTCTTTCAGCGACTCGGCTCTCCTATAGGCTCTGATACCAATTATTACTTTTTGCCAAGGAGAAAACGCACATATCGCAAATAAACTGAGAGAACACAAGAGAATTTCTGAATTTCTCTATTCTCTTACTTGTTCCCCCTGATTAAATTGATTACAAGCATCTCAATATATAGCCTAACTAGTACACCTATTTGGACTCTAAGTAAGACTCGATTTCTACTTGAGTTACATATAGAGACGGACTCAACTTCGTCTTGATCTCAGAGTGAAGATTATTTGTAACAGAACAGATGGAAATCGCGATCCAATTAATCAGGATGAGTGGATCAACACATTTATATTGTGGAATTAAAGGATATATAGATAATTGTACTGACTGGAGTGGGAGTTTGTGTTCATGTATTTTAAGGGGGCGCTCAGGAGAGCTTCTGCTCTCAGCGACGGGCGATTTTTTCACTTGTCTGCTCTCAGTGAAAATTTTTTTTTTGTTTTTTTTGTTTTTTTAAAAAAATTTACTTATACTTTTTTTTCGTTTTTTATTTTCGGTTTTTTTACATTTTTTACATTTAATTATACTCAATAAACCAATTCAGCTACAGTATTTTTTCAGCTAGCTATAATATTTTTTCAACAAAAACCAAAAATCATAGATATTCCGATCACCCCTTAAACTAAGTTTTGCTTGCTACCCTAATTAAGTTGACTGGAAATCTGGAATGTGGCATTTGATGTCTACATGCACTTCGTAGTTCGTACTACTGGCGCCCGGCGCTGGTTCGCTGAATGCGTAATTAATTGTTCGATGGGACAAACACTTATTACTTCACTGTTACTTATGAATTGTTGCAACGTTGTCCGATTAGCATATAGGCCGCTGATAGGCGTACTGAGTGTTAGTGAGGAAAACGACATTGGCACTAGCTGATTTGGTTCTTTCACTCACTCCGTCAGTCCTAGCCTACACAATGTGAAAATCTTATGTCGGACATCAAATTTTTTGTGAGGGTAAATCATACATAATTTGTTTTCGCTTTTTTGTGAGACCATGAAAATCTTCATACTTTTTTTTGTGAGGAATCAACGGTGAGCGAAAGACCACCTGAACTCAATGCATTTCTACAAAATCTTCATACTTCACTACAGAAGAATACAAAATAAGATATAGCAAAAATATGCATCAGAAATAGAATCAACGAATCACTTTTTTATTTTTTGCATTCATGTAGCTTTGCAACTACTGAATTATATGCAGAGGGAGACCGTACATGCATCTCTTTTTTCCCAGTACTCCCCCTTTCACCCTAAATCTACTAAACCATTTCAAGCTTTAGTGTTAAAAAAATGGTTTCCAAAAAGGAAATCAAACCTAGCTATCTATCGTCTCTCTTGCTTCTGTACCATTGGTTTACTCCGCATCCTCTTGAATGATGCTCAACGCCCGCTTCAGCCGCGACCGCGTCGCCACCGCGGCGAGCTTCTCGTCGCTCTTCGCTGGGATCAGCGACATGGCGAACTCCCCGAGCGTCTGCTCGTTAAGCTTCTCGTTGAACAATCCGTCGTCGCAGTCTTCGTACACCGGCATGACGCGCACCTTCTTCTTCCCGCCGCCGCGGCGCCCACGCCGCTGCGGCTTCCTGGACGCGAGCGCCGAGCTCGCGCGCACGGCCAACGCGGCCATTTCGGCGCTCGAGAGCGGCCGCCCGAGCATCGCCGCGGGGAGCACGAAGTATATCTGCCCCGGCCGGAGCACCTCACCGGCGGCCAGCGCCGGCGGGTACTCGTTGAAGTAGAGCGCGTCGGAGTTGCACAGGAAGAAGGAAGCAGCGTCGCCGCCGAGAACATCGGAGACGGCGACGCGGGGAGAGGCTTGGAACCCCTTGAGCGAGCCGTCGGCGGCGATGACCCTGGCCGGCGCCGGCTGCTGCACGGCCTGCTGCGGGATGCTGCCCCGGTGGATGCAAGAAAGCTTCGATCCCATGGAATCTCGTGTGTGTGACCTGTGACGCCTGTGAGGGAAAATCGGAGGGACCGGATGTGGAGTAATCGGAGTTATTAAAACCCCACCCATTCTCCTCTCGCGAGAGCGCTCCACGCAGCGCAGAATCCTTCAAGCGGCGACACGTGTTGCCTCGCTCCCCACCTTTTTCCTCCCTTCGCCCATGCCGCCCGTGCCCGGATTCGCGGCGCCCCCCGCTCGCGCTGTCTCCCGCGTCCCTCCTCACCCGTTCTCGCCTCCCCCCTCCCCCGCCGCCCCTCCTCCCCCGGTCCCCCCTCCTCCTCCGCTCCCCCGCCGCCTCCCCCTCCCCCGCCGCCTCCCCCATCCTCCCCCTCCTCCCCCCTCCACCGCCGCCCCCTCCTCCCCCGCTCCCCCGCCGCCTCCTCCTCCGCTCCCCCGTCGCTCCCCCCTCCCCCCTCCTCCCCCTCCCCCGCCGCCTCCTCCTCCCCACTCACCGCCGCCGCCGCCCCCTCCTTCCCGGTCCCCCAACCCTCCTCCCCGCTCCGCGCCTCCCCATCCCCAACGGTGCCACCCCTCTCTACCACGGCGCCACTCCCCGAGCACCACACATCGCCGCCCGCTCCGTCTTCCTCGAGCTCAAGGCGTCCCGATCCGTCGGTGATGGGCCTTCCCCGAGTTCCAGGTGACCGAATTCGACGGCAACACGTCTTCCCCAGCTCCTAAGCACCACAGCCCCACCCCGCTCCCTCCTCACCACGGCGCCACCCGCCCCACGGGTGCCATCCTCTCTCGACGAGGTGCTCTTCCTCTCATTGTTGTCCCGGATTGGCGCGTCTTCCCGAGCTCTAGGTGTGCAATCCAGCGGCGACCGGCCTTCCTCGACCTCCAACCGGCTCGCCAGTGAAGTCCCCCTCCGATCTCACTCACAAGCCGGCGCAGGTGGCAGAAATCGGCCACACATGCCTACCATCAATCAATGCCAATGATATTAATTTTGATTGTGTTAAATGACTACCATGGCATATGCTATATCTCATCACTTTCGTAGAACAAATTGCTGAATACATTTGACTTTTGTTCGTTGAACAGATAAATGCATGCAATGGTTTCTACTGTGATGCATTTTCTCCTAACAAGCTGTACAAGCCTATGATGTGGACTGAAGCTTGGAGTGGTTGGTAAGTTTTTTTTGGGTAGAGAAGATCCAATTTCTTGTCAAAATATTGCAGCTACAATTTTCATTGATGTGGTTCACATATTTATCATTCAGATTCTGTTGATTTTTAGTGGTTGTCGATGACATTTTTAATGCTTGAAGTCCTACAGACCTTAAGTTTGCTTCTTTGAAGTGGTGCCCATGATACTTGTCATAACAAGCTTTGTGATTAATTGATTAGTGCTGGTATCCCATTATTCCAGATAGGACCGGCAGTGTTGATGTTTCATTGTTTTGGTACTGAATTCCTGATCCTTTATCTTCCTATATTGAGAGCAGATTATTTGATTGTACCATCTAATATGATAGGATGCTCCATTTTCTTGAAATATTTTGGATCAGTTGTTAATTTTATGAATTTGTTATTTGTGTGTACGAAAAATCCCCATCTCATTGTCTTGCATTGTGTGGTTCACTTGAACTAAGTTTGTACTTCTCTTAATTCATAGATCTACATTCTGCCATTAATATTATGAATGGTTGTTTCTTTTTCAGGGCATGGGGGAAGGGGAGGCTGCGGAACGGCGACCGGGCTTTCGCGTCGCCGGCGAGGACGAAGGGCGCGGTATTGCGGCGGGGACCATGGTGCTGAGGGAGAGGAGACCGGCCCCAGACGCCTTCTTTGAGCGCGACCCTGACGATGAGGTGGGGATATTTCTTTTTTTGTTAATACTTTCTATGACTTTTGGGCGTTGGCGAGTTGATGCTCTCCTCCTTGCGATTCTTGGGTTTTGGTTTGGGGCAGGAAAATCGAAAAGATACATCATTCTGTGCGGTTCGCTCTTGATTTGACGAATTATTTGCCAATGCCGATTAGGAGTTGATAAAAATGTACTGCAATAAATAAGCCGCTCTATTGTTAAGAATACTTTTTTTTCATGGTATGAATGTTTCGTTCAGATTGGTCGCTTTGTACTTGAGATGTATGCCAAGTTTATCTTTATTTCATTCGTGTCTCCTACTCCCAAAATGCCTCGGACTTGTGCTTTGCATAATGTTTGCAACAAAGGTTGATGCCTTGATGGAATATTTGTTCCACTGTGTTTTTCTTGAATACCGTGTGGTAAGAAAGTGGTGATGAATCACAACTACTCTCCTAAACAGAGGTGTTTAGTCTTATTCTAGAAAGTGGTCTAAGTGAATGAATATTTTCATGGCGCCTTTGACTAAGTGTGTTGTTGAAGTATCTGCTTGGATCAGTTTGTTATGTGCAATTGAAATTCCTACCAACACGGGACAAGAAAGCTGTATGTTGACTAATGAAGATATAGCTACAACAAAGGATTAAGCGATATAATTTCTAAAGTGTTATTTATATTTATACAATCTAGACTATCCACAATATCTTTGTTAAAAGTAAATATTAATGTTTGCACATTTAGATTTGTGCAATTGAAATTTCTATCAACACAGACAAGAAAGTCAGATGGTGACTAATGAACTTGCTAGGAAAGGACTAAGTGTTGGACTAAGTTCATACTTTCATACTTTCCTATATATATTTATACAATGCCATCTGCAGTTTGCAAGGCAAGGATTTGCATTGGGTCTTGTAGTCGTGCTTGAATCAATTCAAGCAATCAAGATTGAAGCGATTATGAAATTGATACCTAATTTATTAGAATATTCATCTACGATGAAGGGCGGTAACTTGCAAAATCCTTATCATTATGATTAGCTGCACTTTCTTCCATGCGCTTTGATGTTAACTTTTTGTTCATTTTTCTTGTAAGAAGCTAAGGACAATCTTTTGGGCGTCTGTTTGGATTTTGATCACTTGCTAGGTCCGGGCGGGTTTCAGGACGGTGGACACGTGACAAATGTTCTCCGTTGTCAAGGATTTTGTGAGCGAGATTGTAAAGCTTGGTAGCAAGAAACAATATCTAAGCGAGCTGCGATTGCGGTGATTCTCGATTTGGTCGGAAGGTACATGCCTTAAGCACATCTTGAATCGTTTTATAACATGAGATGCTTTTTTGGTCGTATAAACAGCTATATTGTGCATATAATGGAAGACTTACACAAGTTAGTCGAGCGCGATCTTTGGTGGTCCATGCTAATTTGGTGTTGAGCATCTAAAACATACTTTTCCCACTTCAATCTGAATAATGTTTCAAAAATAAAATAACCCATCTATTGAATTTTCTAGGCAATTAACTCACATAAAAATTAAATCAATATATGAAAACAAATCCACATATAGAAGTTGTTTTAATATGAAATTGATGTTAGCTTTGGTTCAATAATTCTAAATCGTTGATTGGATCATCGTCCAAGCTTGCAATTGGCTCGATTGCACAACAAATCTGGATCGGAGCCTTTACGCGTGTTTGCGGGGTTTATTGAAGCACATGGTTCCCAAGACAAGCTAAAAATAGATAAAGTTGACTTTACACTACCATTTAAATCGCCCTCGCAAAGATATTGCCATATGCAACCTTTGGTTATGGCAATTGCGGCTCCATTTGGTATTTAGGAATCATGACCATAAACGGTCTTACTTTGATTCTGCTGATTGGGCTTTAGGAAAGGTAATACTTAAATATCTATAAATATTCAATTCTCATCGAAGAAGAATTGCAATTCTAACTTTTTTGTTACTTGCCACAAGAAGGTGGAAACCCCAAAGAAGCCTAAAGGGCCTCTTGAAGCACTTCGTCCAAAACTTGGTACCAACTTTATCACTCGTCGGATCTCGATATTGGCGTTCTTCCCGATATAAATATTCGATCCCAATGAAGATGTACAAAAAGGAACAGATGAGGGGGTTATGATCCCTATCCTGAATAATAGTGGAATATCAATAAATGAACGTATTCTCCTTTGTGAGGATGCTGTAAGCATTTTGTTTTGTGCTTTCTAATTTCTTTAGTTGAAGTTTCTTTGTTTCCATATGAAATTCTTTATATTATATTCTGATTTTCCTATATCTTAGGGTATTTCATAATTGTTCTTTCCTATTCGTGCTATTCTTCATTTTCTTTGTAGAAACATGAAATATTGATGCTTCTCATTTGTACAGCTTCTTTACTTGGCATTTATAACCCCTATTGTGTACGACTTCTACAACTATGAAATGAAGACACCACAATTCGTTCATCTTTTTGTCAAGTTCTCACAGATTTGTTAGCCTGCTACCTCGCTTAGTAAAGTTTTAATTTCAGACTATTTCATCACTACTTGTTATTAAGTGTTAGGATCCCTGCATTTCTTTTTTATTCAAAACTTGGCACTTTTTGGTGCACTGCTTTTCTTCTTGGGGATGAAGAACTCTATTCCAAGAAGGCACTCCAAGAGGCCACAAAGACCAAGACAAATTAAGTCCACAACTGTAGGAGGGGAGGCTATTAAGCTCTTTGTGTTTATATACTTTACAACAGTACATATCCCACTTTTGCTCTTGATATGCCCATTGATATGTCCCACTTCGTATGTAGTTGTCTTGCTCAATTCTATTTTCGGTATACCGCGTTGTGTTTTTTATGTCATGGTAGTCTCATTTTGCTATAGAAACTGCTTGTGACCATTAAAGAGACTCTCTCTCTCTCTCTCTGTTGATTCGATGTCTGTTCCGCAGGTCTTGATTTTGGCATGATGAGTAAAACCCTAGGTCTTTAAAGAGGAAGGCGCGCAAAGCGCGCCTGATGTTCTAGTAGAGGAATGCACGATGTATATATAGAGCGAACGCCAATAGGAGGGAGGGAGAATGGGAGGCATGTATTTTTCATTCCACCCCCTTGGTTCTTGCACCATTTCTTTTGTCGTGGTGCAATTTTTTTTCAGATCACATTCAATGTGTTACAAGCTATAGTGGCATTATTAGCCTGTTTTTTTGGCTTTTTAAATCAGTTTTTGGTTTTTGTTATAGTATCTAACTTTTAAACAGATTATTTTTTTTAAAACAGGGTCTACAAATTAATTATGGTACATGTTAAAAATCCAACATTCGTAACATCTAAAATCGCAAGTGAGCATATCTCTTCATAATATCAGTCACAAACAGCTAAAATTTAAATATTTTAGCTAAAAATCATAAACCACAGCTATATCAAACAGGCCTTATATCTCCATAACGTTACAATTGATTTGATGCTTATATAGAGATGTATGAATCTTACATAATGCACATGAAAGCATTCTTCAGCAGGGTCCACCTGTCAGCAGTATTGTGATAACCGGCTGAAAATCGTTTTTACCGGGGTTACCGGTCCTCCCCGGTAAATTACAGCACCGTTGCGCTTGCCCTAAGCCTCTGCAAGCTCGTTCGTGGCTGCGGCGCCGATTCCCCATCTGGCCATCTCGGTCTTGGCCCCTCCAGCGCCATTGCCAATCTTCCTCCCCACTC
The DNA here is from genome assembly GCA_036346265.1 of Melocanna baccifera. NCBI lineage: Eukaryota > Viridiplantae > Streptophyta > Magnoliopsida > Poales > Poaceae > Melocanna > Melocanna baccifera. Next base: position 15,821,354 of record CM070681.1, read on the forward strand.
TGGAGATCTTCCCAATCTTCCGATCTCTTCTTCCCTACTCCCTCCCTCTGAAATCCTCATTCCCCCGAGGTGGTCTGGCTATGGAGTGCGGTGCAGGCAGCGTAGGGCCGCATCCTGGACGGCGGTGGAGGCTGGGGCGTCGGGGCCGACAAAATTGGAAAACAGGGCCTGCCTGTCAGTCACTATCAGGAAACTAAGGGCCTGTTTGTTTTAGCTTCTGGCAGCTGCAGCTACTCTCAAAATCTGCAGCTCTTCCAAACAGTCCAGATTTTCATCCAGATTCTAAGTAGCCAGAAGCTACAGAATCCAGAAAATGAACTAGTAGCCAGAAGCTGGGGTTATCCAGCTTCTTCAGATTCTGACTAGCTAGATACTCACCAGCTGCTTCTCAGAATCTACAGCTGAAACAAACAGGCCCTAAGGCAGCATGTGTAACCTATGGTAGCACGAACACCGAGGCAAAACTAGGGGGCGTAATTAAGCCTTACGATCTCCTTTTCGGCTTGTGATCACTCCGTGCATCAGCTCACCACGAAGTATGGAAGTACCGCCTTTTTTTTTCTCCCAGTTTCCTTTCTGCTCTCCGATAATCATCTCGAGTGGCTTCGAGCCTTCTTCCGCGCGCAGCAGAATGTTCCAAGCGAACGAACGGAGCTTCGCCGGTCTCAATCGTCGTTGGCTCGTTGGTGTAGAACCATACCTTTCAACATTGAAAAGTAGCACACTGACGAGAAAAAAGTGCGTTTACTTTCTTCTAGTTCTAGAGTTGGTTGATGATGCATTCTGAGTATATACATGTGTGCGTATACTTGGACTCGCTGAGCTACTGGCAGGACCCAGGCAAATCAACTACATATACTGCTCGTCTATGTATTTGCCAAAGAACCTGACAGCTAGACTTGCAGACAGCACCAGCACTACTTGCATGGGTGGCGACTTTATGGCCAGTTTACCGAAATTTTGGAACAGCACAGCTTGCATGTACGCACTTTATACGGTATACTAATCAGTTCGGCGCATTTCTGTCTGATTGGCACACAAGCGCGTACGTTTTTCAGCCTTGCCGTCGAATTTTCAGCCTTCTCCCGAGCCAGAGTGGTCGTCAGGCGCACGCCACTCCCACACAGAATGTTGGGGACAAAAAAATGCGGCTGATTTCGCGATCCACACTACCAACCCAATGACCAATCGGGCGCACTCTTTCAGACTCATCTGCCACCCTAGTCATCACCCTTAAGATGACTCTTTACCTATTCAGACTTGACAGATTGCTTAACGACGACGACGATCGAGACGACGTAGATGGCTACATGGTGTCGGGCCAGAAGAAGCCTTCATCAGTAGCAATCTAGCAGAAGCTTCGACATGGTGGGCCATTGTGCGCCGCTCTAATTGAACAACAATCCATCGATCTCACCTCGATCACGTACTGTCAAACAAGCATTACGCCGAGAGACGATCCGGGGACGCAGTTAACTGCCAATGGATCAATGACTGATAAACGAATCAGCGGCACTTGCCATCTCTTACCGCTGTCCTTGGCCGTAACAGCTTCCTCTCTGCTTCTTATGTTGACGTTTCTGTCATCCTCGTCGCCCATCGATCGGTGTTTCTTGGGCGGTGAAGCGCATGTCGTGTAGGGCAGCGACTTCACCTTCTGGTTGATTGAGACCATGCAAGATGCTTTCAAGAATCCTTCCTCCTAAGGATTCGCCGGAATTGCGGCCGTTTAGTTGCCTTCCTTCCGGTGCAGTTGACGAACTCGGAGTATGACCCGAGTGTCTGGAAATTGCTGTGAAACTTACAACCGTGGAACAATTCTATCGAGTTGGTAAGCTATGCATGATCAAGGGTTGTTATGATGGCGTGATTTGTATCGTCAAGATCCTGATCCTTCGTAGGGTCGTCATATGGTGTCTTATAATTTTTTAGAATCACAAATTTTCGAGGAATGAATCTACGATTCGGTCACACGATCCCTGTCCTACCAAGACAGAAACAATCCTGCGATCGTGATCCTAACAATCTTGTGTATGATTGATTGATGGATTCTACCTGACAAAGGGATCCTACCAACACAAAAACAACCCTACCTAGGATCGCGATCCTAACAATTTTGTGTATGATTGATTGATGGATTCTACCTGACACAGTGGAGTTCAATTGAGCTACATACAATTGCAATTTGAGTACTTTCCCTACCTTTTCCTGACGGCTTAGGCTAAGAAGTGGGTGAGAGGCTTAATATGCGAAACACTGGTAGGTTAGGCAGGTCTGTCAAAGCCCTTTTACATTGGAGTGAGAGTTTGCCTTCTTCTATTAAGCTAAGCTTTGCTTACTAAGTTGGCTAAAACTTTGTTGTATCATTTGGTATCTACGGTTCGTACCTGTGGTTAGTCGACAAATACTTATCCCTTGCTGTTGATTAATTACTGAAATGTTGTCGGATTATCTTATTTGGTGCGAATGTGCTTGTGAGAAACATGACATTTGGCACTAGTTGATTTGGTTCTTAATTCATTCAGTTAGTCAGTTCTGGGCTACATAACGTGAAAATCTTCATTTTTTTCAGATGGTGAAGATCTTCATCCTTGCACTACTACAACAGAATACAAAATCGGAGAAGGGAAAATATACATCAGGGAAAAAAACAAATCAGCTTTTTTACATTCTTGTAGTATTGCAACTACTGAGTTATCTACAGAGGGAGACCGTATTATACATCTTCTATACCAGAATCCCTTTTCCCACTAAATCTACTAGGCCATTTATAAGCTTTAGGATTAATCAAGCCTCACAAAAATGGTCCAAAAAAGGGGGAAATCAAGAAACCTATCTATCTCTTGGAGAAATGCTTCAGTCAGCATCCTCTTGAATGATGCTCAGAGGCCATTTCAGCCGCGACCGCGCCGCTGCCGCAGCGAGCTTCTCATCATGTTCGGCGGGCTCAACACACCGTGAACTCCCCGAGCGTCTGCTCGTTAAGCTTCTCGTTGACAAAATGTCCTCACGGTCTTCCCGCTCCTCATGCAGCGGCATGATGCGCACCTTCTTTTTTTCTGCCACCACCACGGCACTCTCGCGGTGCGACTTATGTTAGTGATATAATCTAGAGATAATCATACAGATGATTGTATCTTTATATATTTATGATTTTTTGAATAAATGTTATTATATTCGTTGAATAACCTGCAACCATATTTCATCAGTCATACATATAGGGATATCAAATTGATAACGTAGACATATGTTAGAGAACATGGTATTAGATTGACCCACATTGAGACACTGCTAAGATAGTTATATTTTTATGTATTATCAGTTGATATTAAGCAATTATAATGTATAATCCTTGTACATGATGTTAGCATAGCTTTTTTTTATATGTGTAATAGTGTATTTAGGAGTTGCCAAACGCTACATCGTAACTAGAGATAACTTTCGGGTATTACTACAAACATGCAGAGAAAAGTGACTGATCGGATATGAGATTTGTTCCTCCTACATAACAAGCGAGATATCTCTAGACCCCTCAATGTGGTCAGATAAAAAAAGTGCATAGCCATGCCACGAGTGATCGACGAAAAGTTATATATCACTAGATTGAGAAAAGATTGAATAGTCTATAGATAACATATTTCTCACCTAGAACTCTATCGGATATCATGAGGCAAAAGGTGAATACACAAACAAATTATTTAGTCCGACCAGATACAAATTGGTAGTTTGTCGATACTGATTGGTCGTAAGCTGGTCGGATATATCACAAACAAGTCTGTGAACTGGTGACTAGGGTGATGTGGTGGCTGATGTGGCAGCTTGGGCTGATGTGGCAAGACATGTGGCATGCTGATGTGGCTCCGGGATGGCTTAGTTGGTTGATGTGGTATCCATGTGGTACGACATGTGGCAACCACATACAATTAGGGTTTGCGTGGCTATGACTCGGTTGCTGACTCAGCCGAGGATGATTGGACTGGGCGAATGGCACAACAAATCCTAGCCGTAGAGAATGATCGAACGGTCCGAAGAGGTGGCAACGTTCGGAAGGTCCAAAGGGAACAACGATTAGACAGTTGAGGAGTGAGAATGATCAGACTGTCTGAACAATGACGACAATTGAACGGTCCAACGACGATTGGACAACCGAGGACGATCGGATTGGCCGAAGATGTTCGGACTGACCAAAGGGGACGACGCACGTCGCTCAGTGGTTGGCTGCTAGAGATGAAGCAATAGTGGCTCTTCGTCCTGGCAAATGGCGTGACGCGCATGTGGAACTAGGTGGCGGCGATTGGGGGCCGAGGGGTGGCGACGGACCGACGAGCTGAGCGGCGGGGACGGTGAGGCACAGCAGTGACAGGGGACTCATTGGCGGTGGCGCATGGCAACTGGCGAGCGGACGGCAGTAAGGACGAAACGGTGAAAGTGGCAGGGAAGACGACGAACGTTCTCGGCGGCGAAGTCACAAACTCTTGCGAAGGGATCGACGGTGCAAAGCAGAGCGATGAGGCAACTCAGGGTGCAAAGGATGCTGAGGTGTCGAGCACGAGAACTGAGGCAGCGGTAGGGTCCATCTGGGAGACAAAGATGAACAGTAGCTCGGTCGGGCGATGTGCTACACATGGCAGGGTGCGAAGGGATGCAGGTCGGGCCGGCTAAACAGTGATGGGCTTGGCCCAATTGGTTTTAGGGTTTTCTATTTTTAGAATCCAAATAAAATAAAAAAACTCTAGAAAATAGCAAAAAAATCCAATAAAATCACATAAAATATAGAAAAATTCCTTGCAGTATAAGGAACCCAACAAATACTAGTTTTATTTTATTTGATATTTACTTTAGTAAAATTTTATTTTAAAATTTTCAAATAAATTCTGAAAATTAGGATGTTACACCTTGGTCAAGAAAGAGAAGGAAAGTGAGATCTTTTACATATAGATAGAACATAAGGACCAACAAAACTCTCACTCAAAAAGGAGGTCGTATTTAAGTATCAGCCATTTTTTGTTTTCAACAGGCAAAAAATGCTACCTATTACATTATTATTTTCTCTATAGCGGGTAAGTACTATAAGTGTGAGTGGTGATGGAGGAACTCAGGACCGGTAGCACATGTCCAGAACTGGGAGATCCAAGGTGTATATATTAGCGCACGTGAAGTGTTGGGTGAAGGGATAACCGGCCCAACCAACATTATTTGAAGTTGGTGGATGTCGGGTGTGCGTCCCAGAACACCGATGAAGAATAGATAGGTGGAGATTTAATAACGTAATCTAGAAAATATTTTGTACCCTGAACTTAGCACCGCATCAAAACAAATATAGGATACCTAGTTTCATGAGGGCACAGAGTAGATATGGATACAATGGTACAAGTATGCACAGTGCACAATAAAAATAGAAATTCATGCCTGTCTTCTAGATTAGAAGCTACAGAGATCACTAGGGATCTTTCTTCTCATCGAGTGATAAGTAGTTTTTTCATAAATTAAAATCTGCCACTTAATTTGATAAACTAGTTTTCAAAAACATAGATGAGTTAGAAAAATGTGTTAACAAACAGAAAAGAGTCATATAGTGCATTTTGCCAATAATGCTTGCTAAGTATGCTAGCACTCGTTCTTGCTATTATTTTCTTTTATTAGATCCTAGTTTGACCAGGAATTACCCCAAGTGGGATGGACTCACAGGCACCAATGAGGCCGCGAGGGACGAGGCTGATTACTACGAGGACCTGGGTGAGGTGGATACCCTATACGACAGTTGGGATAAGTAGGCGTCCAGTTAAGCAGGGTAGGCAAAAGATACGATATATATCCCTTTATCTCCTATATTTAAATAAATGTATTAAAGACCATAGTCTTGTGTGGCAACTAATGTAATAAAGATACATTATCTACTTTATTTTTCTGTTGCGCTACTCTGGTAAGACTTATTATTCATTGGAGCGGTATTCTACCGAGTAAACGAATAATAATCTATTGCTTAAATATCATTATCCTTAGATAATGACACGGGGAATCTCAAGCGTGATCCCAAACTACTGCAGAATAGACAGAGAGTACGGATTTGCATATTCAAATCTCGACACTTGGGTAATTGTCTGATGCGACATAGGTCTTATTCCAAAGTGCCATGGCTTTTGACTGAAATGATATTGTAGTGGCTATTAACTTTTTATGATGTATTAAATTAAAGAATAGTAAAGAAAAAAGTAGAAAAAATAAAAAAACACCATTATATCTTCATAGATAATACAAAAGAAAAAGAGAAAATAAACATATTTAAAATTAATGCGTTCTAAACGACTTTTGATTTCTGAAAAACCAGAAGGCATCGCTGTTTGAACCGGAGCCATATACTGCTTATTTGGCGTACTACTGTTGGTACTTATCTGGAAAATGACATTAGCATCATGAGCAGGTCTTTGGTTCTTTCATTCTGTTTGGAGCTTTAGACATAACAGCAGGCACTTCTGTTTACATGAAATACGAGAAAACTACATGAAACAAGGGTTGGTCCATGTACATGCAGCGCGAGGTACCAATCCTTGGTAAAGTTGCGCAAAATATCATAAAAAATGAAAATATTTTGAAAAATAGTGAGCATGCATAGTGCTTGATATGTTCCACAGCCTACCAAATTCAAGATGGCAAGCAGTGGCGGATCCAAGATTTTATCAAAGGGTATGTCGTACCAAAATTTTCATATGTAATTCGGTAAAACCATTTGCCAATTCGGTAAATAATTATAAAATTTGCACCGTAATTTGGTATACAGGCACTAAATAATATGATAAGTCTTAAATTCAAGGATTAAGTTGGAAACTTGCACAAATTATAATATAAATAGTTCAAACACCATACTAATAATCTCAAATATACATAAAAGAGACTTACAATACTACTTGTCTGACTTTTTTGGCTGAACACTGAAGTTTGGATAAAGCCTAATCTGCTATGAAAGGACCACTTAAGTATGTGCTTACTATTTGAGTGCTAATCATTTACATACCCACTGTGATGAGCTGACTTCAAACAATATGCTAAAAGATCGCAATGGAGTATTGGAGTCTATCTAGTGAGAAACTCCAATTGCAATATCCAAGAGAATTTATGTCATGAAACCTCTGTGCCTAGCAAAAGAGTTTCACCCCATCCACGCATAGACTTTCAGGTTTTTATCAATGACGAATCCACGATGAAAAATGAGGGTGGGCTAAAAGAGCATGCATTCTTCTGCCAGATCATAAGCTTTTCCTAGAATTGTTAGCCCTACGCCTCGAATGACTAAACTAATTTGTAACAAACATAGTTTTGTATTCTTGTGCAATCAAATTCATAGTTTCATACATGAATAAAAGCAAAGCAAAAAAAACAGAAATACAATGGAGGTACCTTGCTAATGGCAAGTGCATCTCCAAAACATGTAAATATGGTTCCAGTAGGTAACAATCTGTATAACAAAATAAGAAAAATTAGTGATATAATAGCAAATTATACTTAATTACTTAAATGATCATGAACATTTAAAATAAAAGAACCATACCACTATGACACTCAGTAGTTTAGCACAGCCACTAAAACAAATCTGGCCAGTGGGCAGTGGCCACTGAAGTACCGGACGCCGGACGGAGTGAGCACTACCCACTGTACTCTAGTAACTCTAGTCTCCACTACTAACTGCAATGAACTACTGATGTACCAGCGCTCTGCACTACTAATACTACCGATTTAGTCTCCACTCTCCAGCCCCTGACTCCAGCACACCCCAGTCCCCACTCCGACCTCCACCTCCAACGTCCGCGCCTAGTCCCCACTCAGGCCTCCCCCTCCGACGTCCGCGCCTCCGCGGATCCCCCTACGGCCCTACGCCTCCGCGCCGACCCCCTCCGCCTCCGGCCTCTCCCTCGGCCCTCCCCCTCCGCCTCCGGCCTCCCTCTACCCCTCCGCGGCTTCGCCTCCGGCTTCCCCCTCGGCCCTCCCCCTTTGCCTCCGGCCTCTCCCTCCCCCTCCGCGGCTCCGCCTCCGACCACCCCCTTCGTCTCAGCGCCTCCCCCTTTGCCCTCTGGCCTCCGCCGCTCCGTGGCTCCCCCTCCGCCTCCGCGTGGACCGCGCCGACCGCCTCAGCGCCTCCCGGCTCCCCCTCCGCCTCCACGCCGACCGCTTCCGCATCGACACCACCGAGTCGCCAACTGGTGAGTCCCTCCCTGGCTCCCTCACTGTTCCGATCTACTATTTATCTTCCTCCGTTCCTCGATCTGACCTTATCCGCTGGGGTAAGATCTCCTGTTTACTAGGCCGGTCAAGGCAGTGCGTGCGGCAGGTGAACCATCAGCAGGCATGAATTCGTTGAGTACTGAGTAGGCAGGAAAGTTCGGCTGGGCCCTAGGGTATGCCGGGTGGGCCCCAGGGTATGCCGGGTATGCCGTGGCCCACCCGGCATACCCTATGGGTTCGCCTCTGATGGCAAGTGTCGTACCCCATGCTTTCGGTCGACTCGGCCACGGTGCTGGCTAAGAGCATCCATAATGTACAAAAAAAATTGTCTCTACGAAGAGAAAGAAGAAACTTAGAGATAGCGCTATACACTATAAGAGACTATCTCTAAGTAAAAACATCAGAATCGTCTTCAAGCCTAAAGGCTACCTCAAAGCAAAAAAAAAAATTTGCAAGGCCTATCTGCCATGAGAGAGGCCAATAAGAAAGAAAATTTTTTATTATAGTTGTGGATTCGATTTTAGAGACAGTAGTAATTTCTATATATTACGTAAGATTATACTAAACTTAGAGACTACCTATGAGTCCTAGTTTAGAGGCTATACAACATTATGATGCTCAGCTACACTACAGAATCGTGTTGAACCGACGTGTTAGTCGTGCCGAGGTGTCAGCTAAACGTATTAAAGACCCTAGTCTTGTGTGGCAACTAATGTAATAAAGATACAATATCTACTTTATTTTTCTGTTGCGCTACTCTGGTAAGACTTATTATTCATTGGAGTGGTGTTCTACCGAGTAAATGAATAATAATCTACTGTTTAAATATGATTATCCCTAGCTAATGACACGGGGGCGTCTTAAGTGTGATTCCGGACTAGTACAGAATACACAGAGAGTACGGATTTGCATATTCAAGTCTCGACACTTGGGTAATTGTCTGATGCGACAAAGACCTTATTCTAAAGTGTTATGGCTTTTAGCTGAAATGATACTGTAGTGGCTGTTAACTTTTTATGATGTATTCAATTAAAGAATAATAAAGAAAAAAGTAGAAAAAATTAAAAAAAACACCGTTATATCTTCATAGATAATACAAAAGAAAAAGAGAAAATAAATATGTTAAAAAACTAATATGTTCTAAACGGTTTTTGATTTCTGAAAATTATAAGGCATCGCTGTTTGAACCGGAGCCATATGCTGGCGTACTACTGTTGGTACTTATCTGGAAAATAACATTAGCATCATGAGCCGGTCTTTGGTTCTTTCATTCTGTTTGGAGCTTTATACATAACAGCAGGCACTTCTGTTTACATGAAAATGTAACAGAAAACGTCGTGCTTGCAGGTGCATAAAAATACGAGAAAACTACAAGAAACAAGGGTTGGTCCATATACATGCAGCGCGAGGAACCAATCCTAGGTAAAGTTGCGCAAAATATCATAAAAAATGAGAAGATTTTGAAAAATAGTGAGCATGCGTGGTGCTTGATATGTTCCACAGCCTACCAAATTCAAGATGGCAAGTGCCGTACCCCGTGCTTTCGGTCGACTCGGCCACGGTGCTGGCTAAGAGCATCTATAATGTACAAAAAAAAAACTGTCTCTACGAAGAGAAAGAAGAAGCTTAGTGATAGCGCTATACACTATGAGAGATTATCTTTAAGTATATAAAAACATCTGAATCGTAGTTGATCTTAAAGAAAAAAAAATTGCAAGACATACGTGCCATGAGAGAGGCCAATAGAAAAGGAAATTTTTTTATTATAGTTATGGATTTAATCTTAAAGATAGTAATAGTTTCTGTATATTATATAAGATTATACTAAACTTAGAGACTACCTATGAGTCCTAGTTTAAAAGCTATACAACATTACGATGATCAGCTACACTACAGAATCGTGTTGAACTGACGCGTTAGTCGTGCCGAGGTGTCAGCTAAGACCTAAAATGTATCTATTTTCTGGTTTTCATTATGCATCAGTGTTCTTTCTTTGGCGATAGATATCGGAAACCCCAGATTCTTTTAGGAACTCTCTTCCATGGGCATCAAGCATTTTTTTTTATTAGCGTTGTTCAGGTAACAAAATTTTTGAAGATGATCTTTTAAAAAGAACAATTCTCTACACTCTTGGAGTATACATTTTTCTGTACGAGACAAATGTTTTGTTTGTAAATTAATTTCTGAAAATGTGTTCCCTATATTCCTGCTAACTATTGAAACCGCACTGATCAGTGGGGCACAATATAATTCCAGCATAAGAGCATTCCATGCAAATATGGAAAAACATTTCTTTGAGCTTTTAAAACATGATCTCAGAAAAAACAAATTTTCAAAAAGGACCAGCCAGGCCACTTTGCAAAAAGAGCCTTGTTCTTTGGACAACTTTTAAAATAGCCCTTTTCTTTTATAAAACCAAAAAATTGAAAAGTAAAAGGTCTCCATGGTCAGATGTTTTCAGATTTATAAAATAGAAATTCAAACATTGTCAATATCAACAGAATAATCTATCCTTCTAGCTAGGTGGCAAGACTGCCTTAAACCAGAATTTTCATTTCACAAAAGAAAATCAATTGTTTTTGATGGTTCCTATGAACACTGTCTACAAATAGTGCTTATGGAGCAACTTGGAACCGGTTCGCATTCGGTTTTGGGTGAGCTCAACCCTCTTAATTCTCTTATTTCTCTTTTCTTTGCCAAGTCATGTGTCAATGCACAATGTCCAGAAACAAAATGCATGATTAGTACTGCAACAATCCGACAAATGATTCTTGACCCATCCAAATTAACGAGATAAAAAAGACTGCGGCTCTACAAAACCGTTTTTCTTAACCGATGTCCAGGGGTACGTTTAGGATCCCTGTTTGGAACATACGATATGGTATAATTCACACAGGAACCCTATGAAATCCCCGCGTTCCAAGCACGGCCATATCGTGCAAATTCGAGAGCCAACCAATAGCAGTAGGTGCGATCAGGACAAGGGTGCCCGTTCAGGGATGCGGTGGACGCCCTTTCTCGGGCGGCGCCGGTAGTTGATCGGAGCGTTCGCCGTAGTGGTCAGTGCGGCGCTGGACTGGGAGCTACTGCCTTCCTCCTTGGACCGCTTTCCTCTCCCAAACTGCGATCCGGTCTTCTCGAACTTGGTTGGCCTGCGTGAATCGTCACCTGATCCTGACCCATCTCCAGCTGGTTCCTGAATGCGTTTCGGATCGACGATGAAAGTCAGGCTGGGATCATACTCCAGTCTTTTAAGCTGACAGCAACAGGAAAAATAAAGGAGTCAGTAAGTGATAAGTGTACAGGTAGAAAAGGTAGAAAGCCAAATTGATCAGAAAATGTACTCAGAAGTACTGCAAAGATATTACATATATCAATGGACTTATAAAATTTGCTTAATTGGAGGGATCAACGTTAGCAACAGATTCCGCAAATTTTCCCGGTCTCATAAATCTTCAGACTATCAAATGCCGGCCTGGACGGTAACTCGTACCACCTGACCATCTTCCCACTAGCCAAATGGGCCAAAAAAAAGTTGAACAGATTGCGAAGATCCTTTCTTTGAAAGGTACAGAAGACGCAAATGGAGGCCACTGCTTTGCGAACTGAGCAAAAGTCTGTAGACCAAAAAAACCTCGGTGGACTCGGTGTCATGGACTTGGAGAGACCTAGGGGGTGATCGGAATAGCGATGGCTTTTGATTTTTACTGAAAAAACATTGTAGCTGGCTGAAAAACACTGTAGCAGAGTTGGTTTATTGAGTATAAATAAATGTAGAAAAATGTAAATAAAAAACCGAAAATAAAAAACGAAAAAAGTATAAGTAAATTTAAAAAAAAACGAAAAAAAATCGAAAAAATAATTTTATCAGAGCAGTCTCGTAGCTACGATGCACCTCTGATGCAAAAATCGCTATCGCCAGCGATGGGAGAAGCCCATCTGATCGGGGCCTTAGTAGAGCACTGTCTACTAGGGGTGCAAACGAAGCGGATACGAACGGATATTGTTTATTCCGTATCTGTTTCTATATTTTTTGTCGGAGTCGGAATCGGACACGAATAATACCGGATACGAATACGAATACGGATATTCTCGGTCATGAATACGGAGCGAATACATGCCGCTCCGAATACAGTTAGTCTCGGTCACGAATATTTAGTCGGATAATGTGCAAAAACAAAAACCAAATATATTACATGTGTAAGGATCAATCACCATACTACATATCCATAGTAGAACTATATTAGTAGCTTAACAAGCAAATTTCACACGATGACAGAGACAAGTTAAGCAACTAGTAAATTCTAGTTAGCAAAGTAGCAAGTAAATGATAGAGACTAGTTAAACAAATAGTAGCTAACTAGCTACATGCCACACAGTTCGAAAGTAAGAATTATCCATAGCCAAGTAGTCAGGTACATCATTTGATACGTGGTCGTCTGATCTTCTCAACGTAGGATGGATACTCGCAGGAGTATTGATGAATCGTAATGATCCTCCAATGCCAATGTAAGGGACGAACACTCTTTAATCCGTCAAAACACACTCGCGTTGATTTCGTCGACCACCAAGCGAAGATCTACCGTGCACCCAATTCTCAGCGGAAAGGCTGAACAATATTGATTGAAGAACACTCTTAATTTTATATGGAATTTCGGTAACAATGATGAATTCGAACAAACTTTAGTAGATTGATTTTTCTCAAAGGTAGTCTGAGCTCTAAAGGCTACGATTACAAGGTTTATATAGCCCCTTGGGACGTCTATATGGTCCTCAAACAGAATACAACTCAACCTTATATTGTTTTAGACTCAAACTCACATAAAAGGAAACTAGATTTTATAGCTGTCACGTTATTTCGGTCATAGCAAATGATTTGTGATGTATTTGAAGATGAGGTCTTATCCATTGCGTAGGTCTTGAAATAAGCTCTCCAACGAGTATAAGAACACCCAAATCGGACTCCGTTTGTGAAAGTTATGGTCTTTTTAGTAAATGCCTATTGGGCTGTTCCGAATCAAATCCGAATTGAGTTCTGAGTTGAATCCGGTAACTATCCGAAAAAAATATCCAGTAACTATCCAAAAAAATATCCGGATAGTTTCATATCCGTTGGATAATATTTGTTCCGAATCTGTTTCCGTATCTAGCAAAAAAATATCCAAATCCGTGTCCATATCCGGCAAAACCTTCGGATATCCGAAAATTTGCTCCGAATTCTATCCGAATTAAAACAGACGAACGGACGGTCGGAAAATATCCGTTCCGTTTGCACCCCTAATGTCTACGCTGGCTTTTGTATGATTGGATGGCCCTACCAAACCTTGGGTTGGAACTGTGCCACCATGCGACGTCATGGACAAACACCTCTTCAACATGTCCACTTATATAATGATGGATGACAACATTAAGGTTGCGCCCAGGACCGTGGCCAACGTTAGCTTTTGGCTGCGCGTTGGCTTCGCGGTTCTTGTAGCGTTTTTGTCTTTATTTGATTTTTTTGGTTTTTTTTAGTTTTGTTGTTTTTCCCGTATTCCTTTACATTGTCCGCTCTAGATTAGTATGTCGTTTTTATTTTTACATTTTTTAAAATTTAATTATGCCCAATAAGCCAACTCAGTTACAGTAAAAAAATCAGTTAGTTATAGTAAAATTTCAGCCAGAAGCCATCGCTATTTTGAACGCCCCCTAAGGCAAAGTTCTGGTACAATAGATGGCTGGAAGGAGGCACACCAAAGATCCTCACCCCAAATCCGTTGGTGATCACCAGAAGGAAAAAAATAGATCAGTCAATGACGACATGTGCAACAATAATTGGATTAAAGCACTCAGAGACAACATATCCAAATTTACCTAGCTAGAAGAATTTGTACATATTTGGGTCTAGTTACAAGAGACCCAATTACAACCGGGTATGTCAGATGTCATCAAATGGTGCTGGACAGACCACACACAGTACACTTGCAAATTGGCATATCATGCGTAGTTCCAAGAGAGCTACGAAACCTACCGCACAAGAATCATATGGAAAAGCAAGGATGGAAAATAAATGTAAATTTTCGCATGGACCTTAGTCCAAAACAAGATCCTAACGGTTGACAATCTAGTGATCCGAGGTTAGCCTCACCATCAATCTTGCCTTCTTTGTAACAGCCACCATGAAATAGGACATCATCTCTCTCTTTGCTGCCCATTTGCTTCGGATGTATGGATGCTAATACTATGGTGGTACAACTTCGACGCTCTACAACGTTCCTAACTCTCTAATTATTCTAGCATCATCAACTGGTGGCACCAAGCCTCTAGCACTGTCCCAAAAACCCCAAAGACGTTAATTCAATGGCGTAGCAATTTATATCATGTGGAATGTATGGAAAGAGTGAAACCGTAGACACTACTATAGAAAAGCTCATGACAGACGGTTTAGAAATATCACCGTAGATGATTTCATCAACCGTCTATACTTATGGGTCAGTAATACCTTAAGGGCATTATAGATGGTTTTTGAACCGTCGGTAAAACCCTTATTACAAACAGTTCTTAACTAGAACCGTCTGTAATTGCATTCTTGCATTGTCATAAAAAGACCTCATTCAGTTCATCAATATTCTCTACTTACACTATAAAACAATACAATCAGAGAATGCAGATGAACCAAAGCAGGTCTATTTATGATAACAAGATCATCGTGCAATAAACTTTGGCGCCATGTCTTTGTGGCTTGTTGTTTATAGGTCATTGTAGGTGTTGTTGTGTTTGTTGCTTTGGTGTGTAAGATGTGGCTTCATTCATCTTGGGTTCCTATTCTTTTCTCTCCTGCGATAAAACATGAATTTCAACAAGAGCTAAAACCCTAGCCATCCATCAATCATCACAAGAATTAAGACATCACAAATTAATTTTTACACACATGAACATCAAGATTTACATTGTCAAACCCTAACCATCCAACAATTTTGCAATTTTATATCCAAGCATCAAGGAAGAGATGGGAGAGGATCGGATGGGGGATATATCACCGGCGATGGAGAGGCGGCGGTAGCGTCACCGTTGTGTCACGACGGTAACACTATATAAGACACTCTTACAACAAAAGTGTCTTATGCAATGAATCGTGGCATCACAACCGAAGGCGAAGGAGCTCGGGGAGGTAATCGGCGTCGTTGGGGGAGGCAGCGCTTCGATCGGTTTGGAGGAGCTAGCTAGCAAGCGGTGCTTTGGTTTGAAGTATTTGGGGGAGGCATGTGCGCAGCATATATAAAGACATTTGGGTAGTGGAACCGATCAGTAGTTGAGAGGTCAGTTTGAAAGTTTGAATAAAAGGAATAGCAAAATTGGGTGTTGAAATATCACAGACGGTTTTTGATACAAACCGTCTGTGATGAGTTAATATCACAAACAGTTCTTATTAATAACCATCTGTTTTGATAGATGATTTTTAATATGAACTGTCTGTGATATTATCTCTTCATAGACGGTTTTTAGCACTGCTAGTAACATAGACGGTTGCTAAACCAAAACCGTCTATGATTATATTTAATACTGATGGTTTTGAAAAATCGTCAATGATGAAGCGTCTATATTAACTTTTTTTTGTAATAGTGAGAGTTTTCTAGAATAAACAAGCCACGGCAGAATATTTTGTATCGCAACCCAAGAAGATGATTAAGCAAAGGTAAAAGGGGCATTCCATGGGTCTTGATTACGAGTCGCTCCCTCTTTTCTGGTCCTGGCCCCTCCGTCGACTAGTATGGTCTTTTTCTTGTGGGTACTCGCTCCGTTTTTTTATAGTACTACTTGTGGTCTTCTTACCATTCTTTAATTAATCGACAGAGCTCTTGCCTTCGTTTTTTTTAAAAAAACTTTTTCTTTTTTGTGTGACATAGAGAAAGAATTAATGAGCTTGGCTAAAAAAACCCGGTCAACAGTTTTGCCATCTAAATTTGGACAAAAAGTGGCGGCACAAAAAATTGGCAAGGTAAACTCGGACACCAATCCAAATGGCCTTCATCGTGGTATCCTAGTGAAAATCCTAAATCTCTTGGATAAGTTGTAGAAAACCAAGTTTTGCATCACATTAGTACACCTTTCTGCTAATTTCAGAAAAGTATATGTTTACTTCTGTAACCTGTGATTTCTATTCTCCTCGCTCTTTGCCTCTTTTTCAAAAAAAAAATGTTAACTCCTCACAAAAAAAGAGATAGAGAAGTGTACTAACGTTATAAAAAAATCATTGGAAAATTCCAAGATGATGTTAGCCTAAGAGGGCGTTCGGAATAGCGATGGTTTTTTATTTTTGCTGAAATTTTACTGTACCTGACTTATTTTTTTACTGTAACTGAGTTGGCTTATTAGGCATAATTAAATCTAAAAAAATATAAAAATAAAAACGGTACACTAATCTAAAGCGGACGATACAAAGTAATACAAGAAAAAAATAAAACACAAAAATACTAAAAACAAAAAAAATTGAATAAGGACAAAAGTGCTACAATGATTCACATCGCTGCTATAATGAAAAAAAATCTCTGATTGTGGCGTTCCATCACTACAATGAGCACTGCCTAAGGCTGGGTTTTTTTGCTTATATATAGCTTGTATTGTCTACAGTAACAAGTTTTTAAAGTGTATTTTTTAAGACAGAGTCATCAGAGAATTTATAGTAAAAGATGTTAAGTTCAGTTGTACCGGTCAAAATCACATACAATTATTTTTTTCTATATACTACTTCTCACAAACAGCCAAAATTTAATATTAAAATCATAAATCATAAATCATTAATCCAAAAGAAACCACCAAACCTGAGTCCCGACACCAACCTTTTCCTCAAAGTAGATTCATGTGCAATAGCCATTTTGTGGCGAGTCGTTCGCTCAATTCGATGAATGTCAGCCATGAACATCTGATATAACGGTAATCTGACGATGCTTACCCATCACAAAACTATAGGATCGGGACTGCGACTGCAGTGGACGACGACTGCGAGCAATACCAGCCCTTGGATCTGCGCATGAACGGTTAAGCCTCGACTAAACGGGAAAAAAAAATTGTTTCCTAATTTTCCCACGGGTGGATCGGGATCGTTCATGCACAACTCGACGGCTTAGATGAGGCGCAGAGCCCCAAAACCTAAAGCTTTCTACGCAAAAAGGAAAAAAAAAACGCTACCCACCTTCCTTAATAGGCTACTACCAGCTTTCCCACTCGTGCACAGAATCTGTGCTCGTTGAATCGTGTCCGCCCACGTGTCCCACGCGGTGCCGCATTAACGAACAAAACTTGAAGCCAAAAGCGGCAAGAGGCGGCGGAAACCAAACAAGGAAAGAAACGGGCACCTTGCAGGCGAGGCAGCAGAAGCGGAAGACGGCGTCGAGGAGGCCCCGGCCGCAGTCCTCGCACTGGCCGGCGGCGCTGATGCACCTCTCGTGCTTGGGCGCCCGCGGGCGCTTGTTCAGGAACACCACCTTCTCTGCGTTGATCAAGTAGGTCTGCACGAGGGAGACGTCCAGCAGCTGCTCCAGCTCCATCAGCCGGATCACGTTGTGGTACGACGACCGCCGTATCTGCAGATCGATATCATGCACATTGTTATCCCATCGCGCGTGTCAGAGAAGAGGACGTACGTGCACGTGTGAGTTCATCTATGACGACTACGTGCTTGTTGCGTACGTACCTGGACGATGCGGTGGCCGTGGTGGTCGGGGAGGCACAGGGAGCAGATGGAGAGGCCGGTGCAGTCGAGGCAGTAGTAGTTGCACTCGCTTCTGGTCTGGCCGATGTGCAAGATGCACGGGTCGTCGAAGAACTTCGCGCCGAGCAGCGACTGCAGCCACGCCGGGCCGAACCGCTCCCCCTGCTCCTCACCGCAGTCCACGTCCATCGGCACCGGGGACGACATCGTCTCTGCACATTCCAAGAGCAAATGCGGCACAAACAAACACGTAAACTTCACAAGATCAAGGAGAAGAAAATGCAGGGGAAAATGTAGGATCACACGCGCAATTGCTGCTGTTTACCTGGTCGGGTGGGGAGGCGAGACTGCTGCAGATTTGAGAAATGAAATGAGACGCGCGGTTCGGGAGAGAAGGATTTGCTCTAGTAGTTGGGAGCGGGGGGGAACGTAAAAGGAAAGAAAACAGTGGAGGGCCTCAAGCCTGTACAGTGGCTGGTTTACACGCGAGGCGAGTTGCGTTTCTTTCCATGTACAGCTAGAGCTCCAAAGAGGTATCTTCATGGTTTTTCTTCCGTTTTTGTCCGACCAACTCTGGTCAACATCTCTTTGGCGATGAGTCCTAAAAAAAGGAGTTCTAAAAAAACATTGGGAATTGCTAACTAGCACTCGAGTGTTTTCTAGATTGAGCACATAAATTTCTCACCTAGATTTTACCCCAAGATTTATGCTCCACCTCCCTCTCTAACTCTGGCAAGAGCTCCGGCGAGTTAGGGTTAAGGTGGGCGACAAGGCAGTGGCGGCGGCGCCTCCACCATGGGCCAAAAGAAGGCGGTGGGTAGTGAAAGTTGGTGGGCGTGACGAGGACGAGTGGTTAGGACATAGCGGTGGATCTAGTGGTGATGGTTGCTGGAGACAAGGAAGAAAGGTGATGGTAGGGGAGTTCACTGGAGTGGAGAAAGGTGGGTTGCATAGAGGAGCTCACTGGAGTGGAGGAAGGTGACTTGTGCAGAGGAGCTCACTGGAGTGGAGGAAGATGGGTTGCGCAGGGGAGCTTGCCAGCGCCAGGGATGGCGATGGTGGGTGGTTGCACGGTGGCAGCTAAGGTGGGAGGCGGCTAAGGTTTGGAGGAGGGAAGGAGAGGGGAAGGGGTAGAGTGGATTTTATATGGTTTTGGAGGAGAGATGAGGTCCTTCATATTTAGATCCAATGGATAAATATTTGAGTGCCTTTTAACAAAAAAAAGTTCTCACTTGTCACCTAGACACCTCTAAAAGCATTTTAGCGAATGCCTGCCAAATGCAAAACGGGTTGACAACTATCGTCGTCGATTAGTCATCATGAGATCATAGCTTACCGCATGGCCTATGATGGCTGGTCGTAGGTTTGTTCAGCGGAAGACGAGTAACGCCAGAGGACACTGTAACGACAATAGAGGCCATAAGGGAGCACCCCCTATGGATGGAGGATAGAAGTAGCAGGGTATGGCATGGGTGGTGGAGCGGCGAGGAGATCAAATCACAAGGGACTAAGTAGGGAGGCGAATTACTAGGTGAGATAGGGCGAGACGATTGTATCTGGTGACAGCGGAAATAGCGTATGCCCACCTTTCAATTGCCCCATTGTGTTTGATGTGGAGTACTAGTAGGGTACAACATCCTTTTATAGGGTGAGTTCGCGAGGCAGTAGGTGCGATGGGCGTGGCGGCGGAGAGAGAGAGATATATATTAGGGTTTGCACAAATCTTACCCAATCTGAAGGTGCCAAAGGTGTGGAACTTTTTGGGGAGATGGGTTCAATTGCTAGTTGTGTTTTATATAAAGTAGTACTACTAGGTTACATTTTTTTATTGGGAGGGAATTAAGTGCACATGTTTGACAAGGTGGCGGGTGGGCCAAAAATAGCGGCAGCGGCAGCGAGAGGTGGTAGAGATACTAAGGTTTGCACGAATCTACGAACGATCGATCCAATGGTGCAGAAAATAGGTAATACCTGGGGGAGAACTCATTTAGCTTATGCTGAAAAGGTTTCATACGTATCATAGTATATATAAAGTACAATGTCATAGTACTTATCATATTCATGCGTAACAATCTCGCTTTTTAGTGATCAATCACCAAGCTGAATTTTACGCAGCTGCCACTTAATAACAGTTGTATGCTCGCAAAAAAAAAGTTCTATCAATGGCAAGAGCACAAAGCTTTTGTGCCCCTCTACAGGAAGAAATCGCAAAACTAATCATAAGACCACCACTACTTCATTCTGTTCCTCAACAAGCTAGTCTCACTCGAGAGATAATTAATCGCTGACACTTGCCAGATTGCAGACGACAACATCTCGAGCTGCTTTAACGGGCACGATCGTCTCTGTCGCGAGAGCGTCCTTATTTGTGCGCATTCTTTCTCGACTGCATGCGTCCAGCGCAATTGTGTCACGAGCTTGCGATCTTGATATTGAGTGGCGGTACGCCAGTACGTCCAGGCACAAAGTGCTTTGACTTTGCTAGCCTAGCCATTTTCTTTCGGCAAATTTTCTGTCAGCCAGAAAACGAGTTGATTATGAATGTGCTGTCAGGCTAGCTATTTCGACTAATGGCTTTCCTTCTAAGGAAATGAAGATTAATTAGGACTAGATTGGCTGCATAGGCACCAGTACAGCTTGGATTGAGGATAAGAATCCAAGTGGCACGACAGTATAAAAGGTAATAGGAATAAATTTATACGACACCCTAAACTTTGTTTAAAAGTCCATTCAGCATGTTGAACTATTAAACTAGATATTTGACCCCCCCCTTAACTTTGCAATCTAATTCAAATAATACCTTGATCTGGTTTTATATAGTGGTATTGCCCATGTGACATAATAAATATACGGTTTTATCATGTAGGATGATATGCTGGTCAAGTTAGGTTAATGATATATAGGGCCTACAAAGGTTTCTACCTCACTAAGCTCCTAGCCGTGCTTCCATAACTATCGCTCCTTGTAGTTCCCTCCTTCTCTGTTTTGATTTGAGAGAGAAAGTCTAAAATGAGAGCTAGGACCCTCGCGTGTCTTGGTCCACTCTACGAAGTCTAAAACGAGCGTCAGGACCCTCATGCATCCTGGCCCACTCTACGGAGTATAAAACGAGCTCTAGGACCCTCATAGGTTCTGGTCCACTTTATGAAGTCTAAAATAAGCATCGGGACTCTCGCACATCTTGGTCCACTCTACAAAGTCAAAAAGAGAGCACGGAGCTCCTGGGCTCTGCTCCGATCTATGGAGTATAAAATAAGTGTCAGGACCCTCGTATGTCCTGACACTCTACAGAGTCTAAAATAAATGCCAAGACCCTTGCATGTCCTAGCCCAATGTACAGAGTATAAAACAAGCATTGGGACCCTCGTGCGTCCTAGTCCACTCTATGGAATCAAAAGGAGAGCACGAAGCCCCGCTCTATAAGTATAAAATAAGCGTCAAGACCCTTGCGTGTCCTGGCCCATTCTACAGAGTCTAAAATAAGTATCAGGATCCTCCTGCATCCTGGCCCACGCTACAGAGTTAAAAATAGAGCGCAGAGCCCTTGGATTCCGCACTACTCTATGGAGTCTAAAATAAGCGCGGGACTCTTATGCGTCTCAACCCACTCTATGAAGTCAAAAACAAAGTGTAGAGCTCCCAGGCCCTGTGCCACTCTACGGAGTCAAAATAATAGCGCAAGCTTCTTTTGGGCCCCACATCACTCTATGTAGCTCAAAATTTATCGGGGATACCTCCACCAAGACAAGGTGCCAAATGAAGGAACAACATTGTGTTCCCACACCAACGAAGGCTCCCCTTAATACTCATCCCAAAAATATAGCGGAAGGGGAAGGAACATGCGCGAACAACCTCATTCTACCACCGACATTGTCAACACTCGTTTAAACAATAGGGGACGGAGCACGCGCGAACAACCTCATTCTATCGCCAACTTCGACGACGCTCATTCAAAGGATAGGGAACAGAGCGCATGTGACCAACTACATTTGACCACTAACTTCATCAACGCTCATTCGAGGGTGAGCGATAGAGCGTGTGAGAACAACCTCGTTCTACTACTACATTGACGCTCGTTCGAAGAGTGGGGGATGGAGCGCGCACAAACAACCACGTTCTACCACCGACTTCGTTAATTCTTGTTCGAAGGGTGGGTGACAAAGCATGCGCAAACAACTATGTTGTACAGTTGACTGTCGATGTTCGTTCGAAGGGTGGGGGATAGAGTACACGTGGATAACTATGTTCTACCACCGACTTTGTCAACGCTCATTCAGAGAGTGGGGGATGGAGCACACTTGAACAACTACATTCTACCACTGACTTCATTGACGCTCATTCGAAGGGTGCGAGACAGAGTGCGCATGAACAACTACGTTCTACCGCCAACTTCATCGACACTTACTCAAATGATGGGGGACAGAGCACGCATGAACAACTACGTTCTATCACTGACTTCATCAACGCTCGTTCGAAGGGTAGGGAATGGAGCGCACGTGAACCCTACCTGTTCCACTCAAAGAGGTAAGAACAGAAGTGGGACAGCATTCTAACTTCGGACATGCGTGAACCGTACAAGGACCTACCAAAGCACATGATACAATAGAGGCAGGGCTTCAATTGACTCAAGAGACAGTACAACCAGAGGGGAATGGTACAAGGAGTGTTAATTGCCCTCATCAATACTCTCTATCTTTATAAAAGCTTTTAGGGTGAACATGCGACCGAGGCCAAAAGTTTGCCCAAAAAAATAGCGACTCCTCTTCCCAATCTCATTGGTGAAGCCTGTGATGGAGAAGGTGCTCTGCAACAAAGAGTCAGTCCTCCTCAAGCACCTACCCAGATCACACAGTAACCAAATTGCCGAGTGAAGTGCACATGCAAATCAAATGAAGGATGAATAAAATTCCCAAAATAGTACTTCACTACAGGCGCGAACGATATTCACCTACGTCCTAGAGGACAAAACAAATTAAAATTAAAATGAACAAAGGTGAGGCAGTGGCATGCCGCACCCTACTGCATATATACAAGGACAAGCGTGAAGGAGTGGTTCGACAGCTTCACACCTATCGGTCTATGGCTCGGGCTCCCGTGGCAGCAGCACCAGGAGTGGTTTGTCATTATACAACTCTGAGCCATGTCCTACCACCATCACTGCACCAAGTGTACGTCGCAGTGACACCTTCCCCACAGCCTCGCCAAGGTACCCCCAGACACATTCATGGAAGGCGTGAATGGACTTCCTTGTCATGTGAAGCGCGTGCATCATCATTGTGTTGTTGGGGCGAAGGTCAAGCAGGGAATCCACCTGCTTGCCCATGTGCTCACATCCTAAGACATGCAGCAAACCAAGAAGTATTTGCGCTATAGCTTTTGAGCAGTGGTCATCATATGCCCAAGCCGCCTTGAGTAAAAGTGCCAAGCATTGCATACGCACTAGATGCTGCTCACTAGGTCTTCCATCCTATGAGATCTTGGGAGAACTTTGACCGCTAGATTTGTTAGCATAGCCTCCATAGCTTCGCACAAAGAAATTGCAGATTGATCATGGAGGCGATGGCCCTCCGTCATCTTCGACTACAAGCGGCCCTTCTCCTGCTCTAGAGCTACAATCTGTTGCAGGAAGTTCTCTTGCTCCACCACGTGGGCACTGGTCTGCAGTTCGATTTCCTTGAGTCGACAATGGCCTTTATGTCCTCTGTTTCTAGGACATGGGTACACTCCACATACTCCGTGGCCAGAGCCAAGGCCTCCTCCTCAGACTTGTGCACAACATCAAGCTCAGTCTGGGCATTCTCTTTGGCCTTTCAGACCATGATGACTTTCGCCTGGGCGGCACTTAGCTACTCCTATAGGTTTACAAACTCCTGTCGCGTCACCGCCTGCAGCACACGTGCTAGGGTCACCGTCTGCACAACCATGAACAATAGAGGTATGTGTGCATTAAAAAAGGGTAGAAGCATAGCTCCGATGGCCATAATACCAAAAGCATGGCATACCTTAGTCCCGGTGACTTCTAGAGCACCAAAGAGGAGCTCCATGTGGTATGACTGAAGTACCCTCCGATCCAACACAGTGTCCACGGAGTCCGCTTTGGCACGTATCATGCGAAGCACCTCCGACCAGGGGATGAAGTCCCTAATAGAAAGCCACCATGCCATTGCACCCACCACTTCCGCTGTACCACTTCGTGAGGTTTCATCCACGCTAAAGGTGCCTTCCACCTCTCGAGCAACCTCGTCATTGGACTCCTGTGCTTTCGCTGCAAGAGGAGGAGTCACTGACGAAGGCAATAGTGTGAGGGAGCATATCGAAGACAACCTTGTGATGTCCTGGGAACAAAAAGAATGGCTCAAACTTGCGGGGCCTGCAAGAGGCATGCGTGGCAGCGTGGGGGCACCATCTTTGCTCTATGTGGAGGTTCCAACATGAGAAGATGTTGCAGTCAAGCCCACAGCAACGTCTAGAGGAGGCGAAGGGGCCCCAGCTTTAGAACTGGAATCCTTGCCCAACACGCCCTTTGCAAGGTGGTACCCCATCTCCGGGACTGCCGGGGAGGGCTCCAGTCAAGCGTGCTTTGTAGGACAGCCTGGCGAGGACGACGAAGCAAGCTACTGGGGGGATAGCGAAGCCATCAAGGAAAGCAAAGAGGTGTCTATGGCAGCACCTCCGGTGGTGCCCAACGCGCATGCCACCGGCTCATCCATTGGTTGCTCTTTGTCGACATCCATGCCATGCCCTGTGTTAGGGACCGCCTTGTGTCCTTCGTCCACATCTGAATCATCGACTTCATTCTCGCACGAGTTGGGGCACATCATCTTCATCGTCACCGTTACCTTCGTCATCTCCCTCTGCCTCGGTGTCATCGTGCCCACTGACTTCATCCGGGTCGCCCTCAATCTCAAGCGGAGCGAGGGGGAGCCGATGACAAAGAAACAATGGCGATAGGTGAGGGAAACCCCTTGCGTGCATTGGGGTTGTCACAACCTCTGCCATCTTTGTCGTCACTCCCATGTGAGATGTGAGAGCGACCGCCACTCGTGGTTGGGATAGGACGATCAGGCATGGGAATCCTCAAAGCTTTGCACACGCGATTGATGTGCAGACCATTCAATGTGGTGGTAACTTAAAGGTTGTGTTCCTTTAGGATGTATAGCCCTAGGGACACAGCCACCATGCACTCTGCCTCCACCAATGACATGACTGCACGATAGCAATGAAGGTGAGTGTAGAACAGACACAAGACACTAATTAACGCGAACGTCTGAGGCAAAGCATCAAAACCCTACCTGATCCAGCAGGCTTCGCCAACATTGTCAGCGAAGGATGGACCCCATCATTTTGTGCTAGCTTGGTCCGTACATCCGACCAATGGGCAAGCAGGGATAGTCGAAGCATGTAGAATTCCTCTATGCAGTTGCACATATTTAGCCAAAGCATGACCGTGAGGACCCTCCTAGCGCGCCACATTATCCCGATCGAACTTCACATGTGGTGATATCACAAAGTCCATAATACGCTCGATCTTATGGTAGAACAACCTCCGGACTAGTGAGACTCCCACATCGTATGAGTTGAATTTGAAGAAAAGTCCTTTGAGCAATCGCCCCAAATCTGGAAGCTCATGCTGCATAGGTTAGGATACTACCCTTGGCCTGGGCGCTTCAATTGGCACCGCACGTCGCGCAAGTAATTGAAGACCGCCGCGCTGGGGATGACACCCTCCAAACGGGCCACCCAGGAGGACAGCAAGGCACACGATGGTGTTCGACATTAGCTTCGGTAGCTCCAATTCGTATAGATGGAGAAGGTCGCCAATGAACCATGCGGCAGGGATGCAAAACCCGATATCGCAGTAGGCCACAAAATCCAACATCTCGCCCTCACGCGGCCACAGGACGACCTCATCACCGGCAGGGAGGTGAACAAGCTCGCGGGAGGACACCTTACCGTCGTGCACGAGTGCATCCAGCAACTCATCCGTTGTGATTGACTCGCTGAGTGTGTTCACGCACATGCCGAAGACCTTCTCCGATGCCTTCCATCACTTGCCAGTGGTAGCCTCGGACTGCTTGTCATCACCACCATGACTGCTCGACGCACCCGACTTGCCTGTGAGACCACTGCGATCACTTCCACGGCCCATTCTAACAGCGAGAGCATGGCGGAGAAAAGGCGAATGACGAAAGCATGATAGCGAAAAGGCGATGGCGAACAGAGCAACTACAATCGGCGATGGACAAGTGCAAGAAAGAAGAAGCAAATAGCCAAAAACTAGGCAGCACGCCACTTAAGTATCGAACGTGATAGGCTCAATTAATGCCCCCACAAGGTGGGCGTGCCTTTTCAAGAGATGTGCGCGTCCCTGTAACCGGCTAGGGATCGGGACAACGGGCCGACCTCGCAAGGGAAAGAGTTGCCTCGGATGGCTTCCTTCCAACTAGAGCCAGTGGGGGACGAAAAGGTCCAAGCTAGTGCCAGGGCCAGCGCATACCAATGCGACTCTCCTGGTCACGTGTGCTTGCGGGCTAATCGCTCTGTCCTGGCGGCAGGTGGAACGGCCACGAGCTCCTAGCGGATCATATGCATAAAAAGCTTGGTAGCACAACACAATACATCTAGAAATACGATCGTCGCTACGTCGATGGAGCGTCACAGAACAACCAATGTTCTGCCGTGAATTGAAGCGGGGTTGAAAGCTGGAAAGATTGTCGGATCGAGAGACGAGATAGCTTGGATCGATGTCACACGTCTGCCAGGATCAACCATGAGCGCTGCCGCTGATGCGTCTGTCATATGGCGCGTTGGCGCCGCGACTTGTTCGCGCACAAGACCACCAGTCCGCTCCTGCCTGCCATCGGTCGGAGGGACCGGCACAGCACGAAACCGGGTACTGGTACGCGAACCGCAGGCGCGGACTGTTGTGTTTTCTTCCACCACCGACGCGGGCCGGGCCAAAGGCCGCACAGGCCCTCGAGCCAGCCCAATGCGCGCCGCGGCCCCTGCCCCTCCTCACAGGCCTACGCCTGAAACGGCGCCGGTACCCTCACAAGGCCACCGTCCCTTCCTTTTCGGGGCCCGCCCCCGTGCGGCGCCTGCCTCCTCTCCTGCCCCCACCCCACCCCCACCAGCGACGACTCTTCCCCTTTCCTCCCTCCCACCGCAACGCCAACGCGGTGCGCCGGCCGAACCGAGCGCCAGATCGGCGAATCACTGCGCCCCCTCCCCCACCCTCCGCGCGCGCAACGCCGCCGTCCCTTCGGAGTTCGGTCCCCGCCCACCGGAGCGACCGCAGCTAGCAGCCGGGACTAGGGCCTCCGGCCTCCGTTCCCCGACCCCTCGCGCCCTAGAAGAACGAGCACCAGTAAGCAACCTTTTCCGTCTCCCCCATCTCGTTCCCAATTTCACGGATGTAGAGGACGGCGGATTCGTGGTGTGTTGTTGCCTTCCGGTCTGCACTCCTCTCCAACTTCAATTGATTTCGCCGGATTTTTTTCTTCGTATAGATGGATGTGGATTTTATCTTCGTATAGATGGATGTCGTAGAAATCTCGTGCCCGTCCCTAGTGCGATCGACGCTGCTCGAGGTTGTCTCAAGCCGGCTTCTATGGCATATGATGCTGTGAAATTCCGCGATTTGGTGCCGGTGAATCTACGAATTTGAATCGTGGTGAATCTACGAATTTGAATCGTCGATGATTAGGAAAAACATCAACAGGAGAACATATTTTGCACAGATTATCCGGTGCCATGTTTGCACTTGCTCCCACCATGTGTCTTAGCATCCGGTTGCACTTGCCCAGGATGATATTGTGTCGTTTCGCTTCACGCGATTCGTTCCCTAGCTCATATTTTTTGAATATTTAGTTTGTGCATTTGTAATTATCTTACCCTGCAGATGATACAATGTAACTAGAGGCAGAGTTGTTTCAGGGACACCTGAAGTAGTAATGTTCCACATAGTGCTTAATGCTTATTAATCCTATAGGATCGCCTGCTATATTATTTAACAATTTATATTACTGCTTTAGTAGAGTGGGCGAGTGGCTCACTTGAGTTGTGTTCATCAGGTTAGGTGTGGCCTGAGAGAATGCAAGACCCTAGAGGTATGCCACGAGAGGAGTTCTCCACCCCAAAGACACATAAGAGGAAGGTTGTGTATCGGCCTATGCCTTCAGGCCAGCTAAAAGGTGAACCTGAACTGCTGCGGAAGGAGGTTCCACATTCATCAGGCAAGATACAGAAGCCACCTAAAAGAAGCTTCAAGAATGAACCTCGCCCTCCGACGCTGCAATCTGATAGAGGAACACCTGATTCCCTGCCAGATTCTGGTCCGGCTGATGAATATCGGGCGTTACGGAGGAAGTACCTGCTTTTGGAGGAAGAGAACTTCACACTGGACAAACAATTGGCCATGGCAGAAGAGGAAGTCAAAACTCTTGAGGATGAAAAGTTTGCACTGCTGGATCAGCTAGTTGTCTTGGAAGGCCTTGTGGACCCTTCACAGCTGCAGTCACAGCAAAGGCCATGAGGTGTTTTATGCGTGACCGTTGTCTGTTCGTAGTCTAATGCAGCAACTGGTAGTTGTTACTCATTTTTAGATGTAACCAGTTGTAATGGAAGGGCAAAAACCTATGATATCAGGTGTTATGGAACTATGGAAGTTTGAATACTCTTAGATAAATGCTTCTCGATGCGGCAAAGAGTATGATAAGTTTGATTGACATTTGGTCGCGAGGGGAAGTACAGTGTTTATGAAGCTTGCCTGAAGTTGAGTTCATGATGTATGAATTATGGAAAAGCATGAATGATGCAATTGATGATCTAGATAATTTATACTCTATTTGATTGATATTTGTCTCTGGGGAATATATACTTCTCATCAAATACTGGTATTCATGATATTTGACAAACCAAGACTGTTCGTTCGTTCATGTGAAAATTTTCCGTGCTTCATAAGATGTACTTTCGTTCATAGACTGTTCACACAATCATGAACATTAAAATTATTGTACGATGCTACATTGCTACTGTACTTTTATAAGGCTATAGTGCTTTCATTTTATGTTCTACGTTTGGTAATTCACATGTAGAGAATTGTCACTTATCAAAAAATAAAATTGATCTGGGAGAGGTGAACTCAAATCTGTGCTGCCCATTCTGAGATCTGCCTACATAGGCTGATTTCAACTCTGCATGATGTTGTGTTATCCTAATATTCCTTGAGTTTGCTGGTCATCAAATCAAGTACACCCTCTGGTTAAAAAAAACACATCGTTTAGGATACGTGCAGTCAAATTTTTTACTATTGATATCTTTTTAAATATTTATATTTGATATATGAAAATTGTGTATAGATTTATCTCAAAAATTACTTTCATAATATTATAATTTTATTAGGTTCTATAAATATATTATAGTAGTAATTAGCAGTCAGTTGTATTTTAGAGACTACGTGGATATCCAAAATGATAACCGGTGGGGAGTAATTGTCAACAATTTGAGGTATGGAAGAAAAATGTTGTCTTGAGGCGGCAGTTTTGACATTCACCTACCATTGTTCTGTATAGTATAGTGTTTATTGGCTGCATGAAGAATAATTAAATCACACCAGGTTAGAGATGATCACACCGTGGGCTTGTTGATTTGGACCCCACAATTTCTCAAGCCCAAATCATCACAAGCTAATCCTTTTACAAACCCTCGCCTTATAAAACCCAACCCAGAGCAGCGTCCGCTCCTCAACTCAACGGTCCAATCCCTCGGATTTGAATCCTCCCCTCCTCTCCCAACGGTCGGGCTTCGGAGCGGCACCCAGACATGGCGGCGGCGGCGACAGAGGAAGAGCTGTCAGTACTCGACGAGGAGACGCTTGCTCTGATGGCGGGCGATGCTGTGGCTGCGCCGGTGGCGGTGGGCACCGAGTGGGAGAAGTTCAAGGAGAACGTTCGGCCGCTGAAGCGCGGGCGCAAAGTCGGCCTCCTCAACCGCGCCCTCAAGGCGCACGCCGACCCCGCCCAGCGCGCCGCCCTCCTCGACAAACGGAGGTACGGCAACCCCGCTCCCGGCAAGGCTTTGTCTTGGTTCTTGTGTTTGGTTCGGTCTGGGTTTCTTGATCTGGGGACAAGTCTCTGATGTTCTTGTTTGCTCCTTGTTTGATGGATTTGGCTGGTCCAGGAGGATGATTGAGGCAATCGACGAGTACCGCGGCGAAGATCCGCTCCAACCATGGCTAGAGTAAGTCTTTCTTGATTCCTCCTTCTCGGTCTTTGCATGGTTTCTTGGTTCGTACTAGTTGTTCGAGTGGAAAGATTTGGTCATTTTATCGATTTTTATAAGCTCGGTGCTCATAGCTGGTCTTCTCTGCCTCATCTGTGCGCAGCTGCATCAAATGGGTTCAGGAGTCGTTCCCGACCGGCGGGGAGTGCTCGGGGTTGCTGGTGATCTACGAGCAGTGCGTGCGTGCCTTCTGGCACAACGAGTGGTACAAGGACGATCTCCGATACCTCAAAGTGTGGCTAGAATACGTGAGTTGCTTAATTTCAGCTCGATCTATCTATGTTTGTCATGTGGAGACATGTATGTTTGACTTCCAATTTGGTTTGCAGGCTGGGAATTGTGCTGATGCTGAGGTGATATTCAGGTTCCTGGAGGCCAACCAAATTGGCCAGGGCCATGCTATTTACTACTTGTCTTATGCGTTGCTAATGGAGTCGAAGAACAAGCTAAAGAAAGCTAACGAGATTTTTAACCTTGGTATGGCTAGGTGAGATTCTTTTGAGAAACTGCCACTCCATATTCCAAGGGTTCTTGGAATTGAGATTATATGGTAGACTTTGTCTTACTATAATCAAGATAATGAAACCATTGAATTAAGTTGCACTGGACTTTGGACATCACTGCATGTAATGCACTATTAAGGGTCAACCACACCACATGGTAGAGATCAATAGTCAAATATTGGAAAGATTGCAAATTTTCTGCAGTGCTTGATTCTCAAATAGAGCTAGCGGAAGGGATAATTTAAGAAAAATATGGAGGTTTAAGAGGGTTATTGAAGTTACATCAAGACAAATTTACAGGCCTCTTTACCAATTATTTTCTTTCATCCCTGCAACCTTTACCCTATACAAGATCCAAACACTCATGAAAATATCTATTTCAGGATTTATTAGTTTACCGCAATCAATTGTTAATTTGCTAGAAGCCTGAGAGTGTCGATATAAAGATTGGTTTTTTAGTTTCCAGTCAGCAAACCTACTATCCACAATTTCTTGTAGTCCTGTTTTCGCTCTTCTATAGGAATTGAAATGCATTCAATTAGTCATGCTATGATCTTATGCACCATTAGACACTATAATTAGAGAGTTCTTGACTTATCTTTTTCTCACGGAGGGAAATGACTTGTCACTTTACCTTTCTTTGGCTAGTTATGCACTGTTTAAATACTTGATTAATGTATATAAGGCAGTGAAATTTCTTATCTTTGGGTTGTTTGTTTTTTCCGTCAGGAAAGCAAAGCCTGTGGAGAAATTGGAAACTACATACAGGACATTTCTTCGGAGATCAACCAAAAAGAAGGAACACTCTGAGGTGTACTATTTAAATGATTGCTGCATTTTTTTTATGCTGTCTCCACTCTCCACTGAATGAATTTTGTTCATCTTTTATAACAACAGGATGATACAGCAAACGATGATCAGTCAGTACGCAGCTTCGGTACTGTCCTGAAACGTGGTGAAACCAGTAAGTTTTTTGTGTGATACTATGTTTCAACATCAACTTCAAGTGGTTGGCAAGGTGCGAGCTAATCTTGACTTTGATGTGGCAGGAGGTCAGCATACAGAGAACTCCGACCTGGTGAAACCTAGGGTAAAACTGCAAAGGTTAGCACCAATACCATGTAACCAATGTAAAGTGTCTAGCTGAACCTGGAGGTTTTTGACTAGTATTAATGCCTTTGCACATTAGCAGAGTCAATGTTAACGGGCCACTTTCAGTTTACAAAGATGAGAACTCATTACCAAGTCAGGGCCTTGACAGAACCAGGAGCAACGATAGGGCCTGGCACACCCTTGGAACACAAGCAGATAGAAACAAAGAAAATAACATGATGGCTGCTAAATGGGCATCGCACAAGGTAATTTTTCTCAAGCCACTAGAATTCTTCAAAATGACCCTTGTGATACTTGTCTCGAGAACTATCCTTTCAGTAATGAACTGATGATTACATTGCATTAACAGATTCCACAGAAGGTAGGAGCGAGAGGGACAGTTCAGTCAACTCGTGTCAGCTCCATTAAGGTCTTCGTAGACGAGGAATGTGCCAAGTATGTTACATGGCATCCTTAAGCTGTCAATTTTGAAGAGTTCTTTACAAAGAACTATACAAACATAAAGTTTTTGTAACATTTCCGTTCAATTTATTTTAGGGAACCAGCTCCTCAAGTGCCAAAGAGTCCAAAACCATCTGTTCGGAAGCTTAGGCAAGCAACAAGCGGAAACTTTAAGAAGTAAGAATAGCTAACCCCCTCATCTTCTGCTTTCATTGGTTCCATTTTCTTTGTCAACGTTTAACCACGCCTGTTTTCTTTGAACAGGGAAACTGAATTGCTCAAGGAGAATCCGCTGCGCAACTTCCCTCTAAGCAGCCTTAGATAATCAATATATTTAGTTCAGTGCAGTATTTCTATTGTTGATTTGTTGTTTGAATGTTGCGCCTTTATGCCCAAATAAGCTTTAGCCTATAAAGCTTATAAAAGAAACAAGGCTTGTTTGAGTGTTGTAATCGTGCACACTAATTTGGTTGATTAATATTCACTGAGGATTGGAAAAACCTTCAGTATTATCAAAATGCAATATCCACTGCTTTGGTTGGATGTCCATAATTACATACAAATTTAGTAGCTGAACTACGCAATTTGATCTTGCAAATTTTTAATGGTACTATCAGTTTATTTTCTGAATCTACAGAACAGACAAATTGAAGTTGGGACTAAATTGATGTGTATGTGTCTTTTGCTCGATTATTTTCTAGCAAGTAAAGAAACATTATATTCTCCAAATAATATGCATTGTATGAACCCATAAGTAATAATGAAATCTGTAATGCAAGTGGATACATGACACATCAGATCAAGATTTTGGTCATGGCAACAGCCCGCATAACTTTGTTTGCTCATAAGCCAATAAAAACATGTTTGCCGTGGAATTCCCTTGCTAAAAACTTTATCATGTCCTGTCAAGGCCCCATGGCCACCGCACGGTGCAGAACAACATGACAAATTTCCAGAAAGATCTTGATGCAACAGAGGAGAGATCTGACAGGTCACAAGTGCTAGTGTTCAGAATTCAGATGCGAATTATCTTCCAAAGCACATTCAAGTTTGGTAAAACATCTGAACAAAACTACGCGGTTGGGCTCTCAATATTGCAATTATTTTCCCATTTTGTCGAATTAACAATGTAAGAAACAGTGGATGGCACTCAGATTTTGATCAAGTTTGATAGACAACCCCATCTATAAAAACTGAATCTTCCAGTGTAGAGCATACTGTATAGAAGTGCAGTGCATCAACTAGGACAAAGCATTCCAAAAGCAGGTGGAGCCAAGAAGTCTCTCCTGGTGATAATGTATGGCAAGTAGTTTTTTGCAGGTGATAATGTATTAAAAACAGTGGCTGGCTACACTGGCCCACACCTTCTGTATCTTTGCATTACATCATGCCTTACTATATGACCTGACCTGCAGAACCCAGTAGTGACACACTGCCCTATAAGAGGCCATACATGATGAGCAGTAGACCATAGACATACATGTACTTGCTCCATTGATCAGGGCAGTAAAAAGTGTGTAGTTTCTCTGAAGTGGCAATGATCCATCAGGCAATCAGCTGCAGGCACGGCCGGCGAGGCCGCCGGGTGCGCCATGTCCGGCTCGGCTCGCTGCTCCGGCTGCGGTTGCGGCTGTTCGGCCTCGTCGGGATGCTTGTCCGGTGCCTGGAAGAGCTCAACTGCTGCCCCAGGAGGTGGTCGCCGGCGACTGCGAGAGCACAGAAGCTGAGCCAGGCCGGCCGGTGTCGCCGGCCTAGGCCGGCGGAGAGAGAGACTTCTTTCCATGCAGAGGCCATTGCTGATTGCTTGGAGTTCATCAAGAGATCCTACCTGCCCGTGGAGGATGATCATAGGACTGCTTGCTAGTTAGTAGTTGCCCATGTTGTGTTGTGTAGTAACTCTGTACATCTCAGTTTTGCTAGCTGTTGCTATTGGTCATCAGGAGTTCATCAAGAATGAACAAATGTATGTTGGTTAGCGATCCAGGTTCTTGAATAAAAAGTTCGAGAGAAAATGTGTGTTGCTAGTTGCTACTGGTAAATGGCCACTGAAAGGTCATTATTTTTGTCAAGAACATACGTGGTTGATGCTATCATGGGCGGTATTTTTCAACTAGGAATTAGGTGAAGTTGAGTCATGGATGGTGACTTCGAAGTATCCAAGCTTTGTTTTTCCAGAGCAGTTGGCCCTTGCGTAGTAAAAACAGATTAGAGGACGAGAGCTTCGTGTGTCATACAATCATACTAACTTTTCAGAACTGCCCATCATCTTATCTTTCATTTATTTTGGGAATTTCTGGCTGGCTCTAAAAATCTTAACTCTGGCTCTAAAAATCTTAACTCTAAAAATCGTATTCACAGCGGAGAGCAGGGTGTGTTTGGTTTGAGGAATGGATTAATCTTATGACAGGTTGGTTTGTTACAAGGTCATTCTACGTTTTCTGTGGGTGATCCTTTTCCTTATTTTTCTATTACCATCTTGGTTATCTGAAACAACCCCAAAAATTCAAAAATTTGAATTTATTTCTTTGGTTTTTGCTTGTTCCTTCTCCAGTCAATCTCAACCCTTGATCCTTGCTTGGAGATCCGTGCCACCCCTTCTCTCCCCTCCTTGTGCGAAGTTTTGACATTTGTAGTACCCTGTAGCCCCTAATTTCCCGAACTAGCTCCGGTTGCGAAAAAATTCCAGATCTGGCCCCCGACGCACCGCACGACTGCAGCGCCGACCGCACGACCGCGAGGGTGCCGACGTGTGTCCGATCATGCGGTACCGGACCGCACGACCGGTGAACAGTAGAGTCGTGCGGTCCGGTACCGCACGTTTACACTGTTCACCGGTCGTGCGGTACCGGTCCGCACGACCGAGCTGGCACCGCCGAGTCAGCATGCGTATGAAATAAATTTTTGAAATGAATAAAATTGTATTTATGAAGTTGTATTTAAAAAATATTCTCATGTACAGAATTAATATTTGGAATGAATAAAATTTTGGATATGTATAGAATTAATTGTAGATATCGTATTCATTTATATGTATATGTAAAGTTATTTTTTCCTGAGCGTATAGAATTTATATGTATTTGTAAGGTTATATTTAGGTTTCTATATGTAGAATAAAAATAATTTTGGATATATAAAATGATGTTTGAAACATATGAATTTTACGTACATTCCAGTTCTTTCGCTTGTGTAATTTTGTTGTAACAACTATCTCAAAAATATTTGGAACATATTGAACACATGAAGTTTGATAGTAATTCTTTCATCTTAATGTAGTTATAAAAAATGTGAAAACTGATACATATGATTAATTGTAGAGTTTGATTACTTACTTAAAAGTATATGTAAAACATTTGTAAAAATCATACTTCTGATTTTTTCGTTGTAGGCATTGCAATATAAGTAGGAGTTAGAGAGGTTTTTGCATTCCAATTGAGCTTGAAAAGATATGTGAAAAAATGACTTAGAAGAGTGCAATAATTGGGAGAAAATTTGTCCATCTGGACCAATATGTGAGGATGACAAGTCATAATTATTCGTACATCAGATTATGAACACATTAAAAGATATGAAAATCAGAAAAGTGCTCAAAATTATGCAAAAGTTTGTGCATTCCAACTGAGCTTCAAAAACTAGCTGAAAAAATGACTTATAAGAGTGCAATAATTCTGGGAAAATTTTCACATATAGACCAATATGTGAGGATGAAAAGTCATAATTATGAATACCTCAGATTATGAGTGCATTAAAATATATGAAAATCAGAAAAGTGCTCAAAACTATGTGAAAGTTTGTGCATTCCAATTGAGCTTCAAAAGGTACCTGAAAAAGTGCCTTAAAAGAGTCCAATAATTCTGAAAAAATTTGTCAATATAGACCAATATGTGAGGATGCAAAGTCATAATTATGACTACCTCAGATTATGAGCACATTAAAATATATGAAAATCACAAATGGACCTAAAACTATGAAAAGTTCTGAAATTTTAGCAATTTGTCAAAATGAGGAAAGTACAGATTGATGTCTTTTCATTTAGTTCTTTTATTGTACATTTAGATATCAAGTCCTCATATGGCATATTATGTAATCCGTCCAACATGCTATTTATATTGCTAAAAGAAGAATATTGAAATGACAAGATGAACATACGATTAGCGTAGAAACGGCCGTAAATAAGAACATAAGCGATATTGAGGAAAACAAACTTACACACACAACGTTACACACATAGCGATTACATAAAGAATTGAATGCAAAGGTAAACATGAAAATAACATAGCGCACAAAGTTACACGATAGAAAACAAACCGACACACTCCTACGATACATGTGCGCGTAGTTATGCGGACGAAAACAAACACGAACACACACAACCTAATAACCGGGCCATTCACGGGACCAGCGGAACAAGCCCACCTATTGCGTGGACCGGGCCATTTTCCTTCCCCGACGACATCTGCGCCGAACTCCTCGGCGCCTCTTTTGCCTTGGCCGCTAGCTCCCTTTTCCTTTCGCGTTCTCTTTCGCGAAGCCAGGCTCCTCTACGCGCACGCGCCGTGATGAGCTTGCGTCTCCGGCGTATACGATACGCTCGCTCGCTCGCTGCTCCGACGCTCCGCTCGCGAATCTCGAGTCCCTTCTTTCATTCCACTCGTGGAAGTCGAGAGTCCACTGGTCGTATTCGTGGATCTCTTGGTCAATCCACTTGCGATACCCGCACAGGGGTTCTGGGGACTGCGAGTACAAAAGAAATGTTAGTGCGGACAGGAAACGAGAAGTAGTAGGGAGGAACACGCTGTCAGTGGTTCTTACAGGCTGCCGATAGGTGCGTGTGTCCCAACGTCGGTCCGGATAGTCATCGAGTAGTTTGCGCAACCCCGATGGCGCATACCCGTGCTAAGCCGCTCGACTTGACAAACTTACATGGATCTTGACACCAACAGAGGGGAGGCCTCTCCCCCTCGGGCGGGTCTTGCGGTGAACGCGTCGTTGGAACCGCCGGGATAGGGTCGGTGCAACGCGGGATATCTTCTCGGGGAGCCGTCCTCCTCGCACGCACCGCTTCTTGGGCCCGCTCCGCAGCTGCCTTCGCCCGTTCGTCGCGGGCCGCCGCAGCTCTTGCTATGTCGCGAGTCTCTCCCATTGCTTCGCATCTTCTCCCATTGTGCCTTCGCCGCTTGTCCATCTTGAAGGTGTGGGGTTTGGATTCAGAGTGACTTATCTCAAATACCTTTCACCTCCTTATGTACGCCGAGGGGTTGGAATGGTGTGGATAATTTCAACCATGAAAAGGTGCCCGTGAATTAATGAAAGAGTGCGGTTGGCCCATATGAATGTGGCACAAAGCAATGCACATGCTTGTGCCACATCTGCGTAAAGTAAAGCCGCCCGAATCGCCTTGTCAATGCGTAGCGGACACTCTTTCCCCTCATCGCGTAAAGTCGCCAAGTCTTGCGCTGCCATCGCTTAAAGATGACTCGCCTCGCCTCGCCTTGTCAATGCGAAAAGCAGACACTCTTTCCGTCATCGCGTAAAGTCGCCAAGTCTTGTGCGACATCG
Organism: Melocanna baccifera; assembly: GCA_036346265.1. Taxonomy (NCBI): domain Eukaryota; kingdom Viridiplantae; phylum Streptophyta; class Magnoliopsida; order Poales; family Poaceae; genus Melocanna; species Melocanna baccifera. Next base: position 15,859,157 of record CM070681.1, read on the forward strand.
CCCAAAGATGACTTGTCTCGCCTCGCCTTGTCATCGCGTAAAGCGTGCCACTTGTCCCGCCTCGCCTTGATATGTCATCGTGTACTCACCGCGTAACGCTTACCTCTCTATCCCGGCAGCGCGTAAAGTGCGATCCGTCTTTGCGCTTTGGTCATGTCGACGCACAAAGCCGCCCCGTCTAGTCTTTTAAGTGGGTGACCTCACCCGCTTAGGTGGGCACGTGAGAAAAATTAGCAAGCCATAAAATGACATGATGACACCCGCTTGGAGGGCCCCCGTGACTACCCTACCCTTGTGAACACGTGTCAGCTGCGTCGTTTTCTTGGTCGTCCGGTCCCTACGTAGAGAACTCTTTAAATTGATCGAAGCCCCAGCCCCTTCTCCGTCGTGCAGAAACATACCATGTCGGAAGTAGAGGGTCCAGTCGGATGTGGGTCACCGAAGGAAGATCTTCCCTTGGAAAGGAGGGAGAACTTCGGTCCACAGTACCGCCTGGTACCAAGCCGCCGCGCTCAACCCGCGTGGCGAAAATGCAGGCACAATGAGGACGCGGTTGTGCAGGTCTTCGATGGCCCAATCGATGGCGGGCGACGTTTCTTCCGTTGCCCACACTCAGGGGTAGAACTTGCTAATAGTATAATTTTCATTACTACTTATGGTTCATCCTTGGTAACTGTTTTTTCACGCAGATGGCGAAATGCGACTTCTCACGTTGGATCGACCCTCCTAATGAACGGTATGTTGTCATCTACGTGACTACAATATGGGAACGAATATTGGAGTTGGAGGAGCGAATCGAGACTCTCAACGAGGAGAACAACGACCTCCGCCAACAGATGCAACGCGAGAGGGGCAACGAGGAGGTCGTGAACATAGGAAGCTCGTGACGATCCGGATGTTGCTGCGCGAACCCTAGCTGCATATGTGCGTGCCACTACAACGACGCCACCACGCCCGAGGCGCCCTCAAAGAATACTCAATGTGGGTGCCACGAGGTTCTTTTGGCATGTAGGCAACGCGTGTATGCTTGTACCTTGTATCGATCGTTTTCTACGATGTGGAGTAGAGAGTGGTTACGTTAGTAGTGTGTCGTAATTTATTTGTTGTGTTTGTCGATCTGTCACGCCAATAATCGCTAGTGTTTTAATGTCACCGCTAGTGTTCGTAATTTATTTGGATGTAGTGAGGGTTTGAAGAAGCCTTTGGAATCGCAAGAAAATGTTATTTGAGTCCCGAAACCCAATAGGGAGGGTCTACTCCAATTGGAATCTATTAAGAAGCATAATGTCCTCATACTCGAGAGAACGAACTGCTTTGTTAGTAGTAAGTAGATTCTTTCCGGCTATTGCATGCGAAAAATCGAGATAATAAGCTTATAAAGTTGGGACGAACATGGCGCGTACATTTTTATTACATGCATAGCATATAGCATGATATCGGATCGACCGACCTAATCGCTCTCACGACCTCTCGTGCGGACTGGTCTATTACATATTGTCTCTTGGGTGTAGCGTGGTTGTTTCCCCTTTTGTCGCGCCCGCAGATGGCTCCGCTACATCCTTCTTCCCGTCACTCTTGCTCTTGAGAGTCGCCTCACGAGCTTGAAGCTCTTCCTCCGACGCTTGATGGTCGCTTCACGCAGAATCAATCGCCATGCCTCATTTGCAGCCCATCTTCCTTGCCCTTCGACGGATTTGGTCCACCTCACGCGGCGCTCTTGCTCAAGCCGCATCCGCTGCTCCACCTCGCGAGCTCGAGTCATCTTGGCAAAGTATTGGCCTTTGTTTTCCACCGCACCGCCGATTCGTGGCCATGCCGGCGGCACCGATCCACCCATTCGATGAACGTGCAAGCCTATGTGTGGCGTGATAGATGTCATGGATCAAGTTGAGAAACAAGAACGCCAAACAAATGATGTAGTTGTCGTTGTTACCACAAAGTCGCCATCCGTGTCGACACTTGAAGAACCTACGGCCGTAGTTGGATCGTTGTCTCGCGTCCGTCGACGCACAACATCGTCCGGAAGCCGCAATGGCACTTCGGCGCTCATGCCACTCCGCACTCCAAATGGCTCGGACCTCCGTGAAGACATTGTTTGTGTAGTAGTATTGTGATGTCTTGAGGAGAAGATGTGGTATGGAAGACATAGGTGGCCTTTATGTAGGCTTTTCAGAGACTATAGTGTTGCAATAAATTACAGGGTAGGCTTCTAGCTGTCCAAAGGTAGCAATAAATGGCTCTATGTAGGCTTTTCAGAGACTATAGTGTCGTAATAAATTACAGGGTAGGCTTTAAGTCATCCAAAGGTAGCAATAAATGGCTCTATGTAGGCTTTTCGAACTATAGTGTCGCAATAAATTACAGGTAGGCTTTAAGCTGTCCAAAGGTAGCAATAAATGGCTCTATGTAGGCTTTTCAGAGACTATAGTGTTGCAATAAATTACAGGGTAGGCTTCTAGCTGTCCAGTGTAGCAATAAATGGCTCTATGTAGGCTTTTCAGAGACTATAGTGTAGCAATAGTCTCCAGGGAGTAGACCCCCAGCTGACCATTGCAGCAATTAATAGCTCTATGTAGGCTTTTCAGACACCATAGAGTCATAATAAATTACAGGGTAGGCTTCCAGCTGTCCAGTGTAGCAATAAATGGCTCTATGTAGGCTTTTCAGAGACTATAGTGTAGCAATAAAGCGGGATCGTATCGTCTTGTCACTGCGTAAAGCTGACCTCTTTGCAAAGCTGGCCTCTTTCGTGTTGTCACTGCGTGTTAGTTTCATATTCTGTGGCCTCTGTTAGTGAAGCCCCCCACCGAGCCTATAAGAGGGAGGCATTCCTCACCTAGACCCATGCATTGCTCTCCCTCCTCTCCTGAATTTGTTGTAGCTTTCTTTCCTGCTCACTCCCCCGAACGCCGAAATGAGTCATCTCAGCACCTCTTCATCGGCACCCACGGTGATTTGCCCACAATGCAACACGGTAGTTAGACGTAAGACCTCACACACCGCTGCAAATCCTGGTCGGCACTACTACAAGTGTCCCTATCACTCGGTGAGTACGATTGTTTCGGATTCGGTTAAATCGTGTAGGTACGTTTTAAAATCTTCTTATCATGAAACACAGAAGCCCTCGGCGGTTGCCGATTCAGGTGTGGGAGGATGAATCGGGCACTAGGACGGACATCGCTCGCAAGACAGAGGTGTCATGGGGGTAGTGAACTCGCCGAGATGCGCATCGCTTCGATAGACCGGAGTGGAAGATAAATGTAATGTTGTGTGCTATTTTCTATCTTGTGTTATGTTCATTCTTTCCGTGAGTATGTAGAGCTGTAGGTTGTTCTCGCCTATGGTCGCATCTTGCTTTATGCTATGTTGTACCTTCCGCTTGTTGTTATCGTATGTTCTCCCGCCGCGAGTTAATCTATGTACGTAATGCATTGCGTAAGCTGCAGTGTCCACCCCGCAATGATGTCAGAATTGTAGGTAAAATAATTTCACAAGCCCTTGACAAGATGAACATGACAATTGCATAAATGCTTGCACGGAACCATGCGACATTACAACAACTTAATTACAAAACTCATTCCGAATCTTCTCGCCGCCCTCCGACCCGCATGTGGTCCTCTGAGAAGGTGAACCTGGGTGGCGAGTGCAGTTCATCGCGAAGGTCATACTGCGAAGCCTGCGACCGCTGTTGTCCTGCGTATGGCCCCGTGGGGACTTGTGTTGGATGGGCGAATATGTTGCTCAGCCATTCAGTTGCCGATGGATCTATGTCCTGCTAACAATGTATAGCACAATTAGATAATGGACAGCACCATTAATAATAAATAGTAGTACCACATGGTAATTACCTGGGTAGTCTGGAATGTGTCTGACCCACCGTGAAATTGATGGACCTGTTGCTCCGTATAAACCTGTAATTTTTTGGGCAATGCGATGAGATGGCATTGAAATAGACGTGGTTAGCTTAGTACGTTAGTGCGTACCGGGGTATGAGGCTCTCGAAATGATGATGCCGTAGGGAAATCGCGCATGTACTCTCGCTACTGTGTACCCTTGATAGGTTTGCCCATGCCACCTATCCCGTCTTCTCTGTTGGATCGCACGCCAGGTGAAAGGGGGCAATCGCACCTCGGTTGGGCGCCGAGTCACGGCCGCTCCTCGCGTGAGGGACCGTCGGCCTGGAGAGCACGCTGTCTCCTCCGTCGCCCTCCGGGAAGACGATGGCTGTAGCAACGTGCTATCCTGTCGCAAATGCTGCGAGACGAACATGTTGTTAGAGATAAAAGGCAATCAAGTGGACGAACAAATAGTTGGCAATTATCCAACCGACGGTCCGAAGCGCGTGGAGGACGATGGCTGTAGCAACGTGCTGTCCTGTCGGGAATACTGCGAGAATAAGATGTGGTTAGAGATAAAAGGCAATCGAGTGGACGAATAAAAAATTGACAATTGTCCAACCGAAGGTGCGAAGCGCGTGGAGGACGAGCGACCGAAGCTGGGCCGACTGCTCGACTGCGATGGACGTGACGACGATGGCCGTGAGGACGATGGCCGTGCTGATGGTGCTGGTGCATCACGTCCACGGTGACCGCGCGTGCAACACAATCGCTCGTCTCGTGGCGACCACAACCGAGGGTCCGTATCGCGGACATGGCTTCTTCATAGATATTGCGCATTGAAGTGGTCGGCGGGCATTTGAATTTGCACTCCACGGTTAAGTGCTCGAGCAGACTCGCCGCGATACGATGTAACCGCTGCAATCGCAGTGAAACAAAGAATGAGTTAAAACGTAATGCTTCACGAGTTAATTACATATCAATTTCGCATCGCCTCGCCGTTACGTTACGTGCGCCGATGCCGGCCGGACTCGCTGCATGCCTTCCTCGTGTATGACCTCTACCGACGATGTGGCGGTTGCCCAGAAGCCTACCACGGGTGCGTGAAAGGTACCACCGGGTATGAAGTATACGTGTCGAGGTCGTACTCCGTGTCTCCTCCGTAACCATCGTGTGCGCTGGTCACGCCACATGTCCGCCCACGGCCGCCGTATGAATGTCCGATCTTCGTTGGCTCGGCCTCGCCGATTGCTCGCAAGTTAATCGAGACAACACACGCTTAGTAGGGGCACAAAGTAATGCATTAATTAAATTTACCGTATCTTGACATACCGGTGGGTGCCGGGTGCAAGAGGCGCCTGCCAGGTGGGATATGCCGTGCAGCCGAATCGCCTCATGACTCGTGGGTTGTATGGCTCGACACACCGCGAGAACACCAAGTGACATGTCGTCAACCAAGACATGTGATCCAGCCCGCACCGAGATGATAATCCATGGGGGCCGTGTCCATAATAAACCGTGGAGTCCATGGCCACCACACTATGTCGGCGTCGTGGAGAGTCTCGAACATGTTGTGAAACTCCGGTACACACGCCTCGGTCTCTCCTTGGCCCACCGTAAGTGACCATGTGTCCAACGCGCACCCATTGTGGGCCCATCAACGGGGTCATCGCCATCATCAAGGCCGTAGAAGCGCGGGGCGAACTCATAAGGGTGCACAGCAGATCGGTAAGGCCTACCAACGGAAAGTGTTCCCACGACCACAATCGCAGAAGGATGTAGCAGACGGCTAGGACCGCTCATCGCCGTATTACGCCGCGAGGCATCGCACAAGCCCGATATGTGGCACTAAGAACCGCTGATCCCGGCTATATTGTGGCACCTCGGCAGCCACCCATCCGCCAACGACTCGCTAGGTGTATGTAGCTCGGTGCACGCAGTCTCCGGTGGTGGTAGGGAACAAGACCCACCCAACGAAATAGCGGTGCGCAACGGCGCGCCCGCACTGCGTCCTCATCTGCGTGTCGGACATGTCATGAATCGCGAAGCCATCCATGAGGCACACCAACTACGTTGTCCGAGCGGATGATCGAACCGTGACCCGGATGGACCTTCCAATCTGGGTCCTTTGGGGTGGTACTACAAGAGCACCACGAATGGGTAAACTCGTAAGCATCGCCACGCCCCGCAGAGTAACCATCATCTCACCCCACCGGAAGTGGAAGGTATGAGTCTCCGCCTCCAACGATCAACAAGAGCCGACAAAGAACGCCAAGATCATACCGAACGCATGTCGATATCGAACATACGTGCAATGGGTAGCGCATCGTGTACCGTAGTGGGATGTACCGCGGTCGAGAGGCCGTTGCTCTCGGGGCTCCTAAGGATGAAGCATGGAGGCCCGTCTCGAGGTCCATGACAGCATCGGTGCCCCTCATCCCAACGGGGTCTAGCAACTCGTCGCCATCTCCGCCAACGAAGGAAAACAAGTTAGTCCACATTGTTAATAAAATGTGCAAGCAATGACAACAAAATTAACACCAAACGTAACGATAGGGAAACATACGTGACGTACCAAACATACATAAAATGTGCACACCAATATGACCCACACAACAGGGAAACATATGAAACGTAGCAAAACATACATAAAATACGCACGGTAAAATGTTGCAGGCTAATGTTCGCAACATAGAGACATAGAACCATCAAAGCGTACACATGGAAGCAATAATGAGTACAGCAAAATATTATGCTTGCTACTACGGAGCGTTGCTTGATGATGGCCTGTTTGGGCACTGGCTGAGGGAGTGTCCAATCGTCTTGCATAGCCTACACTTCGGACGCCGAACTCGATCCCCACGCTGGCTATCATCCATGTCATTACGGATGCGACGGCTTTGTCGTCTTCCACGACCGACATGCTTCAATGCATCATTAGGCACCCATTTTACCTCCCCGCCATAATTCCTGTAGTGCATGTCTACCCGTATGAATGAAACTCGCACTCCAGTGTTGCATATAAGTGCTGCATGTCGTAGTACTTTGAGATGTATCTGCGTCGACGCCGCTTCCATACCGCGCATGCAGCGTATACATGCGAGCATGGCTTGTGCGAGCCGGGTTTGTTGCAGTGCAATATGCTTTTTCATCAATCGTACATACCGCTATGCGATCCTCTAATGTGACCCATGACGTATTGCATGCGAGGCGGATCTCGAACTTCTTTCTTAGGCCATCTATGATTTGAGGAATGTGGGAACGACCCTTCTCTATCTTCTTATCCATGTAGGCCTGCATTACCTCAGAGTATTGTTTGTTTTCGTCCATGTGCTTCTTCGCCATCATGGCTCTATTCACAAAGTACCCAACAGTCCGATTCCAAGTCTCGTCCACAATAGCCGTGATCGGTAGGGATCTGACGCCCTTCAAAACACCGTTGTAAACCTCCGACATATTGGTCGTCATGATTCCATACCTTGCCCCCCCGGTGTCATGTAACAAAGACCACATCTCCAGGTCAGGCGCATTGGATTGAACCCACTGTGTGAACGCCCCAACTCTTGTGGAGCCTCCCTCTATGGACCCGGCTTCTGTCTGCACATGCTTGCTAGCCTCCTGATCGAGTTGCCTCCACAAGGTCTCGAACTTCCGCTTCTGGTTCTGCATACATAACTTCTTGAACATCTTCATTAGGTCCTTACTACGGAACCTTCTATGGAAGTTCGCTGCGAGATGCCTCATGCACCAACGATTCTTCAGATCATTCCACTGGAAGGGGGGCTGCGTCCCATTCTGCATCGTTCGCAATGCGGATAACGGCTCCTGCATTGCGGTCCGAGATGACACACACTTCGGGCGATCTTGCACTATGGCTTGCTTCACATTTGCAAGGAACCAAAGCCGCTCTCCGTACTCTCATTCTCCACAATTGCAAATGCCATCGAGTAATCGTCATTTGCATCACCGCAATCGCGTCGATAGTACCCTTGTACTTGCCCGATAGGAACGCCCCATCCATCGTTAGCACCGACGGCACCACCGAACCCTTCAATCGCTCGATGGAACGCCTGAACACTCTATCAAGAATCAAATAATTCGGGCCTCCGTATGATGCACTCTCTCCCGCTCATTAATGTACGTGCAGGTTAGATTCGCAATTTGTCAGTAGCATTCTTGGAACCAGGTCATACGCCTCCTCATAAGTCCCAAACATACGGTGCAAAACCTTTCGTTTCGCCCGCCATACCTTCTTGTAGCTGACTTGAAATCCCACCATATTCGCTACCTCTGCCATTAGAACCTTTGGAGAAATGGAAACATCTGCCACGATGAGGTGGCTCACCAGCTCCGCAACATAAGATGATGTCATGTTGCGGTGCCTATGTAATGGCCCCGCAAGCTCGCAATCGTGATCATGTAGCACCGTTATCCGAAAGACCGTGCGCTTTGTACCGCTGTGCACGAACTTTGCCAGGACAGGACCCGTTGACACACTTCACAATGTACGTGTCCGGGTTTGACCTGTGCACCCGATACGTCCGGCTAATGTTCACGGCATATCTATGAATAGCTCTTGGCAAAGCCTCTTATTATTGAAGCATCGCCCCAAAATGAGTGTGGCCTCACTGAACCCCATTCGCCTCCTCCGCTGTGGCGGCACTAGGATGCCGCTGCATTGTCATCCGATCTTGACGACACGACGCAACGCCGGTGGTCACAACACCACCCACCACCCTCCATTTGTACCTTCGCCTCCGCCATCGTCATCCTCTCTCGAACTGCTCTGCTTCACATTCTCGCCCTCCTCGCTCCCCACTTCTTCCACCGATCCGCAAGGTACTCATGATACCAATACGGGCGCCCACCACCTCTCCCCACACCTTCGTTGGCACGAAAATTGTCCGCACGCCTCCGAGGTCTTCATCACCCACTTCCTCGCCCACATGTTCTCCCGCAGTACTACATCTTCACCAAAGAAGATCATATCCAACTGTCCGGATGATTCTCGCCTCTCCACGAACTCCACATACACCATTGGCTTGGCATATATCTCAGCATCGTGGTTGCACACGACCTCCATGTAGTTTGCCCATGATGCATCATTGGTCACCTTCGTGTTGCCACTTGCTCTCCCCGCATCACCCACCATTGCGGCATAGAATGCCTCGATCCGTAACTTCTTTCTTGCGGTGTACCGATCGAACGCCGAACGGACATTCCGCCGTAGCTCGGATAAGCTCATGGCGTTGGATCGGTGCCCGGATCATGGTCCGCGACAATTTGACAGTCCGCCCCATACGGCCCGTCACGCATTTAGACCACCGCCGAGAATATGAACAAATCTTGAATCTCACCATGGCGTACCTAACATAAGTGCATAATAAACCATCTTAGTACACAACATGCAATAATCGTACCATCAAACCCCCACTACCGCATTGTAAAATTAACAGTGCGGTATTTCATACCTCTTCCTACTGCGCACAAAATCGATTAGTATCTCTTTTGTATTTGTAAATCTAAAATTCATTTATTTTTATTTCCATTTCTAAATCGTATGAAAATGCATTACAACATTATTTTATTTTCACTACTGCTCAGATTAAGCTTGTTTCCATTAATGCAAAAAAACAATTACTAATTTCTATACAGATTATACAAACTGTCTCTAATCTAAATGTTGTTGTTATCACCTACAAATGCTCTAACATCAATATTTAATTCTTCAACACCTACACATGTAAGCACATATATTCACCAAAAACTAAGTACATTACGACACGTAACTTCAACAAAAAAAAATACGACATCATTTACACTACAATAAATCTTAAATCATATGTGCATGTTTACCTACACATACACACCGTATCAAAGATTGACTTATAACAACATTAACGAAACAAGGTTTACCTAATTACGGGCTAATGACATTCACAAAAAAATACTTGCACGGGGGCAAAAATTACCTCTTCTTGAAGCTCGCGACACGATCTACAACTTTTGTATCTCCAAAATCTGTTGATTTCAAACAAAATCAACTCAAAATCTTGAGTTTCCTCTCTTTTTTCCTCTCTTCACTCTCTTGTTCTTGCTTCACTTCACCGCACTGCAATCGCAAATGATTGAATTTCTTCGCTTCGTGAGACATAGCGCTCTTTAAGTGTGTGTATGCAGCATTCTCGCCGAGGGGCCATGCCTTTGTGCCACAAAGAAAGAGACGCGTGTGCGCGGCGCATAAAAGAATCGCGCTCGTGATGCTTTCGCGGAGGGAATTGACAGCAGAGAGACGTGCGGTCGGAGAGCGGTCATGCGCTGCGCCGCAGTCAGGATCGTCGCGAACCGGACCGCCACGACCGATGCTCTGATCGCGCTCGTGCGGTCCGGTACCGCGACGGCTGCATCAGAGCAGCGGTCGTGGCGGTCCGGTTCCGCGACGTTCGCCACGTGTCGCCGCCCGTGTCGTGCGGTCGGGAAGGGTGCTAGTTCGGAAATTTTTCGCGTATGGTGCTAGTTCGGAATTTATACGATATACGATGCTATAATGGTCCAAATTTCTCCTTGTGCTTTGCACGATCGCGCCGCCGCTTCCTCCCACGCGCCGCGCCTCGCTCGGATTGCGGCGCGCGAAGCTTCAGCGCGCGCTGCGTCGGCGCCGCAACCGTGGCCCCACCCCGCCGTAACCTCCTCTCTCGCGGCTCGCCACCCGCCGCCCTTCGCGCCACCCGGCGAGGAGCTTCCCGCCGTGCACCCGAGCCCTCCGACCGTCCGCGTGTGTTGACGCCAGCACTGAACCATCCTCCCGCCAAACTTTGCGAGATGGTACACCAACTCGCCATGCCGCTCACACCCCGAACCGCCTCTACCTCGCTCCTCCACGCGGCGGCTCTCCCGAGGATGCCACCGTTGAAACCGCCTCAACCGATCCTTAAAAATGCAATTGCCGCTACATTCCACCTCCTCACTCCCAAAGAACCCTCCGGAGTGGCGATTGCCCTCCGTGCGCGCCCGAGCTCCGCGCGCCGTGCCTTGGTCCCGTAAGCTCCCGAGCCGATCTTCCTTCTCACTGATTCCTGCGGCTCAAGCCTCACCATGGACCCTTGAACTCAAGCCTTTCTCAATTTTGCAAGAGCAACCACCAGCTAGCCCAAGACCGTGAACCTCCCGCGCCGCCCGCTTCACCGTGGACAGCCCAGCTGGAGCTTTCCCGCGTTGAGCCCATGCCTTCCCCTTGAAACCCATCCTCCGTGGGTGCTCGAACCGTAGCCCTTCGGGCTTATGCATTTCTAGAACCTTCCCGAACCGCCACCTCCTCCACAAACTTCCTTCCCTTCCGCGACCGCTACCTTGAGTAGTCTTGTCGGTTTGATTCCAAAAATGGACTTACCTCACTCCCTTGAACCCACCGGTACCGGTGCTGGCCGTTGAGAACCCCGGTCCAAGTCAAATCGCGAAGTGGGGCGGTGCCCTGTTTTGCCCGCCTCCGTCGCTGGCCCGAGGAAGAAGACGACCTCGTGTCGTCGTTACGCTCGCGCCCGGACCGCCCGATCTTGATCCAACGGCCCCGCCTCGCGCGTTCGCCTCAGCGCTCGCCCGGCCTCTCGGCCGCTCGCGCCGCGGAGTGGGCCGACGGCCCGCTGGCCGATTCAAATCGCGCCCACGCATGCGCGCGCGCCCCGCGAAGTGGGCCGGCCGGTATCTTTGCATCAGAGCGCATCCGCAAAAGGGTTAATTTGAGTTTCTAGCTACAGAAAAATGCCAAAAATACTCCGTTTGATTCGTCTCGACGATCTGAGTCCATTTCCGGCCTCCTTTGTACCAAACTACACTTCCAAAAATTTCAATCCAAGCCATTCGAATTTTATTGCATTTATTCCTTTTAATAGACTTTTATTTTTATTTGTCCTAGCTTATGTAGACATAAGCACGGATTTGATGTTATTTTCGTGTGTTTTTCGTTAGCTCCCGACGATTCGCGACAAAGCAAGGTAAGGTTTGGAGCAACCGTCAACAATCTACGATCTCGTCGAAGTCGTCGACCCGCAAGGCAAGTTGCACGTTTTTGAACATATTGAACCCATCGCCATCGTATTATTTAATTATTATCTGTGCATTACGATTAATTGCCAAGTTTATTTATTTAAAATAAATGTTTAGAATGACATGTTAGTTTCTAGATAATTCCTACCACTATGCAAATGCCCTGTTTTCTCTGAAGGCCACATTCACCTTGATAAGTTTAGAGTTTTTTAAACTATTGTATAAAATAAATGTTGCTACCTCACATAAAGTAACGAACTGTCGTTTTATTCGATAGTTCGTCGGCAAATTGTAAAACTTGTTCTGGGGTAGGGCGGAAGTTGTGGAATCCCTGTAGTGGATGTCCACGACCCTACCCTAGGGTGGAGAGTGCAACAGACTATTTACCGGTACAGGCTCGTATATCGGTAGACAGTCGCAGTTGGCAGTCTCAAGAGTAAAGTTAAGGACTGGACCCTTATGCTGATTTAAGAACACAGTAATCGCTCAACCACGAGTTCGACCCGTCGGTCTAGGTCCATTAACTGCTCATTGTATTGGAACTCCCACAGGAGTACAGGTGTGGAGTGAGCGAGTACTCGCCTACACACAACGATAGACCCTCACGGACTCGGGCGGTAGCGTTCCACATTGGCCCGTGGATACCCGGTCCGTCGTGGAATCAATCTATCGGTGGGAACTATTTAATAAAATGAGCAATAAAGACTCGATTTCTCATATCGATCGCACACCGGTTGGCGTGTGTTTATAGCTTGACATTGTGATTATGAGAAATCTCGTGGGTAAAGCTGAGCAGCTCTGCAGAGTGAAATTAAATGGTATTCGAATACGCCGTGCTTCCGGTTAATGGAGCTGTGTTTGATGGGTGATTCCAGCATTGAAGCATAAGCAGTGTTTTTGAGATTTTAATCTGCGTAATTGAAGAAGCTATTGTTTAAAACCCTGATTTATTATCTACCGTTATTGTTTTCCCGCTTGAAGTTGTTTACAAATTCAAACTGCATCCACTTAAAGCAATAATGAACCATGTATTCCCTTCCTTGTTAAATTCTTGCATGTAATTATTTAGGATTTAACCCTGTAACTTGCTGGGTACGATCGTACTCACTGCTTGCAAATCAACTTCAGAAACCAACCAGGAGATCAGTGTACAGTTCGTGGATCAAGACTCCGATGACCAGGTTTCTGCGGAGGATCCGTGGTTTTAGGCCTTAGTCGTGTTCAGGCGTGTTGTTGGGACTTTTGTGTTGTATTTACTTTTGGGCTTGCCGCCGTTGCGTCAAAACCTAGCCGACGTGCATTATGTGTAAATAAAATCTGGATTCCTTTACTTGCAAGTGTGTGCTGTTGTGCTATCACCGCTGTACGGACTCCACTACTGTACATTTCTGTATGGATGTGGGTTTGCTGGCGCACCCGGAAACAGGGCGTTGCATTATCCAGACCTAGCCGGCAATTAATCAACCTAATCCGTTCCTCGAACCAAAAAGCTAAGAAATGAGATGCTGAGTTGATGCTAGACCAGTTTCCAAACACCGGCCAGTTACTGCACAGGATAGTTATAAGGGCATGTAAATTGGTATAGACAGTTGTTATATGTAGGTCCTTTCATATCATCTATTGATAAAACTAAAAACAACTAACACAATATGTTACCTCTAAGTTGTCTATATAGACCCCCACAAAACGAGGCCACAAAACGTGTGGAATACAAACACCATTTATATAACATCAAAAATGCTATCTATGAGGTTCTTGTAGACCATCTGTTGTATGCTAGATGGCTTTTCTCTCTCTCCCCCTCTGTGTTCATATCATCAGAAATCATACATGACAAGTATTATATATGGCTGCTGTCATCCTATTTGTACATGCCCTAACCTAGGTTCAGTTCAAACGGTTCACCCCTCTAGTGACCTTTCAAAAATCAACTTACATACTAATAAACTTGTAATCTGTAACACCCCAAGTCAAGAATGAGCCCAAAATATCACCACTATCTCATTTCCTTTCTAATTTAAACCATCTTTCGCAATCTTCCAACAATAATACATTGACCACGCTTTCACAAAACATTTACTTCAACAAAGACATAAACAATAATCAAAGATCAAGGATTAACTTAGCACAATTAATCTTGGAACCATGCGCCTAAGCATGCTCAGAACCACGCACCTGAGAATGCTTAGAACCATGCACCCAGGAGCAACCTTACCATTGACGTCGATGATTTAGATATTAACATTAATTGAGATAAACCAATATTAACATCCATACTAATTTCACTATGTTCTAAGAGAAATTATTAACCAAATGCTAAAGTGGAGCAACAATGGTGCATGTAGTGATCATGTGCTACTTCCTCCCTATGTATGTCGCCTTCCTCTATCATCTAAAAACAAAAACATAAGCAAAAGTGAGTTCAAGACTCACCAAGTACATAATAAAATAATAGCATCAACAATATTCATGATCTCTATCATTATCCACATTACCATCTCTTCTTCTTTTCTTTTTATCAGTGAATTATAATGCAATGCAATTTTCATATTTATATGCACATTTTAAGTTCATACCGGTATAGCTGAGGGAACACTCGTCAATGTACACCCTCTATCTCTATCATGTGAAGGTGTCTACTGAAGTAGGTCTTATTCAAGAGCGCTTAGAACTAGTCATATAAGTTTCTCACCGACCTGACTCATGCACTCCGGACTAACTATATGACTTACTCACCGACCTAACTTATATACTTTTTGTCATTGTGTGAATGCAAGTGATGTAATATTTATACCACTCATTTATCACATACCACCTTATCAATAACTATTAACATCATCCTTTTATGTTCATCAAACCACATCATATGGAACAAGACTCATGTATATAAATATAGCATGGCAAGTAAATCTAATTATTCAAAGCAATAATAAATAACCATCTATTGTTCTACCATGGATTTGCCTTTAACTATGTAGAGTGGAGCGATGTGTGGATGACACCAACCCCATCGCAACCACTCCTGCAGTAAATAGCTCAACTCAATATATGCCACAAACATTACAAAACATCAAACATAACAATATCGCTCCTATCGTCTTCCTGGTCCAACAAACCTCTCTTCCCGGACATCCCTCCCCGCAATCCCAGTGACCAAAATTTCATAAATTTCAGGTTAGATACTCTAACATAGGAAACCATATACCTTCTGGAATATACACAACATTTTATACACTATCCTAGTTAGTCAAAAACCCAGATTAATCCATCTAAGCCATCGTTTTTAACCCTGAAGTCTATCCTATTGTTTTACTAGATAACAGACTTAATAATTTTATATTTATTAATATATTGGTCCAAACATGATAAACGATACCACTTATGGAATCTACATAAAATTATCTACCTTTGTTTAGTTATGCTCACAATTTAATTCAGCCATTTACTAGCCCTAAATTATTGATTACCATGACCGCACCCAACAGGGACCAAATTCTAGATAGCAGCCTTCTCGAAGCCATAACTTCTAAACCGCTCAACCAAATCTCGTGTTCTTGAACTATATGGAAACTTTAAACAATTATATACAATTGGCATAATACGGCAAAGTTATGAAAAATGTTGTAACTATCCCTGTGGTGGTTACAGATCAAATAGAGAGAGTGTGTAGTGGGGAGTTAGGTGAGCAATGCTCTGGCCTCTCCCATGGCTTGTATCACATATATATATCCTCAGGGGAGTGTTTTTACAGTTATACCCTTACATCCAAATATCCCTTACATGAGCATTCACGTCATTACACATGTCCCACTTGGGCTTTATAACCCTCTAACAGGCCAGCTGGGCTTAGGTGGGGGCCACCCCTACAACAATCCCAAAACTTGTTCACAAGATAGGACAGCAAACATTAACGAACAATGGCACCCAAAACTTGCCTCCAACACCGCCCATCTTCCCTATCCAGAACTAGCATGATCTCAAAACTAATCTATAATGACCTAAGATAGGTAAGTAAGGTCTAAGGCAATTTTACCTACAACCCGAAGGTTTGTCGTAATGACAAAATTGGGTTGCGAAACCCCTTCCTTCCCTCCTCTTTCCTTCCTTCTCCTTCCTTAGCTGACTCCCCTCTTCTTCTTCATTCTTCATTCTTCTTCTTTTCCTTCTTTCCTTCGTCCGACCAGCCTCCTTCCTTGCTATTCTCCTCCTCCCTTTGATCAATGCTCAGGTGATAACATAGCAACCAATTGCAGTAGCGGGAGAGTAGCAGGGGCAGCTAGGGTTTTCAATGGACGGTGGCTAGGGTTTGAAAGCACCCCCTCCTTTCTTTAAAAGCCTAGCCCAAGCCCACCTACTCCCGCACGACACGCACTTGAGGCCGACTTGGTCAACACCCGATCCCTTTCTCTCAATTCCGTTTTAATTAACTCCTTTTTCGTATTCATGATTAGGTCCCTAAAGAGGGTAATCGCGGAATGTTACACAATTGCTTCTAGTTTTTATCCCAAAGTTCAAATCTGAAAAAAAATGAGAGAGAAGAAAAGAAATAAAAAAACAAAAACAGCTAGTTTTTTAACAAGAAAACCGAACCGGTCCCTCCAATTGAGGCTAGTTCCAGTTTAAAAAAGCATAGCTAGGACTAATCCATTCTTCAAACCAAACACCTCAAATGTGTTGTTATTCTAAGGATCACGCGAATTTCAGAATTAAAGTAGGAAGAAAGTAGCAAAAAAGCAAAACCACATGTGCATGCACTATTTTAACCCTAAAAAATGTCTTAAGATTCATGCTAACCCTTAAAAGTGCTTGAAGAGTCGTGCAAAGGATATTTAATGATTAGAAGATGAGATGGTGATTTGAATTTTAAAAGTTTGCATCAATCTCAAGAGACATTTAATTGTGGTAATAGTGCATGTATCCAAATGTATATGTGAAAAAACCGTTCAAGAAAGTAGCTGAATATTTGCACATCGCAATGTAAAAATAAGAGTATAGACCCATCCGGCATCAACTTTCACTTTATTATTCATCCATTTTCCAGTAAGAATGAAAAAAAAATCATATTGACTGCAGTGTAGATACAGTAATAATAATTTCAAGAGAATAGAAAGATTTTTGGGAAAAACAACTTGACAGAAGCTGCCCGGGGTGGCCGGGAGTTGGATCCGCCTGTCTAGAGATGGCAACGGGTACCCGAAACCCGAGTACCCGATGGGTTTTACTTGATAAGGAGGTGAGCATGGAAAGATATCTTCACCCGCGGATATACTAATGGGCAAAAATCTCTACCCATCAGGTAGAGCAGGTGTGGGTACAACTGTATACTACCCGTACCCACATACCCGTGGGTAAAATATACTCGACAGCTCATATACATAATACATATCCTTATCAATTCAACCCACTCATAGTCTATATACCTGTGTCCTGTATATATATATTCGAAACGAAGTTGATGAAAATCCATATGATATCTTCACTTTGTGCCTTATTCACTTTGTGCCTGTCAGTTGTGTGGAATCCGTGGGAAAAGAAATCCGTGCCTGTCACTTTGTGCTATCAGGTATGGGTTATCCGTCGGGTACAAATACCCGCGCGGGTGTGGGTATGGGTAAGTTTCTATACCCGTGTGCGGATACGAGTATCGTAGCGGGTAGAGTTATATCTGTCGAGTGCGGGTATAGGGTGACTATACCCAACGGGTACGTACCCGTCGCCATCTCTGCGCCTGTCAGTGGTTGGGGTGCTTTGAGAGGGTCTTGGGTTGAAGTGGCCTAATCTAGAGTTTTAGCACTACTTAATTTAACATAAGTATATTACCAGTAGATCAAAAGACTATCATCTCTGTATTTGATTTCAAATATCAAATATGACAACTGTAGAAACCCAGCTAATCCATTTGTTGGCAATATTTGCTATCATCTGCATTTGAGAATATAATGCATGTTTAGTCAACAAACCATTTCTATAACAACTTGAAATCCAAAACAAAACCAAGCAGACTGTCAAGAGGAGAAAGGAAGAAAAATTGCCGACAACTTGACAAGGGTGGCAGCATGACACACAGACAGGCGTCCTAAGTGACTACATTGCTATTAGCTACATCTCGAAACAGCCTTGCAAAGATGACCGGCAGTCTAGCATTCTTGCAAGCAGCATCTCCATGCCATGGCAACAGAGGTAACTTGATCCTCGCCCACGTGCCCTTGCAGCGTCTCCCATGGCGGATGATTTCCAAAGTCTCTGGTTCGTCACCGTTTGTTGTTCCGGCCACCATTACTAGATCTCTTTCGAGGTTGCTTGGAGCCACCGGGCTTCTGTTGGGCAGACCCGGCGTCAGGAATAGGCACACGATGCTCACTAGCCAAAGCAGAGAAACCAGCGGCAGGGTTCCTGCACACAACAGTTGATCTTAAGAGTCAAAGTATGAAAAAACCATTTGTACTCCCTGTCAAAATCAGTGTTCGCCTAGTGTTCATAGTTAAGAAATAGCATTCAAACGGAAGAAACGATGTTTGCAGCACATCATTTGTCACATGAACAGTAATTTTGTCAAACAGAAGAAACTATGTCTACACGTCCTACTTAATAGATGATCTTGGATCAAAATTATGTGAACAGTAAAAATGAACATCATTAGAAAGGCAAATAGTATTGCATATCCAATTTTTGAACATTTGGAATCAAGTAGTTGGCTGGTTTTTCTTGTGTTAATAGCAGAAATGATTTACAAGTTCACAAGACAAGATAATGGTAAATGAGAAGATTATAGCTCGAGTGCTACTCAAAAGCTGAAACAAACTAGCAAAGAAGATGAACCAATGTCCATAGCTCATCCTCCATACCAATGAAGAACTATGTACTGGATGAAACCAAGGCAAATATGTTGGTGTGTCTTTACCCATGAGTACGGCAGACTCCTGCATGGCTGTGGGAGCACCGACAGGCCAATCCTTCAGCAAACACTGGCGAAGAGCCATGTTCTCGGCAGCACAACACTGGAGGGCATAGCTCAGGCGCCGGCACTCTGCCTCCAGATACTTGCTCTTCATCTCCAGATCCTTTACATAAATCTTCTTCCTCTCCCTCGATTTCATGGCGGAATCCCTATTCCTGATTTGCCTGATAAAATACAACATAGAAAGCACTGAGATTATATTGCCAAACAAAGCTGCAAATAAATGCATCATTTATCTGGTATTCTGGTTAACTTCTTTTGGTATAATAATCATGAACATGAAGTCCTCTGTCCTCTCTATCTTTTTAAAGAGACTTCAGATACATAAAAAAATCCACGGTGAATATGCTATACAAAACCAACAAATGATACATAGACAATGACATTTTCCTTATTCTGTTTAATGAATCTAGTGTAAGAGTTACACACACACGCTTTCTGAGCAACAAATCCAATCCTCCTAAAACACCAAAACAAGCAATAATACAAAGTGTACCAAAGTCCTAATCTTTTGGAACTTCCTACATAGCATTAGTAATTCGGATCTTGAAATATGTTTCACGTATATATGATCAATTGATCATGCTATAGTTGCTTCTTTTTGCAATTTCATACTAAGAGCTTTCACTGGGGTTATTCAAGCACCGTAGCATATCATTCGAATTCAACTACTAATATTAGGCAGCACCTCCCCAGTCCACCGCTTAATTGCACATTCGATTTGTTCTACAAATCATTCAATACTAACAACTAGCATTTTCCTTGAAAAGCTTTGACAACATAACAATCTTCCTAGCTAGGATGAGGAAATCTTCTACGGCTCTACCTAGAAGCCATCACAGGTTTTTCCAGTTGGGGAGCGACGCAAGAGCAACATTTCTAACTTGAAAACAACATAGAATTCGCACCCAAAAAATTGATCTCACAGGATATAAATTCTTCCCGAAGCAAAGATTACTACCTCCTCTTCTTCTTGCTGTTGGGATCGTCGCCATCCACACCCACCGCCTCCTCATCCTCCTTCGCTGAGGCCCCATCCGTGCTTCCTCCACCCACGGGGCTCCCCGCTTCGTCGCCAGCGAGGACGGCGTCCAAGAACTCATCGGCCCCGTCCACCGCCGCCGCTTCGTCCGCGTCCTCCATGAGGAACCTCTCGATCTCCCACAGCCCCTCCCGGGGGTTCTCCACAGGGACCACCGGCTCCGGCGGTGGGACGAAGACGGCGGGGTCGCCGGAGAAGGAGGCAAGGAGGGCGTCGACGTCCTCGATGGGGAGGTCGTGGTCGCCTCCAGCCCCCGCCGCCTCCATGGCGATGTGGTCTCGGTTAGGGTCGGGAAGCTGTAGCAGGGTCTTGCGCTCGTCGGCGCCTCCGCATTTCTTCCGGCTTCGCTTTCGTAGAGGAGGAAGGCAGCGTGTGCCATGGGACTCGAGTTCGGAAGGGGTTTTGGTACGTGGGGTCCAGTGGGACCCACCGGGGGCGATGCCGTGGCCTGGCCAATGGGGAGTCGCAGAAGCGCCATGTCAGCTCGGGGTTAGCGCAGAAGATTGTGGGCTTAGCTGGGAAGTGCCATGGGCTGGGCAGCGGAAACTTATGGGCGACACGACTTTCATTGGGCCCGTTGATGTGCGCCGTTTCGCCGATTTTTCTGATCTGGACGTTTGTTCTCCTATAAAAGATCAAAACTTTGATCTTGCTATCGATTCATTGTTAATGGTTGTATATGAGTTGGTAAGATGGATTTTGGGGCGTTCGGAATGGTGTTGGTTTATGATTTTTTTTTACTGTATCTAACTTATTTTTACTGTAGTTAAGTTAGCTTATTTAACATAATTAAACTTTTTAAAAATTAAAAATAGAAAAAACATGTTAGTCTATCATAGACAATACAAAAAAATATAAGAAAAAAAGATAAAAAAAGTCTAAAATAAAAAAAGATAAAATTACTGAATAGTAAAAAATAGAAATCAGAAATAAAAATTAGTTTTAAATTAAAATGAAAGGTGTCTTTGTATATGTTTTTCACAAAGTTACACCTGACTGGGCCTCGCACAAACCAAACAAAGCTGAAGTAACACGGAACTGGCCAAAAGCTCTGAGGCAGGCCATGGTCCGATCAACAATTAAACTAGTATTGGTTGGTGTGCGCTCTAGTACAACGCCTGAGCCACACGCAAGGTCCCCAGTGGCAAGGCACTGTGGCGAGCTCCTCTCCAAAAAAAAATTAATATTAAAAATAGACCATTCACCTAGATATCAGATAATGGCTTGTTTTGACCGGATTGTTTTGAGCTTTTAGTTTGTGTTATATTAACTAATTTTTAAATGATATATTTTTAAGGTGTGTTTATAAATTGATTATAATAGATATTATACCAAATTTATCTATATCAATCAAAATTACATGTGAATGTCTCTCTTCGTAGTCTTTCTTGCAAACAACTAGAATTTAAAATTTTAAACCAAAAGACATAAACTACAACAAAAAAAATCCACCCATTAAATTGATAAGATAGTATCCTTGATCTTAGCCAAAAGGGGGAGAAAAGTATAGGGTTGCTCTGCCCCTGGTCTCGGGACCCGAACACGTATAAGTACTACCGCGACACCCTTGTGATGATGTTCCGAGCGCGATCGGGGCGGCGGCTCACACTCACCGCGGCCATCGACGACATCGGCTCTGTGCGCCATGTGTTCTACTTCCTTGAGGAGTGGGGGCTAATCAACTATGTGCTTCACCCTTAGGGGCGAAGCAGGGTAGAGATAAGTGGGGACTAATCAACTATGTGCTTCGCCCTCTGGATGATCAATGGTTTTAGTTTAGTTGGTTTGATATACCCCATAAAAAGGGCATTTGGACTGATAAGCAAACAATATTGTTGACAAATGGTTGATGAGGTATATTTTAGTAAGAGAATTGAAATGCCCTAAAAAATTAATTTGAATTTAACTTGCTCGAATTTTGGTTTCATTTGAAAACTTTCCTAATTTGGCAAATTCTCTCGCTTTTATGCCTTTCTCTTTTTGGATTTACGCCTTCCTTCCTCCCTAGCGCCCTCCAAAAACCCATCATCTCCCCTGCCACCCCTCCCTTCCACCCAGCTCCATTCGATTCATCGTAGCCATCTCTTCACTGCCATTCATACCACCGCTGCTACCCCAGTCAGTCATTGTACCCTCACCTACTGAGCCCTCTAACAACCCTTAAATGCTCTCTGACCGTGCACCGGACAAGCTGAGCCCAAGTTCATCACCGTCGCTCTGCTTTGTCTCACGGTCGACCTGACACACCCACCTCTTCTGACCGCCGCAATCGCCAAATGAGGGAATGTCGAGACCGATGCACCACTGAAACAGCCGACCTCTCCACCGCCACTGCCGAGCCTCCCCAAACCCTCCCGCACCTCCTCTGCCGACCACATGCCATTGTCTGAGCATCGCCTTCACTATGTTGAACCGCCTCAGAGCGGCTATAAAAGCCCGTGAACCCTGCTGTTACCCACATTGGTGACCAATAGCCCTCCTCCAAGCCTGCACTCCCCTCGTTGGCCACAGCTTCATTGTCGCCGCCATAGAGCCAGACATAAACCCCAAATTCTAATCCGCCTCATCTCTTCACCGAATCCCAATGGCTTGCACCTATAGCATCACTCCGACCCCCCACGAATAGTACCATAGCCTCACCATAGCTTGTATGAGCCCCTACCTCACCGGCAGCCATCTTCCCTGCTCGGCCGAGGCACCCCACTGTGGGTAGCTTGCCATAGCACCCTAGAGCCCGAGCCAACCCCACCATGAGGATCCTCTTATCCTTGAGATGCTCAAACCACCATGCCCTCACTGTTTTCGCTTTCATGTAGCTCCTGTGTCGTGGTCTTGTCTGGAGAAGCCCCTACTAACGCCGGCCACCTACAATGGTCTTCGAAGCTCACAAAGTCTAAAATGGGTTCCTCTCGCTCCTTTAATCCCATTCATGCCCTCGGAGACCACCACAACATCGCCAATTGCTTGTCGTAGCTTTTCCCCTGCTCGGTCACCGTAGCGCTGACCGGAGATAGGAGATGACACTATGTTGAACAGGCTTGGGCCGAAACAATAAAACCCCAAAGCAACAAAGCTAGATGGGATGAGACCCAACACTATAGCACTATTCATGCCGACTCTGACCCGTTACTAAGGCAATCCCAATCAGCTAATAAATAGTAAACCCAGCCAGTAGTGAATAGTAAAATCCGATACTGTGCAACTCGAAACACGTTAATATTCCTGCCTACCTGCAATGAACAGTAACACCTATTACCATTCACCCAAAACCCAATAAACATATATATAGTAATTTTGACATTTCGAACTCATTTAAACCATTTTTAGCTCCATTTCACCATATTAGACTCTGATAAAACCCAGACCCCTCTTTATTTGTTTTTTTTAATTTTAGTTTTTTTCTAGCTCATATTCTTTTGAGCACGAAATTCATTGCTTGCTTTTGTTTGTGCTAGCACCTGATTACGTAGAGCGGTCTGTTCCAGAAGTACATCAAGATCTAGAAGACTTTGAGCAACAAGGAAAGTCACATGTTTTTTACAATGTAAAACAAATATTTTTTTAATTAATTAAGTATCAGTACTTTCATTATTCCTTATTTATTGACTGTGTAAACACCTATCTCCTCCAACATTATAAGATCCAGAGGTCTCAGATCTTTCCCTTTCCTTTTTCTATTTTGCCTTCCTCTCATCTTGTTTCAAGAAGGGGAGATGGTTCTTCTGCTAGGATGAGCGAATCATATGGTGTGTAGTTTCAAACACTGTTCTTGGTACAGATGATTTAGTGCTGCTCGGATCTTTTGGCATCATTCATGCGCGTGCTGTTTGATCTGAGAATTACAAATTTGCTACATCCAATGTGAGCTATATTGGATGCCTTACTAGGATGTTTCAAGGGAGTTCTGGATTAGCATGTTTGTTTCTTGGGGAAAGAAGTTTTTGGTTCCTATGTGCAGATCTGAGGAGGATTGGACTGGTGAACTGAAAATTTGAGATTTGTAGGATTTTATAGTTCTGAGAGCAATTAGTATTAGGAACATCAAACTGATCAAAATCATCCATACCAAACTAATATAAATTTTATTGAGTTATTTGGGTTGGAGATTTGGAGGTGGCCGTGGGGGAAGCAATCAGTGATCCGGGTCTCATCATGTAGGCAATCAGTGATCTGAGGCTCATCATGTAGCAATTCATAGGGAGATTAGGGATCAACAAGGCTTGCCACCGCTGAAAGATCACATTGAGTCAGGCGAGATTGGGATGCAGCAAGGGCCATACCGTGCAGAGTGGTAGGGAGAAACAGATGAAGGATCACGGCCATGTGTGGGTGGGTGAGCGCGTGATGGGTGTAAAATTGCAGAAATTATCTATGAGGGAAGGCAGGGGGAAGAGTCTGGTGGGCTGAAATGATTAGTGGCTACTGGCTAGCATTTTGCTGATGGTGCAACCAAGGAGGAAGGATTGGGAGGCAGAGAGCACTTCTGTTTCTGTACTGCTTGATGGTGCGGATAGGTAAGGAGGAATGATTAGGAGGAACGGAACATTTCTGTTTCTTTTCTCAATGAATGCTTGAAGGGTGGAGGGTCTTGTACTCCTGTTACATAGTCACATATGTGCTGGTTTGCTGGACAGTCCAAAGTTCCAAGATGCATGATCGGTTAGGTTAAATACAATTTATAATTTCTTAAATCTAAGACTAGACTCTAGATTTTCATTGTTTTAATTATATCATTCTAGCTGTATAGTGGTGGAGCCAGAACGTTATCAATAGGATATGAAATAAAATATTATAATATCTTTTGAGTGTAGGTTAATATTCTTTTCGTTCTTTTTAAGTGACATTTTAGAATCTGTGTAATCAAAATTTCTAAAATTTCGACTATTAGCATATTTACAATGATCTAGATTGACATTTTTGTTAAATTTTTTCATAAACCATAGCCAAAAATCATAAGCCATAACCAAAAAGAACAAACCCTAAATTATTTCAATACCAGTCAAACCAATACACCGGGACCCTAAGAAATCAACTTCAATACCAGACAAACCAATACACCGGGACCCTGAGAAATCAACAAGTACTCAGCTCATCATCATGTCACAATTCACAACGCTGCCACACCAATCATAAGACGCATCAAAGTACTTGAATGAAACTGGTATAATTAACTCGAGCAACAGAAAATGCAAAGATGACATCCGTCGACGCATGAAGCTTAAGCATCGCGTCCTAATCTCTTTTTGCCCAGTGGCAGATTAACTGATTGGGTGTTCAAGTAACGGCGGATACAAAATTCTACCGTCTGAGAGCATCTAGCTCCGGTTATTGGCCAGGAAAAAAGAAGGTAGAATGAGGTTAAGCCTGCCTAGCTTACGTTCAATTATTAACATCAAAGGCAACCCAACGCATAAAACGAAGCGGTGTAGCTTCAAGCAGCGTTTCTGCAGTGGTTTTCCAGCCACCCCAAGGTGACACTCTTTGGTCTTTCCAGAGGCAGGCCAAGGGCACGGTCCCAAATGAGCTGCGGCACAAATAATTGATCAGAATTAGCAGATAGAAGATCCAAAGAAAGAAGCATCTGAAAGTGGAAGGGAGAAGACAAACCTGAGATCCTATTCCTATGCTCCTTGAAACACCGAACAAGACAGTGAAATACCTACAAAATTAGACAAGGCGTTCCATAAGTACTCAATTCTGAACTATGTTTACTACTGCATCATAAGTCGTAAATTCAAGATTAAATTAGTAACTAAATAATTTAACCAAGACATACGGACATACCTTGCTTCAGATAATCCAAAGTGGTTCAGCAAGACTCCACTGTGTGCATCAACATTGGGCCATGGATTTTTTACCTGAAAATACATGGACGAAGGATGATGTCCATAACCAGAAATCTAAAATTAGAGGAGAAATCATGATCAATCTGATAGCACTTTACCTTGCCTAACTCAGTAAGGATCGGAGGCACAACTTCATATAACTTGGAGACCTGAAAGTGAATAATATATCCCATTGAGATTGTTGAACCTAAGAGAGACCATGCAGTTAGATACTTAGATGAAAATTTTAGACTGACCAGTTGGAAAAGTGGGTCCTCAGGTAAATACTTCAAGGCAAACTCCCTTTGACATGTGTATCGTGGATCCGTCTTACGTAGAACTCCATGACCAAAGCCAGGAACAACCTGACAATGAATACAACCAGCTATTAGTAATTTGGAGTTTTTACTTCAAGTTTAACCCCCCAAAAAAACAACGGTAGATGTAGATCATCAGAGATGGTGCATTTGCATAACCAGCCCAAGAGAACGGATCTAGAAGGCAACTATCTTAGATCTACTGCATAGCATTCAACTTTCAGAACAGCTAAGTTTTAGGATAGTAAACTTCCGATGAAAAAAATAACTTCCATTTGAACATGGTCATAAACAGTAGTGTTTGCTCAATGAATAGATATAAACTCTTGAGATAAGCTACCTTTCCACTCTTTAGTGTCTTCCATACATAATCTTTGAGTTGATCAGTAGTAATGTTACTCCCAGTCTCGTCCATTACAGATTTGATCCATAGCAACACTTCCTACAGTATATAGTGACTATGGTTAGTTCATGCATATTAAAATAGTAAATTAGTAAGTACGTCAATTTAAAAATGACAGAAACACACGTTTCTTCTTTTTAAGAACATGTGTAATATATATTGAGTAAGTGGTCTAGTAAACAGTATAATGAGCGCTTGCAATTTATTCCAGGAGGTATCTTTGGGAAACACAAGTGAACCAGGGTATGACAGAAGATCTACTGCATCAAACTAAGCATACCTGATTAGCCAGACCGTGCAGAGGCCCAGCTAAACCATTCAGTGCAGCTGCAAAAGAAAGGTAAGGATCTGACAGGGCACTTCCAACCTGTGATTGAATAAATTTCATGAGTGCAGGATAAAGAGGTCAGTGCCCATAGAGGAGATAGATAGGAAATGGCAACAAAGGACAATATATAACAGGACTTGAAAGGGCCTGTATAGAATAGCAAAAATATTCTCTCCAAATTAACAGATCGCAAAGTTACTTCACTTCAAGCTAGCTGCCTAAAAATTGCTCCACTACAAATTAGGAGGCTACCTTATACTTTTAAGTATTAACTAGTTGTTATTACCACTTCTACCATGACATCATGAAGATTCAACTCCACTTTAGAGGATCTCCTCAGTCCTTACAATTTTAATTCTTCACCAAGGCCACATTGATACACATGGATTTTTCTAGATGTACAATAGCTCAAAGCCACATTGATACACATGGATTTTTCTAGATGTACAATAGCTCATCCAGCAGAAATAAATAAATAGGTAGTCTTAACAACAGACCTCTACTACTATTAGAACCATTAATTATATTCTCACTACTATCACAGTTCAACAAACAAAGAACTCAGCTAAAACCATTGTTCTTAGTTCTGTTCCTAATTCATACTACAGCAGTACTATGTTTATCCTAAACTCCATAAAAAAATTCTCCCTGATTACTAGTTTGATTTCAGTACATACTAAACAGATACATAATAATCACATTGCATGCAGCAGGCCAGAGACAAAACTGTGACATCCGATGCAATAGTGCATTGCCAAAACTGTAATATATAAAAAATGAACAAGGATGCTGCCAGATAAAAGTATGGTACAGAAGCCAGTGGTCATCTTTTGGCAGGTACAGAACAATGGTTGCAACACTAACAAGAAAAACCATTGAAACCAAAGAAACAAATATTACCAGATGGCCAGTGTGAGCACTGACATTCCCGCCTTCGTGATCACTGCAAGAAATAAGGCAGCAGTATGAGGGAAAAATCAACGCAAGTCCTTCAGAAACAAATATAGAAATAGAAACAAGGATAGATGATATTACGTGTGAATTGTCACATATAGACGCATCAACTCCAGCATTTTGGGATCGTCAAAACCAAGCATGTGTGAAAAATTCGCTGCGTAGTCCAGTGCATTATCAGGTGCTATAGTTTTCCCATCCTTGAAAATCCTTCAGAGAAGCAGAGAAATAGGATTATTGCTATTGCAGTAAACAAATTTTACAGACCGTGTATATTTAATTTAACAAAACCTTCATTGAATAATGGCATATTCCAGTTATGTATTAAAAGATGGTGCATGTGACGGAACAAAAGCTACCTCCGGTAAACATATGAAGCCACTGGTGGAAGCCGAGCAATCAAATTTAAGCAATCTTCATACGTAGGCTCCCAGAACCTATACAAAATAACAATAATAAATGCCGTGCAAAACCACCACTGAACAAATAAAGCAATTTCGGGGCTGTATAAAGCCCAAACATACTTTGATTTTGGCATCCCTTTGTCATAAGCTTTTTGAAATTCACTATCAACCTGAAATAGAGTTAAAATAGAAAAGCTATATTAACTCGCTTTGGAGGCTCTAAAAGAATTCCAAACACCAGAAAAAAAAACATGATGTATTTATTGAATCAACTTCAAGGAAATTTTGAATTTCTTTCTACTGGAACAAGTTCTGCAGTCAATAGTCAATACACCTAATAAGTGGGAACAAAATGTGTCCTTACTTCAGAAGGGTGACATGCTAAAAAAATAAACAGTAAGACAAAATGAAAAGGGCTTACCTGAAGTGCCATCACTCCAGTGGTAAACTGTGTCATTGGATGAGCAGTTACAGGGAGAGCATCTATTGCCTTATAGACATGATCTGCATCCACATCAAATATCAGCTGCTTGAGAGCAAAGTAAAAGTGGGAAATGGAGCATATATTTGTAGATAATTCAATTCTATAGTACAGTATTCCCTGACAAAGATTTTTCAAAGCTTGAATATTCAATAAACTCAAATCAATTTCTCAAAGCTGAATATTCAAATAAGTTATATTTTTTATCCCAGCTGGGATTAAGTAAGAGAAAAACTACATAACCCTATATCGTTCTAATGGTATAGGGCAAAGCTATCCGATTAAATCCAACGCGCCCCAAGCCAACCCTCTGGATAAGAGCCTTCCTACTGCTCCATCACACGTCCTCGATCTCTCTCTCCCACATCCGGCCAGGGAGGGCAGCCAGCAAGTCGACAGAGGCAGGCGGCCCTCCCCTTCCCCCTTCACCTTTGGCGCCACCCCTCCACCTCCTCCTTCAACTCCGACACAGCCCTCTCCCTCCTCCGGCACTACCCCTCCACCTGTTCCTTCAACTCCAGCGCCCTACCCTCCTCCTTCACCTCTGGCTATGGATCTGACACAGGGTGGTGGCTCGGTGCTTCACCACTCCGAATCTAGCGATGGTCGACAGTGGCGTGGCTCGGGACACACAGATTCGTTGACGGCGTGACTCTAGATAGCTGGATCAGGCGGCGGCGCAAAACGAAGCTTGGGCCGAAGCCAAGGAAGAGAGAGAGAGAGAGATGGAGGCTCTATGCGGAGCTCAAGCACGAATAGATCCGGCGATGGGCCAGTGATGGGCAGCGTTAGTCGGCTCCGTGGCCAGGTGAGCTCGCCAAAACTTCTTGAAACTTTGGTTGAAACCTATTGAAACTTTTAGTTGAAACTCTTAGCTAAAATTTGAGTTCCAAAATCTGAAACTCGGTGAAACATTGGCTTGGAATCTTCTGAAAACTTCTAGAAACGCGCAAAAACTCACCGAGACATGAAGCTTTTCAAATGTTTTCTTGAAACTTACTGAAACTATATGAAACCCATTGCTATACCGTTGCAGCGCTATACCGTTCCCTAGTCGCTTCCATTAAGGAAATTCAAGCTGTTATATCTAAAAAAAACATAAAGTCACAATGGAACTGGGCCAAAAATTCTTTGGTTGCCTTTCAGCTACTTCATAAACATCAGCATAACAACAGCTTATATTCTCAGGCATTTGGAAATGTTAACAAAAACGTGAACAGATTATTATCAGAGTGCAGTAGCTTCAGGTTTTCCTCTTTTTTTCAAAATACTTGACTAAAGGGCTATCTGAGGAAACATAGTATACAGTATACACGAAGTTTGGTGTGTTTTCTGTGTACTTGCAGAATAAAACTCTGTAGCAACAAGACCTAAATCTCTCTATTCATCTGTGACTACCTTTGAATTATAAACAATGAGAAATTAAATAATGATATTGATACATTCAGATATCTTGTCTATTAATTGAGCAAACAATAATGCAATTAGCCAGCTGGGACAGTTAGGGACCTGGAACATTCGAACGGCTAAGCAATTCCTTTGATAGAGCATCAACTTGCTCCTTGGTTGGAACCTGGAACAAATAAAAACCAATCAGCACACACTAACAGCTAAAGACTTATAGCTGACAAAAATAGGTTGAGAACAGGGCAAAATCAAAAAAGATAACAGGAATAACAGAAAAGTCCACAGGAAACTTTTGTTCCCTACTGAATCAACAACAAAATATTCTTTGTATTTTTGGAAGGAATTTTTTTGGTAGACCAATAAACTCTATAGTAAGTGTATCACAAGAAGACAAACCTTTCCAGTCAAAAGAAGCCAAAGGAGGCCCTCAGGCAAAGGTTCTCCATCTTTAACTGCTGCTGGTAGTACTCTCTGGCACTCTGGAATAGAAAGACCCCTAAAACGAATACCCTGGATAGAAATGAAATATAGATTACATCCAACAACAAAGAGATATAGAGATGGAAAAAAATCAAACTTAATTCCAATTATATAATAAAATCTGCAACAAAGCCCTCGTGGTAAAAGATAAAATCATAAAGCATCATGCTCTTGTACTCAAGCAAGTTCCTGTATAGTGAGTTGAGCAAATTTAGTCCATGCTGAGCACATCACTTTCGAATCACTGTGCTATAGCTAATTCTGGAACTTGATTCAGGTTTTGAATAGACAACTAAGGCACCAATTATTGCTGTGCAGGAACCGATTATGCTCAACTATTAGCATAGAAACTCAATTGGAGGTTTTCATGATAATACAGTGATACATTTTTTAGTCTATTGCACATTTCAAGATATACACAGACCAAATATGCAATTTGCCCTTATATTACGGTACCATAGCACCATGAAGTGGAAGAATACAAGGATACCTCTTCCGGGTCAAGTAACGATGTTTCCCAAAGCATACCAATCATCCCTCTCATCCCACCAAGGACCTGGAGGAACATTGTTTAGGATTTTGCCACAATATGTTAAAGAACACCATAAAAAAAAGTAATAGAGTTATCAGTTATCCATAGATAATTGATACTAAATGCATACCATGTCCACAGTTATGTTTCCAAGCTGGACCTTTCCATGCTCTGACTTAAGTTTCTTTAAGCGATCCTGTAAAAAAAATAGTAGAGTAAGTTGAGCTCTGCTATCCTGATATTTGAGGACAGGAAATATAATACTCTTGAATTGTTGAGGTTCTGTGTTTAGGAGGTTGTAAAACAACAATGAGCAAGGCATGATAGTTCAAAGATGCAGTTTAGGTTAAGTAATTTTAAATTAATGATGCATACTCTTTCATAAAGGGAAAATTGTTAAGAGCAGTGAACCAGCTGCCAAGTAGGTTCTCCTCCAATCCAATTCTGAGTATTCTGATCATAGCTAGGTGCAAAACTAAAATTGTGAACAAAATAATAGCCTAATAGGACGATATTTTAATGTATTTTTCCATTAGCCAGAGAACACAAGCAGTACATAATATTTTGAGATGGGTTTTTTAGATGTGTTGAAACTATGTATTGAATGCCTACTTTCAGAGAATTATTTGCTTGCATGTTCCACCACAGAATTCATGACCACAAAGCGTTCTACTTCTACACCATTTGAAAGCAGTAATTAAGCATTCTCTCATAGTCATACATGAAACGAAAAAGGTGGAACACTATTGGCTAAAAAGAAGGGAAGATAAGTAATCAGATACCAAAAAATCTTTTCAACTTTATAAGATGCACTGGTGAGTTACAAACCTGTTGTTCGGGAATCAGTTCCTGCAGCTGGGACCTAAGATCCTGCATTTTCAGAAACACAATCAGCATCATGTGCAGCGCACACCGAAATTCCCCTCGAGAAAATCTAGCCCAAAAATATCACAGCGGCTAGCAGTTTCCAATCTCACGACTCTGTACAACTTTCAGCACAAAATAGAACATGAAGATAACCATCTTACGAGATCGGAAGCGCTCTGCATCTGCAGCCATCTCACACCACCAAGCGTAGTGGCCTCCTGCGTCTGCAGACACAAGCAACAAAATCTCAGCATCCGCAAATGCAAAAACCGGCACACAAGCGAATCACCACCAAACGCGACATGGAAGATGGATCACTCACCACACGGGATCGCAGCCTGGAGACCGCGGCGAGGCCCCGGAAGAACGCCATGGCCGAAGCGCGCGGCTACCGTAGCTGAGTAGAACACAAACAGGCGATTTCCATCAGACCATACGGCTACGGCTCCACCGAATCAATCAAAAACAGATCGTTGCATTAGCCTCTAAACTCCTCCCGAATCGAAAAAAAAAAAGAGAAAAATTTCGCCCCGAGATAGAACGGATCCATGATTGATCAGGGGGAAAATCACGGAAAATCTCGCGAATTTCTAGGAATCATACCCAAAAATGGGGACAAAACCACACAGTTACGGGCTGCTGCAGCGCGCTAAACTGATCGGAACAGGAGATTAAATGTCCGGAGATGCGCGAAATAAGAGGGAAAATTTGAGATCGAGGAGGCCTTACGCGTGGGAAGGGGAAGGCGAAGCGAATGGTAGGGGGGAGATCGACTGTTCAACGAGTCTCCAGAAGCGGCGGAGGGCAGAAGTAAACGGGGAGCCAGCTATTTGGAGCTGCCTTCCAAATAAATAATGGCGTGTTCTTTGTTTCATTTTCCATTCCACCCCCTGGACATAAGTTTTTTCACTCATCCATGCCCATATTACGACTTTACAAATTACGAGTATTTAGGTATTTCTATACTTGTATAGAGGTGACAGGTGAGTGGATGAAAATCGAATCAAATACATGCCTCCAAAAAGAATTGGCCCGACCTTTGACAAAAGGAAGACAAATTAGGTACGAAATATGACCAATACTATGGGGTTGCTAGTGCCTCTTCGAGAAAGAAAAAGTCTTCTGACTGTTCAATTCGTAAAGACACATGACTCTCGTGATTATTCAAGGGGAGAGACTAGCGTCCGTACGTTCAATGGAAGAAAAAATATCAGACACATAAGTACAATATTTTGTAAAAATATTTGCAACAAATCTAAACAAGAGACACAACAATAAATCTACAATTTGAAAAAAATTAGGAATAAAACCTCATTCGAAGTGCACCATAGAAAAAGAGATGATCTTGCAACAAACTATCGACCATGATACTAAAAACACCTAATGCAAAATAAAACAACCAAAAAAACAGCTACAAATATTTTTTTTCTTGTGGCAATAATTGAACAACTATAGAAATCAAAGCTACAACAATTGCAAGAAGCTACTATCACATTCGAAACGCATTAAGGCAACAATGAAACCAACCTATTGTTGTGTATACAGGGGCATTTCGGTAATTTCACAATTGATAAAGGAAAAGAAAAAAAGAGTGGGACCCACCTATCGGTGGGCCGGGCTGAAGAGATAAGGAGGAAACCTCGTCTCATCCCCATTCACTCCCGAGCGGCACGGCCCTTGCGGCAGGTGCCTCCATGGGCGACACACCCGGCGGCGACGACGGCGCGCTCCACCCATGTGACGCGCTCGACCCGTGCAGCGGCCCCTCTAGATCTGGGTGCGAGCGTTGCTCCCGATCCAGTTTCCACGGGCACGGCATTGGCTCGAGTGGGTTCGACGGAGAGGAAGGGGGCGGTGGCAACCCGGGAGCCTCGGCACCGTCCGTTGGAGGCCACCACTCTAGTGGTTTTTCCCTCCCCTCTCTCAGCTATAAATGGGGATTGCCTCCTCCCGTGATGGCATCGGTGTACAAAGTGAGCTCTTTCCTCTCAACTCTCTCTTTTACTTCTCGGTTTGCCTCTGTGGTCGTAGTATATGGTGCCTCCTCTTCGGCCCTCAATAGCTGGACTCGACCGTGGATCCTGTCCTCGGTGCTTGTTGGTGAGGCACTTGGCCGGTGCTTCCCGTGTGCTTGTGTGGCATCCCCTCACCTCGACTTTGTCGGCTTGCGAGCATTCAACGGCGAAGGTGGGCTTTGTATCTCCGATTACCTTGCTCCTCTCTCTCACCGCATAGAGAGGTGCTAGGTTTTCTGGACAGCGCTCTGTGGCATATCTGGCTCTGACATCTTCTCGGTGATTTTGAGTATCATCAGTTTTGTGAGTATAAGATTTAATTCTTTGCAATTTGCATATTCCTCTTATATCAATGATTGCAAAGAATCAGTGGGCTAAAGTTGCTCGATGATGAATATGGTTGTATACTGAAATTGGATGAATTCACCTTGAGCTCTAAAGTATTGCTTTTACTATCATTTTGATCTTCAGCCTTGCAGTTAGATACTTTCGGATGTGCTTAGACATTTAGAACTTTTATGTTCTGTGATAACTGCATATTCAGAATATATGCTCCTGTTGTTGGCTAATTAGGCTTATTGCGTAACTGATTAATCTCTGATCCTTTATTCTGTGAGTTAATTAAGTTTGTTGGCTAAATGGAATGTTGTCTAGTGGTCACTTTGCTTTGATTCACTGTTGGCCAAAAGTACAAATTGTTGCCTTGAGTCTGAATCAATCTTGACAGATCAGTAAAGTATTACTTAGAGCTCAAAGTTTGAATCTATTCTACTATATTCAATTGATGAAGAGTATATGACCATAAGCAGCAGACGATCAAGAGTTAATTTTGTGTAACCTTACTTCTGAGAGCACCAAATATTAATCAATTTAAACCTGTACTTTTGCTAGTCTTAAATTGATTTCATACTCTTTGCATTGGCATACATGTTTAAATTAGGAGTGTTCTTGCTCCTTTTATTGAATATATGCTTTATTACAAATGATATGATTGAATCAAGTGATTATATGCAATTTATATCATTTGTAAACCTCTTGGTATTTTCTTTTAGATTGTCTAATTATGCTGGAATTATATTTATATATATGTTTATACCGCATAATTGACAACACCTATTGCAACATATCTCTAGGGATGGTGGTAGTGGTGGCTTGGTCCCCAGATGTGAATGGTCACCGGAGGTGCTTAACCATAGCTTGTACGTTATCAAGGCCGAAGCTTAGTAGGAGCAGATTGAGGTAGGAGAAGGAGGTAGAGTTTGGGCTCTTCATATGTAGAGGCAGCTCAAATGAATCTCGCCTGAGGAGGAGACGTATTGATCAAATCTAGCCGAATGCAAAGGCGATGTAGCCGGAGCTCTTGACGAGAGAGAGAGAGCATACTGTGTGACAAATAGAGTCAACAGAGCTGCTAATTGGAGCTCATTGTAGTTGGCAGCATGAATGCCCAGGGATAGAGACAAGATCTAGAGAGGAAGTAAGTGCTCGATTTGGGGGAGGTCAGAATGGTGTGGAAACTGGAGTGGAGTGGATGAGGGATTAATTTGGAGGAGAGGAGAGTGTGAATACGCAAAGCATTTTTGTTATAACCCTTTGCGGCTACTGAAGTAGCTATTGGACTATCCATTGGTTGAGCAAAGTGCCCGATGCTTCTGATTTATATCCCATAGCATTATCCTTTATTTTTTGTAGGGAGGGACCATTATAGTGGCTTACCACTGGGCCTTGTGTGTCGCCAGAGTGTTACACTACAGCTTGGGCATGACACACCCAACCAATACCGGAATCAATATTTCTGTTGCATGCCTGGGCTAATTTTATTTTGGGTTGGGCTAAACACTTTTTTGTATTTGACCTGACGCTTCGAGACTCAAAAGTAGAAGAAAAGATAGGAAATTCCGCCATCTCCTAGAAAGAGATGTGGCAATCTTGAAGAGAAAATTATTGACCTTTCAAAGATATCTCGGCGGGATCAAATATGTGACAAGGTTGCCGCCCGCTGTGGTGGTCTTTGATCAGCATTAGGAAAAAGAGTATATAGCTCTTCGAGAACGTGCCATTTTAGGGATTCCTAATATTTCTTTAGTCAATACAAATTGAGACTTCATGAATATATCGATTTTAGCCAACGATAACATTGTGACTTTAATTCAACTGATTCTTTAAAAATTAGTATTTGCAATTTGGAAGGGTCGTTCTCTATACATAAAAAAGTCAGCTGCTACACCACCACTCTAAAAGCATCTAGGCCCCTAAAAATAGTTTTGGTAATTAATAACAATATGTGAATATAGAACTAATATGTTTGTTAAGTATCGTATAGGTTAAGTCTTAAAATTGAGCATGTCAAAGGCAAGGTGTATGCTAAAGGACGAAATGCGGATCAAGATAATCCAAAACAAAGATACAAGTAGTATAGCATCCCTTTTTAAAATTTACCGATCTCAGGAGAAAGGTTGGAAAACTATATTGTACCATTTGGATCATTCTAGGATCATGCATGCACTTAAAATTAAGTTTGAAAACCAACTATACTCTATCAGAAAAATCAGAAGTATTGGAGTGTATTTTGCGGAACTACCAGAGTCCAAAATTACCAACGTGTTAACTGCGGTACTACCGGAACTCGGTAGCACCAACATCCTGAGCGATATGTTTTTTCCAGAGAGCACTCTCTTTGAGACTTAGGATTGCCGATATCGGTAGTACCGAAAATTGAACAGCGAAACTACCGTAAGCGGTAGTACCGCACCCTAAATCAGAACTACCGGACTTCGGAAGCTCCAAACAAATCCAACGGTATGTTTTTTCCAGAGAGGACCGATTTTTGTCCCCAAGGCAAATGGTAGTACCGCGTCAGAAATCAGAACTACCGCATTTTCAATGGCAGTAGTACTGCGCTGACTTTCAAACGGCTAGTTCTGACGTTCTGACATAGCCTTTATTGTGTGTTACAGTACATTGCGGTAGTACCACAGTTTACACAGCGGAACTACCGATGTCCCTGATTTTCTAGAATTGTTTTATGCAATAACTAGTTTTGGTTGGTGAGGGTATAAATACCCATGTCTGCTCAAGGACAGTGTGTTGAGCTTGTATTGAACATCCTTGAGTCTTGAGCATTCATTCACACCTTATTTCTCATTGTGCATTCATTTTGAGGTGGTTGAGCCATATCAAGTGCATTTTTATTTTAGATTGATTCTTGGCACTTGATTACCGTCAAGTGAAGCTACGATTCTTTACTCTTGGTGCTTACCGGCACCTAGATGGCTAGGCAGAGATTATGAGGTGATCTCTTCAAGAAGCTTGTGAAGAGAGCTGACGCTGATTTGTGAGTGGTTTGGTGTCCACCATCTCCGGAGCGGAGAAAGGATAACCACTAGTGGATTTGAGGTAGAAAGCTTAATTCGTGGAGTCAGTCCAATTTGTTTGGGCTTACCTCAACGTGGAGTAGGGGAAACCGACAAGTTTCTGATCACCATGATAAAACATCATGTGTTACTTTGATATTATTTTTGCCTCTCTTTGACTCTTATATATTCAATTTATTTTGCAAATTAATTGTATTAGAGCCATTTATAGTTATTATTCTTAAGGTGCCTTAGGGTTACTAGAATTGTGTAGGTTTGAATTGTGTATCAAAATTGTTAAATTATCATTGTTTTGTAAAAATTTTATTACTTCCTATTCACCCCTCTCTAGTCGGTCATCCTTGATCTTACACACTCTCTATAAACTTTTTTGGTAAAGCTCTAGATTTTCAATTTTTAGCTTCTGCTCTGGATTATCTAAGAATCCACTTCTCTGAGACTGTAGAGCTGCCTCTGGAAAGCGTTTAGTTGGTAGGTTGGCTCCGAAAACATAAGAAGGGGGACTAGAGGCAAGTGGACTATGATACCCCTGATTGTAATACTTCATTTGTATTTGTGTCTCATTCCTTTGTTTTTTTATACAAATGATGAAATGTTGTGTTCAAATATTGTAAGACCATGTGTACATAAATTAGTATTGTTCTTTTTTTTTTTGCAAATTGTTTAATTAATCAACAATGTTGTTATATCATCACCGTTGAAACTTATGCATCTACAAGATGCCAACATGCACCAAACCTTGAGAAATATGTACATGATTAACAACTTGGTCAATATCCCAAAGAGGAGTATATTGTTAACTCCCCTTTCTTTCAGGCTGATGCATGTTTCCCACACAGGGCACCATCGATGTTTCCCTAGAAAACAACCTCAAATAATATATATGTATGCCCACATCATAATTGACAGAGCCCAAAATTGGAATAGGTTCGGCAAACAACTGCATGGTAATAGCACTTGACTTTATAAATACACAACGATCTACTATTTCAAGTAACTACAATCATATCATCTCTCCATAAAAAGGTAATACAATCATCTATACCATTTTTTGTTACAACAAGCAAGCTTTTCTGCACATCTTTCATAATGTACAA
Organism: Melocanna baccifera; assembly: GCA_036346265.1. Classification (NCBI taxonomy): domain Eukaryota; kingdom Viridiplantae; phylum Streptophyta; class Magnoliopsida; order Poales; family Poaceae; genus Melocanna; species Melocanna baccifera. The sequence continues at coordinate 15,897,520 of CM070681.1, forward strand.
CAAGCAAGCTTTTCTGCACCTCTTGCAAGCTACCAACTTCACAAGTGCTTGTCTCTTCTCTCTTGCTTCAACATAAGAAAAGTTCACCTAGAAACAAGAAATAAAAAAAATTAAGAATTGCATATGCAAAAGACAACAGTAAAAAGAACTCACAAAAAGATATGGTTGACATTCACAAAAAGAACTCACATAAAGATATCAATGAAATATATCAATGACAGTAACTGCTAATCACTTAATCATCAGACAATGATAGCAATGGAAAATGACAGCAATGGAAAATTCTAATCTTCTAGTTTGTGTTCAATTACTTAATCATTAGACAAGCTTATACTTTTGTAGGAACAATCACCCTAGTAAGTCAATTTCAACTTTTTAAGTAATTTGTTCTTATCCAGTGAACTCCAAAGAAATCTACAAAGAATTAGAAAACTTACTTCTAGGACGCATAAATCAACTCCTCCCGCTATCTTCTCCTCTCCTCTCTTCTTCTGCCCCTTCTTCTCTTCTCCTCTATTCTCCCTCTTTCTTTTTTCCAAATTAGAATGACTTTCAGTCGGTTTTCTAGGCCTTATGTAGGCTTGGCTTCTGTCGCTATTTAAAACAGCTACAGGAGCTTCTATCATCATTTTAAATGATGATGCGCTTTCTGTCACCAATTGAAATGGCAACAGATGCTACATGAAATATCCTTACTAAAAAATCACAGACACACGAATGTGAAATTCACTATATGATGAGAGATTACAATGAAGCTCTTACTCTTCCTATATACTACAGGGATACATATATAAACCAGGGAGAAAGAGTCCCTAACGGAGAAGTAAACGAAATCAAAGTCAGATATGCATACCGTTGCCATATTTGACATGGCTCGATGCATACACCACTTGGTGCCACGTCTGGCGTAGTGTCCGATATGGACACGATGACGAATTCGAATCACATGTTAACACATATGTATGTAATCTATGTGTTTCACGTATACTTATCCATTATCTCATCATCCTACAAACTTTTAAACTTTTCCTTTTTAAAAGAAAAATCAGATCAGATTTGTATGTTGGAGGCAATAAAAACACCCACTATTTAGTTATCTAGCGCACACATCAAAAATAGAAAAGAGTTCACAAACTCAAGGGAGAAATGGGTAAATAAGAACTTACCACTTTGCCGCTAACTTTCTTCTGCGGCGACGGTGGATCAATGACGAGTACTGAGTTAGGATTTTTTTTATGAGTTGGGAAATCTTTCAATTACTATTTTTTTCCCTAGTTGACAAAAGTTCCATTCATGATCATGGCCACATGCCCCTTATAACAACGCTCTTAAGTTACTAAGGGGGCTTTCATATTAACTTTTGCTGATAGTTTTTGGCCGTGGCTTATGATTTTTTACTAAAAATTAATATTAATAGATGAAAGAAGTAACTTTTAGAAGGAGAGGACGAGAGGTGGAAAAAGTGAAAAGAGATGCGTGCGCGTGATAAAAGCGAGAGGAGTAAAGTGCGTCATGCACTCGTGACCCCTTGTCTTATCCCTGGAGCAAAACGGTAGCAAGAGGAGTGGAGAAGTCGCTTCAAGAAATTAGATGTTCTTATTGGCTTTTGATTTTTTTCAAGTATCAAACAAAAACAGAAACTAATGTGAAAAGAGACCAAGCATACTTTTAATAATACTTTGAACATGTTAGCCCCACCTTCCTTCTTGTCCGGTGATGCGCGCTTCTATTATCTACCTCGTCTTTGCCACCCCCTGTGGCCATAATCTCTGAGACCATAGCTGCCTTTGGATAGATTTAGGCTTTGGTTTTGGTTTTCATTGCTACAGTAACTATATTTTAAATGGTGTGTTATTTTTATGCGTGGTCTACAGGTAGATTGTAATAAACATTGTACCGAGTTCAGCTATACTGGTCAAAATCGTATGCAACTATATTCTTCAACGTACTATCTCTTACAAATAAGTAAAATTCAAAAATCATAAACAAAAAACTAAAGACAGAGCCAAAAAACTCACCCCCATGAGTTCAACCTCCACAGCCATTACCCACACCTCGTCGTCGGCAAGTTAGCCTCGAGTACTATGTGTCGCCACCCACTTTCTTCATCAACTTTGACAAATTATCGTTTTCTTTTCAATATGATAGCAAAACACTACTACAATATTAATACAATGGCTAATCTCGGGTGGTCGTATGATTCGGTGCAATCGTGCACCTCCTTGGTTCCTTGTCCACTCAACTCCAACAAAGATCGTTGTCAGTACAAGATTCAGAGGTTTGGGGTTGCCTTTCCCGGACTCGATGATCCGGACCAGGCACACCGCACCGTAGACGGTGCCGTGGCCATAAGCAACCACGCGTCTTTTTAAGCAGTAACTGATAGTTTATAACTATATTTGATAGCTTTTAGTTCTAGTATAAATATTTTGTACAAATAAACTGAATGTTGGTGAACTGATTCAAAAAGACTATCATAATAAATTGCTTTAAAAATACTATTTCGATAAATTGCATTAAGAGGCCGCTCGGTTAAGCTAAAATTTAGTGGCTTATGACTGAAATTACATTGTAGCTAACTGAAATTACACTATAGATGACGGTGGCTTATTTGATATAATTAATTTAAAAAATCTAAAAATAAAAAAATATGTTAACCTATCACGTATAATGCAAACGAATACTGGAAAAAGAACCGGTAAAAAAACTTAAAAAAATACCGAAAAGTTAAGAAAAAAATAAAAATTAGAAATAATAAAAAATAAATTAGAAATTACAAGGTTAAATTCAAATGAGTGAGACGTAAAATGGTGAGAAAGAAACCGTTTGTTTGTCAGAGAGAAACCACAGGCCCATAAGCGATGACCTGAAAAGAACGGCGCCTAAGCCTCAGCCATCGGTCGCATTATCTTTCGTCCTCGCCTTTCACTCCATCCCTCTTCCGTTCGCGAGCCTTATACGGTTATACCACCACCCTCCTCGCCGCCGCGACCCGCAAACCCTAACCCAGCTCCTCGCGGGGGCAGCGCAACCATGGAAAGCGGCGGCCGCAAGAGGGGAAAGCCCGACGGCGCCAACGGCGCCTCCGCCGGCGGGAAGCGCGCGCGAGGTGAGTCAAGCGGAGCCTGCTGTTGCTCTGGTCTTACTGGATCTTCTTCCTCCCTGGGGGATTTTTACTTGGGTCCATGCTTGTTTCCTGGATGAAATCTTGGGGTTTAGCGTCTTGGAGGTATTGGGTGCTGTACTGTTCGGTTAGGGTTTAGGGATTTCAGAGGAAGCTACGTGGCGGAGTGATCTGATGGGATCTGTGGTTCTTGATGGGTAAAGACTAGGGGTTTTGGGGGGGATTAGATGGTCCCAATTGCCTAAGTTTTGTCAATTCACTGTGATTTTTGTCGGAGAATTGGCAATCTTACTATTGTTGCGTATGATTGCATTTTTTTGGAGTAGAGCTTATCGACTTATTTAGTTTTGTGATGGCACTACTTTTTTTCCCTGTTTGGATTGTGTGGTTTAATGAATTTAATTAATGATGCTTTGCGACGTCCTTTACCCACTGCCAAAAACTTGGAACGAAGTTTTGGGTAGTGGATACAAGCTGAATTGGGTGTAGTTTACGTTTTAATTAATGCACTATGTTGTAGTAGTCAACGGCGTATTAATGTTCTTTGGTCTATCAAGATTAGTAAGTCAACACAGTATTAACTTGGCACGCATAATTAATTTGATGTAACAGAATTGGAGTCATTTCAAACTGGTGTAGGAAGCAAATCGAAGCCATGCACCAAATTTTTCAGGTTATAATCCAACTTAAAATGAACTCCACCTGGTAACATTTATTCTGCATAGCTGTTATTTCATTAAAACTTTACTCATTTTTTTTGAAAAATGTCCTGTTGCTAACAAATCAGTCAAGCAAGATTGTGCTACAGGTTCTCCCTAATCCAAGCTTAAGAACACTCACTGGAGTAAAATTGGAATGCACATGGTTGTGCGAAAATCACTTTGAATCTGTGAAAGATGCAACAACAGTATAAGGATATGTAACTCCTTTTCAGATGAACAATCAGTCAGTAATATCATGATGCAGCCTCATCTGCTCAAATTGAGAAAAGAAGATTGAATACATGACTTGGGAACTGCAATTGAACTCGGAACTGCAATTGAACTCCCATCTTGAAATTCTGCTACCTATATCCTTCGTAACATGTAATATTTATCCTAACATTTGGTACATGCAGGGACAATTTTACTGCTATATGGTTTGAAATTACACTGCCATCAATAGTTGCTCTTTGAAATCTTCACTGTCAAGCATGGGCTTATGATCTTAAACCATGAGGCAGTAGCAAAATTTGTGCTTATGATCTAGAACATTTATTAGCAACAAGACATTCTTAAGCTTAACATTTGAAATGTAGCTTATTCATACATTATTTCGGAACCACATTTTAGAAATTTTCTTCAGTCCATTTGATTGTAGTTCATATTGCATCTTAAAGTTCATCCTAGAATAACAATTTTTTTCTTCAGCTGCTATCATCACTTGTAATCATCGATCATGAGGCTTTGGCTGTTTCAGTTCTCATTTCGGAATCTTGCAAGTCAACATCAGTTGCATTTACAATTAATAGCTTTGCTACCCAGTTGTGCAATTATGATATCTTTTTTTGCTACTTCAGTTACTTACCCACATGATATTCTCATCGTGCAGTACCTCTGGTTGTCCCTTTGGTGAGGGTTGCCATTTCCTCCATTACTTCCCTGGCGGCTACCAGGCTGCTGCAAAGATGACCAACCTTGGTGGCCCAGCTTTTGCACCTCAAGGAAGAATGCCAATGGGACCTGCTGTTCCTGATGGGCCACCTACACCCACTGTTAAGACTCGCCTGTGCAACAAGTATAACACTGCAGAGGGATGCAAATGGGGGGACAGGTGCCACTTTGCACACGGTGAGAGGGAGATCGGCAAGCCTATGTTGATGGACAGCTCAATGCCACCCCCCATGGGACCAAGGCCCGCTGGTCACTTTGCACCACAGCCAATGCCCAACCCTGGGATGGCCACTCCAGCAAGCTTTGGATCTTCTGCCACAGCCAAGATCAGTGTTGATGCATCTCTTGCAGGTGCCATCATCGGGAGGGGTGGAGTTAACACAAAGCAGATATCCCGAGTCACTGGGGCCAAGCTGGCCATCCGGGATCATGAATCAGACACCAGCTTGAAAAACATTGAGCTTGAGGGCACATTTGATCAGATCAAGAATGCTAGCACTATGGTCAGGGAGCTGATTGTCAGCATCGGTGGCAATGCCCCTCCACCGGCCAAGAACCCAGCTGCAGGATCTCACCGTGGTGGAGGGCCAGGAAGCAACTTCAAGACCAAGCTGTGTGAGAACTTCACCAAAGGATCATGCACTTTCGGTGACAGATGCCACTTTGCCCATGGTGAAAATGAGCTGCGCAAGTCGACTGCTGCTTGAGAACCATGTGGTCTGTAGCGTTTAGTCAATGTAACTCTAAACTTGAGGGTGGATGATGAATTTTCTGAATGTGTTGAGACTTATGCCATGGATTTTACCACTGGATTTCATATTGCGTCTTATTTTGTGCGCGGTTTTGGCTTGGTGGTTCTGTTATCATTTTCACCTGTGGTGTCATTATAGCTGATATTGTTTTGCCCAAAGTTCCTACGTGGATTCTGAGTTTCCCGATCTCACGTCGTTTGTTTGAAATACCTAAACAGCAGTACTCTGCATTTCCTGTCGGTAAACTGATATTTTTCTTGTCTATTCCTGTTGCAATTGAATCATTTTCAGTTGAAGGGAGGCATCTCATGAAGGTAGCTTTTTTTTTTTCAAATACTCGTATGTTATAAGAAAATTATTATAGTAGGTACTCGGTAGATAAGACTAGTAAGATGGTTAAAATGGACTATAGTTGCCGTAGCGCTCACAGAATTATGGTTCATGAATAGCTTTGCATATCGGGCCAGTTGTTCGAGCCGTGACAAGACGTCAGAACATTCTCCAATTTGAAACTAGACATCAGAAAGATTCTCCAATTTGGAGCAAGCATTTTTTTCTCAACAAGCAAATTCTTGTGAGCGTCAACATACAAGTCTAATCAAAGAACATTATGAGCCGCCTGATCTAAAGAGATCCAAACAATAGAATGGTATTTAGTTACATCTCTACTGCTCTAAGAACTAGCACTAGCTGATGCTATAGCACACCTACTGTTCTACAAAGGAGTTTTTTTAATAGTTCTACAAAGGATAAGTTAATCGGGAGATATTTCTACATACATACACGAGGTAGGCGGCTAGGCGCCTACACATGCCATGCCAAGCAAGGCAGGATCATTCCTGATATCTGAATAGACGCCTACGCTTGGAGGTTTGCTTCTCCTCGGGTGTGTCCACAACCATTTGATCCTGCAGAACCAAACCTCGGTTCCGAGTGAGTTTCCTGATCGGTGTTCGCTGTGCGCATGGCTCCGGCTCTTCATTCTCTTCAGTGAAGGGCATGCTCTGAGAGGTCCTGTGTAGCATCAGTTCTTCCCCATCCGCGACGACCTCTTTCATAAGCTAGAAACGGGTAAAAAGAGAAGAGATAAGGTCAGATTATTTGAAAGAGTTCTAACTCCCACACCATTAATAGCTAAGAGTGTTTTGATCCTGTACATTTTTATCTCGGGGAAGTGAAAATAGAAAATGAGCCATTTTTTAAGCCAATAAAGGAGCCATTTTAGAGAAGCATACATGACCAAAACAAAATCAACACAATTTCTTCCCAACTTAGGGCTAAGATAATTTCTCTTGCAAAGGCAGGGTGGCATGCGAGTGGATTGAAGATGATAAACTAAATAAATGAAAATGAAGAATTCCTAGTTTAAGTTGTGAAGTTACTCTTGTAAAAGAAGCATCCCCAAAATTGTGGTAGTGCCGTAGTGGTACTCGAACCAAATGGTAAGCTGTTTCTATTTATCAAGTTCTGTTGTTAACAGAATTTTGTACATTTCTCTTGCATGAACTTGCTCCCAACATTGAGGTTGATTATCCAGGTCACATATAGAAAGGCTTATCAATAAAACCAAAAACAATCTACGAGCAGAAACTGTACCTTCCAGTCTCTAAAATCAAATCTGAAAACAAAATGGCTGTAGGAGACCTCTCCTGAGGCTATGGAACTAGCAGCAGGTGCATTTCTTGGATCTGTGCAAGGACAGTACATTATATTAGATACATAAGCAAGCATCTCCATAGTATCATTAAAGCACAAACGAAACCAGATAACCAAGTGCTTACAGACTATATGATGCCCATTGTCATCTACGTTTATTGCCACCCTGCCATCTTTCACTAGGAAAGAGAGCGCAAAAATATTCTCAACCGTTTGGGCAAATGAAAGTCTGTTCAAAACAAGGTTTTCCAGCCTTGCACTCTTCTTCCTCCTCAGGATATCAAATATAACAGACACATTCCGGTCAGTGTCTGTCTTTGCTCCCTCTGAAGAATCAGCAAGCTGCATATTAAAGAGCATCACATGAACCCATAATTGGAAGTAGGGCTGTAAACGAGCCAAGCTCAAGCGAGCCAAGCTCAAGCGAGCCTAGCCTTCCAAGCTCGAGCTAGGTAGAAGCTCGAGCCGAGCTCAAGCGAGCCTGAGTTAGGGTCCGAACCTAGAGCTTAGCTCGAATAAACTCGATAATAGTTAAAATAATTTAATATGTACTAATTTTCAATAATAAGAAAAACTCGAGCTCGGCTCAAGAAACTCGATAATAGTAAAAAATAATTCAACATACACTAATTTTCAACAATAGAAAAGCACGAGCTCGGCTCGAGTAAGCTCAATAAGAGTTAGTATGTATCTAGGGCTGTAAGAAAAGCTCGAGCTCGGCTCGTTTGAAGCTCTAGTTGGAAGAAGGTGATGGAACAGTCTGCAAGTCTAGTGACTATATACATATGACAAACAAGCTATGGGAAAGAAGAGAAGTCTATCTGCCTGCCCAGAAACTTAATAGCGGACAAAGGAAGATTGTGAGAATGGTATTGTCCCATATGTTTCTTTAAAGAAAAAATGTTCGATGATTTTAAACATGTAATTAACTAAGAGTTACACAATGGAATCCAATAAGATAGGTCATGTTAAGTTGCCAATCAACGACATGAACAATGGAAAAGCACCACATTTACTACCTACCTCACAGTATGTTGGATTGAAACGAATGGCAAATGGAGGGCGAAAACAAACCATGAAAGAAATGTACAAATGTATGTCATTGCTTCATTAACCTATACTATTATCATTTATAATATACAAAAGCATGTGGCTACCTCTTCAGGACAAGTATTTTCGGTTGGCCTGGCAGTACGTTTTCTATTGACAACCAGAACCTTGCGCTGCTTCACTTCTGTATTCATGGGTCCAAGCCTGTAAAGATTAAGAGCATGCATGGTTTAAGTCATTTACCAAGAAGACACTAAGCAGGAAATGTTGAAAACTTACAAAGACGAAGGAGATTCATTACATGGTGCAGCATCCGGGCACAGCCCTGAAAACATGGGAGGCAGAAAGCCCAACATCACCCCAGTGCAATGAGACAGCCTCAGCATCAAGGCTCCCTTGCTGCCCAAATTTCTTCAGCAATGCTGTTACGAAATCAGAAGGTGTGATTCCTTCACTTGACTGGGACCTCACAGATGTTACCAAAGTGTTTGCAATGTCCAGCAGAGCCTCTGCATCAGCTATTTGCTCCCTAGGTCTCTGAACTGCAGTGCAGAAGGACACCCCCGTTATGTGTTTTTCATATAATACTAATACTCAAAAAAATTCAAACCAGAAAAACATAGCAGAAGATAAGGCAATTGTCTTCACAGCAAGCAATCATCTTGACATGCAACACTGAGCTCTAACATGCTTAAGATACACCCATTTTTCTTCCCAGAAAATGCAATCATGCAAAAAAAAAAAATACCAAATGTTGTGCCTGTTAGATATATCTCATATAGCTGTGTATTTATCTCATTGTATAAGAGGTTTCCTGCATATATGACATATATGTACGTGTATATATATTGGCCCATTGGTCTCATGATGAATACAAGCGATATTCATAACAGTGCCTCATCAGCATGGAAGAACAACCAACACAGTCAAACTCCCCATTCCATACATGATGCATATTCAACTTCACTTTACTGTATGATACAGAAAATATTTCAGAAATCTCTCTAACAATAGTTGCTGTGAAAAATGAACTTATGCTAATGCTATACATCCTAGGGGAGGCATCAAAAGTCTATAAACAAGCATTTATAGACTCCGTTCAATAGTTGAGTGCCAATGCTGTATCCTGGTGTTGGGTTAACAATTGCAGTAAAACATAAACAGCTAGATGAATTATGAATAGGAATGTACTAAATCTCATATCTTAGCCCCTAGGCATATTTCTTAGACCAATTGTCACTTTTATACACACAGATTTAAGTATGTATGTGTTCTATCCACTTGAATCCACTGGAAGCTAAAACCTCTTAGGCCCTCACACTCAGTCTCACTTCTTCGAGATTAAACCTTCTCAATTGCTGGAGCTGGTTTGTGTTATGAATAACACTTGTATTCATCATGAGACCAATGGACCAGTAGATATATACGTACAGGTATAACATATATGCAGATCATGGTTATTAAGTCATCGACTAATCGACAAATCAGTGGCGAAGAAACGACTTGCGCCGGCAAGTCGGGCATCTGGTCGACTAGTCGTCGACTTGCCCGTCGACTAGTCGACCAGGCGACGCCAAGTCGGGCGCCTTGGGGAGGCAGTGAAGCAGTGATATAAGTGAAGTGAAGATATCTACCGAGTGCGGGCAGTGAAGCTGAGCAAGAGCGGGTAGTGAGCCAGTGAAGCAAGCGAAGAGACTGAGTGCGGAGCTTCGACCGCAGATCTGGCCTACAGTCGCCGCCGACCGCCACCAGATCCAGATCCGGCCTGCAGTCGCCGCCGGTCGCTGCCAGATCCAGATCCAGGTAAGCCCCGGCTTCCCTCTCCCCGGCAACCTCCGCCCCGGCCTCCCTCTGCCTCCCTCCGCCCCAGCCCCCTCTGCCTCCCACCGCCGGGCAGCTTCTCGTGCAAGTGAGCAAGGGGGAGGGTCGAGGGCTAGCTGTGAGAGGGGGGATCGGTTGAGAGAAAGGGGGGAGCTACCGGCTGAGAGAGGGGAGCCAGCGGTGAGGGAGTAAGGGAAGAAAGAGGAGCGACCGGGCGTGAGAAGCAAGGAAAGAAGGAAAAAGAAGGAGCCGAGGGGCATGAGGAAATAAAGAGGGAGGGAAGAAGAAAAGAAAAGGAGAAAGAAAGAGAGAGAGAGAGAAGAGGAGACCGGGCCGGGTGAAGAAAAAGGAGGGAAGAAGAAAAGAAAAGGACAAAGGAAAGAGAAAGAAAGGAAAGAAGAAAAGAAAAGGAAGAGAGGAAAAAAAAGAGAAGGGAGATTGACTGATCTGGCGCCAGATTTGCCAGATCCGATCTAGGGACGACAGATCGTGGCTTGATCCAGTCGTCGGGTTTGGATAACGGTCTCCCTCCACCTCCCTCCAATCACTGCAAATTTGCAATACAGGGTATATAATATATACATATGTATATGCCTATATGGTATACTAAGGCCCTATTCTTTTGCGGCTTCTAAAAGCCACTTTTGACTTTTGCTACAGTAACTAACTTTTAAGTGGAGTATTTTTTTAAGATGAGGTCTACAAGTTAATTGTAGTACACGTTAAAAAACTAATATCTGTATCATCAAAAATCGCAAGCGAGTATCTCTCTTTCCGCAATCTCTGTTGCAAACAGCCAAAAAGCCATCAGCCGCAGCAAAAAAGAACAGGCCCTAATATAGTATATACATATCACTGTCATATAAACAGTACCTGTCGACTAGTCGACAAGTCAGTCATTAGGAGGGTAGTGTCGACTAGTTAACTTAATAACTATGATGCAGATAACCCCTTATACAACGAAAAAAATACACATCTAACACCCCTTCTCAAACTTATGGTGGACCAACAACATGAAGTTTGAAGAGATAGAAGCTATACTGGGTCCTGGTTTGTACCTTTGTGAAGAAATCTGCCAACAATGGAGCTCCGATGGCGTCAACCTCTGGTGGCCGGCGGCAGCAAGCCCTCGATCGAGCTCTCCGTCAGGTCGACCTCCAGATCTGTCGGTGGCGACGGAGAAGCTCGACCTCTCCGACAGCAGAAGATAGGAGACGGTCTCGGGCTGAGCAGTGGCGAGCGGAGGAACCCCAAGCGGTGGCAACGGCAGAAGAAGATCCGGATCCGAACAATCTGGACAAGCACGGGTGGAGCAGCAGCGACGTCAGGCAGAGAGTGCACAGATCAGATCGGCACAAGAAATTGAGCGCACAATGGAGAGCTCATGACGGCAGGGCAGATCGGTGTCGGGCAGGAGAGCTTGCAGTTGCCAAGTTGAGTCGTCTGGTGGTGACGAAGACGACGACGAGCCGTGGAAAAAGCAAGTGGCGGCAAACAGCTAACAACGATGGCGAGTGCAATGGAAGCAAAACCCAAGGTTTGGCTCTGTACCATGCTATGAATAGCGCTTGTATTCATCATGAAGCCAACAGGCCAGTATATATATATACACGTACAGGTATAGTATATATGCAGAAAACCCCTTATACAACGGGGAAATATACAGGTATAATACACATCGAATGGTTTGGACAGAGTGACAGATTCAGTTGGAAGTGTTGACGGCTTTCTTGATGTCTGGTTTTGATATGCCAATTGGCTTCTCTCTTTTTTATCGGCAACACTATTCATTAAGTTGTCAAGATCCAGCATGCCAATTATGAACCTGGACTTAACATAACCTGACTGGGCTGGACCGTAAAATACGGTATGACACTGTGCAACATGTAATGATCTGAATTTCATTTACCCAATAAGTATTCCCTTCATCAAGATAACGAACTGACAGCTGAGTTCAGAACTTCTAAATATTTCAAATTCAGACTATGCTCATGAAATTGCTCATAATAGAAATAACACTTCATGGATTGGGAACATGGTTTACAAAGCATTAGATTAGAGTGAAACCATCTGTACGGCATGTATGCCGAGTAGGATTTGACCCCAAGTAAGCTATTTAATCGATGCTGCCAGATTCAGCTGAGCTTTATTATACACAGAACGCAAGCACACTGCTTGCGTTCTAACTATAGCTGAACTTAACAACTGATCGTAACATTCAGAGAAAGTAGTACACTTTTATCGGGAGCCATTTCATACCCTATTGTGTTATATCGTATTGACATCCTTGTTTCTGAACATACTAGTAGGCTAAGTAGACAGTTCAACTGCTACAAGCCTACAACATCTTATAACCTGTAGCTGTAAACTCACATACAGCACAAGATGGAAAAACAGCAATCCCAAACAAAACCACCTCACGCCTCTTCAAAGTTGAAACTACAATCTAAAACAAATCAAGACATATATTTTTTTTTTGAAATATGCAGAAAGCGAGAGATGATTCTTACCGAGCTCGTGCAAGCTCTCCACCTTCGTGATGACGGCCGCGAACTTGTCGGAATCCGCCTTCGCCATTTCCTCCTTCTCATCTGCTCACACACAGCCCAACACACACCGACTCAAATCGCACCGCGCCCAATCCCGCAACCCGAAACTCAAACCCGAATCGGATGGTGCGGAGGCCTACCGCTGATGAGGTTCTTCACGGCGAGGTACCGCGACCGGAGCAGCCGCCGCTCCGCCAACCCCTGCTGCTGCCGCCCGTCGCCCTCCACCCCCGCCGCCGCAGCCATCGGGGATCTAGAGCTCGAAACCCTAGAAACGGTGGGAGGGGAGAGGCGGGGCTTTGAAAGCTCGCAGCGGAGGGAGCCTCGACGTGTCGTGATTTTTTCTCTCCGCTGCTAAAAGAGAGAAAAACTTGGTACGGGAGTGGGCGGGCCCACTCTGCAGTGACGGGAACGGTGGACGAGATTTTTTTTGCTTACAATCGGGGCCCCTTGTCAGTGACTGTGCGCTTGCTTCGGCGCTGGGTGAGCCGGAGGTGCGCGCGTGTGCAACAGTGCAAGTGGGGTGTGGGGTGCCGAAATTTTTCTATTTTAGCCCTTTTTTTGAAAAATATTCACATTTATAACCCTGACAGTTTTAATTCCGTTTTTGGACCCAAAGATCGGCGCCGTGGGACACGGCGCCGAGATAAAACGTCTCGACGCCGAGGTCGCGTACCCGCTCCAGCGTGCCGGCCTGCGTGGCGCCGTGGTGGCACCACCTCGGCGCCGTGGGTCGTGGCGCCGACCTCGGCGCCGTGGGTCGTGGCGCCGAGATCGGCGCCGTGGATCTTGGCGCCGAGATCCCTAGACCTAAACAGAGCAAAAATCCTCCCGACCCTGCACCCGCCGCCCGCCCGACCGACCCGCCCACACTTCCTCCCGCCTCCCGCCGCCTCCTCCTCCGACCTCCCCGCCGCCCCGCCACCTCCCGCCTCCCGCCGCCCCACCTCCCGAACTCCCCCTCCCTCCCCGCCGCCCCCCGCCGCCCCCCCCCGCCTCCCCCGCCTCCCCCCCCACTCGGCCTCCCCGCCACCTCCTCCTCCCACTCCGCCTCCCGCCGCCTCTCCGCCCACCCTCCCTCCCCACCCGCCCCCCCGCCGCCTCCGCCGCCCCACCCTCCTCCCCACCCCTCCCCTCCGCCCACCCTCCCTCCCCCACCCGCCTCCCCCCCCCCCCCCCCCCGCCCCCCCCCCCGCCTCCTCCCTCTCCCGCCTCTCCTCGCGCCCTCCTCCCTCCCCCGACCCCTCCTCCCACGTAGGTAATCATTGATTCTCGGTTTCTCAATTCTTTATAATCGTAGGTAATCATTGATTCCTCTAGTTTGTTGTTTTATTCTGCCGAGTGTATTGTTGCTAATAATTGTTTATTCAAGACATACAAAGGTTCAAGATATCAAGTCGCTATTGTTTTCATTCTTGGATTCTGGATGTTGGAACATGCCGTGGGGGGTAAATGGGGCTACTAGGGTTTGCTTAAGGAACTGCAAATCCTGACCTGTGGTTCCTTGCATGATGCTTTATGATTTAGTGTTATGTTGATGTGTACCATCGTCCCGCTCTTTTGAGATAATTCTTTGTATGGGGCTCGGCCTAGTTCACGATGAATTGGTGTAAATAAAATAAAAACAGCTTCATTATTGTAACCATCAGCTGCCTCCGTTGCAAGCATCGTTTACGTGTAGTTGTGTCAATGCATTTTCTGTTTTGCATGTTCTCCATGTGTGCACTTATGGTGAGGTAGTTCAAATGACATGTTAGAGCATAGGAATATAGAAATGTTAACGTGTCTGATGAAATATTTTAAAAAATAATATTAATGGCAACATGCATTATTATGACATTGGAAATAAAAGTATCATTTTGTAAGCATATAGTTAGGTTACGCTGTGCCTGTAAGCATGTAGTCTTCAAAGAAGACATGCCAGAGCAAGGAACGAGATGCTTGCTTTCATAATGCTACATTGCTACTTGATCAATACCCTTACTATTTCTGCCATTTAAAAAAAATGAATATAACATATGATGTTTTCATTGCTTCAAGAAAACAGTGTGTGTTTACTTCCCTGCCATGAGCCCATAACACATGATATCTGTGTTGGCTATCTTGCTATATCTCTCCATACTTCATATGTTCATTGCATTATAACTTAGTCAAGACTGAAGCAGAAATCTTTCAATCAAACAATGGTTATTGGTTATATATTTTAGTAAGTTTCTAGTTGTGTTGTTTCCAATAAGGATTATATTTACACTGAAAGTATTGTTTACAACTTGAGTTCAGTGTGCTGCGTCCTGTAAAGCATACTTCTTGTGATGGTTTTGGATAAATTAGGTAACTTGCTATTGCCAACCATAACTTCTCAATGGTGGACAACTGTTTCATAGTATGGTTTTGTTACTGATGGTATTTCAACATGTTTTATGTATGAAGTAAATGGACAACCTAGTGACCCTATATCATGGAGGCAGTGTGACAAGTGATGATTATGGAAATGTTCGATTTGTTGAAATGCAAAGGGTGCCTCTGATATTCAGTGATAGGCCGTCGTTTAGTGAGTTGGTTGCCAGGACCCGGGAGGAGCTACATTGTCATGCAAACGAGGAGAGTATCACAGTTGAGGGGTTACTTCACTTCGGTTCGAAAGACACAATTCTAAGGCGGTTGATCTTAATTGGTTGTGAGGATCAGTGGGACAAATATGTCAAATTGGTTATGAGGAATGAGTTCCAATGTTTGGACCTTGTTGTGCAGAAGGTGTCCATTGATCCCACCCCTCATGGTTATTCACCGGAAATAGGTGATCAGGCACCCTTTGACCCTCCGTTGCCGGACCTTGCGGTGGATGTGGAAGAAGTGCCTGAGATGCCTGATGCTCTATCCGCCTTAACGAGGTTCGATTTCTCAACCACTCGAGTTGAATGTGTCGTGGTGGCCCTCCGATCATCCCAGAAAGTGTCGAGCAACACCGTAGCCTTTTCCACCATTCCATTCTTTTATCTCGATCCCATCGTTTTCGTGCTTATGATGCAGGAGACATTATTTATAATATGGGTGTTCCTCCCGTTGCTCCATCTGGCAACGTTGAAGAAGTCTGTAGGGACTCCAACAGTGTGGATGTTCAAATTATGGATGATCTAGAGCCTTACGAGATCGCAAGGGCCGTTGATTCGATGATGACCGCCCTTTTGGAGAGCGACCAAAGTGATATTGAGCCGATTAGGCGTTATTGCCTGGCCGATCCATCGGTTCATGAATTCAGCGATCTTCGGCATTCTCATGAGGCTTATGCATGGAAGGGATGACGAGTTGCTAGATGCTCCCGAGGCCGGGTCAAGCATGACAATTGAGAAGGGTATGGTGTTTGAGGACATGTCTGCATTGAAAAGGTGGCTGCAGGAGTATGCAGTGATTCGTAAAAGGCCATTCAAGGTGAGGCATTCTTATGTGCAGCGGAGATACACAGTTGTGTGCGAGAAGGAAACTTGTGGATGGAGGGTTTGTGCTAGCAAACAGAAGGACACAGGAAAGTTCAAGATCACAAGAATCGTTGGCCCACATACTTGTGCCGAAGCAGAGCTCAAACAGAAGCATCGGCAGTTGACCTCTACAATTATTGCCAAGTCATTGTGTCACATAATAAAGGGAGAACCCAATATGAAGGTGAAGACACTTGCTGGGATTGTTAAGGAGAAATTTGGATACGAGATAAGATATGGGAAAGCATGGAGGACAAAGAAACGCATCTGGAAGATGATATATGGGGACTGGGAAGATGGGTACTTGTAGTTGCCAGCACTCTTCAATGCAATCAAAGCGGTTAATCCCGGCATGCATTATGAGTACGTCCCGAAACCGAACGAATGTACTCAAGATGGGATGCAGATATTCTTCCGTGCTTTCTCGTGCTTTGCTCACCCATCGAGGCCTTTCGGCATTGTCGTCCGTCTTCTCCATTGACGGTACGCTTTCTTCTTGGCAAGTACCGGGGCACACCGATAGCCATTTCTCGTGACGCATAACGCGTTGGTTCCTTTGGCGCTTGCTTTGGTTGAGAGGAGAACAAAGACACCGGGATGGTTCATGCGGCTCGCTCGGAGGCACGTGGTCGGCCCCGTAGGGAGGTTGGTGTCATATCCGATAGACACCGTGGCATACTTGTCGCCAGACAGAGCAGATACCGGGTATCCACTTTGCATCATCGTTGGTGTACTCGGCATCTTGTCGAGAATCTACTCCGTAAGGATGGTACGAAGGATAACTTTCATCTATTCGAGGAGGTCGCTCAATGCTTGAGGTCAAGTTCTTTCAGAGAAGTTGGAACAGCTTAATACTGCAACAAACTCAGAAGGTAAACAGTGGTTGACGGGATTGATGAGAGATGTCGACAAATGGACAAGGGCTCATGACGATGGTGGCTGGAGGTACGAGTTTCAAACAAGCAACATGGCCGAATCCTTCAATAATTTGCTTAGGGGTATACGTGGTACGCCTGTCAATGCTATCGTATCCTTCACCTTTTACAAGCTTGTTGCCTGGTTCAACGAAAGATACTCACATGCAATGGCGCTACAGAGTAAACAAGTGAGATGGGCGCCAAAACCGAAGCGGCACCTTGAAAAGGCAAAGGCGAGGGCTGAGGCACATGAGGTACATTGTTTTGACAACGCCACGGGCACTTACGAGGTTGTAGAAAGGGGTGGTACAACGACTGATGGAGAGCTCCGGCCGACGAGGAGGCATAAGGTTGTCCTTATTGCTTTCTCATGCACATGTGGTAAACCGAGGCAGTACCACTTTCCATGTTCTCATTATGTGGCAACTTTGCCTGGTTCAACGAAAGATACGCACATTGAGTCCTCCGGCGATGAAGACACCGCCTACGATTAGTCTACTCGACTTGGGACGCAGGTGGAGACGGCACCGATCCTGGACCGAGTGGTAATGTTCAATCTCATTGCTTATATTCCAATAGACATAAAAACCTCTACATATAGCCAAATATCCATTCTTGTGCTTGTTTGCAGGGCAACACACTGAAGCAGTCCGTACAGGACATAGAGAGTTTCTCCAGGACAGTCGGCGACGTCAGGACGCGTAGCTTCCTAGAGGTAAGCTTCGACAAAGCCACTCACAAAATTGTTCACCTATATTCTTCGTATCTTGTTGGTTAACAAAATGTTGGACTACGAGGCTAGCAGTCGCCACGCGCGTGCGGTGATCGTTGTTGTGGTTGCGGACAGCGTGGCGAGGGACGTACTCGTGCCTCCGACTGCACTCTGCGCACCGACGCGCGGGGGTCCACAGTTCAAAGCTCGTCCCCACGACGAGTGACACTTTCCCAGCCCAGGGCGGTCACCACGACGACGAGGACGAGGTGGAGCGTACTTACGATGAGATAGGCCCGTCTCAGCTCGTTGACGCGCCTTCGACTCAGCCTGTGGCACGCAGATGCCGCCGCGAGCCTAGCCGTTACACTCCAGGTAGCGATGCACTTGGTAAGGGTAAGGCTAGGAGGCAGTGACGGGTTTTGTAACGAGCTACTTGTTGTACATACGAGTATATGTTATATTCATGTGTTATTTGTGTTTACATTTACGGTAAATTTCTGACTAACACGATATAATATATTCGGAATGCTTTTTTGTAATTGAGATGTTGTAACGTCGCATGGTTTCGCGCAATCATTTATGCAATTGTTGTGTTCGTACTGTCATGCGCTTGTGAAATTATTTTAACTACAATAAAGGCATCATTTTAATATGACAAGTACTTTCATTGCATTACATGCACATACATGAACTCTTCAGCAGTAGACGACACGATAACAACAAACACATGGTACAACATAGCATAAAACATTAGCAACATAGGCGAGATCAACCATACACCTCGTTGCCTACATACCAAACGAGCCTCGTGGCACCCACATGGAGTATTGCTGAGGTGGACGCCTCGGACGTGGCTGGCCGTCGTTGTAGTGGCACGCACATATGCAGCTAGGGTTCGCGCAGCAACATCTAGGATCGTACGAGCTTCCTATGTTCACGACCTCCTCGTTGCCCCTCTCGCGTTGCATCTGCTGGCGGAGGTCGTTGTTCTCCTCGTTGAGAGTCTCGATTCGCTCCTCCAACTCAAATATTCGCTCCCATAATGTATTCACGTACATGGCAACATGCCGTTCGTGAGGCGGGTCGATCCAGCGTGAGAAGTCGCATTTCGTCATCTGTGAGAAAGAACGGTTAAAAGGAGGATCCATAAGTAGTAATGAAAATTGAACTATTAGCAATTTCTACCCCTGAGTGTGGGCATCGGAAGAAACGTCGCCCGCCATCGATTGGGCCATCCAAGACCTGCACAACCGCGTCCGTATTGTGTCTGCATTTTCGCCATGCAGGTTGAGCACGCCGGCTTGGTATCGGCGATCGTGAATCAAGTTCTCCTCCTTTCCAATGGGAGGTCTTCCTTCGGGACCCAACTCCGATCGACCTCGACTTCCGACATGGTATGTTTCGCACGACGGAGAAGGGGCTAGGGCTTCGCTTGATTTAAAGAGTTCTCACGAGGGGCCGGGGACCAAGAAAATGACGCACCGACACGTGTTCACGACCTCCGGATAGTAACGGGGCCCCTACGCGCACGCGGATGGAAAAGGCCCGAGGAGGTGTCATCATATCATTACGCAGTTGTCAAGACAAGACTCGCGGCTTTGTGCGGAGGGGACGAGTGGCACGCTTTACGCAGACAAGACGAGACGGGCCGCTTTATTACGAGACTAGTCTCTGAAAAGCCTACATAGAGCCATTTATTGCTTCGCTGGATGCCTTCATGACGCAGCTGACACGTGTTCACGACCTCCGGATAGTAACGGGGGCCCCTACCGTCGTCCATGGACTATGCCTTCATGCCTCCATGGACTATGCCCATCGCACTGATAACTCGCCTACATTAAGGCATCCTATGTCTTCCATACCACATCTCCTCCTCAAGACATCTCAATACTACTACACATCAATGTCTTTACGAGGTCCGACCCATTTGAAGTGCCGGAGTGGCATGAGCGTCCGGCGCCATTGCGGCTTCGGACGATGTTGTGCGCCCCGACGGATCGAGTCCAACGAGCCAAATACGCCGTAGGTTCTTCAAGTGTCGGCACTGGATGACGACTTCGTGGTAACGACGACAACTAAATCATTTGTTTCGGTTATCGTTTTCAACTTTATTCATGACATCTACCACGCCACACGAGGCTTGCACGCTCATCGAATGGGTGGATCGGGTGTCGCCGGCATGGCCAGTAACCGGCAAAGCGGTGGAAAACAAAGGACAATACTTTGTCAAGATGACTCGAGCTCGCGAGGTGGAACGGCGATGCGGCTTGAGCAAGAGCGCCGCGTGAGGGTGGACCAAATCCGTCTCAAGGGCAAGGAGGATGAGTTGCAAAGGAGGCGGGAGCGATTAAGTCTCACGTGAAGCGGCTATCAAGCGTCGGAGGAAGAGCTTCAAGCTCGTGAGGCGCTCTCAAGACCAAGAGTGACAGGAAGAAGGATGTAGCGGAGCCATCTTCGAGCGCGACAAAAGGGGAAACAACCACGCTTCACCCAAGAGACAAAATGTAATAGACCCAGCAAGTTATTTTCCTAAGGCATGCATGTTAGGACTAGTGGTGGAATTCGAACATTACCAAGACAGAGTTCCATGGCAAAACAAAGATGCTCAACGAATGGCCGCTAATGAAGTATCGATTCACATCAGAAACCTTTCACGCCAAGGCCTTCAAATCTTGCCGAAGCTAAAAGTTTTCACCAGATGTCAATCAAATATGTGTTTTTATAAGTTTAAAATCTCAATGCATTAGATCATTGAGACTCAGTAGCAAGAAACCAAAATCTTGAATGTGTATACAAAAATTAGTTCACGTGCGTCCGAACCATCCAAAGATCTCAAGGGGGATTTTTGCCCTTTTAGGTTTCAGCAGCTCGGCGCCAAGACCCACGGCGCCGACCTCGGCGCCACGACCCACGACGCCGAGGTCGGCGCCACGACACACGGCGCCGAGGTGGTGCCACCACGGCGCCACGCATGCCGGCACGCTGGAGCGGGTACGCGAGCTCGGCGCCGTGTCCCACGGCGCCGAGACGTTTTATCTCGGCGCCGTGTCCTACGGCGCCGACCTTTGGGTCCAAAAATGGAATTAAAACTGTCAGGAATCTAAATGTGAATATTTTTCAAAAAAAATGGTTAAAATAGAAAAATTTCGGGTGTGGGGTGTGTGACGATGTTTTGTGGAACTGGTTGAGCGTTCAGCGGATCTGGACCCCCGCTCGCGATTTTGATCGGTTTGGGGGGCTCGCTGCGGGTTTTCGTTTTGGCCCGCAAAATTCAACGTTTCCGTCGGGAAAATTGGCGCGATGAACAATTCAGTCATCTCGCCTTACCTGCCCTGCCTTCACTTTTTCACCGGGATCGTCATTCTCATTCCGCAACGCAGCCCATCATTCGTGGCAGGTCCTGTCTATACTACTTCCGAAGCCAGAAGTAATGTTTTTCAAAACAACTTTCTTTTTTCTTTTTGTTCTTGTCTTATTTTAAAAATAAGATAGAGAATTACAGATATATTATATATTTATTCATCTCGCTTTTATCTTACATACGAATCTTTTATTTATTTGCTTCACTGTTTGTCCCTATTTCTAGAAGGCATTTTTTCGGATACTAATATTAATTTTCAACTAAAAATTATTAATTATAATTAAAAATCATCAGCGGTAGCACGAGCAGACTTACCTATCGCTCAAACGCGTTTGTGCATAGATTGTGATGTCCAACACAAGGCCAACAAATGGGAACCAAGGCCGCGCGTCAGTGATGTATATATGGTTTCTTCCTACTCAAGTTTTTTTTTTATCATGGTGCGCTAAGAATTTTGGTGCATTTTTACGCCGTACATAAGTTTGGTCGGGTTACCTATCTAGATCTCTACTACTGCTCCATAAACAATTATTTGTGGCTATCCACTAACAATTAGTGACACTAGTAATCATCTCACACAAGTCAACCTACTGGCAACGCATAACAAGGCAATGGTTTCTAAAGGATGGCTGGTATAGTTTCTGCTCTCAATTTCTCATTAGAATCTTATAAAGTTATATCAAACATGTAACTTTCTAAAATAATCTATTTTTTGTTCTCAAGAGGAGCTATAAAATAAACTAACAAAGAAAAATAGCCTTCTCATTTATTCTCGTAAAAAGCCAACTCATTATAAACAAAGTGCCCTTCGAAGTTAGAGTTTATTACAAAATATGGAACTACACCGAGCACAATATGAATACCCGATTTCATTCGGCCACCCCTTCCTCTCCCCAAGTGCCCTCTCAGCCTCACTAAGTCTGTAAAAGAAAGCTCGAGACTTATGAGCTACTCAAACTCGACTTGTTCTAGACTTGATTTGAGCTCGACTTGAGCTTTAAACGAGTTGAACTCGAGCTTGATCTCGAGCTCGCGAGCTTCACCGAGCCGAACTCGAATAGTTCGCGAATCTTGATTCGAGTTTAAATAGTGATATATATTAACTCTTACCAAGTTTATCTAACCGAACTCGAACTTGAGCTTATTTTACTGTTAAAAATTAGTACATATTTGAATTATTTTGACCGTTATCAAGTTTATTCGATCCGAACTCAAACTTAAACTTTTCTTATTATTGAAAATTAATGCATAATAAATTATTTTAATTATTATCGAGCTGAACTCGAGCTTCGGCCGAGCTAACCTCGAGCCTAGATTCAAAATCAGATTCCAACTTAAACTCAATTCAAATTTAACTTGAATTTCTATTAAACTTGAATTTGAAAGGTCAGAGTCACTTGTGCTCGACTGTCTACAGCCCGCCTCACCCTCTCCCAGTCTCCCTCGCCCACTTCCCCCGCACCTCCTGCGACGCTGTCTCCAGCCGCGTCCTCCCCCCGGACCTCCGTCTCGCCAAGCTCCGCACCTCCCCGAGCTGGAGCCGCCGCTCCGCCGTCCTAGCCGCCGCCGCGTTCCCCCCGCTCCGCGGCCTCCACTTTTGCCGACTCTTCCCGTGTCCTCTGCCTCACCGCGGGCGCCGGCAACGCCGTCGACGCGCTCCACACGACGGGAGCCGGAAACGTTACAGGGACCGACCTCGCCGACTTCCCGCCGCTCGTCCGACGCACCGACCTCCACCGCTTCTCCTTCTCCGACGGTGTCTTCGACCTCATCTTCTCCGACGACCCTGCGGCGATCTCCGGCGCCCTCTTCCCCCTCCCAACTCACCGCCGAGGCCGAGCGCGCCGTCCGAAGCCGCGGCGCCATCGCGCTCGCCGTCGACCAGCACCTTGACCTTGACGCCGTCGCCGCGCTCTTCAAGAGGTCCCCCGTCGTGGATACGTGGGATGTCACTTTGGATGGCTCCCAGGTTAGGATGCTAATCTTGCAGGGTAATGGCACCACTTTCAAACCTGCATTGATTCGTTTGCCATTCATTTCATGTGCTGTCAAGTAAAGTTCATGTTCATATGTTGTTCTGTTAAATCAAATAGTTAGATTTGAGGGAGCTAATGATTTGTGCATATAATTAGCTACAATTACGTGTAGATAATGGTCAAGAAAAATGTAAGATTGTCTAATGCCAGATGCTTTGCTCGATTCCGGTCATCATGTCTCTTCAGTCTTCACATTTCAATTGTGCTGCTGCTACTAAGTGCTGGCTATATTAGCTGGCAACACTACTCTGAAAGTTCTACGAAGGACAATGGAAGGCTCTCAATCACGGCACGGACTGAAAGTTCCAATCCTTCTGTTGTACCATCTTTCTAGCTATGCACCCGTAGCCCGTACGAATTAGGATCAACATCTATCAAATGCACTCCAAGAATGAAGCTTCTTGGAGTTTGATCTATGCATATGATACATTAGTGCTACTGATCACTTGTTAAACTTAAACGATTTCCTGACTATAATGGTTACTTGAGAGATGCTAGCGGATTAGTTCTGTAATAGTGGTAGTCACAATCGGTTAACCATATCTAAATTAGCTGTTCAAATTCAGATGCCACACTTTATGGAAGGAGAAAAAGCCTATACTGTCATATATTCATACTTAAAAAGGGAAGAAAATGTATCACATGTATATCCTAATATCTTGTGGTAGCCCATAAGCATTTTCATGAGACAGACTGTTGAGTGTTGACTTCATAATCGAATGGAACAATTATCTCCTGACTGTTTTGAAGCTCATTCAAAACTCTTGTTGCTGTCCTAAGATCTTTATGGTTGTTTACAGTTTACAGTTAGTTGCCTATGCCACTATACACACGGGAAACACTGATAGTTCTTGGATTTGATCCTACTACCATCCTGAAGGAGTTTCTGAACTCCCTCTTAAAAATGAGTTCCTGAACTATATACCCATCTTGAATTTTCTTGATGCCTTCTCTTGTTGCAGGTGTTTATGTCATGATGTCAGGACTTGATCTGGAAAGACTTGTATTAGCTGCTGGTCATGTTGGCCTCATGCAGGGGAAAATGGCAGATATGTACACCTCATTGCAGTCATCAAGTTAGGAATATCTGCTCAAGACTTTTACTGACAGGTTTAAACAACTTCTTACTGCAGTTTTCTTACGGGTATAACGCAATGAGCACTGCAGCAGGGAACAATAAAAAGGGTTGGGGGAAAAGAGGAGATATCAGAATCTGCCACACTAAAGAGGTTTTTTGTATATATCTAAAAAGATTGGCGAGGTGTTTCGCATGACAAGTACAGTTCTTGGCTTCTTGTTGCTTGCTTCGACTTGAAGATTCAGAGAAATGAAACATATACTGTTACTGTAGTGCCAGATGTGTCAAAGAATGAAGTACTTTGGATGGCTATTGTTACATTTGTTGTATAAAATGTGCAAAGAACATGTATAAGCTAGTATGCTACAATTTACCTTGTTTCATGGTTGTTTTACTTGTTTGGTTCTCATTGATCAAGCTGTTACATGTAAATCAGATGGTACTTATGAATTTTTTCAATGAAGGATATTGTAAAAATTGTGGACGGAAGTTGAATGTAAATTTTCTGAATGGTTGTGGTCTTTGTAACATGATAATGTGTATTGGCATGTCATATGAATATTTTGGTTCTTTCATATTGCAATTTGATGCTGAAATTGGGAATCAAAATATCATAATTTATGTATATGTGGTTTTCAAAATTTTGGACAAAAAAAAAATCATAAATCATAAAGTAAGACACAGATACAGAGAAGCCTCCAATCCTCTCTTTTATGTTCTGGAGTCAACCTGTTAGACAAACACTATTTTGGGGTAGCTTCAGATTCTCAGATAAATGGATTCTCAAATAATCCAAAATAGAAGCTAAAAAAACAAGAATCCAAAGCTCTACCAAACAAATAATATTTGTTGAATTTTTGCCATTCATACAGATATAACTTTACAAACTTGGATCAATCCGGGAACTATTTATATAGCATGTGGCTGATAGCTTGGCTATGGCTGATGGATTTTAACTGAAAATAAATAGAAGTGGCTTTTAGAAGAAGATGCACGAGCGATGTAGAAAATAAGGGAGAGATACGGGTGCGAGAGGAATGGGTGTAAGATGCACATATGATCCTCTAATTTATCTCTGGAGCAAAACAAGAGCAAGAGAGGTGAAGCTATTTCAAAAAACTGGATATTTATATTATATTATGGCTTTTTCAAGTAAAATTCAAAAATAAAAGCTAATATGAACAAACCTAAAGCTTCTGTAATTTGACTCATCGTTGCTGTACAGCGCACACTGACCAACGAACGAACGGTCATGCGTACATGATCTGTCCAATGTATGGGCAATCTAAGAGTTGCAATTAACTAAGAGTTGCACAATGAAATCCAATAAGATAGGTCATGTTAAGTTGCCAATCAACGACATAAACAATGGAAAAGCACCACATTTACTACCTACCTCACAGAATGTTGGATTGAAACAAAAGGCAAATGGAGGGCGAAAACAAACCATGAAAGAAATGTACAAATGTACAAAGATGGGATCGTGTACCAGCACTACTGTGTATTTCGCTTGGTCAGGTCGGGTCAGTTCTAAGAGCTTTTACTCTTTGGTCTATTTTTTTGATACGTGGTTAATGGTTTTTGGTCATGATTTTTAATGATTTTTATTTGTACTTTTTGAGATGAGACGGTGATGGATGACAAAGATGTCGACGCGAACAGCGTACATAATTTTAGGATTGAGAAGCTGTTTTAAGAAGCGAAATTGTTTGAAGAAACAGTCCCATTTGTTTTGGCTTTCAGAAAAACCAAAGCCAAACACCACAAAAAAAACCAAAAAGAATATGCCCTCTGTATATATATTTTTAAGGTTATTCTTTGTATATACTCGCTCTAGTCACAAAAGGAAAGAGTGACGTTTTCTACTTTTCAATCAATAAGATGCTCTTTTGACCATCAAATTGTTATTATCTAAGGCCCCGCTCGTTTCAGCTTTTTTCAGCTTCAGCTTCTAGCTTCAGCTTTTTTTTCACTATTCAGTAATTTGTCTTTTTCTGAATTTTTTTTAGATTTTTTGAGTTTTTTTTTGCATTTTTCTTTTTTTCCCGTGTTCCTTTGCATTGTCCGTAATAGGCTAACATATTTTTTTTTATTTTTACATTTTTTAAATTTAATTATGCCCAAAAAACTAAATTAACTACAGTAAAAAAAGCCAGTTACAGTGAAATTTCAGCCAAAAGCCAGAAGCCATCGCTAAAACGATCACCCCCTAAACCATATGATTTACACAATATCTTTGATCAAAGTTAATAGATTTTGGTTGTAGGTATTCTAGAGTGTCACCCTTTTGGAACTAGAGGTATTAACCAGGTGAACCACGAAGAATCAATGCAACAGCAATATACTTTCCGTGCTCATTTGTTTTCTTCGAATTACAAACTAATTAGGCAGTATGGTGTGATTACGATTTTAACTAAACAATTTATACAAAAGCAGTTAGAACTAAATAATTTATACTAAAGTACTTTCCTAAATATTCAACAATAAAAGGGGAAACGATATTAATAAACTTACCATTATCGCAGCAAAAGCGCGAGCATACGCTAGTAAATACGCGAATTGTGACATGTAAAGAAGTAATTTCGTGGGCGTTTTGAAAATGTTGGTAGTTTCTGGTTGAAACATCTTGCAGTTAGGGGGCAGGCCATAGCCACTCTTCCCCTAGAAAAAAAAATGCTAAATAAGTACTTGCTTTTATCATTCAAATTAATACATTCTATGCTACAACAGCATTCTTTTCCTAGGTTATGTTAAATTGGCTTCTTTGTATTTTTCTCGAGCTCCATTACTAGGCGGAGCTTCTGTTGGACAAAAAGGGGACTTTTCTTTTCAACTTTCTGGCTCTATTTTTTAAGTTTTTGAAAACAGTTTTTTAGCTTTTCTATAATAACTAACTTTTAAACAAAGTATTTTTTCAAAACAAGATCCACAAGTTAATTGTAATATACATTCTAGTAACTATATTTATATCGGTTAAAACCGCACGTAAATTTATGTTACTCCGTATTCTCTCTTACAAATAGCCCAAAAACCATAAACCGCACCCATAAGCCGAAGCCAAAAAAAACATACCGTCTAAAATCTACTTTTTGGTTTTTCTACAATAATTAACCTTTTCAAACATAGTGTCTTTTCAAGAGGTGATATACAATTTGATTGTAGTACACACTATAACGACATCATATTCATCAGACAAAATCGCATGCTAGTTTCTGTTACCCTATACTTTTTCTCACGAACAACTCAAAAATCATAAGCCGCAGTCATAAGCTATAAACCGAAGGCAAAAAGAACAAATCCAGGGCCATAGCCCTCCACTTCCTTAAAAAAAAAATCGCAACAAGGCTTAGACATTGTACTCTAACTACTACTGCTAGCTAGACGCCGTGGAACTAAAATTTCAGATTGACCTGTATTGCAAATCAATTGAATTAATCATCACACCTTTATTAGCTAGCTATATGTTTTCCCTGTCTTACTACCTTCAAGAACCAAAGGAATACCGCTTCTCGATTTCACTTTCAGGAGTGCGTGAGGTTGAGCGCATTTGTTCAGATTTTGTGCAATCATGTTCTTTGCATTCAGTTACAAGTTGAGTTGGAAAGGTTTCAGATTTTTGTATTGGGCAATTTCCTGTGTATTGGTGTATTGAAGTTCAGTTAAATTCCTGAAGGTTCTGTTGTTGGCTTGTTGCATTGAAACTGATATGCTTTTTCTTCGAGTTGGTTGAATGAGAAAATGTGTTGATGATTTATATTTTCCTGTCTGCTGTGCTTTGTGGAATTAGTCACTGTTGCCAAAAATACTGCATACTTGATGAAGTTTCCTAAACAGATTATAAATATGGGCTATACGAAACTTCAGTGTCCCAAACAAAAGTGCAGAGATGGAAGCATTTTGCAGAGAGAAAAAGGAAATAGCCCAAAATTCGAAAAGAAAATTAAAAATTAATGATATTTTACGAATGTAACTCTCTTTTAAGTGGTATTTTATGGATTTCACTCTTATAAGTGACATTATCTCAAAGGGCACTCAAAACCATATCATAAATTTTTCTCCTGTTTGAACATAGGCATCTCGAACGCAGTTTCCCTGTTTCCCTTTTTTCTGTCTCATTCGTGTTTATATGACATGACGTGTATCTAGAGTCACTTGTCTCTTTATTAGTGGATTTAGAGTGATCTTGGTTAGATGTCATATCGACGAGAATACAAAAGTAATAGGAAAAGGGAATAGGGAAGTCGCGTTTGGCCATCTCACCCTTACGGTCCACCAGCTCAGCCAAGCACCGTAGACCACCACTCTATCAGCCTATGGTGTTAACAACGTTCTTATCAAACCAGTCTATGTAGACCGGGCGCACCCTGCCAATTTCCCCTCCGGCACCCAACCCTTTCCCGCCCAATCCCACCGCCTCAAAGCTCTCCACGCGTCCACACCCGCAACGGCCTCTCACTCGCCCGGCACGCGACCCTCTTCCCTCCCAAAGGGAGAAGCCTCCGGAACATTTGAAAACCCTAAACCCTCACCGCCGGAGCGAGCAAATCCCCGTAGCTTCGCAGGCCACTCCGCGCAATTTGATCCACTCCGCGCGGTTGGTTTCTCCGATTCGCGGTCGGGTCTCTCGATTCGATCGGGATCTCGCGGGGGATCGGCGCGGATTTGGGCGAGGGATTCGAGCGGTGCCCCGCGCGCGGGTCTCCTGAAGCTTCTAGAGAATTCGAGCGGTGCGGCTGGTCTCCTCCTCCAGTTTCGTGCTCGGGTTTCTCGATTCGGAAGGGATTTCGGGGGAATCGGCGCGGATTTGGGGAGGGCGCGAGCGATCGGAATGGCGGCGCCGCGTTACCACCTCGCCGTGGTGGTGCTCTGCGCCGCGTTCGCCTCTGCCGCCTCGTTCACCGATCCCTCCGATGGTACGTACCTTTGCTCTCCCCCAATTTGTAGCTATCGAGCTCTTAATTACCCCCGCGATGTCTCTACGCTGTGTGCGCATATGCACGCACGCGTGCTCGGTGTGGTGGCTTCTATGATCGTGCGTGTGATTGTGGTTGCTTGTGCGTGCGTGCGTGCTTGTGTGCTGGACAGCGCGCGCACATGTGGGCTGGTCTGATCGGTGTGAGCGCGCAAGCGCGCGCGTACTCTCGCTTTCACGCGCATGTGCTTGTGTCTGTGCATTCTCGCGCAGGCGTGTGGTTTGTGGTCGTTGGCTATGGTTGCGTGATGGTTATCTGTTTGTGCTCACACTTGGGATTAGTGTTCGTGTTACTTTTGGCCCTGGGCACATCGATGAAGGTGCTTATGCGCCATATTAAGAGTCTGCATGCTTGTGTGCTTGTAAAGTACTCCCCTTTGTGCAATGCTGCGTGTGGTGCCATCCTGTTGTTTGTGTATGTATCTTGCTGCTCTGAAGTTCGAAAGCAGTAGGTTCTAACGGGTTCGCTGCCTTGTGTTCGTTTTCTTACTGTTCTTGGTTACTTTACAGCAATAGGGCTTTGGGAATTATATCGCACCTTGAAGTCGCCGAGGAAGCTTTCTGGGTGGACATCCCAGGGTGGAGACCCCTGTGGTGGGGGCGGTGAACGTGGACCGTGGTACGGTGTCTTTTGCAAGGGCTCGTCCGTTGTTGCTATGTAATTCTTCAATTAGTTCTTAACTTACCAATCAGTTTTGCCTGCAATTTATAGGGATGATTAATTAAATTGAGTATTTTGCTGTTCTGTTACTCACATGCAGAAATATTAGTGGGCTCGGGGTTGGTGGGTGGCTTGGCCCAGAGCTGCTCAAGCTCCACTCGTTGAAAGCGCTGTAAGCTTCTTGTTACAAAATTTGTGAAATCTGTTCACTGGTCATGATTGTGCAATTCTTGATTCAATGTTTGGTTTCTGGTGCTTTTTCTGCATGATGATGGTAGGGATGTGAGCTTTAATAACATTGCTGGTGAAATCCCTCGCACTTTGCCCCCAAGTGTGGAATACTTGTACATTCCCTTTTCCCTTTTTGGCTATCCCCTTTGAATTGGGTTAAATACTTAATTATGAACTATGAATGATGTGACCATGGTATGGTGTTCCCTTGCAGAAATTTAGCAGCCAACAAGTTTGAGGGGAGTATACCACCGTCATTGCTATGGTTGCACTCCCTGAAATATCTGTGAGTGCATTTTTGTCTATTGGAACACTTCCTACTAAAAAATTTGGTTGCAGAATCAACTGATTGATCTGAAATCTCTGTTGCAGGAACTTCAGCTATAATAGATTCTCTGGAATACTTGGTGATGTTTTCGTTAACATGGAAAGCTTAATAGCAATGTAAAGTTCCCACATCTTGATTACTTGATTGCTTTTCAAAGCTATCCGGCTCTGTGAAATAGATGAGTCATTTTATTGCACATTGAGCTGCAACGATATGCCCTGTGCAGCATGACACGCAAGTTTTTGCAGCCCAGAACATCTACATTTAGTATATGCATCTACAATAGAAGCTTCAGCTGTACATGAGTACATATCTATTTATGCTCCCTAGCTTGTATCCCTCTACTAATTTGTGGATATGGCCATTGCGGGTTACTTGTGCATTTGTGTTTTGCAGTCACATGCATCAAATGGATCATCTGATGTAGTTTGCGGCTATCGAGTGGAAAATGTTTTGCGTGTGCATGCAGTTTGTTTGTTTTTTATTTTATGCAACAATTTGTTCTACAGTTCCTCAACAAAAATCTTCCAGCTTATTTTGCTTGTTAGTACAAGCACACATTTTGATGCTAGAGTAGTTCCTTTGCGTCCTTCTTGCCGTTCTCATATAATATTTCAAAATTAATTTTAGTCATAGATCTTTCAGTATTTTGATCTTTCGCTCACTTTGTCTCATGTTTGTTCCCCCGCTGCTTTCAGGGACTTATCATTCAACTCTTTCAGTGGTGACCTACCAAGATCGTTTAGTTCGCTGAAGAACCTTCACTATCTGTAAGAATGATGTGCCTTCTGGGCTATTTCATGCACATAGATGCAGGAATTGGTCGATTAAAAGTTTCCTTGCCTTTTCTTTTGCAGTTACTTACAGCATAATGAGTTCACAGGATCTGTGATTTTGTTAGCAGACCTCCCATTGTCAGCCCTGTAAGAAATTTGACTGGACTGTATCCATTTTAATTTGCCATTCTTATCTCTTAACACTGATGATCATTGACTGCTTGCAGCAACATTGAAAACAATTACTTCAGTGGTTATGTGCCTGGAACTTTTGAGTCCATTCCTGAGTTGAGGTTTTGAATCCTGTCATACTTTCTCCCCAGCCCTTCCTGAGGATGTTGTGCATATCTTTATGACAGTACATGTCTTGATTTCATATCTAGTTAAAATAAGTGATTGTCTTCTGCCTAATATTCTAGGATTGATGGAAACCAGTTTCAACCAGGATTCAAACATGCATCGTCCTCATTTACTAGGAGTACCCGTTCGCCTCCACCTCTAGGTCCTCCTCTGCCTACGTCTCCACCAGCAGTTAAGCAGAACGTAAAGCGCAGGACAAAACCTCCACAACCTTCAGTTGGCTATTCTTCTCTGCACAGTCATAGCCACCATAAAAAGTCACACACTCGAGTGACAGCTGCTGCAATAGCTAGTGTTACTTGTACAGTGTTTGTACTCTTCATTGTTGGATTGATTCTGAAAAGCTGGATAAGCTGTACGTGCTGCCCTAAGGGCACTGCTAACAATGTCAAGTCTTTACCAGCCATTGTGGAAAGAGGTAGTACTGGGAACTTTATTATTTATAGCATAACCAATTTATGCATTGGTAGTTGATGGCTATACATATTCTTTCTGTTTGTTTCGGTTATTTCCTATCACTCATCATAAATCTAGGAGTCATCATAAGCCCTAAACCCTTGTTATTTTCAATGCTCATTGATCAAATGATATCGTCAAATTCATCTACATATATTTGCTTTTCATTCTTGCAAGCTGCATTCTAATGTATTTATGGGGCAGACAGACAGTCTTTCACATCATTGAAACTCGTATTTGTCATTTTTGCAGTCCCTAAAGCAAATGAGGTCCTGTACTCTTGGAGTTCTCTTATGATTGGTTGTGAGACTTCCTCTAGTAATGGCATTACACCTGAAAGAGTTCCCAAAAGAAAAAAATGGGCCAAGACATCTAAAAACCTTCTACCTGCAAAACAGTTTCCAGCCACTGATATTTTGGCGGCTACCAAGGACTTCAGTGAAGAATGCCTTATTGGTGAAGGTTTCACTGGTCGAGTTTACAGAGGTGATTTTCCTGATGGTCAGGTATGATACTGTTATCATAACAAGCAGATTATTGTTACCTTTGTAGTGCCCTTGTTGGAAAAAAAATAGTTTGTTACTTAATTTGGAAGAAGCTCTTAAGTCTAATTTCTATAACATGTATGCAAGCCCTAATAGCTGAATTGTGCTTTATCTGGTTTATTGACTATATCCCACTGCTATTTTCAGTAATAAATTGGCCACTTTCCTTTCCTTGTCGGTAAGAAAGCCCATTTGGCAGTGTTGAATGCTGCAGGCTCTCTATGCTTATTCCTGATGTTTTGATAAGATTTACAGTTCAAGGTACAAGGAGGACGGAATTCCTAGTCTCACATGTGCCCTTTTCCAAAATCAATATCAGAAAAAATGTGATTTTTTTAAGTGGTGTATAAAATTATCATTTTCCTGAATAGTGAAGGTACTGAATTTGCTACAGGTCATTGTTTTTCATATATATTTTACATGTATAACACACATTTCTCGTTGTATGCACAGCTCCTGGCTATCAAGAAGATCAATATGGTAGATTTGTCATTATCAGAACAAGATGAGCTCATGGATATTCTTGGGAATATGTCCAAATTAAAACACCTCAATATCTGTTCGCTTGTGGGCTATTGTGTGGAGTTTGGGCATTGTGTGCTTCTATATGAGTATGCAGAAAATGGCTCTCTTGATGATCTTTTGTTTTCAGCAGCCACAAGGTCCAGAGCTCTGTCATGGAAAGCTCGGATGAAGATTGCTCTTGGAGTTGCCTATGCTCTGGAGTAAGTACAGTTTGTGGACTTAGATTCCCGCCAAATCCTCCATTCAGTTTTGTTTTGTACTGCAGGGTGATTGATTACACCTATATCATAACCTTAATTGCTTCCTTTTGGTTATTTAGTTGAACTGATGATTTTTGTAGACTTGTATACTGCAAGTAGCATTCCTGAATTTTTGATATGTATGTCTATATAATCCCTGCAGATACATGCATTCGACGTGCTCTCCTCCAGTTGCTCATGGAAATATCAAAGCAACAAATATTTTGCTTGATGCTCAGCTCATGCCCTACCTCAGTCACTGTGGATTAGCCAAGTTAAGCCATTTTGTCCGCACCACAAGAATGGTCAGTTCTCACAACTTTCCCAGTTACCAAGGATAATACTGCTACTTTGTATGGAATCATTAGCATGGTGACGCTGTTAGTGTCTACTCGATCAATTCTAGGATCAAGTTGCATCTTGGATGCCCAATCATCTTGGAGTTTTTTCCTCATGCTTGAGCGATCTGGAATTTGAATTTGAGACAATAGATGGATGCATTGAGAAAATGATGCCTATAACTGGTAGTTTAGAACTACATGTGGTACTTTTGAAGTTTTGTCATGATTGATTAAAATTGCTTCTACTCACACACACACACACACACAAAGAGTAGAACTGCTTCTTATTTAAAATCAAATGTAGGTTACCGGACAGACTCATATATTTGGTACTTCTGAAGTTTTGGCATAACATTTGCTTAACTCTCTCTTCCTCTCTTTCCCTTCAAACATTTGAAACCCGTTAGTATGTCCCCAAAAACTACACGTGCCCCCACCAAATATACACAATAGGTAGCAGGAACTGGTTTATTCAATATTTGAATGATATGCTGCACTGTGTAAAATAAAGTTCCTTTAAGTTGATCCGTTGGCCATTAACAATTCCTCACCTGAAAGGCAGGATTCAGAAGCTCTCATCGGTGCTAAAGGCTATGCTGCCCCTGAGCCTATTAGCCCAGGAACAGATAACATCAAAGCTGATATTTACAGCTTTGGTGTGATTTTGCTTGTGCTTTTGACTGGGCAAAAGGCTTTTGACAGGTATGTAGTCACACACTTTTTGTACCGAAGTTGCAGTCTGGTTTTCTAAAGGAATCTTTTCCTCTTCAGTTCAAGAAGGCAGAATGAGCAGTTTCTAGTTGATTGGGCATCTCCTCATCTCCATGACCTTGATTCTTTGGAAAGAATAACTGATCCAAGAATACGTGGCTCTATGCCATCTAAAGCTATC
The DNA here is from genome assembly GCA_036346265.1 of Melocanna baccifera. Lineage (NCBI taxonomy): Eukaryota > Viridiplantae > Streptophyta > Magnoliopsida > Poales > Poaceae > Melocanna > Melocanna baccifera. The sequence continues at coordinate 15,932,033 of CM070681.1, forward strand.
TCTGCATTAGGCAAAATCATCCTGCGTTGCATCCAGGTAGTTGGAAGTTGGAACACTGTGAATGCTGCTACTCGAAATGCTTAGATTAGAATGTGCTAAATAGAAATTGACAGGCATCATAGCTGAAAATATCTAGACCAATCGGATTTCAGCATAATATTCTTCAACCATTACTTATGTCTTCCTTCAATGCAGCAATCACCAGAGTTCCGCTCACCGATGACAGTCATAGCAGACAAACTAGTTAAGCTTGTCAAATCGACAGGTCTTCAAAAGACAAACGCACCACAGCACATGGAGGCTGATGGCCAGGATCTCTCTTTCATGACAGCCAGACCGTATTTTGCACCATCCTCTACTGGTATTTCACTTGATAACGCTTCTTCCCTCTTCTTATATTCGTATCGAAGTCTCAACTTGATTATTCTGATCAGTCAGTCAGGGTGGAACTGAGAGCTGCATCTCCCGGTAATGAAGACCTGACCTTCTCCCCGAATTTCATCAGATCTCATGCTACTGTGTCCACTCGGGGGAACTCTTGAGTATCTCAAGCATCACATCACAGCTCTTTCTGCAAAATTTGTCGATGCCAATTGGTGATGCCCAAAGCTGCTGTGTTGAGACACGCTGACTACGGAAGAGTGAAGAGATTCGAAACATAAGATGATCGACTATGGAGAGGTGACCGAAAGAAACTCTGTTCTTGTGCATATTACGGCAGAAACTTATGCAAGCATGGCTAGCACTACTGTTATCGTTTTTACCCCATGTAGTGCTAGATTGGACTCAGCTGAGCTCCCATGGGGATGCTGCTTGGAATGCAGTTTCTAGTAAGTAGTATCCCCAGTTGGCAGGTCCTGGCTTATGCGTCCCTCACTTCCTGTGTAGGTCAGCTATATGCTCGTTGTCTCGAAACTGTGAGGACAAGATGCTTGTTAGCCAGCGCAACATCTGATCTGGCCTGGTCCTGAACTTACGATGCCACTCGTGTCGGGTCACATGTTTTGCCGTGAATAATCTTTGGATGACATGCGCCGAATTCAGCAGATCTCATCCGTGCGTGCATGGAGAAGCCTGCTGTTTGTAGAAAGTGAGACTCTTCATTCTTACAATGGAAAGGAATACTAACCCTGTAGTGCTCGATCTGTTCTTCGCAATCATCTCAATGAGCTCAGCTCAGGAACCTTATTACTAATGGCATTCTAGTAGCTCAAACACACTAGGCCCTTGGTGCGCACCTCCTCCCACCACGCCCGCAGCTTCTCGTCGCCGGCAACGTCCTCGTCGGACTTGTAGTACAACCTCACGTAGTCGGACGCCCACTGCTTGATGGAGCTCCAGACCAGGAGCCCGTCGTTGGCGTACGGGTAGTCCTTCATGGTGAGCTCGAGCTCGCTGTCGTCCCGGCGGAGGGCGAGCCCCCGCCGGACGAGGGAAGCGCCTCTGTGTTGAACCGCCACGTCGCGTCGTAGGCGACGGAGCTGAGCTCGATGTCGTACCTCCCCGGCCAGAAGGATTCCTCGATGATGCCGTCGGCGTTGATGAGGCTCTCCCGCGCCAGCGCGTTGATCTCCATGGTGTAGCGGAAGTGCGGGTGGAGGAGGCGGTAGACGGGGTGCAAGCGGCTGAGCTGCCGGTTGGCGGCGATGGTGTAGGGCTCGACGCAGCAGTGCGTGCGGCAGCCAGTGGCTGACGAGCTGGTGGTAGCCGGTGTCGTGGGTGAGCACGTGCGCCTTGGCCAGCTTCCACAGCCACGAGTCGGTGGCGTCGGGCCCGTGCGTGAAGGCGCGCTCCCACTGCGGCTTCGTCGGCGACTGCGGCCTCGTCAGCTCGATCACCAGCGGCTTCAGCGTGGCCAGGTCGGCGAGGAAGAAGACCGTGCGCGAGCAGTACAGCGTCGTCTCCGGCAGCTCGCGCACCCTGTGCACGTACAGCAGGAACACGTCGTGATAGTCCAGGACGAACAGTCGCTTCTGCTCCAGCGCCTGGAACCAATTAAGGCTTTAGCATCTGCTTGAGTACATCATATTAACTAATTTTCTTTGAATAATCAACTTTGACTAAGCCGATCATTAATCATCAATTTTCACGAGTTCTTGATCGATCGATCTCACCTGCTGGACCGTCATGGGGCCGTTCATCTGCTTCTCGAGGATCTCCTTGGCGAGCGCAGACTCCGGCGGGCCGTACACCGCCGGGTCGAGCTTGCTTACGATGGGGAATTCCTGCACTCCAACACGTACGTCAAGTACTTACACACGAAGAAGTGGACCTATGTATCGTCGGATTCATATCCCCTTCCTGTTCAAACAGCACATGCCACACCCATACACCGAAGTCGTTACCCGTGTGTCCGGAAATTTTTCGATTGCACGGTTAAGTGCCCGTGTGCTTCTGAACTCACGCGCATTTGAACATCCCAAAACAGACAATAACAATAATTCATAATTAGAAATGGCGGCGTAAGTATACCGTGAGGAGCTGGATGCAAACAGGGTTGAGCCCTGCCAGCGTCTGCCGCGCGAACTCGTCTCTGAACCACGAGAACCTGTCCCCTGCAAGCCATGCATACACATCAACCCCTCTTCTCAGTCACAAATTAGAACCAATAACTTCTTAATTAATCATTAGCTACTTACCCTCGACCATCTCGGGGACCTCGAAGCGGAGGACGTGGTCGGTGGTGTCCTCGGTCATCCTGACGACGCGGGGGCTGACGCCGCGGATGATGTCGAAGGAGGCGCCGCTCTGCACGGTAGCTGGATGCCGGCGTTGTAGAGCTATGTTGCACCGACATGGATACATCGACACGACACGACATGATACCGACACGAAAATTTACTGTTTTTCCAAAAATATATATATTAAAATAATAAATAAATTACATATATATATATATATTATTTTTATATTTCCTTATGCTTGTCAAACTGAAATTATGTAAACTTGTAATTTGTAAAGTGTATACTAGGAGAATATGTACCTCATCAGTCATCAATTGTTTTGTTAATCATGACGATAATTGTTGATGTGAATACTGAATACCATTTGCAGAAATAAGAATTCTATTAACTTGGAAAAAAAGTAATATGATCAAATCAGCAAGACTACAAAGATAACATGTATATTTGATTCTTGAACAATCAAAGCAATAGATTAATAGAGCAACAACAATTGATAATTGATAATGAAAAGCAATAAATAATAATAAGTAGCCAACTTCAAACAAACATATAGACTTAAACGTAGAGTTCAATCAAAAGCAAGTGGACACTAGCCAACATAGGAGTGGTTCAACTTAAGGTACATCACAAACTCAAATTCTAATTCAAGACATCAGATGTTACAGGTAATTTGTGTATGAGGCTTTAGTGCATCTAAAATATAGCAATTTGCTGGATGTTTAGGGCCTTGCAAATGTCAGAAATTACAAAAGCAACGACTTGTTGTAGTAATTTCATGTTACAAGAACTTCATATCAGCAACACACAGTTACAATTACAAAAGCAATTAAGCAATCAAGCACAAGTTACATATCATCAACAGGCTTTAGCACAACACATATATCAGTGGATGCCTCAAAGACAAAGACATCACCCTCGGCCTGACAAAAATAGCAAATAGCATACCAAAGACAAAGAAGAAGTGGGAGGCAAAGCAGCGGCGGCGGCGGAGGCAAGCGGGCGACGATCGGACTCAAAGACGGCAGCAGCGAGAGGAGATGGGAGAGGCGGGGTGGCTGCAAGATGCGGGCGGCAAGATCTGGGGGAGGCAGTTGGAGGGAGGAGATGTGGGGAGGAGGCTGGAGGGAGGAGAGGCGGCGAGATGTGGGGAGGCGGCGGAGGGAGGAGAGGCGGCGAGATCTGGAGGAGGCGGATGGAGGGAGGAGATGTGGGGAGGAGGCTGGAGGGAGGAGAGGTGGCGAGACGGCGACGGGAGAGGTGGGGAGGCGGCGACCAGCGAGATGTGGGCAGCGACGGGAGAGGTGGGGAAGCGGCGAGATCTAGGGGAGGTGGCGAGATGCGAGAGGCGGTTGGAGGGAGGCGGTGACGGGACAGGCGGGGAGACGGCGAGATGCGGGTGGCGAACCGGCGACGAGAGAGGCGGCGCGATCTGGGGGAGATGGCACGGGATGGCTGAACTACGGAAGGAGCGAGTGCTCACGAGTGGCCGAGTGGAGTGGCTGAAGGCACACAGGCACAGCTCGCGTGGAGCCGCAGATGGCCTGGGCTGAAAATGGCTTGGGCCGTGTCCTTATCTGTTTGGGCCATGTCTGATTCATCTATTTACTGTGTCGGACACATATCAGTAATTTTAGAAATTAAATTTTATTTAAAAATCAACCGATACATCACCGACACGTGTTCAAGCCGTGTCCATATTGTATCCGTGTCGGACACGGTGTCAGACACAGATACGGCATTTTTGACCCATGTCCATGCATCACTGTTGTAGAGGCTGTCGATGGCCGGGAAGTGCGTGAAGCAGCGCGAGGGCTTGCTCAGCAGCGGCTCCAGAGCCGGCAGCACCGCGTGCTGCCCGACCGCAAAGATCGCCGCTACCGAACGCCGCCCCTTCAACTCGAGAACTTCGCCCCGCAAGCACGTACACCGCGCAGCTTCGCTTCTCTGACTGCGGATCTGCGCTTATTAACTAGGATCCATCCATTCATTTTTAGTGTAAGACTATACGGTGGCAGTCCCATAAAAATAATTAGTATTTGATATTATTTGTGCCTTACTTTTATTAGTTGAGTTTAATTTTTGTGTTTCTGCATCTTGACATGTGCTGCTCTAGTAGCATCGGTTAGACCGGCCCGAGGTAGCGTTTTGACTGCTGTGTGGCTGTGGTCAGACCTGTATTGCCTGATGGTCTGACTGGCTTGCTAATCGTGGTTAGACCGGACCTCTCTCTAGTTGCTAAGTGATTCTAATTTTGATTGCGAGTTATGACGGTGTCTATGCAGCTGTTAGTCATGGTGTATCCATGTAAGTGTTAGTTATATGATTTCTATACAAATGTTAGTTATGATGTAGATTCATGCATATATTTTGCTAATTGAGAATCAAATGTATGTTATTTGTGTTTGGAAGGATTGCCTTATCTTTGGTGTGCAGGTGCTTTAATTATGGATTATGACTAGTGGTAAGACTAAGGCTTGGAGACTATTGAGTCTTGTGTAAGTCTGAGTAGAGTATCATCTCAAGCCGATAGCACGGGAGAAAGACAAGGATCATGAAGAGACAATGTACACATATAGTGTGTACCAATTAGACTTATGTGTTTCAAGTGGTGACGTTCCTTAGAGTAGACGTACGATCTTGGTGGCAAGATGTTGGACATTACAGATTATAATATAATGTAGTATGCCATAGGACTTAGATGCTTCAAGTGGCGATAGCCTCGGCACAGGCATACAATCTTAGAGATGAGGTGTTGGACATCACATCTTTATGAAGACCGATTGGTGGCAATTTAGGAAACTATCCAATATCGGATGGAGTGGTGGTTTGTTAAATCATGACACTGACCAAAATAGTTTAGCTCACATTTTTGTGGTTGGAGTGTCTTATCAGGCTTGTGGAGTTTTTAGAAGTCGCATTTTGAAAAACGTGCAAGTGTGTATAATATAAAATCCGTTTGTATGTGAGTTACCGACTTTCCCAAATTGTAAGTAATATGATCTACTTAAAAGTGGCTGGATTGGTACGAGGTGATAGCATCCACTGTATAAGTCTTGTGTGTTGAGGAGAGAGATAAAACTTGTGACTTCAAGATTAGGGTTAGGGTTTCAAAGTGTTGGAGCTTTTTATGTGTGTGTTCTAGTCTTATAGCTTTGCTATTATAAGTGATTGACTATAAAACTTTTCTCTCTAAGTGAAATAAACATCTAAAATTTACCCAAGTGAGTTGTGCCATAGATCCCCTCTTGTATTTTGGATTTTCCTGACTTTCTTGTTTAAAATTTTCTCTTCTTGAGTGCTTTTGACACGAGTAATTGAGAACTAAAAGTTACATCCATTAGTGACAAGGCAGATGTTGTGGGGGTGGTCCAGCCCCCTGTGACTGGGCCTTTCAACAAGTCCAATATGTAATATACCTAATAGTATAGAGAAATATATTAATATACCATCACCTTTTATAATTATCAAGGGGTAGGATGAGAATTTTTCATCCTACCCTATTCATATATATAAACCCCTAAGGGGGTATGAGATGCCAGATCCACACATCTTGACCACTAGCTCTCTCTAGCTCTCTTGGTGATACACCTCATATGGAGAACGGTATCCTGTACCCATTTTTGTAGCCATACCACAACAATGGACTTGATAACTATGACTGTGGGTAATCTATATTCATACCTTAAGACCCATCAGATGGGCATCATAGCCAAGAAGTCCAAAAGTCCACAGACAATAGCTCTTGTGACTGATTCTGTCAAGAGTGGCACTTCTTTTGAGAATGCTTCTTCTGGTTTTTCATTGTCTTGTTATCAAGCTTTGAGCAATGAGCAACTTAAGAGCTTTCTCATAGATGGTCTAGCCATCATCACTAGCTAATTCACCCATGCCTACTACAAAGTAAGAGAGCAAAGGAGAGATGGTCCAATTATTTGCTTTGAGTGGTGAGATTGGACAATTTCATGCTCATTATCCTAACTTTATGAATAGAGATGGTGATGATCATAAGAGTAAAGACTACAAGAAGAACTACAAGAAAAATCTTCATCGACCTTTCAAGAACAATTACGCAATCAGGAAGGCGACCATGTTGTTGCTCTCTGCTCTCAATAGTCAAGACATGAGCGATCTTGATTCTACAACTTCAAGCGATGAGGAGCAAAGTAAGGAAAAGAAGAAGTCTGTTAGCTTCACCATGTTGCGCCTTATGGCTACTAGTGATGTTGTTCATGACAACATGCATGGCAATGATGATTTCTACATCGAGGATGATGATGAGGTAGATTCATTTGACTCTCATATTCATATATGATAAATTGGTAGCTGATCATGTAAAGCAAATTAAGCATTTGGAACAATTAGTGAAAAGAAATGATAAATTTAAAGCTAAAAATGAGCTCCTAGTCTTGCAAATTGATAGGTTTAGAATTACTATTCCTGATTTTGACAACTGTGATACTTATATTTCTTTACATGCTACAATTGATATCATTTGAGTCATCCTTGCTAGGACAACTAGAGCATACTAGAGCTAAAATTGTTAACATCAAAGTTAGTCCATGTTCTAGTTGTTTAGGAGTTGGGGATATTTCTAGAGCTAGTGTATTGCTATGCTTGACTTATGATGAATTAGAAAAGAAACTTACCATGCAAACTAAAAAATTGCTCTAATTCAGCCCTGAATATTCTGATGCACATTGTGAGTTTAGGGAAGAAAAATTGAAGAAATTAATTAGCAAGATTAATTGTGCTAAAGCTAAATCATGTGAAACTTGCTTTAAGCTCATTTCTAAAATTGAAACCCTCACTAAAATGTTGAAAGACAAGCATGATAAAGAAACTCTTGTTCCTGTTCATGCTTCAAATGTTGATTATATTACTCTCATAGCTTGTGTATTTTTTTTTGCTGAAATTAGAAATGGTTTGGATGATATGCATAAAGCTTTTAGAGTTAAATTTGATGAGCAGTTGCGTAGAGTCAAAAATATGTCTTATGAGACTTTGAAGGTAGAAATGGTTGTGTATAAGGAGAGATACGCTAGAGTTGTTAAGAACCAAGCCTGTGAGTCTTGTGTCATTCTAACCAAGGAGAGTGATTGTTTACAGAAAATCCTTGAGAAGTTCTCTAGAGGGAAAAATAACCTAAACAGGATCTTATACCTATTCAAGGTTAGCAAAATAGGATTCAATCACTATGAGCACTCCAACAGTCATCCTCTTATGATTGTGAGAGCAGTTGAGAGTGGGAAGTTTGAGGTTGCCCCTCCTAAGTCTACCAAGATTGTGTTCAAGTCTACAGGATTTGCCTCGTCCCGTTCTATCAATGTAGGTGCTTCTACTTCAATAGATACGCTCTTTCAAAAGGTCAAATACCATTGCACCTTTTATAAGAAGGATAACCACATTGAACAATTTTGTTTTAGGTGGGCTAAGAAACTACGTTGTAACCATGCTAGAGCATTGAGGAGCTTTCAAGATCAATCCCATCTAGCTAGTGTCCCTAGAGTTGTCTCTAGACCTCGCTTTATAGATGTGTTCTTTGATTCTTTTGGTGGCTTTAGAGAGTGACATGGTTATAGGTTCAATAGATTTAGATCTAGAGCTGCCCTTAGACAAGATTTTCATCGTTTTGGTCCATAGTGAGGATTTGAGAGGTATTTTGGAAGCTCTAGGTCACATCCTGTTGCATATCATGCTAACCCACATTTGGAACTTTTTTGCCGATTGTGTGTCTCAGTACTGGATACCTTGTTTTTATATCACTAACCCTAGTACCAAGACAAAGGCTTTTTCTGTCTCTTTGATGTAGGCTTTATCGTGGGTTGATCATGTGGATCATGTCAGTTTCTTTGAATCTCCTACCTCACTTTTGGGTATCCTGTGATGGTTTTCACTTCTCATAATGCATCTTGCTCAGCTTAGACTACATTGACTACATCTCATTGCTAAGCGGTGTGACACAGGTTTTATACTTGAGCTTTGTCAATTATCTACTTTCATATTTCGTATTGCATAGCGTTTGGGAGTGTGAGGATCTTCAGGTCAGTTCAGGGTGTGTGAGTCACACTTTCTCCTATGTCTTTTTAAGCACTTGTCTTCTCTACTAGGTTCTCTAGGAAGTCTTGCCCTGTCTAGGTTGAGTTTGCTTCTTCTCTCACTAGCGTCTAATGATAAGGATAGCTAGTGTTGTAGATTCTCTTCTTAATAGTGTATTTTTCTTAGGTTAGAGACCATGTGGTGTAAAGGTTTTCCCTTCTTGCAAGAGTTTTTCTTTTTCTTGTGTTTAGCTCTTGCTTTTCTTTTTGCAAGTGGTTCTTGTGGAAATGGGAGTTTTATTTTTGTGCTTCCTTTTTGCATCATGTATTCATGATATTGCATTGTAAAATATGCATTTAGATATGAGCTTTGACCACTACTCATTTGTAATACAGTTTTAACGTAATATTGCTTATTGCCATGTTATGCTTATTAACTAGCTTTGACATACTTTAGTATGTATGATCAAATCTTTAGCAAACTTGAGCTAAATTTCATAAGTGGTATCAATTTCTACAATTAACATTAAGTTTGTAAGGATGGATCTTTTGACTAGTTTGCTCTCTAGTGATCCTTTTATGATATATGTCATGTTAAAAATGTTATACAGGAGGAGTTTTGTATACCCAAGACCATTCTTTTAGGTGTAATACTTGAGATGGTCGATAATGGCTTGATATCAAAGAAAATAAAAATAACTTAAATTGGTTGAAACTCAGTAGACAGTTGTAGATGATTCCTAGTCTATGAGTTTTTTTACTGAGATAGACCATAAAAATATAATTAATGGCTGAAATTTAGGAGGCAGTTGTGGATTAATATAGGGTTGTTCGATCTTCTCGATGTAGAATCAAGATAAGTAGTCTCTCGAATCGTAGTGATCATCCATTGCCAATGAAAGAATGAACACTCTTTAATTTACGAGAACACACACACGACGGACTTCATGAGCACCAAGCGAAACCCTATTACGCTTCTAATTCTCAACGAAATGGTTGAAAGATCTTGATTAGTGAAAAAACAAAGAACTGAAATCAATCTATTAACTCATAATATCTGGTCTCTTAACTGGCCTCCCTCATACAAGATGCAGGGAGTGCAGTTATATGGGCACCCCCATGCTGGACGTGCGCACATATGGGCCTATGGCCGTATTCCATGTTGGTTGGGACATAAGGCCAAATCATACTGATCCACTCTAATCCCAACGGACTCAATTAACTCATCTACTCTAACAACTAATTACATGCAAACATGGTTCAGTCTTAGCAACTAGAAACACATGGCTACATAGGTTTTTTATTCAGCTAAGATATTTGGCTTGTCGACCGTGTGATTCCTTCAGGCCTTGTTGTCTGTTTTGATATGCCTTTGCTTCACACATTTTCTTCACAAGAGCAGCTTATGTAGCCTTGCCTTTTCTATCTTCCTTGCACATGCATAGCTCACATACATGCACACGTATTCTTTCTTTGTAGCGCCCTTCCTCCTACACCTCCCGTTGGACACCAACTTCACTCATCGTCCTAAACACAATTAAAGTACTAGTATTAAGTAGTAACCAATTCACATGTAAATAAAAATTTGTTTTACTTAGAAATGAGTTTACCTAATAATATTTAATGCGGCTCAACAATTCTTTCTAGCCAAAGAATATTTTTTAACTGAAAAATGCTACGCATATCTGTATTTACATCATCCTCTTCTTCTTCAAGAAAAACCGTCCTCGGCTTTGATAGCCTGAAATTACACCAAACAAAGTATACAACGTATATGCATGGTATATACATTTGTCATCTACACTTCTTCCATTTAGCACATTATGATGACCTAAAGGCGTAGTAAATAAAAAGAATAACACATATACATGGTATATGTATGAATCAATTATTGTGTCATTCTCATTGTTTTACACAAACCATTTAGTACAACACTAGCCATAAGATGTACGCATTGCAATATTGTCATTCCCATAATTCTCCCTTCCACGAGAAAATGTCGTCCTCGACTTTTCTAAGAACAAAGACAAGATATCAAATAGCAAAACCTGATCAAGTTGTTCAAATATAGGGGAAAAATTTTTAGTGCCTTCCATGCTTCAACTGGACTACTCTGATTACTTATACATGATTGTATATCAAAGAATAAATAAATAAGCTTATGAAATCCTTCTAAGCAACAAGCATTATTGTTGAAATTTATCTTATTGTGATCATGACATGGCATAAAAGATTGTTTATCCAAAACATGCAATTTCAATTCTGCAAGCTTGTCACATGTAATGCATATTCGATTAACATAAAATTTATCATCTACACTATAATCTCCAATCAAATTGAAGTTATATGTGTAGATATAAGTACTAAATAGTGATTTTAAACATAAATTTTCAGCAACATTCTTATCATACTAGATAGTTTTTTAGGATCATCAAATATTCTATAATAAAAAGAATCATTAGAAGATATTCTAGTAAGAATTTTCTTATGAATAATAAATTTAATATTATGTAAATTGAGCAAAGAAATTTTTAAAAAATAGAATTTTTGATTGAACACATGAGTTTTCACAATTTCTCACTTTTTTACATTTAAATTTAGTACCATTATTGTTACTTTTATCATCCTTCTCAGATGATGTAGGTGTTGTAGGTATGAAATCATCATAATATATCCACAGGGTAGTAAGTACTTCATTTTCACCCATGGTTATCTCCTCGGTGCCGGTTATTGAACGTTCAACTCATTGTCTTCAAATTTTAACTTGCACAATATAACAAGCCAATACTAGAAGTAAACATTAATGTGTTAGTTTTAGAATTAATCTTACTTTGTCTATCATCTACTTCTCTCTTTTTTCTTTTGATGTATCTCTCTCACACTTAATTTGGATACTTTCAATCTCATATATGTGGAATCACACAACTCACTCTTTGTAACACTCTCACTCAATTTAGCTATGGCTCTCATCTTCACATAGGTTTTGATGCTTCTCAAGTACTGTATGTGGCATTGGGACAACACTACATATCATCTTGACTGAAAGAAAAGTTCCATGCTCGTTCATCTTCTTATGTACCACACTAGTAGAGGCATAAGAACAGAAGGGTTGGCTCTCATGGAATCGTGGTGCATGACTCTCCTTAATTCTTTTTACCGTCTCAATAGCACAATTCACAAGGTCATACACACTAATAAAATATTTGTGTGGAAGTGTAGCGGTGATATCAGAATTCAAACCTTCTTTGAAGTATGCCTTTTCACTTAATCGACTAGTGACATGTTGTAGAGCTATAGTGAATTGGGAGCTGGCTCCAATGGTGTAGTGAGAGGTAGAAGATGAAGTCCGATAAGTGGGCCTTAGCTGTCAACGAACAAAGTGCACACGTGGAAATATGCCAATGGCATAGAGAAAAACATGAATTGGAGATAAGGGAGGTGGAGGATAGTGCGAGGGTCAGAATAGGAGATAGGTTGGGCCAACAGGGAAGGATTCGGCCCACAAATAGGATCGAAATTTGTTTTTTTGATTAGTTTAATAATAGAAATCAAATTTGAATTTTTTAAATTACCAAACCAAGTCCAAAAATTATGAAATTTTTTGAGGAGGCTCCTTAGATTGTTCAGAACTCAAATAAATTATCTACAGTTCAGGTCAGGTTTTAATTGTTTACAAAAATCATTTACATCAGCTGGGACAATAATAAAAACATTTTCATTAATGCAGAAAATGTAGAAAATAAAATTTTGGAAATATTTATATAGCTTTTAGAATTTTGGGATGTTACACATGTGCATCCTCTTCAAAACACAATGCAAAAGGTCTTAAAAAATTCAAAAAAAATTGACAACATTAACACAAAATTGATCTATCGTGGCATGAAATTTCAAACCTAAATTCGATCTATACTTGGAGAAACAAAAAGGACAAATCCTACTGAAAATGAAATCCATAAATTAAAGGAAAATAAGTGGCTACTATTCACTAAAATTTATTTATTTTGTTTCTTTGAATATACATCGCATTTTCAGTTGAATTTTTACATGATGCTTGATTGCATCATGACTTATCCAACCAAAATTTTTCAGAGTTTTTCATGACTTTTTGTGTCGTGTTTCGAAGAGGACGAATGGAGATGCATCGAAGGTTAGGATGCAGTGGATATGTTCTCGATGGAGTGGTTGCGGATAGGGATGGAGAAACAGTGATGTGGCTTGGTGCAATCCATAGAAAAGAAGCAACGATTGAGATTGGCATGAATCCACTCGGTGGAGTTGAGGAGAAACTATATGTGAACTGCGTCTATCGTTTGGGTATCCAATCGAGAGTAATCCCTTGTTCTACCTCTAATAATATAGGCTACTAGATCCTAGTACAATCCTCCTCACCCAAACAAATCCTAAAATGATATTTACAACTTTTTTGTCAGATATATTCACATTGATAAAATTGTTTGGCCTAGATAGCCAAAAGTACACTGCTAGCTCTTGGAAAACAGTTGCACACTAGCTAGATTAGGCCCATTAATGAGATCTTTACTCAATATTTTTCTTAGGAAACCTTTATAATAATAATGAAAATGCATATTACCACGCGTGTGTGCCTTGGTCTTATTGCACGCACACTGCCCCCACCGTTCGATGCAGTCGGGAATGCACACGATTTGCACAAACAAAACTACTCCGTTTTAAATGGAAGGGATCCAAATGACCTGCTGATAGTGTTAGTGTGGATATTTACCGACTGCTCGGATTGTCTGTGCCCAATCGACACCTCACATCCTAGCTTAATTACGCTGTACTTGTTGACACACCTCCACAACTAATCGAATTCAATCATTCAAACCGAGCTTGATTACCCAAGAGCAATATTAGCACCTGATGTTTTTTTTGTTTACTGTTAATGTTGCATGCGTCATGCAGACAATGTCAGGTGAGTCATGATATACTACTACATGTGCATATTAGGCTGCTTCATGGTTGGTTTGCACTGTTGTGTCCGTGTGCATGTGTCATGTCAATTAGCGCGATGTGAGCGAGCCGCGAGTAATGCAAAGACTTTGCTCTCAAGTCTGTACTGGTTTGTTCTTAAATTTACACTAATATTGCTCTTAAATTTGTATAATCTGTCCATGTATAATTTTTGTTGATTTTCTATCAGGTTTGTACTCTGAGGAGCTCCTTCAAAAGAAAGAATGTGGCAATTTATCAAGCACACTAAAAAGGGCGAGTAGACTGAACATATCATAGATAAACCAACAGCCAAATCAGCAACGAATGTATCCTCAGTTTCACCACTATAGCCAAGAGATATCAATTGAATATTTTGCATCAGAAAAGGTAGGCAAGCAAGATCAGTAACACAAAACAATGATAGAAAAACATAAGGTCTATACCTCCGGTGGCTCATCATCACACCCCAGCCAGCATGTTTTGACATTTTCACAACCTCAATACTCTCGGTCACATAACCAATTTGGTTAACCTATATCATAAACAGGGTATACAATTATGAAGCTGACAAAGCTATTTGGCTAATTTAAGAAGTATCTCAAACTGGATGTACCTTCAGAAGAAGAGCATGTTAGCCTACTATGCATGTGACGCCTCGATTCATTGCACGCATATGATGTCTTGGTTCAAGATGAGATTAATTCAGGCTGCTGCATGTATTCATATTAGAAGTTGCTGCATGTATTCAGTGTCACCTCGGTCACATTAGAAGTTGCTTTATGTATTCAGTTGCTTAATTCAGGTCCCTATATACCAATAAATCAGTTAAGTGTTTTATTTCTATGAGCCTTAATGGCATCAGAGCTTTAGGTTTTCTAACATCCAAATCCTAGCATCGCCACTCGTCTTTCGCTGCACTACCCTCAGGAGGAGCATCTCCACTCCCAGGGGTGGCCATCTCCTTGCTACCCTAGCATGGATGGCGCCACTGACCGCCTTTCCTTCCTCTCCCTCTCTCATTTCTCCCCTACACCATCCCGGGTGCCACCTCCAAGCCCACTATCGCCGGCAGTTTCCCTCACAGTTGGTAGCCTCCCCAGTTCTCCCTCTCCTTCCTCCATCATGTCGCCATTGCCATTCCCTCTTCCTCTTTCTCTCTCATCGGCTAGGCGGCACCTTCAGATCTGCCGACGTTGGTGGCCATTCCTGTCACTGATGGCCTCCTCTACTTTCCTCAGGCATCGCTACCTTCCCCCTTCTTCTCACTCTCTCGCACTCTTTCTCTCTTTTGGCCTTGGCCGCTATCGTTCTAGATCCCGATGGTTTTCTCGTGGCCGATGTCCCTACCTCAGGCTGCCCCTCTCCTTCCACCTCGAAGCCACCACTCTTCTTCTCTATCATGCCTTTCCCCTTTCCTTCTCTAGGCACCACCATCCCTATCCACTGCTTTCGGCTGCTTGCCTCACCGCTGGCCACCTCCATAGCCGCCACCTCACCTACTCTACTCACTCCTCCCCTACCTCTCTCCCCTTCCCTTTACTTGCGTAGCTGACGTGATCTATCGATGTTGGGGACTACTGCCATCGACCTTTCTTCTTCGCCCCCGCCTTCACTGGCATTGATAAGCACGGGCTTGCCAACTCCCTTTCTCGATAGGGACCTACAAGGAATTCTGTTCTAGTTTGAACGTCTGACCCACTCCTGTTTTAATTGTGGGGGTGTTAGCCTACAATGTATGTGACACCTCGATTCTCTGCATGCATATGATGCCTTGATTCAAGATAAGATTAATTCGTGTTGCTGCATGTATTCATATTAACAGTTATTATATGTATTCATATTAGCGTCATCAACACACACACACACACACACACACACACACACACACACACACACACACACACACACACACATATATATATATATATATATATATATATATATATATACCAATGAATCAGTTAAGTGCTTTTTTCTATGAGCCTTTAGAGCATTGCATGCCTTGTCCTTGATTGCCCTCGCAACCCTCTACAGGACAGGTTGAAATGAATTATTAAAATCACCAAGGAAAATGGAAAATGTATTTCATAAAAAAAATAAGTAACATATAATTGGGTCGGTAACGAGGAGGTCATCTCCAACAATATGCTCTTGCTCTCTGATTTCTTCAGTCATCTTAGCATAGTGAACCCAAACATCCTGGTCAAATGGGCAGCGGGGCCTAGACACGGCGGCTCCCAGCGGCGTGGGTGGAGTGCTCAAGTGGCGGGGGTAGACGTGCAGGCCGGATGTGGCACCTCCCCATGGCGGAACAGAGGTGGTAGAGGCGGCCGTCGGCGGCGGATACTGACTGCTGTGCTCTAGCTCACTAGTTTGGTGCCAACATGCCATGCAGGGGTGGAGGGAGAGGGGGGCATGGCCTCATCAAATGTATAGCTTATTTGGCCCCTCTCATGGCTAAATCCTAGCTTTGCCCCTGGTGTCGTGGTTCGGTGGTTGTGGGGACTAGGGAGCCTTGGTGTAAGATCAAGAATAACCGACTAGAGGGGGAGTGAATAGGAGGTTTTAAAATTCTTAACTAAATTGAGCAATTAAAGACTAGATGATCACTAAATAATAAATTGAGTGAAGAACAATCCTACACAATACAAGCAATTCTAAGCAATTGACAATAAGCAACAGAGAGGAAAAGCAATTACTATAATAGATAAGAAACAAACACAATGTGACACTCGATGTTTTTACCGTGGTATCAGAAACTTGCCGGTTTCCACTAATCCACGTTGAGGTTAGCCCGAACTAATCGGACCGGCTCCACGAATTAAGTTGAAACACCTCGATCACTATTGGTAGCTCTTCCTCCACTCCGGAGATGGTGAGCTCCAACCACTCACAATTCGGCACGGGTTTCTTCACAATCTCCTTTGAAGAAGTCACCGATAATCAACCTTCCCGCCGTCTAGGTGCCGGCAAACACCAAGAGAATGGACCAATGAATTCACTTGACAACGTTTGAGTGCAATTGGATCAAGCTAGAAATGAATGCATTAAAAAATACTCCACCAACTCAAAATGAATACTCAAGAGAGAAATGAGGGTGGAGTGAATGCTCTAGGGCTCAAATGTAGTCAATGGAACTTCAGCAAGCAGCCCAAGTGCAGGTGGGGGGTATTTATACCCTCACCAACCAAAATTAGCCGTTGATGAAAATTAATGCTGAAAAATCAGGGAAATCGGAACTACCGCCGTGCAAAGTGCGGAACTACCGCATGTTACTGTAGCACTCCGTAACGGCTATGTCAGACGGTCAGTACTAGCCGTTTGAAATTCGGCGCGGTACTACCGCCGTTATAAGTGCGGTACTACCGCTCTACGGTAGTTCCGCTGGACGTGCGGTACTACCGCACTGCGGTTGTTCTGCCGTGCTGAATCCGGTACTTTTGATTTCTGGTTAGTTTAGTTTCTCTTCTGGGTGCTTTCTGGAAAAAACGTACCGGCAACCGGTAGTTCTGTAAATCATGCGGTACTACCGCTCTACGGTAGTTCCGTCGTTGTAGAATCGAAACTACCGATTGTATTTGAGTTTAAGTCCCCAGAAGGGTGCTCTCTGGAAAAAATGTACCGCTGTAAATTCGGAACTACCGGATTGCGGTAGTTCCGATGTGTACATGCCGGAACTACCGTAGGCCGGTAGTTCCGCTGAGGATGCGGTACTACCGTTTTTACTGGGAGAGCACAGTTAACTTTAGAGTTGATTTTCAAATGCATGCATGATCCTATATTGATCCAATGTGCACCAAAACATGCTATCAAGCTATTTTCACAAATCCTTCTTAATAGTACGGCATTTAACCTATAATTCGGTCTTCCACCTTTACTCCTAAGACCGGTGAAAATTAAAATAGACCCAAAAACTTATGTACCTCATCTTTGAATTCTTAGTGTCAATAATTCTTGCAGCTTGTTCTTTACCTTGCACACATGAGACTTTATCTATACAATCTTAGCACACACATTAGTCCCATGTTCATAATTCATCATTAATTACCAAAACCCTAAAACTTAAGGGGCCTAGATACTTTCACTTGGACGCCTAGAGGCTGTAGGTTGGAGTGGAGCAGTGGATAAGGTTGGTGGCGATTTGGAGTGGCGACTGCTTTGCACTGTAGACTGTTGACTTGTTGTGGTGTGGACCGTGTGGGCTACGCTGGTATCTGCTCGGTAAATATCCCAATAACCGGTTATCAGTGCTATTCGGTCGGATAGTAGGCATCTCGAATTCGCTACCGAATCCGACTATATATGTCTGGTAGCAAATCCGAATCTGACCGAATACTGAACCCACTTCCCGAATTTTGATTTGAATTGAGAAAATAGTATTTTCAGGGTTAACCGGTCGGCGGCCGGTAACCAGCCAAATTCAAATTCTAAGTCTAAATTTAACAATTGAAACCACCTGGTAGAAAACCCATTACCACCCTAGTAACTGGTACCTACCAAGATCTTGTATTTTTTCTGTAACAGTTTTTTAAATCTTTGTCTGGCACTATATCAAATTCCACGCACTAAACAATCTCATTCAAAGGCCCCCATTCTCTTCAGCTTTACGGTCGGCTTTTGCTTTTGATTTCTTTTAACAATCACTATTTATTAGATAAATAGACCGTAGCAAAAAACTATAAACTGCAAGCCATCGGAACGCCCCCCCCAAAAGCTCAAACTGCTTGAAAAAGAACAACTCTACCTTAACACTCACCTGCCGTACTTGCCCCACAACGTGCCTACAGGGTCAGGCTTTGTTTCCTAGCACAGTCGAGACCCGTGGAGAGGGACGCAGAACGAGAGCAGGAGACTGCATACGTGCATGCTCGTGTACCACGCGGTACGTCGTCATGGACGCCTGTTTTGCACATGCAGACAACGGCGCATGGCAGGCAGATGATACGAATCCAACAGCAGAAACATAAGACGAACCCACCACCAAACGAGCAGACAAAACAGCGGTGAAGAAAAGCCGCGTGCATGCCCGAACGTCCATGGATCTATACTGTATACTGTACAGTAGGAAGTATGCAATCATGCATCGCCAGGTCCCCTGGTAGCACACGCCACATGCACAATCGAAATAAAATGTTTATTTTGCAAAAGTTGATCGATTAATCCCTATTACATGTTCGTCGAGCTCATCAAAGGGGCAAAAATGTGTAGCCACCGGAAAACCGAGATCAACATCCTAACCACCGACCTCACAGCAAAAAAAAAAAGGGGGGAAATACATCAAACTACTTGGCAAAAATAGGCAATAATACATGTTCTTTTTTACATTCTTCTTTCGACACTACAGGATGGAAGGAGCAGGTGGAATCCGCTCCTGGGAGTAAGGTCAGCTTCGACAATGCGGTCGAATGTTTTGGAGTCGCACGAAGTTGGCAAAGGATAAACAGTCTTCCGGGTGTACAGTTCCATTTATGACAGCAGTGTATGGCGTGTTCAGTCGCCTTGCAGACAGTAGAGCTGGCGGATATTGCCGGAAGCTGAAGACATGAACCAAATATGCTTCCAGTTACTCAAAGCTCAAGCTAGAACAAACCGGTTTTACAGTGAACAAGATTCCAGTGCCGGAAAGAACAGGTAGCATCACTTTTTGTTGACCTTATTACGTGTATTAATTGGTTGACCTTATCAAACAAACATAACTAAGAGAAAAATAAAGCTAACATAGCTACAAATAGTCAAATACAATAATAAAACTGCTGAAACCGATGGGAGATAAAAA
The DNA here is from genome assembly GCA_036346265.1 of Melocanna baccifera. Classification (NCBI taxonomy): domain Eukaryota; kingdom Viridiplantae; phylum Streptophyta; class Magnoliopsida; order Poales; family Poaceae; genus Melocanna; species Melocanna baccifera. The sequence continues at coordinate 15,951,481 of CM070681.1, forward strand.
GCACATCGAACTATTAGCATACGAAAATGGGTAAAGAGAGAGATAGTTGCATTGTAACAATTGAATGTACAGATGAAAACTTACCGTATAACCAATCTTTGAATTGTGCATGAAGGGCACTTGCCAAATCCTTTTTCCTATTTTCATCAAGTTGCAGCTCCCGAATAGTATTTTGAATATCTTCCAGAACAACATGCTGAAGATAAAAATGACATATTCAGGAATGTATAGCTTTTAGGAACACCAAACAGTAAATTATAGAGAAGTGAACTGCACCCAAACAACATTAACAAATGAATCCTAATATGCACTATAACCTTGGGTATTTGCTACTTTGCTACTTTGCTGAAGAACCAAAAAAAAATGTATATTTATCTCAAGTCTCATTCGCCAACTCGAATTGGGACACTTTTAAGACAAGCAAAGCGTCACTGGTAAAAACAACAGGATAAGATTTTCCTCCTACTTTACAACATAATAGATCTTGTGTTCTATAACTTCACCATTCCTACCAGGGATACAAAACCCGGAATCGGGGGTATTCCCGGCTGGCAGCCGGTAACGGTAACCGGCTGGTTACCGGAAATCTCGGAAAAGAACAGGATGAATTTCGTGATTCAAATTTTGAATTTGTCGGTTTGAAACCGGTAACTGTTCCAGTAACCGGTCAAAAACTAGTGAAAAAACGGCTAAACCGCTAGGAAAACTAGAAAAAGGTAGAGAAAACATGGGAGAACAATAATTGATGCGCATTTACTTCATACAATAAGTAATCTAGCACAACAAATGTCTAAACCAACCTAGTAAGTGCATTATACAGTCATAAATTTAAATTTACATTTGAAAAATTCCAGCCGGTTTTTTCCTTCCCAATACCCACCGGTTTTTCCAGCGCCGGTTACCGGCTAGTAACCGCTGGTTTTTCGATCCCTGATTCCTACTGCAGCTATAATCATGTACAAGTTACTACTTTCAATTATAGTAGAATTGTAGAAATATTAAATAGCACCTGATTGTTCCAATGGCATCCTTTATTTGGTACACAAACTCATGAAGAGAGTGTAAACACCAACCACAATACAATGCAATTAAATGAATAAAGTATCTTGAGGGCTCCTTCTAAAATAAGGTGCAGTTGTATCCAAAAGTATACAGAAACCAGTATTACACATACAGGTAGTGTGAGCAATACTAGACAGCTTTAGCATTAATTAAATTGAAATAGAAACTCCTTTCTGAGGTCTAGCTCTATTGAATTTAATCAGTTGATATACCTTTTTGCTTTGGGATGCCCCATAAATTTCAGGCAATGGAAAAGGATTGCATTTCATAGGCTCTTGTACTTCAGCCCCAAACCAATTAGGAATCTGCAGAAGGAAAGAGTCATGCTATAACAGTTTGTACCAGAGAAAACATTAGAGCTATTGTGAAAAGCCAGCCAAGGCCTGACTCTAGCATTCCATCATGCTTCATATTGCCACTGCCGTCTGTAATCAACATGAGCTTGCAAAATGGCCTCTCTATTCAAGTGCAATGGAGAAGATGGACAATACAAGAAAGATGAATGAACGAGTTCAGTGTACAACAGGTTGCCATACACAAATCTCATCAAGACAGGTAATGAAAATTGGTAAGGTATCACACTGATTGAATTTGTCGGTCTATTTTTCATATTCATGATAGTTTACAAAGCTAAAAGCTCACAATATACTTGACATACCAAAAAGTTAGTGAATAGATCAGGATCTAGAGAAGTAGCTGATTTGGCTTGAACATCAGAAACCCCAGCAGGATGGGATAATGGATTGTGTGGATCAACGACTCCCAATACAACAGGTTGGTCCCATTTGTTGACAGCAGGGTCTACACCAACTTGTGTCATATGCTCACCCAATTGTGGATAGTAAGTATTAAATGGAGCAACCTGTTGATACAGGAAAGGAGAAATTTCACAATATTAAAATGTTAAACATCAAAGCATTTACTATTACCAACACATCAATAAATTCAACATTGATCTTCACACTTTTTCCAGCTGTAAACTGAATACTAAGTATAACATGTAAAAACAGAGGCTGCTCTGTTACATAGCTAATAAGATTAAACAAACAAAACTAGCTGCGTTGTTTCTCCTTTATTTGGCAGGGTGTTTTTTTATTGATTTTTATGAGTGGATCAAAGCAACGTACTCAGGACAAGGTTTACAACTTCAAATTTAATGATAAGCATTGTCTGTTATGCATATCCCAGGGCACCTCAGTAAACTGTCTTGCATAGTGTGTTCAGACGGTATTCGGTGGTCTTGAACGATTAGTCTGCCTTTTCCCACTTAATTGTAACAACTTATTTTTACTCGGTAATTACAGCTTATTAGTCTGACATACATAATATTTACCAACATAAACGTATGAATCATAGAATATATATTATGACTAATCATACATGGCAGTGTTAACATATCAATATATCATAATCCTCATAAGTAAACTATTTTAATAGTTTTAAATATATGTGAATATATTATTAAGAATGCACAGTCGTCCATTAAATTCCGATTAATTGCTTGGCAGTAACCTGTCAGTACAACAGGCATATACCGTATACTACACTGTTTACAACAAAAAGAGTAACAGAACCTCACTTGTAATTTATGGTTGTCCCCCACGATAAGAGGTTGGTGATTTACTCCCAAGTAGAAGATGCACTCGCGACAGTTGGCAATACAAATTCGTTTTGCAGCTGCAATAATATGCACTCTTTCGCAATGCTCCACTTTCACAACCTGATAACACAAAACATTTGAAGTATATTTGTCAAATGCAGTTAGAAGAATAGAGGCAACAACAGCAAAACTGAAGTGATAAAAAAAGACAACAATTATCTATCCTCAAATCATAGAGATTCTCATTTTTCCTCTTTGCTGATATACAGCATATCTAAGATCACACTCGACAACCCAACTCAAAGCACATTTTATCTATTTCATAACAATATGTGCCAGTTTCCACTCTCTATTGCCATTGTTTTCTCACCATCTTCTTCTTCTCCATGTGGAAAATACTTAATACTCATGTGTCTTCTCTTAGCTGGTAGGGCTGCCATCAATTTGTAGGCACAATGAGAACAGTTCCTCACTTCCTCTACAATCTATTTTCTGCAAGACTGCAACCGTAAAGTAGAATCTGGTAACTGCTGTTCACCAGTGGTTGAGAACAACAAATCTGTAATGACCAGGAAAGTCATGGTCTTTGTTGCATCTGAACAAATCAAATCTAACATTTTACAAATAACCATGTCAATGACATGCCATCTGCTATGTAGCTGATACCAAGACATATACTGCAGATTCTCAACAAAGCCCGTGAAGCTCAAAGAGACAGGTGGCAAAGCCATTTCAAGTGCATATAAAAATCACGTAGAATCTTTCTAGAAAAAAAATGTACATTACAGAAAAGCAGATAAATCACAAAGAAAACCGAATCCGCAACAATGGGAACAGAGGGAGTAAGGAATGATTGAATGACATGCATACCTTACCAATAGCACCAAGAACAACAGTAGCATCAGAACATCCATACACAGTAGCATACTTCAATGGTGCTAATATGTAGATAGCAGAATCATGGCAGTTCAAAACCTACAAAAGCAGTTTGTAGTTTGTGTTAACAATACTGAAAATTCCCAGCTCTGGATTTCCGATGTTGAATTGGCAAAACAGCTGCAAGATATCACAATACAGATGTGGGATTTCCCTTTTTTAGGTGAGAGATGGGATTTCCTTGAAACAATATAGAACATATTTCAGCACATATAGCTAGAAGCGCTCCAAAGTATCCCATCACAATTGAGGGTTTTCATATTGGTTCTCCCTTCCCAAATCGGATTAATGGTCTGCATGTTTCTCTTCTGCTTTAACCTTATACATATCCTGACCCAAGTAATGCTAGTTTGCATTATCATCTCCTTAATTACCCAGATTTTGCTAACATAGACTTTTTTCCTTCTAAGAGGCAGTAATATTCCACTACAAATATAGCAATCAAAACATTATTGACTATGCTTACAGTGGCACCAGAATAACTGACTAAACTCAAGTTATTAAATGTAACTACAAATTCAGTGATCAAAAGATTCTTGACTATGCTTACAGTGGTACCAGAATAACTGATTAAATTCAAGATATTAAATGTAAGCACTCAAAAATTCATGAAACTAGATTTTGCAAAAAGGGTCTTTTTAAATATCAATGTTACATTGCATATTCAGTGGGGTAATGCAAACACATTGGCTGCAAAAAAAGAGTCAAATCTCTTCAATATTTTCAACATACAAACGTTGGCTATTTATCGATAAGCATCTGTCTATGATTCATACCTTCACTGAATGACCTTTGACATCAGATGCATGCTTGACAACAGAAGTTTTGGAGAAGCCCTCCACAAATGTTGTATTTCTGTAGAATGCAGGATTGGTACCAGTCGGTGTGCTGTTCCTTGGATGACTTGCATTGGCATCAGCCATGGTCACATCGAGATCAGATGCAATATGCTGGCTGCCTTCCTTTGCTGTGGACTTCTCGGTAGAAAATTCCAATGAAGAAGCTATATTCTGCAAAATCCAATCATGAACCTGAGCAGCAGGGACTGGAGCAGCAGGCATGTCTGGATCAGAATTTGCAAAAAACGTGGCTGCCTGGCTTAAGGACATTCCTTCTGAGAACTGCACTAGAAATCCAAGGTGCTCAAAAGTCTCCATAGTCAATACCTGCACAAGGGTTGGTGTAATACAGTTACAAAATCCTCAAGAGTTTACAATTTGCAAAGTGATGGTCTATCTTGTCCAACTGCAAAGAATCATGTAGAAGGAGTGAAGACCATAACACAAAGTATACACATCAAGATCATCTTTCATATTTCCTGTATAGAAGATAAAATGAGCTGACCTATTCTCCAAAGTCCAAACTAGTTGATATGTCAAGTTTCAAGAAACAAATTACCTTCAGAAAATGTCCTCAAGTGTAAGGTCACATCTATCTAGGTTGCAGACAAATATGAGATCTCACTTGGTCATATCTCATATATATCTAGCTGGATCAAATACATTTAATCCTTGATCTTTGCTTTATTTATTTGATAAGATTTATTGCAGACACACCCATCTGTGGATGGCTCTCGCTTTTGAATACAGTTAACACCTAACAAGCCAAAACTCATACCTCAAAATCTATTTGGACGTATGCATCTCTCAAAAGAAATCTTTACATACCATTTCACAGGACCTATGCTTTTACTGGCCAATTCTAGTCTTTAAGCTATAGAACTACAAACAACTCCACTATAAGTATGTCAAATACTTTATTACTATCACCTTTTCCCCACATAAAGCTTAACTACTAGGACAATAAGGTGGAGTGACGAACATTTTAAAAAATATTATGAATGGAAACAAGTTGACAACATAAAAAAAGAAAAGGTGGTGTACCAGAGAATCATCACCCTCACCCTCAACAGAATCTGCCAAAAGTGTAAGAATATTGGCCATATGCTTTTGCAGATAAGATAACTGATGGATTTCTTCATCTGCTTGAGAAGGCATAAACCGACGGCTATTACTCCGTACAAGCTGCAAAATAATATAAATAGGAATAACTAAGTGCTGGTGATACACAAAAAAACTGCTTGTATTGGCAAAAGGAACAAAAAGTACAAGTGCACTGAATAGTTCTCCAGGCAATAATAAATATTAAGGAACATACTAAAGCAAATATTGTATTTTCCATATCTCAATATGAAAAGAAGGTCAATAAAAGTATTTATGTGCTACACTTGGTCTGGGCCAGGGACTATTGGGATCATTTTGAAGGATTATGATTGACCCAAAATGGAACATCTAGCAAACTAAGACAATTTTTAAAAAAGTCAAGGTTGGTACCGTAAAAGCACCAAATATACAACTGGAATCAATAAGAAAAATCTCAATTGTAACAAGATTTATATACAAAATGCAGGTGAACAAGCCCTCTGCAAATGGCTCTTAATACAAAAGAACTTATAGAAGTAGCGTACCATGAAGTAACAGATAAGCAAACATATACATGACTGAATCAACAACAAAGATGACAGCAATGATGGCCACAATTATGGTAAAGCGTGTAGAGTTTCGGTCTACTACTAACATACAAATTCCAATCTCCACACACAAATTTCACATAACCGAATTATTCACTCCTGATGGCCACTATGCAAAACAGAGAACCTTAATGCAAGTGACTGCACAGTATACAGTACCATCCAGTAGGTATCCAGACCATCCAATAAGTATCAGGAGCTAGGATCTTCCCCTGTCAATACACTGGAGCACATGTCCTATGGCTCGAGTACTTTACTGATCAATGGGCTTTTTAGAAGAACAGGGCAGTACCCAATTCCATTTTATTATGAAGCCTAGCAATGATAGCAAAAGCAGATGAACGGCAGCACCAGCTGCAGTCTACAGGAAAGGGTGACTACAGCATCCTCCTCATTTACAGATCAATGGTGACTATTCGAGGCTCAATTGGACGCATAACTAAGTCTATGCAATTGCAATCAGACATCAAGGGTCTTAGCTGTCACAGATGAGATTAAGAGTTTTATCAATTATGGTATGCGCCCAAAGTCGCAATGTTGCAAGTTGTCGATATAAGACAAAGGCATAACCATATTAGATGCATAGCTCTGCAAAAATACCTCTTATTGAACAAAGTATTTCCAGTGCAAAGAGTATAGATCATGGAGTTCCAAGTCTCCAATTCCATGTTGGAACATGTCATCTCCCCAGTATGGAAGCTCTCTACGGCAGCTTCATATTAGTACAGGATGACTGTAGGTCCTTTGGCAGGTCCGTAAGCACAGATGTACGTAGCAGTAATTTTGATAGTAGGTTTCGCATGGTACCATGTAGCCATTGGGATTGGCGACGCATGGGTGTCCAGTATAGCACAACTTCGGCGCAGTCAAATAATTCATTCATGAAAAGGCAAGGCAGGATTGTACTAGTTAGGTTCGGTGCCAAAGTCCCGTTGTGAACTGTGATGTCATGTACAACTTAAATGGATGGCAATCGGAGAACATAAGTGGTCTAGTTCTTCCAGCCCCTAGAGATTTTGTTCTACAGCAGCTACTAATATTTACAGCAGAAATCGTACGAGCAGCCAAATTCTAACCAAAGCGATCAAATCAACGGGACCTGATACTGACCTGGATCGGGGAGAGCGCGGACAGGTAGCCATCGAACGCGGAGGTGGAGGGCCAGACGTCGGCGACGGCCGAAGAGTCCTTGTGCGCGCGCGGAACGAGGCGCTTGTACGACTGGATGTAGAGGAAGAGCAGCACGTCGCGGATATCGGCGCCTCCGCCGCCATCGGCGCCGAGCGCGGGGTCCTCGGCGGGGAGCACCGCCGCGAGCGTGCCGAGCGCGAGCGCCGCCTGCTCGGTCGGGATCTGCAGCGCCTCCGCGAGCGCCGCGACGCCCACGCGCCCCCCTCCCGCGGCGGCCGGCGCAAGCTTCTCCTTGAGCTGCCCGAGGGTTTGCGCCAGCGTGCCCTCTGGGAAGACGAGCTTGGGGATGGGCAAGAGGCCGTGCTCGAACGCCTCGCGCCGCGGGCGGAGGAGAGCGGGGGAAGCGGAGGCGGAGGCCGCGGCCGGGGGCGGCGGTGGCGGGTCGAGGGGCTCGTCGGCCATCGCCGCGAGAGAGGTGGGGAAGGAGGAGGAGGAGATCTGGGAGGAAGAGGGAACTGAGGGAGTGCGATGGAACCGTGGAGATGGTGAAAAGGTTCGGGAAAGGGTGCGTGTAATTTTTTTCCCCTTTTTTAAAGGGTAATTTGGGATTTTCTAATTTCAGACATGACACGAACAGTTAAGCGTTCGAATGGCATATTGGCATTCATTACTACATTGTACATGTTTCAATTTTTTGAAAGTACTAGTTAGAGATCCGTGCGTTGCAACAAAGTCATAAAAATAATGAGATAGAACTTTACTGTCTGGCCAACTTCACACATCAAAACATTAGAGAGCAAACGACAGAGAGAGAAAGGTGGCCAGAATACGCGAGGAGATGGAAAAAGTGGAGGAAGTGGGCGGTTATATCCTGAGAGAGAGAAAGAAAGGAGGAGAGAAACAAATGGTCTAAATCAAATCGGATGGCTGAGAAGAGAGCAGGGAGGCCGTACCAATCACCAACTCCTTCTTTTATAATAATAAAGATAAAGATATTGAGTATTTCTGGGGTTTTTCTAAGTATTTTTACCGTGTACGCTGAAGAACGAAGACTAATAGCCTAACAGCACAATGTACTGTTTGATTACAGGATTACACGCACATCAAACCATATAAATTACACTGAATACTTTTTGAAGAATGCTAGAAGTGAACATGAAAGGTGTGAAGCAAGGATTAGGTTATCACCTTTTCTCTCTTATAGCATCTCTAACAGTCTATATCAGCTGTTTTTAAAAAATATATAGAATTTTATGATGATATGGAAGAAATTAATTGAAGTGAGAGGTAGCAGTCATGAGTCGTCGTTTCGCGAAGCGACCGGTGCAAGCGTCTTCGTGACGACGGTTCAAGCTGTTGGAGTGGTATCGTCGGTTCTTCACGCGTCTTGTGGATCCGATACGGGCGCCAGCCGAAATCGAGCGTGGGTGGGTTTTCTTCGCCCTCTATTTCTTGTGCGCGGGAGCGATTTGGGTTTCATTCGGCGTACGGAGGAGCAGGTCGAGCGGCGCACGGAGGAGCACACCGCACCCACCGAGCGGCCCCGACACAACGCCGAGGGTGTAGGGCAGAAGGTGGTGCTCGACCTCGAGTTTGATGACCTCATGCGGCCCAGAGGTGTTGGATGCATCCATCAGCCCGCGGGTGAGCGCGTTGCGGCCGTCCAATACCATGGCCATCACCGACTAGGTCACCACGCTGCGGCAGGCCGGGGTGCCTGTCATCGGCCTCACCGCCGGGGAGCTGGACTTCGACACACCAGCCGCAACCGTCAAGGTGAGTGGCGCTCTTAGTTCTTTTCGCGGAGGGAAGGGGGGAAACCAAGGAATTGTCTCCTATTCTTGGTTTGAGAGTAGTTTGGTCTAGATCACGGAATAATTTGGATATTTGACGGAATGTATTTGCCTTGGGTGTTAGGTGAAAGTGCTACTACTAGTTTGCTTAACAGTAGATAGGCTCAAGATGAATTGTATGTTTGCTTGATATTTCGATCGGATCATAGCAACTTTAAATTTTTGGACAAAGTCCAGAATAATGCATTTTGCAGACATGCCTGATGTTGTTGTAGCAAGTTGGATTCAACATTTTGGTTTCTTGGTTTGGTTCAGGTTGGGATGAATGCAATCAGGGATGGCTTTACAAGGTACATGCCTAATGCCGGGACTCTGGAGCTGAGGAAGGCTATCTGCAACAAGCTTCATGGTGTGTCGTTTGCAGATTTGCAAGATTGGATAAGATGGTTAATTGAATTATTTGATGTTTGGTTTTGATATGCAGAGAGGAGAATGGCCTATCCTATAGCCCGTATCAGGTGCTAGTGAGCAATGGAGCTAAGTAGTGGATTACAAAAGATGTGCTTGTCGTTTGCTCACCTATTGATGAAGTAAAGTTTTCATCCCGTTACATAATTTTTGGGAAGAAATGTTTCTACATACTAACATATTAATCTTTAAAACATCCATGAGAACAGCAGCACCAAATGCTTATCCTGTAGTCATTTTGTTACTTTGGAATATCCTTGCAAGATAGTTGATTCTTCTTAGTTAAACTGCAATATAGCTTAAGCCAGAGGAAGAGGTGGTTTCACTGAATTGGTGTTAGTTACCGTGTTGAGGCAATTTCGGTTAAGATGCAGTAGATATGGAATGAATCTTCCACATATATATATATATATATATATCGCTACTGAAGGAAGGCCTGCAGCTAGGAAGGTGTGAAAGGATGATATTAGGCCCGATCAACCAGCTGATTTGAGAAAAAGCAAATGGGTTCTGACGTAACTGAGGTGCTGGACAGCCACAACTCGTGGAGGCTTGGCAATATTACAAAGGTGCTGAAGAATGATTATTTCATCATCAGAGTAGCTGGTTGCATCCAACTGAGGGAATTCCATGTATCTTGCTTGAGGGGTCCAAATACTTATTGCAGTAAGCAGCCAACTGTAATAGACAGGGTGAGAACCAATTACCATGTGCTACTCTTTTACATTACACTAACTAGTCATTTCAAAACTTCAATTACATGGTTAGCTTTCTTACATATTTGTGCTTTGTAGTAGTGCCTAGATGATTGTTAGTGGGTGCTTTGATGAAGTGCTCATGAAGACATTGTGTTGTTTGAAATTTGGCAAGTGATATTTTCTTGTGATTCTAGTGCTTCCTGAATGAAAATAATACCAGCCCTTGTGTTTGAACTTTGAACCACTATTTGTGTTTCTAAAAGTGAAAAGCTGTGTAGTTTTTATTGCTTACCCTAAAGTGACTTTTTTCCCGATATGCATTTGGTTACAAGTAGGTAATCTACAAGAACTTGCAAGGTTGAGATGAAAGCAATTGAACCGTTCGACATCAGAAGTATGTCATAACATAATCGGGTTTTATTCGCTTATCAGTTGGCATGTAAATCTTGCAGTTGTTCAATTTTTGCGAATGACCAATCTTCAACTTCTCTCGGCATTTCGTTTTTGTAGTTTTTTTGTACAATAAGAGGTCACCAACGATTCTGTCAACTATGAGCACTTTCTGTACTTAAATGTATGACTTAAGTCTTAAGGAATCACTGAACTTTGTTTTTCCTCACCAGTGCAGATTTCTCTTAACCTTTTTCGATCAAGTATTTCGTAAACATGGTATAAAAAAGTATTTCATCAACATTATTCCCTTTTTAGGTCACAGGGCAGAGTAGAAAATAGTCCCGAGTACGAATGGTTCTTCGCACAAAGAGTGTTGAGGTCAAAGGAACAACACAGAGAGCTACAAAGATACAATCTGATATTGATCACCACATTTTATATGTACATTAAGAATTAAAAGCTTGTGTGTTTCCTTATAGACAACTCAATGGATAAACAATTAAGAGATTGTCTCTTATATTATCTTTAGCTGAGGTGTTAATCTAAAAAACAATCCAAAAGATAAATTATTGTATATATCCTTAGATCTCTTTCAATCTTGGGGAGTCACCTCTCCCCTCCACGAGTCTTTCCATCTGGTCGGCTTGGCTCACCTTTTATTGCCCTGTTGCTGACAGTAAAATTCACCATTGATTAGAATTCCAAGTGGTCAACATCCTGGCAGTAAGTCGCAAGGCAACAAGGGCACCATTTATTAGAGTTCCAAGTAGTCAACGACCCGGTAGCAGGAGGGTGTTCGTATTGACCGTGGCAAATGATTTTTAGTTAAAAATAAATAGTAGTGACTGAAAGAAGTGACTTTTAGAAGGAGAGCGTGAGGGGGAAAAAGTGAGGGAGAGATATGTGCGCAAGACAGGAGCGAGAGAAGTGAGGTGTGTCCTGTGACCTTCTGCCTTATTCTCGGAGCGAGATAGATGCGAGAGGAGTGGAGAAGTTAGATGTTCATATTGACTTCTAACTTCTTTAAGCAGAAACTAGAAGCAAAAACCAATATAAATATCCCCTAAGTGGCAAGGTAACAAGGGTGATGTTGGGCATGGGAGTGGTGGTAGGAGAACTCAGATGGCAGTGGTGGGTAAATGATAGCTCTAGCATTCGAGGTGACGACGATCTTTGACCAAGTAAAATTAAAGTAGAATTTTATTTAGGACCTTCTTAGCCAAGGCCCATGTAGTACCTTAAAATAGGGTCCATTAAATCTGGTTACGCTTCTAACCAAAGAGAGAGATATGCTTTATTTAACATAACTAGTCGTCAACTAGTTACACCCATTGATGACCAACAAAAGGGTAATAATCAACCTCCCCGACTAGTGACTATGTATAATTGGTCAGAGTCATAATGATTTACCATGTGAAAGTTTAATTGAACATGTGAAATTAGTTAACAACTCTCCTGATAAGGCGCAACGGTTGATAAAGGACGTGACGATTCAAGACACAAGGAACACTATTCCTCGGCCCAGTCCACCCAAGCCATCAGTTGGCCCACTTTTTCCTCTGGCTTGGCCCGCCAGCTAATCGCGTTGGCCGTTTGATATCGCCTGGTGCCACGTATTGGCCACTCGGCCATGTTTCGCGATCGCCGTCCGATCTCACCCTCATGCCAGGTGTCACCCATCGGGATGACTGGGTACTGTTCATCGTCTCTGACCCGGTCTCCGCACGCACCATCTTCTACGTGGTCTCTCGGTGTCAGTGTTGTTGTCTCCTCAAACTCGATGTCTGTGCCCAAGCAGCATGAAGATGATAGTAACTTACTTGAAGAAAAGTATGATCGAGCACTAGTCAGATCAGTAGAATACTTACAAGAGTTATGACGGTACTACTATAGAAGAGTTCAACCACGCACACTTAACATGGGAGACTTGGTTTTTATAAGAATTTAGGATCAATCCAATTTGAACAATTAGGAATCTCCTAAATAGGAATGTCCTTTTGCTATAATCTCTATCAATTGACGAGGATCTATTCAATTAGCTATGGAAGATTGACGAATCCTTTCAATCGCCTGGAATATAGAGCACCTTTGCATGTATTATGTGTAAAATATTCTCCATGATCAATAAAGTTTATTTTGTTGTTTATTACTTATTATATTTTATTTTCATCATATTATACTTTTTGTCAGCCTATATCACTGTATATTATGATAAAGGTTGGTCTACATGATTTCCGACAATAGTTTCCTAACATATACAAAGTCATTGGTCAAATATTAAGACAAATTCTACATGAGACTTTTCTTATAAGCCAATACTTACTGCTTAGAAACTTACTAGATGGACTTTGCCTTGCATTTGTTTCTAGTTAGTACTAAGTATGTTGCGAAGGAAATATTGGTCATACAGACTTAACTTTATCACACATTATAGTACTCCAATATTGTGATCACTGTACCATGTTGCTGCTTCACAAACCACAGTTGGGGGACTAGTATAATACTAACAAAACATGTAAAGCAAAGCCATCACAAGATAAATATTTACAACACCACATGTTCATTACATGATCACAAAATGTTTGGAACTAAGACAAATCAGTTTTCGATGATAACAAATTTTTGGTTTTGAACTAATATAGCTACAGCAGAGGCAATGTAACACCCCCGTTTCCAGGGGTGGTACTTACTGTTCATCTCACAACTGCCCAGGAAGTTCAGCTGTGAGGCACTGTAATCGAGTGTACATCATAGCCAACACTTACTCAAGAAAAGTCAACTTTATTACAATATAGCGGCTCAACAGCCAAGACTTACAGTGGGGCAGCGGCCCTTGCATTACAGAAAACAAAAAGGGCACCACAAGCAGGCCTAAGTGCAGAACAACCCTAAAGCAACACATCATACTCGTCGAATGCACCTTCGTCTTCAACTTCGTAGACTCCTCCTTGGTCTTGCGACATACTTTCTGTTTAATTTTGTATGCAAGTATGAGTACAACTACCGTACTCAACAAGTCACATGTGGAAACACTAAATAATTACATGCAAGAAATTTCAAAGAATTGGTATAGAGGTTCTATTATTTTATGTGAATGCAGTTTTATTTTGCAAATATTTTGAGTTTAAACCAAGAAAATCAAAAGCTTCTTAATGATTGGGGGTTTCAAACTTGATTAACAAATCACAATATTACCAAAATCCTTTCCAAATCTACTCATGCCTCATTTATGGAATCACCCAAATAAACACAACTTTATTTACTGGAAGTACGGCATATTCGAATACCATTTGTATGACTCTGTAGAGCTGCTCAACTTTACCCATAGCGTTTCATAACTCCGGCACCCGAGTTAAGAAAACAAGGTTGTTTCACTGCTCAATTCTTTATATAGTTTCTACCTAATAGATATCCAACCTCCACAACCTCGGTCCGACTGGCCAACGTCATTATGGACTCGATCTGTGAAGATCTACTATTGTAGTAAGCCCATACTATGACCGCCCTTATAGATGTTCAATCGAGTTGAGCAGTTACTAGACCAGGTTTGACGAATCAACACTTATGGTTTGAGCGTTCACTATGTTCTTTATTTGGCATAACAGTCTAGTCCTTACATTCTTGCCGAGGCACTACCAACCACAACCCTGCACTGACACCTTTCGGTGCCTGTACTGCATCCCTTTCCATTCCTTGCCTCCTTCTAGGATAAGGTCAGGGGCACAACCATCTCGTGGCTTCCCGTGATAACTCCTTCATCCTCTAATCCTTTTCTTTCATAAATCCTACCGACAAGTGTCGGGTTACTTAGTAGTGTAAAGCATGTGAGTTTCCTACACTATGATGTTTAGATAAACTATATCTTATGTTACTAAGTTTTGTCAATGTGAATGTGGCCATCAAATCAAGATTGGGATTGTATTGGTGGTAGGGCATAACTAGTATCATGTCATTCGAAATAATTATTATACATAAAATAACAGCATAAAAGTAACATAACGAAAATACTGAATAATAAATAAATAACGAAATGTAGGTTCAATATGTTCAAAAACATGCGACTTGCCTTGCGAAACGATTTTGATTAATTCGTATTTGTCGAAACCTTGAGCTTGAGCCGAGTCTTCTCCTCCTTGAATCGGTGGACTTGCGGTGTCGATAGCTAACCGCAAACAATTAAACAAAATAAGTCCGCATTCCAAGGGTCGAATTTGGACTAAAAAGAAAATAAAATAAAATCGAACAAAAATTCAAATAAAAGGTTTTAGGGTTTTCAAAGGCTGGATATGTGGGATTGGACCTCGAAAATGGGTTCACGAGTTCGAAACAATCGAAATGAGTATATTTTAAAATTTCGGGTAAGGATGAATAGTAACAAGTAAAGTACTGTTCACTGCGGGTTTGTACTATTCACTTCGGGTTCAGGTACTATTCATAACGGGTCGAGTGCTACAGTACCGGGCCGGTACTGTTCATCTCCTTCCCCCTGTCGGTCACTGTAGCAACCGAACAAAGCAAAAGGAAAAACGGGAAATTCTCGAGCTACGGTGCTTTGCAGCGAAAATCGAGGATATGGGCGGGTTCATGGGGACGAGAGGGTTCCATTTTTGGCCTTAGCCGGGGTTGGGGATGGCCCGCATCTCGCCGGTGGTGAGAAGTCTTCGCGGCGGTTTTTAAGGGTGGTGACGAGTTTCAAGGCTTAAGAGATCAATAGCATTTGCATTTAGGCACTAGGGGAGGTAGAGGAGGCTCAAGGAGGAGACGGCTAGGGTTGGAAGTGGCTGAGGAGAGCTGTCCACGGTGGTCCATCATGGTCGAGCGGCGGCGATCGAGGCTAGCACGGTGGGGGCCATGGGAGATAATAGGGTTGCTCAAGATGGGTTTCTAGGGTTCCTAGGAAGCTTTTGCTGAAAGCAATTGAAGAGAAATCAAGTAGAGCATTGGATTGAAAATTCAAACGTACCTTGGGCCTTCCGGCGATCACAGGTGGCAGGGCGGTGCTCGGGGCAATTGCATGCATATAGGGGTGGCTATGAGTTACGTTCAGGGATGGAGGGGGGGTCCTAGGGCTTATATAGCAGGGAGAGGCTAGCGGGAAGGAGGCGGATAGGGCTTCGGGAGGATTCGAGGGTGTGTGGCTCTAGCTGCCAGGGGAGGGGAACCTGGGTCCTGAGGGTTGTTTTGCGGCGGTCAAAGATTGACAAGAGTCTTTAAGTCAGCTGAGAGAGTGGGGTGGTTGGCCGGGCAAGAAAGTCAGGCGGTGGTGGCGATATTTGGTCGTGCAGTGCGATAGGTGGTCGGGGTGGTCAAAGTGTGCCAGGAGTATGCAGGGACTCACCAATCGTGGCTCAAGGTCATTGGCACAGCACAGCAGTGACAGGGGAAGAAGCTAGACTTGGGTGGCAGTGATTTTTCGGTTCATGAACAGTAACTGCGCGAAAAGATCTGCAGGAGGTGGTTTCGGCAGGGAAAAGGTCTGGGCTGGGCTGGACCTTGGGCGGGATTGGACCAGGGAGGGCTGGGAAAAAGATCCAATCAAGAAATCAAAGAAATTTCAAATTTTGTAATTTCAGTTTTGTTTTAGGCAACATTTTCTTTTCTCTACTTCCTCAGTAGAATTCAAGTGCAGGTTAGGAAGGAATTGCTTTAAATCTACTATATCCCTATAGAAGTGCTTTGGCTTAATGAACAATGAAGTGATTGTACTAGTCGACACTACTCAGAGACTCCTCCATTGTTTTGGCCATCTCCAAGATATGCTTCAAAAGTAAGAATAGATGAGTATCAATACACTTAATCAATTCCTCACAAGTATTCTTAACTGTATGGAAGGTTGGCATAAAATCTTAATGTATTCTGTTGTTCAAATAAAGAAAAGGTATCAGCCTACAGAATACTTACAAAGAATACATCTACTTAAATCTAACTGTGTAGTCGCAGTTCACGAGAATAGGACATTCTCTAAAAAGCTCATGAGCAGATAAGGGAGCATGATAATATAATGTTCCAGTTATACGTGGTTCATTGGCAGCCTAGTACTAGCTGAGATTTTAAGTGAAATATAATCACAAAAGGCTATGAATTCAAGGCGTAATCCATTCATTAGTTGTAAGAAGATGAATCTTACTAATCTAGGTGTAAGTTTAACCCGTACGGAACTTACATTATAAAACTGGTATATTAACAATATTTTAGTATAATATCTTTGACATATTTTTGCTTCTTGCTTTGGCATTGGTAGGGGGTTGTTAGAAATAGGCCCATATAAGTGAGGCATATTTTCTTAATTTCAAAGCATGTATAATTTAGTACCATATTGGTAAGGCAAAGTAGATGAGCTGAATTTATAAGATGGAGTTATTGTCACTCATTGAATAATATGACACATGGATGGGGTAGCATGACGAGGGCTAAACACATGGATGTTTGAGTGAAAATACGCATGCCTTGTGACGCGTGGCCGCATGCGACACCTGGCAGACCAAGTCCACTTTATTTTTTGCTAAATTATGTATCATCTCTCTCCTTTTAACTGGTTATAAGATTGCTTACTTTCTATTTATTTGGTTTGAATTCTATCAGTTACAGTGAATAAATTAGCAGTTACTAGTGAACTATTTCAGTTCAATGGGGGTAGTTACTAGAAAGTAATTTTTGCACGTCTATAAAAGACCTGGAGATATCCAGGCTTAGTAGATAGAGCTCTTCCATTTTCTTCTCATATCGTCTTCTTCCTCTCTGGTGAATTTGTACTGAGTGTTAAGTAACCAAACCTCGTCGACCCTTTTTTCTCGGCGTGCACCAGGAAATAGATTTTGTATCACTAATTTTTTTATTATATATGTCTCCTAGTAAAATTTAAAATTAAAATATTATATATATTTCCAATAGATACCTTGAGTCCTGTACATCGACAAGAGGCAACAACAATGGGTACGAGTTGTTCGATAGGCGCGACAGAGGAAATGATCATTAGGCAAGTTATCAAGCGGTGATGTGTCGTTCATCATCTCTCTACCTGGCAAACATTTGCATGCTAGGTGCCTTTGCATCTTTTAAGGGGGCCGTTCGGAATAGCGATGACTTTTGGTTTTTGCTGAAATTTTACTATAGCTGGTTTATTTTTTTTACTGTAGCTGAGTTGGTTTATTGGACATAATTAAATCTAAAAAATGTAAAAATAAAAGCGGCACACTAATCTAGAGTGGACGATGCAAAGGAATACGAGAAAAAATAAAACACAAAAATACAAAAAAAAACAAAAAAATTGAATAAAGACAAAGTTGCTACAATACTCTTGTCGTTGCTACAGTGTTTTATTTCAAAAAGTCTATCGCCCACAACTTAAATATTACCAAATTGGCACGTGACTACGCACCAACTAGGAGCTATAGGACTTGTTTAGTGGTGAAGTTTCTGAAAGGAATCCCCATGGTTTAGGGATCATTTCTGAATAATGTGCAGTTCTTATATTTAGTGGATCGAAGATTGTCGTGTTGGTGGGTGGTACCGTTAGTTTCGACTTCACCGTGTGCTTCCTCCGATGACACCGAACATCGCCGTGCGCCCGTGCCGTCCATAGGCCCGCCCGATTACCAGCCCACGCCAATCCTCCCTCCTGGGCCGTGCAAGTGCAGCGCAGCCAGCCGGGCTTGCCCGTTGGACCATCTGCCCTGACGGCTCATTGATGTCGAGTGGACCGCGCGGGTCTCGGCCCGCGTACATCCCTCCCGGCTCCCGCGCGGCATTTGTTTACGCTTCGGTGCGCGTCCACTCCCGTCCGCACGTGCGCCTAGGGCTCTATTTTTTTTCTTCGGCTGGGGGCATTTTGGCTTCAGTCGGTAGCTTTTGACTTTAAGTGATAGAAAAGTCGTAGTACTTTTCTAGGGTTTACGATTTATGTTTTTACTGATTAAGATGAATTACGCTAACAATTAGAAGCATAAAAATCAACATACATACAAACGGTCTTTGACTATTATATGTCTTCATTACATGGGTATATACGTGAATACAAATGTATAAGTATACACACGTTCATTATGGGCAAACGTCTAAAAATACAAACATGGCCTTCCTCGCCTCGTGCAGCATAGCTTGTCCTCCATCGATTTTTTTTTAAATAATACATTTTTATTAATATTACACTAAAATATCATCACTTAAAAAATACATAACTAACCTTCTCTGTCGCCATTTGAATTTGGAACAAAATTTCTACTGCTATTTCGTCAAACGAATGAACGACAAAGTGCCATATCAGTACCACAGCATCTGTTGCCATTTCAATTGGTGACAGAGAGACGAACTATCAATTAAAATGGAAATAGAAGACCCCGTAGTTTTGATCATCATTTCAAATGGCGACAGATGCCCCACACTCTCTGTCGTCATAGCCAGGCCATAAAAGGGCTAGAAAACTGGTTGAAATTCATTCTAATTTGGTAAAAAAAAAAGGAAAGAAAGAGGGGGAGGAGATGAGAAGAGAGCATAAGAGGACCATAAGAGAGTGGGAGAAGGAGTGAATTTTGTTGGTTGGCTAATAGAGAACGAGGTGGCCTACGTCCTACGATATTCTATGGGGTTGGCCGAGCCATCGGAGGATGAAGCGGCCCACATCCTATGGGGTTCACAGCTCTCAAATGCGCTAGGATTGAGCCAATCGACCCAACAGAACGTTGTGGCTCCTACACCTCCTGCTCACCTAGCCAGGTCACAGAACGTAGCAAAAAACTGGACCTACCTTTAGGTCATGCACAACACTGGCCCAGGGTTGTGGCCACTCGTGGAGTAGCACCTAGGAGGAACCGCGTGTAGGTTCTATACAGTTAGTTGGTCCGTGTAATACATTGCTACGTGTTTCCCACGTGATATGATATTCGCGGTGTTATATTCCTCTTTGTTCTTATTTCTATGTAAAGTTATTCTCTCACATGATTTCTGTTATGACTATGAGATAGCATTCCCTTCCTAGCAGCACGACAAAAGGGTAATGGTGTACTACACATCGTGACAAGATGACTCCATAGCCTTTCTGTTAGAAATGACAACACCATGGTGCCTCCTTTTTCCACCTGAAGTGACAACACTCTGATCAACCCTTTTTCAGATTGAGGTAATAGCACGCTACCACCTACTTTTCAAATTGAAATGACCACACCTTGCTCCCCACACACTCTACATGTCTCAAGTCCATCACACACATCCGAGAGGGCCTATAAATTGTTCCACACAAAGAACTCATGTATCTCTAACACACTCCTACAACTACAGTATGGCAGGTAACTCAAGGCGTGTCTCTGAGCCTTGGCTGCAATACAAGCATAAACTTGACACGATGGTCTAGGTTTCCAATGACGTGGGGAACCCAAGATGTTGATTTTTTCATTTCACTCTATTCATGATAAGTGGTTCATTTTCTATCTATACTTTCATACATGCATCACTTGTAATCACTTCGTCTTTCTTACAGACCATGAATTACAAGTTCACCAAGTAGATTAATCGTATCCAATACCTGCTCCGATTTACATCTACACTCTGTAAATCCACCTAAAAGAGTTACAGTAGGAGCTCTAGACCAAGAGGATTAACAACAATGAGCTCCACAGGCAGAGGAACAACGAGAAGATGGTCCACCTCGGCAGCGACTACCACCTGTACCACTGGTGCATCAACCCAAGCTCCAATTGTGCCTACCATTACCATGACAACCAGACATGTCTACGCTACCCTTAACAACAATCACTCCATATAGGTGCCCTACGGTGTTCCATTTTCGCTTTAGCGAGTTCGCCCACAAGTCCTATTACATCTACAACAACTCTGTCATTTACATTCCATGAGACACACACATATCTTATATGTAATTTGGGTTAATGGTTTATGCATGTTGCCATTTATATCATAGAAGTAATGAGGTAAACATATACACCTAACCAAATCATTCGCGTCGTGTAATTCACACCTTCATTATAAAGTGTTATGTCGGGGTTGAAATGGTTTATTTAAACCAAAATCATTAATGCAACATGATGCACAATAATCAAATTCTCTCTTTAAAAGTTAACTATTATTTCAAAACTACTAATGCCAAAAAATACAAGAATTTTTTTAAAAATAATACATTATTTTTATTAAGAAATTTTTATTATTTAGAAAAAATAAAAAATGTAATGTGAGGACTCTGTCGTCAGTTGAATTAACGACAGTGTCTCTTTTGCCAATTAACTAAACGACAGAACCTCTGTCTCCAAATAACAGAGACTTATAGACTGTTACGCAGGATTTAACGTAGCATTGTCGCCATTTAGAATAATGACAGAATGCTACTTATGTAATTTTTTTAGTAATGATATTGATATAATATTAATACAAAAGTATTATTTAAAAAATTCGTCCTCCACCCAACCCGGTCCCCACGGTGCCATGCCGGCCCTCACATTTCGGCCACCACGCCCGCACGGCTCGCATCGACAGGCCAGCATGGACTAGGCAGGCCACCAGGGTGGCAACCGAACACACGCCTGCTTCCAGCGTCTTTCTCCACGTGCCTCGCCACACCTCCGCCGCACGGCCCGTACTCTGCCACCTGGCCAGGCCGCCATGCGCACCCACTTGGGCCGCACGCCGTTTTCGCTGCGCCGCGTGTACATCTCTGCTCTTCATGTGGCAAATCGGCGACGCTGCAGCCATGCAGGGCGGAGCCAGGAATTAGATATGGGGGACAATATAGACAACAAGTAGAGTAAGCCATGTCGGATTTACCGATCCAATAGTCACATATCAGAGTAATATATTTCACAAATTACAATGCAAAAAAAATTACATCTCTATTAACTTAAACTTAGCTCTACGACTACCAGCAAGATCAGCCTTAATAATATCATCATTACTAATCTTTGCGGGAAATTCTTTTTCAATATAAATTACTGATTAGATAAGGGAATATCACCGAATGAATTATTAGTGATTACCTGATGGCATCAAGGCACGGTGCAGCTCGCACACAGGCGGTCAGATCTCTCTTCGTTCTTCCGAGTAAGAAAACAGTGAAATAACATATGATCACATGAGACACAGCCTTATCTCAGATATTAGTAAATGGCTAGACGACTATCATTAAAAACATCCGAGTACTGATCTAGTGATCTTACCCACTCATCAATCACAAGACCTTCACCAACAATACGGGGACCAGTGTCCTCTGGAGGTTTCTTACTTTTCTTGCGTGCCTCAGCCCTCAAGGCTGCAGCGGCAGCCGGACTGCCGGAGCACCGGCCGGTGGCCGGACACTACAGCAGGGGCACTGCACTGCAGCACGGTCTTGAGATCCTGGCCGAGTGGCCGGCGAGATGGAGTTGCCGCCCGGCTTGTCCTGCGCGGGCGCCGGTGGAGACGTGGAGTTCTCACCTGACGCCTGCGATTCTGCGAATATGAAGCGTCAAGACTCAAGCGTCATTGCGTAGTGCGTACTACTAGGCCTAACTGCCTAATAGTAATTGCATAATGCCTAATTAGTTGGCACTAATTGGGAAGTGCACAGTAGAAGGTTGGGGGGTGCCAGGCCCCTCTGGCCCCCCTCTCTCCGTCACTGCAGCCATGTATAGCACTGTCCACTGCGTTCGGTTAGCATTTCTACTCTTCGTATGGAAAAAAATCTGCTTTTTTGCAATAATTTCTTTTTATATGGCGCTTTCCATTGCATTTGATTAGCATTCTTTGATTTCTTTTTCGTATTTTCATGTTACATGCCAATTTCTCTCCCTCATGCGCCATGGCTAATCACTAATTCAAGCACCCCAAAATTGTCTCTCATCTCACATTTTCAGATAGACAGGGAAACCGTGTGGAAAGGAAACCCTTCGTAGTCTTCGACGCTGTTAACGTTAGGTAAAGGCGTAAAGCAGCGAGGTCTTCGGTTAGGCTTAAAATATAATGTAGCTGAATAAAATTATAATGTATCTGATAGTAGGTTATTTAGCGTAATTAATTTAAAAAAATTTTAAAATAGAAAAAACATGTTAAGTCATCATGTATAATACAAACGAATATAAGAAAAAAAAAGAACCGATAAAAAGCTCAAAAATACCTAAAATCTAGAAAAAAATAAAAAATATAAATAGTAAAAAATAGATTAGAAGTCTAAACCTAAATAAGTAGAGACTAAACCCGGCTCCAAGTTTCCTCCCTGTAGGCCTGGGCCCTTCTCAAGAAAGTCAAGACCGGCGGTTAATTTGCCTAATCAACCCGGATCAATCATCTTCCTAAATCGCCCATACACAGTGATACGCTAATCGATAATATAAAATCGCCGAGTACATATACGAAGCTAACGGCTGCAAAAGGGAATTCGAGGATGATTGCTTGATCTTGGGGCGCACATCTCCACCGCATTCCATCGACCGAAGTAGGCCAAGGACGGCCGAGATGTATCGGTTTCACAGCTCAACATCGTGTGCTAACTCAAGTTAGCTTTTTTTCGATTTCAGTTTCTAGTTTCAGTTTTTTTTTCACTATTCACTATACTATCCACTAACTCAGTTACAGTAAAAAAAAGCTAACTACAGTGAAATTTCAACTAAAAATCAAAAGCCATCGCTAAAACGATAACCCAGAGGAGAGGAGTGGTTGGTTCCAGTTTCTCGTATGCACAGTAGGACGGTCGGCAGTGCTTCCTTCTCGAGCTTAGTTGCAACAAACCCATTTGCTCAAGTCTTTGTTAACTCGCGGCTCAACTTCTTAGATAAGGCAACCTCGTTAGTTATAAGGGAAAAAAATCATATATAAATTATAACGCTGTCCAAACCTAACCAGATTCCTTACATTAGAAAAAAAAAACGCTTACACATATGGATGTTAACTAAAGTGACACCGCCTACTACAATTTCAAAGAGAGAGAGAGAGAGTTGAAACCGTGATGTGGTTGCCACCGAAGATTTTGGTCTCTTTAAGAGGCATTCCCACTAAAGATTTTGGTCTCATTTTTTTCAACTTATAATCTATAAATTTTTTTAAACAAATAAACAAACGGAACAATTTATCTGCCGTTATTTTGAAACGACTTATCGAGACAATATTTTCGAAGAAGCTTATCGGTTTATCGGCATTTTGTTCGTTCACGTGAGCACTCGTGTTAGAACCAGAAATCATCCGCCCAGTTAAAAAGAACACATCTTTTATCTAAACCGTCCATCATATGACAAAAACAACAGAAGATGTCCAGCCTCCAAGTAGGGACTTTCAAGGCCCTTTTGTTGTCACAATGTCAAGGGGCAGGAAATTATTCTAGATTGACAGCAAGAAGGTTCTCAAGAAAAGAAATTATTGCTTTACAAGACTTGCTTTGTGATTGAAGCAAGTGTTGTTGTCATGGTCAAATTCTTATCAGGACAATCTGTCATTAGTTCATTAAAAAGACTTTTGGACCTTATCAGGAAAATCTGAATCAGCGTTTAGAAAATATCCGCGAACAATATGCTTTCAAACCGAAGGAGCCTGTGGACCAATGCTATTCTTCTCTGCCTTTGCCTTTGCTTGCTATTCTTCTCTGCCTTAGCTTGCTATTGTACTGCTTTTTACTTAGTTGTCCATGTTTGGATGTAGGGATTTCACATAGTTTCAGGAGAAATTTTGCAGAGAACAATATAATTCCTACAAAATTCCCACAATACTCCTCCAGTCCAAACAGAGCCCTAATTTTGCACTCCCTTAATTAAAGGTTCAGTTTTTTTGAGTTTATACTTAGGCTTTGACTTTTATTTTTATACCGTTAAACGGTGTATTTTTTCAAGACGTAGTCTACAGATAAATTATAGTACAGACTGTACTGAGTTCAGTTGTACTGACCAAAATCGTATACGACTATTTTCTTCTACGTATTGCCTCTTATAAACAGATCAGAATTCAAAAACCATAACCATAAATTATAAAGCTTAGTCCAAAAGAACCCAACCTAAATATGGTAAAGATCTAGCCAAGTATGGTGTACCTACATACGCCCATTAAGTTAGGACACGATTTTGTGACATTAGAAATGTACCAAACTTCTCCAAATATTATGAATGCAGTGCATCACGGTATAATGGTACACACAAAATTAGATCGCACCTTAAGAGGGACTTTATTAATTTGGACCTATATATATTCTGTGCGTAATGCATTACTACCAGTATCCAATACTCGTGTTGGAACATGCATACGTACGTACGTACATACATATATGTACATACGTACATACATATATTTGAATATTATGCAGTTTAAGCAAGAATTTAAATAAAATTTTGGAATTATAAATGAGCAATAAAGCTTACTTCCAGTAGTATTTAAATGTGAATTACCATAAAAGAAGATCCAGGATAGTATTATGATGAATCATTGCTAAGTTTGTGGAGTGAGTAATTGAATTTTGTAAAGTTTGCATTTTTATCGGTTTGTTGTCATGCTACCGATCATACCGCCGGTATAGTGCCGATCAGACCGCTGGCGAGTAGGACTGCGGGTTACTTGCGGTTGCAATTTTCTAAAGAGGCCCAATGGAAAATTCTTGAGATTTTGAGAAACTGAGTCATGGATATTTGGCTTAGCCTAGGTCAGTGCATATATATTGCATAAAGCATGTTTTGACTGACGTAGGTTAAATTGTGAAGAACTTATGCTTAAAAATAATTTATTGGCATTTGGATATGCAGAGACGCTTGAAATCAACCACGGTTAATGGCAATGATCAGAGCTATGCTCATGGAGGAGCTGAGGTCCAGAATGATCAAGGATGTCATATGAGATTGCTGAGCTCAAGTATGGTACAAGAAATGCGGAAAATATTAAAGAGAAGTTCGAGTGACAGGTTACTATGTGGCTTGGTCGGCCCAAGTGAGGCGTGGTCCAGTGAAATCAAAACAAGAGAGACTTGCTGACGTGTGGCAATCCAGTAGTGTATCTACACATGGTAAATATAGCGATTGCTTGCAAAGGAAGATAAAGACCATATCAAGAAACAATATTTTGGTAAGTTGACGATAATACTGAAAACTACATTTGATCAAAACCATGGTGCTTGAAAAAAATGGTTTAGATCAAGGAGAAACTGAGAAGGTCAAGTTGGATCAAAGGCTTAGAACTTAACAGATCATGCTTATGTGCTTTGAAAAATGTGTACAAATGTAGTGTATGAGTAAAACCCCATATTGTGTGGGATTAATAGGTTTTCCCTATTTGTACTAAATGGATAGGATCCATTAGGGTTAGATGGAATCAGTTGTTTTGTCTATTTAACATGTTTGAATAGAGACTTGTTAGTTAACAATCCATCCATGTTAGTTTTACTCAGTGAAGCCAAGTGTTCTAGGGTTATGGTTTGAGAATTGTGAGTGCTGTGATATGTTTTCTTGTTTACCAGATGAAGTAGCTATAAAAATTTCACCCTTAAGTAGTAATATATCAACTTTATTCATTTCTCATGGATCTCTCTTATTTTGGTTTATTTGCTCTTGATTTGATTGGTTTTGATCTTCTCTCTCCTTCTTAATCTTATTAGATACCAAGGACGAGTAAGTGGTGGATATGTATCATGGAAATCGATCTCCATCTATCTAGGCATCAAGTTTAGGAAGTTCATAAAGTTGTCCGGTTTGCTTAGATTTGACCTCTCGAAGAGTTTTCTTGATCCATTTGTTTTTGCCTCGATTCTTTTGATGTTCTTGCTTACTGTGATATATGAGAATACATTTAAAGCTATCTTGGTCACTCTCCATCCACGAGCAAATCATATTCATTGTTTTGAGTTTTTGCTCAGTTTTGGTGCGATCTTGCTTGTTCTTAAAAAAAGTTTAAACTTTGACATGAATTCTTAGATTATTGGTTAGAATAAGTTCATAAGACCTTAAGCAAGGTGTGTGTGAAATTTCAAATCATTTAGACCTTCTTTGTGAAAGGTGTGTGTTTGTTGGCTTTGTTCAGGCTGAATTTTTTGTGTTGATCTAAGGGAAAGGTAGTACTGCTTATATGGTGGTAGTACTGCATTGAGTTGTCAGTCCCATTTGGCTCAATTTTTCTTGGAGATTTCTCTCGAGGTGCTTAGGCTCTATTCTTCATAACTTTTCATAGCTATTGGAGTGAAAGACTCTAATTATCTTGAAGCAAAAAATTTTATAGAAAAACCATTAACGAGGTGGCTTCTATTCACCCCTTCCCCTCTAGTCGCCATCTTCGGTCCTACAAAATGACAAGAGCAATATTAAAATAATTAAAAAACATATTTCAATCTTGAGTCATTTAAATATGAAATTATACTTAACAAGTCCACTCAATCTAAATGAACAATTAGTATAATACTCAAATTGTTATTTACATGTGTTTGCTCTCAGATGTTGGGTTACTCTTATTTAAGAAAACAAGGCCTCCTCGCCACAGTTGATTTAAGTCTAATCAATTATTAAAATGACAATATCTAGATACTCTAGTTTTGAGTTAAATTTCTTACCACAATAATCAATTGCAATTCAAGACAATTAAGAGGTAATGAACTGCACTTTTAGAAGCTATGCTATAAACAATTAAACCACTAAAACAACAGCATATATGTGTGTATGTATGTACGTACATATATACGTATATGTATATATATACATATTTTTTTGAGACATATATATACATATATGTATACATACATATGTATATGTATATGTATATATGTGGCAACATATCCAATGATAATGGGCTTTTCAGTGCTAACGTGCTAATGGTGACGAGGGCTGTCTGATCTGGCACGTGTGGTTATGATTCACACGGGTGAAACATCCCAATTCACTTATGCCTTTTTTCCATAGAACTCCCCGCGTGGATGATTTTTTCGCCTCCCTCCCAGACCTCCCACGGCTCCATCCCAGCCCCCGGCACCGCCCTCCCTGCCTCCCGGTGATGCTGCCGTCCTCCAGCACTATGACACTGCCTCCATCCCCGCACCGCCGCCGCCATCCTTGGCTAGCGTTTGGACCGACGGCGCCATCTCCCTCCACCACCATGCCGCCGCCTCCACATCGCCTATCTATCATGGTGTCCTCTCTACCCTCGCTGACATCCGCCTCGCCGCCACTCTCCTCACTCACCTTGTCACCATCCTCTCTGCCCAGGTTGTCCTGAGACTGTAGTCTACAAAGGGATTCATCTTCTACTTCCATTGACCGAAATCTGCTCATTTGTTATAGGTGGTTCTACAGCTGGCCAGCAAAGTGGTGGAAAGGGATTCAAACATCCCACTTCTGAGCATAAGCTTGAAAGAGCGCAGCAGCCAGCTTGGCTTCTTATTTTAGAAATTGCAATTGGTGTTCTTCTGCTTGTTTTTGTGATCACTGGTGCAATTACTGCTTCCAGAAGCTGCAAGCTAAAGCCTTCTACAGGAATATCCTCATGGAATAGATCAAAAAGTTGGAGCGACGAGATAACAGTATTGATCGGTTAGTAGTGAGTTATCATAGAAATAGAATATTTGATACTTGATTAGTTTGCTTTCCAAATGTTGTGGTTAGTTTTTCATGCTTTCTTCAGATTCTGATATGCTGAAAAGTTTGCCAAAGTTAAATCGCCAAGAGCTTGAAGTAGCTTGTGAGGATTTTAGCAACATTATTGGCTCATCTCCTAAGACTGTAGTCTATAAAGGAACCATGACGGATGGACCTAAGGTTTCTGTCATATCGTTATGCGCCTTCGAAGGCATTGGACTAGCCGCCATGAACTCTTTTACCAAAACAAGGTAAGTTTTGTAAAATTATGGTGCAAAAACACTATTTTTATCTCAAGAAATTAAATGGGATGAATCTTTTAGGTCATTGATCTGGCAAGGTTGAATCATGAGAACATAGCAAAGTTTCCGGGCTATTGCAGAGAAAGTGATCCGTTCTCCAGGATGCTAGTCTTCGAATACGCATCAAATGGGACCCTACACGAGCACCTACACCGTAAGTCATCATCTTTATTGTTTTGATGGTTATGTGCATCCTAATTATTACATTTTGCATTATTACTCCAAAG
The DNA here is from genome assembly GCA_036346265.1 of Melocanna baccifera. Lineage (NCBI taxonomy): Eukaryota > Viridiplantae > Streptophyta > Magnoliopsida > Poales > Poaceae > Melocanna > Melocanna baccifera. The sequence goes on from CM070681.1 coordinate 15,980,122, forward strand.
GTATGGCCCTCACACATGATAGCACGTGCATACTACTAATTAATTCAGCCAGTTAAGCATAAATTGTGTTTTTGTTCTTCAGAAATTTTCTTGTCTGCTAGAGCTCCCCTCTATTTTCCATTTATTCTCTTTGGCTTATTTTTCAAGTGCATATACTCTCCAACCTGGTGAAACAACCATCTTTCCTTTGTATGGTTGCTTGCAGCTGGTTGATTTTGGGGGTGATCGGAATAGCGATGGCTTTTGGCTTTTGGCTGAAAAAACATCAGTAGTGGTGAAAAACATCAGTAGCTGAGTTAGTGGATAGTGTAGTGAATAGTGAAAAAAAAGCTGAAGCTAGAAGCTGAAGCTTTTAGAAGCCGTTCCGATCACCCTCTTTGAATGCTGGAAAATGATGTTCTCCAAACACGAGAAGGTTCTTGAAACAAAACCGATTTTTGAAAAATTGAAATTTTCTTGATTCTTGCTCCCCTCAAGCCCAATTCAATTACCGGCCCTCCCCAACCCAAATTCACACCCAGCCCAACCCAATCCATGCCCAAGATTACTACCCAACCGCCCCCCATTAGCGTTTTTGTGGCCGTTACTGTTCACGGTCCGAAAACGACCGCCACCACCGCTGATTCACTCGCCCGCGCCCCTGCTGACCGTCCCACTGCTACCACGCTTTCTATCCTGGTCAAATGATCGTACCCTCTTGCCTGTTGTGCCACTGACAGTCCCAAACCATTCCCTGCCGCGCGTTGTGCCGCCCCACCCAAAACCACCCATCACCGTCCGTTTCTCCCCTCCCGGTCGACAACCCATCTCACAGCCAACCTGACTGATTTAACCACTTTTTGACCACCGCAAATCCTCCCTAAGACCGCCAGCTCTCTTCCCTGCCAGCTGCACCATGCCAACCCGAGCCCTCCCAAAACCCACCGAAACCACCTCCCGCCACCAGCATCAGGACAAGGCCGAACCGCCTCTCCTCGCCTATTTAAGCCCCAGCATCCCTTCCATTCTGGAACGCACACCTACAGCAAGCCCCGACCGCACCCAATTGCCCCAAGGCCCTCCCCATTGCCGGAAAGCATTCAAACACCCGAGGTAAGTTTGAATTTGTAAATCGGCAATCTACTCGATATCTTTTCGATTGCTTTCACCCAGAGCCTCCTTAACAACCCAAGAACCCAACCCAAACCTCCTCCAAAGCTCCCATAGCCTCTACAGCCCTACCCCTAAGCGTCGTCGCCCGGTCATGAATGGCCACCGTGGGCAGCTCAAATCAGCTCCTCCCCGATCAAACCACCACCACCACCACTAGCTCCACCTTGTCCCCTAGATGCTCGAAGCCGAATTCTATTGTCCCAATACCCTCTGAAAAACCCTAACACCATTAGAAAATCGAGCTCGTTCATGGCACCGCCGCCGGCGATCGCTGGAGCCGCCGTCGGTGCTAGGTGCAAAAATGGAACCTCCTCGGTCCCCCAACCCATTCCCACCCTCCGATTGCGTCGCAAAAACCCAGAACCCTTTCCGATCACCGCCCTCCCTTTCCCCTGTTCTCCCACATGCGCAACCGAACGGAGGAGAACGATGACACTGTTCCTTGTGGGCGGTTGTGAACAGTGCCAGGACCCGCATGAACAGTACCCAAAACTCGTTACTGTTCACTCAAAACCGAAAACACAAAATATACCCATTTCGACTATCTCGAGCCTGTGAACCCATTTTTGAGGTCCGTTTCCCTATACTAGACACAAACACAACCCAAAACCACTAAAAAGCCATCCAAAACCTTAAACCGAGGTCAGACCAAAACCCGTGCATTTCACCGAAACTCATTTAGCGTAAATATACCAATTCAAACCATTTTGAACCACTAAAACCCCTTTCAAACCTTATTTGACCCAAATATTCTTCGTTGAAACCCTAGGCCGCCTTGACGTTAGTTTGGACTCGCCCAATTTAACCCTCGCCAACTCTATTCACAAAACCCTAAGTACATAAACATACCCTTTTAATCGATCCAAAACCACTTACCCTAACCATAATATCAATCGGCCAAACCTCGCCACCTAAACCCTAGCCGCCCGATCTTATTTTCTTTTTGTTATTTATTTATCTTTTGTTCTCAGCTTGCATTTCATAAAGCAAGGAATTCGTTCGTCTTTTGCACTAGCATACGGACCCAACGAGCCGGTCATCGGAAGATCAACAAGAGCAATTAAAGAAAACAAGAAGGCAAGTCATGTGTTTTTTATCATGATTGAACCTACGTTAGTTAATTATTATGCAATATTTTCATTATGCTATTTTGCACTGTTATTTTATGTACAATAATTGCTCAGAATGACATGCTACTAGTTACGTCCTACCACTCGACAAAAGCCCGACCTTAATTTGAAAGTCACATTCACCTTGACAAAACCTAGTAACATAAAATATAGTATTATTAATATATCACGGTAGTATAGGAATCATGTTTTATACTAATAAGTGATCTGACACTTGTCGGTAGAATTTCTAAAAGGAAAAGGTAGAGGATGAGGGAGGAATCACGGGAAGCCACCAGATGGCTGGGTCCCCTGACCCTATCCTAGGAGGAGGCATAAAATAAAGGGATGCAGTATAGTAGTACTGGCTAGTGTCAGCAGATGCTAGCGGCGATGCCTCGGCAAGAATGTAAGGACAAGACCCTTATGCCAAGTAAAGAACATAGTAAACGCTCAACCACAAGCATTGACTCGTCAAACCTGAATTAGTAGCTACTCAGTTCAATTGAATCTCTACACCAGAAAAGAAAGAAAGAAAAATAATAAAGGTAATGTGTTACAATGATAAACTCTCACGGATCGGGTTAATTCACTCGAAGTTGGCCAGTTAGGTGCCCGAGGAAGTGATTGATTAAGTGTCTATCAGGTAGAGAGTACATAAAGAACTGAGCATGTGAAAATCCTTGTTTTCTTAACTCTATCGTGGGAATTTAAGAAACCTTGTGGGTAAAGCTGAATAGCTCTGCAGAGTGAAATGAAATGGTATTCGAATACGCCGTGCTTCCGGTTAATGAGGCTGTGTTTATTTGGGTGATTCTATAAATGAAGCATAAGTAGATTTGGAATGATTTTGGAAAGTTGGAAAGATTGATAATCAAGTTTGAAACCCAAATTATTAAGAAGCTTTCGATTTTCTTGTTTTTTAAATTCAAAACGATTGTGAAATAAACTGCATCCACATAAAATAATAAAATCAGTATAATCCCATTTTTTGATATCCCTTGCATGTAATTATGTAGCGTCTCCTCATGTGACTTATTGAGTACGGTTGGTTGTACTCAGACTTGCTATATTTTCCCCACAACAGATACCAGCAGAAGAAAGAATGTTACAAGTTTCGTATTAGGGTTACGACCGCACTCGAGCATTCCTATGGAATTTTCTTCGGTTCTTTTGATTGTAAGTTATAATTTTGGGCTTGGACACCCCTGAAGTTATTAAAATTGATCGCTAGATCTTATTTTGATTAAATTAACACTTTTGAACTGCTCGTGAGTAGGCATGATATTTTTTCTGTCCGCAATAGAACTCCTGAGCTGTTGTAGGATGTACGGTGCCCCTGTTCCCAAAAATGGGGGTGTTACAGTTCTCAACCACGTCAATAACAAAGCCTCTTTCCCCTGGTCTCGTGGACTCTTCAGAGGATAAACAGGCAGATATCCATGGCAATACATTTGCTTTTGGAGTGATTTTACTGGAGATCATTAGTGGACAGCTTCCTTATTGCAAGGACAAAGGCTATTTGGTTGCGAGAGAGCTCCCTCCTCTCTGGCGAGGTGGACGAGGAGAACGGCGGGGGAGGTAGAGGTCAACGAGGGTGGAGAGGACGCCATGGGAGACAGGTGATGTGGAGGCGGCAGCACGGTGGTGGAGGGAGATGGTGCCGTCAGCCCAAACCCTAGCCGTGGATGGCCGCGGCGATATGGGGTGGAGGCGGTGGCGTGGTGTTGGAGGGTGGTGGCGTCGCTGTGAGGCGGGGAGGGCGGCATCGGGGGCCTGGGAGGGAGCCGCGGGAGGCCGGAGAGGGCGGTACCAGAGAGGGAGGCAAGAGTGGCAGCACTGGGAATGAATAGAGGGAGAGAGGTGAACAAGCTAGGGGGCTTATTCGAGAAAAATCATCCACACGGGGGGTCATTGAAAAACAGGCTCTACAGCCACACGTGCCAAATCGGACAGCCCTCTTGCCATTAGCATGTTAGCACTGAAAAGCCCATTATCACTAGTAGGACTGTTCGTTCGGTTTTGTCGGTTTATACGGTTCGGTAAATACGATTTAATCGGTAAATACGGTTTTAGTATTTCAGGAAATACAGTATTTTTTAAAATATGGTATGGTATCGGTAAATACCATCCTATTTCGGTACGGTATTGGTTAATACCAATTTTACCAAAGTTTGCGCGAATTGCTAAACGTTAATCTCATCTCCAGACTCCAATTCTCCATTCTACAATCCAAAATTCAGAATATAGCAGTGGCATGAAACCTTTTAACTGGTGTATCCTGATGACATGAAATTAATCTCATACCGGACCGAGCTGTTGCCTTGCCTCTTGTTCCGTTCCGTCTGCATGCACTGCGCGGGACCCAGCCGAGCTGCCGCGCAGGACCCAGCAGAGCACTAGAGCAGCGTAGGCATGCAGCTACGCGGCACCCAGCGGAGCTGCCGCGCAGGCGCAGGCGCAGCCCGCTCTCCTCGCCTGCATGCGATTGCGCGCGTGGCGCGTCCGCCCGCGGCCCGCGTCAGCTACACGCGTAGGCGCGTAGCGTACTGGGCTTTTCGGTTTTTTCGGGAAATTCAGTTTTCCCTCAGTTTTTACGAAAAAAACCGAATCGTAGAAATACCACTTTTCTAGCTACCAAATCGAATACCGAATACCGGTCAAACCGAGTTGACCGGTTCGGTTCGGTTTTTTTGGTACGGTTTTTTCGGTTCAGTATAAAACTGCACAGCCCTAATCACTAGATATGTTGCCTATACATGTATATATATGTGTATATATATGTATATACATATGTATATATGTGTATATATATAACAATAGCATATTATAGCTTTGGCAAGAATGAAACAGCAATTATAATTGCTACACAGTCCTCATCAACTAGTAGAATATCCTAAAGGTCATCGTAATCTCATATAGACCATGAATCCTCATCGAGCAATCAATTATCCCACAGATTATTATGCAGTGTCTCCTAGAACTAGTGAACAAGGTTATGAAATACAATAGTACACTAGAATGGTTCATAATTGCACAATAATAACAAGAACCGAAGGCAACACATGAGGAGACATCACTCAAAGCTGTCTAAAAGGCAGTAATACAAGGCTAGGCATGTCGATGTCAACGCCATCCCACAAAACCTACCACCGCCATTTACACTGTGGTGTAGTTCTCAGAGATACAAAGTCACCCACATGAACCGACAAGCACCATAGTTGTGAGGTCGAGGGTCGAAAAATACCGCACAAAACCAATAACAAGAACACCACACAAAAACCCAGCCGAAACATCCACTGTCATGGACAAGCCACATATCCATAACACCGGCAGTGAGCACAGCGACACACCACCAGCACCACCACAACCCACCTGCGTGAAGCTAGCACAACACTGAGACACCATGTGAAACCAGTGCCACCATCGCTGAGACCCAACCCCTTGGCTCTGCCTTTGCCGAAGCACGACATACTGACGGCAAAAGCCACGGTGTGTGGCTTGGAGTTACTGGAGATGAGGAACCAAGCTGAACTGCCATCGGAGATCAAAACCCTAGGGCTAGAGCTCGGTTGAGGTGGAAGGAAAAAGGAGTTGGGGGTAGATCGATTAGATATGAGGTATAGAGTAGAGGAGGAACCCGAGCCAGTTAAAAAGGAGGAGAGGAGATGCGTCGCCATCGGCCATGCCAATTTCGCCCGGGAGGAGTGGGGGTCGATCCCGCACCAGCCTCCACACGTACAAACCACTGCCAATCCGAGCCAGCCTCGCTCTTCTTACCTTTCATCCTCTGACCGACGGGTAGGCCCTCTCTCTCTCCCCCTTTTCTTTAATCCAAAATAAATGGAAAAATCCCCAAAATGCCCTCACATTCAACATATATAGGGTGCGTTCTTTTCGGCTAGGGCTGATGGCTTTTGGCCCTAGCGCCAACGATTGTGCGAATGAACCAAATGTCGATAAGCCGATAGACCACTTTGAAAAAACGACGGAAAAGATATTCTGTTTATTTATTCAGAAGAAACTATAAGCTAAAAAAAATGTGGCCATTTGCTTGCACATAAACACCTGAGGCAGAAATTGCTACTTGATTAAAAAAAGGGGGAGAGAGAGAGGGCCCACCCGTGCACGCAAAATAAATGGAAAATCCCTCGCTTGTTTCGGCTTTTTTTGGCTTCTGTTTCTAACTTCTGCTTTTTTCACTATTCAATATTTCGTATTTTTCTGAATTTTTTTAGATATTTCAGGCTTTTTTGTATTTTCTTTTTTTCCTCATATTCCTTGGTATTGTCCCTAATGTGTTAACATGTTTTTTCTATTTTTACATTTTTAAAAATTAATTATACCTAAAAAGCCAAATCAGTTACAGTAAAAAAACCAACTACAGTAAAATTTCAGCTAAAAATCAGAAGTCATTGCTAAAACAGCGCCTTGTACCACCTGTCAACCTTTATACCTTCTTGGACTTTTCTACCTTCCTGTAGGCGACGTGGGCGACAGCATAGCATGCAGTAAGCTGCAGTTTCCTTTTCGTTGACCTTTATTAGTTTTGTTCGTGCATGGTTACGTATGTTCATGCGCACAGATCTCTGTTTTTCCTGTTGAAAAAAAAAAGAAGATTGGAAGAAGAGACAGCTTGGCTAATCGACAGGTCAAGTTGATCTTCTACCCGGTCAACTTTGTGACGCAAGCGTACACGCGCGGAACACATGCGTGCATGCGTGGACTAACCCGAAAAACAGCATAAAAATCCACAGTTAATGAGAGAAGAAAAATTAACGAATGACCTTGTGTTTGTTACATCCAAAAATATAGCCTAACATGTACACATCTGAAATGACAATATTCCTTGGTTTCAAAAGAAAAAGAAGAAGACAGCATTCTAGCATAGTTTAATTATCAAGCAGTTGCGTGTGCTTAATTTGTTCAAATTTTTTAACGGACAAGTTGATCCCCCTGTATGTACTGTCGAGACGCTCTCGATTTGATCTGATGATATTTCACACTCAGCTAGTTGGCTGTCCAACTGGTAAGGTTAACTACTGCATACGCCCGGTCTTGTGTTGCAGAATTGCACACGTCTCAATGCAAGAGCCCACTTATTTCGATTTTTTAAGCTTTTTTCTCGGTTTTTTCTATATTCGTTTGTATTATACGTAATGGACTAACCTGTTTTTTTATTTTTTTAATTTAATTATACCAAATAAACCACCATTAGTTACATTGCAAAATAAGTCAGTTACAGTAAAAATTCAGCCATAAGCTAGACTTTTTCAACTCAAATGAGCGTCCTCCTAAACCAACAACTTTATAAGTAGTATTGCGCATTGTCCACCAAAAGACTAGTCTAATAGGTAAGGTTTCCCTCAAGCTTATAAGTTGTGCCTTTTTCCTTTCCCACAATCTATATGTGACTATTCCCAACACCTGCTGGCTCGTATCAGACCTGGACAAGTGAGTCGAGCCAACCATGTCGGTGCAAGGCACGGTTCTGTTGGTCTGACTCAAACACGGCACAAACAGTAAATAAGCCGTGCCGGTTTGGTCTGACCGGGCATGACATGTTTGGGTCAACACTTCGGCACAGCACACACAATACCATGCCGAGACACGATCCGGTCCAGTACAGTGTGGCACACCATTTACCGTTCCCAACTCTCCTAAGAGGCTAGGTCTGTTTAGAAGAGTGTAGTAATTCTCCTATGATAGTGCAGGAGAATTGATTGTGAATGACAGTAAATTACTTGCATCAGGGTCACTGCACTCTTCTAAGCGCGGATAAGTGACTTGGTAGTAAAACTATTTATGATTGGTAGTAAAATTACAACGACTAGCAGTAAAATACTTACGACTGGTAGTAAAATTACTTACGATTGACAGTAAAATTACTTGAAATTGTCAGTAAACTTACTTGCGACTGGTAGTAAACTTACTGCTAGTGGCCCCTGACTTTTGCTTAGTTGCCCCCCTCCCCTTGGCCCCCTGGCACCTGCGTTCCTACCACTGCCGCACTGTTGTATGTGGCAACGACACCAGCAATGTCGTTAGGTCCGTTTAGCATGGCCTAGCATGGTACAAATATAGCCGTTAAGCCCACTAAGGCACGGTTGGCACAAAATTTCAAAATTTTTGATATGTTTTAGCCATCGAAGGCTCACAAATCAAAAATATCAAATAATCTTCAAAAATCCCAATTTTTTTCTATAAATAAGCACGCACCCTCCCTTATCCAGCCACAACTCCTCTCTTAATCTCTTCTCTCGCTTGTGTTGTGAAAATTGAGATATAGCTTGTGAAAATTTGGCAAACTTAAAAAAAGGTCAAATAGCTAAAATTTCGGAATCCAATGGCTTTTGACAAGAGAGGTAACCATAAAATTTTTAGATTTTTATTGTGTATGATTGTTAGTTTTGTTACTATTTAGAGTAAGGTGTAGTTAATACTATTGTAATTATTTTAATCACAGTTTTCTCAATAGATCACTTTGATCTTACTGATTACGGCCTCACATTGGAGGACCTTGCATCCTTTGAGAATCCTACGACTGCACCTCAACCGAAGCATGAGGCTGAGGCGTCTATGGCAATACCATCCTTTGGCTCCACGAGTGCCTTTGTCTTGAAAAGCACCGGGGCGAAGAGGTCTAGGTCATGCACTTGCAATGTATGGGAACACATCAGTACCACAAGGAAGATACACAAGGAGAGAAGGTAAAGTATGCTATTTGCAAAATTTTTCATAATGTATTAACTAGAAAGTCTTTAGGTAGAATGAGTCACTCGCAAAAACATGCGAGTAGATGTTTGGCCAAACAAGAAGCATTGGTGAGGCAAACCCAACTCTAATACAATCCTGATGGTACGGTACATAATTAGGACTATAGTCCCAAGGTAGATAGAGAATCTCTTTGTAAATTAATTGCTACGTAAGATTTACCTTTAGACTTTGGGAAGTCCTCCGCATTTGAAAAGTATATTAGGACTGCTCGTAATCCTAGATTTACTACAGTGTCTAGACAAACAACTACTAGAGATCTAGTTAGGTATTGCAATAATGGCTGTAATAGACTAAAAGATACGATTGCTACCTGCACATTTTCTATTGCCTTGACCTCTGACATATGAAGTGGTCAGACCAGGTGTCGAACCCCGGATTAGCAATTCGGAACCCTCTATATTTCCACCACAATATTCTCTAGATCAGTAAATAGTACATATAGATATATTACTGGATCATACACATACATCACATGAACTATACCAACAATTATATTACATATCAGAGTTTAAATAACCCATATTGGGTAGAGTTTGTATAATGGACCAATCAGCCAGAAGTTACATTACAAAAAGCGAAAGTGAAAAGCAAAAGATGAGGTCATACCTTGCCACAAGCAACTGAATAGGGGTAAAGCATGTACGATAAATACTATCCAAAGTTTGAATAATAGATATGCACACAATCACCATCAAAATCTGCCTAGCTAAGGTAAGGGCTAGACTACTAGTGAACGACCAAGTCTCCACCGTTTTCTTCCCTGTCTGGTCCTAAAGCGACATAGTAGGCGTAGTAGCTTGATCGTAGGTTTTGAGTTATTTTAGTGAGCACAAACAACCGTGCTCCGTAAGTCAACACATAGAATGCAATATTATAGATACAAGGCTTAACAAAAGAAGGCTTGGGTTCTTTTATTAGCGAAATACCAAGTTGAAATACCATAAATAGAAATACTGAGACTTAGCATTTTTAAATAAACCATGTTTTCTAAAGAGTGTGGAAGTATGCAACAATACTAGTGCAGATTCCATCCACCATATCCTATTTTAGTTATTAGGGTTCTATCCACCAATTATAATCCCTAGGTTCTATTCACCCAAGGGAAAATCAACTCAGGGTTGTATCCATCCTTTGTGCTTTTTCATCCCACCCACAAAATTCTTTTGTAAATAGACACTAACTCGAGTAAATTCTTATGTCTGCCTATGACCGTGGCCATGGATGTTCGACCAATTTTACTCTATAGAGATCATGTACTTTACTCATAAAAGATAGCCAATTTGTTATATTTCACATGTTTTCTTAGACATGCAAATCAAGAATAGCACCATAAAGCCTTTAAAATATATCTTCCCAACAAGACTACACCCATTAATGTTTCGCCACTGTGGGGTTCTATCCACCCTTCAGAGGCCCCCTCTTACGTCGCATGACGGCTTCCATCCAGTGTCACGACCCATGTTCATTCAAATGGTGCAACTTGTACTGGGTTAATATAAATTAATTATCCAGGTCGTTTCTATTATAGACTTGTGGTTGCACTGTTTTACATTAAGAGATCATCATAAGATTAAGACCTTAGGTTACATGGACGGTTCTACAACATGCCACACTCTCGTGCTCCATCTGCACCGACCCCACTTACTAAGCGCCTAGATATAAAGAAAGTTTTGAGTTTTGAGTTCCAAAATATCATTTTTCTAGTTCAACATACCAGCCATTTCGATCCAATGGTTGCCCAAACCAAGTTTTCATACTTTGAAATAATTTCTGAGCAAATTAATGCCCACTTGTATCTTAACAAGGCTAAGCATGGCACTTAGATATGAACTTATAACTAGTATGTATTCCATTAGTTCTAAGACGACAAAGATTCATGTCCAAAGCCAAAGAGTGGGTTGTAATGGCACTATTATTATTATTAAGGACTTAACTAAGAACTTAACATAAATATAGTTTGAATAATAAATTAAAGCATGCAATTTGATAATTTAAATCAACATAATTTTGCATTCAAAAAGTAGATACAACATGATCAAAGTATTAGCTTGCCTTACTCACAAGCTTGTTGGTCTTGGTGCTCTTGGCGTGGATTGAACTGCTGCTCTTCTGGATCTTTGTAATCTACTTGAGTGATCATGACGAGAATCGAATGAATACCAGAGATTATAAATAAATCAAATGAACTCCAAAATTCATGGTTTTACTTTTATTGGAAAGATCTTTAATTTAGAAACAAGTTTCATTTGATTTGGATTTAAAACGAATACGTGCCTTCTAAAGTTTAATTTCAGGAAAAATACTAAAAATAAACAAAGGAGAGATAATATGTTTCATTGACAACTGGTCCCCATAATTTAATGCATTTTCCTATTTAAAAATACACTAGAGATTGACATGTGGGGCCAGTAGGTTTTAATTTGTTTTGGATTATTTTACTTAAGAAAATGTTATAGTGACTGACAAGTGGAACTGGCTACTTTTAATTTCTTTTCGATTTATTTCTCTGAAGAAAATATTCACTATGACCGATGGGTGGGACCTGAGCATAGTCGGCATAGTAGTGCAACAGGATGGAGCGTGCATGACAAGGTGGCAGGATAAGGTGAAGCGGGTGCAATGCTCTCACGATCAATCGTCGACGTGGCCAATCAAGGTGATATAGCAGTGCGTGATGAAGATGAAATGACGGTGTGGTGCGATGCGACAGGTGGTGCATGTGCGATGAGGCGACAAGATAAGCTTGCAGTTGTCAAGGCGGAGGTGCTCTCACGAACTATCGTCGGTGTGGCCAGTCAAGGCGATGCAACTGCGTGGCAGAGGACTTGACAATATGATGCGCGCTGTCGTGGCATGGCATCATGAGTTAAGGCAACAGGTGAGCGATGGGACGGCACTAACGCGAGCGAGGGTAGGCGGCGACACGGTCGGAGATGGTTGTGCAAGCCGACTTCAGCCAAGAGGTAGAGCAAGCTAGAGAGAGCAAGAGAAGGAAGGGAAGGAAGCAAGCTGGGCGTACGCTGGACCAGGGGAAAGGAAGGGGGAAAGGAGAGCGGGCCGGCTAGCCGAACGGGCCAGACACCGATGGACTGGGGGAAGAGAGAGGAAGAGAAAAGAAGAATTGGGTTGGGCCCAAAACTACTATCATTTTTTGATTTTGCATTTTCTTTTTATTTGAATTTGGATTTTAGTTTTAAATTTGAATTCAAATTTGAGTTTTATTTTTGCCAAAATTTTAAATTGTGCTAAAAAATCAAAATAAATTCCAAAAGTTTGAAAAAATCACAAAATGGGGTGTTACACTAGGGAGGACTATCTTAGTGTAGTAGCCAATTATATTAGGGCAAAATGGGAATTAGAAAAAAATTATAGGCTTCAAATTAATTGATATTACTCATACCGATGAGAATACCAGTAACAAGTTGCCTCGAAAATTGTAGAATCACATTTGGGGAAATAATCTGAAAGCTAGAATGACATGTATTTAGGAAAGGAGGGAGTAACTAATAGTACTGTTGTGTATGTCATGCTATGACAACTGATTGATTGTAAATTGTGTTAGGACAAGATGACCTTTTTCGTGGCTCTTTGAATGCATTCCTGGAAAGTGGAAACCCCACGTCCAGTTGAGACTATATATTTCTCCTATTCCTACGAAAAAAAATATATTTCTGTGGAATTCCCACGTTCGAAACGAGGCTGCTGGTTGTAATGAAATGAGTAGGCAATTAATCTGCTGGTTGTAATGAAATGATCGTAGGCAATTAATTTCTTCCTTCTCTAGGGTTGATGAAGAACCGATGATGCATGATGTGCATAGATGCAACGCATCATTTGAGGTCAACTAGTAGACATGGATATTGATTAAATTCTGACCCCAACTGCAGATTTATAAAATCATGTGCTTGGCAATGCGCAATGCATGCCATGTTTGTACTGCCCAGAGAATCAAATGCAAATTTGTTTTTTTGGGGGTGCTTAACATACAGCAGACAAAGTGTTCATGAATGTCTGAAATTTATGTGGCATAGAAAATGGGCACCAATGTTCTGTCTCCCTTTTTATATCCAAGGGAGAAATTCATATTTATCATGTTTATTAATAATGGCCTCACATATATTCTTTTTTCTTTGAGAATTGGTCATTTGTTCCTGAAAAGTTTGGATATTCTGGTTAATTAATTAGGACACTGAATGTTTCTTATTAATTTGACACTGCAATAAAACACAGCTCATGAGTTTGCCATATATTTACATGTTCACTTTTTTGCCAATTAAAAGTTTGATCAATATCACACACCACTTGTTATATATGTATAACACATAAACAAAAAATTTCCCTATACACATCTGCATATCCCAATAGCTGGTCCAAACCAAGGTTCGTTTTCCAGGGCCCAATTAATTCCCCACCCTAAATCCTGACAAACCAATAAGTCAAACAAAACGACTGGACAATTTCTTTCACCCCCATCCAAATAAATCATACATTTGAAATAGTAATCTACGTACGGACCCGATAGACAGTAAAATTGACTTTATATCAATGATATATGAACACAATACCTTCTTTATGAACGTACACAAGATCAAATCAAATGGCAAGTATAAAATACTTGCCAAGAAAGAAAAACAAGATAAAAAAAGGGCTAAAAAACCAGTCGTCCCACCGACTCGATCCAATCACACATCGCATTCTACCTTTTTTTTAAAAAAAAAGTCTAATTATTGTCTTGCTTTTTCCATGGTCTGTAACCACTCCCTTATATTTCTTGTACAAGCACTCAACCTCAGGCCACAAGTCCTACTTTTGCTAGCTTCCGGTCAGAAGAAGCTAACGAAGCCATAGCTAGGAACAAGGGGAGGACGGCAGGGAAGGAAGGAAGGAAGGAAGGAAGGAAAGAAACCTGCGGTGACACGTGTCTACCGATCATTTCCTTGCAGATCAATCAGAGCTCAGATATATGTGAAGAACAGGAGCTGGATTTTGGATGGGCTTTGCTGCGTGCTAGTCCATTTGGGAGAGGATAAGGTAGCTAATAAGGTGTTCAAGAAGATATATACTACTGCCGCAGAGATAGCCTGTTTGCCTGTACAGTTCTTGATATAGATTGGGAGGTGTTTGCATGGGGGATAGGCCATGGCAACAGCCACATGAGCAGGCTTCTTATCCACAGACCGGGATGATCCAAGCTTCTACCTCCTCCATCCATGGCAGCATCATGTAAACCCTAACGTATATGCATAGCTTTATATACAGCATGATTTTTCTCTATTCCCTTGATTTCTCAAAGCAAAAGCATCATATCCTTACTCAATGCCTTTCTCTTTTGTTTTTTTATAAGCAAAGCTTCAATTTTCTTAATGTTCTCTCTCTTGATACTATTTTTCTCCTTGACATATTTTTGTTTTCCAAACTTTCCCTTTGAGCTTTGGTAGTTATTTTCGTGTGTTAGTTATGATGCATGGGTTATCCAGGATGTGTTTGGACAATATAAATCTTTTTATCTCTGGTTACGACCGATCCAGCTTAGGGATGAAGTAAGCATCTCAATTTGAAGATGGTACTTCAGAGTTTGTGTACTTGCATATATATACTTTAATGTTGTTTGCTCCAAATTTAAGAAGGCGATGGTACAACTAATTATAAAAAATTTTCATTTCCTTAATTAATGAATAACTTCTAAGAATTTTAACTGTTATCTTCGGTTTATATGTTGCCTTCCCTTTTAGTTCTCCGTACTAGTGGGAATTGAAGCAAACGTGTTTTTTTTAAAAAAATACAGCTCATATGGTTGAGAACATTTCTGATGGATTATTTGTTCAGCATCTCAGAACCTGTTCCAATATTTCTTCTTTATTTAATTTCCTTTCTTGCAGTGTGAAGCTTCCTTCATTGAAACTTAAAATATATAGAACTAGCAACTAACTTAATAACGATGATTATTATTATTATTTTGCAATATTCCACTATTAATCTGTACAAGTGCAGCAGAAAGGATCCTGGGGGATACGACATGGCAGAATTGGATCACCTCTTCCTCTACCTCAACAGCCAGGATCAAACATCGGTTCAAGAACAACCGCGTAAGATCGACAGAAAACTTCAGACTTTTCATAAATTGTCATAGTCAATGTAAACATGCATATATACTCGTGAGAATGTAGAGGGAATAATCTTTTCCCCTGACAATTGCCATACACACTTTCTTGCATCATAAGTGCATACATATTTCAAGCATGTCATCCAGCTACGGCGATTTCACATACATGGTTAAGTTTTGGCCTATAGTGGCTAGCTAGATGCGCGACGATGGCGATCAAATCTCTTGGTGCTTTTCCATTCTTTTCACGTCATTTTCCCAAAAATTTCTCTAGAGTTGGAGGAGTGACATGTAACAAACACCTGCTGATGTGTGTTCTTGCAGGATCATCATTTACTGCTAAAACAAGGGAGAGACATTTTTCTTTGGCTATCTCTCCAGCACTTCTTTCCGTCTTGTGTTAACAAGCATCCTTTTTTTCACTTGAAACAAAACCTGCCCTCGTTAAGCTGTTAGAACTTAGAAAACCGCCCTCTTTTTTTCATTTATTCAGTCTTCTTTTTTTTCACTTATTCAGTCTTCTTTTTTTTCATTTATTCAGTCTTTCTTCATGCATACACACGTACGTGTTGTGTATATATATGTGGTATACATGCATGTATATATTCCAAGTCATAATTAATGGTCTTCTTCTTTCATGTGTGCATGCATGCAGTAACTCTCAACATCTTCCCTTCTCAGCCCATGCACGTCGTCGAGCCTTCTCCAAAGGTACGTGCATCTACACGCATATGCATGTACCTGTCTCTCAGAAACTTTGCTTTCTGTGTACAGATTTCTAGGTGTCGAATTACACGACGGAGTGTTGCTTCTTCTGTTTCTCTAGACTCGAGTTATTTGTTGTCGATTTTGACACCGACCGATCGATGGATCTTCTTCCAAGTTCCAACAACATTTTGTAAATCTGCTTCCTGCAGGGATCCTTGGCTCCCAACTCGGCGTCGGGCATGGTTGCCGGTTCTTCGAAGCGGCCGCCGTCGAGGCCGGTTCCGGCGCCGGAGCAGCTTGCCTCGAGGAAGGTCGACGGCAAGGCCGCTGTCAAGGTCAGTTCTCTACGTCCACGTACGTACATGCATGTGTATATATATACTGCTTAATTATAGCATTATTGCTGAGCTCATCCGTGATCGAGTTTGCGATCGTCGATCGATCAGAGAGAGGTAACAAGTGGCAGCGGCGGCAAGCGGCAGGGCGGCACGCCGCCGTCGACTTCAGAACACGAGGGCCCCAGAACGCCTGACGCCAAGAGGCTGAGGAGGCTTGCTCAGAACAGGGAGGCCGCGCGGAAGAGCAGGCTTAGGAAGAAGGTGCTTACTAATTAACGATCAATTACTGCTACTGGCATTCACCTAACAATTCTTAAGATAAAACAAGTAGGAGTAAGTAAACAACATGTCGGGCGTGCGTGTAATTAAGCTGGTGAAGACGTGAAGTTAACCTACCACACCTAAAAGTTGCACGGAGACTTTGATTTAACGTTTCATTTGTCTCATGTGTCAATTAATGTGTGCAGGCTTACATTCAAAACCTGGAGATGAGCAGCATCAGGATGTCCCACCTGGAACAGGAGATGCAAAGATCCAAAACTCAGGTATGCATGCATGCCCTGAAAGAAACGTAAAACGTAACCGAGAGTAATGTTCCTCGATTTTATTGAGAAAACTACACGCACATGTATATCATCCTAAATCAGCTTCAGCTGCAGTTCTTAATTGGTTGTTTTAGAATCTATGCGATTTTCTTCGGAGAACTGGTAGGAGAGAGAAATTTCTTCTTAATGCATATTACTGACTAACCAATCTGTTTCATGCATCATGCATGCCTATACATAAATCAACAAAGGGTGCAATCTTGGGTGGTGGAGCTATTAATTCTGCTGGCACTGGAGGACTAAGCCAAGGCATGGAATTAAACCCAAACTACTCAATACTATATATGGTCACAAAGAAAATTTTCTTTAAGTAGTTTTCTTGTTATTATCTCTTGCATGCATGGTATTAATACATACATATATGCTTGTGTTGTGATCTTCATGCGAAAAATAATTAATTAGCAGAGGCGGCATGGTTCGACGGAGAGTACGCGAGGTGGCTGGACGAGCACCACAAGATGACGAGCTACTTGCGGGCGGCCGTGGAGGAGCACGCGGCGGACGGCCATCTGTGGCAGCTCGTCGATGCCGCCGCGGCGCACCATGGCGTGCTGATGGAGCTCAAGGCCGCCGTGGCGAAGGCCGACGTGTTCCACCTCGTCTCCGGGACGTGGCTGTCCGCCGCAGAGCGCTGCTTCCTCTGGATAGGCGGCTTCCGCCCCTCCGAGCTCATCAAGGTTAGTTATCTATAGCTAGCTAAGCCAATTAATCCCATGCGTGTGGTTAACAGGTTTGCTAAATTTTAGTCAAATGATTTCTCTCGAAAAATAAGTAAAATTTTAGCCACTAGATTATACAGGAGGATTCGTGCTCTGGCTTTGTCTCCACCACACTATCCGTCGAGATCAGGGTTTAAAAAACTAGTTGTAAATTTTAATCAGGATGGGCTAGTAGGGTCGGTATGACAAGAATTTTGGGCCAAAAATTTCAAATCAAAATTTGAATTTTAAAAATATTAGCAGATTTTTGGCCGAAAATCGGTTGAAAATATCGGTCAAAAAATTTGAAACAAATTTTGGAAAAAATTTCTTCTAAATTTGATAAAATTCATGCCAAACAAATTTTTTAAAGCTGGTTTGAGATTTTACGGGTCACCGATAAAACTGATAAAACCGGTTTTTGGCCGGTAATCGACCGATATATTTTTCCTTGGTTGAGATTCAGGTCTTGTAGATTTCAGGGTTCACCTGGTAGCAGACCTAAGATTTTGTGGGATGTGGGTAGCCGATGCAATATATATGTTGATGAGCGGGAGAGAGGGGGTTGAGTTAGGTTTTGGGGTGTGGGAGGGAGGCAAGCCGTGAGGGAGGAGGGCGGAGATGGTGGCTTGTCGGTAGGCCAAGGCAGTAGCACCATAGGGGTGGATAAGGTTATGTTTAGGATGAGGAAGGAATGAGGAGGTACATCATATTTATATCCAACAGTTATAAAATCTCATTGATCGATTTTTATCTCAAAATTAATCATATGACTTATGCCTAGACAACCTTATAGTTACTAGTTGAATGTTCATGCTTTGCAATGGATAAAAAATAATACTAACCCTGCATATCGAGTAGACATCGTTGGGATAGACTTGCTTCACGCCGTCAGCTTGGCCTCCGTGTTTGGTCATGCTCCAACCAAGCTGATGTTGCTCTCGGCTCCGCCGTTATACCCAATTTATCTTTATTGTGAGATGATTTTTTGTTAGAGAATTTTAATGGGTGGAATTTGTTTATTGGGGAGGTAGTTGTTTTTTTTCGTTAGCGTATTTTAGAGAGGTGAAAAGAGATGGGAGGGTATGACATACCATCAACACCACCAATTGGTTCTTTTTCAGTAGCAAAGATATTGCTAACTACTATATTGATTTTCCTAAAAGAAAAAAATAAAAACATTAACTGAAAATGACAAGTATATACCACTAGCATGCATATGGCTACAGAGACAAGTAACCTAATCAAAACCAATTAACATTCAATTGATCGGGTACATGATGGAGTTGCATAGCTACCCTGCTGCTATAAAGGTTTTTAGGCACCAAATAAAAGTTTAAATTAAAATGGAGCTGACACAAGAGTTTGTGAATGCTAGATCGACTGGAAATGGTAGGTGACAGTTTGGTACATATGTGGATATTGTCGCGCGAATTGAAGACGAGCGAGCTGAGTTCGTTTTCACTTCAATTTTTAGCTTATCTATTGTAGTTACAGTAACTCTTTTAAAATTGATGTATTTTTTACGTGAGGTTTAAAAATTAATTATAGTACGTATTATGTTGATTTTATCTGTATCAGTCAAAATCGCATAGAGTATCTCTCTGTAATATCTATTGTGAACAACAAAAAATTATAAACCATAAATCAAAAAGTATAAACCATAATTTAAAAGAACCCACCTATAAACTATGCTTTGCTTGATTACTTGATTAGCTCATGTGGAGAAGCTGAGTGAGCGATGCATGCATGCTAACCAGTAGGTAATTAATGATGGGCTCTCAAAAGTTACTTAATTAGGGCTAGATTTAGCATGGATTAAGTGCCATGCATTGAGGTCGCATGCGCGCGTGAGGATGGTGAGCTTCGCTGGATGCCCGACACTCGCGTGGACTTCTCCTCGGAGCTCTTCGCGAGGCCGGTGGTGGCTCTGGCTTCTTACGGGAAGAAGCCAAATCAGCTACAGTAAAAAAAATTAGTTACAGTAAAATTTCAGTCAAAAGCCAGAAGGCATCGCTAAAACAATCACCCCCTAAAATTAGAGCTAGCTAGACCGGCCGTTTGGCTCAACTGCTCCCTGAGAGTGGTCCAAGTTCAAAGGAGGTGCATGCTTCACTTTTGAATTGAAGTTGCATTATATTATCAATCCATGTTAATTTGGAGTTGAGTTCCACCTTTGATTGATGGTGTCATATATTACGAACGAGAATCTTCGGAGTTGCATTGAGTTCCATCAATCGTTAACCAATCGATCATGCACGAGCGCTAGCTTCTACTGTCTAGCGAATCCGTCGAGTCTATGATCGAAAAAACTAAGACATGTTCTTTTCAGTTTTTCACTTTGACTTCTATTAGTTGGTATTATTTATCATATCTATCAACCATAGTAAAAGTTATCAATCACAACGTAAAAGAACGGGACCTAATTTAGTTTCTGCAGGCCCGGATCCGAGCCGGCTGCTAGCTCGCAAGCCGTGAGCTCAGGTTTTCGTAAGCTTGAGCTCACCAATATTTAAACCAACTGCTCCTCTTATAATTGATGTACGTTGAGCTCAAGTCCTCAAATTATACCAGCAGAGTCGCACTGCACGTATGTTTAATTGTTAGTTCAGAGTTTAGACCCACACGTTTCTTTGTCTACTTGGCCGCCATGCATGCATGCATCGAGCAATAGCTCTACATGTATATGCTTCTGTAACACACTGGTCATAAAATATAGAAGACATTATATGCAGTATAAGGACATACGCAAGTACCTTTTGGTAATTAATGTGAAGAGAAGCCAGTTCTACAGACATTAGGTAGAGATGTATGATGGATCGATCGATTGGCTAACTAATAATAAGTAGGTGAGAGGTCCCAGTTGATGGAACAGTTAGGCCCTAGCATGGAAGTCTTTGGCTACTATATATGTGGTTGCTATCTTCTGAGTAGGAACATGATGTGCAAGAGAGAGTTGGTGAAGGATTGAAGTTACATAAGAGATGTAGATGGGGGATATGATGGCTAATTTACCAATAAGGAGAGAGAGGATGTGTCTGCTGGCTAGCTTCTAGATGGAATGGGGGCAAAGCAGGAACCGAAACTGATCAAATTTAACAATTATTCATGCAATGATCGAAGTCCCGTTCTCCAATATGTTTCAGCTAGATATATATCAGTTAATTTCGCACGTTTCGTTTGTATATAGCTAGCTGAGTTCTTCTACCTCCCTTTGAAATCTCTCTACTGTGATGTATAATATCTAAGTATTTAACCGTAGATATGTAACGTTATATGTAATCTTATTCTTGTATATTCTTTGGTAATTCCAATTTTTTATCTATCAAATACATTGGCTGGTTAACCCCATTTAAGACCCTTGAAGATAGCATGTTACACTGTGCATTCATGCATGTCAATGCAAGTTAATTCTTAGGATCGATCATGCATGGAGTAAATAAATGCATGCAACTAGCTAGTGCATTTTTCGAAGTTACACCACAATTGATGTGAGCCGCTGATTTCCTTAGATCTAATGGTTCTTATTTAATGGGTCGACCTATTACTTCGTGTGGGATAATAGGTTACCTATATCACCTTGTCAAGACTATCTTTATTAATTAATGGTAACTAAAAATGATCAAAATCAATGCATAGATGGAAAGAAGTCTATAGAGTTGATGCTGTACATTAAAGGGTGGATCATACGTGGTATTCTGGTTATCTAAGCATAGCATGAAAATATGTTTGAAACAAATCTAGCATGAAAAGCTGAAATTTTCATCCTTTGGATTTGAAATTTCCTTGAAATTTTTATTTTCAAATTACGTTTAATTCAAGTAAGATATCGTACCTTTATCTCTACTGCCAAGTTTATATTCAATTGTTATCAAATTGAAAAATCAAATTTGCATGCAAACTTGCACTTGCAGATAAGTATACATATACTTACAAACTATGTCGTTTTGGCTAGCCTCCCAAAGATGTATGCGTGTAGCACATGTAGACAAGTGTATAAGATCAAAATAAGTCATCAATAGACGGTCAGGATTTAGAGTCTCTCTAAGAGGGTAAGACGGTGTACCATAACAAGGTCCTGAGAACGAAACATACAGCTATGTATAGCTATACAGCATGAACAGCTTGCAGTACGGTAATGTTTATGCGTATGTAATCTTGAGATAAATGAAGTTCCATCTAAATAAATGTAGCTCGTTAGCGAATTAATGATCTCACGATGTGTTTTAGGTCATCGGCCGGCACGTGGAGCCTCTGACGGAGCCGCAGGTGGCGGGAGTGTGCGGCGTGCAGCAGTGGGCGGCGGAGAGGGAGAAGGCGCTGGACGGCGACCTGCAGGCGTCGCGCCGCTCCCTCTCCGACACCGTCTCCTCCGACGCGCTGCTCTCCCCCTACCCGGACATGGCCGGCTACATGGCCCACATGTCCCTCGCCGTCGCTAACCTCACCTCCCTCGAAGCCTTCGTCAGACAAGTAAGCCGGCTGATTGATTCTTATTGCTCCATCTTGCTTAATTATTTAATTAATTTGCTAGCCAGCTCCTGATCATCAATAATTGGCGTTAATAATTTAGCATCCGTGACTAGCTACTTGTCATGCGTAGCAACAATTATATTCATGACATATACGTACGTGTGCATATGTGGTTGAACAAGAACATATACATGATGATCCTCGGGAGCGCATGCATGCATCAGTTAGTTGACTAAAAGTTAGGATTTACGCAAGAGTGAGACAGGGCTAGCTAGCTGTTGCTGTCTCCTTAATCCTTATTGTTTTCTCCATTTTTTGTTACTCTCCCAGCTGGATTAATTTTGGTGCACATGTACGACAGCTTCCAATAATGAGTAAGCAACATTAGTTGCCCACTAATCAGAACTGAGCATATATGTCTGTTCCCTTTCAGAAGGGCCAGGAGCATATATATCAAGACTCAAAACATTTTCAGGGGTTACTTGGAAATCAAACAAACTTTTGTGTAAACAAAAAAAAATTGAACTTTTCTGAAACAATTCCTTCATTGATATGATGCAGGCGGACGCGCTAAGGCTGCAGACGCTGCACAGGCTGCCGCAGATCCTGACGGTGCGGCAGTCGGCGCGGTGCTTCCTCGCCATCGCCGACTACTCCCAGCGGCTCCGCACGCTTAGCTCGCTCTGGCTCGCGCGCCCGCGCCAAGACCAGCCCACGCCGCCCGCCGGATCCAGCCATAAACTAAACCCTACGTACCTAGACGGCTAGACATAGCAGATGCAGACTGAAGAAAGGATCAAACTGGAGATCGATCGGTTAGCTGATGTCGATCCCTATCAGCTTATTACAGTACACAGGCAGGGATAGTTTCACGTAGAGATCATGGTCAGAAGATGATCAGTTTCTTGCTTCTTTGAAAGAGTTTATTAGGAGTTGTTTGTGTAACTCTCTCTCTCTCTCTGTCTCTCTCTCTATATACACACACACAAAGGTGCAGCTGATGATTAGTCGGTATAGAAATAAGAACTGATATTGATAGACTGTAATGTGTTTGGCCTATGTCTGACTGACTGCTTCTCAGCAATCAGATACAGAGGAGTTGGCACTGTGAATCATCTTCCCCTTTCATCTCAAGATTATCATCCAGCTTGGGAAATGAAAACTTTAAGCTAAGGTAAAGGCGAACAATCAGCAAGTTACTGTAGTTTTGTTGCCAATTAATGGGGTGTTAGAAGTTATAAATGTGATCTACAATCATCACCGCAACCTCGGGGAAACAGATCGATTAATTTAAGTTACAACCATCAATATGTCATTTCTGTCTCTCTTTCTTAAAAAAGAATGTATCTGTCATGAGATTGCAGAGTAATTGTTGCCATGTCCCCGAGCACACAAGAATAACACAAAAACAAAGATGGCTTCCCTGCGCTGCTATAATCTCTGTCAGGGCATCTCCAATGGTCTGAGTCAGCTGGCTATTTGCATGTACACATCAGCATAAATCCTATGTGGAGGAAAGAGAGTATGCAAAAAAAAATCGAGCTGGCTCTTCCTTAAGCACTAGGCTATAACAGAAAACGAGACAGTCTCTATAAATGACTGTGTGTGCATGTAAGTATCAAATAGCTATCCTTATAGACAGTCCTTTGTATGCTAGCTATTTGGTTGATGATGTGGAAGTCTCCTAGTTAGTTGCTAGCTAGGACCATTGGAGATGCCCTCAAGGGCGTCAACAATGGCCTTGCAGAACGCATCGTTGTGGAGGGAAAAAGAGGACACATGGCCTCCTGCTACCCACCGGACTTCTGAACCCGGCCATGCCTTCTGAAGCTCCATGACTGAATGTCTGCGAATGTAACCGTCGTCCTGAAATAAGAACAATGATTTAGACTAGAGAACCAAGCTCCAGTAGTAGACATTTTATATAAACAATATATATATATATATATATATATATATATATATATATATATATATATAAAATTCTGCGCACAGGTGTAGAATACTCATCGAAAAGTTACTGATGTGTATAAGTTAAGTTACTGCCAAATACATATATAGTTGTATAATATTATAACTAATAATAATTCTACATGTATCTGACAGTAACTTCACTTACACACGACAATAACTTTCCATCTCGTATTTTACACCTACACGCAGAATAGCATATATATAAACTTCTGAGAGTACATACTCCTTACTTCTAATATACTATTTAAACAAATATTTTATATCACTTTATCATTTTTGGTATACTTACATACTAATTCTAAGATACTTTAAAGTGATTTCGTTGAAAATTTTTTTATCAAATTTTTTATTTTTGCTATATAACTTTTTTATATATAAAAGAAGTATATATATAAATTATGCTATAAAAAGTAAATTTTGATAAAATTTTTATAGAACTAACTTTGAAGTATATGGCGGTCCAATGCAGGTACCCAGATACGTTCTACCGCGTATAGAACCAATGAACCCACCCTGCAATCCAACACAAACTCTCCATAAACGCATCCCAGCTAAGCAGGCAAAGAATCGCTTTAGAAATTACTTGCACACAAGACGCACCTGCCTAATCCGCGGCGGACGGAACCCGCGACGGCGGCGACGAGACGCCAAGAAACGGCGAACCCACCTCGGAACCCGCCCGAATCCGCGGGAAAACCCCTCCTTTGCGGCCGGGATCGGCGCAATCCGGAGCAAGATCCACAGACACCGTGAGGCAGCGGGCGGGCGGCGAGAGAGAAGCGGAGCCCACAAGAGAAAGGAGAAGAAGAAGATCCGCGGCAATGCGCCAAAGACTTACCTCGTTGAATCCGCGGCGTCGCGAGGAAGACGGACCGCTGGAACTGGATTGCGCGATCAGGGCGCTATGCTTGCGGGGATTGCTCGAGTTCGGATTTGGTTGGGAAGAATGACTGGGATTTTGGGGAGGTCGCCATTAGAAACGATCTTGTGTACGCCCTCCGGCGAGAGGTGGTGGGCGGCGGCCGCAGCACGAGGGCCGTACGGGTACGTGGTTTTTGAATCCGATCCGTCTGCGGCTACTCGGAGGCGGACAGGTGGGGCCCGCGGTGCGGGCGTCCGCACGGGGGCGTGAGGTGATAACGTGTGCGTGCGACCGTGGGTTTCTTCGGTCCAACCCAAGCGAGAGTTGGATTGGGCTGACGTTGGGCCGCGCTGCACAATTGGCCGGGGTTAGCAAATTCGTTCACCACAAATCCACCGTTGCCCATTGGAGGACTATCACGAGGTACTTAGGCCCCGCTCATTTCGGCTTTTTTCGGCTTCAGCTTTTAGCTTCAGCTTTTTTTTCACTATTCACTACACTATCCACTAACTCAGCTACAGTGTTTTTTCAGCCAGCTACAGTGTTTTTTCAGCCAAAAGCCAAAAGCCATCGCTATTCCGATCACCTCCTTAGTATCACGATAGAGCATGTTTATGTTATGTTAGCTTTTGATTTTAGGTTTAGGATTTGATCTATAAATGATAATAACTTATAAAAAAATTTTATAGAGATAGATATTTATATGTGATTTTGATTAATATAAATAAAGTCACTATAATGTATATTACAATCGACTAATAAATCTCACCTTATAAAAATGCTCTGTTTAAAAACTATACATACTATAGAAAAATAATTCATTATGAAAAATAATTTTTAAAAATCAATACAAACAAAACCCTAACTGACTTAAGTGCACTAATCACCCTCCCAGAAACTATGAATGAGCTAGGTAACACCTCAATCTCTTGCCCATCTTATACACACTTTTCTAGATGTACAAATTTTATTTTTTATCTACAAATTACACGTACGAGCGCAAGCAAATCAAGCCTAATGCCGCGCCAATTTACCACAGAAATTTCAAATTCAGAAATGCGAAATTCAAATTTCGAAAGAACGTAACCGTTTACTACTTGCCACCGGCTAAAACAGACACTAGTAGGCATCCGTCGTCCTTACGGCTTCGCCTCTTCCGGTTATCGTGCATACCTTCTACGGATTAAATAATTTATTAAATATAAATTTAATATTTTATTAAGACATTAAGACATATGTGATCGTAAGCTTTTAAAGTTAATTGCCTGAGTATCCCTGGTCGGATATTCACTGTATATTTTATCCAACCAACAACCACTTCACTATTACAAAAAATGATCATCACTAACGGTTCAAAACTATCATCACAAATGGTTTCCAAGCCGTCTGAATTTAAGTGTCAATGATAATATGTGGTTATTACAGACGGCTTTCAAACCGTCTGTGATAGGTAAAAGCACAGATGATTTTTCAATACAATCGCATGTGATATGTCGATTATTTGTATGAACCATATGTGATGTAGCTGTTCAGTATAACCTCTTTTGCAGTAGTGCTTGGAGATATCATGAACTACAATAAGGGCCTATTTTCAGGCAATTCTCTCCCGTACGACAGATAAAGAGTGTGCTTTATCCGCTCCTAACCGCACAACAATTCGGTCTTATGTCTTTAACAACAACTGCTTTGTAGTTATCTTTATGATTCTCTCACACTAACAATAACCAAAGATCAATTATTGTCAGATCTCTTTCACTGACAGCAACCGTCCACTCGACCAAATAGGATGATTCAATGAGACGCCTGTTCATGTGGATAACTGACACTTCTTTGACACTATCTAAGATTTGACAAGTAAAAAGCAAGAAAAGATAAGACAAAACAAGAAGAAAACAATCATAACTCAAAGAATATCGAACAAGACAATCATATTGTACTACTAGTGAAAATATTATAGAGATTAGGACTAGTTATATTCTTTTGTAATCTCTTATTGAAAGCATCTATAATCAACTCATAGTGATAAAAAATCATTAATATTCTCCTAAATCTTTCTAAGAGACTTAGCTTTTTTCTATTATACGTGCATGAGACTGTACATGTATACGTATGTGTGCAACTGTAGTTGTATACGGCTAACAGCTTTCTCTTTCGCTGATTGCTTCCCGCTTTTGCTTAGGCGAGACGGGAGAAGATTAATGCGAGGATGGATCTGCTCAAGGAGCTGGTCCCTGGGTGCAGCAAGGTGCGTGCTGTAATTTCTTGACTTCGCAGTATTTTTACAGTGCACCCCTTCTATTTGTTGACATTTGCATCAAGAAGCACATTTAGATTTACTGCTCTATGCCTGTATCTGGTGTATCTATCTGGTGTACGTAGGGTGATGGAATTAATGGTGCCTTGTTTGTTCCTTGAAACTTGAAAGGCATCGGATATCTGGCTTTTGACTTACTGGAAATCATTCAGTACATACCAAGCACTTTCAATTGGAAAACAGCTTGGCTTACTGTTACTCAATAACTCAAACCCCTCAGCTCTTCGGACCTGTATCTTCAAGTTTCACTTTCCATTTCTGCAAAGGTAATTCTTCTTAAGTTCTTTTACATGAAATTCAGATCAAAGCATCAGCAGTTAGCTTGTTTTCTATTTGTGCAGACAAATGGTCAGTCTGCCAAATTGAATGTGAGAATACCATCATGGACATCTGCCGATGGTGCAAAAGTAACTTTAAATGACAAAGATTTAGGACTAATATCTCCAGGTATAATCATTTGAATGCATGAATCACAAATTTACCGTTTCAATTATCATTAATCATTTCAGAGACAAGTGTTTTACTTGATCTTATTATGTGGGCAGGATCTTTCCTCTCAATCTCAAAACAGTGGAACTCGGGCGATCACTTATCACTACAGTTCCCCATCACCCTAAGGACTGAAGCAATAAAAGGGTGAAAATTTAAACTTTTATGAAATATATGCATCGACATATTTAAACTTGAAGGAGTACATAGCTAATTTATTTAGTTCACACACAATAATTCGTCATGTCAACCAATGGTTATAATAAAAATACATAAGCTAAAAGTGGACATCACAAAGTTTGCTACAGTGCCCTATGCTAACTACTGTGATTTATTTTAGTTAGAATATTCATTTAAATAGTAACTTCGAACTATACCATCAGATGATCGGCTGGAGTATGCATCTCTTCAAGCAGTTCTATTCGGGCCATTCGTTCTTGCTGGCCTGTCCACTGGTGACTGGGATGCGAAAGCCGGCAATATCAGTGCAATTTCAGACTGGATCACTGCAGTCCCTTCGTCATACAAATCACAACTGGTGACCTTCACACAAGAATCAAGTGGGAAGACATTTGTTCTGTCAAGCTCAAATGGCTCTCTGACAAGGCAAGAACGACCTGAAGTTGATGGCACTGACACCGCCATACATGCAGCATTCAGAGTACACTCTCAGGACTCATCAAGGCTGCATGACACCTACAGTGCAACCGTGAAGGGAACCTCTATGCAGATCGAACCATTCGACCTGCCAGGAACAGTGATCACAAATAACCTTACCCTATCTGGACAAAAGAGCTCAGACAACATAGTACCTGGGCTTGACGGAAAGCCGAACTCAGTTTCCCTCGAGCTTGGGACCAAACAAGGATGCTTCTTGGTGGCTGGCGTGGATTACTCTGCCGGGACAAAGATTCAGGTCAGCTGCAAGAGTTCTCTACAGAGCATTGGAGTATATTCGAGCAGGCGGTGAGCTTTGTGCAGACTGCTCCATTGAGGCAGTACCATCCGATCAGCTTCATCGCGTAGGGGTAAGGAAAAATTTCCTCCTGGAGCCATGGTATAGCTTGAGGGACGAAGTCTACACAATTTACTTCAACCTTGGAGCCTGAACCTGCAAGATCACTCTATAGAAGAAATATCTGGAATAATGTGTGCCCTCTTGCTTCACGTAGACTGTAGTTTAGAACAGGCAACCAAAGAGGAAATGAGTTCTCTCTTCTGAAATTATAGGATAATTTTACTGAGCGCAACACTGGGCATTTCTTCAGCGAGGTACTTCTGATGGTGTGATTTTTATCGTTCGCAGGTGAAAGAATAATGAGTTGTTCAAGACATGGTTTTTCTTTTTGCCTTCTGTATGTTGGTAACTGAAGGTGCTGTAAAATGTTACTACATCCTGCAGCATATATGCTGCAGTAGGTGCCGCTGTTTATCCTGATTATTCTCTGGCTTCTGTTTGAAACCAAAAAATAATAATGAAGGCTATTAGGGTGTCTGATTTGCTAGATGACTCCCGTGATTAAGGCTGAGCACTGCAACTGTTTACATCAGGATGTTGCATACTCGACATTATAATGGTAATTTAGTAGAACAAACAAATGATCAGAGCAGATAACAACAGCTAGTTCCATAAAAATACATCTCCAGCTACTGGGAGGACAACAAAGTCGAGATCCTATCCACACTCATAAACAATGCAGAAGAATCTCAACTGATCAGAGATCCCCATCAGTACCTGCATTGTTTAATACATCTCTGCTCAACACCCGGCAAAAGAGTTTATCTATGTACACATCATGTCTACGTATGAGAACCAACCACAAGTCAAGGAAAAAAAGTTCAACCGCAAAAGAATATTTTGGAACAACTTGGCTTCTTTGCAATCGACAATCATGCCAAACAACTCAATACTTATTTCAATCCATAAGGTGCGATGTGTTCCAATTGTATAAAGATATTAGGGGACAGAACATGGGATTAGAGAACAGAATTTGTGCAATGTTGCCTTGCAGCAGAATTCCAGTTGCCTTTTACCAGGAAATCAAAGAAGCAAAAATGAGTCTTCACGACAGTAGCAAATCATTGTATTACATTGTATTGTAATGCAGAATCAATCAGCATCTCCGATAAACAGGTTGTATCCTGATCCAAACCACAGCTCTTCGAAGACAGAATTTTAACAGGTGGTGATCATGCACAAGATTCCCAGTTCACTGCATCCTGGATTACTGAAGAGCAGACGCCAATAGCTTCACATGTCAAACCTTTAGGGGTACTTGTTTCAGTTATAATCCACACTTACATTAAAATACGACCAAAAGAGGGTACAACAATGACCTGAGAACCACCATGTCATCATTTCCTCTCTGATTCAATGTAATACAATCTAGAGTAGGGAGCTAATCATGCCTAATTTGACAAACTTCTCTGAATGAGAAGTACTATACAACCATAAACACGATAGAACATACATGAATTGAAATGTTTGAATCTATATCAGATAGAAGTGCATATGGAATATCATAAAAATAGATTAGGAAAATGGACTTGTGGGCAATATGATGGACCATTGCTGATTACTATTACTGATTGGAAAGTAACATGCATGGGACAATAGTACATTACAAAGCTAGCTAAATGAGATGCCACAATGCTGACCGAAAAACCACCATGAATAAAGCTTACACAACACACCCAACACACAAACAATTCAGACTCGACTGAGATGATGGATTCTTGCAGCTGTCAAGATGCAGTGTGCATCACAATGTTGAATAACTTAAGAGCAGAAGCCAACAAGAAAGAGAGGTGCAAGGATAGAGCAGCAAAGACGGATGATGAAATCTTGCAGGTTGCAATCCATTTCGCCCGATAGTCCCCTTAGATCTTGTCGAGCTTCTCTGCCTTCACCACTGGATTGGCCTTGGCAATGGCATCCCGAGCTGCAGTCCGGTAGTCGAACTGGCAGTCATGCTTGTCAGAATAGCGGTGCACTGCACAGTACATGTTACCGCATCGGCAGTCGAATCCTGTCAGTCCAACCCTCTTCCTACAGGTAGCGCACCGGTTCGGGCCCTCCTTGCCCTTGGGATTTACGGCAGCACCCTCGCTGGTGCCGGCAACATCAGTAGGCTGCACAACAAGCGTCTTCGCCTCGACTTGAGCAACCGCCACCTCCATGCTTGCAGCGACGACAGGCCCTTTCCCACCATTGACGATGCTATCGATGGAGGAGGCAGCCAGCTTGGCCTGCTCCTGCATTATGATCATCTCCTTATGGCACTTGGAGCACATGT
The DNA here is from genome assembly GCA_036346265.1 of Melocanna baccifera. NCBI lineage: Eukaryota > Viridiplantae > Streptophyta > Magnoliopsida > Poales > Poaceae > Melocanna > Melocanna baccifera. The sequence continues at coordinate 16,011,020 of CM070681.1, forward strand.
TCATCGTGGCCGTGCTGCCAAAGAAGCCGCAGTTGTTGATGCATAGGATTGGGCCCTCCGGCTGCTTGCAGCCCGTCTCCTTGTGTTCCATCTCGACTGTAATCTGCATATCAAACAATGTAAAGATCACTAGGTCAGTACCCAAAGAAAACGAAACAGTTGTAATCTCCGGAGAATAAGCGCCAAATCAAATCGATCCATTCAATAAATAAACAGGCACCGGGTAGTTACAGTTCCATGTTAAAATTATCCTATAAACTGTAACTTTCAGAAATCATCACGCACTGCAGGGAGCTCACACTTTATGAAACAAGATCCTAATTTCCAGGAAGCGCAACACGATCACTATCTCAAAAGCGACTTCCCGAGTATTGCTACCAATCTGACCCACTCAGTATCATTCATTTGGCCGACAGTCCAGATGAAGAACAGGGCATCAAATTTAAATATTAAAAACTGCAAATTTATCCCAAGAGATTGTAAATCGAACACAGTACGCACAAAATCTGCTGAGTGATTTAACTAATCCCAACAACTACAACTCAATACACGCATTTCACCGAAAGAGAAAAGCGTAAATCTAATCATTTCACATTTAAAAAAAAGACTTTAACACAAAAAAGAAAAAAATATACTTCTAGCTGCACCGCACAAATCACCAAATCGAACCACGTCGCTCTCTATCCCTCTTCTGTTGATCCCTACACGCAGCGAACACCCCAAGAAACCACCCAAAACTCCCCCAAGAAAACCACGCGGATCGATCAGGAGACACCGAATCGAACCCCGGAACCCACGGATCAAACCAGCCAAGGAGAGGGAGCGAGCAAACCCTAACCCTGTGCGCAGCGGCGGCGGAGGAGGAGGCGTGCGGGGATTGGAATCGCGAGGAGCTTGGCTCTATGGGGGCTTCGAAATCGGGGCGTCGTCAGGGTAAGGTGGACAGGTGGGGGGAGAGATAAAAGAGAAGGAGAAACGGGAAATTACCGGTTTGCCCCTCGTGCTACAGGATAATTACGCGTGGTGCGTGGGATTCTCTGTGCGTGGCGGCGTCTGAAACGTCCGATCAGGGTGCGGGTCGTGAATGGACGGATGGGATCGTGGTAGGTGTGGTTTTCTGTTTAGGTCGCTGAGAGACGGTGGATTTTTAAAGGAGGGGCTTTTCTTTCTTGTTGGGGAAGAAGAAGGAGCGTGTCTCATCTTTGGGTTTTGTTTAGAAACCCAAAACCCGGCCCACAGCCCACTGAGGAACTTCCCTGCCTGGCCCAATGGACTGTTTGGATGCTGCAAGCCTATGGAAAATATCAGCCCAATCCACGCTGATTCACGAGGAAAAGATAATCGTGTCTTGAGATGGAGAAAAAAAATTCCCCGTCTTCGCTCGCATCGGCCATCTCGATTCTCGCCATCGCTCCTCACGGCGCTGCTCCAAACCGTTCCAGGCACCGCTCCGCCTCCACGCTAGCTAGACCGCGTATGTCTGCGGCCACCTTCGGCAGACCCATGGCTCCGTCGAGTAGGAGTACAAACAGAGCAGATACAAATGAATATTGTTTATTTCATATTTTTTTAATATTTTTTGTCAGTGTTAGAATCGGATACGAATAATGCTAGATACAAATACGAATACAGGTACTCTCGGTTATAAATACAGAGCGAATACGGTTAGTCTCGGTCACGAATATTTAGTCGGATAATACGCGAAAACAAAAACTATATATATCATATGTGTAAGGATTACGATTACAAGGCTTATATAGCCCTTGAGACGTCCATATGGTCTCTAAAGCGAATACAACTCAAACCTACATTGTTTAAGACTCAAATTCACACAAAAAAGAAACTAGATTTTACAACTGTCACATTATTTCGGTCATAGCAGATTATTCGTGATGTATTTGAAGATGAGGCCTTATCTATTACGTAGGTCTTGAAATAAGCTTTCTAACGAGTACAAGAACACTCGAATCGAATTCTGTTTGTGAAAGTTATGACCTTTTTAGTAAGTGCCTGTTGGGCTGTCCCGAACCGAATCCGAATTGAGTTCTGAGTTGAATCCGGTAACTATCCAAAAAAATATCTCGTAACTATCCGAAAAAATATACGGATAGTTCTGTATCCGTCGGATAATGTTTGTTCCGAATCTGTTTTTGTATCCGACAAAAATATCTGAATCCGTTTTCTTATCCAGCAAAACCTCCGAATATCCGAAAATTTGTTCCGAATTTTATCCGAATTTAACGGACGGACAGTCGAAAAATATCCAATCCGTTTGCACCCCTACCGTCGAGCCCCTCTACGGCGCCACCACCTTTGACGGACCCATGCAGCCACTACGACAGAGCTCGCACACTGCAGCCTGTCAGCTAATGGCTTTTGGTTGCGGCTGATAGAAACGACTGCAAATAGTAACAACTGATGAATAGTAGTGCATCATATAAGGAAAACGGTGCAACGAAAGACACTACAATATTTAAACCGTCATACGACTTACAGAATTGTGATATGATAAAATACAAAGTACGTTACAATATATGATGATGAATAGTAGTGGATGATAGAAGTGACTTATAGAAATTTAAGGTGTTTCTATTGATTTCTGTTTCTAGAAGCAGAATCTAATATAAATAGATCCATCATAATTTACTCATATCTCTTTTTATTTCTCACCATCGCTATCTATCTCTATAGGCCTATAACCTATCACCTGTGTCATATTGGTATCCTTCTTAATTTTTAGTTTATACTTTATGTTTACAGTTTTCTCTGAACAAACAAATGTAACGACTTCTTCACCGTCTTTTTAAATTTTTTAAGTGATTTATCAGTATCCAATTCGTTTGTACAAACGCTCTTACTAAAATCAAAAGATATCAGCCGCAAAAAGAAAAAAAACCCACCCGATCACCACCTACCATCCTCACAATCAGTGTCCGACCTACGTGAAAAATTTGTCAACTAAGGCATGTTTGAAACACATGAGTTTCAAAAGTGCTCGATTTTTGTAGGATTGGAGGAAAATTCCCACTGAAACATCATATCCGACCATCCGACGTGGCGGATCCAGTCTCTTTGCCCCCTTGCCCGGCATCTTTTGATCGTTTCCATGGCGGTGCGATGAGACGCCGCCAATTTCCGGCGCGAACAGAAATGGCGGGAAACTTTCCAGTACTCGCCGCGCTTCCCCTCTATAAAAATCGCACCACCACGGTTGCTTGCTCCTCTTCTCCACTTCCACCGCCTCCAACGAAATCGAAATGGGCCGCAAGAGCAGGGCTAGGGTTTTCTACGACGGCGACGGTGGCGAGGAGTAGGGGTGGAAACGAGCCGAGCCGAGCCGGCTCGAGCCAGTCTCGGCCGAGCTCGCACCGAGCCGAGCCATGGCTCGGCTCGGCTCGTTTAGAAACCGAGCTAGAAGGCAGGCTCGGCTCGGGCTCGACGATGGCTCGAGCCGGCTCGCGAGCTCGAGAAGAAGCTCGGTCTGGGCTCCCTCCCCGCGGCCGCCGCCCAGATCCGCCGCCTCTCCGCTGCATAAAAATCCGGGATTTTGCCGGCCAACCGCTGCAAACCACTCACACCAACTCTCTCACCGGAAGAAACCCTAGAATCAAATCGAAACCGACCCAAGCACGGCAAATCCATCGGCCATCACACCCGCGTCTCCGGATCAAACCAAAGCCAGGGAAAAAATGGAGAAAGCAGCCATCACACAAGCCAAAAAAAATCGCGTCTCTCTCCATCGGGCGGGGAGAGGATCGGCGACGGGGAGAGGGGAGGCGGCGGCACCGGGGTGGTGGATCGGCGGGGAGAGGGGATCGGCGACGGGGAGGCGGTGGCACCGGGGTGGTGGATCGGCGGCGGGGGAGAGGGGATCGGTGACGGGGAAGAGGGGGAGAGGCGGCGTCACCGGGGTGGTGGATCGGCGGCGGGAGAGGGGATCGGCGATGGGGGAGAGGGGATTGGCGACGGGGGAGAGGGGGAGAGGCGGCGGCACCGGGGAGGGACGCGGCGGTGGGGGCGGGGAGGGAGGCCGCGGCGGCGAGGGCGGGGGCGAGGGAGCGGGGAGGGAGGCGGCGGTGGCGACGGGGGCGGGGGCGGGCGAGCGGAGAGAGTGAGGTGGAGAGAGATCGAGCGGAGACTCGACTCACTCGAGACTCGAGAGAGCGAGCGATACGGTGTGATATTTATGACCGGCTCAGTTGGGCTCGCAAGCAGCTCGCGAGCGGCTCGGGCTCGGCTCGATTTTGAGCCGAGCTGAAGTCTGAGCTTGGCTTGGTAAAAAAAACTTTGAGCTCGAGCCGAGCCGAGCCGAGCCAATTACGAGCTCGAGTAGCTCGCGAGCCTCGAGCTTTTTGTCCAGCCCTAGCGAGGAGGAGGCAGTTGTGGTCGCCGCCGCCGAGAGCAAGAGCCTCTACAAGGTAAAGGCTGATACTTTATGTTTATAGTTTTCTCTGAACAAACAAATGTAACGACTTCTTCACCGTCTTTTTAAAATTTTTAAGTGATTTATCAGTATCCAATTCGTTTGTACAAACGCTCTTACTAAAATCAAAAGATATCAGCCGCAAAAAGAAAAAAAAACCCACCCGATCACCACCTACCATCCTCACAATCAGTGTCCGACCTACGTGAAAAATTTGTCAACTAAGGCATGTTTGAAACACACGAGTTTCAAAAGTGCTCGATTTCCGTAGGATTGGAGGAAAATTTCCGCTGAAACATCATATCCGACCATCCGAAGTGGCGGATCTAGTCTCTCTGCCCCCCTTGCCCGGCATCTTTTGATCGTTTCCATAGCGGTGCGATGAGACGCCGCCAATTTCCGGCACGAACAGAAATGGCGGGAAACTTTCCAGCACTCGCCGCGCTTCCCCTCTATAAAAATCGCACCACCACGGTTGCTTGCTCCTCTTCTCCACTTCCACCGCCTCCGACGAAATCGAAATGGGCCGCAAGAGCAGGGCTAGGGTTTCCTACGACGGCGACGGTGGCGAGGAGGAGGCAGCTGCGGTCGTCGCCGCCGAGAGCAAGAGCCTCTACGAGGTAAAGCCCCCCCCAACCCTGGGCTACGGCTTCCGGGTGTTAAAGCAAGGGCATATATATGCTTCTTCGATGCGGATTTTTTTTCTAGATGTGCGAATTGTTCGTGTTGGTGTTTGGGAGTTGGGGATGAACTTACGCGAATTAGAGATTACCTCAGTGAGCGATCTGTGTCTCAGTTGATCCGATTAGTTGCGTGTAATCTGCACACACTGTTCTGCCGTTTCAACATGCAAAACTGTAGAATTGTAAGCTTATGCCGCTAATGAGTACTGGCACACTTGGGACCCCAAAGATGTAGGGAAGGGAAAAGGGATTAAAGGGTCACATTTCGCATGTTAAGATGTCGAATGAATGACAGGGGAGAATGAGAGTACTTAATGACTTTTAATTGACTATTGTATCCTGCTCCATGATGTCATGCTGTTGACGGCTCTTTGACGCTAATGATACGGCTCTTTTAATGACTTGTGTCTTCGAGCCGTATGAGCGTCCTAAGATAATTAACTTCAATTCTTATCCTGTTTTTGGAGTCGAATTGTCAAGCAATTATGTGGCTAAATGTGAAAGGTGAGATGTTTGCTTAGGGGTTAGGAGGACTTGCTAGGCTTCGTAGGATTGAAGATGGCAACTAGAGAGGGTGTGAATAGGAGTTAACAAAATTACAAGATGTTTTCAAATATTTACTTAAAGTGGAAACATGACTCTAAATTCTTCACTTTAATAATTATAAAAAATTATGAAGTTCAGAGACTAATCACCTATGTGAAAAAAATCCAAATAAAAATGTGCAAAATCAGTAGTACCGCTATAGTAAAATAATAGTACCACTACAGTAGCTATGCTAGAATTGGTGGTCTGCTATAGTAGCTCCGGTAGTACTGTTGCTTCAGTAAAATAAGCATATGAATAGTAGAATCGACATAATTTCAAAACGAAAATCAAAGGAACTTTTGATTTGTTGGTTCAAATGACTTGGAAATTGGCATACACTTTTATTAGGATATCAAGAATTTATTCTAATTAAGGATCGAGTGAATCGTTGCCAAAGTTTTGACTTTTTTCGTTTGAGTGAAGAGCGCACTAAAACTAGGCAAAAGAGAGAAATATTGATTTGCTTTTACTTATGAGTCTTAGATGATTTAGGTGATTTTGGATGTATTTTCATATGTTATAGCAAGTTAAACCACAACATAAATTCAACCCAAAACACCCACAAGAGTAAAATTCTAAAACTACCTCTCTCTTAAGAAAAACCGAACAAACTCAAGAACTTATCTTAAAGGATGTTTAGATGGATGGGATCTGATTTCCAAGATATATCTTCACCTCTTACACGTCCATGACATCAGAAAAGATCAAGAGAAGAGAAATCTAAATAAGAAAGCTAAACAAATCAAAAGCACAAGAGGAGATCTGTGGTGCAACTCACTTATGCAAATTTTGAATGTTCATTTCATTTAGAGAAGAATGTTGTACAGCTAATCTCTCAGGATAGCAGAATTCTAAGTCTAGAGCACACACAAAAGGTTCAAACATAAAAAAAAACCCTAACTCTAATCTCTCTCAAGTGATAAGAGGCATGTCTCTCACAACATAACATAATGTTTATATGGTGGAGGCTACCATCTTACGTCAAACCAGTCACTCCTTAGTGGATTACATCACTTACATATGAGGAAACCCGGTAATCTACACACAAATAAGTTTTACACTCACACACATGATTTTCAAAACATGACTTTCCAAAGGCTCCATAAGCCCAATAACACATTTCATCTATAAAGACATGATCTAAATTACTTAGGCTAGCATCGCGATTTTGCAAACTGCCACTCTACTCGATATTGGACAATTTTCTAAATTGTAATCCACCAGTCTTCACGAGCGATGTGATGTCTATGACTTGTCGCTAAAATCGTACGCTTGCGGCGAAGTCGTCACAATTTGAAACGCCCAAGTCCCATGGCTTGAGATGTTGCTCTATTCGGACTTACACAATACGCTATGGCCTCAGAACCCCCTTTTGTAGCATTGGTCTTGCTGTTGGTTGCAACAATCATCAAAGCACCCACACACACTAAAGAACAAAATAATCGATTTAAGTACAAGTGACATGCACTTGACTCTCAGTTAACAAAATATATGTTTGGATACACCATGACTCACATATGCATGGACTTCCTGTGACTAACACTTGTACGGACTTCCACCATGACTAACACTAAGAAAACCAACACTCAAAACCAATTCAGCACAAGGGTCGGTATGACCATGGCACCACATGGTCTTACAGGCTGCTATATGTATGTTGATTTAGGAATGTGTCACAGTTCAATTTGAGGTGTCTCTTTGTCCTATAAATCACTATGCTATCAAAAAAAAAATGTTTGCTCATCTCATGGATCAGATAATACCTTACCATTGGGTAGAGTGTTCAAGAGGTACAAGAAGTTTGTGATTGATGGTTCATGTCTAGTTAAATCACCATTTACCTTAACTTGCATCCACTGAGTATTTTTCCTGTTTTTTTTTAGTTCCTGAGACATCTATAGGCTTTTACTTCGGGTTTCATCATTGTTGCAAAATTGTAGTCAATTGGGGCATACTACTTGATAGCAAGGTTGTCAGTATCACAATACATATTGTAGTATTGTACGATCCTATGATCCTACCGGAGGTAGATGACATGGATCATAATGCGGATCGGAATCAGGTAGTATCATAGTGAGATCGCGATCTGGCTCGTAGTATAGTTAGGATCGTGGTAAGATCACAATAGGATCATGATCTTGACAACAAACTATAAAACATATAAATTTTGATATTACCTATTGTTAATTTAAGTTGCACTAGTTTAATTTGCTTTGTTTTGTTGTTTAAATGTTGTTTTAAGGTAAAAAAGGTATTATCTTTAACATATTTCTTTTTTAGATTATTAGTTTATTAAAAATAATTAAATAAGTTTCAGAAGTCAACTTTAATTCAACATAACATGAATAAGTGTACTCAAATTATAAAATTAAATTCAAAAAAAAAATCTACTATATACTTGCATATTTAGAAATATAATTCAATTTTTATATATAATATATATGTTTTTAAAAATTTGATAGTATCGTAATTCTATAATCCAATCCCATTAGACGAAAAATGATCCTACCTAGTATCGTGATCCTGGTAACTTTGCTTGATAATACCTAGCGTGGTATAAAACCCAAGCTTAAAGAAATGTGTTAGAAGAACTGAAAGGGTACATGGAGTCCATGTCAATAACCTCAAATGGGGCTAAATCTGAATTGCTATAAAAGTACATGCAGAAACAATTGTTATGCTCCACTTTCTTGTCTTTCCTTTTTCATGGTGCAGGCAACTCATTGGATATGCTTTTTCCTTTTTTTTTCTTCATCCTGAAGGTTTTAGGGGTTGAGAGAACAGCTTCACAACAAGAAATAAAGAAGGCATACTACAAGTTGGCCTTACGTCTTCATCCAGATAAGAATCCTGGAGATGAGGTAGGATCTCAACTCCAAACCTTTTGTTTTTGAGTAAATAAGTGCCATGTATCTCAATTAGAATGTTATGTGATGCCAGGAAGCCAAGGAGAAATTTCAGCAGTTGCAGAAGGTGATATCTATTCTTGGAGATCAGAAGAAAAGGGCATTATATGACGAGACTGGCATTGCTGATGATGATGTGAGCACCTAATTTCTAGTAGTTTGGTTCCCACCTTTCTGTTTCAGGTGATAATTTTTGAAATCTCATCTTTCCTCTTAGGCACTGGTTGGGGAAGTTGCAGACAACCTGCAAGAGTACTTCAGAGCAGTGTACAAAAAATTATGTTTTTGCTCCATATATCAATGAGAAACTTACGCTGTCCATTCACTTGTACAATGCATGATGATGGTTTGGTTTGTCTTAATCATTCCCACGTTACCGAGGCTGATATTGAAGAATTTGAAGCTAACTACAGAGGGTCAGATTCTGAGAAAAAGGATTTGAAGGAACTCTACATAAAGTTTAAGGGAAACATGAACAGGTGAATGTTGCAAACTTATTGTCCTTTTAGCTGGATGAAATGTTTATTCCAAAATCCAAAAGGTGCTAAACTGCCAGTGAACAACTGCATTTCATTTCTATTTTAACATGGTGCCCTTTTGTGCAGGCTTTTCTGCTCAATGATTTGCTCAAATGTTTGCTTGATTCCCTCCGCTTTAAGGATATAATCGATGAGGCAATTGCTGAAGGTAAACAATTATATGTGGTTGGCACTATAATTTTATCATACAGCAGATATGTGCTTGTTCTATTTACTTCCTACAGCAGTGCTGGCACAGTGCTCAGTTTATACATGTTCACTCAAGCCTGTTCCCTGGAACTTCTGTATTGGCAAGAACCTTACCATTTGCCTCCTTTTGTAGGTGAGCTGAAATCCACCAAAGCTCGAAATCAGTCACTTTCGCTGGGAAACAAAAGGGGAGTTGAGGATGTATTGCAACTTTTAGTTGTTTTGTTCTAAGAAACTGGGCTTATTTAGGACCGATGCATGTCCATGTGTATAATTACATCGAAGTAGCGGTTTTCGGATGTGAACTTTCAGTCGTGGCATTTCCCTTAGGGCTTGTTTGGATGGGTGGTGAATGGAAGGAACCCTTATCATACCATCATCCATCAGGGCAGGACGCGCTCGAAATGGACGATGACACATGACAGGTCGGCTCCAGTTATGTCTTTTATACGCTTGTTTTTCATTTGAAAAGGAAATTTATGCACTTGCTAAGTATGAATTACTCTTCAAATAGGATCGTACTGTTGAGGAACTATCATTGGCGAGTCTAATCCAATCAATCACCTCCTAGATGAAAGAAGAATTATGCACGAAGAAGTACAAAAGCAATAAAATTGACACAGAGATGGGGAACTTTTTCTTCTTTGTTTATTACTCTTCTCTTTTCAAAAGTTATTATACAATTATTGGGACTCCTCTATATAAAAGGATGCGGTGTCTACCACGGGCCAAGGCCTGCAGGTCTAGGTTCAGGTTTTCCAATATCCGCTCTTGGGCACTCATTCAACATATTTATGTCTCATTAAAACTTCATAAAACCTAGTTGAAAAAAATTTAGAGAATAAGTATATTGTACATATTATGCTACATTGCACGAATTGTCTAATTAAAAATCTTAGCTGAGAAACTTCTGAAAAACTCGTCAAGGGAAAAGGAGTATAATCCACCTAATTTCATTTAATCTACAGGATTTATTCTTTTGGTATTCGATCATCATGATCAAGTTTTAATGGTAAGTTTGTTAATATTTTTTCTCTGAGTTCTGTACTTCTCTAAGTCTCACAATTCCAATACCACATATATATCTTTCCAAGTTAGATGCTGGAAGTGATTTAGTGAATAAATCTACAAGATTTTCACATAATTTAATATGCAGTATCTTAATTTCATCCATCTTCGGTAATTTATGAGCATAGAAGAATTTGGGGTTGATATGATTTATGAGATGACTCTTCACATAACATATCTGTACTTGTGTAATACAAGCTGTATTATCTTCATAGATAATAGTGGGAGTTTGCACGATATTCAATCTATATGACTGCTGAATGTGGTGAATCATCCGTTGAAGTCAAGCACATTCTCGTGCGGCTTCGTATAATGTGATGATTTTCGAGTGATTCATTGAAATTGATACAAGACTTCGCTAAAAATGATTTTCATAAAATTGCAATTCCATCATATATGAATACATAACCTGTTTGTGGTCTAGCTGTATACGGGTCTGACAGGCACACAACATCTACATAGCCAATCATATTTAGGTCTTGATTCTTTCTATAGAATAGTTCAAGGTTTTTACTTTCTTGAAGGTATGGAAAGATGTACTTTATTCCCTGCTAATGCCTTTTGGTAGGTTTTGCACTATACCTTACTAATAGATTTACGGCAAATGCAATATCTGATCTAGTGCAGTTTACTAAATACATAAGTGTTCTTGTTGTACTTAAGTATGGAAATTCTGGTCTTAGAACTTTCCCTCTTCTCTAGGTCTGTACAAATCCTTGTCTTGCTGCAATGATCTCCAGACCATCGGTACTTCTAATGGGAATGCCTTTTCAAATCCAAACATTTCTAATACCTTTTGAGTGTAGACTGATTGATGCACTAATATCCCTTCAGGAATATGCTCAAGCTGCAAGCCTAAGTAATATTTGGTTTTACCCAAATCTTTCAATTTGAACTCTGACCCTAGGTAATAGCTTGCTTCCTTTATATCTTCCAGGGTTCCGATGATGTTCATATTATCTACATACACTGAGATTATATAAAATTCATTTTGGGATCGTCATATAAATACACAGGGACAATCCTCATTGTTCATGTAGCCATTCTTGCATAGAAAATCGCTTAAGCTAGTATACCACATCATGCCTGATTGCTTAAGTCCGTACAATAATTTTCTGAGTTTCACACCGTATAAGTTTCTATTTGCTCTATCTTAATTCAGGACAGGGATGCCTTTAGACATCTTCATATAAATGTCTAAATCTAAGTTTTCATAAAGGTATGCAGTTACCACATCCATCAATTTCATTTCTAAATTTAAGTTTACTGCCATTTAGATTAAATATCTAAAGGTAATACCACTTATGATCGGGGAATAGGTTTCTTCATAAACAACTATTGGGCGTTGAGTGAAACCTTGTGCAACGAACGTTACTTTATATCTTACAACTTCATTTCTCTTATTTGTCTTTCGAACAAATACACATTTATGCCCTACGGGGTGCATATGGCGTGCAGTTTACAAGCCCAACCACCTCTCTTTTATTTAGAGATGATAATTTAGTTTCTATATTGTCTTTTTTCAATCCTCTCAATCTGATCTTTTCTTACATTCAACAAGCTATGTAGGCTCTGGATCAAGATCAATGATTGTGATAATTTTCTTTGCAAAATAAATATCAATATTGGCTGTTGTCCTATTCATGTATTCTCCCATGGTCACATAGTTTATAGCTATTTCATCACGAGTTGAATCTTCTAGTGCTTCCACTTGCTCACCGCCTCTTCCAACAGCGGGGGTAAGTCCCTTTAGCTTTTCAGCTCCAATGTGTGTGTACACATCCATACTGATTTCTCCTTCTATGGGAATGTTCAAATCTGATATGCCCCTTTTTGAAGGTTCTATACTGGTGCCAGGTCTCAACTGGTTCCCCTTCTGGTTCTGTGAAACTTCTGTGATTGACCGTGTCAATTCCTTTTTATCCTTTTTCACCAAGCATCCCTAGCTACTTAGGATTCGATGGGTCGAAGTTCTTATACCTTCAACTTTCTTTGGTATTTCAACTCTCTCTAGTGCATTACGTGTAGGCACATGCGGTTTGATTATGCTCTTCAAATCATTAAAGTGGTTAGGTAGTTAATTCGCTAATGCTTGTAAATCAATAATCTTCTAGACTTCTCTATTTGCTTTACTAGTGTGTAGGTTATGTGCATGGATTCGTATGGCTTACCACATAATTTTTTTTGACAATTTTCATCAAGGGGTTGATTTCCCCCCTAATATCGGGAAATTATCCTCATCAAATATATTATTGGCGAAATGGGCGGTATGCAAATCTCCTGTTATAGGGTCGAAATTCTTGACTATGAATATTGTATCATAACCAACATATATCCCAAACTTTTGGAAAAGGCCTATTGCAGTACGCTATGGTGAGGGTATAGGTACCTAAACTTTTGTAACCAAATCTGCGAAGATGAGAAATTTTTAGTGCTGACTCTTGCGCTAATTGCATAGATGAATGGATATTATAGGATGATAGTCTAAAGTTGATGAGAGTTGCTGCATGCAGAACTACATGTTTCCAACATATAGTTGGTAAATTGCAATTCTGCAAAAGTTGTCCGGCAATAAATTCAATCCTCTTAATTAATGTCTGTGCTAGTCCATTTTTGGTATGGACATGCGGTACGGAATGCTCATCTTTAATTCCTATTGCCATGTAATAATCATCAAATGCCTTTGAAGTAATTTCTCTGGCATTGTACATTCGGATGGACTTTATATGATGATTAGGAAAATTATTTTTAATCTGAATTATTTGCAAGATCAGCTTTGCAAAGACATGGTTTCTCGTAGATAATAAATATATGTGTGACCATTTCAATGAAGCATCGATGAGCATCATAAAATATTTCGATGAAGCTCATGTGTTGAATCCTTGTAACATGAGATTATACATTGTGAATGTGTTTTGCAAGCGTTTGAAGTCCATGTTTTTTATTTCTTGTGATATGAGGCATATATTTGCAAATAGTTGAAACCGATACACAATCCTTATAGCATGCGACTTATGTTTGCATTAGTGTTTTGTAAATGTGTTAAGTCCATATATCAATTCCTTATGTCATGATTGTAAAGGTGTGTAAATGTGTTTCGTAACAAATTGGGAATTATGTATGATCTTTGTGTGCATGATACTATAGTTTGCAAATATATTTTACAAAATCTGTTGAAGTATAGGCATTTGTCAGGAAAATCAGAACTACCGCTGTGTATTGTCCAGTACTACCGAAGATCGAAAGTACCGGCATGTGTTGCGCGGTACTACTGAAGATCAGAAGTACCGGCATATGTTGCACGGTACTACCGGATGTAGTTCGATCGGAGTGGTCCGATCAGCTCTATGTGAGTGGTCCGATTGGATTGCGGTACTACCGGCATGTGTTGCGCAGTACTACCGGAAGTCGATACTATTGGTTGTGTGGCATGGTACTACCGAAAGTCGGACGTACTAGCTCTATGTGGGCGGTACTACCGAACTTTGGAAGTTTCAAAAATCATATGGTACATTTTTTCCAGAGAGACACTTGTGCAGTGGTCTTCTCCTCCCCACGAGAGCGGTAGTTCCGCATGTGTAGCGTGGTACTTCTAATGATCAAAAGTACTAGAAAATGAACGACGACACTACCAATTTCGCTGATAACAGCTAGTTTTCTGACCATTACGAGGGAAGCGGTAGTTCTGGTTTTATAACGGCGGAACTACCAAAAATCCTGATTTTTCAGGAGTTTTGCTTCCAACAGCTAATTTTTTTGGTGTAGGTATATATACCTCCTTGTAGCTGGTTGGAGTAAGAGTTGTTGTATCCATTGATACTTCTTTGAACTAGTGTGAGGTCCTTCTCTCAGTTGTGCATGTGGTGCACTTTGTGAGCAAGGAGAAGGTTCTAGATTGCATGTGTTGAATCTAGAGGTGGATTGAGTATCCACTTGAGCTTGTGCATTCGTTGCATGTGGTGAGAGTCATGCGAGGGGCTTGACTTGTTACTCTTAGAGTTTACTGACTCCTAGACGGTGTTGGAGGCATCGTGCATGGTGATATTCTCAAAGAAGGTTGTGAGAAAACTCGGCAAAGTGTGAAGGTTGGAGTTCACCTACCTGGAGCAGGAAAGAGCTACCACTAGTGGATTTGAGGTGGAGGGATTAATTCGTGAAGCTGGTTCAATTCGTTTTGGCTTACCTCAACATGGACTAGGGGAGGCCGGTAGGTCTACGAACACCACAGTAAAAAGCAACTGTATCATTTGTGGTTTGTTTTGTTATACTCAATTTACATTCAAGCAATTTATATTTATAGAATTAAATTGATTATTTATCATTCTAGGATTGCAAACCTAGACTTAGGTTGTTGGTGTACGTAGGTGAATATTATTTATTTATACGTTATTTATGCTAAACCAATTTGAGTTAAACTTTCGCTTTATATACTTAGTTTAGTCAAATAGAAATTGATATTAATTGGAAGAGAATTTTTAAGACCATCTATTCACTCCCCCTCTAGTCGGCCTCCTCGGTCTTACACGTAATCTATCATGCTAGAGACAAAAAAAGTAGAGCTTCCAAATATGGTTTTCGGGACTATATAGGCTGTGGGTGCCTTAATACTAGTGTAGTATAGCCCGATTTCAAATGAAGGAAGTCTTTCTAATTCTCTTTTTCTACTTATTTCACGCTTTGTAATGAGCAGGTATTCTTTATCATACTTATCTTCAGTTTGAACATGGAAAACCATTAGAGCGAGTATCCTTGAAACTCATGAAAGTTTTAATCGATTCTGGATACAATAAAACTTCTTTAATGACCAAAGTTGTGCTGATCGGGAGCATAATTGTGACTCTTCCTGAACCTATTATACAAACATGCTACCCGCGACTGTCGTAAGACTACCAACATTCTTACTAATCGACTGAAAGAATTTTGTCTCTCTCAAGATGGTATTCGTTATGTCGCCATCAGCTAAGCACACTTCCTCCATAAGGCACCACACACATTCACTTCCTTCATCGGGCACCACACATATTCTAATATAAAGTACTTTATTAATATGTAGTATGAGATAATAAACACGTAAACAAAATACTTTAAATATCATAACATATCATATTTTTATTAATTGAATGAATGAATTAAGTAATATCATCCAACCATCATGAGAAAATAAATTAATTATGCATCATCAATGCAAAGTATATCTTATTCCTTTCACACCTAAAATGAATGATAATTAAAGTCTAAATGTATTCTGTGCATTAGACTGAATCCACCAAGAAGTCAGAGATTTTAGCTACTATCTTCTCAGAGGTGAGGTGCTCTTCTTGAGAAATCATGGTGGTGACAGCTGCAATATCAAGGGGGTGTGACTGCGGGAGTGGAGTCAACCT
The DNA here is from genome assembly GCA_036346265.1 of Melocanna baccifera. Classification (NCBI taxonomy): domain Eukaryota; kingdom Viridiplantae; phylum Streptophyta; class Magnoliopsida; order Poales; family Poaceae; genus Melocanna; species Melocanna baccifera. The sequence continues at coordinate 16,026,800 of CM070681.1, forward strand.
CCCTCCATCGGTGCAGGCAACTGCTATGAGTCCTCCCCCTCAATAATGGCAAAGTGAGTTTCATTGATTAAAATTAATTTTAAATAATTATGATCAATCAATACAGTAAATAAATACAATAAAGCATATATATATAATAACAATGGTGATAAACATGCTAAAAACAATTCAAAAACTGGGTTCCCAATGCCCATTTATGCTGGAAAACGAACTCTCAGTGAATTCTGCAATTTTCGAGGGCAAATTCACTAAATTTCAATGATGAGAAAAATTCACTAAATTTCAATGATGAGAAATTTTCACGCAATTTTCTGGAAAACCGGGCCTATCCATGAAGTTTGAAGGACCTTCCTGTTATTTTCAAAGATCGAGGGGCCTATATGCAAAGCAATTATGTGCGCCGGTCCCCCGTGTTCTTTTACTTCTGCCCGTTCCGGCTCAAATGGAAGTGAAGGGGTAGGTGAACCATACCTCATACCCAGTCGGCGGTGGCGCCTCGTGCGGGATGGCGACGGCGCCTTGTGTGGGAGGCGGGTGGTGAGTACCGACGACGCGATGCTTGGCCACGGGACAGGTGACACGACTTCGATGATGCGACATCAGCGACTCGACAGGGCAACTGTGTACAGGTAGCTTGGCCGCATTTAGGTGGCGTGGCACGGCGATCGGCGTGGTATTGTTCTTATTTTTCCTTTTTTTTAATCTATAGTGCAATCAACATCAACTCTATGATGCAAATCTGCCAATCGGCTTAGCAGGTGACTTCAAATCTGTTTGCAGTATATTAGAGTGGATTGTACTATAGAAGATGATCTAGAATGTAAAATTTGTGGAATTGAAAGCGGTCTAGATAGGCAACGAGTCTAGTTTGATCGATCACCTTACAAATGGAAGAAGAATCACACACGTAGAAGTACATAAGTAATAAAATTGATACAGAGATTGGAGGGAACTCTTTCTTCTTTCTTTATTACTTTTCTTCTCTCAAAAATCATCATAAAATTATTGGGGCCCCCTATAGTCTAAAGGATAGGGTGTCCTTTAGACTAAATATGACTAAAGATAACTGTACAATAAATTATCTGTAATAGACTTATATAATTAATATAGTGCCTATATAGTTGTTTATACAATAATATAAACATTATAAACTGTCTATAAAATCTTCTGTCTATTAAATACTAAGGGCCTGTTTGGTAGAGCTCCAGATTCTCATTTTTTAGCTTCTGCTCCAGATTCTATAAGAATCCACTTCTCTGAGAATCTGAAGCTACCTCTGAGGGGAAAAGACCATGTTACCCTTAGTTTTAACACTTGAAGTTTATTTATTTCTTACTCCTTTATATGTGTACGCAAATTTATGAAATTTATCTACAAATTTCTCAAATCTGAGTCGATTTAAATGTGATATCACATGATATATTCGCTTCCAACATGAGTCAACAAGCAATTCAACAACTGTAATTACTAGATACTCGTGCATTCATCCTTTCATAAGAAGCAATCTATACGTCCATGCATCATAATTAACATCACTTCTGACCAATTTAGAATAATTGCCAATATATATATATATATATATATATATATATATATATATATATATATATATATATATATATCACTCATTGTTAAAATGAACCAAACAAAATTGAATTAACTACCATGAATGCTACATCAAGCTACTAACTAGCACAAAGCTAGAACCACCACAAATCCATGGACATAGCCATCTTGACATTCTTCTCTTCAATTTTGCCTTCAAAACCTCCATCCAGTCAGCTCTAGTCTCACCTTTTCCTCCTCTTTTTTGTTCTGCAAATACGCAAGATCACTATGCATAAGTCTACTGCTTGCATTGAAGATGAAAATGCACAATATATACAGCATGTTGGATAATCAAAAAAGATTCGATGAGATTTGGTCAAAAAATAATAATAATACTGTTGCATAGTCAAGCAACCACCGTAGATCATCATAATTCATGTAGCATATTTAATAAAAGTTGAGAGATGATCACAAAGCTTAGCCACAGACTCATTTTAGGCCGTTCAGCAGAAGCTTAAGGTTCTCTTAGAGAGATATTCATGCAAGAACTGACCAGCCATATCAAGTGATGACATAAATGTTCAAGTGACCAGCCATATCAACAGCAATCCCATACTCCAATTGTAACTCAGGAACCATTTGCTTAGGACCTAAATGATCAGATGTCACTTGCCCAGGCAATGTGCAAACAGAAAGTGCAACTCCCATTGTACCAACAACCTCGGATGCATGTTTTGCTTCGCAAAGCAACATCCGCAAGAGATAAACCAGCCTGCAGCAATTTCAAAGAACTGTAAAATCCAAACAAACTTAAGACTTCAGAGGACAACAACATATAAATACAACAATTCAGAAGTAATCATCCACATCAAAAGTACCAACTAGTTGATCTCAATTAGTACTCAGGGGACAACAACAACTCTTCCAGCAACCTGATCAAGATCACGCCTTCCCTGGGAGGTGATGAGCCTTCCACTGCAATAGAAGATCCAAATAAGGCGTAAGAGAACAACACTGCCCAGCAAAAAAAAAACAATGTATAAACATAAGGAAAGCACATAAGCAGCTGCATTACCCCTAGGGTCTGCTTGTTCCAAATTATTCATCAATGCTAAAATCATGTAAAAAAAGGTCTGCTTGTTGTAGGATACGGCAATGCTACACCTACATCACTCTAACCATCAGCATCACAAAAATATTTGCTACACATATCTTAGATCTTGCCGTAACAAAAATTCAGCGTAACAAAAATTCACTGGACACTGCGGATGTCGTCGAGGGAGTGGGACGGTGCGGGCTGACCGGGATCCGGCGCGGCGGGAGGAGGAAGAGGCCGAGGCGGCGCCGGAGCTCGGGAGGAAGGGGTGGCGCCGGGGGAGGCCGGGGCGGCGCCGGGGCTGGGGCGGCATCGGGGGCGGCCGAGGAGGGAGGGGAAGGGGGAGGCGGCGGCGCAAGAGGGGAGGGGAGAGGGGCGGCGCGCGAGAGGAGAGGAGAGGGGAAGGCGGCGCGAGAGGGGAGGAGAGAGGAGGCGCGCGAGAGGGGAGGGAGGGGAGGCGGCGCGCGAGAGGGGAGGGAGAGGGGAGGCGGCGCGAGAGGGGGAGGGGAAGGGGGAGGCGGCGGCGCGATGCGGGGAGGAAGGGGAAGCGGCGCGCGAGAGGAAGGAAGGGGAGGCGGCGGCGCGATGCGGAGGGAGGGTGAGGGGCGCTCGGTGGGGAGGACGAGGGGGCACTCGGACGAGGCGGCGAGGTGTGCTCGGGTGGGGAGGGCGAGAGGAGGGGCGAGAGGAGGGAGGCAGGCGGTGGCGGGGCGAGAGGAGGGAGCGGCGGCGGGGCGAGAGGAAGGAGGCCGGGAGCGGAAGGGAGAAGGGGGAAGAGAGGCGGTGCGAATGAGGGGGAGGCGGGCGGTGCGAGAGGGAGGTGGGCGGGGTAGTTGAGTGGCATTTTGTGGGTAATTTTGATGAACTTTAATGGGTAGATTTGTATAGGGTGGACAGCTCCTCACGAGAATCCACCAAAAGGCTGCTTCTCCTTTCTAGTTCATTTTGGAGAGTGCTTCTCGCGAGAAGCAGAATCTAACTATTTTGAGAATCAGGGTGTTTGGTACAGCTCCCTAGGAATCTACTGAGAAGCTGGGAGCAGGAGCTGTACCAAACAGGCCCTAAGCAATATCATTCTGTCTTCTATACGTTACCTAAAATCCTATATAACATAGTCTTACAGACAGTTAATAGGCTCTAGTTATCCCATCCCCTAAACTCGTTCACTAATAAATTTGAGCGAACTAATCACCTCCACTAATCATCACCTCCATTTTTGGCAATCGCCAACGAGTCGCCACCCGAGCTTCTCTCATGGCTGGTCGCGCCCTATAAAGGTCCTGCCGCACGCCCCGCCATCCCTCCCAAGCTTGCAGAAGCAATCGAGAGATCACCAATAAACATCTCCTCCTCTTGAGTGATCGATAACGCAGGCTTCTCACAATACCAAGCAGCAATGGAGATGAAGAAGATCGCCTGCGCCGTGCTCGTCGCCGCCGCCTCTGCCACCGCGGTTGTGGCCTCCGAGGCCCCTGCCGCTGCCGCGCCCGGCCCGGCCACCAGCGGCGCCTTCGCGGCTGCCCCCGCCGCCGGCGCGCTCCTCTTCTCCTTCCTTGCATACTACCTGCGCTGAGGAGGAGCGGGGGACGGTGTGCAATGTGACGCAATGCGTTGGTTAATTATTAAATTTTATTTATGATTACTGTGTTTTGTGATCGTGTGAGACATTCAATTCACATTGTAACCGTGCCTAATCGTATTAGTATATTATGATTTGAATTGATTTGCTAGAATTCTTTCGGTTTGTATTACCAATCTGTTTGGTTAATTATCCTCTTCCTTGATGCTTCGTTCCCGTTGGTAGCCGGATCACACTGTGCAAAAGGCATTTCAAAACAGGGGATTGGATTAAGATTCAATTTAGAATTGACATATGCTGCACTCGCTTGGAATTAAGTTTGGAAATATCACTTTAGTTGTTTTTTATTCAAATTTAATCATTAAATATCTGTTTTTATAAATCTAACTACAAAAATAGGTGTTCAGTAACTACAATTTTTAGAAAAAAGATGTCTAAAGTGATATTTGTACATGGATTCCTCTTGTTGAGTTGGTAGTGGCTACATGTTTTTTTTAAAAATAATAATGCACTTATAAGACTTTTAAAAACTAGTCATTTAGTTTTTTTCATAATAATGTACCCGCCTCCCGCTCTCCTCTCTTCTCCCCTCCCACTTCGATCCCCAAACCCTAGCTCGCGCGTGCGAGCCGTGGGGGATGGTGTCGCAGGTGGTGGTGGCACTCGCCCTCTCCCTCGTTGGCGGCCTAGGAGTCAGGACCTCCATAGGCATGGTACACTCCCTTCCAACACCACAGGCTCCCCCCAATTCGGTCGCTTGCTGCGTGCGTGTTCGCTATCTTGCGGTTTTCGCGATTTCGAGGGTTCTAGCAGGACTCGTCTCGCGTTCGGCTGCTTCCAGTCCCGCTGTTTTCCGCGGTTTGCTTGATACTTTAGGGGGCATTCGGAATAGCATTAGCTTATGCCTTTTTTTACTGTAGTTGACTTATTTTTTACTGTAGCTGAGTTATCTTATTTGGCATAATTAAATTTAAAAAAATAAAAATAGAAAAACCATATTAGCTCATCACGGACAATACAAAGGAATACGAGAAAAAAAGAAAAAGCAAAAAAGATTAAAAATCTAAAAAAACAGAAAAAGATAAATTATTGAATAGTAAAAAAAATAGAAGTCAGAAATAAAAACTGATTTTAAGCTAAAATAAGTGGGTTAGCAGGAGCTGGTGTGTCTCGGGCTGCGGCTTGAAGGAATCTCAAAAGTGATCATGCATATTACATTCGTAGAGATTTTACGCGTGGTTGGATTCTATGTGCTGCTGTGTGGATGCGGTTCTAGGTGAATTCCATTGTCTATCGTGGATGCGGTTTTTTAGAACAAGGGTCAAGCAAACCCCTCTTTCCTAGAAACAGAAAATTAGAGTTCAGAATCTAGTGTCTTCCTGTACCATTTTGACTGTTAAGCGATGGAAATTGAGCTATTTAGGCCTCTAAACATGAAGATTAATCGATCCAAGCAACTGGTCATATTATTTTTCAAGTTTAGGAATGGGACCTAAGTGGCACAATTGCACAAGTTTAGTGGCCGGGGTGTGATTCTCTTATGTGTATTATGTTCAAGTAGTAACTAGTAACTGGTCTTGCATGGTCACAACATGTAGATAATATAGGCTTCCGCATTGTACTTGCATATGTTTGGTTAACAATTTGCAACGGTGAACCATCTCAAGATGTTCAAATCGATACCGTCCTTTTCAAGCTCTGACTCTTAAAGTTTCTGATATTTGTATGTGTTTTCCAGCAAGGCTTCTTTATTCCATTTCGCAAACTTCAGCTAAGCACAATTTTCTATTTCAGGTGCGCTGTTTGTCATTTTGAATCCTACCCCTAATCTTAAGATGCTTGGGCTTCTACAGGTGATAAATTTTGCTCTCTTAAGTTATTGAGTAACTTCATTATCTCTTAAGCAAGTTCTGGTTTAATTGCTGGTGCTCCATGTATTGTTGTCTTGCTGATACAGAATACAGGATTTTGCTGCTGGACTTATGTTGAGCATTTCCTTCCTAGACTTGGCACACAACTCACTGAATTATATTGGTTTCTTGAAGGGCAACCTTTGGGTGAGTCATGCTTTGGTTATAATTCTAGAATCCATGTCCACGTAATGTAATGCTGATCTATCTCAGATAACAAGTAGCATGCTTTGTAACTTATCTTCTTTTGCAGTTTTTTTTTTGCTGGAGTTCTTTTCTTTGGTATGGTTGTCAAGTTTATTCCAGAGCCAACCATTGTACCAACAATTGATGCAAGCAAGAAGCAGGTTGGAACTAATAACCCCTAATGATGATGTTTGTAGTATGAGTGTAGCGGAAATGAGGATGATGTGGTGGATCTGTGGTCACACAAGGTGGGATCGTATTCTCAATGATGATATATATGATAGGGTGAGGGTAGCACCAATTGAAGATAAGCTTATCTAACATCGCTTGAGATGATTTAGACATCTCCAACGGAGACCTCCTAAGATATCGATATGTAGTGGAATTTTAAAACGTTCTGAAAACATAAGAAAAGGTAGATGTCGATTAAGAATGATGTGAGAGGAAGCAGTTAAAAGAGACTTGAGGGATTCGAATGTAACTAAAGAATTAACTTTGGATAGGAGTGTATGGATGTTAGCGATCCACGTATCGGAACCATAAGAAAGTTCAGGGGCAATGTTTTAGGCTCTCGACTCAGTTGCCACCCCTGTTCTTCACCTCCTTCTACCTCTTCTCCTGTACGTCTTCTTCTGCCCCCATGTGTGATTCCACCATCTCCTCCCCCATGACAGCCACCACCAACCTTCACCTCTTCCTTTGCTGGCGACGAGCGGTCGACGGGGATAAGATCTAGGGTTAGGGTTTCCCTAGGTTAGGGGAAGGGTTCATCCATGCTCCCAACTATAGAGTGAGGGAGAAGGGCGGCGGTCCGGCGGTGGCACCACTGGGCTCGTGTTGGGGGAGGGCTGTGGGTAGTGGTGGCGGGTAGCACGGTAAAGACGGGGATGAGTTAGGGTAGGTAGGGCCTACTGTGGCGACAGGCAGGGAGTGGTGGGGGTGGTGTGGTGGGCGACGCCGTAAGCCGCGGGGGGAGGTGGGCTGGCAATGAAGGAGACTGGGGACGTCAATGAAGGAGGGGAGGAGAAGACCAGAGAAGGAGATGAGGGAAGCGGTCACAAGCGTGAGGAAGAAGCAGGGTCGGTCGAGAGGTGACTAACGTGTGACTCCTAGGCCAATATAGTCGACATGGCCATGTCTTGCATTCTGTTTAATATGGTCGATGATCCTCGCGCTGGCGCTCGCCGCGGTCGCACATAATCCTGATGGATTCCACGGCCGGCCCCCATCGTGTGCACAGCCACAGTCACACATATGACAGTGGTAAGGATGCAAGCAAGTATATATAGGCATTTTCTTTTCAGTTTCTACTTTTATATTTTCTATAATGACTAGTTTTTAGAGTGTTTTTTTAAGATAAGGTCTCCAAGTGAATTATAGTAAACACTATAGTGATTTTATTTATATTAATTAAAATTATATGTAAGTTTTTTTTATTATGTATTTTTTTTCACGAACAGCAAAGACAACAGTATCAGTGCAAAAGAACAGTCCCATTGGCATGTCAACCCGCCGACGCGGGCGCGCGCACGGATCGACAGGCTCGCTAGTCCGCGTGGCTGACGAGCCGCGTTCGTGCCGCGCGCATAACTAACCCCGCCATGACACGTCCCATCCCATATAGCCACTGCTACATGCTTCTTCGATCATCCTGCATCCTCCGTGACGCAAGGTGGTGCAATCATTCTAATTCCAGAGGGCAAAAATTTTAAGCTCTCTTTTAATTTGGGCCTTCATTGAAGCTGTATCTGATTCGTGGATCGATGACAAGCAAACTTTTTTGAGTAAATAGCAAGTGCAGCGCTACATGTACGAATTTTCAACTCAAAACAACTTATATGAGATTTCAGTTGCGTGCACTGTAACATTCTTTTTAACTTTCCTGACATTTTTATTTGAACTATTGCAACGTAGTCAACATCTTTAAACTTTGATCACTAATACACACACACACAAGTTTTTAGATTTATCAGATTGAAATGATGTTAATAGATGTATCATTAAAAATATTTCGATATCATTATATTTTTAACAAATATTACCAACATATAATTTTAAAAAGCGATGATCAAACACGTGTATTAGATACCGTGTCAATGTTCAAAATGATAAATAGACAAGAATGGATAGACCAGTAACTAGTATGTGTAATGCCGCAACATGTTGCAGTAACACAAATGAAATATGCGGAAATTATAGTAGACCCCTGCATCATATAAGAAATATTTTTGTTTTAGCAAAATTTTCTCTCTAACTTTAACACTTCAACTTTTGAAACTCCATATTCTAACATCTGTTAAGTGATTATTGTACCATTTATTGACATGCATAGGCAGGAAATTAATTAAGATGTGCACTAAGTGGTGGCTGCTCTAACCGGTGTGGCATCCATATCATAGGGCTAAGTCCACCGTTCGCGTGCCTCCAACTACACATTACATGAGTTTATTTGTTGATTTTTGGGATTTGAATTTGTGACATGTGAGTTCTGAGCCTTAAGAATAATCGTGCTAACCAATTTGCAAAAAAGATAAATGAGATGAGCAAAATTAACAAACGATTAATTATTGCATCTCTGTACGCAAATAATGCAATGCCATGCGAAATTAAACCCATCATATTGCCAATTGAAAGCTTTTTGGCATTAGGTCTATCCATATGATCTCAAGAACTGAATGTTAAAACGGATCTACACCTTGCACTAAGCATCGCATATAGTATGCAGCAACTTGTTTTACACGAACCCCGGGCCCTCCTCGCCTTTCCTCAATCTTGATCCGCTTACACCCCAACAGCATCGCGCTCGCCGTCGTCGAAGTTGCCGCCGGCCTCGACGGCGGTGGGGTCCCCGTGTCCGCTGCCGAACGCGCGGGCGTGGTCGTTGAGGGAGCGCTTGTGCCTGAAGTCCGCGCCGCAGGCGCAGCGCCAGAGGCGGCCGCAGTTCTTCTCGTGTGTTCGCCAGTCGCCGCGGACGGCGAAGCGTTTGGCGCAGCGGCGGCAGGCGAAGGGGCGCGCGCCGTGGCGGCGGCGGTAGTGCGTCTGCAGCGTGCGGAAGTCCTTGAGCGGGCGGGCGCGCGGGTGGTCGATGTGGTTGCGGCACCCCGCCGCGCAGCAGTAGCACGGCAGCCGCAGCATCGCCGTCGGCTGCGCCCCCCGCAGCGACGCCGTGCCCCGCCGGTACTGCGACCCGTGCCCCCACATGTGCATCTGCACGTACAGCACACGCATTGCAAGCCATGCAGTCATCTCATCCACAGTTTCATCTTTACTTGTTGCATGCATTGCATGCCAACAAGCACATGCAATTAATACTGGAACGAGTGAGCGGGAGAGAGAGAGAGAGAGGGGGAGAGAAACCTGAAGGTTGTTGTATCTGTTGAAGGTTTTGTGGCAGACGGGGCAGGCGAACTGGGTGGCGCCGGCGAGGATTTGCGCCGGCGTCGGGATCCAGTACTGCCCCCCGGCCTTCCGCACGCTCCCTACCTCCGCAGCCATGGCGGCCATACTGCTGCTGCCACCTTCATCTCCCCCTCCTCTTCTCTGGCCACTTCTTTCTAGTAGCAGTACTCCTGCAGCATCTGCATCACCGCCGGTAGTAGCAGTACCACAACCAGTTGTTTCGGTCCTCGCCGCCGCGGCAGCCGCAGCATCAAGGTGGATTTGCAGGCCTATGTGCAGGGATACCGTGATCTCTTCTTCTTGTTTGTTGCTGTAACAAGTACTGTAGGTGTGGCCCGTGTGGGTGACGTGCAGTTGATGGCCGTCTTGTTGCTGGTTGCTGCAAGCAGCAGCAGCCATGTGTTGATGAGGTGAAGGGGTGAGGCTGAGGAGGGGGAGGGCTTCCTTCATGGGAGGGGAGGAGGGAGCTGGGTGCTGGTTTCTTCCCAAGAAATCGGGGCAAGGGTCTCCCATGGGTAGATGGATCAAGGTGGTTTTGGGAGGGTTGGAGCTCAGGAGGAGGGAGAGGTGTGGACTGGGAAAGGGAGGATTAGAGAGACCAGTGAAGAGTGTGTGATTGTGTGTGAACAAAAGAAGGGCTATTGGATGGATGTGTGGATGCTACTAGTGTGTGTGTGTCTCTCTCTCTCGTGAATAGTACTAATGGAGATAATCTTGGTGCTTGGAAACGTAAATTCATCCCCTACGGAAGTATGGGATGCTATAATCGGGTGGCCATCTGCTTAACTCGAGCATTATGTATTACCTAATTATTCTAAAAAATAGTGAAAACAAGGCTGTACCAAAAAACCATGTAATTATCCAACCTGCTGATTTTGTAACTTCCTAAACCTATAGTACAATACACACAGAAACATCAAACAAATAAATGGCCCTAAATTACAAGCCAACTCATGCATAGTAACTCTACAACAAGGCATGCAGTAGCAACCACAGCATGCATGGACCAACCAAATTAAGACCCACTTTTGCATAGATTAACTGGCCACAGCTTGATTGAAATCTCTTGCCTCGAAACCAAATGCCAAATAGTAGTGGCTACTATAGCATTTTGTGCTGCTACCTCATCAGCTTATGTATGGGGCAGCCCAAGGTTTTCAAAACCGGTTTCAATATTTTATCGGGGTCGGATAAAACCAGGGTTTAGAAAATCGGACGAAAATCAGGAAAATCGGATTTACCGGAGGGGTCCGGTAAATATCCATACCGGCCAAATGCTTTCGGCCCACTTTAAATGAAAGCCTGGCCCAAACCGGCCCATTCGGCCTCCTTAGCTTTACCCTAGGTCATCCGCCTCTCATCCCCTCGATCCCTGACCCTGGCGGCTCAATCTCTCCGTCCGCTCCACCCGCTCGCCTCCGCTTCGCCCGCTCGAATCGGCGAATCGGCTTTGGCGACGGAAGGCCCACGGTGGCGCTGGCAGCTGGAGAGATATTGGAGGTTGAGGAGGAGGAGGCGCGCTCTGCGCAGCTTGCATTTGGCGCCGCGGCAGCGCGAGCGGACCGGCGCTTCAAACCGAGAGAACACGTTGGCGTCGCCGACGGCGCTAAACGCTTGAGCAGCTTGCGGATGCGGGCGGCCTGCGTCTTTGGGCGGGTTGACCATGCCGCTGTTGAAGATGGACTCGAGGATCGATATCGCTCCGGCTTGGGAGTCCACCGCGACCGCACCGCTCCGGCCCCGCCCTCCTCCGCGCCGCCGCTGCTCCTCGGCTGCGCCGACGCATCGCCTGTCCGGCTGTTCGCTCCTCCATCGACGGATCGAATTGGATAGGGTAAATCTGTGTTTGACTTTTCGGCCGATTGTTTGCCCGATTTTTTCAACAAATTTCGGTCGATTTTCGGCGATAATCGACCGGTTTACATTTGAATTTCAAATTTCATTTGAATTTTTCGGTCCGAAATTCTCCGAAAAAAACCGAAAATCGGGAAAATCAGATTTACCGGACCCCTCCGGTAAAATTTCAGAACCGATAATCTTAACCCTGGATAAAACTGATATCACCGTTGATCGAAAGATCCATAAGATTTCGGCTGAAAATTTCAAATAGTTTTTGAATTAAAAAAACAGCTAAAAATCTCCGATTATCATTGAATTCAAATTATTATCGGTTGAATTCAAATAGGCCCAAAATTAGTTGCAAATTGGCTTCAATTTAAATTCAACCAAAATTATTTGGCCAGTAATCATTTTTACCCGTGAGTACCAGTAAAACCGATATCACCGATTATCGGCCGATTATGAGAACCCGGGGCAGCCTAGCTAGCTACTACTGTCAGCTAGCATGATCAGTGTAGGGGTCGTTGCAAGCTTTGCAACCCCCAGCCGACAAACATGCATGCAGGGTTCAAGCTTCAAAGGTATAAGTGAAGGAGAAGAGCAGTGAGAGGCATAAATGAGAATAGTAGTACAGTACTGGTACAGAGTAGAGGGACAGGAGAAGCATTGATGGGCTTGATTGGGACTGTTCATCGATCAGCCCCCCGGTGTGTACTGTTACTCGATGCTACTCATGATCATGGTGCCATCGTTACTGCCAATCGAAATCCTAGAGCAAATTTCCCTATAGGAAGCTTTGGAAACGTGAGAATTCTGTACTTTAGAGGAAATACTAGAAATCCTCTAGATTCAATTCATGCAAAACGGACCCCTAGGTTAAGTTGCTCGATCTAGACAACAAATAGTGGCTCAGATCAACCAAATCCATTCTGATCCGACACAGCCTGTTTGAAGCCGTTTTTGGTTTTCGTTATAGTTTAACTTTTAAACGAAATATTTTTCTCAAAACGGGGTCTACAAGTTAATTATAGTACACGTTAAAAACCTAATATCTGTATTATCCAAAATCGCAAGCGAGTATCTCTTTTTCTGTAATCTCTGTCGCAAACAACTACGTACGTACGTACGGCCGCTGTAATTTCTCTAGGTAAAGAAAATTTTTTCGAGACAGTAAAAAATTAGAGCCACTCCTCCTTTTCCCCCCCTCTCAGAGATGGTCAGATTACTTTGTAGCTAGCTAGGAACTGCAAGAAGTTGCTGTGCCTCGATCACTTCAAATTGCTTCAAGAAATGCATCGGTGCAATTAAGCAATTGATTCCTGCAGGACCAGCATCCAGCACGGTCGATCTGCGTCACATCCTTGAGTCCAAACGAACGAAACACATACACAGGAGCTGCACAGTGCGCACGGTACCCACTAGCACATGTGTATGTCCTCGAGTTTCTGGAGACGACGAGTACGTAGAGGATGACAAGGAGCTTTCTATCGGGGAGCTAGCCTTTGCAATTTGCATGCGCATGCACGCACACAAGATACCCACACCGGTGGCCTAGCTAGCTAGCCCTTGCATGCTGATGTGGATGCCAATCTACGAAAGGACGGGTATGCTGATGTGGATGAGGATCTAGATGTGCTTTGTATCCTAATAGCCAAAGCGCAACAGTGCCTGGAAAAGTCGGTGTTGGAATACTAGTTTTTGTATCGACCGTGTAGGCAGCACGCACGTAGCAGCTTTAATTTAGCGTCTTTTTTTCTTTTCTTTTCTTTGAACTGTTAGCCTGACCTTTCGTTATTGAACGTCTCGCTTCCTCATACTTTGTATTCAACATCTTGAGTTCATATTAATTTTGTATTGTGTTCATAGTAGTCTTGTGTTTACATTAGTCATGTGTTCACATTAATCACGCTAGACTATATATATATATGTGTGTAATTCTTTGTAACTTGAATCAATAAATTATATTATATGATTATCTTAAATATTCCATACACTCATAAACCATCTGGCTAGCTAGGCAGGTAATGTAGTGCCATCGTGGATCTTTAGTTTTTTCGTCGAAAAATGAAAGGATCTTTGGCTTTCCTACCGCTCATTTTCTGTGACCAGCTGGTTACATGTAGCGTATTATGTGACACCTGACCAGCGAGTGCTGCTCTTGATCATGAAGGTGCCATGGAGTGCGAAGCTCAACAACATGGCCACTGATTCAGTGGTGTGCTTCTTTACGTCTTTGCAACATGGAAATGTTCTTTACATGTAGCATATGACCGTGGCTGTAATTTCAACCGAAACCGAAAGACCATGGCTTTGTTCTTTTGCGGCTTCTAAAAGCCGTTTTTAGTTTTTGTTACAGTAACTAACTTTTAAACAGAGTATTTTTTTAAGATGAAGTCTACAAGTTAATTGTAATACATGTTAAAAAAACTAATATCTATACCATCAAAAATCGCAAGTAAGTATCTCTCTTTCCGCAATCTCTGTCGTAAACAGCCAAAAAACCATCAACCGTAACCAAAAGCCATCAACCGCAGCCAAAAAGAACAGGCCCATAGACTTGTGTTCATTTCATGTGCCTAACCACAACTAAATGATCGATGGAATGCAATAGCATTTGCCTTAGTTGCAGTGTTGCAATTGCAGTTAGTTGGGAGGCCAACATCTCTCTCTCTATATATATGAATCTGACCTTGTTAGATCAGGATTTGCGGTGTATGGATGTGGACAAGTAATGTCATGGCTTAATTGGCGCCACTCCATATATGCATATATGGTGGGTTCTCTTAGGATACCAAAGTGACTTCCAATGAAGTCTGACGCTGAATTGCAGAGGATTACCATGAACAAACAGCAGAAGCATCCTTGAATTGCAGAGGATTACCATGAACAAACAGCAGAAGCATCCTTGCTGTCCTCAGATGTCTCCAAGGGAGATAAGTCTGCAGGAAACCTCATGATCGCGAATGCGAAAATCATCGGTCGATCGGGCTGCTGTGCCAGTGGGGATTAACAGGCTTTGTCTCTCCCCCCCATCATGTACATGCTGATCACACACTGTTAATTGGTGGCTGCATCTGGCTTGTCAGCTTCTATCTGCATATGATCTCATGCATGATCCCCAGGAAATGGTCTCCTGGGTCTTGATTAGCTTGGCCATCTTGTTCAAACAACCCCCTGCAGGATGGCTACCTGCAGCCTGCAGGCAATGCATTGCAGCATGACTTGTTTGATTGGAGCCAAATGCTATGGCGGGCACACATCAAGAAACTAGCTATTTTAGGGCACTCATCTCTGATCCGGTGTGCAGGAAGACGGCTGGGTTGCTGCAAGTTTTGGAGAAGGTAACGTGTGACAAAGTGATGTGCTCTTTTTTGATCTGGAAGAACTGTTGCTCCATCATGTATGTATTTGCTAGCTTAATGTGAAATAAAAGTGTAGCACTAGTAGTGTTTGCAGTTACGTACCCTGACTATGCAGGCATTTATGTTCATCCATCGACATTAACACCAAGAATTCAAATGATATGAAGTATAGTACTAATGTGGAAAAACCCCAGAGACAAAAATCTTTGTATGGGAATTTTTGCCTCGTCGATGAAAAATGTCAGCCTAGCTAGCTAGGAGATATTACTAATAATCTTAATAAAGAAAAGGGGTACCATCATTTTCTGATATGAAGGGTTACCATGGATGATTACATCCATGCGACACTGCTTAGTGCTTATGCTTCTGTTATCATGGCTTAGTTCATGGATGGAAGATTCTGTGAGTACTCACCAGTCCACTTTTATTGGTAGGCTCTTCTCCGTCTTGAGGCCTGAGGAAAGCCGGTGCATGGTGCAAGTTGTCATGACTCATGAGACAGGCCCATGCGTACGAACATGGCATTGGTCCCGGACGCAGAGGGAGGCAGCTTTGGTTGTTGCATCCTTTGCCATGAGACAGGTCATGATATCTTGAAATACTCGCCTATCCTGTTTAAGCAGAAAATTTCTGCCTCCAAGGGAGGCTCAGATTTCTGAAGTTGAAACCAGCCAGTAGTACTCTGGACTCCAGTACACCACAAATAGTGATAGCTGACAAGTCCGAAATTTTTCTATTTTAGCCCTTTTTTCGAAAAATATTCACATTTAGACCCCTGACAGTTTTAATTCCGTTTTTGGACCCAAAGATCGGCGCCGTGGGACACGGCGCCGAGATAAAACGTCTCGGCGCCGTGGTCCACGGCGCCGAGCTCGCGTACCCGCTCCAGCGTGCCGGCCTGCGTGGCGCCGTGGTGGCACCACCTCGGCGCCGTGTGTCGTGGCGCCGACCTCGGCGCCGTGTGTCGTAGCGCCGACCTCGGCGCCGAGTGTCGTGGCGCCGAGGTCGGCGCCGTGGGTGTTGGCGCCGAGTTGCTGAAACCTAAAAGGGCCTTGGGATCTTTGGATGGTTCGAACGCACGTGAACTAATTTTTTTATACACATTCAAGATTTTGGTTTCTTGCTACAGGTCTCAATGATCTAATGCATTGAGATTTTAAACTTATAAAAACACATATTTGATTGACATCTGGTGAAGACGTTTAGCTTCGGCAAGATTCAAGGCCTTGCGGACGAAAAGGTTTACTGATGTGAATCGATACTTCATTAGCGCCATTCATTGAGCATCTTTGTTTTGCCATGGAACTCATGTCTGTAATGTTCGTAATTCCACCACTAGTCCTAACATGCATGCCTTAGGAAAATAACTTGCCGGGTCTATTACATTTTGTCTCTGGGTGTAGCGTGGTTGTTTCCCCTTTTTGTCGCGCCCTGAAGATGGCTCCGCTACATCCTTCTTCCTGTCACTCTTGGTCTTGAGAGCTGCCTCACGAGCTTGAAGCTCTTCCTCCTGACGCTTGATGGCTGCTTCACGTAGACTTAACTGCTCCCGCCTCCTTTGCAACTCATCCTCCTTGCCCTTCAGACGGATTTGGTCCACCCTCACGCGGCGCTCTTGCTCAAGCCGCATCTGTCGTTCCACCTCGCGAGCCTGAGTCATCTTGACAAAGTATTGTCCTTTGTTTTCCACCGCATCGCCGGTTACTGGCCATGCCGCGACACCCGATCCACCCATTCGATGAGCGTGCAAGCCTCGTGTGGCGTGGTAGATGGCATGGATAAAGTTGAAAAACGATAACCAGAAACAAATGATTTAGTTGTCGTCGTTACCACGAAGTCGTCATCCAGGTCTGGACACTTGAAGAACCTACGGCCGTATTTGGCTCGTTGTACTCGATCCGTCCAGACGCACAACATCGTCCGAAAGCCGCAATGGCGCCGGACGCCATGCCACTCCGCACTCCAAATGGGTCGGACCTCCGTGAAGACATTGATGTGTAGTAGTATTGAGATGTCTTGAGGAGGAGATGTGGTATGGAAGACATAGGATGCCTTCATATAGACAGTTATGCAGTGCGATGGGCATAGTCCATGGAGGCATGAAGGCATAGTCCATGGGCGACGGTAGGGGCCTCCGCACTATCCGGAGGTCGTGAACACGTGATACCTGCGTCATGAAGGCATCCAATAAGCAATAAATGGCTCTATGTAGGCTTTTCGAGACTAGTCTCGTAATAAAACGGCCCCATCTCGTCTTGTCTCTCGCAAAGCGGACCATTCTTCCCCTCGCCGCACAAAGCTGCGAGTCTTGTCTTGACAACTGCGTAATGACATGATGACACCTCCTCGGGCCTTTTCCATCCGCGTGCGTAGGGGCCCCGTTACTATCCGGAGGTCGTGACCACGTGTCACCGCGTCATGAAGGCATCGGCGAAGCAATAAATGGATCTATGTAGGCTTTTCGAGACTATAGTCTCGTAATAAAGCGGCCCCATCTCGTCTTGTCTGCGTAAAGCGGGCCACTCGTCACCCTCGCGCACAAAGCCGCCGAGTCTTGTCTTGACAACGCATAATGACATGATGACACCTCCTCGGGCCTTTTCCATCCGCGTGCGATAGGGGCCCCGTTACTATCCGGAGGTCGTGAACACGTGTCACCGCGTCATGAAGGCATCGGCGAAGCAATAAATGGTTCTATGTAGGCTTTTGAGACTATAGTCTCGTAATAAAAGCGGCCCGTCTCGCCTTGTCTCTGCGTAAAGCGTGCCACTCGTCACCCTCGCCGCACAAAGTCGCGAGTCTTGTCTTGACACCGCATAATGACATGATGACACCTCCTCGTGCCTTTTCCATCCGCGTGCAGTGGGGCCCCGTTACTATCCGGAGGTCGTGAACACGTGTTAGTCTGCGTCATTTTCTTGGTCCCGGCCCCTACGTGAGAACTCTTTAAATCGAACGGCCCCACCCCTTCTCCGTCGTGCGAAACATACCATGTCGGAAGTCGAGGGTCCAATCGAGTTGGGTCCCGAAGGAAGACCTCCCATTGGAAAGGAGGAGAACTTGATTCACGATGCCGCCGATACCAAGCCGGCGTGCTCAACCTGCATGGCGAAAATGCGACACAATACGGACGCGGTTGTGCGGTCTTGGATGGCCCAATCGATGGCGGGCGGCGTTTCTTCGATGCCCACACTCGGGGGTAGAAATTGCTAATAGTTCAATTTTCATTACTACTTATGGATCCTCCTTGTTAACCGTTCTTTCTCACGGATGGCGAAATGCGACTTCTCACGCTGGATCGACCCGCCTCACGAGCGGCATGTTGTCATATACGTGACTACATTATGGGAGCGAATATTTGAGTTGGAGGAGCGAATCGAGACTCTCAACGAGAGAACAACGACCTCGCCACAGATGCAACGCGAGAGGCAACGAGGAGGTCGTGAACATAGGAAGCTCGTGCGATCACGGATGTTGCCGCGCGAACCCTAGCTGCATATGTGCGTGCCACTACAACGACGGCCACCCACGTCCGAGGCGTCCACCTCAAAGAATACTCCATGTGGGTGCCACGAGGCTCGTTTGGTTTGTAGGAACGAGGTGTATGGTTGATCTCGCCTATGTTGCTAATGTTTTATGCTATGTTGTACCATGTGTTTGTTGTTATCGTGTCGCTCTTCACGGAGAGTTCATGTATGTGCATGTAATGCAATGAAAGTACTTGTCATATTAAAATGATGCCTTTATTGTAGTTAAAATAATTTCACAAGCGCATGACAAGATTTAACACAACAATTGCATAAATGATTGCGCAAACCATGCGACGTTACAACATCTCAATTACAAAAAGCATTCGAATATATTATATCGTGTTAGTCGAAATTTAGGAGCCATCAGTAAACACAAATAACACATGAATATAACATATACTCGTATGTACAACAAGTAGCTCGTTACAAAACCCGTCACTGCCTCCTAGCCTTACCCTTACCAAGTGCATCGCTGCCTGGAGTGTAACGGCTAGGCTCGCGGCGGCGTCTGCGTGCATAACACTGAGTCGAAGGCGCGTCAACGAGCTGAGACGGGCCTATCTCATCGTAAGTACGCTCCACCTCGTCCTCGTCGTCGTGGTGACCGCCCTGGGCTGGGAAAGTGTCACTCGTCGTGGGGGACGAGCTCAATCGTGGACCCCGCCGTCGGGTCCGCAAGTGCAGTCGGAGGCACGAGTACGTCCTCGCCGCGCGTCACCGCAACCACAACGACCACCCGCGCGGCGTGGCCGACTGCTAGCCTCGTCGTCCCAACATTTTGTTAACCAACAAGATACGAAGAATATAGGTGAACAATTTTGTGAGTGGCTTTGTCGAAGCTTACCTCTAGGAAGCTACGCGTCCTGACGTCGCCGATTGTCCTGGAGAAACTCTCTATGTCCTGTACGGACTGCTTCAGTGTGTTGCCCTGCAAACAAGCACAAGAATGGATATTTGGCTATATGTAGAGGTTTTTATGTCTATTGGAATATAAGCAATGAGATTGAACATTACCACTCGGTCCAGGATCGGTGCCGTCTCCACCTGCGTCCCAAGTCGAGTAGACTGATCGTAGGCGGTGTCTTCATCGCCGGAGGACTCAATGTCGGCATAGTCATCTTGAGTCCATTGTCCCTTAAGCTTGGTCCGCGTCGAGCCCGGTACCAAACTTGGTACCGCCGGAAGTGCGCGTTCTCTGTGCGGCTCGTCGTTGTCGTCCACGTTGTCCTGAAAGTGTCCCCACTCCTGAACGCACACGTGGTGGTCTTTGCTCAAGTCTGTGACCTTCTTCTGTCGTTGACGATCAAATCTGCATGTCACGTAACCCAATAAGTACAATTAGTGAAAACTCAATTAGAATCCAAGGTTAGAAATGAAATTGCATGGCACTTACTTGTGCAAGGCCACAGACGTGGAGAACGGCGCGCTCATCGCCACAAACCGCCTCATACCAAATCGACGTGCTACTCTGTGGCGGTGATACTCAACAAAGATAGAAAGCAGTTAGTGGGCACCTCATCCTGTAGAGGGCCTCGCGTCTATGCCGCATGCTGCGCTGAATCGAATGGCCTCCACCTCTTGCTCGCGTCGGCTCCCACTTAACTGCGCATAGCAACAATTAACTTGTTAGGTACTATACAAACAAATGAAAATCACGATACCAAAGGGAATTAACTTACATTGGAGGCCGTGGCGCATCTAGCTCGTTCGTGAACTCTAGGTAGGCACGCTTCGTCTGGCGTAGGGAATCGAGACACGGTCCCAAAGATATGCCAATGTCGGACGTCGACGAAGAGGAACCTCTGCGAACCATGGACGAGGAGGCAAAACCGTGGGACGACCAAGCGGTAGGCGACACCACATCCACACCGGAGGAGGTAGAGGCAACCACCTCATCGACGAAGTTCGCCAAGTCCGACGACACGCCTCAGAGGTGGCGTAAAGGAAGGCCAACACCGGAAGCCCACCGCATCGCCCGCCGTGTCCCGGGCGGTGAGGCGGTGGATGTACATCCACGACGCGCCGCCCCCGCTCCGTCGGGAAGAGAACGCACCAAACAAGTGAATGATCCATGCCACGCAAGTATATGTAAAATGATATTAAATCAAACTAAGTATATGTAAAATGATATTAAATCAAACTAAGTATATATCCACCCGCACTGCAGGTAGTAGGCAACCGTCTCGCTCGTCGCACCTTCGTGACACATCTGCGAAAGTCTGCCGGAGCAGTGATTGGAACTCCGAGTGCGATGGCTCGCCTCGGCAGAAGCTCTCTCCCGAGGAAGGCCTCTACTCGGGCTCTCCAACCAATGAGGCACGCACGGTCCTATCAGCGGGCGGCCGTGAATGGCGACACCAAGCATCTTCGAGTGTCCTCGGCGTAATAGTCATCTCACCGAAAGGGAGGTGGAAGTCGTGAGTCTCGGCCTCCACCTACATGATACCAAAAAGAGGACGACATGTCGAGAATTTGAGGCGCACATAGCCGATAAACAATGACCATGCAAGTGGAGCAATGGTTTACGAGAATACACAACCAATGCGGTGATGGCCGGGGTTGAAGTTGGGCAACCCACGGCGAACACAGTAAGAGATGACGTCTAGGCCACCTCTCGAGGAAGGGAGTGTACCTCTCGTCGCATCGCATGTCCAGAACCCGTCATGGGTTCGAGGACGAAGGATGGGCAGCTCTGTATAGAATACACAAATTTTTTAGTTAATCCATCAACATAAATCATTAATCAGACAAGAAGTGATGAAGGCGGTACCATCCCCTCGCGGTGAGCCGTCCTCGGTGGTTCTCCTCGTAGTACGGGTCTAGCAGTGTAGTTGCGCCATCCTACAACAAAATTATAATTTGTCACCCAACATAAAAGAAAACAAAAATTTTAACATTTATAAATTATGGAAGCAACTAGACGAAATATGAAACATAACGCAACAAGCACTCGCTTTTGACTAAGTGGCCAATGGCATGTGCGTGAATTGTGGCCAAGTCTACCACATCTGCTACATTGGTTCGCGCCGGGTCGAAGAAAGGGGTTGCTCTCCTCGCCTCGTTCTTCTGGAAGCCGATCCATAACCATCTTGTGTCTCGTCCTCTTCCTCGTTCCACGTTTGTTCCAACGGCTACCGGATCCGCAATGTATTTGGGCCCGGTGTATGGTGGCCACTCTCCTCATCCCGTAAGGCTCGAAGCGGGAGACCACGTAAGCACAAGGTTGTCAACACCGAACTCCCGAGGTATCTTGCTCGTAGTCAAAGTTGCGATGCCTTCTTCTGCCACATAATGAGAACATGGAAAGTGGTATGCCTCGGTTTACCACATGTGCATGAGAAAGCAATAAGGACAACCTTATGCCTCCTCGTCGTAGAGCTCTCCATCGGTCGTTGTACCACCCTTTCTACAACCTCGTAAGTGCCCGTGGCGTTGTCAAAACAATGTACCTCATGTGCCTCACCGCCTTTGCCTTTTCAAGGTGCCGCCGGTTTTGGCGCCCATCTCACTTGTTTACTCAGTGGCGCCATTGCATGTGCGTATCTTTCGTTGAACCGGGCAACAAGCTTGTAAAAGGTGAAGGATACGATAGCATTGACAGCATACCACGTATACCCCTAAGCAAATTATTGAAGGATTCGGCCATGTTGCTTGTTTGAAACTCGTACCTCCGGCCACCATCGTCATGAGCCCTTGTCCATTTGTCGACATCTCTCATCAATCCGTCAACCACCGTCTACCTTCCGAGTTTGTTGCGGATTAAGTCGCTCCAACTTCTCCGAAAGAACTTGACCTCAAGCATTCGAGCGACCTCCTCGAGCGGATGAAAGTTATCCTTCGTACCATCCTTACGGAGAAGATTCTCGGCAAGATGCCGAGTACACCAACGATGGTGCAAAGCTGATACCCCGTATCTGCTCTGTCTGGCAAAAAGTATGCCCCGTGTCTATCGGATATGACACCAACCTCCCTACCGGGGCCGACCACGTGCCTCGAACGAGCCGCATGAACCATCCCCAACCGTCTTTGTTCTCCTCTCAACCAAAGCAAGCGCCAAAGGAACCAACGCGTTATCTGCGCCACAGAAATGGCTATCGGAAGAGTGCCACGGTACTTGCCAAGAAGCGTACATCGTCAATGGAGAAGACGGGGCGACAATGCCGAAAGGCCTCGATGGATCGAGCAAAGCACCGTAAAGCACGGAAGAATATCGCATCCCATCTTGAGTACATTCGTTTGGTTTCGGACGTACTCATAATGCATGCCGGATTAACCGCTTTGATTGCATTGAAGAGTCTTGCAACTGCAAGTACCCATCTTCCCGTCCCATATATCATCTTCCGGATCGTTGCTTTGCCCTCCATGCTTTCCCATATCTTATCTCGTATCCAAATTTCTCCTTAACAATCCCGGCAAGTGTCTTCACCTTCATATTAGGTTCTCCCTTTACTATGTGACACAATGACTTGGTAATAATTGTAGAGGTCAACTGCCGATGCTTCTGTTTGAGCTCTGCTTCCGCACAAGTATGTGGGCCAACGATTCTTGTGATCTTGAACTTTCCTGTGTCCTTCATTTGCTAGCACATACCCTCCATCCACATGTTTCCTTCTACTTTGCAACCGTGTACCTCCATGCACATAAGAATGCCTCACCTTGAATGGCCTTTTACGAATCATCATACTCCTGCGCCCACCTTTTCAATGCGATATGTCCTCAAACACCATGCCCTTCTCAATTGTCATGCTTGACCGGCCTCGGGAGCATCTAGCAACTCGTCATCCCTTCCTTCGCATAAGCCTCATGAGAATGCCGAAGATCGCTGAATTCATGAACTGATGGATCCCGGCCAGGGCAATAACGCCTAATCAGCTCAATATCACTTTCGGTCGCTCTCCAAAAGGGCGGTCATCATCGGAATCAACGGCCCTTGCGATCTCGTAAGGCTCTAAATCATCCACAATTTGAACATCCACACCGTTGGAGTCCCTACAGACTTCTTCAACGTTGCGGATGGCGCAACGGAGGAACACCCACATTATAAATAATGTCTCCCGCATCATAAGCACGAAAACGATGGGATCGAGACAAAAGAATGGAATGATCGGAAAAGGCTACGGTGTTGCTCGACACTTACCGATGATCCAGAGGGCCACCACGGCACATTCAACTCGAAATGGTTGAGAAATCGAACCTCGTTCGGGCGGATAGAGCATCGGGCACCTCGGGCACTTCTTCCACATCCACCGCAAGGTCCGACAACGGAGGGTCAAAGGGTGCTGATCACCTAGTTCGGTGAAGAACCATGAGGGTGGGATCAATCGACACCTTCCGCACAACAAGGTCCAAACATTGGAACTCATTCCTCATAACCAATTTGACATATTTGTCCCACGATCCTCACAACCAATTAAGATCAACCGCCTTAGAATTGTGTCTTTCGAACCGAAGTGAAGTAACCCTCAACCGTGATACTCTCCTCGTTTGCATCACAATGTAGCTCCTCCCGGTCCCGGCAACCAACTCGAAACGACGGCCTATCACTTTGAATATCGAGGCACCCTTTGCATTTCAACAAATCGAACATTTCCATAATCATCACTTGTCACACTGCCTCCATGATATAGAGTCACTAGGTTGTCCATCTACTTCATACATAAAATATGTTGAAATAACATCGATAACATGTTCAAATACCATCAAGAACAAAACCATACTATGAAACAGATTGTCCACCATTGAGAAGTTATGGTTGGCAATAGCAGGTTACCTAATTTATCCCAAATTAATGAAGTTAGCATAGTTTAATCAATTCATACTACTTTAATCAATTCATACCTAATTTAGTGATTCGTCATTTATATTTGCGGATCAAACTCTATATGCTTAAACTCTTTATCTTTGCTCAATATCGGACAGTAAGACAAATCACCTAATATTTCTTCTCACGATCTCTCCATACTACTAGTCTTTACTCGCACTTCAGTCACAATTCCACCGCTCAACACAAAAACACCAATCTCTCCATCCTGTAATTAATACGGCTATACCGATTATTCATCCCCTTACTAATCACATATGGTACTAATTGCTTACTCAAAGCGGTCACTAATCATCCCAAGCATTAATCTAAATACTTGGCATTTTAATGGCTACATGAATCGATAAACAACCAAAGAGGAGGGGTTCCTTAGCCCCGATTGATTAGATTGGGGTTCTACCTTCTTTTCCTTGGCCAAACGGGTAGATCAAGATCGGATCGATCCTCCCCTTTTCTTTCCTCCTTCTCTTTTCTCTCCTCCTCCTACAATGCACGGGTGAAAAAACTACTAACTGGTTGCTATGATGTAGAAGATATAAAATACTAAACATGAATAGCAAGTATTCCCACAAACAACAAGTCTTTCACAAGATACTAGTAACCATGCACAAAAGTATGAATGGCAACCTACCATTGATCAAATGTAGTCATTGTTCCATCTAATAGTCATCGAGCATGTGGTACAAGAACTTCTACTAATTGACAAGTATCTAACATAACAAGAACATCCACATAACAAGAACTTCTACTACTAAGCATGAATAGCAAGTATTCCCACAAACATCGCAGATACAATAGCAAGTATCAAATGTAGTCATTGTTCCATCTAGTCATCGAGCATGTGGTACAAGAACATCTACAATCGCACTATCGAGTTAACATGCAATATCCTGTGCTCACGTGTATATCGCACGTGTGGTAGTCGTGGCACCACGGACGTGGGAGGAGGGAGGGAGGCGGCGGGAGAGGCGGGAGAGGGGGGAGGCGGCGGGGAGGGACAGGAGGGGAGGGGGGGGGAGGCCGGGTGGGGAGGAGGCGGGTGGGGGCGGGGGCGGGGAGGGGTGGGGAGGCCGGGTGGGAGGAGGGGGGGGGGCGGGGTGGGAGGCCGGGTGGGGAGGAGGCCACTGGGGGAGGGAGGCCGGTGGGGAGGAGGTGGGCGGCGGGGAGGCCGGGGGGGGAGGAGGGGGCAGGGGGGGCGGCGGGGGCCGGGTGGGGAGGAGGCGGGGAGGCGGTGGGGGAGGAGGCGGCGGAGGAGGCGGGAGGAGGGTTGGGGCGGAGGCGGCGGGGGGGCGGGAGGAGGGAGGCGGGCGGGGGCCAGGAGGAGGAGGAGGCGGGGAGGCCGGGAGGGGGCGGGGGAGGTCGGGAGAGAGGGGGGCGGAGGGCGCGGAGATCGGGGTCGGGCGGGGGCGGGGTGCAGGGTCGGGAGGGTTTTTGCTCTGTTTAGGTCTAGGGATCTCGGCGCCAAGATCCACGCGCGAGCTCGGCGCCACGACACACGCGCCGAGGTCGGCGCCACAAAACAGTAGCGCCGAGGTCGGCGCCACGACCCACTGCGCGCCGAGTGGTGCCACCACGCGCCACGCAGCTGCAGACGCTGAGCGGCAGCGACCTCGGCGCCGTGGACCACGGCGCCGAGACGTTTATCTCGGCGCCGTGTCCCACGGCGCCGATCTTTGGGTCCAAAAACGGAATTAAAACTGTCAGGGGTCTAAATGTGAATATTTTTCGAAAAAAGGGCTAAAATAGAAAAATTTCGGGCTGACAAGTGCACTGTTGGGGGGAAAGTGAACTTGGCACATCGCTGACACCGTCCTCAGTTTTGATTTCTTTGACTCAAATTTCACACCACCGACAAAACTCGTTTACAACCAGAAAAAAGGGGGAAACTATATGTTACAACAAGGCATTCTGGGCTAAACAAAATTTGCTTTGCAAAAATTTGTATCGACAAAGCAAAGAAATGGAAGAGATGACACTATTTCCTACCAGAGGCAAATGCTCAGCAAATCAAACGGAGGATCACGCAGATGAATATGATAGACGCTCGCACAGGTAAATTTCTGTAGCCAACCCCAAAGTGAAATCGTCTTACTTGTTTACCATTGAAAGCGTATTCGAGTCGCAAAGGTCCCAGTGGGGAGTCCACACGGATGCCAACACCGTACCCGTAACCAATTCCTGGCTTCCCACGGGCCCCTGCTGGCCTGCTGGGTCACCTAAACAAGAAATCACCAGAGATGGTCCAAATGAGAACTCGGCTTAGCAAAAAAAAGAGATGCTATCACTGCAAAATCTGGAACTATATCAGGCTTTCTCCGGCAGCTGTTAAATTACATTAACTAGAATAAGAGGCAAAAGCAATACATTTCTAGATTTCGAATCTGAAAAACCTGCTTTAGGACCAAAGGCCGTAGATGTGGGACTACAAAATGACCGTATGGGCAAAATGTGAGTAGAACATAACTTACCATGAACTTTAGGACCAGAACCAAGATAACTACCATAATCGCCAAAGACCACACCTTCCAGCGGCCCAAACTACATACCAAACGAGTACTGTGAGCAGGGTTCCAAAACCGGCCGTTACCGGCCGGTTACTAGTTTTACCGGTGGGTACCCAGTTTTCAAAACCTGGCCAACTAGGTCCAGATTTTATTGTGCATAACATCAAAATTAAACCATGGTCCAGATGCAACCCAACTGAATCAAAATGCATTAAACATTCAAGTTTATTGTGCATATCAACCAACTAGGCTACTACACAATAAAAAAATACTTTGAAGGAAACATAGTACTTTCTACCTAAGAAGCACCGATACGGCACTGCACTGCCGTATCCGTACGCGATACGTATCCAATACGGCGATATTGCTCGATACGGCGCGATACGGTATCGACGAAGTATCGGTAAATATCAGCATAAAAAAAATTAAAAATACAGCGATACAGCTTTGATACAGCACAAATACGGCGCCGATACGAGGCCCAACAGCGGCCCACTCATGAGTATAAATCATCCCCAACCCTAACGCCCCGCGCGTTCACTTCGCCCAGAACCCGCGTGCCTCACCGTCACCGCGCTGCCGTGGCTTGCTCACCATCGCTCACGCCTGAACATCCGCCGCCTCTCCCACCGTTCCCTCGCTACCGCCGCCTCTCCCAACGCTTCTTTGCACTTCCTGGAGGTCCGCTGATCCCCGCCTCTCCTGCTACCTAGATTTCACCTCGCCGGCGGGAGAGGAGTGGCGTGGGTGCTACGGCCTGGCGCCGAATCTGCATGGAGGAGGCTGGAGGCGGGTGCGGCGTGAGCGAGCTTGGCCGGATCCAGGGCAGAGGCGCTCAGATCCGGGTGGGGCGAGGGCGCAGCGGCCAGATCCGGCCTGGAGGCCGTCGGATCTGGAGGTGGAGCGGTGGACGGCGGCGGTCAATGAAATCGAAGGCGCCCACGATCGTAGTAGCCTAGAGATCCGCTGCTGGTCCCCCGCTGCTTCCGCCACTCCCCGTCACTCCAGCCGCCACTCCCCGCCTCTGCTCCCCCACCGCTCCCGCCTCTGCTCCCCCGCTGCTCTCCTGCTCCCGCCGCTCTAGCTGCTCCCCCGCCTCTCCCTTCTTCCCCTGCTCTCGAATGCTTTTCACGCAACAGGCAAGTCTTCCGAATGCTCACGTTGTTAGTACATTCGAGCAGATTATGAAAGCTATAGTTCTGTTGAAGTTCTCATGCAATA
Source organism: Melocanna baccifera (assembly GCA_036346265.1). NCBI lineage: Eukaryota > Viridiplantae > Streptophyta > Magnoliopsida > Poales > Poaceae > Melocanna > Melocanna baccifera. Next base: position 16,054,795 of record CM070681.1, read on the forward strand.
GGAAAGTCTCCATAGAGGAAGGGGGAGCCAAGGCAAAAGATCTCGGTGTGATGTTTATTGAAATCATTGCTAAAGCCGGTTTTAACATTAAGGTATGCTTCACAAATAGATATTGCTTGTGTATAATGTTAATTGTTGAAGATTACAGACATTAATGTTGATTGTTGCTTGTGTATAATATTGCTACATGAGAATGCAAGATTTTCTCCATGCTTCTACTGAACATATACTGGAAATGATGAAATGATGATTGATGACTATGTACATGAAGGGATTAGCCTTTGAAATTGAGAAGTTTAAGCACTATAAGATGTTTATTCCAAATCAATCTTTTCAATTTATAATCTATATCTGCACATCCAAATGCTCATTATATTTTTCAATTTCACTTTTCAAAGACATAAGAAAATCGATGCATCTTTCAAAAAGTACCAACTAGAAATTGCTATCTTGTCCTGTTGATTAATGAAATATATAGCATTCAATTTATCAAGGTAATCTTAGTTTCTCCCTCACTCGTAGCCTGTTTATTATTTTTTATTTTCAATTATATATATACTTGCCGTATCGACGTATCCTTGTTTTTGAAAAATATCGTATCGTCGTATCCGTATCGGCGTACCCGTATCGCGTATCGGGGCATCCTAGCCTTCTACAGCTCCTAGTCATCTTATTCTTAATGAAGTTGTGTAGTAGTTAGTTAGTCACTTTAGCCTTGCATTATCCCATAGTGATCAGTCAGAACTCAGAAGTTTATCAGCTTGTGAATCTTTTATTCTTGCCATATTCAACATTTCTCACTTGAATGTGCACTTATGCAGAGAACTGGTGTTATATTGTGAAAAATTGCTAGTTCATATGCAGTAAATTACAAGAATTTAATGATAATTATCATGGATGTTATATATAAACCATCTAATGGTATACAATGCTTAACACATGAATGAATGTTTGATGGTGCTATGCTTATATCGATTTGAATACCGGGCTAGTGACAAAAGAATAGTCATATTTATCCTACCTGGGTTTCTTTCATAGTGTATCGCTCAAGCAGCGTCGTCTTCTGCTCAGGCGTCAGGAACTCATGCTCTGACACTAGGATGTGCTCCTTAATGTTGACAAGTAGCTCTGATTCCCGCATCATGTTAAACATCAGCCACTGGTTTGCACGGAGAGAGAAAGCATATAGAGACATATGAGTAGGAGGTGAAGGATGTGGTAGAGGTGAAGGATGTGGGAGACCTCGTGCACGGCGCTGCGGACAAAGGCGCTGAGCGCTTGCTGCACGACGAGTATGCCTCTGGTGACCGTTCTCCTGCTTCATCTTCACATAGCTCCTGATTGTCTTCACACCGGGTTTCGCCTCGTTTGCGATGGACACGTAGATCTGGAGGACAGGGCAACATCATCATTCGTCACACAGCACCTGGTGGAAATCGCGGGGAGGGAGAGGTGGAGAGGTGGAGGGGGAGGAGACGGATCTGGTCGGCGAGATCAGATTTCTTGGCGTGGCTGATGACTAGGTCGTCGTGGTGGATGGGGTCACCGTAGCGCTCGATCAACTCATGCTTGGACAGGCTGATGTTGCCGTCCACCACGAGGAACCAGCTGGCCGCCGCCTGCTGGGATCTGGGGAGTGGGGATCCTGCTGCCTGGAGGAGAGAGGAGACTGGCCGCTGCCCGCCGGGATCTGGGGAGTGGGGAGCCTGTCGCCTAGAGGAGAGAGGAGGCTGGCCGCTGGCCGTCGGGATCTAGGGAGTATGCCGCCTGGAGGAGAGACCGAGAAAGGAGGCGGAGAAGAGAGGAGGCGAGGAGCACGCAGAAGTGGAGGGGTGGAGGCACACCAGGCATGGGAGGCCGAGGCAGGCAGCGACTCGCCTACTTCGACGGAGGTGGGAGGCCGAGACGGGCGGCGACTCGTCGGCTCCAACGGAGGTAGAAGCTGGGAGGCTGAGGGTGATGATGGGGGTGTGGAGGGGGACGGGAGGGACCGGGGGTGTGGATGATTGGAGGTGGATGGGAGGAACCGAGGGTTGTGGAGGGGGATTAGGGTTCAGCTCCGCTAGTGGGCTGGGTCGTGTTCTAGGCTGTGTTGGATTTGCGGTTAGTCGTGTTCAACATGTGTTCGAAATTTTTAAAATTAAAATTCATTTTTAAATCCACCGACACGTGTCCGCGGCGTGTCTGTGTCATATCTGTGTCGGACATGGTGTTGGACACGGAATATGGCACAAAAGACAAGTGTCTGTGCTTCAGAGGCATAGTGCATTTCTTAGGTTGATTTAGGTTTTTTTTGTGTTAGATTATCTATTGTATGAGCCTAAATATGCTTCAAGATATCCTAAATTCAATTATTTTAGTGTTCTTTTTTCTGTTAGCGGTTTTTCCAGTTTTTGGGCGGTAACCAAAGCGGTTACTGGTTCCGAAACATCCCAAATTCAAAATTTAACCGGTTTTTGGCTGAGTTTTAGTTCTGGCCAAGAATCAGCATCGGCACGTGCAAGAACCCCTAGTACCGGAATTTCTATCCTTGACTGTGAGTAATCAAACTGAGGGTATAAGGTTTTTTTTTGCATGAGATCATAGAGGAGGCACGATGTGCATTAGAGTAGCACAGCAACAAGTGTTCTCCACTTGCTGTCATTGCAGATAGCAATCTTCTGTTATGGTCGAACGCCATTATGTGCGCCGGCACCGCGACCACATAGCAGCAGCGAGGCAGCAGATCGTTAACTAACCAATAGGTCTTTAACTACCACACATTCACATTTTCCAACATCATATCTCTAGTTCTGTTAGGACTAAGACCACAAAGAGTCAAAAACACAATTTGAGAATGGAAATTCATAGCTTCTATATGTTCTATTTTACATACCAGGAAATACCGAAAACTATGCTGTATGCTCTACCTAATTAATATTGGTGAGAGATATACAATGGCTTGTGCCTAGTGGATTAGAGAAGCAGGAGAATAAGAGCCCAATTACTGTGATAGTAGGCTGTGATAGTAGGCCTAAGGTCAAGAAGTTACAGAGTATGTTCTTTAAGACAAATGGGCACTAGACATCTATTATAGCCAAATGCTCTTAAACAAATTGCAATACAACACCATATAGCACAAAACAATGAGTATTATGAAACTATGTATAATAGTGGAACATGAATTATATTGATCATTTCCCCACTTACCAAGCCAGTTAGACCACACTCCTGATACCATCCGTTAACAGACTTGATCACTTGATCCAAATGTCTTATATTGATTATTTTCCCTGCATAATGTAACACCAAAAACTCAACTGGGTCTTGACAACAAATTCAACAAGCTAACAAAAGTACATTAAGATTATACGAGGAAATGAGCTTTTCTCTATGAAGAAAGGATACCAAGAGATTAGGTGACGATAGATTGATCTATTTTACCATGAATTTCTGTGGAGTATGGAAAAACGTTATTATTTTAAGATTGAGATTAAACAAACAATACGACAACAGTGTGATACTACAAAGCAGTGTGCTTTATTTGCTGACCACTTTTGCATTGTCAATGTCTCATAACTATGCTGCATCATTTAATCTAGTGAAATCCTAATACGACCAAAAGCTGAAAAAAAATATGAAGTGCTAATTCTCAATGCCTTACCATTCTAGACTAATGTTATACTAGGTCAAATGTACGGGATACTAATCAATGTTATGTACTCTACTCTCAGTGACTTTTTGCCCAAATTACTAACAGAAAAATTATATCAATTTACATTGCCTAAAGCTACTAAGGACTAACATGTAGTAGCAGTTGATGCAACACTGATATAAAGTAAATGAGCCAAATGTAACAGTTTACCCTGACAGGCACATACCCTTGATTAAATTAAACTAATCTACAGCAACATTCCAGGACATAACTATAGCAGGCTCTTAAACACGAGAAAAGCTAAAATTCCTACCATGGCGATCACGAAATGCCTCCTGAAAGAATTTGGACGGCAGCATGTTGGCACCCCCGCAGACAAGCCCATGGAAGTCCTGGTTCGGCTCCACCTATACCAAAAAAACAACCCAAAGTCTGCAACCTTCAATTCCAGAAATAAGCATTGCGGAGGGGAATTGGGAAACCAGCAAAAACCGGACCTCAAAGACGAGGCGAATGCCGTCGCGGGTGTCAACGGCGACGGGCATGCAGGAGCCGAAGAGCCCGCTCTCCACGACGCGGTGCACGTCCTCCTGAACCTCCCGCACCGTGAGCGCCGCATTGGGGCGGCACGCGAGCAGCGCCGCCGCCTCCAGCTCGGGCAGCTCCAGGGGCTCCCCATCCTTGCCCCGCACCGCCACCTCGCTGGTCAGCACGCGCTCCTAGCCCCCGCCCCCACCGCCGTCCTCCCGTGCCTCCGTGGCAGGGACAGGGGCGGGGCCGCCACCGTGTCGGCCCGCGCGACGGGGATGCGGGGGAGCGATGTCAGAATCTTCAGAAAACGGATTGGGAGACTTCAGGTTGTTTTCGGAACTGCTGAAGCGTTAAGTTGTTGTGGATGGCTGTGATTTGTTCCTTACCCTTTCGGAATAAGATCTATGGCCAGCGATCGTTTCGGTAATCACTATTGATGTCATGAATATTAGCTTACGGTGAACAGTCGTGTTTGCGGGGTTAATCCCTCATTTTTTAGCTGTAATCTTCCTTTTACCTTAAACTCAATTGTAAGACTCATATATATACTCTTTGGGCTGAAATGAGAAGGCGTCTGCAAATTGTGCCCAAATCTTAGTCTTATTGGTTAGGGTTCAAGTCTTGCGGTGACTAACTTTTTCTCTATCTTGAATCTCAGAATCACGGGATCTGACAAGCGACGCAGCTTATGTGCGTGAACGGGAGTGCAACGGAGAGGAGGGTGGCGCTCAGGACCTTGATGTCGAAGGAGACGAAGCGAACATCGCGATAGGGCCCCATGGCGGCAACGAAGGTGTGAAATTGGAACTAGAGTTGGGCTAGGGTTTAGGGTTTGGGTGACGAGGTGAGGGGGGGAGGGAGCGAGGGTTTCGTCCGCCATGGCCCTTGGGTAATGGGGGAGGAGGCGGAGGCGGAGACGGAACGGTGGCATGGTGTGCTCCGGGCCTTAGCGTTTTCGGCGTGCTGATTATGTTGTTTTTCTGGGGACAATGAGAGTTGTTCGATGTGGTCTCGAGATCTGTATAGGGAAGCCCATGCGTGGATATGACTCGTTGGCTGTTTATAAACTTATTATTCGCTCAAGTCTTCGACTTTTTTTCCTCTTTGAAGGTGAAGGAAAGCGAATAATTTAGTAGAATCTGACAAGGAATTGTGCCCCTAGCGCTTGGAAGTAGTTTAACAAGATTGGTTTCTCGTTTAATTAAGCTGATCGAGAAATTTTGGTTCAGAAAGGTATGCAAGAAGCCAAGGATGCAAGCGGCGCTGGTGTAAAATGATCCTTTATACACCACTGCTTACGGGACTCGGTGCAGTTGAGGTTTATGTCGTAAATGTTACCTGATTAAAGATACGAAACAAGTGAACGTGTGAGAGCATATTCTAAAATTCTTTTGCTTCAAAGTACAAGCATACTCCAGTTAAGTAGGAACAACAACTTTTCCGGTTAAGGCCTCTTTGAATGCAGGAATCAAGAAACACAGAAATAGGAAAAAACATAGGAATTGAATTTCACGGCTCGTTAAATCCTACATGAATCAGAAACACATGAATGTGTAACAAATGCTGTTTGGTTAGAGCACAGGAAAAACACAGGAATTTTGATGAATGGTATGATTGTCATAGGTTTAAAAAGGAAAATTTCAAAGAGATTTAAGTGGATATTTATTTTCCTCCAAAATTCTTGGTGCCCTTTTTTTCAACCACACAACTTATATAGGATTTTTTTATAGGAGTTGATTCCTTTAAAAGTTTCTTCGAAAATTGTGCATTTTCGCATTACAGCACAAAGCAGGAGTATCTACTGCTATTCTATCTCCTTTGAGGCGATGTTGGGAAGCTAGCCGCTTTGGGGCGCATGTCTGCAGTGCAAGCAAGCGATGCTCACGCCACCTTCTTGGCACGGTTGCCTGCCGCGCCACCCCCTAGCGCGGTTGCTTGGTGTGCTGCGCCCACCCCGTGCTAGCCTACTCTCACGACCGCGCAGTGTGACCCTTTGGCATTGGCTCTTATCGTATGAAGTGTTGAACATCCTCTCACCCAGCCCCCCTCCCCTGCACGGGCGTCTCAAGTGGCAGCACCTGCGCGATCGCACCCCCTCCCTTCCGCTGATTGTATGATAAAATAGTTGATGCTTTCGTTATTTCAAGGAGACAGCAGTGCCATTTCATTTGAGTGTAGCTAAGAGCAAGAGATGTAGCTGAGAAGAGAGGAAGAAGGCTGTGAAAGCATCTGCTTTTTGAGCGGTTTTGAATTAGAGTTTGAAGTTTACGCAGTTGGAAAAGTTGTAGATCGGCTTTGGAGTATTCGACATAGTTAATTTTTGTCAACATGCTATAAGTTTTTTAGCAACATCATTAGCATGTAATTATGAAAAATGGTAGCCTTAGTTGACGTCAAAGAAGCAGCATTGTTAGTGTTGTTAAATGCTTATTAGTCATGGTAATTATGTGGATGTCATAGTTTACGCGTAGGTTATTTTGTTTGCGTGAGAGCAACATTGTATTTTTTTTTACATTTGGAAAAAGTTAGTATGCATTTTATATACTGTTATGTAGAAACTGTTAGACATATTTTTTTGGTTAAATTGTTGTGCTTTGTGCAGATTTTGTACATTACCATTATGTTAAAAATTGAATATCATTGTAGTTGTTCGGTAAGAAATATAATGCACTACTATCAACAATAATTTATAAACTGTACGGTGGTACATATGTGATATGCTTAGTTTAGCAGTGCTAAAAATATTTAGAAAAGCTGTAACTTAATGTTACACACTCTGGAAAATTTTGTAGGTACGTCATGTCAGACATTCAGGATCTGTTCGTGTTTCATGGTAATGGTATCGTACGCGTCTGACCGTATGGGGTGAACCTATCAAATTGTAACTGGGTCATGATCCGGGCGCTCGGTCTGAAGGACCTGGACCTCTCGGAGCTTAGGAGGTGCGTTTGTTCCGCATTCGATTGTGCCATTGTAAGGAACAAGCTGTGCATTGAAGCGTTGTATGTCTACTTGGTGGGTGGTCATGGAGACCTCATGGCAACTTCTGAAGGTGACAAGCGATGAGTAATGGGCCATTTACATGGAGGCTGTGTGCAACCCTGCTGCTCTAATATATGGCAGATCGACGGTATATGTTCAGTTCATGGAGCGGACAGAGTCATCTGGTATGCCTGGTTCTAATGCAGGCGTTGCTAATGTAGTGCCTAAGTTGGTCTACGATGATAATGTAGATGGGGCTGCTGGTGGAGATACGGGCGAGGTAGTGTGTGATGGAAACTTGAGGAGGCGTGCCAAAAATTTTGAGCCCAACGAAGATGTGCAGAGATGGTGGGTAGCCCGTATTGACTGCCACGAGTACCTGGCCAACCAGGTGGATGAAGTAGAGAGTGAGGAGGAGGAAGATGTGGGAACATCTAGTTCTAAAGATGAGAGAGATGGAGAAGCTGTCATGGGAGGTGTGGTCGGTGGTGTTGTTACCATCGATGGTATTTATGTCAGTTGTAGGTTGGTCGACAACATGACGACATCGCTGGTTTTACCACAACCAGAGGAGGCACACTAGGGCTTCAATGAAGACACCCTACTATTAGGGCAGCGCTTCCCTAACAAGAGTGCTACCCAGGAGGCCATTGCCAGATATACATTAACCATTAGCCGGACATATCGGGTGCGTAGGTTGAACCCTGACATTTATATCGTGAAGTGTGTGGACGAATCCTGCCCTAGAAAGGTCCGTGCCCAGCTGTCAAGGGGCGAGGTCATGGACTTCCAGATCACGGTGTTGATGGGTCACACATGCGAGCTTGCCGAGCCAGATCAAAGGCACCACAACTTGACGTCCTCGTATGTTGCCAGCCTGATCAGCTACCTGGTCGTTGCAGATGTTTCCATTTCACTGGAGCTTCTACAGGTAGATGTTCTGAACATGGTGGGCTTCGAGGTTAGCTACAAGAAAGTCTGGTGAGCAAAAAAAAAAGATCCTAGATCATATGTACAACACATACAAAGAGGCATATGACCTAGTCCCAAAATTGCTCCACCAAATAACAGAATCAAATCTCGAGACATACATAAACAAAATAGACCGATCGCATCCCATAAAAGGGCCAAATTGTTTCATTATTGATAGAGTGTTTTGGGTCTTTCGTTATAAGGTCGACGGGTTGAAGTTTTGTCGTCCAGTGCTGACGATGGATGGCACCTTTCTATCCGGAAAGTACAAGGGCACCATTTTGATTGCGGTTGTAGCCGGTGGCAACGACCAGTTACTCTCCGTGGCATTCGCAATTGTGGAGAGTGAGAACATAGAGAGCTTATTGTGGTTCCCTACCAATGTGAAGCAAGTGATAATTCAGGACCGCACAGATGTGTGTGTCATCTCAAACCGCAACGCTGGGTTGCTGTCCGCGATGAGCACGATGCAGAATGAGATGCAGGCCCTATTCATGTGGAACGACCTGAGGAGCCGTTAGTGCATGAGGCATCTCGCGGCGAATTTCCATAGAAGATTTCGAAGCAAAGAATTGATGAAGACCTTCAAGAAGCTCTGCATGCAGAATCAGAGGCGAAAATTTGAGACCTTGTGGAGACAACTCGATGAAGACACCAGCAAGCATGTCGCACACTCACAGGACGACGAACCAGGGGCAGTGGCAGGCAGTTCCGTGAAAGTTGGAAAGTTCACGCAGTGGGTGAACACACATATATCTGACTTGGAGAAGTGGTCTCTACTGCATGACACCGGCGGTGTAAGGCACAGAATCATGACAACAAATATGTTCGAGGTATACAACGGTGTCCTGAAGGGTTGTGTTCCCTACCGACCACCACGATGATCGACGAGAGCTGGAACTGCACTGGTAGGTACTTATTCAGTGTATTCAGGATGCTGCACAGCCCCCTAAATGCTTTAATGCCAGATTGTACTCACCACCAAAGCAGAGAGAAGCAGAACGCCGGCATGAAATTATGAATTACAGGAGCCAATTTCTTTGGAGTTGCCTCTTTTCGGTTCCCGTATTCCTGTTCTCCATGGTTTTGCCAATGTTTTCTCCTTTTGGGGATTGGTTGTTCCAAAGAATCTGCAACAACATGACGATAGGTATGCTACTGCGGTGGTTGCTATGTTCTCCAGTTCAGTTCATTATTGGTTGGAGGTACAATCTCAACTCACCAACAACTTCTACTTGGTGTTTCCATTTTTCTATCTGAACTGAACTGTTATGTTTCTTAGAGTATAATTTTATTATGAAACGTTAACCTCTTTTGTTTCGAAAATGTTATATAACATGATTGGAGTATCATATTGTTTGGGAACGACAGAAATACTGAAAAGGTTGATGAACTAAGATTGCTTTACAATGCCTCCTGTGCACACTTGTGCTACAAACCTGTGTCTTGTGTAATTCACTATGTTTTGTTTTACTTGTCAGATTTTATGTTGGATCTTATCATTCATTGAAACGAGGATACTCTAACATGGACGTGCTGGTCGCTTTGGGAACAAATGCTGCCTACTTCTATTCCGTGTATATAGTTTTTGAAGGCACTAACATCATACTCGTTTGAAGGACAAGATTTGCAAAGAAACCAGGAGATAAGGTTGGTGCTTTTAGATTCTGATTATATTTATTTGGTTTCTTTATCATCTACTGTTCTGATGCTTGAATTGGCCCTGTTTTTTTAGCAGGTTATAGGTGGTACTGTGAACGAAAATGGCTGCATAATTATTAAGGCCAATCATGTTGGGTCGGAAACGGCTCTGTCACAGATAGTTCAGCTAGTTGAAGCTGCTCAACTTGCAAGAGCTCCGGTGCAGAAACTGGCAGACAAGGTTTCACGGTTTTTTTTTCCAACTGTAAGTTACCTGTTGTTTTCCCCTGTAAATTTCCTTGCTGCTATGCTATCTCTGCACCAGCGTTTACAAAACTAGAACCTGGTCAGATCCTACCTGCCCAAGCGGTTCATAATTGGTTACCATAGCAATTTCTCGGGATTAAAGTTATGTACATGATAAATATGAGTAGGCAGCCTAGACTCGGCCAGCATTCAGGTGAAACCACCCTGGCTTCTACTTTACACCCATTCTATTTGGTAAACTGGTCAAGATCAAGATTATTTAGTCAACTTGGTGAGGTAGCTGGTTTGACCATGCTTCTGACTGATCCGACCAGTTTTCCAGCAGCAAACACTAGGTTCGTTGTGGGAAATCTTACCCTGCTTGATAGCTGCAAATGGTCCGATGTGTGCTTGCTGTGACTTGTGAGGCTGTCTCCTAGAAACCTTTTTCACCGCATATTGTTCCTTCTCATTTCAAGGTTGTGGTGGCTGCATTTCTTACATGGCTTGGCTGGTTCATACCTGGGCAATTTCACCTCTGCCCCAGGCAATGGATTCCAAAGGCAATGGATAGCTTTGAGCTTGCTCTGCAGTTTGGAGTATCTGTTCTAGTTGCTGCATGCCCGTGTGCTCTGGGACTGGCTACGCCAACTGCTGCTATGGTTGCCACTGGAGAAGGTGCTTCTCAAGGTGTTCTTCTTATTAAGGGTGGCAATGCACTCGAGAAAGCTCACAAGGTAATCATGAGATTTTTTTTGTGTGTATAATGAACATGCATGCCAGTGTAAGAAGTAATTTTTTTGCCATTTCAAATCAACTCTAACATGGTAGATTGGCATACTGAACTATTCCTTTTTTTTTATTTCTCTATGTGCAGGTTAAAGCTATCCTATTTGATAAAACTGGAACCCTGACCGTCGGTAAACCTTCTGTCGTTCAAACGAAGATCTTCTCCAAGATACCGCTTCTAGAGCTGTGTGATTTGGCTCCAAGAAGTGTCTCGTAATGTTTTTTCCCCTTCTCTTCTGGGACGGTGCCTTTTCTGACCGAGGATTATTATTTAATAATTCAGGAGGCTTAAATGTTCGTTGTTCACTGATGAATACATGCGATGATGTGAAATGAAGCTATATTTAAACAGATATCAAATCTGTAGTGTTTTCTGGTAGCCACCGATGTTAGTTGTTGATGCAAGTAAACTATACGCAGACAGGAATGGACTAGTTGAACCGTTGAGCTTGCAGGCGTTTTTGTTGCGCATCTTGCATTCCATTGAAGTACGTGCTTGATCTTGGCTACATCAATCCTTATGTTTGGCCTTTTCTTTTCAGTCTTTAAAAAGCTACTTTTTGGTTTTTTCACAATAATTAGATTTTAAACAGAATATCTTTTTAACAAGTTGATTATAATACATACTATAGTGACTTAATTTATATCGGCTAAAATCGTATACGAGCTATTGTTACTGCGTACTCTCTCACACAGACAACCTAAAAACCATAAGCTGAAGCCAAAAAAGAACATGCCGTTCTCTCATGGGTCACGATAAAACTTAAACCTGGTAAACTCTGAGAACTGATTATGCATATCGTCAGAAGATAGAAGAAATCTCAAAGCAACACTAATCTGCAAATCCAATACAATAGGCTCTTTATTTCTGTTAATAGATTAATTAAATGGGATTGCTAATTCTCAGGCAATTGAAATTTCACTAGATCTCGATCAATTTTCTCTCCTACAAATTGGTGTGGAGATTCGTGCTTGGGAGGTCTTCTTCTCCACCAACGGTGACAATGTCATCTTCATCGGAGGCGGCAAGTTACAATTAGGGTTCACCGAAGCCCCAAGCTTTAGAGGGAGGAGGGGGCAGTGGGCGACAGTGCTAGGCGGTTCCTCAACTTGGTCGACGGATCCAGCGGTGGGAGGCGTTAGGGGTGGCGGATCCGGCGGTGGCGAGCAACCGGAGATAATTAAGAAGGTAGGGGTGGAGGCGGGCGACACCGACAACCACGTTGGGCAGTGGGAGGGGAACACCAAGGGCGGTGCCGGTGAGGTGGTGGGAGGCAGCGCAAGGGTGAAGGTTGGCAGTAGCGGTGGCTGGGTGGGGTGTGGGTTGTGATGTTCATTAGGATTTGAGAGATTATATTTGAGAGGAGAGAGACGAGGATAGTTGGATTTTGATATAAAGGTTTGGAAAAATGATTAAGATTTTTTAAAATTTTAGACAACGGCCCCTTGATTCAAACTCTATTTTTCTTGATTATTAGTATATATATATATATATATATATATATATATATATATATATATATATATATATATATATATATATATATATATATATATATATATAGACCTAGCTCGACCACAAAATGAACTTGTGGCTAGAATCGGTCAGAATGCAACGAGAACCTGTAGAGCTAAAAGTAAAAGGAAGCAGCAGCGGACAGCACCACTCGTCGGCCGCGCCATGCATGCGCTTCCCGCCTTAACATAGCAACCCACCCTCCCGTCTCCGCCGTATATAAACCACGCCCGCACGCCTCCCCGCATCATCGATCCGAACAGCCACCTTAACATCAGCCAAGGAAGAAAACGCAATGGCTGACAGCCGCAATGCCCTGATCGTGGCGTGCGTCGCGGCGGCGCTGCTGCTCGGCGCGGCGAGCGTGACGTCGCATCCTTCGACGGCGGCGCCGTCGACCCCGGCGGGCCCCCTGGACATCACGAAGCTGGGGGCGCGAGGCGACGGCAAGAGCGATAGCACCAAGGCGATCATGCAGGCGTGGAAGAACGCGTGCGCGGCGACGGGGACGCAGAAGATCGTGATCCCCAAGGGCGACTACCTCACCGGCGCGCTGCAGCTGGAGGGCCCCTGCACCAGCTCCATCATCATCCGCCTGGACGGCAACCTCCTCGGCACCGGTGACCTCGGCGCCTACAAGAAGAACTGGATCGAGGTCCTGCGCGTCGACAACTTCGCCATCAACGGCCACGGCAAGATCGACGGCCAGGGCCCCCTCGTCTGGAAAAACAACCAGTGCCACAAGTCCTACAACTGCAAGATCCTACCCAACGTGCGTCCGTACAGTAACATCCTCCTCCTCCTCCATTGATTTGCATTGTCGATCTCGATGATCGATGAGCGACGCATGACTCGATCGACCTCCATTGACGGATGGATTTGCAGAGCCTGGTGCTGGACTACGTGACGAACGCGACGATCCGGGGGGTGACGCTGCTCAACAGCAAGTTCTTCCACATGAACATCTTCCAGTGCAAGAACGTGCTGGTGGACAAGGTGAACATCACGGCCCCGGGGAACAGCCCCAACACGGACGGCATCCACATCGGCGACTCCACCAACGTCACCATCAGAGCCACCACCATCGGCACCGGTGACGACTGCATCTCCATCGGCCCCGGCAGCAAGACGATCAAGGTTCAAGGCGTGCGCTGCGGCCCCGGCCACGGCATCAGCGTCGGCAGCCTCGGCCGGTACAAGGACGAGAAGGACGTCGAGGACGTCACCGTCACCAACTGCACCCTCAAGGGCACTACCAACGGCCTCCGCATCAAGTCCTACGAGGACTCCACGTCGGCGCTCAAGGCTTGCAAGTTCGTCTATGACGGCGTCACCATGGATAACGTCTCCTACCCCATCATCATCGACCAGAAGTACTGCCCCAACAACATCTGCACCAAGTCTGGCAAATCCAAGGTCACCGTCTCCGACGTCGTCTTCAAGAACATCAGGGGCACGTCCGCCACGCCCGAGGCCGTCACGCTCAACTGCGCCAACAACCTGCCCTGCCAGGGCGTGCAGCTGCTCAACGTCGACGTCAAGTACGCCGGCGCCGGCAACACCACCATGGCCGTCTGCCACAACGTCCACGGCAAGACCAGCGGCGTCGCCAAGGCGCTCGCCTGCATGTAGATCAAATGGGATTATTCCGGATTATCTCGTTTCATTTCGTTTCACTCTGTACCATCCGTTCATTCGTTTCGTTTCGTTTCTCCCTCGAGTTCTCTTTTGTTCCATCCATCTTCTTCGCTGTTCTTTGTTTGGTTTGGACTCAACACTGTGATTAACATTGTGATGGCCGAGCTTTTGCATGTTTATCAGATATATAGCTCCCACTCACCAGAATCATTTTGTAATCTATATAGTATGAGATGTTTTTGGTGAGGTGATCTACTTAAGGCCTCACCTGAGCCCGAGGTGCTAACAAGAAATCTACTTTCTCTGTCCACAGATGTAGGTCGTCGTGGATTCCGTACGATCAAGATTTTTAAACTTTGATCATTAATATATGTTAAAGTTTATAAATTGACTACATGAAAACAATACCATTAGATTTATCTTGTAAAATTCTTTCATAATATATATTTTTATTATTTTTACTAGTATATTATGATAATAAATCATAGCCAAAGTCTTACATTGAAGACCGTAAAAAAGTCAAAACGGCCTACATTTGTGGACGAGGGGAATAACAATTAATACTTAAACTAATTTCATCTGCAGAGAAGTTGAATAGCACTGTAACAACAACTGCATGTGTTTTGGACCATCTGGGTAACGCCCCGCATTTTCAATTAACCTTAAGCGATAAGTTATGAAACTAAACGAGATCAATTAAATAACTAATAAATAAATTGCAAGATAACTTAAGTTTTTCCCATGCATCAAGTCAAATTGAAACATAAGAGTAGTAAATAAATAGTGTGCATTCACAAATCTTGTCTTTAGGAATTAACACAATCTAAGCATACCTAATTAAGAACTACAATTAATTAAGCAAAACATCACATTATTCAAGCAACAATTAAAAGTGTTCATCAAGTCAAATAAAATATATAACAATACGTATAATAGTTAACTAATTACATCAATTAATCCATTTACAATTCGATTAAATCAATTCATAAGTCTCGACCTCAATCAAGACAATCGCCTCTAGAATATAAATAATGACATCATAGTATAAATTATGACGGTTGGGGTAGTAGCCCCCACATTGGCCCAATCGGCCCTTTGTGCAAAAAGACCCATTGTGTGCAGTCGTGTGGCAAACCCAACAGGGTATGACAAGGGAAAAGGCATGTTTGCCCCCGCTATTGTGGACCCCAATAGGGGTATTTATATAAGCAACCTCTTCTTAGCTATAAATGCATTCCTTAGGGTGCCATGGATGGGAGAAGATTCATTTTTTTTAGAGAAAATGCTCTATAATAGTTCAGACATAGTGCCTACATCTTCTACATCCACTCCTTATTATGAGTTTTGGGTTCTACGCAACCCCTTTGTGGCATCCCTATAGCCTCCATTATCACTGTTTGGTCTATAACCACAACAATTAGCCCTACTTGTGGAGAGCGGCATAGAATCTGCAAGTCGAAGCAAAAGTGTTCAGATGCAATGGCACCAAAGATAGTGATGACATCAGCCTCCAAGCGGAAGAGAAGTACAACAACTGAGATCACCACGATGAGAGCAAGGGAGCCAGTGTACGAAGGCCCCTTGTCCCTGTGCCAGTGGCACACCGGTGCGGCGGCGTCTGGGGCTGCGATAAGTAATGAAGGTGACTCTTTGGTAGTTGCACCAACGATGGAATGGGAGGCATCACGGATGGAGGACCCGACTACAACACCCCTAAGCAACACTGACGTCTGTACCGCTCATGCAGTGGTCTCCACCGGCTCTGACATTGTCGTCATTACCACATAGAGAATGGAAGGTGTCCTAGCCCCTACATCGAATGCGAGCGGAGCTAATCTGTGGAATGCTGCAGTGGGAGTTGGCGGACCTATGGAGGGCTATGCGTGATATGCAAGAGAGTCGAAGTCAGCCGACTCTGACCATGGTAGTAGTGAAGATGGCTATAGAATGGACGACGAGTCGCGAGGTCAACGCTGGAGCTGGCAGTGCCCCTCGACAAGTGAACTTCGAGTCCCCCTTTATGCAGACTTGCAGCAAAACGCTTGACTGAAAGACTTCAAGATGCCCATGGTGGAGCCATACAAGGGTGGCACGGACCCCACGAGTTCCTATGTGTCTATGAGACGGCCATCGAAGTAGTAGGGGGAGATGAGTCGACAATTGCAATGGGATTACTGCTCACCCTTCAAGGAGTCGTGTTGTCCTAGTTTTTCACCAGCGCCCTGGCTCGGTGTACGCATAGGAGCAGATCTAGGATCTCATACACAACAAATTCCAAGGCAATTATGTGGAACACACAGGCATGAAAATTCATGGTAGCCTATGCAGCTCACACACAGGCACATGAGCCCTCATAGGGAAGGCCTTCCAACAAGGTTTCTACTAGCCTACGGTAGCCTCGGACATCAAGAAGTTGGTCAAGCACTGCCAAGGATACCACTGGACAGAGAGATTCTTCCACACACCGCCCAACCTCCTCCAGCCAATTCCACTGGTGTGGCCATTGGTGCGCTGGGTGATTGACATCATTGGTCCGCTACCCCATGCCCCTGGGGATCTTCAGTTCATTATTGTCACCTACAACTACTTCTTTAAGTGGGTCAAGGCGGTCCCTCTTGTTAAGATCACCTCCGCACTGTACTTGTACAGGTTTCATGTAAAGCATACTCGCATAAAGGGGTCAAATAAAACACTTTTGGACCTTGATAGAGCGGGTATGCCTGCATCAAAAATAAAATGTGGAGCCCCAGGCTCTGTGCCACACAACGGAGTCAAAAATAGAGCATGGATCCCTTAGACTCTGTGCCACTGTATGAGGTCTAAAATAAGCATCGGGGCCCTCGCGCGTCCCAGCCTACTCTACGAAGTCTAAAATAAGCGTCGAGACCGTTGCATGTCTGGCCTACTCTACGGAATCAAAAATAGGGTAACAAAAATAGGGCACGGGACCCCTAGCTCCGCTCCACTATATGGAGTATGAAATAAGTGTCGTGACACTTGCGTGTCCCGATCCACTCTACGGAGGCTAAGATAAGTGTTGGGACCCTCACGCATCTTGGCCCACTATACGAAGTAAAATATAAAGCATGGAGACCTGAGGCTTCATGTTACTCTATGGAGTATAAAATAAGCACGAGACCCTCACGCATTTTGACCTGCTCTACGGAGTATAAAATAAGCGTCGGGACCCTCACGCATTCTGGTCGACTATGAATTATAACATAAGCGTTAAAACCCTCGCATATAATGGCCCACTCCACGGAGTATAAAATAAGTGCCAGGAGCCTCGCGTCACCTGGCCCCATGCCACTCTATGTTATCTAAAATAAATCGCGAACCTACCCGTCAGGACAACGACCGTTTGAGGAGATGTTAGAGGAAGGCATTGTACTGTGCTTGTGTATCACCTCCACAAATTAAGGAGCCGGTTGGTTTCCCAAGGTGCCCCTCCAACACACCCGCACGTGAACCTACTCTTCTTACCGCCAGTTTCGTTGACACTTATTCAAAGGGTGGGGACGAAGCACACCTGAAACAAATAGTTCTACTATCAACCTCATCGATGCTTGTTCAAAGGGTGAGGGATGAAGTGCGCATGAACTTACTTCGTTCTATCGTCCACTTCGATGACACTCGTTCGAAGGGTAGGAGATAGAGTGCACGTAAACCTACTTCATTCCACCACCGATTTTGATGGTGCTCGTTCGAAGGATGGGGACAGGGCATGCACAAATCTACTTCATTCCATCACCGACTTCGTCGACACTCGTTCAAAGGGTGGGGAATAGGACGCGCGCGAACCTACTTCGTTCCATCACTGACTTCGACGATGCTAGTTTAAAGGGTGGAGAACGGAGCGCGTGCAAACCTACTACGTTCCACTAGCGACTTCATCGAAACTCGTTCGAAGCTTGCTCTACCACTACTAGCTGTGAACCATATGCAAGCAGAAGACAAGGTTATGTGTGCTCTTAGTTATGAGCATGTGTGAGCCTACTCGTTCTATTGTTGCCTCCGACGACTCTAGTTTGCCTCATAGTCCAATTGCACATTTGAATGTAAGTTTTGTCAAGTGGCCGTCCTTAGCTATAGCTGTCGTCTATTCAAAGTGAGAAGAGGAGTGTTGCACCGTTTGGTTCTTGGAGACCAGTGGGCAGGCAATCATAGTGCGCATGGACCATATGAAGAAGGGGCAAGGGTATCGCAAAGGTTTAATCGCCCTTGTCAAAGCTCTCTATCTTTATGAAATCACTAGGATGAACATATAGTCAAGGCTAAAAAATTTGCCCAGAAGTGCAATGACTCCTCTTCACAATCCCAATGGTGAAGTCCATGCCGAAGAAGACAGTCCACAACAGAGAGTCGGTCCTCATCAAGCACCTACTCAAATGATACACAATAACTAAATCGTCTGGCAAAGCATGCATGCAAATCAAAATGAAGGATAAATCGAATCCCCAAAATAATACTCCGCTAGAAGTGCAGAGGACAACCACCACCGTCCCAAAAGACAAGACAAAGAAAAACAAAAAGGAACAAGAGTGAGGAGGTGGTGTGCCACACCCTATAGCCTATGCACAATGTTAGACATGAAGGGGGGTTCGACGTCTTCACACTTACTGATTGATGACCTAGGTCTCACGACGGACGCACCATGGGTGGTTCATCGATGCACTCCTCCAACCATGTGGCGATAAATGACAGAGATAAGGTTCAACATACCCTTGCCTCGTTGGCTTCAAGGGCCCCAAAGAGGAGCTCTGTACCACATGAATAAAGGACCCTCTGATCAAGGGCGGCATTGACATAGTTCATCGTGGTGTGCATGGTACGAAGTACTTTCGGTCAGGGGATGAAGTCCCCCATAGATAGTTGTCGTGTCTTCATGCCTGTAACCTCCATAGTGCCAATCTGTGAAGCATCCTCCACACCAAGGGTGCCTTTGAGTCCCTGAGCAAAGCCATCATCGGACGGCTATGGTTCCACCACCAAAGAAAGTGGTGTCACTGGTGATGGCGACGGCATGAGGGAGCATATTGAAGATAGCCTCATGAAGTCCCAAGAATAGAAGAAGAGCTCAAAACTAGGGTGGGCCTGCAAAAGGCACGCACAAGGGCATCGTCTTCACTATGTGTGGGGGTTTTGCTCTTTGACATCCATAGCTCCATGCACTTCGTCATCTCTCACTGTGTCGGCCTGTAATTTCCTGCAACCTCATCATCTGGCTTGTCGCTGAACTCATCTAGGCTAGCCTCTGTCTCTAGTGTGGCAGGAGGGGCCAAAGATAGAGGTATGGCGGTGATGGCTAGACGAGAGCCTTCACGTCCATGGGCATCATTGTGGGCACTGATGTCTTCATCCTCACTACTACACAAGCCACGAACACGATCTCTACTCATGGCAGGAATAGGATGATCAGGCCCAGGGAGCCCAAGGGCCCCTACCTACTCTGGTAGGCTTCACCAACATCGTCAGCAAAGGATGGACTCCATCATCACTGGTGGGCCCGGTCTGCACGTCCCACTAACGAGCCAATGGGGACAAGCAGAGCATGCGGAACTCTTATGCACAGTCATGCATATTCAACTGAAGTGCAACTGCGAGAAGCCTCTAGGTGCATGACTTGTCATCCTAGTCGATCTTCATGTGCGGTAAAGAGATGAAGTCCATGATGTGTCCGATGAAGTAAAGGTGACTCTCATGCTCGATCTTGTGGTAAAACCATTTTCGGAGATAGTGAGACTCCCACTTCGTTTGTGTAGAGTTCGAAGGGAATTCCTTCGAGCAACCGCCATGAAGCTAGAAGCTAACACTACACAGGTTGAATACCACCCCTCACCCAATCACTTCGGTTGGCACCGTGTGTCATGCAGGGAGGCAAAGACCGAGGCGCTAGGGATGATGCCCTCCAAATGGGCTGCCCAAGAGAAGACAACAAGACACGCATTGGCGTTCAGCGTGAGCTGTGGGAGCTCCAGTTTGTACAGAGAGTGAAGATCACACATGAAGCACACGGTGGGGATGTGAAGTTTGGCATCGAAGTAGGCCGCAAAACCCACCGTCTTGCATTCCTGCGGCTGTGAGACAACCTCATTACTGGTGGGGAGGTGAACATGCTCGCGGGCGGACACCTTGCCATTGTGCACGAGTGCATCTAGCAGGTTGTTCATCGTAATCGACTGGCCGAGTGTGTTCATGAACACGTTGGACACCTTCTCCGATGCCTTCCATCACTCGCTGGTGATGGGCTTGGATCGCTCACTTCACCACCATGGCTACTCAAGGCAACCAACATGCCATCATGACCACTACGGTTGCTTCCACAGCCCATCCTAAACTGTAGATGCATGATGGGGAAAGGGCAACGACGAGCAAAGCAACTAAAATCGGTGATGTGCAAGAACCAGAAAGAAGTAAATAGTCAAAACTTAAGCGGTGTGGCACATAAGTACCAGTGTGACAGGTTCAATTAATGGCGACAGGGCAGACATGCCTTTTCAAGGGATGTGCAAATCCCTGTAACCGCCGCATTAACCCCACATTGCACGACCAATTATGCTACGGTCGCCACATGTACCCTACTCGCGGCTATCATGCGCGCCACTAGCATCGATGGAAAATAGGTGGAGAAACTGAATAGGCGAGCGTCCAATGAGCCGACTGGACGGAGGGGGCCAAGGAGCAAACAACATGGTCTTGGCCCATTAGAAATGAGGCTCTTTATCATGAGAGGCTACTATTGTGGTAGTGACCCTCACCTTGGCCCAATTGGCCAACTACGCCAAAAGGCCCATTGTGTGTAACAGTGTGGCAAGTCCAAAAGTGCTATAGGAGGGGAAAAGACATATTTGGCTCTGCTATTGTAGACCCCACTAAGGGTATTTATGCAAGCAACCTCCTCATGGTTACAAATACATTTCTTATGGCATTATGGATGGGAGATGATTCATTTTTAGACAAAAGGCTATCCAATAGCTCAGACATAGTGCCAACATCTTCTACATCCACTCCCCACTGTGAGTTTCAGGATTTGGGCAAACCCTCTATGGCCTTCCCATGGCCTCCATTATCCACTGTTTGGTCTATAACCACAATAACAACAATATTTGCTAAGCGGGAGTAACGGGCATCTATTTAATTATGAGAAAAACAAATTACCAGATACCCAAAAAGACTAAACAAAAGAAGAAATCAAAAGTCAAATTGTCATCAGAACCCTCATAGGTTATTGAAATAGCAATTTGATCATCAAGATAAGATACTAAACTGTCCGGGGTCAGTTGGCATCTCTCGCAGCCATAGGGTTTCATCATCTGGTGTTAAAAATAAACCTAAATCCATTCAAATTCCCAAATTCACTGCCAGCTAGCCCATACCCAAAGCCAACCACTCTGCACAGTGAGTGTAGTGAAACCCCAGCATAGCCACCGCATAGAGAGGCACAGGGGAAGAGATAAGGCCGAGAGCATAGCTAGGGGAAAAAAGAGAGAGAGACATTTTGTAACACCTCATTCGTTCTCTGGGCCTAGAGTGCTACCATTCTTGCATAATTTTACCCTTTACAACAACCACTTCTGTGATCCTCAAGCGGTGGCCTCGCTTGGGCACAGGCACGGCCTCGACCATGGCCTCCACAACCTCGGCCACCACTGCGTCCTCTACCTCTCGGCAACTCTGTTCATGACAAATAGCCAATCACACAACCAACCCACAAACATCTACCTCAACAGTACAAATCAGCAACAAAGCTAGCGAAAGCGTAAATGTAATGCAAGACCCATTCCCCATCCTGTTGTGCACTAGAGTGTGTGAAATTTTAATTTAATTATTAGACTTAAGTCAAAGTTTTAGTTGAATAATTAAACTAATTTATCATTTTTTATCACGGATCTAACGCCCACTATGATACCAAATGTAACACCCCGCCCATCCTCTGGGCCTAGGGTGCTACCATTCTTGCTTAATTTTACCATTTACAACAACCGCTAGTGATTTTAAGCACACACAGTTTTATTCATATTGCAGTAATTCAACATACAACACACCGTTTTGACTTTAGTTACCATGGCATATCCGTAGAGTCTAAAATATACTAACAAAAGTTGACACGTAACGTGCTACTTGTATGTGAAATTATTCTTGTGCTAATCCCACCCATGCATTGCATTCTCAATAATCACCTAAAAACAACAACGAAGCAAAGATGAGTCCAAAGACTCAGCAAGTACATACTAGGATGATAAACACTACCCAACATATCAGCAATTAACCAGCCATGTCATACTCCATATAAAATTACCATGTTCATATCATCATTTTTATGTTCCAATATTATCACATCATTAGTGCATTGCAACATTATTCTACATGCTCATTTGCTCATCTCATCGTATATACCGGTATAACCTGAATGAACACATGTTGATGTTCACCCTATTGTGGCTCTGTCCTCGTCAGCACTGGGGTCTCTCCACTCCCGTGGAGTCCTATCGAAGTAGGTCTTATTGAATCCACTTAGGTGGATTCCAGTTCTCATCTCATGAGTGCACCTGATGCGAATGCACATATTCATTGTCATAACCATACTCACCATTATCATCATTAGCAGGTAAGCATCATCACTCACCCTGCTTTATCATTATTGTCATTATTTAAGTTGCAACATTATAAAGTGTAAATATCGCATATTTCACAACATTCACTGTCTACCGCACTACTATGCACTTGCCTATTAACCTCGGCGACGATGCACGGATAGCTCCCCACTAGGATCTCCATCTGTACAAGCATCACTCAACTCAGGATACTTCAACGTTACATGCGCCCATACAAACGACATTGATTCTATGCGCAAAGCCCAATACTGGTATAAAGCGCGCGAGGTTAAAGATTCAACGCGTAGGTACAAAACCCCCCTTTTTTCTTTTCTTTTTCTCCTCTTCTCTTTTCTTTTTTCTCTTTTTTTCTATCCCCTTAACTTCTTACCCGGCCGAACTCTCCCTCTTTTTTTTTCATTTGGACCAGTGCCTTAACCCATCCTCTCCTCTCTACTCACTCTATCTCTCTCTCCACTACAGACCAGCCGAATGGCCTCCCTCCATATCTTTATGCATGTGGGATGAATGTTAACTCATTTTGAAGGTAAGGTGAAATGGTAGAAAGTTAAGGATGGAATTTCTCGCTAGATAATGAAAACCCAAAATGCCAGATGGTGCCAACCAACCCTGAACGGTCTAGGAACCTCTGTGAGCACTAAATAGCCTCGGCATTCTAAAGCTGATGCATTCTAATAGCAAACAATTTTATTTCCTTTATTCTTTCTTGGATTATTTCATTTCTCATTTTCTTTACTACTGCTATTACACATTTTTACCTACAACTAGCGACCATTCACCCTAGCCAAACCACAATGGCACCCCCCCATTTCCCAAATCCACCCCTTTTCCCTCCAAATCCCCAACCCAATCGAGAGGAAGATGGCGACGTGGAGCTTGGCTTGCAGCAAGACCAAAGAAGTAGAAAGCACTAGGAGGATGAGGAGCAAGCAACAGGGGATGGCGACCCTAGGAGAGGGCGATAATCGAACCAACTGCCAGCCAACAGGACAGGAGAGCGAGCCAAGCAAGCAACCGAGAAGACTGAGCCTCAGTTCTTCCCAAATCAAGCCTAACATCATCTGACAAGGTAGCCCTATAACCCATTTTATATCTTGCCATCACCATCACGGGACCACACCACATCCATTGTCATAATCACAACCATCTCATTGAAGTCATAGCATCCATCCAAGTAAGAGGTAGTAGGAGCAGAAACTAGGGAGGGGAGTAGAGTATACTAGAGGAGAGCCAACTACAGTGATGGCGTGCCACCATCGGTCACTGCTCGTGCCCGATGGCCACCTCATGCTCCCTGGTGCACAAGAAGACCTCGAGCCCGTTATAGCAAACCGAAATGGATTAACCACAATCACCACCTCGACCTTTTTTTCGTTGTCAAAATCAACTCAAATCAAAGAGTTAATCGTGTAAAGCCAAGAGCCAAGAGTAAATCAAAAGGGGGACATAGGTAGAGGGGAGAAGCTTCAGATCCCAGTGCTAGAGGCAAATTTGTGGCACCAAGGCGCAGATCCAGTCGGTGGAGGGCCGAGGAGGCGGCTGGGAGCCGACGGCAGTCCAGCTTGGCAGGGGTAGTGACTAGGAAGGAGGGGAGACGGGGCACAGTAGGAAAGCGTGAGGGAGAGGGGGAGGGGGCAGCCAGGAGAGAGGGCCGGTAGCACGGTGCCAAGGACCAGCCATCCAGGGAGTCAGCAGAGGGGGGCGGCGGCACTGAGGAGTTGATGCGGCAAGAGAGACTGAGAGCTAGGAAGTAGGCAAGTGAACAAGTGAGGAAGTGAGTGAGAGAGAGAAGAGAAAGCGCCAGGGAAATGGGTTGAGCCCCATCGGCCAGCTGAGTAAGGAGAGAGGAGGGAGTAGAGAGAGAGAGTAGTCGCGTTTATATAATTGAGTACCCCAGTATACGTATAATTGCATCCATAATCTAGATAGTATTTAATATACAAAAAAATTGGTAATAATTATTCATAGATACTCTGAATTAATTGACGATAGTAAACTAGCATCAAGTGATGGTTTAAGATAGCATTTAATTGTAAATTCTGCAATCGACAAAATTGACCTAGTAAATCACACGGGAACGCATTGACCTATTGTACCGTTTATATCTGCAAATTGCACCGTAGTATATGAATTAAATTTAGGGGACAAACCAGGTCCGGTGGAAAAGTTTCACCCAAGCGCACTTGAGACTGGGACGTACAACCAACTCACATGCAAGCATGTCTTTGATAATTGAATTAGAATAATTTTGCCTAAAAGTTATTTTAAAGCTAGATTAATATCACTCCCTGCATAAAATGAATTTAGGAAGAAATCACATGTTTGATGATAACAATAATGAATATGTGCTTAAGGTTAATGATGATAAATATGGTAAGGTAGGCAGCTGGAGAAGCCATTGTTCTACCGATAAATGATAAGTGGGTGTAGGGTGCCTGACAAAGGAAAGATAGCAGCATGTATGTCGCCCTCTACACATGGATATGATATAAGGATGAACCAACTTTCACTCGTGTAATGAGTCGTATTTATCGTATCAGCCATGGTCTTGTTGAAGACGAGCAAAGTTTAATTACCATATCAAGTTACTATGCACTCTACATGGGTAAGGAGTATATGATTGTGAGGTTGGGGTAAGGCCAGAGAGGGCATAGCCCAGGTGCCTATAAGTAGCATGGTGGAGTGTCAGATGAAGGTGAGTTCGGCCCGACCAACGACTAGCTCATAGTCGGGTAGGTGTTGGGCGAGGATGAGAAACCAACCCGAGCCAACGACTATGACTAGCCAGGTGGAGGTATAGTATACAGAAATAAGGGAAACAACTCTGTATTCTGATTTAAGCATCGCATCTAAGAAAATGTGAAGAAACCAATTACAATTATAGTTAGAATAGCTATGGGCAAAGTGATACCAACTTACGTAGGGTTTAAAATGTGGTTCATGCCTATCTCCTGGATTAAAGGCTATGAGAGCCTATCGGTGGTCTTTTCTCTGAATACGAGTGATTAATATATTTATAAACTACAATTGAAATTTTTACCACATAAAGATTTATTTTCAAAATGATGATGAATGAGATAGGTTTGTTGAGATAAGAAATTATTGGCGTAGAATTGCATGTTGCTATTAATACTTGCTGAGTGCTTTTATTACTATTAATTTCCTTTGTTTAGAGGTAGGTCAATTCGAGGAGTTGCTCGGTTTGGATAAAGTCTACACGGAGGACAACTACTACGCTGGATGGAATGTAGAGGACCCGGAGTATGGCGCTTACGAGACAAACGCCTCTTCGCCCATATGTGTACCATCCTTGGTTCCTTAGCCTGCTTGCCATGTCACCCCTTTGTCGGATCAATTATTGTTTTGTTATTGTTATGCAATTTATCCAAAGTTATTCTCCGTGTATGAATTCCCTGTTGCATTGCAATATCACTTACTTTCATACTTACTAATCATTGCCACCTCAATCATGTCTACAAAATTCTTCCAAAATTTATCTATTACAACAATATATGACGATCACAAAATGTTATTGTGAGTCTGACAAATTTCGTACCCTCAAGAATCTATGAAAATCACAAAATGACCAATATACCATGTCTACCCTTTTATTTCCAAAAAAAGGCTGCAAACAAAACCTACATGACTTGTTGGCGTGTCGCCCACCAGTTCAAAGAAGGTATATTATTGTAATTATGAACAAAAATAAGATTATTTCACAAACAAATGTGTTACGGCGCTCCACCCGAGCAGGATCCAGGCTCGCCAGTATCAGTCGAGCAAAATTCATAATGCATAAAATTTCCCAAAAATAGAAAATTAGGATAACTATGCCGGGAGGCTGCACATAAAATTTTGTATTTTTTTGAGCTCACTTGCTATATGTAACAACTCCTACAAATAACATAATCGTATGAATTCTTAAGCAACATTCACACTGGATAAAATTATAGAAAAATTATACAATGAAGTACATTATATCGGGAGACTGCACATAAAATGTTATAATATTTTGAGCTCATTTGCTACATTTACAAAAAATCAAAAAATTAGTAATATAAAATAATAATTAAGATATTTAATTAAGTCAGCTAATTAGACGGTTTAATTACCTGTCGTATAGTGGCTAGGCGGCATGCTAGGAGGCGCCAATGTTCAAGAAGGCGGTATTAGGCGGCCGTCTAGGCGGGCCTAGGCACTGGGTGGAGCCCCGCCGCCGCGCCTTGGCCAAAATCGGTGAGCTAGGCGGCGAGCCCGCCTAAGCGGCCGTCGGCGATCAAAGGCGGCCATTGGCGGGGTCAAAGGCGGGGTCTAGAAAGATGGTCCAGGGCAGACGGAAGGTGTTCTAGGGAGAGAGAGAGGCACCTGGAGATCAGCTCACGCGTTGTCGGACGTCGTCGTTGCCGGATCCACTGCCTCCGCCGTCGCCGCAGCCGGATCCGTCGTCGCCGTAGCCGAATCTGCTACCTCCACCGTCGCCGCAGCTGGATCCGCCGTCGATGCCGCCGGATCCACCGTCGATGCCGCTGGATCCACTGGAGCAACGCCATCGGCAGGAACAAAGCGGCTGGGGGAGCGGGGGAGGGGAGGTAGTGGGTGGTGGCGACAGAGGAGATGGCAGCGTCTCTTGGGAGAGCAAGGGTGGCGACAGCGGCATCTTATGGGGAGCAAGGGAGGAGGAGGCGGCGTCGTTGGGGGAGAAGGGGAGGAGGAGGCAACGGCGTTGGGGGAGCAGGGGAGGAGGAGGCGGCGGCGTTGGGGGAGAAGAGGAGGAGGAGGCGGCGGCGTTGGGGGAGCAGGTGAGGAGGAGGCGCGAGAGTGAGAGAAGCGGTGAGAAGTGAACGGGGAGAGAGAGGAAGAGGTAAGGGGAGGTAAGGGGAGGTAAATGGGTTGGTGGGCCGGTTATATACATAAATAGCTCTAAAGATTAAATATGCTAGGAAGAAAATAAAATAAAAATTAATAAACCTTAGTTTTAAGTCCCCCGCCTAGGCCCCACCTAGGCTCCGCCTAGGCCCTCTAGGCGCTAGGCCCCACCTCGCCGCCCACCTAGCGCCTTCTTGAACATTGGGAGGCGCACGGTGGCCGGGCGGCAGGTGTGCGACCGCCTGGTGGCTGGGCGGCAGGGTGCACGGTGGCGGGGCTCTAGGCGACACGTGTTAGCTCTACGTCGATGCCGCATGGTCACCGTGCAGTAGAAGTGACATTTTTGTCACTCCCGCATGTTTACTAATATTTTTATAAATACAAGTTTAAATAGTACCATATATGCCAAAATTTTGGCGTGGGGTACATGTAGGTTCCAAGTATGTGTACGTTGAAAACCGGTTCGAACACACTAGTTTTATATTGGATTTCTATCTTTGTTTGAAAAAAATCAAAAATTAATATAAATATTTAGTTTTTTAAAGCGATTTCTGTATTTCTCTCGCTCCTATCTCTACATGTATATCTTCCCCACTGCCCGTGTCTTTCTTTTAAAAATAACTTTTTTCAACTATTACTACTTATTTTCAGTCAAAAGGCATCAACCGTGGTTCAAACACTGTAATCCATATAAATATGGGCATGTTCTTTAGGGTTTTTTAGGTGGCTTTTAGTTTTATTACAGTACCTAACTTTTAAATAAAGTATTTTTTTCAGACATTGTCTACAAGTTAATTGTAGTATATAGTAAAAACCTATCATCTATATCGGTCAAAATTATATACAAGTATCTCTCTGTAATCTCTATCATAAATAATTAAAATTTAAAAATTTCAATATAAATCGCAGCCATAAAGAATGTCTTATGCCTTCTAGCTGGAGTCTATCGCAGCGTGCTAGTAACTAGCATTGGAATTCTTATAGAAAGTAGCTAATACTCTATCCATTAATAGATATACGGTAGAGGATACGTGTAGAATGGAATTGATTGGTTTGCTTTCGAGAGACCACCGTGTAGAAGGCGTGATATTGCTACCCGTCAGCTGTCATCTTCCTTGCTTACGCTCTGCAGTTTATTCTCGGCTGTCTTGTGACGTTGGTAGCGACTTTGGAGCTGGTGTTGTCCCTTCCATCCAAGAACAAACTAGATAGACAAGGAGTCAGTTGACATGTACAAATACAATACAATGGGGATAAAACTAGCTAAGCCGATTAGTAGCTGTTCGGTAGCCAAATTTCAGAGAACAAAAACCTTCAAAAATGTCGTAGACTCGCAGTTCTACAAAGTCGTAACTCATGGTCGTCAAGTTGTACGATAACAATGGTAGAAACAAGCTGATCTGTTCAATGGCAGGGGCCAGACTTGATAAGGTGAAAAGACTGGACGGAGAGTAAAATAGAGTAGCGCATGAGCTACCTCCCACATGCAAGATGGTAATTTTTAGCTACGGTTTTTTTTGAGAACGAAGATTTTGAAGTGGACGGTGTACGTATCAACGGGTTTGAAAAGCTGTTTAAAGAAGTCATCTTATTTATTTTAGCTTCCGGAGAAATCGAAACCCAAAACCAGAAAGAATGGGACGAAAAAAAAAAACTCTCTTCGGGTGAGGCTCGATGGTTAGCAGGAAAAGCTGGGGTGGGACTCGACGGTCAACGCCAAGAAGTTGGGCCATGCTCCGGAGCTCAAGCAAGCGCAAGAACAAGTGAACAACAGACTGCAAGGATCAAAGCCTGACACCTCAACTTCTGCTCAATGCGGATGGTGCCTGTCTTCCAAGTTCCAACGTTTACTCAGAAAATTCTCTGAATATTCTGCTATAGCTCTTCAGGAAAAAAAAAACAGGGTGCTGCTACGCTACGGCGGGCGCGAGAACAGCAGCGATGTGTTGGTTCCACCAAACCCGAAGGAATTCGAGATGGCCGCTCGTATAGGCATCCTCCTTGAGGCAGTCAAAGGCATGAATGCGCCTTCGAACAGCGGGTCTGGCTGCTCCAGGTTGAGCGTAGGCGGCGCGACTCCCTGAAAACGGTAGATGCCGTTATGCACAGGAGAGTTTTCCAAACCGAAACTGCTGATCACTAACTGTAGATAACATACATGGTGGATAGCTAACACGGTGAAGATTGCTTCCACTGATCCAGCTGCCCCTAGCAGATGACCAATAGCTCCCTGAAGATACTTGTGTCAATGTCAAATGGGGTGCCAAGGGAATTGCGATAATTTAGTTGCGCAGAGTGGGACGCTACCTTTGTTGAGGATAATACAAGGCCCCCAGATGTTGCATGGTCACCGAAGACAGATTTGATTGCGTTCGCCTCTACAGCATCGCCTAATTGTGGTTCAAGTCCAAAGCATCAATTATTTTCATCATAATTCCAGATGGTACAGAATCAGCACTATGAGTTATACCAAAATACGAACAAACAGAAATCATGTCAATCCAGAATTCCAGATGTGTTTTGCTAGGCTGGCTATGAGCAATTGAGCACTCACCGATAAGAGTTGATGTTGCATGTGCATTCAAATAATCAATTTGATTTGCCTGAAGCCCTGACTAGAAAAAGAGGAAGAATTCTAACAGAATGTCAAATAAATAACCGTGATGCAGTTTATAATTACTTAACACCTAAAAATAGATATGTCAAGTGTGTAAAGCACGCAACACAAAAAATTACAAAGCAGCATGATGTTGCACCTGCTCCAAAGCCCGCTTCATGGCTAAGATAGCACCTCTACCATCGTTTTGTGGCTTAGTTATGTGGTGTGCATCACCTGACAGAAACTGAGGTTCATAATGCAGTACATACTAATGACAGAATAAACAAACTTCTTTGTGGAATAGGAGGATACCAGACATTCCATAGCCTCGAACTTCTGCATAAATTTTTGCACCCCGATCCATTGCATGATCAAGTGCCTACAGAAGAGTAAATGGTTAACGTGTTAAGTGTAAATAAGATGCATTAGGATAATTTTTCCACTTTCCAGGCTAAAGATTGCATAGACCATAGAAAAGAAAGCAAATATCAGAGCATGAAGGGATCAACAAATGGAGATATGAATCGAGCCTGTCCAACAGACAGGCCAAATTCTTTAATAAAGTGCTGTCAATTTTACCAAGAAGTAAATGACTGATTTTAAACAACACTGAACCAGCAACTTCAAAACAGCAAGGTAAAAGACAAGTTTTTTTTTCCTCCAAACTCACCTCCAACACCATGACCCCACAGCCTTCACCAATCCTATCGATTATTTTGAAACAAAGATAAAAATGGGCACCAGGGAAAAATAAAAAAAACAAAAAGGGAAGAAATATAATGTAATAGAAGTATGACATACACAAATCCATCTCTACCACAATCAAACGGCCTTGAAGCTGATTGCGGAAGAGAGTTGTATTTTGTAGTCAATGCCCTTAACCTGCAAAACAAATAACATTATAATGAAATAAGATAAGGTTGGCAACACTAAAGAGAGGGGGAAAACAAATAAGCCAATGCATTAACGAACAAGAAGAAAAAGTAATGAATAAGTTTGTTATGATAATTATGAACCATGGGTGTTTCGTGGACATAAATGTGGGTTCTATTGCTTCCTACAACCCTCACTCAGCAGTTGCACCATATAACCTCAGTAAAGCATTCAAGGCAACTTATATTTTGCCCAAAGAGAGCTAACAAACGCAGTATTTTGGAAGATAAGCAACACAAAACACGCACAAACATACTTGCCTAGAAAATCCAGCTATAGACAAAGCATCAATACTAGACTCTGTTCCACCAGCCACCATCACATCTGCATCTCCAAATTGAATCATCCGTGTTGCATCACCAATAGAGTGAGCGCCCGTCGCACAAGCTGTCACAGCAGCATGGTTCGGACCCTAAGTTCGAATCATTAACTATCCACATTAACATCCATGTAATAATTGAATTATGGAATGAAAAGCCTTAACTATGGCATGTGACAATAACAAAGTTCACCTGGAAACCATATCTCATGCTGACATGACCTGCTGCCATGTTGATCAAAATCTTGGGGATGAAGTATGGGCTGAGGCGACGTAGATGCTGTGTTCAAATAAAAAATAAATTCACATGTCATTGCTGGTATGACTAGAATATTATCGGTTATATTGCAAGCCGTGTATGAAACTGCAGGTAAAAATGTTAGCAAAGAGATAAAATGTAGAAAGTAAGGGCTTGCTTCTGGTCTCAACCAAATATCTAGCACTGTATTTCCTGAATACGCTCGCAATGGACAATGAATTGATAAGTAGAGAGTTCAGCACATAGAAACACAATAGCAGTGAAAAGAAATGATCTAACTACTTCCATGCATCATTTGAAATTACCATAGCTGACACTATGACTAACAATACTAAAGAAAGAGCAATAAAAATTGAAGAGTGGATACTAACATTTTCAATGACCATCTGCGATGCATCTAAAATGTCTGAGATGCTTCCAATCCCCCCACCGATTGAGACTCCCTGATACAGATCTAATCAGTTCCAGTAACTCAGAAATACAAAGAAAAAGATATTCCAGCAAAGGCAATTGGTACCGTTCTTTCCTTCTTCTCATCTTCCGAAGGCAACCAATTTGCATCTCTTAAAGCCTCATCAGCTGCACATAGAGCATAGGCTATAAATCCAGATATAGATTTATTGTCCTGGAAAGAAGAACATTCAATCAAAAGTTCAAAATGTGAAACGAAGTTTGACCATATGAGACAGTTAGCAGAATCACCATTACATATTTACAATCATTCAATAACATTCCATCAGAACATATTGAGTTCCCAATTGGAGAAGAGAGAAACAGTGGTGGAAGACAGCAAACAGACAATTCACAACTTTTCTCTACTCTTTTTTTTTTTTTTGGAGTAGCATCGTAACATGTAAACATCCACATTTCCCTTGTGCCAACTATAGATGAAATCCAAGCTCGAAACAATTATATCTATCATGCAATGTACCAATGCACATATGGGCCATCACATATTCACATGTGGTTTGATTGTTCATTTCTACAAATGCGACAATTTGAAATTGTGATGTAAAACTAGAGTAAAAAGTGAAGTCCTAATTGCAAAACATATTGCCTAAACATGCTCCAGTTCAGCTTCCCTGAAAGCCTGAACACAATACTCCAATGCTTGTACACCAATTCAGCACAAAGAGCAATCTATTACACTAATCCATTCCCATAGTAACAAACTAACAATGAGAAACCAATGAAACTAAGCATCGGATAGTTAGGGCGTAGTGAAGCATCGGTTAGTAACCTTAGTCCACGCCTCCTCGTCGAACTCGGCCTCGCCCTTCCCGCGCGGCACGGCGGCGGCGACCCTGGAGGGGAGCTGCTCCAGCGTCCTCCCGGACGCATCCCCGGGGAGGCGGAGGTCCTCGGCCGCGAGCGCGCGCACCGCGCAGCCACCGGCGACGAGGCGGTCCCAGGTGGGCCCGACGCCGCGGCCGAGCGGCGTGACGGCGCCGAGCCCCGTGACAACCACGCGGCGGCTGGCGGTCGGGCGCGGCGGAGGTAGCTCCGCCGCCGAGGAAAAGCCCCGGCGGAGGCGGAGGAGGAGGGCGCGACGGAGGCAGCTCATCACGCGGCGCCGTGGTTTGTGCTCACACGGGGGACGAGTTGAGTCTTCTGTGTTTCAGGCTTGGTTACAGCCGTTGGATGTATCCATCGGACAGTGATCGTGCTTCTTCTACGATTTTTTTTTTTTTTTTGAAAAAATGGGTCTGTGACGCCGGGAGTTCCGCAGTTTTGGATTGGCCCTGTTTTTTCGGCTAATTAGTTTTATGCCACTAAAATCACAAACTTCTTTGAAAAATATCATTATGATAAAGTCAAATGTCCGTTGACAGAGTGAAAAAGACTCTTTTGCTTTTCTAAATATATTGAATTTTCAATCAGATGCCATCACGAATATAGATAGAATATTGGGAAGAAAAAGAGAGAGAAATAAAGAAGGGGTATGGGAGGAGGTGTCAATCGAATCCGATTTATCCGGCATCCGAATTCGATTGGTAGCGAATGTGTAAAGCAAAAATGTATTTGTATCATGAAATGAATATGAATTCGGATAGTATCCAAATTTTTCTCTAAATACGAATTCGAATGTGACATACGAAATTAGGTGATAAACAAATACGAATACAGATATTATCCAGATATGAATGCTTTACACACGCACATATGAGGCTATAGCAAGCTAGCAGCTAACCCACCAAGCCCAACCCGGTTAAACCTAACTTAACCCAAGCTCGTCCATTTTATTTTTGAATCCTCGTTAGCTCACTTCTCATAGTCACCTCCCTAAGTCCAAGAGCAGCGCCTCGTTCATTCCTGCTCGACTTCCACACCAGCGTCGTGGCCGGCTATGGCAATCGGCTTCTCCTCCGCCACCAGGCACCAGATCTAGACTCTCCACCAGTCCGCCGCCGCTAGAGAAGGTAAGCCACGAGTCTTCTCTCATCATATTGTTCTTTCTTGTTTTCTGCTCTTTTGAGATGAGCAATAATCCATACTTTTGCCATGTCTAATGATTTTTTTGGTCTGGTTAGTGGTAGGATAGGACTAAGGCTAATCCAGCGAGTACAATTTCATTTGGACAGCACAATTTGAACAAATCAACCATGCTTAGACCTACAACTTCAAGAAAAAAAGAAGCATGTACTTATTATTAGATATTAGCTATATTCTTACAAGCATGTTGGATCTTGACATTGTCTTGTACTTTTTTTCTTGTTATCTTGTAGATTACAGTGGCATTTGGAACTGGAAGTGGAGCAAGTGTATGTGGTGAGGCTCATGCCACTGGGTTTGTGGATGCCCCAATTGTAGGCAATGTTCGAAGTTTTGTTAGTAAGAATGTTGTAGAACAGAATGGAGCTGGCACTAGTGGCACTGCATCACCTACAGAAGCTTCGCAAAAGAAAAAGGATCCAAAAAGGAAAACCTCGAAGGTTTGGAAACACTTTACTGAAAGAAAAGTTAGTTTAGAGACTTGGAAATATGATGAAGAAGTCAGCGTCTATAAATATCATCCTGCCATTATCATGCATGAATATCCATTCAACTCCTGTGAGCATGAGTATACAAACGACTTCATTAAATCTTTGTGCCTCGTATTTCCTATAAAGACTCATAATACTACTAGGAAGAATATCATGAATATTTTTAACCAAGAGAAGGAGAAGCTTTTTAATCTTCTTTCCTCTCTTACATGTCGGGTCTGTTACACAATGGATTTGTGGACTTCTAATCAAAATAAGGAGTATTTGTGTGTCACTTGTCACTTTGTTGATGATGATTGGAGAATTGAGAAACTGATTGTGAACTTCATGCATTTGCAAGAAAGACATACATGAGCAAATATGAGCAGCACATTTATGAAAAAGATGGCTTCATTGGAATATGGAATATAAATTGTTTGGTTTGACTTTGGACAATGCATCTTTAAATGATATTTGTGTCAAAACTATTATATCTATTCTTTATGCAAGTGGTTATATAATTTGTGGTGGCAAGTTCTTTCATGTGCGTAGCACTGCTCATGTGATTAATCTCATAGCAAGGGATGGTGTGAGTACTATTTCAGGTGTTGTGAATTGCATTTGATCCATAATTCTACTTGTTAACAGCTCTCCTCTGCAGTGGGAGTAATTTCAGAAGCATGTGTCTAAAAGTGCCTTCCTCTAGATGTATCCACTAGGTGAAATTCAACCTACTTAATGCTAGAAGGTTCAATTTGTTATAAATATTGTGTGTGTCTTGATATAAGACCTAAAGGGTCATATATATAGGAGAGTACAAGGGGATATACCATATAGAGATAATGCATATATAGAATAGAATGCAAACTCTATATCTTAATACAACTCTATCTCCTTAACACCCCCTCAAATGCAATACGTATGCAATAGCATTGCATTTAAAAAGAGTTGTTACTAAAATAGTAAACAAAATCTGAAATCCGAGCCACGACGACGCCATCAACATCGTGGCCGCAGCTGGCTTCAACAACGTCGTGTTCACCGGCTCGGCGGACGGGACCGTCAAGGTTTGGAGGCAGGAGGGGTAGGTCCACTCGTCGTCGCTGCCGGTCATCTTCAGATAGCTTGATTGGCTTCGATTGCCTTCGTCTTTCGCTATGTTATGTTGGATCTGACGGAGAAGTGGCCGCCCCTAGGAGCAGAGATTCATCCTCCCAGGAGCAGTAGCAGTGGAAGAGTAATAGAGGCTAGGTATGCAATATATGTTCTGATACCATGTTATGAATATTGTGTGTGTCTTGATATGAGACCCAAAATGCCATATATATAGAAGAGTACAAGGGGATATACCATATAGAGATAAGACATATATGGAATAGAATACAAACTTTATATCCTAATACAACTCTATCTCCTTAACACAATTTACTTTAATAAAGTTTCCCAAAGACTTGCTCTACTGGATCACAATGCTCCTTCGGCAGAAGAATGGGCCAACACAAGTGCATTATGCCAATGCTTGAAGATGTTTTATGCTGCTACTGAACTTCATCCAGGCTCTAATTATGTAACTACAAACATTTTCTTTACTGAATTTAGTGAAATTACTATCCAACGTATCGAATGGACTAAAGGC
This sequence comes from Melocanna baccifera, assembly GCA_036346265.1. Taxonomy (NCBI): domain Eukaryota; kingdom Viridiplantae; phylum Streptophyta; class Magnoliopsida; order Poales; family Poaceae; genus Melocanna; species Melocanna baccifera. The sequence goes on from CM070681.1 coordinate 16,090,934, forward strand.
AATGATAAACTCATCACTAGGGGTGCAAACAGTATGGGTTAATCCCGACCAATCTGGTACTGAATGCAGTTGGTACCAGATATGGGAAGGTAATTTAGCATCCGGTACCGAATCCGGTCCGTACCGGATAATTGTTGCCGGATATGGTAACGAAAACGGTAGAGCTAAAATCCGACCGAATAGTATCGGTAAATGGTAAATCAGATACTATCCGAATGAATATCCGAACAAACAAGTTAGTACTCTAACTGGCCCAGCTCATCAACTATCATTGACACCAATCGGCCTAGATTTTATCAAAATCGTAACCTAACTCTAGAGTCCAGCTACTCTAACTAGTCGTCACCAATGCTCACCGCTTATGTCGAACTTGCGTATGAATTTATTGGTTTTTGAACTAATGTATGAATTTATTGGTTTTTGAACTAATGTATGAATTTATCGGTTTTCAAACTTATATTTGAATTTATCGCTTATATTGAACTTATGTTGTATTCGCTATTATACTTAAGTAATCTAGATGAATTTATTGCTAGTTGAAGACTTGAAGTGATGGTGGTATGGTTCAGTGTATATTCTTTTATGTATACACATACTATCCGTCTGTATTATTCGTTTCCAATCCGAAACCGTTATATATCTGTCCCGATGACACCATATTCGAAACTCTGAATAATCCAAATTTGTATTTGTATCTGGTCTTACCGTATGCAGCTTCGAATTCGAAAAAAATATAGGTTAGGATACGGTATAAACAATATCCGTTCGAATCTGATCCGATTGCACCCCTACTCATCACTAAAAATGGCATCAGCTATGAGAAGTTTAACAGTAGCCACCCTCCTCCGGGACTTGAGAAGCCGTAGTTGAAGCAAGGATCTGTAAAGGATTTGGTTTGGACAGCTGAAATGAGTCCCTCTTGAGAGCTCTTTGTGTTGTTGCCTGAGGAGGCCGAGTGGTTGGTTGGCAGAGGGTGCACTACGCGAGGCACCAGGCGGCGGAGGGAAGGAAATGCCATGAAATGACGAAAGCACTCAGGGGCGATAGATGATGGACTTAAGTTGCTGACGAGTTGTTCCATCCAATTCTTCAATGAAGAGTTTGCTTGACTGGCTTGAAGACTTCAGTTAATGCTGGAGGGCTTGTGGACGACACATCCTGCGCAGCCTCGTCCTCGAGAGCATGGAAGGATTTGGAAACTCCTTTTGCCTGCAACTTTGCCAAATCTGAATCGGTTGTTTGAACCTGGGAAGCTGGGGGCGGACCCTTGCGGGATTCCACCGGTCTAGGCCAAAAGGTTGGATCTAGAGCAGCCCCTTGAGCTGGTGCTGTAGATCTGAGCCCGATGACCTTGGAGGACGACTTAGTGAAGCAGATTTTTTTCGGTGGAGGGACGAGGAAGCACGGGGGAGCTAAAGGAGGGGAGATTTGGACGTCGGAGAATGGAGTTTGTTGAAGGGGTGGCTACTAGGGAAGGGATTTTGCTTGGAGCTGGCGGCCTTGTGCCCGTACGGTGTGGCAATGAAGAAGACAAATAGGTAGTCGATGGAGGCCGGCGCGTATTCTCTGATGGCTTCGGCTACGTCAGGTGACTTGCGCTCAGGATCCGGTCGTTCATCTCTGAATGGACGGTCCAGATTTTTTCTATCTTTATTTTTTAGATTTTAATTTTTTTAATTTTAGTTTTTAGTTTTTTTACTTTTATCTTTTTAGATAAAAAGATAAAAGTAAAAAAACTAAAAACTAAAATTAAAAAAATTAAAAACTAAAAAATAAAGATAGAAAAAATCTGAGCCGTCCATCCAGAGATGGACGACCGGATCGTGATCGAAAGTTACCTCTGACGTAGCTGAAACTACGTCAGAGAATCCCGAGCGGATGGAGGCCAGCACAAAGGTGGTGGCATCCAGGGTAACCAATGACTTTCCGCTAAATCTATAATACTAGTAAAAAAGATGAAGAATAAAATTAATCCAAGAGAGAATAACAAAAATAAAAGATTTTTCGTTAGAACCCTTTAGCTTTAGAATGTCGAATCAATTAGTACTCATTAAGATATCTGGAATGTTCAGGGTCAACCGACACCTCTCACTTAAATGGGTCTCATCATTCGGTAGAAAACTTAGCTCGGCACCCACTTTTATATTACTGACTTACCTCACGTAGTAGAAAACTCAAATGTCCTAGAGTTTTACCTATCGCACAACTAGCCAAGAGAGCCAGAAGGATAAGACAAAGCACAACAAGATGGGAGTGAAGTGAAGATAAGACCAAACCACTAGTGCGCAGCTAGGGAGCACCAGCCACCCCTCCCTCTTCATAAGCAAAACCAACCCAAGCTTTCACATTCCCATCTTCACCTCATCTCTTTCCCCTAAATTGAGAGCCAACCCACAACATGACAAAGCATCATTTCATCCTTGTATTGCTAGGCTAAAACAAAGCCCAAAGCCAAGCACCACCATATCACCACCTAAGTCCATGACCACACAAAGACAGCGAGAAGGATGAAAGAGCCTGGAGGAGAGGAGCTAAGGGTGTAGGGGAAGACAGAGGAGAGATGCCGATGACTGTGATGGCATAGGACCATTGATGACCACCTCCAACTGACCAAGCCAAAAAGGAAAAGCAAGACGACACCACCAGCAGCGACAAAAGAACACCGTGCACATTCCTTACCATATTCAGCCTGATAAGCAAGTAGGCCCCCATTTCCCCATCCTTTTTATCCCTATCCACCTTGGCACAACCGCAGCAGCATGACACACACAAATATCATCACATCACTGCAAGCACAGGCTAGCCAAAGGAGGTGGCATGAGGAGAAGGGAACTACCCTACCTCGGCCCGCTCGTCTACAACCCTCACGCATGCCGCCCATCAAGTCTCGACGCGATAGCCAAAGCCACAAAGCTTTCCCAGCCATGTGTGATTAGGAATAAGAACAAGATAAAAATTGTGACAAAAATAAAATGCTTAAGGTAAAAGAAGGAGTTGGGTAGGAGGAGGAAAAGTGAACCGACAAGCTGGAGACCGGGAGGAGGTGCAGTGATGACGGCGGAGAGGAGCTGAGGGAAGTCACCCATGAGGACGATGAGGAGGTCACCAGTAGCCGAGCCGACGAGCCACAGACGAGGCACCCAAGGCCACCCGAGTCAGAGTTGAGAGAGAGAGAATGCTTAGGTCGATGCGCCATCGAGCTGGCAAATGAGAGAGGGGAAACAAAAGAGAAAACCAGGGGAAATGCCAAGGGAGTCACTAGCGGCGAGCTCAGGCCGAAGCGCCTGTGACACTCACTGAATAAGGGAAACCCTAGCCACAGCCGAGCCATAGTAGAGCCAGGGGATCAAAGAGGAAAGGGAGGAACTATGTGTGGAGGATGCAGTGGAGGCGACAACTTCGCCACAATGAATAGGGATAGAGAGGATTGAGTGTGTGTGTGTGTGTGTGTTTGTTGTGTGTGGCCATGGGGGGATAGTGTGTATGTGTGAAGGAAGAGGGGGTGTTTGGTGTTTTGGATCCCGCTCCAGTGTTTGGTGTCGTGGGATTCAGATCCAGTGTAGGCAAAGCGTTTGGTCTTTTGGTGTGTAGGGTAGTGTGTATTAAGTGTGATGTTTGGTGTTTGTGTGTAGGAACTATGTCGTTTATCTATGTGCATGCATTGCTATGGGGTATTGAGACAGAATGATGTTTATATAGGTGGTGATTCTGGTTTAGTGTCGTCCACGCATCATTCATAAGGTTAAACAAGCAAATGCATAGTAGAATAGTAGATTGTTATGAATGCTTGGTACTTGTTTTTCTATGCTATATTTTACATCATTTTATGAGATGATATCCATGATTACATGTTTATTATACCCTAATGAGTGATGCTTATGATTGAATGTCAACATTAGAAGAATGTTGCATCATGCATTGTACTCATATACAGGATCTACCTTAGATAGGCAACCCATGGGAGTGGAAAGATAAATACCTATTTTGGTAGGCACTCCACAAGAGCAGAGTTTGTGACCCTGTATGAAAGAAAACGGAGCAAGAGTGGTTCATCAATAAGTGAACATTCTGTTATACCGGTACAAGATATAGTTATAAACGTATCACATTGCATTGTATGAAAGAAACATGAGATTGATATAGTTACAGATGCATTGCAATGCACGAAAGAAACATGAAATAGTGATACAGTCACATAGAGTATGATTTACAACCCACAGATATGGTATTGACTGAATTATTGTGTTGACACCACTGTTTTATTGTGTGTTTGTTGATTCTTTGGGCCCATCCTTGTTTATTTGTAGTTTTTAGGTGAACATTGAAGGCAACATACATGGAGGGTAGCATATATTACTCCACGTGCAACCAATAACTCACATATTACCTTTAGTTGATATATATTTAGACTTTAATAGCATACTAGGGTAGTTAGTGTTAAAAGTATATTTTAATAAAAGTATTTAGTCGTGTATGGGTCATGCATTTCCTTTCAATAGTTGGTAAACTTGTATATTTGCTTTAATGATCATCATTAAACATATATTGCTTATCGTGTCGTTGAGACTTAAATAGAGGAGATGCTGCCGAAGTCTAACACTAATAGTTGTAAATGGTAGTGTTATCGAGTAGTGGTACCATTTTGAGCTCATATGTTAGGTTGGGATGTTACAAAATTAGTATAGATAAGAAATGTCACATATAAACGGACAAATGGTATTATTATATTTATAACAGTTACCTCCACGATATTTTGTTTTTTTTTGTGGATCTGCATCCGCCTCTCGTTAATGGCTCCATCGCACATCCAGCGTCACTTGAAATCAATGGTAATACGCATACATGTGTTACTTGTGCAAAGACCAGAGTGACCTCAACGAACCCACATCCACCCAACAACCCTGGACAGAAAGCTATCCAGTCTAAACGTTTTACATTATTATTATTATTATTATTATTATTATTATTATCTCATTCTCTCAACCTGATAGCCATCGAGCGGAACAAAGGCTCAGTTCTTTTACGTTTGTGCTAATGCTTTGGTTTTTATTTTTACAGTAATTCATCGTTAAACGATGTATTTTTTTAAAAATGAGATATATAGATAAATTATAGTATAAATATATCAAATTCAAGTATACTAGTTAAAATTATATATGACTATTTTTCTTTACATATTATCTTATATAAATAGATTAAAATTAAAAAACTACAGCTAAGACGTACGTCTAAGAACCCACCAAAAATCGAAAGCGAGAGAGATTTGACGCCTCCCGGCACCGGGGAGGCGACAGCGACAGAAAGCCTTCACGTGCCGCCTCCGGCCAGCGCGCGCCGGGACAAAGCTCTCGCTGTAGTGGCGGGGCTGGGGCGCCGCACCGCCGCAGAATCCGCTCGTGGCTGGGGCCGCCGCACTGGTCGCTCCCCACCTCCCCCGTCCGCTCGCCTCGCCCTTTTAACACAGCCACATGGTGCGGGGTGCGGGTAGCAGGCGGAGATGGGGCATGAGGAGGAGGCCCAGTCGCTGGTGCTCACGCCGACGTGGGTGGTGGCCGCCGTGTGCCTCGTCATCGTCGCCATCTCCCTCGCCGTCGAGCGCCTCCTCCACCGCCTCGGCAAGGCACGGCCTCCAAACTCCTCCCTTACCTTAATTGGTTTTCCTTCCTTTTGCTAATTTCTACTGCCAATATGTTTCCAATCTGATTTCTGGTTTGCCCCTATTTGTCACGGTCCATTTGCGGAGTTACTTCCTCCGTTACTTGTAAATGTTCATGCAAAAATCGACAGTCTTCGACAAACTTTTTGATATTGTTTTTTTTCTAGTGACGTGCTAGTATTTCATTTTTTTATATAAAAAATGATGTTATGGAAGCGCCTTTGATACCGGATATATTAATATTTTCATGTAAACAATCTAAATACTTTTAGTTGGGTATGTTAGTGGCCAAAGATTAAAATATTTGACTACAAAACGACGTCTATTTAGTAATAGAATAGTGTTCAAGGAATATTTTTTTTGGTTGAATTAGCGGTGTTTGGTACTAAGACATGGATTTCTAGAATCCAGACTTTCGTAAATGTGACTTCAGTTTATCTAATCATGTCATTAAGGTTCCCGCCACACCATTTTTGTATCGCTTTACTGATGGATGGACTTGAGTGACACACTTGGAGGCTTGTAAAGCTAATTTCGAAGATTAGAGATGTAAATGGGACAATTGGATAAGGAACTTTTCCCGCAATTTAGCGATCGAACCCCTGCAAATGTCCAAAGCATAATAATTGAGCTGTACACTTCTTGGTGGGACGGTAGAGTTGGTGCCCATCTTTATACATACGTGAATATGCTTTTAGTAGGAATTTTGTAAGGTCTGCGCCTTTCTAGGCGTGTGCTAAGGGGATGTACTCGTGTGTACGTGTGTGGTAGTGTATGTGCGTGTGCATCTTCCTTGTAATCGCAAAAAAACCGTTTCGTTTACAGTAATAGCTGGTTGGGTTTTGCCTTTTACTCAAGGTTTTCTTGTACCCTTGTGCAGCTGCTGAAATACAATGGACAGGAAGCACTGTTTTCAGCCCTGCAGAGAGTCAAAGAAGGTAGCATTATCCAAGTTCTTAGTTAGATTGCTGCAGAACATTTTATCTGTTGGATATCATGACCGATTTTCACCTCAGTTCTTTCGCACATTATCACTAGGACAACCTGAACACACATATATTATCACCACCTGCATATGTGCTAATTTTTCCCTAATGGAAAATCACAGTACTTCAATGTAATTAATCTGAAAAGAAGAATCAGATACCAACTGATAACATGTTTATGACATAGGGAGCAGAATACTTCATGCTAGTTTACTCGTGTTGCATTGTACTGTTTCTTCACTGCCTGATCTCATTTGTTGGTTTCATGTGCAGAGCTGATGCTTCTGGGTTTCATTTCCTTCCTACTAAGCGTCTTTCAAAATTTTATCAATCACATTTGCATCCCGGAGAGTGCTGCTGATCTCATGCTTCCATGCATCAGAGAAATTTCCAAAGCCACAGAAGATGCTACCAAACTTTGCAAGAGAAAGGTAGACTGTGAACTATGAAGATAGTGCTTCAATTTTCGGGAAATTTTGTTAAATGCCACTGTAAAGTTCCATTTCAGATTGTTTAGTGTTGTTCGTTTCCCCTAAGAATTTGTATGTAGTGAATACCTGATTGTTTGGTGTTGTTCTTTGGTAGTAAGCATTGCTTGCATTCTGAGTAGCAAAACCTTATCACTTTTATTTAATGGTAATTGATAAGCATTGCCAGTCCCAAGCATATGCCAGAAATGCTGGTAGCCTGGTATGCACATGCTGCTCGTCATTTTTGTGAGCTGGGCAATGTTGGTGATAGGAGTGCTCCAAAGAAAGGAGCTTGCAATATTTCAGGGCTTATACATGACCTGAAAGAGTAGAAACAGCAAATGCTTGCAATCTCCGAGAATATTTGCCAGATTGATCATTCTGAAATAACATTCTTGCGCTCTTGCAGGGTGAAGTTCCCATGCTACCTGAAGAGGCTTTGCATCAGCTGCACATTTTTATCTTTGTACTTGGTGTGGTCCATGTTGTGTTCTGTGTTACCACACTGTTACTTGGTGGAGCCAAGGTATAACTATTTGTACTGCAAATAAGTGTGTTGCACATGACATGGTAGTCAACGTAACATTAGGGTATGCTCTTGTAGATGAGAAAATGGGAGAAATGGGAGAAAGATATTCACCAAGGAAGAGTCAAGGAGCGCACAAAGAGGTCGGGCTGGATGAAATTGCCTGTTGTAAGATGGATTGTAAGTATTAAGTAATCCGGCCCACTTATTATGCTTCTCAATTATTGTAAGGACAATGGTAGATCCTTAATTCCTTATACAAAGGAAGATGACATGAGAATAAAATGGATTTCAGTTTGTTCTTTTCCACCATCCCTGTTCCCAACCAATGTCTTCGTAAGATTCACCCAAAGAAATCGAACTACTTTTAGAGTGGTATTGATTTATTTTTTGGAAGAGAAATGTGCTATTGAATTTTACCTAGTAAATCCCATGGTTACGTGTAAAATCAAAATTTGGAGGCATTGTAAGTTGTCAAATATTCCATGTGTGGTCAGAAATCAAATGTTCTTCGTGAGAAATGAATAGAATATTTGCAGATGGTCCATTGTTAACTAAGGTTAACTAATGTCTGGTAAAGCTATTCTGACATCAAGATATGAATGGCATGAGCACAAACTACAGTACTGCACTGCTTTTTGTTATTTGAGGTGTCTCTTTGCAACAAGGCAATATCATGACCAAATACTCATGTAGCCTCTAATGCAATGAACTGTGTTCAGTAAAACATTGTTTTTACTGAATATCGTAGCATCTGTTGTTTCAGTATTATGCCATTCGAAGCATCCTTAATGTTCAGATTTTGTCCCAAATTCAAATTATGAACTTAGTATATTTCTGTATGCTGATTCCAAAGGTTTAATTCATATGTGATTTCAGATTGCATTCTTCAAGCAGTTTTATGATTCTGTCGGTAAACCAGATTACCAAGTACTTAGAACAGCTTTTGTTCAGGTAAGATGTACTGTTCAGTAACTCGTGCTCAATCATGTGTCCCGTACCATTGGTGAAGCTAATAGGACACTTACCTTTTACCCCTTCCAGCGACACTACCCAAATCGTCCAGACTTTGATTTCCACAAGTACATGGTTCGTGCTCTTGAGCATGATTTTAAAGAAGTTGTTGGAATCAGGTCGGTTTTGGGTTAAAGTTCTAACTTTGTTTGCTTCAAAAATTAATCTTTGTTCATCTAAAGTTACTCACATACAGCTGGTACTTATGGCTTTTCGTCATCCTCTTCCTGCTGCTGAATATAAATGGTAACCCTCATAAACCTTGAAACAAGTGCCCTCGTATATTTGTTTGGAACTTTGGATCATATCGCATCACACTGATATCTCCTTAAGTAGACATACTACTGATTCTAGAAGAACGCCACAATTTCTACTCCTAACCATAGTAAACATCATCCTTTCCAGAACCATGAGTCATTTTACTCATTTAGAACAATTCGTTAATCTGAGGAACCACAATAACAAGGTATTTGCATCAGAATGTTGTATGAACTAGCATACTTCTTTGTCATTCATTGAATGGTGTCCATCCAGTTCCAGTAGCTTCTGTGGTGGCACTGGCCAGCCCCTAATCTTTTCATTTACTGGCAATGTAGGATGGCACACATACTTCTGGTTGTCTTTCTTGCCCTTAATTGTAAGCATGAACAACTCTATGCTACAGCAGTACATACACTCTTCAGTTTTCATGACGGAAGAATTCTTACTGTTGGGGTGAATTGTAGCTCCTGCTTATTGTTGGCACAAAGCTGGAGTACATAAGCACTCGGTTGGCTCAAGAAGCAGCAGACTGTCCAGATGGAACAACTGGAAACCCCTGGATAAAGCCTTGCAAGGCGCACTTCTGGTTTAGCAAGCCTAGAATTGTCCTCCATTTGATACATTTCATCTTGTTCCAAAACTCCTTTGAGATGGGCTTTTTCTTCTGGGTCTTGGTATGTTTTATAGCATTTTTTTTCTTTTTCTGCACTTTGTTGTTAAAAAAATGTATACAAAGCCATGGGGCTAACCAATTGATAGCTTTACAGGCGACATATGGGTTCGATTCGTGCATCATGGAGAACAAATCATATGCCCTCCCGAGACTTGCTATTGGGTTAGTAAATTCTTCACCTTTTTTTCTATCTGGAAGATCCTTCAGACTTCGTATATCAATGTTCACCGCATCCTAGTCGTAGTTTTCTGTTTGGGAGAGTTTAGCTTTCCGTGTAAGTTTGGCTTCTCTGAGAAGTCAGGGAATTCCCTATAAATTTCTATATACAAGGAGAAGCCCGTTTGGCCCAATTTTTTTAGCTTTTCAGTTGATTTTTGATTTTTTTTAACGATCACTATTTATTAAACTAATAAACTATAGCTTAAAAGAATAGGTCTGCTAACTCCTCCAAATAGGACCTGAATCAAGATTACTAACCATGCATGATAAGTTCTATGGGGGAAAAGGATCTCTTAGGGGGTGTTCACAATGACGTTGGTTTATGGTTTTTTTTACTGTAACAGATTTATTTTTTATTGTAGCTGAGTTAGCTTATTTGGCATAATTAAATTTAAAAAAATTCAAAAATAGAAGAAAAAATATGTTAGCATATGACAGACAATGCAAAGGAATACGAGAAAAAAAAAAGAAAAGGTAAAAAACTCAAAAATTTAAAAAAATAAAATTAATAAATAGTAAAAAAATAAAAATCAGTAACTAAATTAAGTGGTATCTTGTTCTCTTCGCATTAGCATCCTATGTATGCAAGTGTATTAAACTCATGCACGTACGGCAAATGATTGCTTCTAAACGACAATATGAACACTACTATGCATCTGATTTCAGCTACTATTTCTTATATACTATATATAGTACAAGCTGACAGCTCCTCTGTCTCAAACTTGCAGTATCGCCGTCCAGGTTCTCTGCAGCTACAGCACCCTGCCGTTGTACGCCATTGTTACCCATGTAAGATATCTCACTAGCTCTTATCAACAACACAGTCAAGTCATCAACACTTGCTTAGAACCTGACAAGCTTAATTAGCTGAGACAGTCTTAGTATTTAACTTGGTGCGTTCCCTCAATTTGTTTGGCTTCGATGGGTCATCAGATGGGCGGCGACATCAAGCTGCAAGCGTTCGGCGAGAACGTGCACGTGTCGGTGCACAGCTGGGCGACGGACGTGAAGAAGAAGAAGCCGCAGCTGCACTCGCACCTCCGGATCCCCTTCCTCATGAAGAAGAGGCACAGCGCCCGCGGCGCCGATGCCGAGGCGGCCGCGGCCGAGGCGAGGGCGGAGGCACAGCGCGTCGGGAGCTCCAGCGCCGGCGCGGCCGCCGCGCCACAGCGGCCGGACGACCTAGAGGAGATCGTCACGACCACGCCGGAGGAGCACCACCACCGTAACGGCCTCGCAGGGAATTTCTCCTAGCTAGCAAGCTTGCTAGCGTGCTTGCATGTCGTCCGGAGGCCGACGGGACGCATCGAAGCAAGCTGGCTGTCGCCGTCGTCGTCGTCGTGGCATGTCATGGCTCATGCACGCATGCATGCATGTGACTTTCAGCCAAGCTAAGCCATCTAGCTACTACATGTTGCTGCTACCTAGTACTAGGCTAGCTACTAGCTAAGCTAGCTATGGATTAATTTCGTGTGACACTGGTCGTTTGGTACGTACTACGTGATCGGGGACATGGAGATGATGGGATTTTCGAGTGGATTTCAGCTGTGAAAGGAGAGAATCTATGTACCCCATCCATATGCTACTGAAGTACTGATGGAATTGGACACTCCTGCTCCATGACCATATGGTATCTGCAAACTGCATTCATGATCGACATGATGTAACATTATTCTGTCATTTCAACCCAGTTTTCCCTTCAAAAAATAATAAAATAAAAGAAAGATTCCTTCCAACAAACAAAAAGGACATTTCATTCCCATGCATGCATTCCATGATATGAACCAGCTGAATAAAAGAATGAGGGATTAATTACTACAATCCAGCTAGGTTGGCAACGAACTACTGCTAACTGTCTATCAGTGACTTGCCCAGCGGATGGATATGCAGTAGCTCGTGGCATGTATGGCGGTGTGCTAATGCATAAACAACTTTTTTTTTGAAACAAATATGCATAAACAACTCGTTAAGACAAATTTGCTGTTGACACAATGCAAATTGGTTGACTCACATCATGGCCCCCATTTTGTGCATTGCATGTCACACCAATAGGGGAGAGACAGACAGATATTCTTCTTGCTGGATTTTTGAGCTGTGTCTCATACTTTTTGAATTTAGCTATTCGTAAGAGAGATTATAAAGAGAGATAGTCACATGTGATTTTAATCGGTATAGCTGAAATCGGTATAATGTGTACCACAATCGACTAGTAAATCCTGTCTTGAGAAAAACATACTGTTTGAAAACTAATTACTATAACAAAAGTAAAAAGCTATAAACCACAAGCCCATTCAAAGCACCCATAAGCTACCTAGCTGAAACCTCTTTGCTGAAACTTTGGGGGTCTCCTTGCACATGCAGTATATACGGAGGCATGCACGATCTCCTCTTGGTTTTGGGTTTGCAAGCTTCGCATGCATGCATGAACTGCATGTGAACGATGTGATGTATTCCTCTCTCCTCCTCTTCATTCCCACAGTTCCACTACTACATGCCAGACTAATAGGCATGGCATGCATGACTCTGGAGCTTAATTAACTAGTGTAGTTATCCCTGCAAAATTTGTGGCATTATTGCATCCATCAGATCTCTGCTGTCAAGCTTAACAACTGCAATTTGCATGTGAAGTATAAGTACATATGCAGCTTCAGTAGGTGATGAATAAGCCAGTAAGGGCCGTACTTAATTTACGGGTTTCCTTTAATATTTGCATGTTTCAAAAGGGCCCAAAGTCTCATTTAGAACGCAGGAAATTTGAAGGAAATAAAACATCCACTCCAGCTTGATGGGCCTGGGTTTTTCTACGAGATTCCTGTGAGTCTTGCATTCCAAATGGGTGGAGGATAAAAGATCAATTCCTGTGAGCTGCTGATTTATCATTGTGTCATATTACGTAGGCATTACGCTATATATTCAAAAACTAAAACACCTGAAGAAAATCCAAACCCTGGATTTGAAAATATTGAACATTGCTCCTAACTTTAAATTATTATATATGTATTATATAGCTATGTATTTACCCTGTTGTATGAGGGGTTTCTTGTATATAGCCATACATATACACGTATATATATTGATCTATTGGTCTTATGATGAATACAAACGCTATTCATAACATGGTATCAGAACAAATCTAGAGTTTCTCGTCAAGCCGGTGTTGGTTCATCTTCCAGCCGTCGCTTGGCTTTGCCATCCACCGCGCTTGCCCGTAGCCGCCTGACTTCTGCAATCACCACCACCGGTGGCTTTCCACTGTGCTTGTCCGTGGCCGCCCGTCCTCTACAGTTGCCACCTTCGGTGGCTTTTTTGTCATTGGGGCATCGCTTCTGGTGTCACTGTAGCTTGGATTGCAAGCGCTGCTTCGATCTGCCGGTATCACCTCGTTCCGCTGGCGTTGCCTCAGAGAGAAGCCGTCGCCTGGATCCATCTTCCACTGCTGGCCACACGGATCCGGGCAACCCGTCCAAGCCTCTGCGCCTAAGAGTCGTCGCCCGACCCCAGACGCCCGACGTTGGTCGTTGCCTGAGCTCCTTGGCCGTCATCCGTCGTTCGTGCTCCTTGCGTGCTCTGTTTGGGTTGAGCGCCAGCTGCCTCTAGCAGCTCAATCGCCCGACGCTGTTGACGGCTGATGTTTGACGCTGGCGACCATCGTTGAACCCAGACACCCGACGTCGACTGCAGTCCTCTGCCGTCGGTTGTCGTCCACTTGCTGCTGCCCACCAGTTTCCTTTTAGCCAATCTTTCTCCCAAGCCCACACCGTCTGCTCCAGCCAGGGTCATCGCCGCCGCCGACTCGCTGAGGGCACTCCCAAGTCCACCGCCAGCTCTTCCTCCGAAGAGCACCTTCGGTCGTTTTGGGTTCGGTCTGTGTTGGTCTTCACTCTTGAGCCTTTGAGTCTTTGTTGACCGACCAAAAAAAAAGAAAAAAAATAAATATCTTCTTTTGTAGGCATCATTTATGTTCCTTGTTACCTAGTGATCTTTGATAGTCTCAATTATCGGAACTGGTTTCATGCGCCTCCACATGTGTGGTCAACACCTTTGAGAGTTTCTTACTGGTAAGTTGCCTTATCCGCCTCGCCCTACACCTATTGATCCTGTGCTCCCAAAAGATGCTTTCAAAGACGCTCGTACAAAGGCATCTGAGACTTTTGAGAATACCATAGAAACTTTTCAAACTTAGTATGTTGCCTACAAAATATAAACCAATGAGGATGCTTGTGCTTCTATTATTCTAGTTGCTATCATGGAGGTGCATCTCACTAGCGATGTTGTTGGTTTGTCTTCCGCACAGCAAAATATCTATGCAACTTCTACAAGCTATCTAGTGATTTCTTATACCTTGCTGTTATACGTTAAGAGCAGTCGCTGCAGTAGAGAGATGCCACTATGGACGAGTTCTATACTTAGGTGTTCACGTTATGGCATCAGATTTACTCTTTGGGATCATATGTCTGTTGTACCTATCAGTACTGTTAGCATTAGCAATCTCACCAGTAGCTTCGCCGCATTTATGACTTTTTTGACATGTCTCCAGTCTGAGTTTAAGTAGACTTGCACTTACTTGCTGGCTTGTCACTCTCATGTAACTTTGTTGAAAGCTCTTGTATCTGTTTGTACTAAGAAGATTCATCTTCGTGGTGTGAGTCAGCTATCGTCACCGTTGTTTTCTTCATTTTTGGTGGCTCCTCCAGCTTCTGCACCTGCTGCACCTCCAGTTACTCCTTCACCAGTTGTGTCTCCACCAGTGATAACTGTTGTTGGTAGGGGACTCCACTGCACTAATTGTAACAAGGATGGACATGTGGAGCAGTTTTGCCACAGGAAGAAGGATTTTTGTTGTAGTGCTCGTCCTCCGAGGGGCACTAGAGGTTCCTCCTCTTAGTAAAGTCCTGAAGCCTCTAACACTCAGGAGTTTATCATACGACTGGGTCATATGGTTGCTTCTGCATTGTCCGATTCTACTGGTTCTACTGCTTAGTCTTTTAATGAGAGACCACATTCTACTTCTCCTTCCTCAGGTATATCATCTTGGATTCTTGATTCTAGTTTTTCCTTTCATATCACATTTGATTCCACTAGTCTCACTTTCATTAGTCCTTTAGCTGCTCTTATCACTGTTTAAACAGCTGATGGTACATCTCTTTCTGTTGTAGGATAAGGCACTATTTCAAATTCATCATTTCATGTTCATACTGTTTCTCATGTTTCAAAACTAACCATGCAGCTCATATCTGCTAGTCAACTTATTGATCATAGTTATCGTGTTATTCTCGATTCTAATTTTTATTATGTTTGGGATTATCGTACAGGGACTCTGGTTGGTATTGGTCCCTGGCACCGTGACTCACAACAGCTCTAGGACCTTGATTGGCTTCATCTTTCTTCCGTTGCCCTTATCTGTCTTGTCGCCTTCACCACTGTCTTCGCATCTGCTGCAGTCTCCACCTCATTTTTTGCTCAGTGGCATAATCGTTTAGGACTTTGTGGGTCACATATGTCTTTATTACTTCGTCGTGGTCTTTTAGGATCTATGTCTGGTGATGCTGCTCTAAATTGTCACGGTTGTAAGCTTGGCAAACATCTTCAACTCCCCTATCCTTTCAGTGCGTTAGTGTCTCGGCGTCCTTTTAATCTTGTTCATTATGATGTATGGAGACCAGCTCTTTTCGTTTCGAAAGTAGGTCATCGATATTATATAGTTTTATTGATGATTTTTTTGGCATACATTGATATACTTTATATCATCTCGTAGTAAGGTTCTAATCACCTACAAGACTTTTGTCACCACGGTCCGTACTCAGTTTGACCCTCCTATTTATGTTTCTCACGTTGATTCCACTAGGGAGTACTTGTCGAAAATTTTTCGTGGTTTTCTTACTAAGTAGGGCACTCTATCTTAGTTTTGTTGTCCCGGTGCTCATGCTCAGAATGATGTGACTGAACGCATGCATCGTTATCTTCTTGAGATAGCTCGTACTCTCATGCTTGATTCTGTTGTTCCACCACACTTCTAGCTGAGGCTGTTTTTACTGCCAATTTTCTGATCAATATTCAACCCTCTTCTACTCTTTAGGGTAGGATCCCACTTGAGCGTCTTTATAGCAAGATTCCTGATTATTCCAATCTTCGTCTTTTTTGGTGTGTGTGTGTGTGCTATATTCTTCTTACACCTCGTGAGCGCACAAAGCTAACCACTTAATCTGTTGAGTGTATTTTTTTGGGCTATAGTGTTGAGCACAAGAGATATCATTGCTGGGATCCTGTTGGCTGACATATGCAAATTTCTCGGGATGTTACTTTTGATGAGTCTCGTCCTTTCTATCATCACCCTTCTCCTTCCTCCACTTTAGCATCTCTTGTCGAGCCACTTTCTTTCCTAACTTTTTCTTCTACCCCCTATAGTTACCACTCCTCCACCACAGTATTTGATCTCTCCGATGCCTCCTTCTCAGTCAGCACTTTCTTCACCATCGGCACCCTCTCCCGATATTACTCTTGATCCTGTTTCTTCTTATCCTCTAGACTATACTCATCGTCCACGAGTTGAGGATTCTTCTAATATGCTCTCTCCTTCTAATGTGTCATCCTCTTCGGCCTCTCCTCCTTAGTATGTTCTTCGTGATCGCTAGTCTATTTCACCTCTTAAGCGTTTTGGTTTTGCTATTGCTGCTCTTGCCGAACCGATTTCTTACCGTGATGCTATTATTCATCAGGAGTGGCAATATATAATATTGCTGCTCTTGAGCATACTATCACGTGGGATCTTGTTCCTCTTCCTATGCGTGTTACTCCAATCATGTGCAAGTGGGTCTATAAGGTTAAGACCAGCTCTGCTGTTTCTCTTGAGCACTACAAGACTCGTCTTGTAGTGTGTGATTTTTAGCAGGAGCATGGTCGTAACTACGATGAGACTTTTGCTCCTATCGCTTATGACCACCATTCGTACTCTCCTTGCTGTGGCATCTGTTCAACAGTGTCATATCTCTCAGTTAAATATCAAGAATACCTTTCTTAATGGCGAATTACGTAAGGAGGTCTACATGCAGCCGCCCCTTGAGTATTCTGCCCCTGAGGGTATGGTTTGTCACCTTCTCCATTATCTCTATGGCCTCAAGTAAGTTCCTTGTGCCTAGTTTGATCGTTTCTCTTTCGTTGTCACTGCAGCTGATTTCTCTACCAGTATTCATGATTTCGCACTTTTTATTCACACTTCACCTCGTGGTCGGACGCTTCTTCTTTTGTATATTGATGATATGATAATTATTGGAGAATCTCAGTACATTACTTTTGTTAATGAGCATCTTTATGAGCAGTTTCTTATGTCTGATCTGGGTCCTCTTCGCTACTTTTTTGAGATTAAGGTTATTTCTACTTTTGAGAGTTTCTATCTGTCCTAAGAAAAGTATATTAATGATCTTTTTGATCGTACTTCTCTTACTGATCAGCGCACCATTGAGACTCCCATGAAGCTTAATGTTCATCTTCATCCCACTGATGGTGAGTCTCTTACTAATCCTATCCACTATCATCATCTTGTTGGGAGCCTTATTTATCTTGATGTCACTCATCTTGATATTTCGTACTCTGTACATATCTTGAGTCAGTTTATTTCTATTTCTACTCAGCTCCATTATAGTCATCTTCTTCATGTTCTACGGTACCTTTGTGGAAATCTCTCTCGTCGTCTTTTTTTCTCTCGTTCTAGCTATTTATAGCTCCAAGCATATTCTGATACCACTTGGGCTAGTGCTCCCTCTGATCGCCGGTCTTTCTCTGCATATTGTGTTTTTTTGTGATTCTCTCATCGCTTGAAAGACTAAGAAGCAGACAACAGTTTCTCATTTGAGTGTCGAGGCTGAGTTGCAAGCTATGGCTCTGTTCACTATAGAGGTTACTTACTTACAATGGTTACTTAAAGATCCGGTGAAGCATGAGCTTACAAAACACATTGGTGTTGATGTTTCCTACATTCGGACACAAGTGCAGAACTAGATTGTTGCTCTTCAGTTTGTGCCTTCAGAGTTTTAATCAGCAGACTTCTTCACAAAAACAAAGACCAGAGGCTAGCATAGCTTCCACCTCTCTAAAATTCATATTGTTGCTCCACCATATGTTTAGGGGGTGTTAGATATATATTATATAACTGTATATTTACCTTGGTGTGTGAAGGGTTTCCTGCATATATACCATTCCTGTACATATATATATGTTGGTCTATTGGCCTCATGATAAATACAAACACTATTTATAACATAAATAAGTTATTAGTAAGGACTAATTCAAAAGAGGACATTTTCTGCAAAATTAGTACGGTTATCCTAACCAAATAAATAAATTTGACATGAACTTGACTCTACTAAAGAAGTGGAGGAGGAATTTAAGGACAATTTTAGTAAGTTGAATTTGATCTGGGATAACTTCAATATTTTTTGGGAATGCTTTGATTAATTAACCTTATGTTTTGTTACCTCTAATTAATTAACAGAAGAGGAAAAATTATGCCTTTTTCCCTCGCAAAACAAAAGGTCGTGAAAAAATTTAACTAGTCAAACTAAAGAACTTTGGAGATAAAAGAGACAATGAGTATTCCTTTTTCACCTCTTCCTTTTCGTCCAACCAAATGAAGTGGCCGTGATGCAAGAAAAATGAACCGTTAATTAGCAATATCTTCTTATTTAAACAAGAAAGAAAATGGACCAAGGAATCAAGTGCTGCATGGCATGGCTCTGTACCTTTGACAGGAACCAATTAAGATGCTAGGCATGCATGCAAAGATCCCAATGCAAGACAAGGCAGTGAGAGAAAGGTAGAGAGAGATGCATGGGTGGAAAATGATCTGTTGAGAGAGGTGGCAACTTGTTAGACTCGTTTTGGAATATATTGGTTTCTTAATTTTGACTTTGTTAATTTTTTCTTTTATTTTTATATTGCTCATAACGATATAATAGTATTTTTTTAGTTTTTTTCTTAATTTTTATTTTTAATTTCTCATTAATAGCTACTGCAATGGAGAAAAAACCAGAACCCTCGGTTTAAGGGCATGCTTAAAAGCACTGCGCGTCTAGCTTCTACGTTGAACGTAACTTTTTTTTCACTGTTTCAATTTTTGTCTTTTTTCTGTTTTGTTTTTATTTTTTTTGGTTTTTCTTTTTTTCTATATTCCTTTGCATTGTCTGTGATGGGCTAACATATTTTTTCTATTTTTATTTTTTTAAATTTAATTATACCCAACTCAGCTACAGTAAAATTCAGCCAGCTACAATAAAAAAGCCATAAGCGATCACTATTTTGAACGCTACCTAAAAGCCGATTGGAGCAAAGTTTGGCACCAAAAGAGGGTGCTTGGTTTTTAGAAATCCCATGTTTTGTTTGAGGGGAGGAGAATTAGGGCTGGCATTGATGCATGGGATCATGCCATCTCCGTATGCCCTCCCAATACGGACACTTTTCCTAGCATATCTGGGGGCATGAGGCACAAAACTAGAACAAAAAATCCCTTCTCTTTAGACAGCAGAGGACAAGTGAGACTATTTTTTTTCTCCATTTGCCAGGAATGTGAAACCATCCCCCCACCCCCACATACTATCCTACAAGTTATTCTACACTCCACCAACTTCCGCAACTCAAGACATATATCCCACTTTGATCAAAAACTTGTAAAACAAAAACCCCCACCCATTACAAACTTCAACCCCTATGTCGCTCTCCATCTATCTTTTTCGTGCTCAACAATACAGTAATTAACTGACTTAGTTACAAGAAGTCCAAACTTTCGGTGTAATAATTATTTTTTACAGAATTAAAATATACTCATCATGAATCTCTATTGTTAAGCACATTTTCCCCAACAAAACGCTTTAAACGGATTGTAAATAGGATAAATGGTTTAGGAGATATCATTATGCAAAGTTTGTAATCAACTCACGTTTCTCTCTCTACCCGCCCCTTTGAGCTTAATATGGTAGTAACTCTCTGACAAAAACGTGATAAAGATATAAGAAGTGCAGTAGTACTAAATGTGAAAATATCTGTCTTGTAAAGGTGCAGTAAACAAGCAAGAAGATGGCAGTAATTTCCTAAAAAAGAAGGTAGGAAATCTCTTGTAGTGCTACAGTAAAATCACAAGGAGTCACAGTAAATTTGTTGTACATGTTTATTAAAGGTTATGAAGACATAATGAGGTCATAGTAAATATCTTATAGCAGTGTTGTAAACGCAAAAGGAGGTTGTAGTAAATCTATTGTATAGGTTTGATAAATACATAATTGGGTTGTAAAAATCTTTTGAAACGATGTAGTAAACGTACATGGAGGTCATAGCAAATATCTTTTAGTGATGAAATAAACATTAAGAGGTTATAGCAAGTGCGCGATAGAGCTATAATAAACACACAAAGAGGCCACGATAATTCTTTTGTAAAATGCGCGATAGAGCTACAATAAACACACAAAGAGGCCACGATAATTCTTTTGTAATGACACAGTAAACACACAGAGAGATTTTACTATGATAGGATATGTCCAGTGCTTTTATTGAACCCTTTTGGTATGTTACTACATCCTCCTTCAGTTTTTATTACAACGCATATGCATTTATCATTTATTGGTAAGACCTATATCATTATGTTTCTCTCATCAATAAGTGATCAGTGAAAACCATTCGTGGATCGGAGTTGCCAATAAAAAATTGTGGCTAAAATAAGAAAAGAAGCATTCTAGGACTAATGAGAGGAACCTATATTTGTTGGTTGGTTGGCTACGTGTTACTAGTTGGCTTGGTTTCCATATAAAGTGGGTGCACGTAAAGTGGGTTGGACGTGCTCATCTGGCCGATGGGTAAAATAAGCTATTCTACACTCAGGAGTAGAATAACGCTGCCGTATATATATATACATTTATACATATAATTGTTACCTATATATGTGTGCACCATGCACTGCACTTTCACCAGCACACAAGTGATCATTACCCTAAGTAAAAAAACGAACCAAATGGCATTAGTTTATGGCTAGTGGTGGCCAAAGCATGATTAGTTATAATACGAACAACTGCATCAAACGCCTAGGAGAGCAGGTGAAATGTAGCGATAGATTTTAAAAATGGACCCAATCCAATCCATTGAGCTATGGGAGCTACAAAATCCTCCTCATTATTTGAGATGGAACAAATTAATTTTGTATATGACTAGACCTAATTTTGCAAGACGGCCTGCGTGCGTGCGTGCATGCGCACCCATTTAACATAACAATACTGAGAAATCTAGATATGCAGTGTCAAAACCAACAACCGATATTAGAGAGGAAAGTTAAACAGTTAAAGTAGGAGTAAATAAAGAGAGATCAAGATGTAAAGCAAGAAGATTTGGTAGCAGCTAGTGGTGGTGTAGAAGGTTTACCAAGTTAATTAGATGCCAAACAACCTCTCTTTCGTCTGCCAATGGCGCGTTCCCATGCAACGTGTCCATCGCACACACCACCTCCCTCTCCTCCTCCTCTTCCTACTTCTGTTCTCCTCTCCTTCCGAAAGTAGTAACCATCGACGATCGAGCAGCCATGCACGAGCATGGCAGGTAGCTAGCTAGGGCCATTGCTTCCCTAGATCCTTCCATGGCATGCACGCACAGCCATGTTCTTCACTCCAAAACCTCACCAGAGTAAGAACCATCTCAACAACCCCAAGAGCTGAGCCTCCAACCTGCTCCATCAAGTGCCGGTATTTTCAGCAATGAGATCGATGGAGTAGCTAGCTAGCTTAGCTTGAGAGAAAGAAGCCATTAATGGAGCACCCAAGATGGAGCACCATGGATCGCCTGCGGCATTGCAGCAGCTTGCTACTGCCAGGATGAGACCGACATGAGCGGCCGCGCCTGCCAGCCGAGGAAACAGGCGCCGCGGTCCTCCTCCTCCGCCGCCGCGTACCCCTCCGACGGGTAGTGCAGCCGCAGAAGCAGCCTCGCCTGCGACACCGCGAACGCGCTCAGCGGCCGCGGCGCGAGCCCTGCGGAGTGCGCGGCGGCCGCCCACGCCTCGAAGCCGCGGGGCCGCCCGCCGCCGCGGCCGGGCCCCGCCACCACCGAGTCGATCTCCCGACCGAGGATCTCCTGCTCCACCGCCAGTCGGTCCGCGCTGCCCGGCGGCACCGTGGCCTCCAGCGCGTCGAACACCTGCGAGTAGAAGTCCATCGCCGCCGCTATCCGCCTCGGCAGGTCGTCGCCTCCTCCGGTGCTTCCCTCCCTCTCCGCGATGGTCACCACGGCGGGGTTCAACGACTTGACCCACCTCAGGAACGCGGCGAGCTCTCCCTCGCCGCCGAGCCTGTGCAGGAACAGCACGCAGTTGACGGCCAGCATCTCGTCCGGGTGCAGCTCCAGGCCGGTGGCCGGGTCGGCGGCGAGCTGGGCGGTGCAATGGAGGAGCAGCGGGTGGAAGCGGAATGGGAGGTTGATGGAGCTGGCGAAGGCGCGGAGGCGGTCGCCGGTGCGGAGGAGCACGTCGCGGTCTGGGCCGGCGCCGGTGAGCCTGACCTCGGGTGGGCCGACGGCGGGGTCGGCGCGTTCGGCGATGGCCTGTAGGAGCGGTGCCCACTGCACGCCGTGCGCGGCGTCGAGGTCGACGATGTGCACGCGCCGCGTGCCGACGTCGACGGCGGCCTCCAGGATCGCTTGGTTGGCCGTCAGGTGCGCGAACCGCAGGAACGGCACGATCTTGTTGTACGCCAGGTACGCCGCGGACGACGGCGCCGTGGCCACGGCCACCGGCGCGTCGGGGCCGTCGACGCGTCGAGCGAGCGCCCGGGCGAAGTGGTGCGCGAGGCGGTCGGCGGCGTCGCCCTGGGGGTCAGCGCGGGAGAGCACGACGCTCGCCACGTGCCGGGCTCTGTCGAGGTCGCCTCGGAAGAGGAGGTCGGCGCACGCGAGCACGAGCCCCCTCGGCGAGGCGGCGACCGGGGCGTGCGATGGCGGCGGCGGCTCCGCGTCCTGCGGCGCGGCGGCGTCAGGCTCGGGCGAGCGGTCGCCGCGGGATGAACCGAGCATGGCGTTAGGAGCGCGCGGCGGACGTAGGCGGGGAGCATGGAGTCATGGAGCCCGGGCGCGGTGGAGTGCATGGCTCGGCCGGCTTAATAGCGCGGAGGAGGTGGCAGCAGCATCTTCTGAGCTTGCAGCTGCAGCAGCTTCCGTGACAGGACATGATCGATCATCTGCCACGAATAAACATGCATCACACACACACATACAGGTGTTCTCTTGTGAGACTACTACTAGTAGATGCAATAGCCAATAGGTAGTGGTACTAGATGAGAGAGAGAGTTTTGCCTTTAATGGGGGACCTGACCTGAGAGAAACTACCTGAGGAGAGGAGAGGAGAGGAAAAAGGTCGCAAGGTGTGCAACTTTGCATTTGTTGTCTTCTATCCCGTGGACTTTGGTGGGGGAATGGTCAAGGTGTTTCTTTTTTTTGTGTGTGTGTTGGAGAGGGATTAGGGATTTAGGGTAGAGTAGAATCTAAATCATGGAACTCTTGTAGCTAGGGAAAGAATTGCCGACCTTCCAGTCCATTCATGTCACCCATTTTTACAGAAAAACCTTCAGATCTTCCGAAATCACACCAACACCTGGCCAAATGACGACATGAGGGTTTATATGTGCCTCCTTTTACATTGAATCCCTCCTGGTTTCCTCTCGAGCTCCGCTCTCTCCAACTTTCTTCCTTCTTCCCTACGCTTTTTGTCACATTGCCGCCGCATTCCACCCGCTCGCCCTCTCCCTTCCCCTCGCACTCCTGATGCACTTCCCCGCCCCCTCCACTTCCCACCCCTCTATGCTAGGCTCTCTCCTCTGACACCTAGGTCCATAGGCACCAGATCTCACCGTGTAACCGTTTCTTCTTCTTCACGCAAAGCGATGGCCTCTGAACTCTGGTGAGCTACCCTGCTGCTACATCGGTGACCCTAGGTTAGCAGCCCCTGACCTATCTCTTACTTGCGCTAATTATGGTTTCTTCATGTGAATCTTATAGGAATTTAGGATAAAGGGGCATCTAAATTACTAGCACACTGCAGCTCCTAACTAGTTTAGGGGTGATTGGTTGCCCGTACGGCGCTCAGCCGGACTCATGGATGTAACATCTTCTAGTTTTCAGAAGACACAAGCCGTTTGTAATAGGTTGGTTTCTTAACATGGGTTTTTATCTTTTCCCCTTTTTCTTTGCAATATCCATGAAGACATAACGGTGTTTTCATTTTTTTTGCTCTTTTATTTTTCTTTAATTAAATACAAAAAACTAACAATCATTATAATACCATTTCAATAAAAAACTAAAAGTCAAAGCACTTTTGAACAGCCCTGATTGGTTGCGTGCATTACGAGTGAGCCTGTTTGCCAGATGCAAAGACAACTTTTTGTGAGCTACACGTAGCTAATAAGTGATTACATGTAAGCTCTCTGTTTACAAATCTATGTCATTATGGTATGCGTGCAATCAACTTTCTTAGACCTTGACCAGTAATATACATGAAACTATCTATATTAGCCATATAAATTGTACCAACAGATTTATTATAAAAATACTTTCACAAGATTTTAGTCGCTTTTGCTTTTTTATACACACACACAACACACCATGCAATTTCTAAAACGTCATATATTTATAAACGGAGGAGGTATATATATTAAGGTTCTTTAAATATTATTATGGTATAATAAACATTTTTAATTAGAGTGTTATAATTTGTATTATTAACTTTGATAACACTTTTACATAAGGCATTTCCTACTTGCATTACTTGTACGGTCAACCAAACAATATCTCATATCGGCCTACGTTAGTCATGCAGCTAACAAAAAAACTCTAGATTTCATGAGTTCAGCTTTTGTGTGTGTATAGGAAATCTCTTTTCTACACCCGGGTGTAATTACACCCTATATCGTTTCTCACAACGTAGGGAGTATCTCGTGTAACGGAGAGTATGTACGTATAGTATACGAGTATTTAAGATCATCTAGGTGGTATGAACAATTTTTCAGAGGTAGTATGTACATTTTTTTAGACGTACTCCTTTTTATGTGCGTATATGAAGGTATTTACAAAATACGCTAAAAACTATGGACTCCCTTGTAATTTTTTCATGTGGTTCACATTAAAGTATCTCATAATTAGTATATGAGTATATCCAAAGTGATAAAGGAGTATTTCAAATTCGTTTAGGTGGTATATTAGAGGTGGGTGTAATTACACCCGGGTGTAGAAAGTATTTTTCCTATATAATATATATTCAGTATTGATCAAACCATCCTAGCCCATTGAAGCCAATGTCAACCAATCACCTAATCGCCCCCATAGTTTAGGGTTGGAGTGGGCCTAAAATGAAATGCATCGATCGATAGATCATGCATGCATGGTAGATGGACTAGGAGTGTACGAGTGCATATATATTGTCTACGTCCGTACATAAATATGCATAGGGAGCTCGGGAGTTTGTTGGCAGTTACTAGCATATGCGTCGCGCGCTCACGTACTTTATTGGATGCAATCTTTTTTTTTTTTATCATGCATAGCACTCTCATATGCTTGGGATAATGAACAGAGAATTTTGTTTGATCATGTATTAATCTTCTTTCAGGCAACGATTTGAAATAGGGAAAATAAGAAAGGAATGTTGTAATTCCTATAAAATTCTTGTCCCTTTTAAAAACGTAGGAAATAATAGGAAAGAAACAGTTAGGTTCACAGAAAAATCTTTAAAAATTCACATGTTTCAATCGAGCTTCTATAGTGGTCCAAACAAGTCCTGTTTACTTGTATAGCAACGCATTTGAACCAGGTTAGTTAGCCGGACGTTGATCTTATCGACGAAAACTTGACTTAACAAAAAAAAAATAACAACCTCGTGTATATTCATCCCCTTTTCTAAATATTTCATGGGAGTATAGGTAAAATTAAAGTGATATTTTGTTTAATAGTACTCACATCTTAAACTTTTGGATCTAGATTCAATGGACATCATCTTCCCCCTCAATTATATTAATTCCATCACCTAAATCCCCCCCAAACCCTACCCCACCATCGTCGTGCCTTACTAGCCGCCTCCCCCATCACCTCACCGATGTCACCTCTGACGCCGATGAGCCATGCCGACGTTCATCTTCTCCGCCGTTCCCTCCCTAGTCGTTTGCATCTCCTCCCCTCCCTGACCCATACCCCCACGAGTGTGTTGCCCTCTCTCTGCCACAACATTGCTGTCCCTAGCGCAGTTGCGTCCACTAACAAGCCCTACATGCCACCGCTTCTGCCTCTTAACGTGGCTATCGGCGCCGAGGACACGTCGACGCTGCCTACCTCCTCTTCCCCAACTGCATATCCCCTGCCCAACCTAACTCGACTTCACACCTCAAGCATCACTCCCCACCGGCCGCCGCCCTCATCCGACCCATGGCGCAACCGCCGCCTCGCCATCCCACCATCAATTTGTCATCACTCTGGCTTCCCTCTAAATCTGGGAGACTCCGATAAATCTAATCTAAACCCTAACCCAACTTGTCGGAGCCGTCATTAAAACTCTCACCAGGGTTGAAGAAAGAGGTAGAGCACGGATCTCGATATAAAATCATATAGTAAGAAATGTGAATGGTCAATCCTAAAGAACACTTTAGCGATTCCATTTCATACTACTCATCTATTCGCGAAAAGCCCATCTCTCTACGTGTGTGCGCGCGCGCACGCGAAGCTTCCCTTTGGACGACAGGGACCGGTCAGGCCCAAGTCGATCGATTGGCATTCATCTCTCTTTCGCTCTGTCCCGTTGTGCATGGGATTGGGATATCTCTCTCGGTCTCTCCAATCCCACTGACGCCTACCTCACTGATGCACCTACGCCATACCGCCACCGTTCATCTCACCATCAAACGGTCTGGACAAGCTCTCCCTACGCTCCCAACGAAAGGAAGCTTCCTGTAAAAAAGATGCAAGCTTCCCCTGCAGACTCAGAGAGAGAGAGAGAGAGAGAGAGAGAGAGAGAGAGAGGCACTGAGCACTCACATCAGAGGCATCTTATTGGCACCACACATTGCAGGAGATAGAGTAGCAAGCAAAGTGAATATTGCAGTGAAGGAGCTATCCAGGAGAGTAGGAGCATGCACTCTGGCCTGGAAGCTAGCTAGGTTGGATGGAATGTTTCAGCTGCAGGCCAGTCCCAGATGGCGAAGCCTGTCTATGATCACCTCTACCTGTCCCTGCACATCGTCGTATCAGTGCGCACAAAGTAGGAGAAATGTGATACACTGCATCAGAGCATCCTTGCTTCCAGCTCTGCACCGAAATTGTGCACAGCTGTTACTTCTGTTCATGTGCATATATGTCTACTGTCTTCTATCTAGTCTAGGAGAACAAGACAGTCCAAGGAAACACGCTTAATTAATATTTGAATTCTCATTCCTCGTGAGAGGTAGTATGTACAGAAAAAAATAGTTATATATGATTTTGATCGGTATAATTGAACTCAGTATACTTTTTACTATAATCTTTCTGTTAATCTCATCTTTAAAAAACGTATTGTTTAAAAGTTAATTATTGTAGTCTGTATAAATATAAACGGATTAAAAGTGAAAAAGAACCCAGCCGGCCCATAAGAGTACTAGCGCTAGTTGTGGGTACTTCTGGATATATACTGTAACTCATTTACAGCAGACACATGCAAGGAGGGGGCTAAAACTGAAAAACCACGTGAAAGGTAGCTAAATCCGAGATTACGGTGGCACATGAGGCCAAAAAGGCTTGCTTTCCTGCAAGGCAGGCGTGAGAAGCATCAAGGGATCGAACAGGAAACAAGATAGGCCAGTACGGGGGTACATGGAAGGTAGAGAGAGGAAATTCCAAAAGAGAGGAAAGAAACAAGCAGAAGCAGCAGCTAACTCTGATGCATATGTCTCTGTTGCGACTTGAAACTGTATATGCATATGTTTCTTCTTTACGTCTTGATGGATGAAATGGTGGTGTGATTTGATGTGTTCCAAAGTTTCCCATTCCATGAGGCATCTATCCTCGCCCCTCTCCCCACTTCTTCTAAGCCTATCGCAACCCTTGATTTACACTCTCCCCCTATTTGCCTTGAAGGCTTGAACATTACCTTGTAACAACAGTATGTCCAGAGAGAGAGAGAGAGAGAGAGAGAGTTGCCTTGAAGGCTTGAACATTACCTTTACTCTTGAGTGGAGTTCAAGGAAGGTAAAGCTAAGCTAGGGGGGAGCACACTCAAATACACATGGGACTGGCAGTGTGTGATGCATAATGTCAATTGCCAAAGGGTAGATAAACAAATTAAGGAATAGCCAGAAGAATGCATGAGAACAGTTCAGGCAGACAAATCCACCAAGGCATATAACTCCGCTCATTATTTTTGTTCTAACTCACTGACTTTGGCATGGGTTTTTTTTTTAAAAATAAATTTCTCCTCTCTTTTCTCCTCCAAGCCAATGGAAGAACTGATAGTCCGATACATTGGATCAACAGCTCCATGCAGTTTTGTCAGATTTGACATCTGATGTAATGCCCCAGAAGAACGTATACTTACTAAGGTTTGCAAGAAGCCTTTGGCATATGCCATAAACTTCCCATTAATATCCTTTCTGGTTGGTCTTGACTCTTGAGAGAGGTACTATAACTCGGTTTCTCTCCTCTCTACAAGGCAAATGCATGCAAAAACCTAGCAAGCTCCCTTCTGTTCAATCCCGTCAGATTGATCTCCCAACAACTCTTGCCCAATTCCCAACAACATAACACATCTTGCAAAAGTCAAACATACATCTTTCTGATCATATTCTCCAAGGCCGTAAGTCAAGGTGCAAGTATGCCAATGAGGTCATGGACAAACAGAAGAGAGAAGGAACTGATCCATGTTCTCTGTTATTTAAATGAATAAATCTATGACATGGAAATAGAAATTGAAGGTGAAAGGAGAAGGGAAAGGATCTTGGTGTGAAGTTTATTCTACTCCAGATTCTGGAAGAGTTCCTCTGGAGCTAGAGGACAACCTCCTCAAGTGCTCCAAAAAGTAAGCTTTTGCCTTGTTCCTTTTATTATTCTGGACTTGTTCCTTTTATTATCTTGGATGGCAGCATGGATGTTCTCTACTCTCAAGTGTAGGACCTGTGGTCCTGTAATGGGTTAGTTATGTTAATGACAAGTTTAGTACAAGAAGACAGAAGCAATCAAGCAAAGCAAGAAACTTGCAATTAATGTTTGCTAGCAATACCAAGTCAGTTCTCATTCACGTAGAACTTGAATGGTCCAAAAGGGGGGAAGGATCAGCTTATAAGTTCGGTTGTGCCTGTCAGAATTTATCTACTAAAGTGATGGTTTGTTTGAATAATCACTAAGAAATTAATATGGACTTTACTTGGGACCAACAAACTATGTGCTATAATTAGTATGAAGGAAATTCCATGGCAAGCTACTCTGTAAAGTGGTTACTCTTGATTCAATATATTATCTAGCTTGGGGCCCTAGCTATTAGAAGAAGATAACAATGTATTTCTCTAAAGTTAATTATGTAGAAACTTTTCATATGTAAGCTTATTATGACGAGTAGGTAGATTTTTTCTTTTGAGGACACAGCTCAATCAAGTGAATTATTATGGGATAAAATTTATAAAAAAAATGACATAAAATGCCATACATTCCAAACTTTTATCGGATGCAACAGATATTGAGCAGTTCTTAGATGTTATTATGCCGGGGATTGCCTTGGTACATACGACCTTTAGTTAAAAGTTCTAAAAAAAATCACTCCTACTCCTACCACTCTCACTTGTTGCACTACTACAGAAAGTCTAATACTAGACGTCAAATTACAGACGGTTTTGTAAAACCGTCTTTGATGTATACTATCACAGACAGTTTTAATTTAGAGATCGTCTGTGTTGCTGAAGGAGTATCACAGACGGTTCTTACCGATTAAACCGTCTGTGAAACTAGAATATCACAGACGATTTTTGTTAAAAGCCGTCTATGATAATCCTGCTATGTATTTATTGCGTCGCTCAGACCGTATCTGTCTTCATTTCGATCCAGATCTAGCCGGTGCTGCAGCTGGAGGCGGCAAGACTTTCAGGCCATTTTATTTGGTGGAAGGAGGCATATTTGGCAGGAGAGCTTTGAAGATTCATCAAGTTCTTGGTTGCCCTAGATATGGTTAGTAATGAAATTTATTTTTCGTTGCATCAAAATTTAGATCTAACTAATTTTCGGTGACTATTATATATATACTTTGAAGATCTAGCTAATTTAGATTTAGCTAGCCTCAATGCATGTGGTATATATGTAGTAATAATTAAATAAATTAATTTTAATACTAAGTTGTTATATATGTGCATAATATAGGACCCAAGTTGGATGTATACCGCAAACCGTGTGAGTGAAGAGTACATTAATGGCATGTCTGTTTTTATAAAAGCTGCCGAGGAGGATATATTGAATAAAGGAGTGGAACATATATTGTCCATGCACTTACTGTGAGAATTTAAATGTATTTAAGAATCGAGAGTAGATTGAAGCGCACTTAATTCGGAGGGGTTTAAAAAAGGAGTATACGTTTTGGACCAGTAATGGTGAAGTCAATGATATGCCGCCGGATGATATCGCCGATAAAGTCAATGATACGCCGATGGATGATATCACCGATGAAGTCAATGATATGCCACCGGATGATGTCAATTGTGGTTCGGATTCGGATAGGCTGTACGATGACAATCTGGATCAGATGCTTCATGATGTAGAAGAGAACTATGATGAGAGAGTATGTTAAATTCTAAGACTTGATGGAGGACTCGGAGAAACCTTTGTTCACGTGCTGCAGGTCAAAGTACGCGAAGTTATTAGTTGTGTTTGAACTATTGAAATTGAAGGTAAGCAACGGTTGGTCCGACAAGAATTTCACGGCGCTCTAAGTCTTTTAGCGGATATGCTTTCAGAGGGAAATGAGTTGCCTAAAACCATGTATAAAGCCAAGAAAATTCTTTGGCCATTGGGAATGGAAATAGAAACAATACATGCATATCTGAATGACTGTATCCTCTATCGTAAAGAGTATGCAAACATGCATGTCTTTCCGGTATGCAACGCATCCCGATACAAATGTAACAATCAATCAGATGATGATGGCGAGGGAACAGAGGTGAAGAAAGGACCTCTTACAAAGGTGGCATGATATCTTCCTATAATGTTTCGTTTGAAGCAATTTTTTGCGAACCCAAAGGAGGCAAACTACTGCATTGGCACTCGGAGAAGCGCAAGAAGGATGGAATGTTGAGACATCTTGCTAATTCCACCTAATAGAGAAACATCGATAGGAATTTTGCAGATTTCGGTGCAGAACCAAGATTTATAAGGTTTGGATTGAGTACAGATGGAATGAATCCTTTCAGTATCATGAGCCGCCGACATAGCACTTGGACCATGACTCTGTGCATCTATAACCTTCCTCTTTGGTTGTGTATGAAACGAAAGTATATTTTGCTGTCGATACTTATCTAAGAGCCAAAGCAACTTGGGAATGATATTGATGTGTATCTAGCACCGTTGGTAAAAGATCTAAAAGTACTGTAGAACGAAGGGGTACAGGTATGGGATGCATACAAACGAGAGAACTTCACTTTGCGCTCTTTATTGTTCTGCACCTTAAATGATTATCTTGCCCTTACTAACCTGTCGGGCTAGAGTACAAAAGGTGCCAAAGATTGTACTCACTGCTTAGATGGTACTGAGAGTGTGTGCCAAAAGGTGCCAAAGCTTGTACATGCGTCACCGCTGGTTCCTTCGGAGAGCTCACCCATACCGCAAGATGAAGAAACAATTCGACGGATAGAAGGAGGACGATTGAGTTTCAAGGCATTTAAGCGGAAAAGAGGTTTATAATATGGTTAATAATTTAGATGTTGTTCTCGAAAAGGGATATAAATTGAGGGCTCGTGAGAAGAACATCTGAAAAAAGAGATCAATATTTTGAGATTTATCTTATTGGAAATACCTAGATATTCGACACTGCATCGACGTCATGCACGTAGAAAAGATTGTATGTGACAGCTTGATTGGTCTCTTACTGAACATTCGTGATAAAACAAAGGATGGCGTCAACGCATGGCTTGACTTAGCTGATATGGACATCAGGCCTAAGTTAGCACCAATAAAAACAGATAATGGATGAACATACCTTCCCCCTGCGTGTTACACTCTGTCCAACACCGAGAAAACAGAACTGTGCCAGTGCTTGCATGGTGTCAAAGTTCCGTCTGGTTACTCCGGCAACTGTGACAATCTCATGACTATCATGTGCTGATGACACAGATGCTCCCTATTGCAATTAGAAATATTTTACCGGTCAAAGTCTGATAGACAATCATGAGGCTATGTTATTTCTTTAACGCAATTGCTCAGAATATCATCGATCCCGAAAGACTAGATGCTCTGCAGGACGAGGTGGTGATGACTCTATGTCATCTTGAGATGTATTTTTCTCCTTTGTTTTTCGATATCATGGTCCTTCTCATTGTTCACGTTGTGTGGGAGATAAAAAATATACGGGTCTGTATTCCTACGTAGCATGTACCTATTTGAGAGGTTCATGGGAATTCTCAAG
Source organism: Melocanna baccifera (assembly GCA_036346265.1). Taxonomy (NCBI): domain Eukaryota; kingdom Viridiplantae; phylum Streptophyta; class Magnoliopsida; order Poales; family Poaceae; genus Melocanna; species Melocanna baccifera. The sequence continues at coordinate 16,123,366 of CM070681.1, forward strand.
TCCTATGTACGGAATCAATCTCGGTCGGAGGGCAGCATCGTCGAAGGTTATGCAAGCGAAGAGGTCATTGAGTTTTATATCGATTATATGGCTCAGATTCAACCGATATGTGTGCCTCAATCTCGTCATGAGGGGAGGCTTAAGGGTATCGGAACTATCGGAAGGAAAGCAATCACTTTAGATATGGACGCGTATGCTCAAGCCCATTTCACGGTCTTACGATACATGACTGAAGTGGCCCCTTATGTCGACCAGCACAAGGATGTGCTTCGGTAATAGAATCCGGAGTGGTCAGATGTTTGGATCATGAGACAACACAATAGTCGGTTCAACCAATGGTTGAAGAAGCAAATCGCTAGGAGCTCGTCAAGTGAGATGCTGACATGGTTGGCAAAAGGGCCAACATTTACAGTTGTGACATGGAAATGATATGACATAAATTGGTACACATTCTATACACAAGCTCAGGATGTAAAGAGTACTAACCAGAACAGCGGTGTTCGCATAGATGCGTTCGGTACCGATGGGTTGAGAAACTCGTACTATGGGTTCATAGAAGAGATTTGGGAGTTCAACTACGTGATTTTCAAGATCCCCTTATTTCGCTGCCGCTAGGTGCATCTCCCACAGGTGCATCACCTATCACAGATGATTTTTACTTACAAACTGTCTGTGATTATCAGCTATCACAGACGGTTTTTATTTACAAACCGTCTGTGATATTTACACCACAGACGGTTCAAAAATCGTCTATGATAACCTTCGATTATCACTGACCTATAAATTCAGACGGTTCAGAAAACCGTCTGTGATGACGTTTTTGTACCATCTGTAATACAGTTTTCTGTAGTAGTGTTGGATGATTTTGACGGAGAAAATATGTAAAGTTAGTGCATAAATTACAGATACATGTAAATTGCCATTTAACCAAAATAGCAGGTAACATTTCTCATCCTATTGTAACAATGTCAGGTATCAAAAATGTGTGAAAAAGCAGGTCAGAAGGCCTACGTGGCAAGCTTAAGGTTGACCTTAAGCATCGTGGGGAAAATCGTGAGTCGAGCTTGAGCATAATCCCCTGATTTAGTAAATCCTCCCATCATAGAGGGCACAGGAAGAGAACATGTAGTATCAATGCATCACACATATAAGGTACAATTCCAAAAATATGATGGATCTAACCAATCAGCCAGGCCAAAAGCTGTCTAATTAGAGCGGAAAAGTCTTCAGGGCATCCGCAGTGTATGCACCCTTTTAAGGATCCAAGGTAACATATGCAAAAGGGTCTAGCTTAGCAAGAAATGCTATGGTCTCGGTTTTTTTTAGCTTCTATCTTATGATTTATGTTACAGTAACTAATTTTTAAATAGTTTATCTTTTTAAGATAAAGTCTACAAATCGATTACGGTAGATACTGTATCAATTTCAGCTGTATCGGCTAAAATCGCACATAGCTGTCTCTCTCTCTATACATTCTCTCGCAAACAGCCAGAATTTAAAAGACATAAGCCATAGCCAAAAAGAATGAGCCCTATAATATTTGGTACATGAAGGTGAGACCCACACCCAAATAAAAAAAATAACCATCGATTCGTTCCGCTCATTCTCTCTGTCTCTTGTTCTCTATTGCCACACCCCCTTCTCTATCTCCACTGATGCCAGTGTCCAATAGATCCAAGCGGTGGCGGCCTCCAGCGGCTAACCCCATGGCAAATTCCAGCAGCAGCGATAGTAGCGAAGAAGGCTGTGGCAACCTCCGATGCTAGTAGTAGCAGCGAATGTGCTGACAACTGGAGGGTCACAGTGACCTTTGACAGTGATCGTCGGAACTGGAGTGCTGGCGACCGACGGCTAGCTCCGGTGGTGACGACTTCTTTGACCTCCTGACTCTAGAGGTGATGGCTCGTCTTCCTTAACATCCCCGGTGGATGGTGGCAACAGCGGGAGTTGAATCTATTTGGCGCCTGCCATGATGACGTCTTCCCCTCCTGGATTTACGGCCGGTGGTGACGAAGGCCATGGTGATGGCTCCCCTCCTGGCACCATGGTGCTACAAACAACGAGTGAGGAGACGGATCTGACATATAAGCCCAATGAATTTTTTTTCCTATGGCACCGGTACCTCACTTGATCACGGTTTCTTCCTTGGGCCCTCCTGTTTCTCCTGTAGTGTGTGATGCAGTTACATCTAAGTTGTTCATACAAATAACACTATAACTTTTTTTAAAAGACCCTTAGACGTCTATTTTTGTACATATAGCCCCTCTCTCCGAGCTCGGTAGCCGTGGTAAGTGATATATGTTACTTGCCACGCTATAGGAGTCCGATAGGACCTGTCAGGCAACTGTGGCTTGACAACATCCTGCCAAGCCTCCACAAATCAGCAGGTGGCCGAATGATGCATGATTAGCACTAATTAGCATAATTAACACTAAATTACTCAATATTTTAACTGGTGTGCGATAGCCAATATGCTATCTGAATCAGAGGAGCTCAGCAGGTACCTATCGAGCATAATAAAGAGCTAGATTTACACAAAACAAATTAATTTTTTTTAAAAAAAAATAGTACAGTTCGTTACGCCTCCGTCTCTCCTCTGCAACCCCCATGGCTAGAGATGTAAACGGGGCGGGGCGGGGGAAGCCTCCGCGGCCCCGCCCCGCCCCCCGCGAACCCGCCCCCCGCCCCGCCCCGTTTAGCCTCGCGGGGGGAGATTGCCCCCCATCCCCGATCCCCGCGGGGACCCGACCCCCACGGGATCTCCGCGAGGGATTAAAAAAAATTTAATTTATTGTTTAAAAATAAATTTTTGATTTTATTTATTAATTTATAATTACTTAAGCATATTATTTTTAAAAATATAGCTTCAAAATATATATTCTAACATATAAATTCAAGTTTTAGTCTAAATATACAAGAAAAGAATACAATCTCTTATATTAAAAATAATAATCTATTATTAAATATATATATTTTTATTTTTTATCGGGTCCCCGCGGAGCGAGGATGACCCCGTCCCCGCCCCGCTAGCTTCGCGGAGCCCCGCCCCGTTCTCCCTGCGAGAGGATATTACCCCCCGACCCCGCTCCCCACGGAGATATTTCCTGCGAGGCCCCGCCCCGCAGGGGGAATTACCACCCCTACCCATGGCACAAGATTGTGCATGCTCTCGCACTACAACACTCCATAACATTCTCTAAGGGCAAGTCATGTCAAATCTGTAGCCAGCCCACGCGCTTTGGTACAATGGTGGCCAGTAGAGGTGACAACAGATTGATGGTTTTCTCTGTGTTGCAATTATTACCTCTTTTTCCAGTCTATCTACGCCTGTGGCCTTTCTCCTCCTAACTTCTATCCTCAACCACCCTCCCCAGGCAGGTTGGGCTTACTAATACTATCAGAATTTTTTAAATAATATTTTTTAAAATTCTTTTATTAAAAAGTTATCATTAACTTTATTTTCAAATCTAACCCTTTTTTTATCACACCACAGCCTATAACGTGCCAAATACACACAACTACACAATCAGTCCCGGCGTGACCAAAGCCTTCAAACAAGCTATTTTTTGGTTCAGCACTAGACTTTCATCATGATGTAGCAGTATTGTTTGCCACGCCATGGATGATAGTGTGATCAAAAGAGTCATATTTAAAAATAAGTTAGATGAGGGGTTATTAGTAAACATAAATTAAAAAGGGGGTTAAATAATAAAAAATGTTCTACTATCAAATACTATCATGGAATGAAAATAAAAAGCAAATATGAATGTTCGAGTTTAAATTCAAATATGAACATGAAATTTTAACTGTAGGTATACTACGTTGAAAAATACATTCACATGTATTCTCATAATTTTTTATATTAATTTGATACACAAACCCAAATTAACTTGTATGAACATTTATACCTAGGTTTACTGCTGCAGTAAATATGCCTCCTAAAAAGCATAGATTGAAAAATATTCAGCACTACGTCATACAAACCTGCATATCCATAGCTTTCACCTCCAAACGTGTACAGAATATAAATCATTTTCTAAAGACACAAAGTCGACCAGCTTTTTCATTTTTGAAGGCTAGACTTAAGCAAGGAGCGAAGTAATCCAAGATCGCGTTCTCTGAACTACACATAAACAAATACCCCTTGAATAAGTTTCTCCTGAACTTTTCGGCCTATTTTCTGCAAGTAAAGGCAGCCGGGATTGGTTCAAGGGTAAAACATTCTGGCTGCTCAAACATTTTAATCCTTCTCCATAATAAAGCAAGCGTGCGAACACAGGGCCCCAAGTCCCCAACTCAGTGGGACAGCATAGCTTTATTCTATGTTTCCTCCTTGAGCACAAGACTTGCTCCATTCAGATGACAACGCGCAGCATAAGCCTTCCGAGTACGCAGCGATAACATCGCGAAGTCTGGATCTACACAAGTACTGAATTCCTGCTTCGTGGCGCCGCACAAACTCCTGAAAATCCAATTTGCTCTGATTATGCCAAATTATATTCCTCTCTTTCCAGATCGTCCAAACCAGAAGGATAACTAAGGAATCTACACCTTTGCGCTTGTCGTTTGGTGTGAGGAGGCTCAACGCTATCCATTGATCTTGCAAGGAGCATTTGGCGAAGGAGTAAGCATTACAAAGAATACAAATAAAATACCAGTGAGCGACATCTTGTACCACTGCTGTGTAACTGCAGTTGATTTAACAGTGAGCACAAGTTAATGCATAGTCAGAAAGAAAGAATACAAATAACAGTAAACGCACGCGAGATAGGCATTTGTTTTCATAAAAATTGGCCAATAATGCACTGCTTAAATTAGAAATTAGGCAAATAAAATATTTTATACATCCGACACAATTTAATTGGGATTTGGACCAAGAGTCGGTTATGCAGAGTTGGCAGATATGGTATATTAAGGCTTAGGTGAAGCACCAAAGAACAATACAGTTGTGTAAGATTGGATTGCCATTTTGGCCACAAACTAGGGGCACCTACAGTAACTAGCACAATATGCTACACGGCTAAGGCCTGGGCATCCATCACTTCTCAAGGCACAAGTTGCAATTTATGCAGGAAATGGACGAACTGGTATATTGTTAAAGTATCTCCCTACCTGTAGGCTTCGTCCATCTAAATGAATATAGAAAATACTGAGCACACAAATAATACTATTACTTAAAATGGTCCCAGGAGAATAGGAGACCTATGACCATGAAAACATTCAAACTACAGAATCGAGCCCCACAGGCAAAGGGCTGAATACATTGAACTCCCTGAATAAACTTTATGCCTTCAACTTGTTCTTTTCCATCCACTAATCATATAATTTATCACCCCCTACGTGCTGTTAGTGACCAAAGCAAAACCCTAAGATGCTCAAATAAGCAACCAATTAGAATTTTGACAGCCTCCATAGATTCCCTTATACCGCTAACCTTTTCACAATAAGTTAGATATATTCGGTCCCCATCGTAAACGTACCAATCATTCTTGTACAGTTGTACATTTTATTTTTCTTGCCTGATCTTGATGTGTTCACCTTAGGGATAATTTACAGAAAAAGTTAACAGTTTTAATGGTGATTATTTAGTGGCCCAAGGCAAGGAAGATCATGCTCAAGATGCTCTGCATCAAGCTGATTGTGACATTAAACTTTGTGGGGTTCAGTAGTGAGGAGGGGAAAAAGGGAAAGGCTGGAAAAGAACAGCACTAACAGCATCTGGAAGGCTGGAGTACTCAAAACCACCATCATCATGGATTTTATTAGAAGACTGAAGGCATATTGTGATTATGTGACTAATGGAAATACACTAAAGTGGAATCAACTACGGTGAATTTGGGTCCAGTAACAGATGTTGAACTTCTTCCTCTAAATCTAAAGCACGTTTACTTTTGTAAATCAATGGAATTGTGTCAGGCACAAGACTAAGATCATGACAGATAAAAAAGGCATAAAAAACTATATGATCAAACTAGTACTTGGATCGGACATATACATATACATGTCAGGTTACTGATAGTCAATGAAACCCAGGACATTGACGCAGGGTAGAATACACCAGCATCTTGTGATAAAAAAAATACTTTTCAAGATTATGGATGACAAGAGAAGAATGATAGGTTCTTGCATCACAATCCTGCAACCCCCATTCATTAGTGGGCTATGAGCATGGAAGATTCCTCACATTTTCGAGCTTTCATACCTAGTAAAAGTTGGCAACTAGTTGATCATTATGTCTACAATATAGCATATATTTAAGTTAACACTTGCTGTTAAGAAAATGCTAAACACGGAGGCATCAAAGAAAGGGCCCATAAAGCAAAAGGCAATAAGAGTTCCAAGTCTTAGCACAGTGGTTAATAAAGCATAAGTGCTACGTGAAATTCCTATGCATTTTGCAGCTAGATCAGAGGGTCAGGGTACAGTTCGAACTGAACAACTAGGGGGCAATTAAAAGAAGCACGTAATATCAGTAACAGAAGTTGCTTTATAATCATGCCACGTTTGTAATTATCAAAGCTCATTGCTTTCTTCTGTATTACTTAGTCTTGACTCTTGATATAGTAAAAGCAGATTCAACGAGATAACTACAAATCTAACCTTAGCAGATTACATAAATCATACTTTGCCATGTCTCCAGCCATCTATCTGCCTTCTCTTTGGTCAATGACGTACAGCCATTAAAATACTTCAAGATGCAGTTCGATTTCAACACAATCCAAACTCAATCACTTAGATACAAGATGTGTCTAATCTTCCCATAAAGTTCACAGGAAAAAGCTAAAGTGTCAAAATAACGTTCCTTTCAGGAGTGAGGTGCTATTAGATTTTCTCAATAGATCCACTAACCCACTAACCAATCGTAATTTGAGTATAAGACCAAACACATCTGCTTTTGAGTCCTATTGATGGTACACACTACACATTACTGCAACTAGCTGTTATGGGCTTTCATCTGAAAATCTGGTTTCTCAGTAAAAATAAAAAGTATATATATAGGAATGCTTAAACTAACATATGTCGGCTTTGCCCATATTAATATGTCTGAGTAGAAAAAAAATTGACTCAGAATGAATCATCTATATATGCCAATGTCGGCATGCAGTCCTAAAGAATATACTGAAGAACAACAGTATTAGTGCATTGCCACTAAGACGATGATCTGCTGCCTTAATGTATACAGCAAGAACGTTTGCTTAATCATCTGACTTAGTCCCATAACTATATGTCAGAAACAAATAGCACCCACCTATTCAAAAGGGCGGAGGACTTAGTCCCATAACTATATTTCAGAAACAAATAGCACCCACCAATTCAAAAGGGAGGAGCAATTGAAGTGATTACCGTTATATATGTATTATATAGCTATGTACTTACCCTGTTGTATAAGGGGTTTCCTGCATATATGTCATACCTGTACGTGTATATATATTGGTCCATTGACCTTATGATGAATACAAGCACTATTCATAACATGATATTAGAGCCAAACCTAGGGTTTCGTCATACCTAGAGTTCCGTGCTTGTCACCGCTCGCCACTGACTGGATTCTTCCACCGCCGCCATCGCTCCTTCGTCAACTGGAGCTTGGTCGTTGCTTGTTGACCCTGCCAGATCCAGCCGGAGACGTCAGCCTCCGGAGCCTCGTCTTGTCTCCGGCTGCTGCTGCCTCTTTCGGATTGTCGCCTCTCGGATCCAGCCGTCGCCACTCGCCGCAGTGATGCCTCAGGGTCGCCGCCCTCCCGCGCGAGCTCGTCGTCGCTGCCCGCCGGATCTAGCCGCTGCTGCTCGGATTGGGCCATCGTCGCTCGTTGCTGAGTCTCCCGCGCGAGCTCGTCGTCGCCGCCCACCGGATCCGACCATCGCCGCTCGGATCCGGTCGTTGCCACTCGCCGTAGTATCGCCTCAAGGTCGCCGCCCTCCATTGTGAGCTCGTTGTCATCGCCCACCGGATCCAACCGCCGCTGCTCGGATTGGGCCATCACCGCTTGCCGCTGTGCGGTCTTGCTGCCTCAGGGTTGCCGCCCTCCCGCGCGAGATTGCCGTCGCCACCCGGTGCCGCTCTGCTGAAGCCGGTCGCTGCCACCTGCTGGCTAGACGCCACTGCCCGCGGCGGATCACCGTCGCCCGCTGGCCGCCGAAGCCTGGTGGTCTTTCTGCTCTGGCAAAGTAGTTGGTCCTAACTAACCGACTCAGTCGTTTTATTGTTTTGACTGGGTCGTTTCATTGTTTTGACCGAGAAAGAGAAAAGAAAAAGAAAAGAAAAAATATCTTCTTTTGTAGGTATCGTTTCTGTTCCTCGTTGCCTGGTGATCTTCTATGGTCTCAACTATCGGGACTGGTTCCAGCATATGCGCCTCCACATGCGTGGTTAGTGTCTTTGGGAGTTCCTTACCGACGAGTTGATTTGTCTGTCTTGCCCTACTCCACCTGTTGTGATTGTACTCATGAATGATACTTCGAAGACACTCGTACAAAGGCATCTAAAACTTTTGAGGTTGCCATGGAGACTTTTCAGACTCAGTATACTGCTTACAAGACATGAATCGAGCAGGATGCTCGTGCTTCTACTATTCTGGTTGCCAGCATGGAGATGCACCTCACTGGTGATGTTGATTTAGCTTCCACACAGACGATGTGGGCGCATATGCGCACTCGCTACCTATTGTAATAAGGATGGACATATGGAACAGTTTTGCTATAAGAAGAAGAAGGATTTTCGTCGTCGTGCTCATCCTCCGAGGGGCATTGGAGGTTCCTCCTCTCAGCCAGGTGCCTCTGACACTCAGTAGTTTCTAACATTGCTAGATTGTATGGTTGCTTCTGCATCGTTAGGTACTACTAGTTCTTGTTCGGATGAGAGACCACCTTCTACTTCTCCTTTCTCAAGTATATCACCTTGGATTCTTGATTTTGGTGCTTCTTTTCATATGATATCTAATTCCACCTCTAACTTCCATTAGTCCTTTAGTTGCTCCTATCACTGTTCAAACAGCAGATGATACCTCTTTTTCTGTCATAGGACGAGGCAATCTTTCAAATTCATCTTTTCATGTTTCTGCTGTTTCTATGTTCCAAAACTAACCATGCAACTCATATCTGCCGGCCAGCTCACTGATCATGGTTGTCATGTTATTCTCGATTCTGATTCTTGTTGTGTTCAGGATCGCCGCACGGGGACTCTGGTTAGTACTAGTCATCGCCGCCGTGACTCACGACAGCTCTAGAAACTTGACTGGCTTCATCTTCCTTCCGCTGCCTCTGCCAGTCTTGTTGCCTCCACCACTGCCTCGGCATCTGCTGCAGCCTTCACCGCATCTTTTGCTCAGTGTCATCATCGTTTAAGACATCTTTGTAGGTCATATATGCTTTCTTTACTTTGTCGTGGCCTTTTAGGGTCTGTGTCTGGTGATGCTCCTCTTAGTTGTCAGGGTTGTAAGATTAGCAAACAGTTTCAACTCCCCTATCTTTCCAGTGAGTTAGTATCTCAGCGTCCTTTTGATCTTGTTCATTCTGATGTATGGGGACCAGCTCCTTTCGTTTCGAAAGAAGGTCATCGATATTATATTATTTTTATTGATGATTTTTCTCGGTATACGTGGATATACTTTATGTCATCTTGTAGTGAGATTCGATCCATTGACAAGACTTTTGCCATCATGATCCGTACTCAGTTTGATTCTCATATTCGTGTTTTTTTGGGCTAATTCCACTGGAGAGGACTTGTCGGGAATTCTTCGTGGTTTTTCTTGCTGAGCAGGGCACTCTCTCAGTTTTCTTGTCCCGGTGCACATGCTCAGAATAGTGTGGTTGAACGCAAGTATCGTCATCTTTTTGAAACAGTTCATCATCTCATGCTTGCTTCTGCTGTTCCACTACACTTTTGGGCTAAGGGTGTTTCTACCACCACTTTTTTCATCAACATTCAGCCCTCCTCTGCTCTTCAGAGTGGGATTCTAGTTGAGCGCCTATGTGGTAAGACTCCTGATTATTCCAGTCTTCGTCTCTTTGGGTGTGTGTGTGCTATATTCTTCTTGCACCTCGTGAGCGCACTAAGCTAACTGCTCAGTCTGTTGAGTGTGTTTTTCTGAGCTACAGTGCTAAGCACAAGTGATATCGTTGTTGGGATCCTGTTGGTCGACGGATGCGAATTTCTCAGGATGTTACTTTTAATAAGTCTCGTCCTTTCTATCCTTGCCCATCTTCTTCCTCCACTTCAACTTCTCTTGTCGAGCCACTTTCTTTCTTGACTTTTCCTTCCATCCTCATAATCACCACTACTCCACCACAGTCTTTGGTCTCTCTGGTGCCTCCTTCCCAATCAGCACCTTCTTCACCACCGGCACTCTCTCTCGAGATTACTCCTGATTTTGTTTCTTCTTATCCTCTCTACTATACTCGTCGTCCGCGAGTTGAGGATTCTTCTGATGTGCCCTCTTCTTCTGATAGGTTATCCTCTTCCAAACCCATCTCTAGCCAGTGATGTGGTGAAAGCTATAGATGCCATTGTTCTGCAAACTTGTGGAGAAGTCAACAAATTAGAGAAATACCACCCCATGCACATCAAATAAATCAATAGATACCAGCACTAACCAAATTAATGTTTTGCGAGGAACTTATTCTTAAAGTGGATGGACTCTTTTGACTGCAAAGGACTGGAACCAATATGTGCTTAACCAAAGCTTTACTATGCTTATCTTCAACATTTGTCGTTCTCATGGTTTTCCTCAACAAAGCATATTGTATTCAGAGTTGTCGTATGAATTGTCAGAAAATGATTGTGCACAGGTAGTAGAAAGTATTTTGCAAACGTGTGACATCTCGTTCATGTGAAGCATTCCTACAGGATTTAAAAGTATAGATACAGGAGATCTCGAAGGAAACTAGCTCAAGTCAAGTCAAATACCAGATGGAACTCCTACAATCGTTTAGGGGTGAAACATCACCAAATGTAAAAGTGGGACCTGGTCCAAAACAAAGTTAGTTATCTGCTATTCTGCTTTGGACAAATGAAAGGTGAGACTCTATTACACTTGGCACAAGATATTACATTTTCACCTTGTTTGAACTCTAAAATGAATAGAGGAAAGGATACATGCATGCAAGCCTTATTTGCTATTAGCTTACACATATTGTCACTCTATTATGCCCCAAAAGTCAACCTAATCGTTTGAATTGGGTTAAGTGGGAGCAGGGAAGGGGGAGGAAAGCTGAAGGCAATATACATATGATGGATAGGGAGGACTTTTCCATGTAGAATTGATCTCGCCAGTCTCCCACGCTCTGACTGAGTGCCCATCAAGTTCAAAATTAGCACACACAACAATAAAAAAAGCTTCGAGTTTTATAGAGAACAAGAAACAGGATACATGGGTGAAATGCAGCAAATATTAGGCATTGAGGCAGGAAAGGACCAAGTAGACAGTGAGATGATTATGTTATTTTTAAGTAGTTTGTCTAATTTACCTATTCAATTCATGTCTACTTTACCGAGGAAAACAATTTGCCTAACGGCCAGTAACTCATTTCAGATAGGACGGAGTCTCCCGGCATGATAAGTACAGGAACTGAAACATATATCTAAGAATTACCTAAAGAAAAATTTTCTGCTTTGCTCACATATTCCACTGTCTGTGCGCTCCTAGGAATACACTTGAACAAATGTTCAGGAAAGAACTGCACACACTTCTGACCGTTCAGCTGAAACCTAACCGGCTCAAGCAAGCTAGGGGCCCAAACTACTACACAAAACATCATCTCAATTTTCCCAACTCACATTTCTCAAGGAAAAAACATCGATGTCTTGCTACCAAGATTGCAACTAAACATTCAGATATCGCAGAGGCAGGGGGGCAATTAGTAGTACATTATTGTCAAAATTCTGTGAACAAGAAGCAGATAAGCAAATCTAACTCGGTTCAAGCTTCGACCAAAGAGGCCTACTCTACGCATCCGTTCACCTCGGCGCGGAAGATCACACGTCCTCCCCGACGGAGCCGCCCGCGCCGTCGAGAGTCTTGAGGCCCTCGGCAACAGCCCGCGCGTGGTTCTGCGCCTGCCTCTCCACCGCCACGAAGTACAGGCCTGCACAGCGACACCATAAGATCAAATCGCACCACGAAGCAAATCAGGCGGAGACGAAGACGGAACGGAGCAGAACACTAGGGCCTAGGGTTCTTGGTCTGGTGCTTACTCACGGCGCTGCCCATGGCGCAGATCCAGAGGACGCGCTCGCCCACCACACCTCGGCCCCCAGCCCCATAACGCCGCCGCGCCTGCTCGCTTCGACTCGGGCTCCTCCGCCGTGCCCGCCCGACGAGTGGGTCCCACCTGGCGGGAACCTAAGTAGACGGTTCATTGGGCCGGGCTGCGGAGTGGGCCTACAAAGAGGGCTAGCTAATGGGCTAACAAGGGTAGTTCAGAAACTGCAACGCAAACGTAATAAATGTTTTCAGAATATACGCTGCAATTGGGAATTGGATGAGTAAAAACTGGATTTGTCAAACTTGGAGATGGATGAGGTAGGAGAGTGGGGATTTGATTTGAGGAGCGAGATAATTTCAAAACAAGGCTGTCACAGTCGAAAATTTCTGTATGTAGCAGTATGGTATTTGTGGAGGCTTGATGCTATATCATTTTCCTACCAATTCCCGCTCGCTATATGTTGGATCCGGATTTTACCAATGTAGAATGCTCTATGATTTTCATCACATTATTCTCTAGATTAGTAGATAGTACTTATAGATACATTACTATATATCAAAATTATATCTAGCAGAAACGTAAATATAATAATAGATTTACTCATAGGCCGATCAGGTTAAAATAATTAAGAAGCAACAGCAGAAACAAAATTTCATATAGATGGGACCCTCATGACACACCCATAGGCAGTCGACTGAGGTTCGCGACCTAGTTCTTGATTTTATCATCTTTCAGCTTTGTTGACTCATTATGATGACCACAGGACTTGACTTTATCCTTTTTACTGATTGAGTAATGATAATTGAGTAACAATAAGTACAAAGATACTCAGTAAGCCACCATACCGAATGCCAAATAATAAAAGCAAAGCTGTCAAGGGAGGGCTTGAGGTTATTTTATTTACGAAAACGCTACTATTTTGATATACAATTATAGGGAATTTCTAAGACCTAACATTTTCACTAAACCTTATTTTTAAAATTTGTAAGAGTATGCAATATTAATAGTAATGTAGGTTCTATCCACCTGTTACGGAGTATGTTTGTATCCATATGTTAGTTTGGTTATCAGGGTTATATCCACCCATTGATATTACTGGGTTATATCCACCCAGGGTAATTCAAATTCAGGATTACATTCACCCGACGAGTTTTCATCCCGCCTACAAAGTTTTAGAAATATACAATAATTCGAGTAAGTTTCCATGCTTGCTCATGACCATGAGCACGGTTGTTCGAATATTTTTCACTTTGTAAAAGTCGTACACTTTACCCACAAAAGATAACTAACTTATTATGTTTTACGCATTTTCTTAGACATGAGCTCAAATATTTGGATGCGTATTTTAAATCTTGCTTTGCTTTTGCCTTTAATCGATTTTGATTTTAAACTTTGTTTTCCTGATTTGAATTTCAAATTCAATTTTTGCTCAATTCGATTACCAATTATCTTGGCTCTTGATCGAGATTTTATTTTTATTATTAGAATTGTTTGGCCAAATCAATTCAAGATTCTCAAATAAATGCTAAAAATTTTGAATAACATCGAAATGCAATAAAAGGTTTTCAATTTTCCACGATTACAACAGTTTTCAAATTTAGGATGTTACAGTATATTAGTGTACAATTATTAACTCCCCCTGTTATCGATTTTGCCCTTTGTAAGCTGCCTAATTATTTGTTAAGTATAGGTTGACTGTTCACATATCTCGACTAGCAATAAGATGCCTGCGTTTGATTACTCGACTTGTTGAACATGTATGATGGATCTCTCCGTTTTTGTTGAACGTCCTGTTGGGTTATCCAAACACCTGTTGGCCCTCGTCTAGGAAAGCTCACCTGTTCCGTCCCTTCCATATGTTCCAACAAGAATAGACGAAAATCGCATTAGCGTCGCATAATCACATTCTTAATTCGGACTGTGCATATTTATTAGCTGGTCTGGTGAATGTGTCATGAAATTTGACTTCAGCTGTTTCTTTTGTCATTTTTGCACAGTACACATATCATGTGAACGTATTCTAACATGTTATACGCCTGTCAACTTTTTGAGAATTTTTTTAACTGCACAAGCGCACAAATACCTAATTGTTTTGATTGCATTTGTAGGACTCAGACCATCACACACACACACACGCGACACAAATCATGACTTGTGGAGTACAAGACAAATAGACAATGCTGGCTGCAAGATGCTCAGCACGCTACCCCTCTCACGGCTAGAGCTGGGAGTTGGGTCAAGTTGATCTGTGTCAGCCCAAGGCTCAGCTGGTCCAGTACAAGCACATCACGTGGCGGGTCATACCAGCATGGGTAAATAGAGGGCTGGGTTGGGCCTGAAAAACTAGTCCGTTAGCACGAATAAATGGCGGGTCGGGTCGGGTCTAAAAAACTGGCCCGTCGGGCAGCACGGCATGGCACGATATATTGTGCCGTGCTTAGATCGAACCACCGTAGAATCCTTGTTCTAGTAATATTCCGTTGTTACGATGCTTTTAACTGAGTGTTATACGTAAAATCAGAAAAAAATGTTTTTCAATAACCACCGCAATGCCAAGCATGACCTCAAAAGTTGCAGCTCTCCATACATATTATATATGCATATATGGTATCATAATTAGCAAAACTATAACTACAGAAACAAGAACACAACACCTAAAAATGGATATAGAATACAGTACATCTAAATTAAGATGCATACACCAATGAAAAGCACCATTCATATATAGCGGCTTATACATGTCCAGTGAGGCTGTGAGAGTAGTAGCCACTCGGACCCTGGACCGGAATATGTACAGGAGCTGAGGGCCAACCTAGCTGATATAGCCGTGCAAAGATCTAGCTTGCTCTCTCTCTCTCTCTCTCTCTCTCTCTCTCTCTCTTCTTTCTCTCTTTGCTCTTCTCTTCCGTTCACTGTGCTACAACAAAGAGCTCATAGGCCCTACTCGTATTGCCTTCTGCGTCTGACTTTTTGCTTAGAAACGCCCATACGAACATCAAGCTTCTCAAAGTAGCTTCTTCACTTTTCTTGCTAGCATTTCACTCTAGAGATAAAGCATAGGGTCACGTAGGGGTGGATATCGAAATGGCTCAGCTCGAAAAAGCTCATTAGACAAGCGGCTCAGCTTGTTAAGCTAACGAGCTGAAATGGTGGCTTGGTTTGGCTGGTTGAAAGCTCGAGCTTGGCTCGGTAGGCTAGGTTGTAAGATGGTGATCAGGACTTAGGAGGAAACAATAATAGTCAACTGATGCATCTATGCGACTCTGCGCGTTGGTTGGTTAGGAGGGTCCCATGCCCTCCAACTCCACCTACACCAAGGAAAAGAACATTCAGGGGGATGGAATCACGCTAAGCTTGCCTTTGGTGTTTCCTCTAGGGTTCTTTGGGTTTGGTTGGACGAGAAGGGGATGGGGATGGATGGGTTGGGTGACGGTTAGGGATTAAGGTTAGCCTCTGCTGCTGTGCACATTGGGGCTTAGTTGGGCACCTCACCAGAGCGATATTGGGTCGGTCAAGCCTATAGACCCAACGAGTGGCTCGCAAGTCAGCTCATGCTCAGCTCATTTATGCCACGAGCCAAGCCTGCTTGTAAGGCTTGAGTTTTTTTGCCACCCCTATGGTCACGGGTGCATCACACACTTCACTCCTCTTACCCCTGTCACGCACATACATCTCTCCCTCACTTTCTTAACTGTTTGCGCCCTCCTTCTTAAAGTCACTTCTTTTAGCCACTACTATTTATTTTCAACCAAAAATCATAAGCCACACCTAAAATTCATCAGCAAAAGCTAATACAAACACCATCTTATATGTGCATGCATTTGCCCAATGCCTAGCTAGGGAGAATCATACGTATAGTAAACCCGAGGGGGTTTCGGCCTTCTCGCACGGTCCATGTCGCCCTCGCTCGCTCTGCGCCTGCCGCGTGCGCGCGCCCTCGCCTCTGCTCTGTCTGCCGCATGTATGCGCTCGATAGCAAGCCGCGGCTTCTTTCTTCTGTGGTTACCGAGCCGCGGCTCTCTTCGTGGTTATCAAGCCACGCTGCGGAAGGCACATCGCTCCCAGCTTCCTCGGCTCCTCCTCTCCCCTGATGCGGCGCCCCTTCTCCCTCCCCCATCCGGCGCCCCCCTTCGCCCCTCCCCCCGGCGCATCTCTTCTCCCCTGCCGGCGCCACTCCTCTCCCGGTCTCCCCTGCCGCCGCCCCTCCTCGACCTTCTGGCGCCGCCCTTCGAGCGCCGTCCCCAACCGCCAAGGCCTCGACTCCTCCTCCCCCCCATCCGGCGTCCCTTCTCCCTCCCCCATCCGGCGCCCCCCTCTCCCTCCCCCCCGGCGCCCCTCCTCTCCCACCCCGGCGCCCCTCCTCACCCCTCCCCCCGGCGCATCTCCTCTCCCCCACCGGTGCCCCTCCTCTCTCGGTCTCCCCTGCCGCCGCCGCCCCTCCTCGACCTTCTGGCGCCGCCCCCGGCTTCCTCAACCCGGATCCGGCCGGATCCGGCCAGATCCATGGTCGGCCCGCGCCCACAACTTGGTAGACCCTCCTCGACCTTCGAGCGCTGCCCCCAACCGCCAAAACAGGTGGGACTTTGTCGTCTTTGCCGAGACCCACCTCGTCGCTGGCCCCGCCTCGCACCCAGGTCCATGGTGAATGACGGGACGCATCGCCGTCGCTCCACTGGCCACCGATGCTCCGGAGGAAGGTGCCGCCACCGGCTGCATTCATGTTCCTTTATCTTCCTATATTGAGAGCCGAATATTTTTACTGTACCATATAATATGCTAGGATGCTCCATTTTGTTGTGATACTTTGGATCAGTTGTCAATTTTACGAATTTGTTATTTGTCAATTTTATGAATTTGGTATTTGTGTGTACTGGAAATCCCCATCTCATTGTCTTGCATTGTGTTGTTCACTTGAACTAAGTTTGTACTTCTCTTAGTTCATAGATCTACGTTCTGCCATTAATATCATGAATGGTTGTTTCTTTTTTAGGGCATGGGGCTACTATCCCATCATTATCTTCTCAAGACAGCACACCTCAGTACTCCACTTATGGTGGATACCAGGGTACAAACAAAAAAATTGAAATCCCAAATGGAAGGGTATGCTACTATAGATTTTAGTTGTTCAGCGCTGATTTCATAAGAATAATGGAAGGTCACCTGAAGTGGTATTGGTTGCTGTGCTAATTGACAATGTCATTGACTTGTTTTAGGTTGTTGTTATCATTGGAAAATCTGGGACACTATAAGATATCTCCAACAAGCAGTGTGGAGCTAAGATTCAAGTAACAAGAGACATAGATCTGAACTCGCTCGCAGACAAGATCGGTTGAGCTTTCAGCATCTGAGCGGATAAGCAAAGCCGAGGAGATGATCAATGCTGTTTACGCGGATGTATTACTTGTTATGCTCATGATTTCCCATTTAGTTGTGCTTGTGCATCCTTTTCTTTAGCCATATTTGTCATGTGACCTGCTGCAGTGATCTTTGGTTCATCCGCACTATCTCTTCCTGAAATACAATGCACCTCAACCAGGTGCTGAGCAATTCCAAATGAAAATTGCTAACAACAAGGTAAGTAGATTGCTTTTTTGTTATGGATTTGTCTTCATACCATTGAAAATAAAATTGCACTTTGCAAAAAAACCACTGAGAGTCCCAATTGACATGTGGGTAGGTGCCTTTTTGTCAGTGTTGCAGCTATTTGGTGAGCTTCGATTTATTCGGCAGAATGAAAATTACCCTTCTTGTTTTTTTCATTCTTATTTGTTTTTGTTTATTTCAGGTCGGTCTGGTTATTGGAAAGGGTGGTGAGACTATAAAATCCATGCAAGCCAAATCTGGAGCTCTTATACAGGTTTGTGGTCTGGTCTTGTTTTGCAACCTTTCTTTAGTACCTTTTCATTGATTTTTTTAGTAACTTTATTAGCTGCATCTAGCATAGCTTTTCATTGAATTTCTTTATTAACTCTGGTGTCGCATTCTGTGAACTATCCTTTAGCTTTGTTCCGTTATGTCTGCTCTATCAAGTGAATTCAAATCCCACTTCTGGTTGGGCTCAATAGAAAGTAGAACTTTTTCTCTATTTCATTTATTTTCTTTTTATTATCATTCCATTTGCATTCTATGAAATGCCAGAATTGTGTTGGCTATATGAGCTGGTGCTTTCCCAACATTTTTTATGTATATTGACAGATTCTTGAATCCCTCCTTTTGTTATTGTGTTGTGTTGTTAATATGTACAATTATTAACGTTCTTAAATGCAGGTTAGACCTCTGCATTTGCCCCCTGGTGATACTTCAACTGAAAGAACAGTGTATATTCAAGGTACGCAAGAGCAAATTGAAACCGCAAAGCACCTGGTGAATGAGGTTACCAGTGAGGTCTGCTTTCTTTCTCTTGTTAATAGTTATGCTACTTTACTGATTTTCATGATTGTTGCAGCAATTTGTGATTTATCTGTGTTGTTGAAAGCATGTTGGTTTGATTCTCATTGGTTTATGTTATTGTGGATTGTCTCATTTTACCATTTGCCTCAGTTGACTTTCCTTTTCCATGGTTAGCTTCGAATATCTTCTCTCTTTTGCTGCTGTGATGCACTAGGTTGCTCAGTCAATTATTCTTGGCAGTGTACCGTGTGTGAAACATATTAGTCATGAGATACAGTCTTCTGAAACATATTAGTCATGGGAACGGCCTCAACATCGCTTTGGCATCTACAGAGAGTGTCACCTTTTTTTATATATAAAACTGTTTTTGCAACTCTTATGGGTTTGAGGCAGGTCTAAGATGTTAAGACAAGCCACAGTACATCCAATAAATTGTCGTATCTGTTAGCTTGGTTGTCTCTTTCTTATTAGCTACTTTGTTGACCTTGTACAACCAGTGGCACAGTCATGTATGATTATTAACGAAGCTATATACCTTATACATACCAAATTCTCCCTCTTTTCCATCCTTCAAAGACAAAGCTTCAGTTTCTTGCTAATTTTTTTGTTCCCGTTTGCTCTATTGACGTATAGTGGTTCCCCCATATATTAATGTGATCCTTCCATGGAAGCGTCAATGTGGTTATCCACGCTCTTTATAACCATTCCTTTTTGCTTTTCTATTACCACCAATTTATATTTTCCCTTCATCCTTTATTTAATATCGGCTGGGTTGGTAGGATCAGTTTATTTTACATTGCATAAAAGACCATTTTAACTAATCAATTTTTAGTGCGCTATGCAAAATAGATGTGGCTGGCAGGAATAGTCTTTGGTTGAAGCGAAGATCTCAGTGATGTTGGTATGTTTAACTCACTACGTCCACCATCTATTAAACTCACTACATCCACCATCTTCAACAAATTATACCAAAAAGTCATCATAGTTTTTATTCCAAATATAATATAAACTGTTCTACCCCAGTTTCTCTCACTCAAGTGAGGCTAAACCAACCCAGTTGCATATATAATATAATCCTTACAAAGAATGATGACAACGCACACAATTAGTGCTTAATAGCCAGAACACATATCATCCCTCAACTTTCATTTATAAATCGTATATACATACATACATACATACATACATACATTCATATATATATACAGATTATTAATTCATATACATTCCCAACCAGCGCGACTTACATACCATTATGCAAAGTAAACCTAGATATTCAATTACAAAAACGGTTCTTACTGCCTAAACTAATGTTGATACCCTAGCAACAGATTAGATCGACGAAAAAAGGCGCATCAATTATAGCAACAACACAACAAAAAGCCTCTATATTACCTTTACATAATAACAAATCGTTTATACAACATTAGTTGCGTGGCGTGACGCCACGCACACGAATCTAGTTAATTTGATGAATTGAAAGCCAAGCAGCCAAGCATAGGTAGGAGACGACGGAATTTGCTAGAGGCATGTAGGCTTGTTCCTTTCATTTTCATGCACGTGAAAGAAAGTACTGGGTGCATGGTAGTTACAAGGTACAACCTTGGGTGACAACTGGCGCAGGAGGAGGCAAGAAGCTTCAATTTAGCTGCAGCTATTGGCTTTTAGCTGAAATAGTGTTGTAGCAGCTTGAAGAAATCGCGGCTGAAAGCAAGGGTGTTCAATTCGGTTTTTGACTTTTTGTCTAAGATGATTTGGAAAAGGAAAAAGAAAAAAATGATAAAATTGAAAAGGATTAAATAGACATGGAAGAAACAAAGAAAGAAATTGAAAGACGTTGGGTGGTGTCAGCGTGGCCAAGGTGGCAGCGAGTGGGAGCAGTGCTGGTGGGGCCAATGGAGGATGGGCAATAGCACCGGGCAAAGGTAGGGTAGGTGAAGGTGGTGGGGCGGGTGGGGCGGCGAAGATAGAGGGCTACAGAGACAAAGGCGGAGGGCGGGGCAAAGGCGGAGGGTGACTGAAACAAAGGTGCCAAGAGCGGGTGATAGATGGGCAGAGGCGGAGGGTGGTCGAGGGGACGGACAATGGCGGCAAGGATGGCTGGGAGCTGCGAGGGCGGCGGTGGGGATAGACGGCGAGGGCGACAAGGGTGGAGGTAGCAACAGAACTGTAGCAGCTTGTCAAAGTCGCTGCAAGAAGCCAACCCATTCACTTCGACTTTCGGAAGCTAGAAGGCAGAAGCCAACACAGGTTGGAATGCCCCTAATACAACATAGTAACTACATGCAAATCAGTGTTGCACTGCCACGTCTCTCTGGGTAAGCTACAATTGAGAGATCGATCGGTAGTTGCACCTATAACTTAAGTGAGTTACAAATGTTTTGATACTGAACCTTAATATTGGATGAGAGAATAGTTAGCCGGGATTTTAGAAACAACTAATCAAATGCCTGTGCATTGCTACAAAACATCTAGTGTGTATTATCAATCAATTGATGTCAAATATTATTCGTCTTCTGTGTGCTGCAACTCGGCTCGTCTCGCTATTGAAAAAACACATACAATTAGTATCTTAAATTTATCTTCCTGTAATGTTGCCGTAGGCATCGTGAAGCAAAAATGCAAAATTGGTATGAACAGTTGAGCATTAAAGGAAATAAACCAACATAACTATAACTAACTTTAGCAAAGTCAGTCAATGACGGTAACACATTGTTTAATGTAAAAAAAGGCAGGAAAAAATGAATTTGTTCATATGGTAATTGGGTTTCTCTTCAAAACACAAAAGTTTTTTAAACTACTGAATCAAGCTATTTACATCATTGAGCACCATGACAAAATCTCGTGTAGTACATCATGCTCTTTATTAAGACAAACTCCTATTTCAACAAACTTAATGACTGCTTTGTATCTTTGTAAATTTAGTCAATTCATATCTTTAGATCTCAATTGTGCGCAAAGTTTCATACAATTATCAAATTTAACCATCAATGGCTTATACAAATAGTAATCAAGCTTTTTATAAAGCTATTAGAATCAAATGCTTACCTTGGGAGATGAGATTTGGAAAAATTGCAAGAGGTAAGGGTGGTCATCAGGGTTCTTGTCAAAAGTAACAACTTTCGGGGTGCTGCTAGCATCAATAAACTTCTCCAAGGCAATAACATCAAAATAGTACAAAATGTGGCAACAAAGGGTCATTACCGACAATTACACAAAATAGTTCCAAATGCAATACGTTTAATAATCTGTGTGAAATATATGAATGTCCAACAAAAAATGAGTAAACAAAATAAAGGTTGGTTTTCGAAATAGAGTATAACCTTGCTGTCAACGATGAGCTCATCAAATGGCTTGAATAGCCTAACCAATGGCCTCTCGACTGTCGCATCACTACATGGGAGGTGGTTGGCAAGCAAAGTGTGAGCAAAGTCACAATCGGACCGGAGCTTCTCAGCAACCTCCATGAAGTTTGTAAACTCGGTGCTACCAAATTTAGTGAAGATACCAACCTATACAATTGCAATTATTACTTCTAATCAGCAAGCAGTTTGAGAGCATCAACCAAAAAGTGACTAAAGGTGATAATTTCTCTATGAAAAAAATTGGGGAAAGAGAATTCAAGTCGAATTGGGGGCCTCATAATGTAGATCTTCTTATCGTCAACAAGGTTTGTTGTGTCTTTCGATGAGTTGATCTCCTTGGAAGTAGGGCCAACCTGCTTCTTCAAATACTCCACAATCCCCTCGTCCTACCAAGGGCCCTTGTACTCCTGGATGTTCTTCCCCTGGTTCCTGAAGATCTTAAGGGTCGAGAAGCCCTAGATCTAATACTTGGTCACAAGCGGCTTGTTCTTATCATCGTTGGCATCAACCTTAGCAAGAACAATCGGTGGATCGTGCTTGCTCAACAATTGGGCCGCCTTCTCATATTGGCACAGGCCACACATGAAATTTAACATGAGATCAAAACCATCCAACACATCACTCTACTGTTACAGAAGTGATCCTAGGATATAGAAGTATTATATCTAGAGCAAGTTTCATGTAGTGTCCACACTTGCAAAATTGATTTTTTAGAATTAACTACACCTCAAACAAAATTCGAGCCAAATTAACTGAGATCATCTATGAATACCAACAACAATCACACCACAACAAGTTAGGAACACATAATTGAAGGTTGGAAGGGGAAAAAACCATCTATAAACCCTAGAGAAGGCCCTCTTAGAAGTCGATCAACACCACCAACCCCAAAAAAGCCCAACAGGAACCCCAATCCAACAACCTTTAAACCCTCGAGAACCCCTAATCCAACTTGAACCCTCCCAGAATAGTGGCCCCAAGCGAATCGAATCACCATGACCAGATCCCCAAACACACCACCATCCCCCACAATTCTTGCATTTGAACCCCATCAAATCGATGATCTAAACCCACCAAAACCCCTCAAATCCACCCCCACAACCCTACCACCCACCCCCAAATAGAACAGCATGCAGACTCACCATGAGGCGTAGAACTCGATGACGACGAATGGGTGCTTGAAACGAGGCATAGGATATAGCTCCACCGCCTCCTGTCCACCTCCTCGAGGCACAGGACCCTGTCCACCGTGACCACCGGCGTCGTCGCTGTGGCCACCCACATGTCTGGCGGGGGCGGCGTGACGGTCTGCGTGGCCATCACCACGGCCGTTGGCCTCTTCAGCCCCATCGTCGATGCCATACAATGGGGGTGGGTGGCTAGGGTGAGATTTAGATGGGTTAGCGTGATGCTGTAGTGAGGCAGTTCACCATGGAGAGAGAGAAAGGGTTTTATATATGTGGTTCACCTCTAAACCTAGCCCATGAGTCAGCGCAAAATGTTTCGTAAGGATGTGTGGGAAGGAAAGAACGTAACACCACTAACTTCTTTTAAGTAGCAAAGATCTCAATAAATGGTTTGATACTAAACCTTAATATTGGAGGAGAGAGTAGTTAGCTGCAATTTTAAAAACAATCATCTCAATGGTTTAATACTAAAGCTTGTTGCATGGGCCCACATATTTGGTAACAAACTCCCCGGTGCATAATCTAGTCAATACTAAAATCTTGGTTTTTCTAGATAACCTTAATACTTGCGTGAGTATTAAGTTTGTTCCCTCTTCCCCCCTCTCTCTCTATCTCTTCCACCTCACCCAAAAACTGGCATGGCATACAGTATATTAGGCTGTAGGTAGTGCCCAAATTGCACACCAAAATATCTAGCGTGCATGTATGACGAGATATGTATAGGAGCCACACAATCTACCTATGTAATATCTTATTTTTCAGAGCCTTTTAAAGCTTTTAAAATAAAATTCACTATTTGGATTTTTTTTAGAATTAAGTAAAGCTTTATTTGAATTTTTAGAAAATTAAAAGATTTAATGTGACTAAGTTAAACTTCAATTAATCCCAATATTGTCTTATTTGGATTCCTGATTTAATGTGACTAAGTTAAACTTCAATTAATCCCAATATTGTCTTATTTGGATTCCTTGTATTGCAAGGAATTTTTTTTGAATTTTCTAAGATTTTCTGAATTTACTTGCTATTTTCTAGAGTTCAAATAGATTTAATCCAAATTTTGAAATTAGAAATTCCTAGAAAAAGTTTAAGGCCTCTCGGGCCAAAATCCTAGGAACCAGCCCATTCTTTTTCTCAACCCAACCTGCTAGCCCGTTTCACCCGCATTGTCCATGTGACGGTCATCCGGGTTGCATTCGCATCGGTCGTCTGATCTCCGCGCCTCACCATGGGTTGCCCATCAGAAGCCCATGCACTGTTCATCGTCTCAGATGGAGTCTCCATCGAGTCCAAGCTGGTTCTGTCTCGACGTCCGTGCTGTCACCACTCGGGACTTTGTGTCATTTTTTGTTTGGCCTTCCCGACGTCTGTGTATAAAAGCCGAGTCTCACCTCCTGCTTCCCGCATCTCAAGCCGCCGTCCTTGCCTCGTGCCACCGCTCTCGAGCCGTCGAAGCTTTCATCGTCGCATTCATTGTTGTCTTCACCGAAGCCGTCCGCCGCTTCGTCTTCTTCAGTGCCGTCCGTCATCGTCAATCTTTGTCGATGGTGAGTATCCCGCTGAGCCGTTCAGCCCACGCCACCTTGCCCTAGTCTATGTGCGCTGATGCCTCATCCGTAGCCTCGTCTGATGCGTCACCCGTATCTACTCGGCAACTGAAGGGCCACCTCGGTTCACGTGCCCGTTGATGTCACCGCGTACACGTCGTCCCTTTGTTTCTCCGTAGACTAAGTCCATGTGCATTGTGCCTATGACATGTGGTCCCACCAGTCAATAGCATTGTTCTGTAGACCATGAGTTGTGCCACGTCAGCTATCCATGTCATCATACTATGTCACCGCCACCTCAGCAGCCACGTCAGCCCTAGGTGCATGTGTCACACCACATCGCCCTAGTGCCACGTCATCCGAGCCGTCCATATGTATTGTTCCGTGAGCTAAGTTCACCGTAGACCCGCACTATTCTAGAGACCTGATCCATAGCACAATAGCTTTTCTCAATTTTTTAGAAATTTCTTTTCTGGAAAATTTTCTGAGTGCCTATCTTTTTCGTCCTAGTTCCGATTGACCTGATTTTCTTCCTGAATTTATCTAAAATTGAGCTCTACCTTTTAGTTTTGGTTTTATATTTTTTTGGAGTTTGTTTGGATTTTATTTGATTTCATTTATATTTCGTTCGTTTTCTCAAGCATTATATAACGCCTTCAAAGAAGTAGAAGCAGGACGTGAAGATCTAGAGTTGGTAACTGAGCAAGGCCAAGACAAGTCATATTCTTTAATCATGTTGAACCTAGTTTGTAAATCTTTTTATTTATTTTTTGTTTTAAATTATGATACATTGCCTTTTCAATACAAACCTTTGTATGTGGTACTTATTGTTCAACTTGATTAATTCCACCCTGATAATTTGAATACCATGATTCCATTGTTATCATAGAATGGGTATCTATCTAGTGATGTAATACTAGTTGTAACATAGGTTGTATGTTTACTATGCTTAGCTATGTTTGTAGTACGTTGGCTTCAACATCGCATGTTGATTAATTAATTAATTTTGACTTAATGAGATATTAAATCGTGGTGGTTAGTCACAATTAAAAATTTTGAGTATCATGATATGAGTAGTGTCATTGGTGTTAGTTATACAAAATAGTTTTCACATGGACAAGTGATCATGCAGTAAATGAAAAAGTTGGCTAACACTTTTTAGGATGTGGATGTCTTGCTTGGGCAATATCGAAGCACTTAACTTTGTGTGTCATTGATCTGAGCTTTACTGTGTAACCACATATCTAATATGTGATAGACTTGGATGATTAATTTGTGATGTTTAAACCTCGATATTGCCATTGTGATGTTTTGTTAGCGCAAAAGGGGGCTTTTATCGACTAGGTGGTTAGTCTACTCGGTAACAAAACCTTAGCGAGTGAAGTTAATTTGAAATTGAGTATTGTAATCATTTTGTCACACCTCCAAGAAAATGTGTATTGGCCGACATAATAGGTGCATTATCTCATGTGGGTAAATTTATACAATCTCTGTAGAATGTAAAACTATTCGAATAGTCGTGTCTCCGGTTATAGACAATGCTAGATGATTTTATATGAGGGTTAAGTTTTTCCTAAAATCTTTGGTTTGGCCAGAAAGAAGTTAGATGGGAAGTGAATGGTCATTGTGGTTCACTTATTTCTTGGTTTGTTATTTATTTATTTACGTCTTTTCCATAAATGCATCTACAATCTATCTATTTACTGTATTTGCTTAAAATTGACATTTTCTACAAAAATAAACACTTAGATTTCATTTGTAATTCTTGCATAATTATATTACATTTTGTTACAAATGACTTACTGAGTACTCTACGTACTCACGGCTATATCTATATTTACTCAGTTGCTGAAGAAGAGTCATATCAGTCAAAGGTACTTAAATATCAGTCAGAGGTACTTAAAGGAGAATACTTTGATAACTTTTCATATTAAGATATCGCTTCTCAGTCGATTGCCTGTAGATATATCGAATGGACACTTCGTTTTTCGTTATTTTCCGCTGCTAGTTTATCAAACTCTTCAGGCTATTATTTGTAAATTTGACCATAAAATCGTAATTATGATAATTAATAATATTTAAAAAAAATTTCTTAGTTAATTGTAATGTAGTCGATATTTTATCTATATTTTCACTATACACACTAATATAATTGTAAACTAAGGCAGAATATATAAAAAATCTAGATTTTTATATTCATGTCTTGACAACCTACCACCTTATCGTTCGCCGATCAAGATTAATTCAAGCGTATGCTAGGGGAGATGCAACGTGATTAACTAGCCGTACAGCTAGTTCTTCTCGTTAAACCGTCACATATGACATGTCCAATAAATTGCCACGTGTACTACTGGAGGTGCATGTTCTTGATTGCTGTCGGCCGTGGGAAAGAAGGGCTTGTACTCACTGTCGGTGGCTTTCCCACGGCTTCGGCTCTGAAACTACCGAGAGTACAAGCCCTGCACCACCTAGGAGAATTCAGATAATAAGCGTCTGGACATCCAGAGAGTTTGCTTATTCAGAACTTTTAAGATAGCGTTTGAAATAGCGATAGCTTCTGATTTTTGATTAAAATTTTACTATAGTTAACTAATTTTTTTACTCTAACTAAGTTAGCTTATTGAACATAATTAAATTTAAAAAATATAAAATAAAAACAATATGTTAAACTATCACAGACAATACAAAGGAATACGGAAAAAAACAAAACACAAAAATACCAAAAAAAACCAAAAAAAATAGAACAAGGCAAAAAAAAAAAGAAACAGTGAAAAAAAGCGACGTCAATCGCTGAACGCGCAGCTCTTTTGAGCGCGGCGTTACAATCCACAGGGATAACACCAATAGCAGGGGTTAAATTTTGCACAAACCAACGGTACAAGTTTACCATTGAAGATGATAGCAAAAGTAAAAGATATGTAAACGAGAATGCTCTAGAAATAGTTACAGAGACAATGAAGTTACATAGTAACATAACAGGAGGTCTGAGAATGCACACTAGCACTGGCAATTGACCAAGGAACTGCCTAACCTTCTGCTATCTTTTTTCCTTAATCGAGTCAACCTTGTCCCTTCAAAGGAACCCAAAAAAAGGACGCCAACCTTCAGTTTCTTCAACAGACAATTGATTCTCATCCAATGGTTGACGATAATGGGAAAGCATAGATAAATGGGAAATATTACCTGGAAGGAAACAACCTATGTGATTGCCCCAAATCTAAAAGGCTATCGACGCAGTAAGCATTGGAACTTTTTTTTCCGAAATTAGGCTAGGAGCTCTAGCATTCACAGTAAGAAAGGGGATACGCACCCGGGTGGGCGGGGTGCTCTACAGCACCTCCTGCCAACCGAAGATCTTTAGGTGAAGCAGCAGGTCAGCCTACTCGGCGACCAAGAGAAGATTATGGTCCATTCCCGCAGCAACTTGCAAGACTTCAACTCCTTCCAGGGTATCGACGAGACAAGGCTCTGCCTCGTCCATTGAGCTTCCCAAACCTAGCCTACCATTCCGGCCAGATCCCCACGCCCAAACTTCTCCTTTTGACGTGAGAACAATGGAATGGACTCGCCCAGCTGAGGCTGATACTGGCCTCTCCCTACTAAGATAGTCGACCAGTGCTGGGACATCTCCTTGGCCAGGTCGGCCAAGCTGGGAGCTGCAGTTCCATCCCCATGAGAGGACACCGGTTTCCACCCCATCAGTGCCTTGAGTTGAAGTATGGCATGTTGCAAGAGAGTGGCCAACACTTGTTGACACAGAGAATGGACTGTAACTTATGTCAACAGGAAGCAATTTGGACCACAATGACTTCCTACCAAGTTGGCCGTAAGTGTTGTCTCCACCGCTCAGTACAGCGCCATTAGCTGGGTAATACAGAAACCACGTGAAAGGAATAAATAGAGTACGAATTCAAAATGTGAACATCCCAAAAGGCCTACCCTTTTTAGGTGATAGATGATCATTATTGTTGAAAGTCCATAGTGCATTGGCTAATATAACATAAATTGTAATTTTGGTGCTCATTCATAAATAACCTTAAGCATCCTAGCGCAAGCACAAGACTACACAATGGTACAGCTCCTAGCTTTCTATGTTAATACAATGAACTAAAACAGAACCAGTAATAATTGTCAAAATGAGATGCTGGTTCTTGAATAATCAATGACAGCCATATATATTTGCTATTTACTCCTGCAGCGAAAGCTATTTCTTAGTTCAAACTCATGATGAATACGCAGACAACAAATGGCGTAGATGAAACAATGCACCATGGCTTATTAACACCTACTACCTTGAGCTCCGAACAGAAGTATGAGAAAAATGTTTATTCATAGCAAGTGTGCAAAAAAAAAGAGCTTTAATTTTTAGTGAAAATAAATACTCACAGCAGAGAATCAGGGAGTGATCAAGCCCACAAGACACATCAGACACCTCAAGATGACCCACTTCATGAACAAGAGAAGGTTCCCAGATGATGGGCATATTGTCTTCACACCGAATTTTCTCCGCAACCATATTTTCAACAGCCTCCAGCATTGAACTCGAATAATCATCCACCGTTTTGCCAATGTACTGTTCCACAGAAGGTGCACGAGTAATTTTACCCATTTCTCCTAACCTTCCATTTTCTGAATAGCCCCAACCAAACAGCCTTCCCTCCTTAGTCAGTGCCATGGCATGCCCCCATCCAAATGATACCTACCATTATTCCTTCAATTAACACCTTTGCTTCACAAGTGAGCAAAAAAAAAAAAAAACTCGACCTGCGGGGGGTAAGACAGCTCCGCATTTTGCTTAAGAAGAAGATCCTCTCACGCAGATCGAGAAAACCTCCGAACCCCTGCTCCACCCTTACACAGCGGCACCGTAGCCCGCGTGAGAGCGACCAACGACCTGGGCCGGGCCTAAGACATGTGCTTTGGTGTGGTAGCAGGCGAGGGGGTTTTTTTCCTCGGCCTGAAAATTCGCTCCTACTGGGAGTCGAACCCAGGACCTGAGGGTGCTACTAGAGCGCTCTAACCATTACGCTAGAGACCCGTTCGCAAGTGGGAAACATCTGATTAAGTAATTTCAGGAAGAAAGTTAGAACCTTAACAACGTCATAACTAGCAAGTGCCTCCACTCTAGAAGGCACTGCAGATTCTATGATGTCCTTTCCGAGCCCAAGTTGGCCACGCTTTGATCTTCCCCAAACCCATAAAGAGCCATCACACCCAATTGCTGCTGAAACAACACCAGAAGCGGATACAGCTCGAACTTGGACATTTTCCAATCCTCTCACCTGTTCTGGGTTGTTCCAAGAATTCCTGCCATTTAGCAAAATGGTAAAACGTTTGCACATATATCCTTGGTAAGTCACATTGCCTAAGAATAAGAAAAATAAGTGCTTAAGGCTTCGAGTTATTTTGTTTAACGTATGCCATTAGCTTCTTGTTTATTCAACTCTAGCATGGACAATAAAAACATGACTGCATCATAATTGTTTGGATGATGATTGTTCTCCGGATTAGAATATGCTCAAATATGAAGACTGAAACAAGTACAAGAAGGCATAAGCATGCATCAGGAAGTTTCCATGTAGTTTGAACCATTCTTATACTTCTTCTTATGCTGTTACTGAACAAACACATCATGGTTGCTGATCTATTTGGGCCAGGAAGCCCTTGTGTCGCCAACCCGACTCAATAATTTATCGCTTTGGCATGCAGGACTCTTGTCACGAATCATGATACTCTCCAGACTCCAATAAATGCGTACTTCATGTAATTTGATTCAGGTAGCTGAAATCATACGCATTTAGTTCAATTCAGACTCCAATTTTCTGTCTACGAGTAAGCTTGCCATTGTTGCTGCTTTGTACGAATTGTTGAACTTCAAAAGAGGATTAAAACGTTTGAACATTGCTATGTTTGTGTTCTAGAAGCGCCGCCGAGAAGGAGCATCAAAGGGCAGAGAGAGGATGGGGTTTTAGATCACCTCGGGGCGTGGAGCCCACGGCCGAGCTGCCCCTCGTTGTTGAGCCCCCAAGCCCAGACCTCCCCGGAGTCGGAGATGGCGAGGGAGTGGTAGTGTCCAGTGGCGACGGCGGCGACGGACGGTGGGAGGGAGGGCACGGGCGTGGGGACGTAGACGTCGGCGGCCGGCGCCGACTGGCCCACCGCGCCGTGGCTGTTGTCGCCGAAGCCGTACACCGCTCGAGCGCGCGGTGCCCCGACGGCGGCGAGCGCGGAGAGGAGGCGGCGGCGGAGGCTAGAAGCGGAGGGGCGCGTGCGGAGGAGGTGACGCATTTGGGGAGCCGAGTCGAACCGTGTAAACGAGACGAAGAAGAAGATGGCTGGGTCAGACCATTTAGCTGTCGGCCTAAGAAATGTTGGCCCAACAACTAATCACGTCTCTTTAGCCCGGCCTGATTTAAGCATCTTAGACGACCTGCCATCACTTAGCCCAGGCGTGCAACAGTTCAATGAAATTCCATGGACTGCCTCAACAATCTTTGGATTGAATATATTTTTTTTAGGAAATTTGAAAATACACCCAATTTTCCATTTTGCTTTCCTTCACGCGAACGCATCCGTTGCGCGACACATGGATGGAGGATGACACACTCCCTCACTCTCCCACCCGCACCGCACTTACTATCTTCCTACTGCGCCTCTGTCACTCCGCCCCTTCTACCTCATCAGCGGTGCTACCGCACCTCATCCTCACGGCTGCCTGAGAGCCTATGCCCCATTGCTAAAGGGGAATTTTTTTTTTCTAACCCTACTCTTCAATTTTCTTGAAATTGAATCAAATTTTCTTGAAACCGAGTTGAATTTCCTCCAAACAGAGTTAGAATTCCTTGGAATCGAGTTGAATTTTTCCAAAACCAATTTAAAAATTTTAGAAGTCAAGTTCAATTTTTTAGAATTGAGTTGATTCTTTTCGAATCCAGTTGAAAATCATTTTGAATTGAGTTGAATTTTTCTTCTTTATTGTTAGAACTCCTTATTAGGGCAAGGAATAGGGAGGAAGTGGGAGGGGAACGGGCTAGCGGAGCCAAGAATTTTTCAATAGGGGTGCGAACTTATGATGTACTTCAACACCATAAGGACGTTGTTATTACATGTTAGTTTTCCTTAGAAGCAAATTTTCAAGTTTTATATTCAAATTTTGCCAAGACTGTTGAAAATCTATCTAAAAAATTATTATTTGGGACAAATACTCTTGTTATATGTAAACATATATTCTTTATAGAAAGAAGCACAAGGGAACTTAAATTAGCTATCAAAATGAGGATAGAGCTAAAGAGATGATAAAAATGAAGAAATAGCTCAAGGGAACATAAAAAGAAATATACATATTTGTTATGATGTCTTGTAAGTTTGAGTATAGGAAATCTTAACAGACACTAGCATAGCAGTTGTCTGTTATGCCTTGATTTTTGACATTTGAATATTGCTTTGCAGCAACTTCAAATGCGGTTTATAATTCAAGGGAGGATCAGAAGTTAGATTCAACAATGACAAGTAAATGACTTAAACTAAATAATATGTAGAAGTACCATTTCACTGCATTGCAAGTTTGAGTACATGAAAGTTAACACAGAAACTTACATGGTTGCTGCTCCTGGGATGGTTACAATGAAACAAAAACATTATGTACTTGATATGAAAAAACTGATAATGTTGTGGAGGAACCACTACATCATCCGCAGCTTGTGGCGCTATGTACTTAAAAAGTCATTGTCAATTCTAGTGTTCATACTAGAAAGGGTAGTGTTGTAGGGGTGGCCCCCGCCTAAACCCAGCTAGCCTGTCGAGAACTATGTACCAAGGGGGGTTTTGTACTACAGCCCTGCTGGAAAAGGTGTACGTATATATATGACGATATCGAGTCTTGGAAGAAGGGAGAGGCCATTTGTTTACCTAACTCTCCACTACCACTCTCTCTCTGTTTGGTCTGTAGCCACAACAGTTGGCGCCGTCCGTGGGGACGACGGAAGCAAGCCTCAAGACTGCAAGGGGGAGGATGGCACCGAAAAAAGCTTCGTCATCGGCCGCGAGGAAGAAAGAAGCGGTCGCGGCGAGGCCCCGCGTCAATACCAGGGCTTCGGCATCGGCGGTCGGGGAAGACAATGATGACGCTCATCGCGCGACCATCGACGTCATCGACCCCACCACCATCGACGCCATCGACCCCGCCACCATCGACGCCATCGACCCCGCCACCATAGACGTCACGATCGGCCCCAACCCACCCGTGGCACCCCAACCCGCCATTGGCGTGACGAGCCACCTCGACGATACTGGCCGGACGCTAGGGAGCGGTAGCCTCGACGGTCGTAAAGGCGCGACCACCGCCTCGCACCGCACGGCGCCAGCGGCCCCACCGTCGGCACCGAGTTCCACGGCGCGGACGCGAGGGACAGCCCAGGAGCGCAAGCAGCGGTCGCGATGACATCGACCGCACTGCCAAGCGCGCCCGCCACCCCATCTACGCCCGCTATGGAGAATGCCCTGTTGGCGGCCCTTGGCACGCTCCAGCGAGAATTGGCGGATCTCAGGGGGGCCGTGAGGAGTATGCAAGAGGCTCGGGCTCCGCCGCCCTCACCGGTGGTCGCGCCGAGCCTGCACCCGAGAGGGCGGACAGCCGTGACGCCCCAACGTCCAGCCGCGCTTCACTCCGACGCGTGGACCCGGAATCCCCGTTATCGCCGGGCCTACAGCAAGTACCGTGGCCGGAGGATTTTAAATTTCCCACTCATTACATCGCACAAAGCGACACAGCACTTCGCGAGTTCGTGAGTGTGTACGAAACCACCATCGAGGCGGCAGGCGGAGACGACACCACCAAGGCGAAGGGGCTCCCACTCGCGCTACAAGGAGTGGCGCTTTTATGGTTCTTTACCATAGAGCCAAACTCCATATATGCGTGGGAGCAGGTACGCGACCGCCTCTATAACAACTTCTAGGGGAACTACATCGAGCGCGTCGACGCGGACCAACTCTTCGCCATCAAGCAGCATCCATCGGAACGGCTCCGCGACTATTTCAAACGCTTCGCGAAGGTCCGCTGTCAAGTCAAAGACGTCAACGAAACAACAATAATCAACGCGGCGGTGCAGGGTCTTCGCCCAGGGCCCCTGGCCGCATACAATGCGCGCAAGCCGATCAAGACAGTAGCAAAACTCTTCGACAAGATGGAGGAATATGCTCGAGCGGAAGAAGACGAGAAGCGACGCCAGGACAACGACGCCGACGCCAACCCAGCGGGAAGCGACGCAAAGAGCATCGATCCAACACAAGCAAGCTCCTCACGGAGCAAGCGACGGCAGGAGATGTCGAAGGACACCTCCCGGCAAAACGACACGCCGGCCGACAAGGCCCACCATGGCCGCCGACGCCCCGGCGCGCTGCACGCCTTTGACATCGAGGTCGCTCGAGGATAACGCCCCTGCCAACCGCGGAGCTAGGGCCCGACGAGGTCGGGGGCGAGGCCGAGCACGGGGCCGCGACGGTTGGGCCCGAGCGGAGTACGGCGACCAACAGCGCCCACAGTGGTGCGAGGTGCATGGTCAAGGCAACCACGATACCCGCTCTGCACCACCATCGCAAAGACTTCGCCAAAGCGCCGCCAGAGACAGGACCTTAACATACGATCACCCGTCGCCACGCACGTTCGCCAGCCACCGGCGGCCCTTGAGGATTTGCGACCAGAACCGCAGCCTCGTGAGGGCCCCGGCGGACGCAAGCTCAGCGCAAAGAACCCCAAAGAAAGCCCCTATGGACCCACATATCGGAGGCGCCCGCGCAGGTCATCAACGCCATCTCCGCGGCTCCTCCTGAGTTTGCCTCGAGCGGCAATGCAAAGCATACGACGGAGGCTACACCACGTGGCGGCATACCCGCACAACCGCCGCCAGTGGGCGCGAAGACGACATCACCTTCACGTCGGCCGACGCCAAGGTGTGGAGTTCCCCATCGAGATCCCCTAGTCATCCGTGTCGCACGCGGGTGCGATGTCCGCGCACTCAGTCGACGGGGCAGCTCACGAACATCCTTCGCGCACAGCCTTCGATCAGATGGCGATCCCTCGGAGTCGCCTAGGCCCCTCACGAACCCCGTTGCAGGGCTTCAGAGGACAGCCCCTATTGGCTTTGGGGCAAATATGCTTACAGGTCTCCTTCGGCCAAGACGACAATGTGGCGACCGGGAACGTCACCTTTGATGTCGTCGACATCCACTACCCCTACAATGCCATCTTGGGGCGACCAACCCTTAACTCCTTTGGGGTAGTACCGCACCATGGCTTCCTATGTGTAAAGCTCCCGGGCCCGCGAGGTGTCATCACCATTTTCGGCGATCAGCAAGTGGCCCGGCACCTGGAGCACGGAACCCGAAGCCCAAGCCTGGGAACTCACCGCGACCCCTAGGCCAGACGCGCCCGCATACACCCTGCGGCGGCCCAAGCACAAGAGGCTTCGTACCTCATTGCCACGGTAACAAGTCTAGTGGTTCGTTCATATCCCGTTTGTACTCGCTCACCCGCGCAAACGGGAATTTAATAAAGTTCACCGTTTGCGAGGTTATTCGTGCCCCCCTCCTCCTCCCTCCACAAATGTGCAAAGGCTCGCCCCCGCACGTACTCCACGGAGTATAAATAAGACGCGGATGTTTTCCCTGCGCACTCTACTGAGTATAAACAAGACGCGGGATTCCGCGCATGCGCTGGTGTTGTCACCACGCGTACTCCCCGGAGTATAAAGACGTGGTCGAAGGTCCCACGCACCACACGGAGACCCACCTCCGCCCGAGCACCACATGGAGACCCACTGCCCCACACGCACTCCATGGAGGTCCGCCTCCGTACGCACTCTACGGAGTATAAATAAGACGTAGCGATGAGGTCCGCCTCCGCACGCACTCTACGGAGTATAAATAAGACGTAGCGATGAGGTCCGCCTCCGCACGCACTCTACGGAGTATAAATAAGACGTAGCGATGAGGTCCGCCTCCGCACGCACTCTCACGGAGTATAAATAAGACGTAGCGATGAGGTCCGCCGCACGCACTTCTACGGAGTATAAATAAGACGCAGTGGGGGACGCACCAGCGCACTCTGCGGAGTATAAAATAAGACGCGGATGCTTTCCCTCGCACTTCATCGAGTCTAAACAAGACGCGAAGTCCCGCGCACGCGAGGGCGCATCCTCCGAATTTGAATAAGTCGTGGTTGATAGTCCCACGCATCCTCCGAGTACAAACAAAGACGCGGATGTTTTCCTGCGCACTCTCATCGAAGTCTAAACAAGACGCGAGGTTCCGCGCGACGCGAGGGCGCATCTCCGGAATTTGAGTAAGTCGTGGTTGATAGTCCCACGCATCCTCCGAGTACAAACAAAGACGCGGATGTTTTCCTGCGCACTCTCATCGAGTCTAAACAAGACGCGATGTCCCGCGCGCGCGCGGTGTCCTCACCGCTGCATTCTCGAGTCTAAATAAGACGTGGACGATATTCCCACGCACTCGCCGGAGTCCACATACAACGGAGCATGGATCCCCGGGCCGCCACGCGACCTTGGCAAGCCGGGCGAGCCGTATGGACGGGTGGCCGCGAGTACAGGAGTGAGGCGGCGGAGCTCAACGTGGGGCTCGCGCTTCGCGCTTCTGCATGCCGATCAAGCAGGCGGCACAGAAGCTCGGTAGCCCGCGCCCCCACCGTAGGGCCGAGCAACCAAACGCTCCCAGTAAAGGCGTGCAACAGATCCAGACCCTCAAGACGGAGAGCGCCCGGGGCCGGCGCCTGCCCTCGAAGCAGCGTGGCTCCCGACAGCGCCACAAGCCGGCCCCCCTCCCCTCCTTCCCTCACCCCAAGCGTTTACTAGCTAGGGGAGGAGACGGGGGGAGAACGGGTGCCCGTGCGGGACAGCAGGACAAGACGAAGCCTCGCTGGCGCGCCATAACAATCTACTCCTGAAGTTAGGAGCGGCCCGGATGAAGTACAAGTGAATTGCCCACCACCCCGCACCACCCGCGACTCTTCGGCTCAGCATCAGTCGCCTTCTGGAGTCTCCTACGCTATGGAGCGAAGTTGGAGTAAAATGAGTATGGGGTGCGGCGTATGGACGGCGAGTGCCACTCCATTTGCCCACCCGCCCCTTTTAAAGAGCCCAGGGCCAAGATCACGGGCAGTGCACCGAAGAGTCCCATCGACGCCCCAGGAGCACGTGGTGCGGCAGGGCTGCCCCATTCCACGCGTCCCCCCCACCCTGCAGGGCCCGGCGCGAGGTACGACGGCCAAGGGACACCTCCATTACAGCCGTACTGCACCATGTGTGGATATCAGGCGATCCTGCCTCAGCTGTCCCATCGGCGCTCGATAATATAGCGAAATAGCGTCACCCGTGAGGTCCTCCATCGGCCACCAGGAAGCCGCGGACAGAACCCACGTGGCTAGGCCCACCACTTCGGAGGGTAGGGGACGGAGCGCGCGCGCATCTACATCGACTAAGGCGCCAGCTCCGCTGCCACCACTTCGGAGGGTAGGGGACGGAGCGCGCGCGCATCTACATCCACTAAGGCGCCAGCTCCGCTGCCACCACTTCGGAGGGTAGGGGATGGAGCGCGCGCATCTCTACATCGACTAAGGCGCCAGCCCCGCCAAGACTTCAGAGGGTAGGGGATGGAGCGCGCGCATCTACATCCACTAAGGCGCCACCCGCCGCCACCACTTCAGAGGGTAGGGGACGGAGCGCGCGCGCATCTACATCGACTAGGCGCCAGCTCCGCTGCCACCACTCCGGAGGGTAGGGGACGGAGCGCGCGCGCATCTACATCGACTAAGGCGCCAGCTCCGCTGCCACCACTTCGGAGGGTAGGGGACGGAGCGCGCGCGCATCTACATCGACTAAGGCGCCAGCTCCGCTGCCACCACTTCGGAGGGTAGGGGACGGAGCGCGCGCGCATCTACATCGACTAAGGCGCCACCCACGCCAAAGACTTCGGAGGGTAGGGGACGGAGCGCGCGCATCTACATCGACTAAGGCGCCAGCTCCGCCACCACTTCGGAGGGTAGGGGACGGAGCGCGCGCGCATCTACATCGATTAAGGCGCCAGCTCCGCTGCCACCACTTCGGAGGATAGGGGCGCAACAGCAGCCACGCCTTACCTCTACCCCTACCCTAGGCATCTGCCCCAACTAGCAAACTCCACTACGAAGGAGAAGCAAAGCAGGTGCATCCACGAACAGCAGAACGATGCATTTCCAATTCGTCCACTACAACGCTGTTATATTCTTACAAAACCGGCCAGACCGGCACTACTCGTCTGGTTCCACTGGGACGGCCCTTCGCACCGAAGCCTCGCCCGCCGAGGATCGACTTGCCCAGAAGTCCAGGGAGTCTTCGGCCCGCCACCAGCGACGTAAGCGGCGCCGAGTTACAACGTCAGACACCAGCAGCAGGTCCCCATCAAGCAGCTGCTCGCAGCAAAGCGGCAAGACCGATCAACAAAGCGAAGCGAAGCGGTTTTTGCAATTCATTCCCGGCATGACATGCGTAAGATTACAACACACACCAAGTGTACGAGAGCCCGGAGTCACACCTGCTTTGGGCCGTCGGTCCCGCCATCGTCACGCCGCGCAACCTCATCAAGCCACTCACCCAGGTTCCCCTCACCATACATGTTCCGCCGCAGCTCCACCTTCGCTGCGGCCTCCCCAATATACTCCTAGATCCGCTCGTGAAAAAACCGGACGGCGGGCCTAACGGCGCGTAAGGCGCCGGACATCACTCCGGCTCCAGCGGGCATCTCCAGCTGGGGATCGCCCAAGTCATCAATATGGCGGCAGCCCCGATGCCGGAGCAGAGCGCATACTAGACAGGCAGTCACGTAGGAGCAGTGATTGCCAAAGGACGTCGCGGCCGGCTGAGCAAGATCGGCCGCTTCCGCAATCCGCCGGAGAGTTCGGGGAAGCTCTTGGTCCGGCGAGCGGGCGGCACCTCGGCAACAAGATTCTCAAGGGCACCCTCCAGAGCCAGCATAGCCTCCCATGCCGTTGCCGAAGCGGCACCCAACGCCTCGTCCCGCTCCCTCAGAGCCGCAGCGAGGCGGCTGTTCTCTTCCTCCAGGGAGGCAACCTGCTGGAGCAGCCCGTCACGTTCCACCACCGCCGCCTGCCGCGTCGATGCCACGCGCTCCGCGGCATATGACAAAGCCGCCGCGTGTCCGACCCCGATGAGTCGCACGCGCCGTCGCTTCGCAATGTGCCTCCTCGATGATGCGAAGGGCCCTTCAAGAAGACGCACCGGCCTTCCAGGCCTCCGTTCCCGCGCATGGGCCGCTCAGAGTGCCGGTGAGGGCAAAAGTCTACACAAGGAAGCACTCAGCAAACACAAAAAGGCCATGGGCTGCTCGGGGTTAGGCGCTTACCCTCAGTTGGGAGACCTCAAGCACCCCTTCAAGCAAGTCAGGCCCGCCGACTTGCAAAGCATCGCGATCCAAGCTCATGGCCGCGTCATCGGCGGCCCCCCGCCATGCCGCCAACACCCCTGCTCGAGGAACGAAGTCGGCTAGACATTGGGCGGCTTCCGCAGCAACAACCTCGCTGGCGCCAGGCGCCCCCCCAACAAGTCACCTTCGGGCTCCGCTGGCCCCCCGCGCTCGAGAAGCGACGTGACTGCCAAGGCACATGAGGTTCAGCTCTGTGAATATCTACCAGGCCACAGTTAAGAACATTCTACCTTCAGCCCCGCCCGAATCTGCGAGGACCTTCACATCCTCGCCCGCCTCACCACCGGGAGCTTTGTCGAACTCGGCCCATCAAGCCCTCGCTACCGGCAACGCAAGCTCGGTCGGGCCGCAGAATCGCACCGCCAAGGCACTCGGTCTCGGAGTTAGAGTTCCATAGGGCTCTGACCCGGCTTGCTACAACAAAACCCCCACCCGACTGTATGCGGGGCCGTTTCGCCTGCGGCGAGAAGGAAGACGGTTCAGACGGAGGTCCCACGGCCGCGGGCACTGGCTCCACCCCAATACCTTCCGCGGGCGCTGGCTCCACGCCAAAGATCCCCGAGTACTGGTTCAAGACAGGCCGCCCGGTGGCGACGCGGCACTCACTCTTACTTCCAGCCCTGCATGCTCCACCAAGCGGGAGCCCTCCTCCACTACAACCCCCTCCCCCGCGGCATTCCGTTGAGGTGGGCTGGGAGCTGGAACAACGCGCGCCGGCACCCTAATACCCAGGGCCTCGCACACACGATTCAACCGCCCTAGGCCCGCCTCCGCGGTTGCGGCCGCGCGCAGTGTGTGCTCCCTAGCCGTATACGGCCCAAGGAATGCACTCACCGCCCGCTCCGCGGCCTCCAGCGAAATACCTGCGAAGGGCACCGAGGCACATTGTCAAAAAAAAACAGCCTCCACAAGCACCACACGAAAACGAGCTTCAGCACAACTTACGCGGACCAGAGGGTCCCGGCAGCGAAGACACGCAGGGACGGACGTTGTCTCGTTGAAGCCCCCCAGGAACCAGGCGCCAATCCGCAGCAAGCGGCACTACACCATACATGACGTACTCCTCAGCGAGGTCGCGCATGTTGAAGTGGGCGGTGATCCCAACAAGTCTCCGTGCTATCCGCTCGTCATCAGCATCTAGGGGCCTACTCGGCATGGCGCTAATTTCCACCGGTCGCCCCGAGCACTCAAGGCCGCTACCGCTCGCCACGCGGTGGTAAAACCACCGCGTGTCAATCCGACCCCACTCGGCGCGACCGATTCTCGCGAAATATCTTCCGCGCTGCGGCGCAGCGGCGAGGTCGACGCTACGGCGGCGGCAACGCCTGTCTCCCGATCCTCGCGCGCGACGGATATCATGAAGAAACGCGAGCGGTGGCGCAGCCGCCAGCATGCCTCCGCACGCGCAGCCCAACTATACGCAGCAAGCCGGGCAATCACATTCGGCGCCACCGCGCTACCGACTCAAAGCCCACAGACGTCCCGACAAGCTGGCGGCGGGATGCGCAACCCGACCTCCGTAGGCGACGAACACGATCGCCTCCGGCGCGGGTGCGGTTCGATCTCGCCGCTGCGGGCAGCGCGACGCCCCAGCCGTCCGACAACTTCCTCTCGAAGAAGGCGCGGATCGCCTCTTCCGTCACCGCCGTCGAGCCGGGGCGTGGGACTACAGCCTCCTCTCCTTTCTCGCGCCGCCCACCACTCGCCATCGCACGGGCAGCGCCGAGGGTGTACGTCACCTCGAGCGGCGATGCCTGCTGGAAGACGGCGCCGTCGTCAGCCGCCCGAGTGCGCGCCCTGCGGTATGCTGCCATTCTCTTGGAACTCCGGGATGACGAAGAAAGAGAGAACTCGAGATAAGGGATGGGGATGCGCGGTTGGGAGAAGAAGAACAAGGCGATGAAAAGGCAAGTCGCGTAATGCAAGGGGTACTTAATACCCCTCTGCCCTTCCACGCCATTGATAGGCGTAACTACCGAGAGGTGAACCGTTCACATCCCCACGACAGCGGCCGTACCGGCACGCACATGTGCGCACGGAGCCCAGTCAACCGGCGACATCTCTGCCTTCGCAGTGCAGCCTCGGCTCCGCTCCTGGCACCCACGTGCGACACCGCCAATGGCCCGCCGACCCGCTTTCCGTGAAGCCTTCGTCTCAGCGGAGCGACTTCGACTCCGTCCTCAACGCCGCTTTACTGCCACAACAGCCACGACCACACCAGCCACGCCAAAGGGCGCCCCTTTTGCTCCAATGGCTCGGACAACCCCGAAGTTTCCTGCACTCTATACTTCTTCGATTTTACTGCAACCGTTTTGGTATTCTAATGTGCCCCGTGCCTTTGTACGGACGCCAGGTTGCACGCAGCGCGGACGCGGCGAGTCACTTGGTCCAAGTACGCGCTGGTCACGGCGTGGTCAACCGACGGCCGACGAGGCGACACGGGAGAAATGCGCACCCGACGCACCCACCAGGAATGCGGGACAGCACAGGACACGTCGGAGTCGACCCCCCGTGCTGCCACCGCACATCCCTAGCCCGACGAAGCACGATCGCCCCAACTTGCGCCGGCAACACACCCCCGCAAACATATTGCTCCAAGCTCGGAGACGATCTTGTTCTCATAAACAGGCGTCGGAATCGACGACGCCCTATTTATGAGAACAAGACCATCGCAGAGCATGGAAGCACGGCGCGCAAGTCTGGAAAGCACAGTGCTTCACCACGGCCATCTATGATCCACCCCCTTCGCGCGAAGAGCCGTAAATCTTCTCGCCAGCTCAAGAACATACCTTCTTCCTTCCATAAACATGCACAGAGCCGCTCAATCGGCGCCAACCCCATCGCATGTTCGTGAGAGGAAGAGGCACATTCTTGAGACGAGCCCTCCCGCAATGGTTCATCAGATCGCTGCGGTCAGTATATACAGCCGCTTCCCGGAAGTGCAATCGACGGGCAGTCCAACCGGCGCGGCCACACCAACGGCAGTCCAATCGACGCGGCCGCACCAACACAAGTTCAACCGACACGGCCGCACCAACGGGAATCCAACCGACGTGGCCGCACCAACGGAAGCCCTACCGGCGCGGTCGCTCGCCACAATCGTCGAGCTCTCAGCCTTCGCAGCGCAGACGTGACTCGGCCTGCAGTTGTCCGGCGCAAGACTCCGATAGTGGCTTCGCTGCGTACCTCCGGTTTCGGCTCTGCTTCGCCCACAAACACACGACTCACAGGCCGCAGGGACGGAGGGGGCCAAAGGGCTCGGCAGCATGGCTTCTTCCTGTGAAGCCCTTCACCATGAGAGGCTCCTGTTGTAGGGGTGGCCCCCGCCTAAACCCAGCTAGCCTGTCGAGAACTATGTACCAAGGGGGGTTTCGTACTACAGCCCTGCTGGAAAAGGTGTACGTATATATATGACGATATCGAGTCTTGGAAGAAGGGAGAGGCCATTTGTTTACCTAACTCTCCACTATCACTCTCTCTCTGTTTGGTCTGTAGCCACAACAGGTAGAGTACCTTTGGATGGAAAGATGGACCTAACAACTACTGTGAAGTCCTTCTCTATTGCATCCCTTCAACAATACATGAATAGTTTCATTGAAAAAATTAGATAAGAGATAGTAGGTTTGGTAAGATATATGTAATAGAACTTCCTAATAGCATGTTAATGTATACCTTGTGTATTAGAGCTATATATATTAAGTATTTTGGCAAAACTTTTGGGGGTACAGCTGTAACCCATGCACCTTCATCAACTTGCCACTATAAGAAGGGGACGGTGTTTGTGAGTGAGTTGGGGACCTCACAGCCTCAAATTAACATCCCTCCTTAGTTTTTATGGTCGTAGTTAAAAAAACCTCAAATTTTATGTCTTATGGCCTGTACCACCAAGTTTTATGATCGTATGTTTTCACAAAACCTCACCCTAACCAATTCTCACCTAACCTAACATGTTGGTCCCACATGCAATGCTAGTGGATGAACAGTGTTGTTCTTGTTGTCAGCGAGCAATGTAGGGTGGTGGTGAAACAAAACCGAATTTCAAAAAAAAAAGAATTTGATTTTTTTATTGATTTTGATTTCTTTTAAACCCTAGCCTAATCCTTCACCCATCCCAGCCATCCACGCCGTGAATTCTCTGCCAATCCATCCTCCCCATCCATTCCACGCACGTCCACGGTTCCCCATCCGAAAAATCGCTGCCACCCTGATCTTTCACCGCCGTGCCTTCTCGCCCCTTCGCCTGCTGTTGCCACACCCTACCATCCCGTCAAAGCCTATACGCCCCCGTTCGAAGAGTCTTTGACAACCATTAATTGCCTCCCTGCCCGTGCATCAAACCGTCCTAGGTGAATTCGACCGTTGTCACCCTGTTTTCCTCTCATGGCCGACCTCTTTCTCTTACAGCCGACCTGACAAGTCTCGCGTCTTTTTGACCACCGCAACCTCGCACCCGGGGCAGCCCATACCTTTCCTCAGTCGACTGCACCGCACCTCCCTAAGTCTTCCCGATTCTAGCCTCGCGCCATCGCCTCCTTGACCAGGGCGCGTCGCCAAACCACCTTCTCACCCTATTTAAAGCCCTGAACCCCTCCATTAGAAAGCACCGATGCCCAATGAGCCCCATCCACTCCAAATCACTGAGAAGTTCAAGGAAGCACCAATGATCACCAAAGAACTGAAAGTAAGCTATATTCCCTAATTCTGTGATTTAGTCAATTGCTTTCGGTCATAGCTTCTTCATACTCCTAGAAACACCCCCGAAGCACTGCCTTAGCTTCCTGAGCCCCTTATTGCTCTGGCGACTAGCGCCGCCGCCCAACCATAGGAGGCCACCGTGGACAGCCCAACCCGATGATCCTCTGCCCGAGCCACCACTTCCTAGAGTCTCCCCTATCCCTAAGGA
Source organism: Melocanna baccifera (assembly GCA_036346265.1). NCBI lineage: Eukaryota > Viridiplantae > Streptophyta > Magnoliopsida > Poales > Poaceae > Melocanna > Melocanna baccifera. The sequence continues at coordinate 16,167,452 of CM070681.1, forward strand.
TGCTCAAATCCTAATGCTGTTGTCCTGTGAACCCTCCAATTGCCCCTATGCCGTCCAGATGCTCCGCAAAGAAGAAATCTCGCTGATGACAATAGTCAGACTTCCAACCTTAAAAGTGGAGCCTTTAGACCACCAGCAACTCACCCATGTCCTCAAAACCAGTAGTAAATTGTTGTAGCCCCTCCAATCGCCGCTATTGGTTTGCTCTGTTTTCAACCGCCGCTGCGAGTCAGCCAAAGGTTCAAGACAACCCCCGACGCATCGTGGCTCACCCACTACCATCTGTGTGCCTTGGATGAATGGCCAAGATAGACACACGTTCAGACAGTCCAAATGGCTGTGTGTTCAAATGGTCCGAACTACCGCGTGAACCCTTAGCTGTCCAAGCATCGCAAATCAACGGTCCAGATGAGCGGTTGTTTGGACAGTCCGAACAGTCATACTCGCCCTTAGCCATCCAGCATCTTGATGAGCAGTCAAATTGGGCATGCGTTCGGACAATCCGAACAGCTGCACGTTCGGACTGTCCGAACTGTGATGCTATGGGCCTTGCAGGCCGGCCCACCTGGCAGATTTGTTCAAATTAAATCCCGCGCAAACACTATTCAAATTGAGCTGACCCAATACTATAGCAACTATTGTTTACCTGAACCCAAAAATCAATAAAATACTCATTTTGATCGTGTCGACGCCGTGAATCCATTTCCAGCCTCCTTTCCGCTAGACTAGACTTTTATAAACCCTAAACCCATTTTATTCATTTTTCCTTGATTTTATTTCTTTCTTTTCTTTCTTTTCCTAGCTCATTATGTTGAGCACAGATTTGTGTTATTTTATTTTTGCGCTAGCACACGACTTTGTTGAGCAACCCATTCAAAGAGGAAATAGAGGACAAGCTCAAGACACCAAAGAGAATGAACTTGTAGAGTATTTTGAACAGCAAGGCAATTTCATTATGTTATTTTAGCACTGTTATTTCTTCTACATAAATGTTTAGAATGATACGATAGTAATTATGTCCTACCACCTGATAAAACCCAATTTAATTTGATGGCCATATTCACATTAACAAGACTTAGTATTATTAAATATGCTATTCAAATAATCAGGGTAGACCAAAAACTCAACAGTTTTATATTACTAAGAGATTTGGTATTTTGCTGATAGAATTTTAAAATAGTTCTAGGATAAGAAGGTATCATGGAAAGCCACAGGATGGTTAGGTCCTATGACCTTGTCCTAGGGTGGAGGCTTGGACCGGAAAGGTGGCAGTGTGGTTGGGCACTAAAACAAGGGCTTGTGGATGGAAGTTGTCTTAGTGAAATTATATGGACTAGAACCTTGTACTGAGTAAAGAATATAGTGATCGCTCAATCACAAGCGTTGCCTTATCAAATCTGGTCTAGTAACTGCTCAAATCGATTGCATATCTACTACATGGATATAATATACTATTCTAGAAAAAGGGATAGCTGGCGAAGAATGTGGTATTAAAATGGAAAAACTATACTTTCACAACTGTAGGCTCCAATTGCTTTCAGGCCGCTGTATCTTGGCGTTTGGTCCCATAGCCTACAGGGTAGAGGCTATATAAAGAGATGAGCAATAAAAATCTTTGTTTTCTTAACTCAGTCATAAGGGTTGAGAAATCTTGTAGGTAAAGTTGGGCAACTTTGCAGAGTTATTTATAAATGGTATTCGAATATGCCGTGCTTCCGGTAAATAAAGTTGTGTTTAATGAGTGATTAAAATAGCAAAGCATAAGTAGATTTGGAAATGATTTGAAAATGTTGAAATATGGTAATTAAGTTGTTGAAACCCCAAATTTTGTAAGAAGTATATGTTTGATTGTTTTGTGTTCAAAATGTTTACAAATAAAATTTGCATCCACAAGTACTTTAATAAAACCATTATATCCTTATTCCTTGAAAATCCTGACAACTAGTTATATAGTCTTTCCCCATGTGACTTGTTGAGTACAGTTGGTGTACTCACTCTTGCTAAACTATCAACAGAAGATGCTTGGGAAAAATATTGAAGGAACCATCGCGAAAAACTTTGAAGATTACTATGATGTAGATGATGCTTGGTGTTAGGATTTATTCTACACTCAGGCATGCTTGTGGAGTTCTTTTGTATTGTAATATAATTTTGGGCCGCACGCCCCGCTATGTAAAACTTGGTTGTTATGCCTTAATTTAGTAATAAGATTTGGCTTTTATGTTTAAGCTTGATGGTAATGGTGTACACTCGTCTATAGTACTTTGCAACTGAACAATCCTAAGCTGTTGTAAGGAAAAATCTAACGACCCCAGAAATGGGGGCATTACAGGTGGATGGGCCAATAGTATAGAGTGGCACTACAAGTAGGACTAACAAATCTGCAATGGGACTAAAATATCGGCTCAAGTTAGAATTGGTTAATGTGGGGGCCGATTTTCTGTAACTACAACTATAAAATATGGGGTTTTTTTTCTAAAAAAACTCTTTTTGAAGAAGGAGGCAAGTTGATTCACTAACCTATCGTAAGTCTTAGCACCAAGAGATTATATATATAGTCAAATTCTATAACCCTATTATTTGGCTAAACAACATGATGATGCCATATTGGTTGGACTTCCATCGGTTGGCATGACAAAGTAGAGTGGTCGAGTCATAATTAAGAAGAGACACAGTTCAATACATTGAATTATCTTCAGCCATCCAATACAGCCCATCCAATGGTGATGTTGACACCTCTAGTGCATATGAGTAGTGTGCAGGAATGATGCTAGGTGAAAAGGGCATACACGTCATTTCATTCGAGCGGTTAGAAGTCCCTACACGCACAACGTTATCTAGATCTGAATAATTCGGTCCCTCCTCACTGAGCCCTCTCACCAATGCTCGACCGCAAGCTGTGCCAACTATTGGTCTTCTCCCTCACTCCCTTCCTCCTCCTCTACCGACCGATCGAGAGGGGGGTGGGGGCGACCCTCTGGACCACCCTCCTCAGCACCTCCCTCTGGACCTTCTATGGCCTCCTCAAACCCGATGGCCTCCTCATCGTCACCGTCAATGGCGCCGACGCTATGCTGGAGGCAATCTACGTCATGCTCTACCTCATGTACACCCCCAAGGAAACCAATGTATGGCTAGCTATTACAATCTCCTCAATAATCTCATCGAATTGGCTGAATTCTTGGTGAAATTGATACATGAGAGAATATGAATGGTTGTAGGCTTATTACCCACAAACAGATGGCCAAACGGAAAGAACTAATTAAATACTTGAAGACATGCTGAGAGCCTGCGCCTTGAACTTTGGAACATCATGGGACAAGTGTCTGCCATTAGCAGAATTCGCTTATAACAATAGTTATCAAGCGAGTATCACCCTTCGAAGTCTTGTATGGCAGAAAATGCCGATCACCCATTTGTTGGTATGAAGTAGGAGAGAAACCTCTATTAGGGCCTGATCTCATACGAGAGAATGATGAGAAAATCCAAATCATTAAGGATCGACTTTGAATCGCCAGTAGCCGACCGGCGAAGACGAGATCTTACCTTTGCAATTGGTGACTATGTATATCTAAAAGTGTCACCAATGCGAGGGATTCGTAGATTTGGATTAAAAGGAAAGTTGAGCCCTAGATATGTTGGACCATTCAAGATATTGAACCAAAGAAGCAGTTCCACGTACCAGCTAGAAATGCCTAAACAGTTATCAAGAATCCATGATGTATTCCACGTATCTCAGCTCAGAAAATGCCTTAGCCAGCCATCTGAACAGATAATTCCAGGGGACATCTCCTTACAAGAGGACTTAACCTATGAGGAGCGTCCGTTCCGGATATTACAAACTGAAGATTGGAAGTTAAGACAATGAACAATTCGCTTCTGCAAGGTACAATGGAGAAACCACACTGTGCGGGAGGCGATGTGGGAAAAAGAAGAAGATCTACGCGGCGCCTACCCGAATCTCTTTAAGTAAGACCCTGATTTCGAGGACGAAATCTTTTCTAAGGAGGGGAGGCTGAAATAACCTGTGTTCGTTAATTAGTTAAATGAGTATTTAGTATTAATCGCGCGGGTTAATTACTAAAGTGGTTAGCGGGATTAATTTATTAGTTTAAAGAATTTGGTAGAATTCAATTCTGTTGTAAACCCTAGCATACACGAGCACAAGAATTAAACACACAATATAAACTCAATCTTTATTAAAGTCTTCCAATTACAGTAGGGAGACCTAATTACATATGAGGATCATCTCATACATCCGTGTATATAGGATAATTATTACACACACGCTGTTGCATTACCACAAGGAGTAGATCATAACACATGTTATGCATTTCATACAATTGAGTTGTCGTCGAACCACACCCTACCTTTTCATTCGGAGCACCTCAATAGGAATATATCAAAAAAGACCGAACAAAAGAATATATACACGTAAACGAAGAGAAAGAATAAAAGGAAAGAAAGTGTCGTCAGAGCCCTAGAGGTTAGTCTCCGGCGGGGCATTCCGTTCACGGAGATACCTGACCGTCTGGGGGTCAGTCGGCACCTCTCACAACCATAGGATTCATCACTCGGCATACAAACCTGTTTTGAAATTCCAACACTGTAGCAAAAAAAACCCCAACAGGTGTCAAGTGACCAACAAACCAGCCGAGCCCCAGTTAACACCTCACACAACCAGCAGCCAACAAGGCAACATCCAGAAGACACCATCAGCCATCACAACATCCAGAAAGCATAGCTACGGGCCAACAGGCAGCAGCACACACAACCAGCCAAAAGGGGCCAGAAGAAGCTCACCTTTCTTCCTCTCCATCCCCAAACCGAAAGCACCACAACTCAGTCTTCCCGGCTATCACAACTCAGCCAAGCATCATCCAACCGAAAGTAAGTAAGAGGGGCCAGACAACAGGACCACAAACCCAAGCAGAAGGAACCACCACTGGGACCAAGCAACTGGAAAGCGACCTCAACACCAACCATCACCTCAGCTGAAACCGTCAACCACTCACCAACGAAGGTAGCCCACAAAACCTTGCTCATACTAGCATTCAGTAGATTACCATACCCCATGTTACTCATCCGTAGGTCAACCGTGTAGCATAGCATCACCACACTCCCATAGGTCATAGTAGCCTTAGGGCATGACCACCATATTCAAAGGTATACACATAGAAGGTAGAGAGATAGAAAAGAGGGTGTCTTACCATAGTTGAAGGTAGGCGGCGGCGTGCTACCGTTGACCGAGCACCCGAGCCAATACCACCGCACACTCCACTGACGTGTGGGCGGCCTTGAGCCCCGCGGTAGCTAGCCAAAGCAACTCACCACCATGCCTTACATCCCGGGCACCCCAAAATCAGAATAAAGCAAACTACACAAACCATAGAAGCAGTGAAAGGAGAACACAGGGAGTTGCAAATGAGTAAGGCGAGCCAGATCCAGGCCTTGAGCCGCGAATCCAGCGGCTGAGCCCGCGCTAGAGGCAAAAGCTGAAGTGGTCGAGGGGAGGTAGGGCGGAGGAGAAGAGAAGCGGCGGCAAGAGAGAAGGAGAGGGAAGGGCGAGAGAGGCGGCGGCAAGGCTGAGAAGGGAGAGGAGCAGGCAAAGAGAAGGGGCACGACGGTGCTAGAACAAGGGGGAGGTGAGGCGGCGGTGTGAGAGAGACGGAGAGGGAGAAGACGAGAGGCGGCGGCGAGAGAGAGGGAGAGAGAGAAGGGGAGAGAGGCGGCGGAGAGAGAGAGGAGAGGAAGGAGAAGAAGAGGACGGTGGCGCCAAAAAAGGAAGGGGGAGAAGAATCGGGCGACGAAGAAAAGAAGAGAGGGAGAGAAAAGTGGGCCGGGGCAGGGGGTTAGGCCAAAAGGGCCGGCCGGGTTTGGAAAAAAATAAAAAGGGAGGAGAAAAAATGAAGAAAAGAAGGGTAGAAATTAAAGAAGAAAAAAGTGATTTCAAAACCTACACCTGAATTTTCTTTGGTAGCATAAAAAGGGTGGCAATGTTTATAAACTCACTCGAAACCCTAATCTAACTATTGCTCCATGTCGGTTTAAGATCTCCGAATTTTACGCATTAAATCAATATTAGTTGCATCGATCCTTAAAAGTGTAATCGATTCTCTGATTTCAATACTTCGAAAATCTGCTAGATGACCAAACCTAACCTTAGAAGCCTCACGACATATGGCCGTGTTTTATTAATTCATTATTCTTCACCAAAGCCATAAGTTAAAGTAGTAGCACACTATTATTGCAGAAGACATTCCAAGCTCGCAAGGGAAAAGATACCTGGGTGGTACGGAGATTCGGAACTCTTTGATTCACTCAGGCAAGCACTCCTTTGAGCAACATCTTGAGCATCTTCAATAACCCTAGTATTTTTATTTTACTTTAATATCACCCTGCACAATAATGGAAAACGATTTAAATCAAGAATAAATTGAGAAAGAAAAAGAAAGAAGGAAGGAGCGGCAACTGATGGAGCAGCCAGCCATATAATTCAGTAAAAGGTGGGCAGAGGTCGCCTTGGCAGGTAACAGAGTGGCAGGTAGGGACCTCTGCATAAGATATAATATAAGTAAATACCAACTTCATCGGTATGAATGGACCGTACCCAACAGTATCAGCCAGCATTTCGTCCATGGATGGACAGAGTTAGTAGTTCTATCAAGGTTATTATATTCTCCACATGGGTACGTATTTATTTAGGGGAAGAACCCAGAGCCGATGGCACACCGGGAGTGAGGAATCCACAGCCGCAAGAACCCAGAACTAGTAAGTAGATCAGAAGTGGGGATGTGGATCGCAAGAACGTAAGAGTGGGGTACGCGAAGGCGATATATTACGCAATTAGGTGTTGGGTGAAGGTCGGAAACCGCCCCAACCAACAATTATGTCACTATTGGTGGATCTGGGCGAGGGTAGTATACCGCTCTAGACTGTCGATTGAGAATAGCTGGGTGGAGATATAATATATCGAGATAGATACAAAAGTTCTGTATTCTGATCTGGGCGCCATATCTTAGGAAATGCGGGAATCCATGAGCCATACAGATCAGAATGATAATGGGTAAAGTGATACCAGCTTACGCAATGCTTTATAAATCATGAATTCATACCTGTCTCCGGGAAAGGAGATTACGGAAACTCATGGAAGTTCTTAGCTGTTCATACCAATGCTTAGTAGCTTTTAACTTAATGAAATTGCAATCTTTCACAACTAAAAACTCCTATTTTTCTTATAGACATAAGCTTGGGAATTGATTATGAGAATAGGGGATAATGAAAAGGATAGAAGCATGAAATGCATTTTGTTATATGAGCTTACTGAGTACTCTATACTCACCCTTGCTATTATTTCCTTTGTTAAAGGATAGCCAGTTCACCACGACCGGTGAGGGAGATAAGACCAGCCAGGAGAGCCCTACTCTCCAGGAGAGGGCAATGGCTTTGAGGCTGAGCCGTGTGGGGGGTTATCCCTCATACGATGATTGGGATGAGTAGAGATATAGGAGCAGTCAGGACTCCACTTCTTAGGTATATGCAATTCCACTATATTGTATATGTACACTCGTCTAATGTATAATTAGAATGCGGTTTAAACTTGTAGTTTAGTGTTGTAATAACTGAAATGGTTATGTGTATTAAACTGTAGCCCTACGTGGCTATGTAAATGTATGTATTATGTTACCTCTAATTGTTGTTCTGTTGCACTACTCTGATGGGCTTATTATTTGTTAGGGCGATGTTCTATCGGCTAAAACGAATAATAATCTGTTGACTAGCATTATTACCCCATGGTAATGATGCGGGTTGTTTCATGGCGCTAGTGGAGTTGCGCGGTGGTGTCCGGCTGTTCGTGGTGGGCTTGCTCTGCACCACGCTGACTAGTAAATTGTTCTCTAAAAATGGAAAAGAGGTGAAAGTACGATTATGCCCCTACCCGATGGATGGTTAGATATAGTGGAGGTGTCAGCACCTCCCACACCTTTAGATGGACCGAACCTTACTCCAATTAAGAAACCATGCAAAGAAATTAAAGCATGTCATAATTAAGGTTAATTAGAACATCGATAGTAGATGTACTAACTAAGTTTGTTAGGGCAGTCCCAATGGAAGAAACTGGCACGATTTCCATAGCACAAGAAATCATCTATAGAAACTATCTTCCACAGTGGAGGTGTCTTCGAGTAATAATTATTTTCTCTTTCTCTCTCCCAACTCTATCTTCTTCCTCCAATGAGAGTGTGCCACGAGCCCCCTAGAAACTGGTGGTTTCTTCCCAATGGCGATTTCATAGTTTCTTGGTGCATTGGGTGGAGTGAAGACCTGATTTCTTCATGAGGAAACCGTTTCTAGGATTTGTGCTCTCTTTCATCATTAATTACGTTGCCATGTCAGCATTTTGCCTACGTGACAAGTTATTTAATGAGGATAGAAACCATCATCAATACACCATTGGGACTGCCCTTAGGATCGAGAGGCAGGGTATAAGATTATTTTCATACTAGTAGAATTAGGTCAGAGCATCATCGTATATGTGATCGTACCTAAAAACATAGAATCAGACAATTCGGATAGTAAGTTGCATGGTACTTGGACAGAGCAGCTAGAGAGAGCTAGACATGGAGATCGATCAAAGACGTTCAGAGAGATGGAAGGAATTAGACGCACGGCACGTACGCCATCCATGCATGCGCTAGCTCTCACGTAGTACAAGCATGCGCAGCGCCGATGCACGCACGACGCCTACGTACAGATTTACATTTTACACCCACCCAGCAGTAGCACACCTATATATATGCGTACCACACACTACACAACCTCACACATATATAACACGCACGATGATTGATCGATTCCATTTGCATGTGTCTAGTGGAACTTGAGGCTGGTGAGGATGTTGTTGTGGACGGGGTCGGCGAGGTGGTCGAGGAGGTTCTGGAAGGGGCCGACGCCGGTGAAGAGCGCCTGGACGGAGAAGCCGAGGAAGGCGAGCATGGCGAGGCGGCCGTTCTTGACCTCCTTGACCTTGAGCTCCCTCATCTCCTTCTCGCTCTTGGTGCCGAACCCGAGCGGGTTGAAGATCGGCCCGCCGGGGTAGGCCGGGTCGCCGGAGCCGCCGAGGTACTTCTCGAGGCCGAGGAAGTACTGCTTGCCCATGGAGCCCGGGTTGTACCAGTCCTGGAACCGCCGGTGCTCGGCGAACCCCACCAGCGCCATCTCGAAGACGAACAGCGTGTAGGGGTCGGCCCAGTAGTCGTAGGTGCCGGCGGGCGGGATCACGCCCGTCTTGAACCACGGGATCGCCGTCTCGGGCGGGACCAGCCCCACCTTGCCCAGCATCTCCGGCGCGATCATGCCCACCACGCCCATCATCGCCGTGCGCCCGTTGAACACCTCGCCGTAGGCCAGCCACCGGGGCTCGATGAACCCGCCTGTGCCCTCCGGATCCGACAGCCCCAGTGGGTCGAACCCGCTGTCGCCGGGCAGCCTGCAAATCAAGTACACACGAATATATTATACTACTCTGTTAGGGTTAGCTTGTCGTTGCTAAGCTCTACCGTGCTGTGTAGCCCCCGTGGCATCTGCCAAGTTCTTTTGGGTGATTGATATTTTTTGACTGTGTCTTTTGAGATAGCGGTGGACAATAGAGACATCGACACAGATGATATACACGGTTTTAGATTTGATAAACCTTTTAAAGATGCGGATTTAAAAAATCATTGGAAGAAATCGTCTCCGTCCATAGCCGAAATCAAAAGCCAAAAGAAAAGAAGAAGGTCTAACTAAGCTACGCTGTACTACGCTGCAACTTCACTTACGTGCCATCCAGGTAGCTGAGGGACTGCTTGGATGCGAACCACAGCTGCCTGTCAGCTCCTTGCTGAAAGAAAACAAATCAACTGTGTTAAAAAGTATTAATCAGGTTTAACTTTGTGTGCGTTACATATAGCTAGAGCTAAATCAGCAGACCTTGGCAGGGGGAGTGGCCTCCGCCCTGACAGTGAAGGGGGCCTTCCTGAAGGAGGAAGACCTGGAGAAGGTGGACTGCAGTGGCCTCCCCAGCAGCTGCCTCCCGGAGAGAAGGGCCTGAGGCTGAGCCGCCATTGTTCCTATCCTGCAAGCTTCTCTTCCTCCTCCTCCTCCTCCTCCACAAGCAAATGAGAGGACGTCGTGTGGTGAGATGAAATGTGTGCTCCAAAACTCATCACTGCTAGAAAAGGGGAGAGAAACGGGGGGGCGCTGCGCTTGTGGCCGAGGAGGGGTGGGGCCAGAGGAAATCTAATTCAGCCCCGAGGTGGCGCCTGAGCGGATGAGGGCATCCGTGGACCCAGTAGGAGCGCGCCACGTGGCGGTGCGCTGAGATTGCCTCAGCCCCTCAGCAGCTGAGGTTGCCTTGCCTTGGCTGAGATTTTTTTTTTTTTTTGCCTGCAGTTAGGCTTGTGGATAGCACGGAATGGTGCCATTTTGTGCCTACAATTTGCATTCCTTGCCGAGATGAACCAATCATGTATCATGCCATCTGGGAGGTTAACAAACTAGGCAGCGCTCAGAAACGCTTACGCAGTGGTGTTCCGCTTCTATGTTTGCTTTCTTTTTTTACTGTTTGCTTTTTTTTTTACTGTTTTTTGGTTTTCTTTTTATTGTCGTATTCCTTTGTATTATCTGTGATGGGCTAATATATATTTTTCTATTTTTATTTTTTTAAATTTAATTATATCAAATAAATTAACTCAGCTACAGTAAAAAAATTATAAACAAATGTCATTCTGAACATCCCCTAAGGTTATCGGGCTTGTTTGGATAGGAGAAGATTTTTGAGAATGGATCCTGAAAGTCCTCCCCAAAATATCCCCTCATCCAAACGCCCCCTTAAGCGATCTATCAGCAACATAATTTGGCAGTTAATTTTATGTACAGTAATAAGAGACCAAAGTGAATTTCATAAGGTAAAAACAATACAATCTACAACATGTGTATATGCAGATATGCTTGAGGGCTTTACCACTGAACTTCAAATCTGCAGCTTTACATTCTGATGAAAACAAATTGTGCAATGAGGCTTATACATGTATGTTCTACAGGTAATTACCAATTTGATCCTGACCAAAGGACACACAAAGTGCGTCGTCTGGCAAGACTATATTGAAGTTAGTAAACTTCAGCCAGTTCCAGAAGTGCCTTTTCTACATAACAAATGGGCCTTCTTTAAACAAGTATCCGCTCTCATTTACCTGATAGACAAAAGGTTAAAGTCAGTATAAACACTATTTACTAATCCCTGATAACGAATCAAAATTTGTTATTTATGCATATTGCTGTTGTTTAATCAGATTTGAAGACGTTTAATACAATAAATTATTATGAAAAATTATAAAAGTTCAATATTGACTCAACAAACTGGATATCAGAACTTCCTATGTAGGCGAATTTTACGAAAGAGAGCCAACATAAACGCTTCAAAGGAAGCTTTAGCCATTCAGAACGTGACAGCTAAACACATCTCTTCTGTATGTGTATTTATTGAATAGGGCCAACAGAAATACTGCAAAGAAAACATGGAGTCATGGACCACTATCACTCTACACCCTGTCTTCTAAGTAAGCATTTTATGAAACATTGCCAAAACGTTGCAAATTAAATGTTGCCCTACAGGCCTACACACATAAGTACAAAACATTTGCTGCAGTACAGTGCCAAGCTGAAACACCAAGCTTACCATAATTTTGATATTTCTGTGAGAACTGATATAAAGATTTCACAATGGAACCATATCTGATTGATTTCAGTGAGCCCATATGCCTTCACAACAAAAAAAAATTGAGATTTTCAATCGTGAAATAAAATTGTAATGTCAGTAAAGTACAATAAGCATAAACCAATGAGCAAACACAATCACCCCTCAGGTGGAATGATTTTTTCATGTGATTGGAGCAATGAAGGTGGATCAAAATTGCTTATCATGAAAACTAGTGATGACTATGTAATGGAGGACAGAAACTAACATTATCTCTGTGTACTGTAATCTCCATGCAGGAAATCAGGTTCTGGCCATACACAAGAAGAAGATCAGGTTCTGGCCCACCACTACCTAATGAAAAGGCTGGAACAGTAAGTGTTCATATAGTATTTGTGATGTATAAATGCATAACAAATGTTAAATGAATATGGCAAATATAAAAAAGTGGAGAGGAGGTTTTTTCCAAACACACCTACTTCTCTCAGCGCACAAACCACGTCAGCTTCTGTAAATACAATGTCCCTTTTTCTCATATCCATGAGTATTGCAATTGCAGCAATCCGAGTACAGTAAAGCTCTGTTTGGGAAGAGGTGGCCAATGGGTCAGATCTTAGCGTTCTGGCCCGTGGCCCATCACTGTTGGCCCAATCCAAGCACTGCATGACCCATTTAGATCGTGAACCGTGCTAGCACAGCCCAGTAGACTGTGCTATGCCTAGGCCAAGCGAGCGACATACCGGGCCGACACGGTACAGCCCAATAATGGTCGTGGACCGTGCCAGTATGGCAGAGCATGACACAGTGGTAATGGGTGTAAACGGGCCATACCGGCACGGCACAGCACGGCCCGGCCCGATGAAAAATAGTTGTTTTTTATCCTTTTTTCACTGCTACAGACAGGCCTATCATAGACGGTTCGGAACCGTCATCACAGACGATTTTCGAACCATCTGTTTTTATGTGTCAGTGATAATAGGTGGTTATCACAGACGGCTTCCGAGCCGCTGCGATAATCGACATTCTGACGGTTTTGCAAACAACCGCTCGCGATAGTCGATTTTCGCAGACGGTTAAAAACAACAACCGCTCGTGATAGACACAATATCACGCATTTGTTCCTGCTCCGAACCGCTCGTGATATTGCAGTATCACAAACGGTTCGGAACAGAACCGCAGCGATATTGTGTCTATCACGCACGGTTGTTGTTTTTAACCGTCTGTGAAAGTCGATTATCACAGATGGTTTTCAACAACGAACCGTCTGTGATAGCAATTGCAACAGCAGTTTTATTTGCCGTTTTTTGGCTAGCCTCAGGATATGTTAGCCATGCCATCTGAAAGCAAGCAACAAGATTACGACATATATAAGAATCACATACATTGCAGATTACACAGATCCGACAAATGAATCACATACAATATTGCAACTCAAAGTTACACAGATAAGTTAATTGCAACTCAGTGAATTACAAATGTAACAAACGGCCAACAGATCACATACAAATATAGAATGAAAATCGTCACACTGTTCTGACAAATGAGTTGTTTGATTAAGCACACAACTGAGTGATTTGTACAATTGCATCTAATGTTTCAACATCTAATTATCACCATTACTGGGGTAGAACTCTCCAGCCTTGTTTATAAACTGTCCTAGTAAGAACCCAGAGAGTGTTGCACGAATTTCGACGAGTTGGTCAAGATCATATGTACTTACGTCGAAGTCCACCCGCTGTCGCTAGGAGCAATAAGTCATTAATTAGCATGTGTGTATATACATATATAATCAAAAAATAATAATTATTGCAAGGACATGACAAACCTCTGGATCATTGATCTTACTGTCCATGATTTCCTTCATATGACGGCAAACGTAGAATCCACATACGTTGCCCTGTAGTTGCTGGTGGCACTGCAAAAATTGCATTACGTACATAGGTATTATCAATTCTAGAGGCATTATAACAAAGTGTGATATAGGATTGTTGTGTTGTAGCGGGTACCGGAAATCGCGTGTTGTGTCGCAGCGTGTCACTAGATTTGTCGTGTCTTCCTCCCTGGGCAACATAAGCAATAAACGACCTACGTGATTCAAAAAAGTTAGCCTCGGCAAACAAAGGAAATACTGCAATAGAGTTATGTATGGAGGAAATGAGTTTACTTGTTAAGTACTTCTTACACACAACTGAAGTCGTGGTTGCTCCTAAGTAGCGAATCAAGGTATATTATCTTGCTCCACTTTGGTATAATCACAATCAAAATCCAGTGTTGCCTAGTCATGTACACACCATAGTGATTAATCCTAAGTTCATGCTGCATGTAAAGTACAAATAAAACATGTGTGGCAACTAGTGAAGCACTTACCCTTGGTTGAAAGGAAACATGACGTACTCCTTGTCGATGTGAGCACGCAATCCCCTCGTTATGTAATCTTGGACGAAGAATTCATTACCATTAATAACTTGCTCGGAGACCAAGTAAGGGTCGAGGAAACCCACCGGTTGTCGCGATCGTCGGACTTGTTGGATCATGCATCTATACATAAGGAAAGAGTAATGACATTTATCGGTATAACATGAATGTAGAACTTCATTGTACAAAGTACACTTACAAAGGTCCAAAGAACAGAGAAGCGAGGCGTCGAGTTCGTCGAGATTGAATAGTAAAAATAAGTCTTCGAATGTCACGACGATATAGCCTGTGTCGTGGAGGAAATGCTGCTCCGTATATTTCACAGTGAATGCACTCTGCCGGATTGGCTTCATGTTGGACTTCTCCATGTACCAGGCATTCAATGTATTGCAAATCATGCTAAGCCTGGGTAATTGTGACTCAGGGACCAACGACACTCCTAGACTGAATTTCCATGGCACGGGAGCCTTATTTTTCTTCCCTTGAGTCTTATAGCCTCGCTTACGATACGTTCTCGGTGGCGTCTCGGCGGAGCCAATGCAACAAAGCCCAACCGAGCCGGAGGTGGAGCCACCGAGCCGATGTGACAGTCTGTCGAGCGATGTCCCTCTTGGGACACTGGATGTGGAGATCGTGGCACGGACAAGTCGAGGGCAATATCCCTCTTCGGCAAATGAATGAATGTGTGGACAGCATTCCCTAATGTCTTAATCTCTTCGTTTGGGGGCTTCTCAAGAGAGACGGTCTTAAAAATATCATAAATCATGTCCACCTGGACCTTTATGAAACCGGTCTCTACTTGTACACCGTGCACCAAAGATACTTGACAAAGAATGGATACACCATCCCCCGCCCAGCGTCAACGGGAATAGAGCCAATAAGCCTGACTCTGAGGATGCAAGGCATGGGCCCTTACATAACGACACAAGATAAGTTAAGGCGTCCACCAGAGAGATCTATGCAGCATTCTAAAGAGGTGCATTACCTGAATGTCATCGATAGGTAAGTGGGCGTCGCTATATTCAGTATTTGGTGTGGACGCGCAGCCATCGCGACGTGAGGGGACTAGGTACCGCAGTAGGGGTGGGTTGCGATTGGTTGCGGACTTCTCTCAGTTCTTCCCTCAATGAATCTATCTCTCCTCGAAGTGAGGCAGTCTGCTCTTGAAGTGAGGCAGATAGTTGTTCCTGAAGTTGAGCACGAAGCTCCTGTTTCATTTGGTCGTTGCGGTACGCCTTAGATATCTTCCTACTCTTATATGTCTCGGAGTAATCTGGAAATCCGTGCTTCCAAGATACGTAAACCCCCAAGCCTCGTGTGCGACCTGGGTGCTCCTTGTTTCCCAAGGCCTGTGATAGTAAATCTCTCTCCCTGTATTCTTGAAAGGATCTACGAGAAGATTCGTTAGTTAATGATTGCTGCAAGAGGCAATTAATCATGTTATTTTTGAACCCATGAAGTTCAAGAGGTGTTAACAACTATGTAGTTTAGCTTATCTTACCAGGCGTTGGGACACTTTCTCATCTGCGGGATTTTTGAAAGAGACACCCGAAGATGTGGTTGATGACCTCGCTCTTAACCAGTTTCGAGCGCGCTCGTTTGCGATCCCGGCAAATGGCGGGGAGGCCTCCGATCGGAGTGCGACCTCGTCCTGCATTCTCCACTACGGGATTTTACCCGCGTACCTAGTGGTGCCGAGTCTGTGAGGGTGAGTGTTTTGTGATTGGATAGCCTTGTGCGCCGCACTTTGTTGTTCAAATTCAGTCGTTGTCTTCATCTGCACAAAGGCCTCCCATTCTTCCGGCGACACGAAAGGATACTTTGTGAAGGGCGTAAGATCCTTGGCCACGTACCGCGTCACAAGAGTGCTCTTAAAATTCTTCCATGTTTTTCCCATTGCGAGGAGCGCGTGCCGTCGCACGAGTCCCTGTACTTCTGCTGGGATCTCGAACGAATGTGTAACTTCCTGCCATAGCTGATTTTTGTGATCGTTTGACAACTCTCTCAAGCTTGCTATGGTGATGGGGACCCGTTCCCTTCCAATTATCCCGCAGGTACTCCGAAATGATGCCACTGCTTTCTTCGGTTGCAGAGGGACCCCATCCGGAGAGACCACCGTGATGGTCATTCGGCCATCTGGCCTTTTCGATACTCCTCGACCACGCTTAGTTTTCCCAATCTTGAGAGCGTGAGACCCAGATGACGACGACGAAGCCTGTGAGGACGCCATCTCTCTTCTAAGAAAAAAATAACTGCAGTGTGTCACTAGCCTGTGAGATGTGGGCCTAAGCAAAGTTCTATGAAACAAATGACACACTCTAGTGTATCCAGTTCATTGAAACGGATACACTCGAGTGTGTCACTAGCTTCATGCCCTTTGAAGGTCTATGTGGCATATATTTTTGGATGACTATGTGGACGCAGTGAGGTGTGGTATATCTCTAGCTATAACTAGCTGCTAATAATTCATATATAGCAATCTAATTAGTATGATTATGTGAGCACAAAGATGACATCAATCGAAATACAAATGTCATAACATGTATGTAATATATGAATTGAGCATACCATTTGAAATATAACACATATCCAAATACAAATGACAAATGAATTTAACATATCCATCAATCCAGCATGTGTAAATTCGGCCAGCATATATATCAATATGACAATGTAGCATATATATCACTATGACAATGTAGCATATATATCAATATGACAATGTAGCATATATATCACTATGACAATGTAGCATATATATCAATATGACAATGTAGCATATATATCAATATATGAAACATGAAATATGAATAACGTATCTTCATTATTCTATATGAAACATGAAACAACTAGCTAGAGCCGGGGGAGGAGGGCACCGGAGTCGGGGGAGGAGGGCGCCGGCTCGCGGGGAGGAGGGAGCTAGAGTCGGGGCGGAGCCGGGCTTGGGGGAGGGAGCGGCGTCGGGAAGGAGGGCACCGAGTCGGGAGGAGCGGCGTCGGGGAGCGTCGGCGGGAGGCGCGCGTCGGGAGGAGCGTCGGCGGAGGGCGGCGTCGCGAGGAGCGCAGCGGGAAAGCGCGCGTCGGGCGCGACCGCGCGGCGGGGAGGAAGGGCGCGCGAGAGATACTAGGGGCGCTGGAGATGTAGAGTGCGAGAGTGCGGAATCTGTGCCCTAGCTGGGGGTATTTATATCGAGTAATACTATCACAGACAGTTCTAAGTAACAAACCATCTGTGATAGGCCGTCTGTGATAGTATGCCTATCACAGACGGTTCGTTACTTAGAACCGTCTGTGATAGTATTACTATCACAGACGGTTCTTACATTATAACCGTCTGTGATAATATAATAGCACAGACGATTATAAGTGGAGAACCGTCTGTGATAACTATCACAGACGGTTCTAAATGTATAACCGTCTGTAATAAGCCTTTGCCCACTGCTTGTCGATCTGTAATAAACCTTTGCCGGCTGACTGTTGTAACTACACTACCAGCATTCAATAAGACCTCTCACAGAGTGTAATGAATATAACTACACCTACCAGCATGCAAATTCACAAATACATCATGTAAAGTTCCTGAGTCATTTTACAATTACAATAAAACATATATAGTTACATTTATTACACATAGCTATTTTATTTTAAATAAAGCCCTTCACGATGATCGACACACATATAGCTTGTTTCATCGCCTTGTTCTTCCTCGAGCCTAATGCCGTCTCCGAATGAAGGCAAATCATCAAATAGATTGTACTCTTCCTCATCCACAACATTCTCAACTCCGACAATCCTTCTTTTTCCCTGAAGAACTACATGGCGCTTCTTATTTGCCGGGTCGGTTACATAAAATACTTGAACAACTTGCCTCGCGAGTACGAATGGTTCGTCTTTGTATCCTACACATTCGATGTCCACGGTAGTGACACCGTACTTGTCGAACTTTACACCCCGTGGGAGATGGACCCAACGGCACCGAAATAGAGAAATCTTGAAAATTACGTAGTCAAGCTCCCAAATCTCCTCTATAAGCCTGTAGTACGAGCTTGGGCCAGTGGTACTGACGTGCGCATCATAGGCATCTATGCGAACACCGAGTTACGCATGATTACTCTTTTATCCTGATCTGTTGTATAAAATGTGTAGCCATTAATGTCGTATCCTTGCCAGGTCACAATTGTAAATTTTGGCCCTTTTGCCAACCATTGTAGTGTTTCACTTGACGACCTCCTAGTCAATTGCGCCTTCAACCATTCGTTGAACTGACGATTGTGTTGTCTTGTGATCTAAACTTCTGACTGGCCCGCATTCTCTTGACGTAGCATGTCCTTGTGTTCTTCAATATATGGGGTCACTTCAGTCATGTGTTGTAAAACTGTGAAATGGGCTTGAGTATACGTATTTTGATCCGGAGTTATTGCTTTCCTTCCGATAGTCCCGATACCCTCTAACCTCCCCTCGTGACTAGATACAGGTACACCTATTGGATCGACCTGAGCCATGTAGCCGATGCAGAATTCAATGACCTCTTCTGTTGTATAACCTTCGATGATGCTACCCTCCGGTCGAGATCAATTGCGTACATAGGACTTAAGAATTCCCATGTACCTCTCGAAAGGGTACATATGACGTAGAAACACGGGGCCGCATATTTTTATCTCTTTCACAAGGTAGACAATGAGATGGACCATGATATCAAAAAATGATGGAGGGAAATACATCTCTAGATGACATAGAGTTGTCACCACCTCGGTTTGCGGAGCATCTAGTCCATCGGGATCAATGACATTCTGAGCAATTGCGTTAAAGAAATAACACAGCCTTACGATTGTCACTCGAACCTTGTTCGGCAAAATACTTCTAATTGCAACAGGTAGCATTTGTGCTATTAGCACATGGCAGTCATAGGACTTCATGCCAATTAATTTCAAATGTTCCATGGAAACAATTTTCTTCGTACTGGTGGAGTAACCGGATGGAACTTTCACACCATGTAAGGACTGACACAGTTCAGTTCTCTCAGACTTAGACAGAGTGTAGCAAACTGGGGGAAGGTATGTCCGGCCTTTATCGGTCTCTATCGGTGCTAACTCGGTCCTGATGTTCATAGCGACCAAGTCACGCCTTACGTTAAC
Source organism: Melocanna baccifera (assembly GCA_036346265.1). NCBI lineage: Eukaryota > Viridiplantae > Streptophyta > Magnoliopsida > Poales > Poaceae > Melocanna > Melocanna baccifera. Next base: position 16,186,738 of record CM070681.1, read on the forward strand.
ACCATTCTTAGTTTTATCAGGAATGTTCAATAAGAGACCAATCAAACTGTCACATACATTCTTCTCTACGTGCATGACATCGATGCAATTGCGAATTTCTAAGTGCTCCCAATAAGGCAAGTCCCAAAATATTGACCTTTTTTTCCACATGTTCTTCCTCAATTTACGCCACTTTCCAAGCACAACGTTTATATCCTTGACCATATCATACACCTCTTTCCCGCTAAAAGGTCTTGGTACTGAGTCATCTTTTTTTTTCATAAAATTATTTTTTCATCTTGCGGTATGGGTGATACTTTGGAAGGAACCTACGGTGACGCATGTACACAGTTTTACGCGAGTTGTTCAACCACACACTCCCGGTATTATCTAAGCAGTGCAGACACGCTTTGGCTCCTTTTGTACTCAACCCTGATAGGTTACCAAGGGCAGAAAAATTATTAATGGTGCAGAACAACATAGCGCGTAGAGTAAAGTTCTCTCATTTGTCTGCATCTCATACATGTACCCCTTTGTTCCACAGTATTGCAAGATCTTCTACCAATGGTGCTAGGAACACATCAATATCGTTGCCAGGTTGTTTCGGCCCTTGGATAAGTAGTGACATCAAAATATACTTTCGCTTCATACACAGCCAAGGAGGAAGGTTGTACATGCATAGAGTCACGGGCCAGGTGCTATGTCGGCTGCTCATGTTACCAAAAGGATTCATTCCATCTGTACTCAACCCAAACCTTATATTTCTCGGTTCCACACCGAAATCTACAAACATCCTATCGATGTTCCTCCACTAGGCAGAATCAGCAACATGTCTTATCATTCCGTCTTTCTTACGCTGCTCTAAGTGCCAACGCATCAATCTTGTATCCTTGCGGTTTGCAAATAAACGCTTCAAACGGGGGATTACAGGAAGATACCACAACACCTTAGCAGGAGGTCCTTGCTTCACCTCGATGCTCTTTCCATCATCAGAGTCATTTTTACGCTTGTATCAGGATGCTTTGCACACCGGACAAACATTTAAGCTAGCATACTCTTTACGGTACAGGATACAATCATTTGGATATGCATGTATTTTTTCTTCTTGGCTTGGTAGGTGGTTCTCGGCAACACATTTCCCTTTAGAAGCATGTCCGTTAGAAGACCTAACAATACCGTGAACCTCTTGTCGGACCAACCATTGCTTGCCTTCAATTTCAGTAGTTCTAGAACTGATGACAACCTTGTGTATTGCGGCTTGCATCCCGAGAACAAAGGTTTCTCCTAGTCCTCCATCAAGCCCTCGAATTTACCAAACTCTCTCTCACTGTAGTTCTCTTCTGCATCACGTAACATCTGATCCAGATTGTCATCCTGCGATCCATCCGCGGCCTCATGATCAAAAGCACAGTCCACAACTGGCATATCGTTGTCCCCATCGACTATGTCATAACTACCAGCTTCTTATGTACACTTCTCTTCACCGTGACTGGTCCAACATTTGTACCCTTTTCTGAAACCCCTTCGAATCAAGTGAGCTTTTGATCTGTGCTGAGTTGCCAAACATCTTGAGATTATCACAATCAATACATGGACAACACATATTTTATCCCCTTCTTTAATATATCCAGCTCGACCGCTCTTCTAAAAACAGACACGCTAATAATGTACTCTTCACTCACACGGTTCTCAATATACATCCAGCTTCGATCCATTTTCGCTAGCTACACAAGTAACAAATGGTTGCCAAAAATGATTATTACCGCAACTACATAGCATATAAATTATCATCTCTAAGCCTTCCATTACAAAAACATGTATATAAGCATAATTAAAAGCAATTGAGTACTAACCTCTGATCAGATCACTAAGAAGACGGCGATATATTTTCACCCCCGAACTCCCAAAGCGGCCGCCTTGCTCCACCGATGCAAAGTAATAAAAACAGATCTATGTCGACATCGCCCAAGTATTAATAGTGCAATTTATCACGAGCGGTTATTAACACAAACCGCTCGCGACAATTCATATCAAAGACGGTTTGTTATACGAACCGCTGCGTGATAATAGAAACATCACGACGGTTCGTGCTAATAACCGCTCAGGAAGTGTCACGACGGTTATTAGCACAAACCGCTCGTGATGTCTCTATTATCACAGATGGTTCGTATAACAAACCGTCTGTGAACTATCACAGACGGTTATTAACACGAACCGTCTTTGATTTCTCTATTATCACAGACGGATCGTGTTAATAACCGTATGTGATAGTATCACAGCCGGGTGGCAGTATGAACTGTCTGTAATAGTTAAGCACAGACGGTTCCGTATGAACCGTCTGTGATTTACCCGTCCAGTATAGTCTATTGTGTAGTAGTGTTTGACCGTTGGGGTGTAAAAAATTCAAAAAAAATGAATTTTTCCCTATAAATAGGGCAGCATCCGGCCTCCATTCTTCAACCTGAAACCTGACTCTCATCTCTCTGTTTAGCTGTGAAAAATTCAGTAGTGCTTGTCCAAATTTGGCAAAATTAGTGAGAAATTCATGTAAAATTAAGAAAATTCAAAAAACTTCAAAGAATTTTTGGAGAGCTGCAGAAGAGATAATTGTGTTGCCTTATTTCAATTTTTTGATATTATTTATTGATTCAATAGTATGTTAATTGTACTTTACTATTTCAATTTGCATTTGATTCAATGGAGAACTATGATTTTCAACTCTCCGAATTTGACTTCACGGTGGAGGATATGCAATCCTTTCAAGAAGGATATCCATCCATGGAAGGTCTACATCCACAAAAAACTATTGAGCCAGAAGAAGCGATCGGCCCGACGACGTAGAGTCCAATCGATTCATCTTCTGCTGGCTCAATGAGTGTATCCACAATCTAGAGCACGGGTGCAAAAAGAACAAGGGCTACTACATCAGGCGTTTGGAATGATTTTGACAAGAAGTTCAGGATTGACGATGATGGAAATTCGGTGAGGTGTACTATTTGTAAAATTTGTGGTAATGAATTGCCTGCAAAATCTTCAGATGTGGACGGGTCACCTGCAACGGCATGTTGCAAGCTGCAAAAGAAGGCAAGAAATACAAATATGCTAAATGCAGGTGTAATATAACCTCGACGGCTCGGTACGTACTTGGGAGTACAACCTAGAGGTAGCCCGGGAATCTCTTTGTAGATTAATTGCTTCTCAAGATTTAATTTTAAATTTTGGTGAGTCTGATACTTTTCAAAAATATACTAGGACTACTCATAACCCTCGATTTAGTATTGTATCTAGGAAAATCACAACTAGAGATTTAATTAAATATTATAACAATTACCGTAAAAATTGAAAGAAATGTTTCATACTTGTACATTCTCTATTGGTTTGACATCAGACATATGGAGTGGTAGGGTTAGGAAGGATTATATTAGTGTATTGGTTTAGATTATTGTACATTAAACTTCAAGGATTTATAAATGTATTACAACTTTTAAGCGATGCTACTGGTTTAGATTATTGTATATACTATAGAGTAGTTAAGGATAAATTAGATGAGGTATACGAGAAATACAAACATAATTTTAGGTTCGAGCGTTTGGAACGACCCAGGTAGCCCCTAACACCTCTGTGGGGACTATGCAATGGGACAACGAACAAGTCTCTCGAACGAAATGATAGAAATCCTTCTAACCATTAAAGACTAGAAACAAATTGAATCAAGACTCCAACATACTGTAGAGAATATAGACTTAGAAAAATCTTTTGACAATTTGTATCTAGATAGCAATGAATATGATTTCTAATATTTTTTCTTCAGATATAGTCACTAGTAAGCTTATAGGCTGTACTTTTTTTCTTTACCAAGGTTTTCTCAACTTAAATTTTTACTTGGTAAAGTTTTTAACGACACAGTCATGCAATGTAATTTAATGAGTTAATAAAGCTCATTATACTATTGACAATAATTATCTTGATGATTAATAATGTCTACAATTTTTTATAATTTATTTTATAATTTTCTATAATTGTTCCTTAATTTTTTATTTTTATTAATTCTACAATTGCTCAATGCTGAGAACCTCGAGCAAGGCTTTCAACACATTGCTCCTCTTGACTCTTCTGAAAGTCGAAATCAATTTCGACTACCTGAAGAGCGGACCCTTCCTCGATCATGGGAGCAATCGTTACTACAATTTCCTTGAGTTTCTTAATAAAACCTTGAGAAGAGTATATCGAATGGGTTTCAGTACTATAATAAAAGGTTACCTTGATCTTAGGTGTCGGTTGCTCAAGAACAGCTGCTTCAATCTCAGATGTAGCACTTATATCAGCAATAAACTGCTAGATTGGGTCAACTTGATCAGCGGAGGCAGAGGAAATAGCAACACTCGAGCTAGCTTTTTCCTTGTCGGTAGCTCTAGTTAGCCGATGCCTCTTGGCCATTGGAGCATCTGCTTTTCCAGCTACTTCTCTAATAACCATCAATTCGATCCCTTGGTCGTCTTGACGGTCATTCATGTCCACACTCTAAAAAAAGGAAGAAAAAAAGAGAATAAGAATAACGTTTAGTCGTAAGTTTTTCTACGACTACCTAGTCGTAAATTCTTCCACGACTACCTAGTCGTAAATTCTTCCACGACTACCTAGCACTAAAGGGTACTATCAGTATTTCGATTATCTTTAAGCGTTCTTCTCTTTCTTCGGTGGACACATCCACCAAGATACGAGGAGCTTCCATGTCTGTTTATGGAGTCTTCTCGCAAATGTTCTTGACTCGGAAGTCAATCTCCTCCAAGTCAAGATCTGTTTCATTTAAACCATAATATTAGTATACAATATTTAGAATTTAATTCTACAAATACTACTATACGTACCATTGTTATAGTCTCTGGTAGCATCAGTTGCACCAGAATACATCCACATAGGATGTGATCGCCTCTTCAAAGGGCTGATGCGTTGGGTGGCGTAGTCCTTTACTACATGCCATCACGTAAGCCCCTTATCTTGCAGCTCCTTGATAGCCGAGATAATAAGAGCTATCCTAGAAGTGTCCTTCGAGACTAAATTCCAAGAATTGTTCTTCTCGGCAGCCTTCCCCACAAAGAAAAGACTGTCTTCGCTGGTGGTCTCCCAGTAGAATTACCTCTTCTTCCACCTCGGCCATGACGACTAGGTGAACATGGGGATGTATGCATAGTTATTAAAACCGGATCGGTGATTGAACCGATTGACCTTCTGGTTCACCGGTTCATCGGTCCAACCGGTGGTTTACTGGTCCAACCGGTGGTTCAATATGACTTAAGAATACAATAAGTTTCTTATATATCATAACATCCAACTTGTTCACTTGGTCACCAGAGCTAGTCCATGAGGTGGGTGTCACAGGAGGTTGTGGGTTTGAGCCCTGTCTCACTCATATTTTTTCAAAAAATTTCCGGCTGAGCACACCACCGGTCTAACCGTGCCGGTTTTTCTCTGGTTTTGTGCAGAATCGGACAGTTCAACCGGGATTTTTTCGGTTCAATTGCACATCCGGTCCAACAATAAAACCAAACCAGTCTAGACTTTGGTTTCAGTTTTTTCCAATCGAACCGCCGGTCTAGTCCGGTTTTAATAACTGTGGATGTATGTCTCCGACTTCCTGATGTGGAGCTTCAATCCGCAGTTTCCAGCGATGCCGATTTGACGGTTCATTTCGTGATAATATAAGAAGAGCTACAAACCATGGGATCCCCAGGTACGCCTAGCAGGGATACACAAATACGCTCAACATGGTAATTGAGTTAGGAACTAGGTCCACCAACTCAACCCCAAAGCATTCAAGTACCGCTGTGAGAAAAGGGAGAGCAGGAAGATGGAGGCCACACTCGTAGAAGGTCTAGAACACTGGGATTTGACCCATTTCTCCTGATGGCTAGTGTTGTCCAACGGCCTCAACCCACCGCACCAAATTCCGCAGTAGAATCTTCTCGACTTCCTCCAAGGTCCTCAGCTTGGGTCTGTCTATCTCTGACACTGCCCATTTGGACGCGAACTTTGCCATTTTTCTAAACTATACTGTTTGGGAGAAGGTTGAAGGAGGGAGACGACTCGTTCGTCAGAAAATGCAAGTACAACGAAGTGGTTGAGAAAAGTGAAGCCGAAAGATCGCCCAAGGATTGTCTTTTTATCGAAGCTCTAGCTATCCATCTCAGAACTTGAGCGGTCTTCTTGGGAAACGAGCGAGCGGACAGAGTTATGAGAGGTAATTAAGAATCCTTTTGAAGTCCGTCTTTTCAACTCAAATGAAGTTACCTTTCTGTCCAAACACACTCCTGGTCAAGGATTGAAAAAGACAATACATTCGATCATCTACGACTCCGCTTGCACAAGAAAGTTATCTTCCATTTGAAGTTGGGAGGCTAGATGACGAGGATATAATAATCCTCTTATTTATTACATCATCACATTTTTCGAATATACCCCTTAACAATAAGGGAGGGATTTTATAGAGTAGACATAGGTCTCACTGCGACTACTCTATAAGCTCTTCTATGATCACCTAGTCATAAGTTCTGCTACGACCACCTAGTCGTAAGTTCTGCTATGACTACCTACTTGTAGATTTTGCAACGATCTCCTAGTCATACGTTCTGCTACTACTATCTACTCGTAGTTTTTGCTACGACTATTTAGTCGTAAGACTTGCTAAGACTACTTGGCCGTGAGTCCTATTGCGATGGTCTGACTGTTCTCCAATTAACGACTAACCTACTCCTGTAGTGGAGTAGTCTGACAAGGCAGTTCAAGCGTGCGTTTATACTCCATAACTGCACACGATCTTACCCATGTTTCTTTGACAACAACCCTCCTACGGCGAACTGCTACCCTCGTCTCTCTAACAATAACCGCTGTCCAGTGGTTAACTCCTGAAGTGTCAAGGCACCTCCTGGCAAGAAGCAACCACCATCGATTCGCCAACAATATAAGGGACAGGTTTTGAGAAGAGAGGGGAGGTCGGAGCGAGAGATAGGTCCCAGTAGGGAGTAATTAATTCGGTAAACAGTGTAATTCCTCGCACTGTCCACGCTTGTAAACCTTTTCACAACAACAATAGCACAAGACATAGGGTTATTATTCTCTCAGGAGAAGACTCGAACCTAGATAAAATTCTCGTGTGTTCGTTCTGCATGATGATACAAGGGTCTTGAGCGCTTTCCCCCGAATCCAAGAAATTATGCGTAAGATCAATATTAAAACATCAACAAGGCGGACATATATGGTGGTGGATTTGATTAAGGAATAATGAGTTAGGATTTTGTCAAGGTTTGATTTAGCGGAAAGGAGGTCAAAAATGGATTCACGGGGTCGAAACGGTCAAAATGGATATAATATTGATTTTTAGGGTCGGATGAATAGTAGCTATTACAGTAGCTATAGTACTGGGCCAGCCCGATTTGAACAGTGCAACACGCGGGGTTTACATTCCATGGCCGAACGCGCATCCGTGCACAGCCGTTGATCAATAGTGCTTGGACGGTTGCGGATGAGTCACCGGTGAGGTTTCTCCTTATCAGGACATTTGGAAGGCACAGGGGCTAATGACGGGTTTTTAGGATGTTATCATTAGGGTTTGAGCACCTGTGGAGATAAGGGAGGCTTAGGGAAGTGGTAGTTCGGGTGAAAGATCATCAGGCTGAGCTGCCCACAGCGACCTCCTATGGTCAGGTGGCAGCGCTAGTCACCAGTGCAGTAGGTGGCTCGGGAATATATGGCAGTGCTTCGTGGGTGTTTCTGGGAGCATGAAGAAGCTATGGTTGAATGCAATTGGAATATAACTGACCAATTAACAGGAATTGAAAACTAGTTTACTTTGAGGTCTTCAAGTGATTGGTAGCGACGCAATAGTTATTAGGGTTAATTGGGTGGCGGTGGCTTACTAGGCGCCAGTGTGGTGTGCTAGGAAGAGTTCGGGGCCTTTTATAGTGGCTTAAGATGGTTCGGGGTAGTGGTATTGCCTTTCGACTAATCGGCACGTGGCCGAGGGGAGGACACGAGAAGGCTCGCCGAGGTTCGGTAGAGGCGGCAAGGAGGTCGGCACGGGACATGGCACCTCGGGCTTGGCAATATCTTGGGCGACAAGCTATGATAGTCAAGAATTGCGGTTTGGGGGAGGTCGGTCGAGACTCCAGGGTGGGAGGCGGTGGTGAGAAGGTACGTTGGCCTATTTGGCCGGTTGTCAAGGCACTCAAGGAATGTCAGGGGCATGACAGGCGAGTGTGTACGGCGGTTCTACGAGTTCAGAGGTGTGGCCAATGAGGATTGATTGAGACGGTGTGGTGGCAAAGAAAATCTAGCCGACGTGATTTTTTTTGTCAGACCGTGAACAGTGCCAACGATTGCATCGCGTGGGAGAGGACGATGGAGGTGGGATATCAAGGGAATTGAAGAGTAGATGATGGAGAAAAATGGAGGTTAGGGCTAAGAATCAAATGAAATCAAAGAATTTTCAGGTTGTTTCAGCATCTGCCTAAGTAATCCTTAATGCTCAAAAGTTTGAAAATCTTACATGTTAGAGGACCATTTGAACAAATCTCTGAAAGTGAAAAGTTTTCTTTTGTGTGCTTGCTTGTCCAACAGTCTTAGCACAGTTCTCCTCGTTTGGCTAGCAATGAAGAGGACTAGTAAAGCCGATCATTTCCAAATGGCATTGCATCTTCTCCACAAGCTCATGGTATCACAGTTACTAATTATGTTGTTTGCCATTTAGTTTTTAATATTGTTTATTGGCTATAGGCCTTATGGTTTATACTTCTATCATTGTAACATTGATTCTTTTTCTTATTTTTTGAGAGATATATATTTATGAAAATTTAATTTAAATACATACGATCCGATCGATAATCTATCGGTCCGACCACAGATCAGTGACCCGAGACCTCAGCTAGATCCCTAGCTAATCCGACTTTGATAACATTGGCATCCGCTCGCCTTCTTCCCTCCCATTTGGTATCCCCTTCTCTGGATCTCCTCTCAATTCCTCTCATCGCTCCATTGGATCCGAAATGAAGAGTGAGATTTTTTGGCGCTATAGCAAAATTATTGGAGTAGTGCCTGTACGCTCCTCTTAAGGTTGAGTAATATAAAGAGTAAATAACATAAAGCAATAAGTATATCTAGGCCTCCTTAGAGCCCTATATTGTTTTTCGGAGCCTAAAAGAGAGCATTATTGTTAGTCGTGGGGACAAGTCGCTACGAAATAGCATATGGCAAGCACACAAATTTCGCAGTGTAAATTTCAAAGGAAGAAAAAAAGCTGTGATGCCTTTTAAAACAATACTATTTTTAATTAAAAATCGTAACCGTAAACATAAAAAAGGCAGGCCAAGTGGCCAACATTTTGTGGCCTCACTTCAACGGGGTCATGGCTTAAGTTTTTGTATGTGACTTTTGATTTATAATTGAAATTATGTTGAAACAGTCATTGAATTTTTTTGAGAAAAGAAAAAAATAGAAAGAATAAATAAAAACTATTATATCATCGCGAACAATAAAAAAAATAAAGAAAAAAGATATAATAAGCCAAAATTACAAGTCTATATGTTCTAAGTAAGTTTTAATTTAAATAAAAATCTGAACTGAAGCCGTCTACGAGACCAGAAGATAGGAGGGGACCTGCCCCCACGTGTCAGCCGAGCAGGAATCGTGGGCCCCACGGTCCAAACGGTGTGACCCCGCGTACACTCCGCTCCGCTCACGCGGCTCCCCTCCCTCCCCCCACGCTTCCCTCCGTTCCATCCATCCAACGCAAAGGCAACCTCTCCCCTCCCTCCCCTCCCACCTTGGCTCTCCCATCGATTCCGAATCACCGGGCGACAACCCGTCTCGCCGATCCCCCCAAGCAGTTCTTTCCCGGGTTCTTTTGATGCATTGAGTAGGAAGGCGAAGGAACCCAGGCAACCCCCACCTTTTCTCGATCTTTCCTTTCTTCAATCGCCATTTGATTCGTATGAACCGTCGAGTTCGTATTTGGTGATTTGACTCGGTGTTCTAGTCTGTGGTGGGAGCATACGGCCAGATTTCTTGGTTTGTTTGGGCGAATTTGGTGCCTTTGCGCGAGTTGGACAGGGACCAGGGCCAGGGTGGGGGGGGGGGGGTCTTTGTTAAATTCCTGCAGTGTGAATGTGCGATTCAAAGATTCCGCAGGCTTGTCCCTGATCCTTGGCCATACATTTTTTAATTGATATGACCAAGTCTTGTTGTTTGTTGTTGCTATGCAGTTTGGTTTCTTGTTAGGGGGGGTAAACAATTTGCAAGTGCATTATTGTGGCCTAATCTGGTTACCGATGTTATATTATTACGTGTTGATTGAGTATCATCATGCGAAAATGATGGCAGGATTTACTGTAATTGTCCTCAGTAATGCTTGCCGTGATTCATGCATCGGCATCAATGGTGATCGGTGATGATGATGCAACCGAACACTGATGCCCTAGGCGCTAGGCGGGAGGGTGGCCCCTTGCCCGCCTATGCGGCGATTAGGCGGGTGGCCCCTTGCCCGCCTAGGCGGCGATTAGGTGCTAGGCGCCGGCCTGGCACCCGACTAGCGCCTAGGTGAACACTGCGAACCAAAATGTAGTCATGATTCATGACTAGTTAACTACTGTTGGAATATTGGCCATTGGGTAGGGAGAGATCCTAGTTGTCAGGAGAGGTAGATGCGATATATGCTTTTCTTAGCCTCCATTAGCCTTATGCATAGCAGCTTAAGACCAGCCTTGTGCCTCTTTCGGTTTTGTCGAGAGAGATTTCGGGTAACATCCCAAACATTCTTGCTATTTGCTTCCATTTGCTACTACTGTTCTTCTTCAGTTTTATTTTAAACCGCGGTCTTGAAAACTGTACATGTTTTGCCTTCACCAAGATTTCAATGTCTGCTTCCTCCATCTTGACTTTTCTTCCACTGTTTGTGTGATGTCTCGGAAGCTCCTGAAATTGGACTTGTTTGCACACCTTTGACACCTCACTTAAATTTATAGTGCAAACAACTTATTTCATTTCTGGCAGCATAGTCTAAGTCTTAAAATTCTAGAAACGGTATGTTAATTACAGTTAGACAATCGACTAAAGTGGATATGGTCATATGGATGGCTATTGAGTCTTATAGTTTTTTGTATCTTGTTCTAAAGGATGAATTTCAATACAGTTTCCCAGGGTTGGCACCGATTGTTTCAATGCTAGTGGGCTTAGTGGCCCCTAAATGTTGGAGCATCCACAAAATTAGGGTAGTTGGTCATCGCCAAGCTCTCATCCTAAATATCAATTTACATTTCCAGGTAAAAAGTTTCTACCACTCTACGATATTGTCCGATTTTCTGAGATGGGGGGTGTTATTGGACGGGGTGACTCCCCAAGGCACAGTTTGCCAGCATCAAAGTTAGAGAAGAAGATGGTTGAAGCCATGCAACAGAGGGCACAGCAAGGAACTTCTGTGAAATCATTCAATAGTGTTATCATGAAGTTTCCTAAAATTGACGAGAGTTTGAGAAACTGCAGGACTATCTTCCAGCAATTTGGTGAGTATTCCCCTGTATGTGGGCTAGTGCTATGGTACTGCCAACATTTATTTCTACCATGCCATGAAAATTTAAAAACATGAAAGGCCAAACTGGATATATACTTGAACTTTGAAATCTGCAGCAGCCCTGAAATTTTATTAGCTTATGTAGTGTTTATTGTAGACTAATCATGTCATTCAGTTAGAATGAAAATGCAATGGTAGTCAATAAACAAAGTGAGAGATGGTGAGTCTGGAGTTGATGAACTTGGTCAGTTAAGAGTAATATTCCTCTACCCTACTATACGTCAGTTTCATTAAAAGTTCCACCTATTTTGCATCTCCTAGAGCTTAAACCCAGTAGAATATATGGGCTGCACAACCATTCCCAGGGATTAGAGATAGACATCCGCAACTTCCATTTATCCTTTTCTAATTCCTTGCTTTACCTCCATGTGGAGGTCTGACGTCTAAACCCGCTTTAAATACCTTGTAACGAATTTGGATTCAACTTGACAGCCCTGTAAGGAATATTCGTTTGAAACCTTTGTCTTCGATTCTCGAGGCTTGTCCTCAATTTTGTTTTTTTTTTCATGTTCTAACAAATATCGTTATGTGTTTCCGCAGATGAAGATTCCAATGGTGAAATAGATCAAGAAGAACTGAAGCATTGTTTCCAAAAGCTGGATATCTCATTCACAGACGAGGAGATAAAAGATCTGTTTGACGCATGCGACATTTATGAACACATGGGCATGAAGTTCAATGAGTTCATTGTTTTCCTGTGCCTTGTTTATCTTCTCAATGACCCGGTTGTGTCAGAAGCAGTATCCTTCATGCTTCATATAGTAAAAACGCCCATTGTAAGAGTTCTTATTGTCACTTGGTTCTGGTGCTACATTGCATGTGAGCTATAATCAGGAAATGTTCCTCATTTTTAATAATGGGAACATTTCATATAAGTAAGGTTAGTTTTTCTAAATTCATCAACAAAATCCGAATGTGCATGTTTCTCATTGGAAACACAAGATATAAAACTTGGGTTATATGTTTATTAAAGCTAATGGTAGGTACACTGATGTGTAGTACTCTTGCAGAAAAAAAATATCAGCATGCTTGCATGCAACACATTGATATATCTCTGTAGGGAGCATTTTGAAAGTGCCTCAGATGTGGTTACCTTATGAAGATACAATTTTTCTTGTTTGCAACAAAATTCAAGAGAAGATTTAAAAACAATTTCTAGAGAAGTACTTCAAAAGAAGTTTAAGAGAGATACCATCTTTCTTGAACTTTGGTCATTGTATAAATTCTTTAGATCATATAAGGGCTGTTAGGTGGATGTGTCCTACATTTCTTCATTGGGATACTATTTTACCTATTTTTTGTTTTATTTTTATTTGGAGACTCTTTATATCCTTGACATATTGCTTTAGAGAAAAAGAATGGGACTAGGTAACCTGGAGCCAACTTTTGAGACGTTGGTTGATTCATTTGTCTTCTTGGACAAAAACAAAGATGGGTATGTCAGTAAGAATGAGATGATACAAGCAATAAATGAGACCACCGCAGGAGAACGCTCCTCTGGGCGCATAGGCATGAAAAGGTTTGGTGAGTTATCTCTTCTGTGGCACCGTCACAAATCTCGGTTCAAAACCACTTCCTCTCTCTGATTCCTAAAGCATTACACAAAATGCTCTGTTGGTCTCTTTTATGTTCTCAATTGAAACGAGACTGTAATTGCTGTAGCCATCTTATGTTGGTGCACCACATGTTTTTAGTCCTCTTCGAAGTTCAAACAAAGTACTGTTGGGTTACTTGTAAAAAAACATGTTTTCACCACCTTTCTCTCTAGTTGTTTTGCAATGTTCTTGTGAAGTAACAGATAGATACTTAAGTCATTTGATTGTAGGTTGAAGAAAAGCTAGTGATATGTGTGTAAGTTTCATGGTTTTGTCAATTTAAAATTCTGTGGAATATCAGTCAGTATGAGTGCTTACAGAATGAAATACTAGTTGTTTTTTCCTTTTTTTTTCATTTGAAGATTTTGTGTTTCCTTGCTCTATCAATTTAACAACTTCAAGATTGGCAATTAAGATCTGGTGTTATTGGTTAAAATGCTTATGCTAACCCACATTACGAAACTTTAGCTGTTTTTGTAGGTCTTCCTAATATTTACTCTTTCGATGCTTCCAGAGGAAATGGATTGGGACAAGAATGGAACGGTGACCTTTAAGGAATTTCTTTTTGCGTTTACTCGCTGGGTGGGGATTGATGACAATGAAGATGACGATGACGATGACGATGAATGAGTGCAGTTGAAGGTTAGCCATTCTGAATAGGTCAAGTCAGCCCTAAGGAGATCTCCAGCAGTTCTACTGTGGCTTGGAGTACTAAATAACAATCAAAGAGTAGTTCAAGTTCATTGGTGCCTTGCCGATCATGGCTGTTTATGTTCTTGTTAATAGAATGAACCCAAGTTATTTCTAGTTGTTGCGAGAATTTGGTGATAGAAAATTGATTTGGTGAGATGGTGTTTGATCATGGATAACCCTGTCATTCAGAAATTTGTACTCAGAAATGTAAAGCTTTGAAGGGAGGTGTTCTTCTTTCCTTTGAGATAAGATACTTGTTCTTGCATGTACATTTTGCTGAAATATAGGTCGTGGCTATTGCAGAATGAGCAATACTATTGACATGCTTACATGTATTAGTCAAGGCATCTACAATGTTCCAACTTCCCAAGTTGGTAGATGCTTAGAATTAGTTTTCTCATCACGTTTCTCGGACTTTAGCCATCAGGTACAAAAGATGGATAATATAATATGGGGCCTGATTGGCTGAGTGACATCTGGGTGATGGAGTGCGGGGTGATAAAACCCTAGTTAAAAATAATCAATTACTCAGAGTCTGACATCTTGGTTTCATTTTATCATGCTACATAGCTTCATGATTCATCTTGGTTCTTCGGTGAATTGCGTAAAATTTAACTCCTGGTGTATAAATGATCCGTATAAGATTTCTTGTTTGATTGCTTCAAGTTAAACTTCCTTTGCTGGATTGACCAAATTAAACTGTTTAAGTGGCTCCGAAAGGATAGCACAGTAGATTGAATGGTCCCATTTGAGTTGACATGAGGATTTCTTCGGTGTCTAAAGGAAACACCAATCCTCCATTATTAATGCACCAGTGTTCTTGGGGTGCTTCTTTACAACCTACGTTGCACGGCACGGACAGTGTGTCCGACAGAGACAGGAGATTCACCATTTTCCGAAAAATATCGATGTGGGGGATACGGCTATATATATATTAATGTGTTGCAAATTTACATGATCTCTCCTTTGTTGTTCAGGATGATACACAGTTCCCAATTTCTTCCTTGCAGGTTGGCATGGTGGAGTTCATCGGAATATTGAATGTCAAGGTGATAGGAGGCACCAAATTAGCTATCAGGGATATATCAAGGAGCGACCCTTACGTCGTCTAGACCCTTGGCCAACAGGTAGCACTCTTGAAATCCTGTGTACAGCTAATCTAAGATCGGATTTTTGTTGTGTGTTTTTTTCATGATAAGCACATATTTTTGTTCTATGAAATTTGATCATAACATTATTGTGTCTCGTTTGCAGAAAGCACAAACTTCAGTGATCAAAGGCAACCTGAATCCTGTCTGGAATGAAGAACTCAAGCTCTCTGTTCCTCGGCAATACGGGCCTCTGAAGCTGGTGATTAACTGACATAATCTAAACATCAGAAAAATTCCGATGTGAAATGTGTTTATCCGATAATTGCATCTTACAAGCCCTTTCTTGCTTGACAAACTGTCCTGTAGCAAGTGTTCGACCATGACATGCTGTCCAAGGACGACATCATGGGGGAGGTCGAGATCGACCTGCAACCGATGATCAACGCGGCAGCAGATCGGCCGGTGGCTCAAGTCCAGCGACAACGCGCTCACCAGGGACAGCGCCGTGGTGGTCGCCGGCGGCAAGGTGAAGCAGCAGGTTTCCCTGAAGCTGCAGTTCACCGAGTCCGGGGAGGTGGAGTGGATTCCTCTAAACATGTAGAGAATCGACTCTCAATGTTGGTTCTTCTGCATACGTGTTTTCAGGCGGATCAAATGTTTTTGCATTGTTTTGTTGCAAAAATTGCTGTATTTGATTGACATGATATTGCTGCATTTGATTGACATGAGCCGGGTTCAAGAGATTTTAATAAGCCTATAACGTTCGTCTGAATTAGGCTACACCATGCATCACATCCAACAAGTTTGCTGCTCTTGTTGCTTCAGAGATCCGGTATTTTGCGATTCTTTTTCTGTTTCCAATGACTTCGATTGTGACATCTAAGCTGGTAATCGAGTCAAACCTGTGTAGAACATGAGTGTGATTTGCGAATTTCTGAGTGTTCGATTCTGTTTTTAAGTTCCACATGGGCAGCTAGCTTGTAAAATTCTCCATTCGTCAGGTATGATGAACCTGTCAACAAGAATGTGATCTTCAGATCAGTTAATCGCGCATCCCGTTTTTACAGCCAGGACGTAGGCAACAGATCTGTTCCAGAGTCCTAATTTTTTCACAGCAAATTTATTCATAAATCCATTATCATTTTCGTAATACTCAGAAAAAAAAACCTGGAAAAAGACTTGGGACGTAATCTGGAGATCGCGCCATGCTCAGTGGAAAGAGAAGTCGTTTTTATGGTTTGAAGGCTCACGGCAACAAATGCCACCTCTGCCAAAACCTATGTAACTCATCATCGCATTGCATCTGACCACTTCGACGATTTAGTTTCGTAAGGAACAAAAAGCAAAAAATATATCTTTTGTATTAAAAATTGCCCCGCAAGAAAATAGAAAACAAATAGATGTAGGGGTAAAAGGAATAAATGAAAAAAAAATAACGAGACCAAGAAAAGGATAAAAAAAACAGAGAATGCAGAAGATAAACGAGGGCTTCAGTGTGTGTAACAACATGAAATCGATCAGCGGAGACTGAATCAATCGCCTCACCGAAATCCGCTAAGATCCTTTCGGATCTGGATCATCACAAGCCCCCGCCTCGATCCTAACACAGCAAGCAATCAAGAAAGAAACCAAGAAACGAAAAGGAAAAGACACCAGCAAATTAGCGAAGAAAACAAATCATCGCATCGAATCAAATCAGCAGATAGAATAGGAGCTCCAGGCGAATTGCGGCTAGGGTTTTGGTTCTTCCTATTTTTATAGAGGCGGAAGCGGGGCGGGGAGAGCCGACAGAAACCACCACCGCAGCGAGCCTCGCCTGGCGGCCCGCCTGGCACTGCACGGCTCGGATTCAGAAAGGACACGATCGGATTAGATTCAGAAAGGACACGATCGGATTAGTCCTGGTACGGTTGTTCTGAATGTGTGTATCTTTCGATCGGGTTTAGTCCAATATATCACCATGGCCCATTAAATACGATCAAGTATTTTACTATCAATTATAAATAATTTTTCTGTCAGTTATAAGTAATTTAACTATCAAATCATTTATCTGTATTTAAAAGAGTGTAATAACCATAATATAAATAATTTTATTATACTAAAATTATTGTACTACCATAGTAGATTTATTGTATGTACTACCATAGTAGACTTATTGAACTGAGTGCACCCTTAAGCTAGGATATAAAGTATAAATGGGTAGGACCCATGGTGTGGAAATTTTTTTGCCTTGTTTCTGTTGTCTGCTGTTTTAAGACCCAGGCAAAGTGCACGTATTTTTTTCCTACGAGCTCCACATCCAACAATTGCAAGCACCGTCCAACATTACTATACTATTTAGCAATTCTAATAAACATATGTATTACTCTAAGAAATATAGGTATATATTTACAAAAATATATAACTATATTATACTCTAAAATAGTAAATCGAAATTACAGTGCATTCATTCTAAGAGGTAAATCAGAATAATCTCTGAAATGGAATTGACAAGTATAGGTCATCCGCAAAACTGGCACTTCGGCTTGCAAGCAAGGGTTGCGTTTGCATTTCTTGATCTTGGTCATGGGAGGAGCTTGCGAGCAAGGGTTAGAGGTCGGGGTGACGTGGAGGTTGTGAGGCACCCCAGGCCAAAGGGAAACGTACGGCTTCAGCGGCAGCGTCTCGAAAAATGGAGACGAGGAAACAAAAATGCAAAACCTGGTGGGCACAACCTCAAAATACTACCAAACTCAACGTTCTGTTTCAAATAACGATAGCTTTTGATTTTTAGAAATCATAAATTGTTTTAAATGTGTTGATTTTTTAATATATATTTTTCTTTTTTTCTCTTTGTATTATCTGTGAAGATATAATTTTTTTATTTTTTTCTTCATTTCCCTTTAATTAAATATCTCATAAAAAACTAATAGCTGCTACAGTGTCATTTCAGCTAGAAAATAAAAAAGCCACGGCACTTTGAGCTATACTACTACATAGTATCAATTAGAGTAAATATAGATAGGTTACTTCATCTATTTAATGGATTAGGGATGAAAGCTTAAAAGCTAATCATCCTAACATTTTAATATTGAGTTCTAAGGTTAAGATTTAAAAAGTGAGTATTGTTATATACTCTCTTGTTATGTTTCTTATGGGGTTCAACAAGCAATACACGAGGACAGCTGGAATAAAACAATTGATGCTGTGTTGCTCGCTTGGACACCCGAACAAGCCACCTGTGTATCCTCTCCTCGATCGCCGCACCACAGACGTGTTTCCTGATCGCTGCACCACCTGTGTGTCCTCTCCTCGATCGCCCACGCGGGAATGGGTAGCGGTGTGAGGAAAGCTGATCTGAGCGGCGGCCGGAGGGAAAGGAGATGCGCGGCGGCGGCGGCGGCGGCAGTACGGCGTCGCGAGAGCGTTCTTGGCCCACCTAGACAAAAGGTGATGCATGCTCTGCGAGTAACCAAGGAGTAATTGCAATGCTGGCTTTCGAGCATTGAAATGTTGTGTGTATGAAGTGGTATGCACTATTGGAACAAGATTTATCATGGCTGTAGAACAAGCTAGTAGATGCCATATATTGCTTACAGGTCAGTGGCTTAGTTTTAGTTGAAAAAAATTGATATCACCCTTTATGATTTACTGGAAAATAGATTTTGAGAGCACTCTTTTAATCACAGGTACAAGAGATCGAGGGCTTTGAGTTCTTTAATAGTAGTAAACACAACGCTGTGCCATCGAGAATTTGAGATTTCAGGTTTCTTGAGGGTTGCCTAAAAAGGACAGGATTCTTGACATGCTGCATTTTAGTCGGCAAGATCTGTTGAAAGAAATACAAAAGGTTTAATTTATGATAAGCAACTCTAAACACTGTATATGCTGCATATCTCATTGGTTGACACCTGAAATTTAATCGCGGAGCTGAACTCCTCAAGTCCTCTTACACAGTTCCAAACTGCTAAACAAACTAGCACTACAATCAAGGGCACACACCTCTTTGGAAAGCAAAACTTGCTTACCAGTTACAACTCGTGCTTTTTTTCTTTTGAAACAATTAACAACAACACACTATAAACAGAAATATTGGAGGCATCTCCACCTACATGTATATTATCTACACACCAAAGAATAAACGAAAACCAATCTTTAACCTCGGTATGTGCATACCATATTTCAGATCTTCTCAGCATAATTATCAGCAGAGACCATCTGAAAGTTTCACAGTTCCTCTCCCACGCCTTAACAGAGGATAGATCGGGCGTCAATGACCGACTGCGGTGGATCCAGGTCCTTGTCCTGGAGAGCGTTGCCCAGCAGCTTTTGCATTTCTGATACGAAGACATCATCCAGGATCTGTACATAGTTCCTCAGGGTTAGTAGATTGGTACACTATATATAGTACCTATTTCATCATTCAGGTATGGTCACGACTCACGAGAAGGCTGTGTTGCTGTTGAGAGATTGCATTGTGTGCTAGAATTTCATATGGAAATAACTTCTTGTATTTGAAAGGAATGGAACTAAATACTTAGATGTGACTTTCAAGATTCTTTATGAATTCATCTCAACCACGAACTGATTCAAACTTGATACGCACTGTAGACATATCTAAACCATGAATTTTTCTCAGCCATGAACAATGTACTATGCGTAGCGGCATACTATCTTTCCATATAACAATTTTACTAAAAAATAGTTTTCTTTTCTTACAGAGTTGCTTCCCTAATATATGTTAAACTTGGTGTGGAGTGGTCTTACCCCTAAAGCGTAATCAGATCCTCGGTACCAAATCCTGTTCTCCTTTCTGCTCTCGAGAAATCTCAACACAATCTGCCAAAAATCAAGTTGATATATAAGCGCAAATTGGCAGTGCAAGGAAATCTCCATAGTTGTTTTTGTTTTCTCAGATTTACCTGGCCCAACCTATCCCAGAAACCTCGGCAAATAGCAACGAATATTCTAGTGGAAAAGACCTCATTGAGATTGTGAATTGAATCCGAGAGCTGGACACGGAGAGCCTGCATCCTTTCACGTATCTCACTTTCACCTTCGGTCTCTCTTGTTTCTTCAAGAATTCGTTTTAGCCTCGTAGTCCGGTTAGCTTGTGTCTGAAATCAACAACCAAAATTTGTCCATATGTAAACTGTCTTAACACTGGATCAGGAGTGTGACATTAGTGTAAAGAATGTGACAAAATCATTCTTACATTACTGACAAGCTTCTCCACTATTGCTTGCAGGTATTTCTTGTACTTCTTCCTCAACATGACTGTGATGGAGTTCATTTGCTCTCCAAAAACTGTGTTCCCGTTTGTTATGGTTAGATATGCTGCCCATGATTTGAGAATATCTTCAACTCGGCAGTGTAACACGTCTAGCATTCTTTTAACTGTGTTCATGAATGTTCCTAACTGTGATGAAGAACAATCAACTGATCATAAATGAACTAAACACTGCAACAAACTGCGTGATATAATGCAACCATACATACCTGATTTGGCACGACATATGGAGCTACAGATTGTCTTCTTGTCAATCTTTGGACCTGCTTCTCAATAATTTTTGGTATGCCGTCTCTGAGAGGTATTAGAGTCTCCATGTATTGCTTCTCCAGTGCCTTCATAATTTCTATTTCCACATCGGCAACAGCCTGAATCAGAAAGGGAATATCAGTTGAGTCAATTGCATGAGAAGCATGGGAGCTGATTTAAGGAGTGCAAGTGTTTACATACACTCTCCAAACTCATCAGATATTGAGGCCATCTGTTGATAACCACTCCATACTCATTTATGCTTTCTTTTATTTGCTCATATATCTGCTCGACAAATGGTGAGGTTGTTGACACTGCAGGGCATGATATCTGCAAAGAGAGGTGAGGGAAATAAGCAAGGAAGTTCAACTGCTAATGCCAGCCATGCAATCTATTTTTGTCTAGCATGTGTTTATGATTACCTTCTCAGCTTTGCAATTATCAAGTAAGTGCAGCCGGGTATCTTCAATCCACACCATGATGTAGTCATGAAACAACTCCCTCGAAACCACACCCCCATGAACAGGTCTACAGTAGTATAAAAGAAACAAAATGAATAAGCTAAACACAGTTAGTGCTGAATAATGAATCAGCTAAATTTTTTTTGCAGTTTGGGGACACATATCAATAGGAGAAAACAGTAACAGTAGATGATCAATTATTCAGCTGTATCTTACCTCACTTGCCAGGAGTCGAGATCTCTCTCGAAATCAGCTGTTGCAATGAGCAGTTCAGCAACATGATGTAGCGGTCTTGACGGGGGACTTGCAGAGAGAAAACCCTTCAATCGTTTGCAGAGTTCTGTACTATAGAGGGATGCTGCTATGTTTGGCAGATCTATCGAACTAAAAGAAAAAAAATTTGTGAGCAAAGTTTCGAGTAGTATATAACAACAACAACAACAACAACAAAGCTCTACGTCCTACATCTTGCTATTTGAACTGGGAGTTTAAAACACTACCCCTAAACCTTTTTTTATGTTATGATTCTGGTATGTAGATCGCTAACTTCTATGCGTTTTTATCCAAAGCTAACTCATTAGATACATTCCAATCTCTCAAGTCTCTTTTAACCGCTTCCTTCCACGTCAATTTTGGTCGACCTCTGTCTCTTATTATGTTTTGGTATGTCTTAAAATTCCACTACGTACTGGTACCTCAGAAAACCTCCATTAGAGATGTCAAAATCATTTCAAGCGATGTTAGATAAGTTTCTCTTCAATTAGTGCTACTCCCACTATATATTATCATTGTGGATTCGATTCCGCCTTATGTGATCATAAATCTACTGTAGCATCCTCATCTCCCCTACACTCATCTTCTATGCATATTGTCTTTTAATCACCCAGTATTCTACTCCATAGAGTATCGCAGGTTTGATCGCCGTCCTATAGAATTTTTGAGGGACTTTTTTTTATCACACAAGACATTCAATGCTTTACGCCATTCATCCACCCTACTCTTGTCCTGTGGCTCACGTGTTCATCAATCTCGTTGTCCCACTGTAGCAACAATCCTAAATATCAAAAAGTGTCCTTCCTAAGCACTACTTGTCCATCCAGATTAACATCTCCATCATCTGCCCTAATACCGCTGAAATCCCATATCATATACTCAGTTTTAGTTCTATTAAGTCGAAAGCCCTTCGATTTTAAAGTCTTCCTTCTGCAATTCTAGTTTCCTGTCGACACTTATTCTACTCTCATTAACTAACAGTATATCTCCTTGTATGTCCCGCGTAAGCTCGTCTATCACTAGGGTAAAAATGTATAAGCTTAGCGTTGACCCTTGGTGTAGTACTGTCTTAACAAAAAAGTTATTAATATCGCTACCGCATGCTCTAATGTTGGTCACAATATCTTCGTACATATCCTTGATTAGGGTAACTCTGAGTAGTATATAAACAGAAGAAAAATCCTTTTACTAGAACAAGCACATATGCTACCTTGGAAGTATATTCTGTTTATGAATCTTGATGTCTGCTTGAATTTCACGACCTATGTTAATGCATAGAGTCTTCATTTTGAGATACGCAGCAGAAATAGTCATAGGGTCTGTAAGAAGGCTGTCATTATTGCTTGACATGAATTCGTCTGTCTCAATCATATGCCTCCTGCACCTCTTTGCAGCAGATGTCTGTAAAAGGGGATGTTTATGTTGTTCAGCTGTCTACACAAGGAATAAAAATAACATGTAGTATACCAATCGCTTCTGCTAGTTTGAATGCAAATATGCTGTAGATTTTCTTTTGAGAGTAAGTTTGCACCATAGGTGAATCAATAGAACAAGTTTTCCAATAGATTCTTGATTCACGTGCATGGTTCACTAAGAGGTCTGCAACGATAAATGCATAAAGTTTTCCAACAGGACTAAAAAAAATGTTTGTTAACATGGATTGATTAGCTAATGTTTGAAATAACCATAATGGTAAAATCAGGAATGCTACGTTGCACCCCATCATCATTTCCTTGTACAGTTTTGAACAATCAACATATAAAAAGTTCTTTAATTCTGCAGCAAAAACTCCATTATCCTTAAACATTCACAAATTATAGTTGGACAGAAAATAAAAATACATTATTTATCTATAACATCTGAACAAAACATGTTGCAGAAATATAAATGCCTTCATCATCCTTGACTCCTATATAGTTATACATTGTGAGGTTCATTGCTCTGAGCAAAAAGAAATGGCATCCAAATGAAAAATGCATAAAGTATGTGCCCCTGATGTCTGACCTGCAAATAGTTCCTAAGTATGTTTTGTGCTTCATTGGAGAGTATATCATGCAGTACACTGAATATCTGAATTGCAGGTTCCAAAGCTGGTGCAGCACATTCTGATATTGGACCAAATAGGTCTGACAAGCCAGTAGGAGAGTGTTCGTCCAATGACTTATAATTCTCGAACACAACTGCAAGAAGACTGTTGATCTGATCTTCACAGTCGAGCAGTATACTTCTCTGTAAATAAATAAAAAATAAACAAGGCTCCATAACTGTTGTCTAATTTCTACCATAAATCTGTCTACTTATTATTGGAATCAAGAATTGTGTAAATATGTTCATATGCCGGCATAAATGATGCCAAACGAATTGCGCTACCAATGACACAAACACAAATGAATTTAGTACATATCGTGTCTGATACTGATAGGACATTTTAATGTTTTAATTGTTATCTCCAAATTATTGGCCTATATATCCATGTTATCTGGCAGTATATGCATGGAGTGTTTCTAACTTAAAGATCACCTCTTGTCTCGTTAAAGTCCTATCATCCCATGCTTTCATGACAGGGAGAAGCAGTTCGTATGTAAGTTCCAAGCAATCCTTTGTTGGCGTTGTCACATTCATAATATAAGACAAGTACCTGTAAAAAGTAGTAGACAAAAATATCATGTTCTGCTATATTCACTAGTCATCATTGACTGTACGCAATTAAACTATATATCACCTCAATTTTCTATATGCATCTGATACCCCATAGTAATCAGAAAATTCATCCAACAGCCAATTCCATGAACCACTGATATGAAGCATTTTGCTGTTGAAATTTTGAGCTCTCATTGCTGCTTCCAGAACCATGTCATATACAATTGTATCCACAGCTAGACCACCTTGCAACATCTATTTTAACGATACCACATAAGGTTAAGACAAATGCTAAATTTTTGCAGATCTGTAATTCCCTGAGTAGGAAAAGAAAAGAACCAACCTTTGCTGATCCATAATTGTCAGAAGACATGGACAAGTTTATACAAAGCTGAATTTTGCCCACACATTCTTGATCATCAAGATATAGAGGCCACCACCTAATGATTTCCTCCTGCTGTTTCCAAATGTGTACAAATGAGAAATGGCTTTTATTTACTTTTCAGCATAATCATCAATTAATTGCACCAATGAGGGTGAGCAGTACAGTACATACATGGGTATCAGTGAATGACGAAACTTGAATTTTTACATGGCCTATGACGACCCTATTGTTGTCTTGTACTTCAACAAGAATAACATCCCCCTGGCTCTCTAGATAACTGAAGCATAAGTCAGAAGTGTCAATGCATAAGTCAGAAGTGTCAATAGATGGTTAAAGAACATTATCTAAGTAAGTTTCTTTTTTCATTCAATTAACAGATCGAATATGCAAGTGTATAACAGAATCATAACTAGGCCAGAACTTACAAGAGTTGAGATTCACCAGTCCCCGGCTTCAAATATTGCGGAGAAATGGAATCTCTTTGGCGACCTTTGCAGGAGCTTTGCAGTTCTAGCATGCATGTGAACATTTCTGCAAGTATGACATTGTGTTACTAACTGCGGAAATAAACTATGGTAGGTGCAAGCCATAGAAAAATGAAAGTGCCCCTTAACCTTCCGGCAAAGATGTAGATGATGTGGATGTCAACATAGTAACCTGGCTCTTCAGAATTTTAGAGATCTGTCTGACATACTCGCTACCAGCTTGCATGTAGAGGTTTCTAAAGGATGATGTTGCCCGAAGCTTTGGTCTTTGAGGTACAACACGTATCTTTTTTACTGTTAGCAAACATTAAGAATGTGAGTGTAAACCATTAAAATTTTGCAATCGTGCCTAACTAGTCTATACACTTGCAGTTCTGCCATGTGTTTAGTGTTAACTTTTCTTTTTTAAAAAAGAATTTAACAATGTTTTTCATGCTGTGAAGGAAAAAGTGAAGGTGTAATTTAGATAAAGGATGCTCCATACTGAAATTCTTGCTGATGCATACCTTCGATCTCAATCTGTTTAACAAGTTTCCTTCCTTTCATGGTACAACTTCCATCCTTATCATAGGCATGTTTTCCATCATCTTGATTCTTATACCTCGGATGAAGCAAAAATTTCTGTATTCTATTCATCAGAAAGGACTCATAAGCTGTTTGCTCAAAGGCAAATTGTGATCAACTGGTCAAGTAACACGACGCTAGATTACTCGGAACATAAATTCATGCATAAGCTGCTGCATACCCAAAGGCGCTTCTCAGCACCATGCACTCATCACGAAGGAATTCTGAAGCCTCCATGCAGTTTCTTGCCCATGCATTCAGACAAAGCCGGAAGCATGCATCGTATGCAACAAAAGATTGCCATGCATTTTGGACACTGACAAGTAAAAGAGCGACCCGTAAGAACAGGAAGCAGACAAGAACATCTATAGATGGGTAATCGCACTGGTAAATCAAAACGCACTTTGTCGTGAAGCTTGGTATCTGAGCTAATAAATTGTTCTCGACGTATGGCACCTGTACACCATCTTCCTGAACATTTGATCTGAATTGCATTTTTTAACAGGGAAAGAGCAGACATTAGCTTGCATTATTATTCCAAATTGTAAATGTTAAAACACCTGGATTTACTATATCCAGCTGTACCTCGTAGGAAGCTCATGAACCCCTTCAGCCAGTATATCTGCCACTGATGATACCCCGGTCCTCTCCAAGCCTCCTTTCTTTTCAGCTGTTTGCACAGAAAAAAGCAATGGTCTTAATCACTTCTTCCAGGCAAAGAAAAAAACAAAATGTGCTTCAGCTTCAAAATTATCCATTGCTCTCACCACCTGTGTCAAAAATGGCCTCCTCCCCATCTCCTGCAATTGGAGGGGCACTGGGTGTTCCCAAAGCAAACTTCTGCTCAACAAGATAATGTTCCTGGATCAAAAAGAAAGTCGCTTCTTATCATTGCTACCTTCGAATTTCGAACATAAATAAGCATCGCCATAGTATATCAACAGAGTTGAATAATCAAGGATGCTCATAGTGGAAACTGGAAAGATTATCGCGAGCTAGAGAAGCATCCTTACATGAGAGCTGGAGTCCACCGGACCTTGACCACCGGAGCATTTCCCGGCGAACGCGCTCGCCGCCCGCACCTCCACCCGCAGGTTCTCCTTGGACTGCCCCCGGGCCAGCCCGCAGCCCCTCCGGCTCAACTGCGACGTGACCTCGTCGTCGGCCCCGCCGCCGTACATGTCCCTCGCCCTCCGGAACAGGCTGGAGTCGCTGGAGCACATCCCGTCCTCCTCGACCGTGTCGGAGAAGTTGCCGTAGCAGCAGTCCTCGGGCACCCCCCACGATGCGACGCTCTCCTCCTCGTCCTCTTCGGCCAGGAGCACGGAGTGGCGGCCGAGGAGGCCCGAGTGGCGTGTGCCAGTCCGCACCGGGGGCAGGCTCTTGGGGGAGAAGAGGCTGCTGCCGCACGCCGCCGCCCTGTTCAGCAAGGGGCTCCTCGGGGCCGAGATCTGCCCCGCAGGCGGCCGCTCCGCCAGCGGCGACCTGGTCGCGGCGGCAGGGGGAGGAGCATCCGTGCCCTGCTTGATCCAGCTGATCGCCGACTCGTCAAGGCCCTCCGTGAACATCATCGTCGCACGCGGCGGAGGAGGAGCAGAGATTTGGAGCGAACAGACTGGGCTGCGGATTGGGGTTTCTCGATTGGGAAATTGGCGGACTGGTGGTTTGGGGATTGGCGAGGGGGTAGGAGTAGAAGAAGACTAGGAGGTGGTAGTGGGTGAAGTGGGGGGTTGTAACGGCTAGTTCCTCCGGCACGGGGGTGATCGGAATAGCGATGGCTTTTGGTTTTGGTGAAAAACATCAGAATTTACTGAAAAACATCAGAAGCTGAGTTAGTGGATAGTGTAGTGAATAGTGAAAAAAAAGCTGAAGCTAGAAGCTGAAGCCGAAACGATCACCCCCTAAGAGTGTCGATAAATCTATATTTGGATCTATAAACCTAATCTATTGATGAATATTTTTTACTTAGTCTATAAATAGATATCCTCCTATCTCTCTATATTCAATTTATTATTTGCATTACCTATGTTTGATTTACCTATTTTGTATATAACAGTAAATAGATATATCCTATCTCTCTATGTTCAATTTATTGTTTACATTACCTATGTTTGATCTACCTATTTTGTATAGAACAGTAATCACTCGGACTGGACTCGCCAACGACGGTTCATCAACACATTAACAACACGAATCGTTTTGGTAGATCAAATATAATCATTTGCAGATCAAAATATCTAGATTGCTCTAAATTCTGCAGATTTTGCTTTCTAGATTATCGTCTACGATGCAAATCTGCTCTAAATCTACGACGAGTAGACTTAAAGTCACTGGCCAAACTGATCGGTAAATTTGCATGAAAAAGTAGATGTTGATTGCATTGTAGACTAAAAAAAGGAGGAAAATCATCACCACGAACATCTCCCGAACATGACCACGCTGCCAGCCAAATGAACGTAACCGCGCAACTCGCCAACGCTAGCGCCGCTGATCCCGCATGGCCGTTGCCGCCACACGACATTGTCAGTGCCGCCGCCAGCCCGTATGGCCATCGTCGCACTCGGGATCGCTAGCGCTATTGGCCCTGTATGGCCACCGTCACCGCACAGCGCCGCTGGCCCCGCATGGCCGCCACTGCCGCATGGCATCACTAGCTTTGTCGTCGGCCCCGATTGGCTACCGCCGCCACTCGGCCTCGGGGCACCACCACGCCACTCCCGCATGAGTGCTGGTCGCCCGCACGTCCCAAGCGCCGGCGCCGTACTGCCCACATGCACTGCAACCATCGCGCCTCCCGCACGAGGCAACGTCATAGAGCCATGGCGGCCCTTGCCACCCGTACATGCCGACCGCGCCGCCTGCATACGATCGACCACCACCACCGAGCACCGCTCCCGGCGCGGAGCCTAAACCGTCGTCGTTCGCCTCTCCAAGAGGCACCACCGCAGCCGCCGCTCGGATCCACGGCCAAGGGTGTCGCCGCCGCTTGGCTTCCGGCTCGAAGCCAAACCCGACACTCACTCCGTCAAGCCGACGGCCTTTCGCCCGAGCGCCGCCTGCCCCGCACGGGCCGCCGCCGCCTCAGCATGCACCGTCGGCCTCTACGCTCACGAGCCAACCTCAAGCCATGCATCCATAAGGTGAATAGGGATAGGGTTTTCCCTACCCCTCCCTCTTTGAATTGGCCATGAAAGAATCTAGACTGTCCGATCAACAATAGACCATCCGATTAGTAATAGAGGTTTGGACCAGTCCGAACGGTCATGAGAAATCTGGACTATCCGATCGGCTGTGGACTGTCCAATCGGCCATGAGAAGTTCAGACTAGTCCGAACAGTCATAAGAAATCTGGACCGTTCGATCGGCCATAGCAAGTTTGGACCAGTCCGATCGGCCGAGGAAAATTCGGATCGTCTGAACAACCATAGACCGTTCGATCAGCCATAGCAAATTTAGACCAGTACGATCGGCCGAAGACGGTTCAGACCAGTACGATCGGCTGAGAGGGGAGGGGCGCTCAGATTTTTACAAATAGGACCTTAACAAATCAGAAAATTATGCAAAAATTTGGCGCTCAGATTTTTACAAATAGGACCTTAACAAATCAGAAAATTATGCAAAAATTTTCTCAGAATTAAAAATTAGCAGAGAAACTCTCAAAAATTGCAGAATTCACCGAAAATACATATTCTAGCACAAAATGGCCTCGGGAATTCAAATTTTGAGTTATTTTTTGCATCTAGAGCTTTTTTAGTACTATTTTTATTATTTTCTATACTTTTCTATATTTACGTACTATTTTTTGATTAATCATAATTATTTAAATTTCTTTTAATCACTGAAATTAATAGAAAAATTATAGAAAATGCATAGAAAATTCTAAAATATCATTATCCAACATATTTTATGTATATTTACCTACAATAAATTTATATATTTTCTTCATGCACATGTAGATGACAGGCATCACGAACTGGAAGTTTGAGGAGTTGGCCCAGCATGGCCAAAATTATTTGACTTGTACTTCTGATGTCAAGATCGTACTTAGATGTAAGAAGCTTCGCACTGCCATTGGGATTGGTGCACCGCAGGATGCCAAACCGACACATGAGGAAAATAATCAGGCAGTTCACTTCCTGCGGCACCACCTTTGTCTCTGTTTTAAATATGAGTACATGGCAGAGAAGAGCGCGCTAGCATTACGGACTGAACTCAAGAAGCGGTTCGAGAAGTTGAAGTACACTATTCTTCCTCAGGCAAAGCAAGAATGAATTCAACTTAGATTTGCTAATTTCAAGATGGTTGGAGAGTACAACTCTGCTCTACATAGAATTTGTACCAATCTTCAACTTTGTGGTAGACAGATCACAGATGAGCACAAAAATTGAGAAAACCCTCTCCACCTTCCACCTTAGTGCAGTGCAGTCCGTGCACAACTATCGTCAAGACAGGTATAAGGAGTATGCTGAAATGATCGATATCATGTAGGTTGTAGAGGCTCAAGATAAAGTTCTTTACAAGAACTTTATCGCACAGTCACCTGAGAGCTCCGCTGGCCGTGAGGCCAACGCTGAAAGCTACAAAGTGCGGTAGCCTATAATAAAGAAAAGGGGAAGGAAGGACAAAGCCGTAGCCCAGAAAGGTAATTCAAATGCTTCACTAGATAACAAGACTGGTAAACCAAAATGTGATGACAAGCCCTATTGTCATCAAGGCCAAACCTTCTACAAGTATGGCGAGTGGGGGCACTGGTCACAGATCTGTAAAGAGCTGCAACACGTCGTTGATGGCTTCCAAGCCAAAAAGAAGAGGGAAGGCAAAGGACAACATGAAACCCACTCTGCTTTTGTCAAAGGAGAGAATTCTGAGTAGCAGCCTACACAAATAGAGGTGGACTCCACTCCTGCAGCCGCACCCCTTCTTGACATTGCAGTTGTCGTTGCCATAATTTTTCAGGAAGAGTATCTCACCCCCAAGAAGATAGCAGCCAAAGTCACAGACTTTTTGGTAGATTCAGTCTAATGCACATAATACATATAGACTTTCATTGTCATTCATTTTATGTGTGAGAGGAATTAGTTAGACTTGCAATAATGATACTCAAACAGTTCGTTCTCATGATAGTTGGATGATATTAATTCATTCATTTATTTAGTTAATAATAGCAAGATATGTTCTGATATTTGAAGTATTTTATTTTATATGTTGATTGTATTCTATTACATATTAATAAAGTACTTTATATTAGAACGCATGTGGCGCCCTATGGAGGAAGTGTGTTTAGCTGATAGCGGCACAATTAATACCATGTTGAGAGAGATAAAATTCTTTCAGTCAATTAGTAAAAATACTGGCAGCCTTATGACAATCATCAGTAGTGATGCATGTATAATAGGCTCAGGAAGAGTCACAATTATACTCCCGAAGGGTACAACTTTGGTTATTAAAGAAGCCTTGTTGTACTCAGAATCAACTAGAACTCTCCTAACTTTTAAAGACATTCGCGCTAACGGTTTTTATGTTAAGACTGAAGAAAAGTATGATAAGGAATAACTGCTCATTACAAAGCGTGAAGCAAATAAAAGAGGGTATTAGGACGACTTCCTTCATTTAAATATGAGCTATATTGGACTAATATTACGGCAACTGCAGGCTATACTGCCCTAAAAACTATATTTAGAAGTTTTGTACTTTTCTATCTCTAGCATGATAGATTGGGCCACCTAGATTTTAGAATGATGAGAAATATAATTAACAATTCATAGGGATATAATATTGATGTAAAGAATTTTTTGAACCAGGGAGAATTTGTGTGCCCCGTATGTACCACCGAGAAATTAATTACTAGACCTTCCACTTTAAAAGTGAAGGATGAAGGCCCTGTATTCCTAGAACGCATCTAAGGGGATATTTGCAGTCCTATGCAATCTCTGTCAGAGCCATTTAAATATTTTATGATGCTTATCAATATTTCTTCAAAATGGTCGCACATATGTTTATTATCTACGAGAAATTATGCTTTTGTAAAACTGATCTCGCAGATAATTCAAATTAGAAATAATTTTCCTGATCATCACATAAAGTTTATCAGAATAGATAACGCCAACGAATTTACTTCAATGACATTTGATGATTATTGCATAGCAATGGGAATTAAAATTGAGCATTCTGTCCTACATGTCCACACCCAGAATAGACTAGTGGACGCATTAATTAAGAGAATTAAATTCATTGCCCGACCGCTTTTACAGAATTGTAACAAACCAAATACATGTTGGGGACACACAGTCCTACATGCAGCAACTCTCATCAACTTTAGACTATCAGCATATGGCATCCATTCACCTATGTAACTAGCGTAAGAGTCATCACAAAAAATTTGTTATCTCTGAATGTTTGGTTGTAAAGTTTATATACCTATACCCCCACCACAGCACACTATAATGGGCTCTCTCTGAAAGTCTGGGATATACGTTTGATATGAGATAACATCTATAATCAAGTATTTGGACCCTATGACAGGAGATTTGTATACTGTCCGTTAGGGTTGTAAACGAGCCGAGCTCGAGCGAGTTTGACCTGGCTCGGCTCGAGCTCGATAGAAACTCGAGCCGAGCTCGAGCGAGCATGAGATTGCGTCGAGCTTCAAGCTGGGCTCGAGCTCGGCTCGGAAAGCTCGTGTAGGCTCGACACGGCTCGGTGCCGAGGGCCGGAGGGCGTACCTGCTGGTAGTTGCCAGTTGGGGGAGACGTTGCCGTAGGAGCTGTGGCCGAGCTGCAAGGGGCGGGCCGACAAGGAAGGGCGCCGGCGGCGGGGGAAAGGAGATCTGGTCGGATCCGGGTCGAGGAGGGGCGTCGGCGGCGGGGGAGAGGATATCTTGCTGGATCCGGTCGGATCCGGGTCAAGGAGGGGCGCCGACGGTAGGAGAGAGGAGGGGCGCCGAGCGGTGGCGGCATCAGGCGGCCGGGCGCGAAGGTGGCCTCGCCGCCTTGGCCGGGGGGAAGAGGCCGAGCGGCGCGGCGGCGGCCGGTGGCGCGGCGGGCGGATCCGGCAGATCCGGCCGAGGAGGCGGCGGTGGGGCCGAGGAGAGCGGCGGGGAGAGGAAGGGGACGGGGAGGAGGGGTGGCGGGGCGGGAGGGGACGGGGTGGAGGCGGGGCGGCCGGCGGGGGGAGGAAGGGCACGGGGAGGAGGGTGGGAGGCGAGGAGGCGCGCGCGGAGAGAGAGAGGAGGGGAGCAGGGGCGACGGGGGGGTGAGAAGGGGCGGCGGGGGGGAGGGGACGGGGGTGGTGGGGTAAAGGACATCCTTCGATACCTCCAAGTAAGTAAAGATCTTGGGTTGTTTTATAGAAAGAATTAAGATCTGAATATGACTAGCTATATAGATGTCAGGTACTTCTCAGACCTACATACCGTCAGGTCATAAACAGGCTATGTATTATTGTACTAGTAAGGTGCCCGTGCGTTGCAACGGAAAACCAAATAAAAGTGATGCATACTATCAAATATGGTCTCTAACTGAAAAATAAATATCAACTTTTTCTGCTGCTCTGTAGCTAAAAAAAGTCACCAGCCAAATATAAAGCCTCTACCACTTATCATAAGGAGAATAACACTAAATACCATAGTTTGGAAAGTACAACTTAAACACATAAAGCACATCTACTCAATCATATTCAAGAAAACAAAGCATTTCAAACACAATTATTATTACATCTATGGTTCAGAGAACAATCTTGATGAAGACACGAAGCATATCTTCCATAATGTTGATGGCCCAACGCCATTGACCGATTCGAGCATGAGCATGGATCGAGAGAGTTGTATGTATCAACATCAGCTTGCACCTATAAATATCGTTTATGTCAAAATAAATCGGAGAATGAACATATAATGTAGAAAAGGCCTCCTCTTTTATCTAATTTGTCGAAAACAAACCAATATAGAAATGGTAGCTACACAGAAACTACATTTTAGTAGAGATATCCTGCTTGTGTATTATGATACAGTACAACTATTCAAGATGCCAGGTTGGCAATCTCCAATAAAGATATTAACAATGTACAGTAAGAAAGGTGAAATTATAACAACATTAATTATGCTTTTTGTTCCAGAAGAATAGGAAAATTTTACAAACTTTAAAGTCAACAAATAAAACTCATACAACTCATACGACAAAAACAAGTTATTCGTAATTTAGAAAAGCAGTCAATGAGGCAGTCAAGAATATATATGTTGGATGATCTGTACATAGATTGATAGACATAAATAGTTTGAGGACTATTGTGACTTCTTGGTAAAAAAAGATAGTTAAATGAAATTTTATGTCATGATAAGTTAATAACATTCATACCGCCATTCTTGCATCTCAAAGAACAGGCCACGTGCTCGATCAACCTGGTTATGTCTGGCATGTAATCGTATCATCATGCCATAAATGTCATTACGAGCACAATAATTCTCCTGATTTTTCATCTAGCGGAATACATGTACACCGTGTTGCAAGGACCCGGCAATTCACACATATAGTAGATCAGTATAATTTGTAAATGAAAGATTGATTACAATTCACAACCTTTCGATGGACAAATACTTGGGCAAAAAATTGATTATCAAAATCCAACCTTACTCCTCATTAAAGCATGGGAACGAAATCATCTGGTGCTACCATTTTGCATTATCAAAAGAAATCAAAGCCAGGCTCTTTTTTTTGTGCTAACCTCTGTAGGGGCAGGATCTTCAGAGAAGAACGGAGATGATGAGTACGCCGTGGCCGAAAGGAGAGCTCCCAGCGGCGACAAAAGGCGGAGAACACTAATCTATGCATAAGGAGATGTTAGGGTTTGGAGAGGTGCCTGGAGGGAGGAGGCAGGGGAGGCGACGCTGAGCTCGGCCCACTGCTTGCGGGGCATCTGGTGCACCTGCTCCTCGAGGAGGGCGGTGTCGGCGGAGCGGCTCTCCTTGCTGGCGGACTTGGGAGGAGGAGGCGCGGGGTGGGGAGGAGGCGGCGGTGCGGCGAGGGACCCGAGGACTCAGGTAGTGGCAGGGGTGGCTGCCTCACCTGCTTGAGGTCGGCGCGGGAGAGGCCGGACATGGCGAAGAACTTGGTGGCGTCGGGGCCCATGATGCGGCCGTCCCCATCTGCAGCGAGGCCACCGGAGAAGCAAGTAAGCATCAGGGCTTGGGGTTTTGGGGCGGATGCGGGAGCGAGAGCGAGACGACCTACTGGTCGGCGAGGAGAACCGATCGGCATAGATCTTACGGTGCTCCTTGGAGCAGCCAGCGGCGCGCGGTCGCGTGATCTCCATCCCGGTCTCCTCGTCGCGGCGCTCGAGTGCCCGGCGGTGGCCGCAAGCAGCAGCACGAGTGACGAAACGGAAACCTACGCTCCTCTCCTTCTCTTCTCCATATCGGAGCGGAGGGGTGGGGGAGGAGGCGGTGGCAATGCGGGGTGGGGAGGGGGAGGAGGAGGCGGCGGCGGCGCGGGGTCGGGGGCGGAGGCGGCGGCGGAGCGGAGGGGTGGGGGGAGGAGGTGGTGGCGCGCGGGGTGGGAGGGAAGGCTGGAGGCGACGGCGCGCGGGGTGGGAGGGAGGGGAGGAGTGGTGAGGCACGCAGCACGGAGGGGAGGGGAGGGAGAAGGCGGCGCGTGGGGTGGGGAGAGGTGGCGCGTAGGAATAGGGAGGGAGGTGAGGAGAGACGGTTCGGATTTAATCTCGTAATCAGATCGAATGGCTGAGAAGAGATGAGTGACGACGGACCAACCACCAATTGCTTCTTTTATAATAGTAAAGATAGTGGAACTACAATTTCATGAAAATCGTCTAAGCAAAGTCCTGTATTGACTTCGACAAACCACTCGGAAATCATAACATTGTAGTCGCATAAAAATATGTTTTGCTTAGACGAATGGTTCACTATATCTGACAGTCATGTGGATTAAACATCATGTAAACTCCTATAATTATCTATAAAGATAATGCAATTTGTGTTGCACAAGTGAAAACGGGTTACGTGAAGAGTCATCTCATGAAGCATATCAACTCTAAGTTCTTCTATACTTATGAATTGCAAAAGATGTACGAAATTAAGGTATTACATACTAAGTCATATGAAAATCTTGTAGATTTATTTACTAAGTCACTTTCAACATATAACTTTGAAAGATGTGTACGTGGAATTGGAATGATGAGACTTAAAGTAATGCAGAATTTAAGGAGAGATTCTTTTCGATCTCACTTTTAAAATTTGATCCCGAAGATCGAGTACCTAAAGAATACATCCCGTAGATGAAATAAAATTGTGTAGATTGTATTCCTTTTCTCTTGATGAGTTTTTCTGAAGTTTTTCAGCAAGGTTTTTAATGAGGCAATTCGTACAACATAACATGTATTATGTAATTTTTCTCTAAATTTTTTCTATTGAATTTTTTATGAAGTTTTGATGAGGCATGACGTGTCGGATGAGTGTCCAAGATGGAGTGTTAGAAAACTTAGGCTTGAGCCTGCAAGTCTGTTCTATTGGTGGGCACTCTTCACTTAATTTATAAATAGAAGTCCTACTCATTGTAACATACATAAGAAAACAGATAAAACAATAAAGAAATAAGTTTTCTTTTCTTCTCTCTGTGTTCAATTTATTATTTGCATTATTTGTGTTTGTTCCATTTATTTTATATAGGAGAGGAATCGCTTGGACTGGACTCGCCAGTGACTGTTCCTCACCAAAGAGCACTTAGATTTTGTTTGGCAGTTGAATATATATTTAACAGATCTCTCATACCTCTTTCTTCAAAAAAATAAATTTGAGATTAGATCTTTATTTAATAAATTTCTCTATACTTTTTTTTAAAAAAATGTAAGTGCTCTAGATCTAAAGTTGTACCACTAAAAACACTGGAGTGCGGGAAAGATCGACTGTAAATCTGTAAACGGTCTATACGCGGGAAAATAGCGTCTGGTGTGGCCAGCCAAGCCCAATTTCTTCTCTTGCTCGTTTCTTCTCCGCGCGCGCGATTTCTTCTTGCTGCCCCAATGCGCGCGAGACCTCCCCCCTTGGCGCACGATCTCTTCTCCACGATCCACCCCTCCCCCCGTGGGATCTCCTCCCGTCAAGCCCGATTTCGTCTCCACGATCCACCCCTGCCCCGCGATTTCTTCTCCACGATGCCGCCCCTGTGCGCGAGAAGGAAAAGGGGTCGAGTCCTCTTCTCCATGATTAGCTTTCTGTAGTGCTTCCCCTCCAAAATCGCTCGCTACCACGACGCGCTCCTCGTCCAGTCTTGAGCCTCCCCGACGTGTCCCGTAGGCCGGGAAGACGCCTCGCTGAGGGACACGGGTGGATGCGCCAGCGCCGCCGCCGTGGCGATCTTTTCCAGCCACCTCTGCGGAGCACGCGGCTTCTGCCACCCGCTCCAGCGCCGCCGGTTGGTGGGGCGGCGCAGCCACTGGTAGCCCTGACGCTTCCTCACCTCAGGCGGTCCCCACGGACAAACACGCAGATGAAGCCGCTGCGGCCGATTTCGCACCGCCAACCTCAGATCCACAACAGTGGTATTATATTTCCTTAATTACCCTCCTTAATCAACCTCCTACCATAGTGGAAATTAGGTTGTTCAGGGACAGATAGTGGTATCATCCTCATTTATCTACTGCAGCAAGTTTTAAAGAACTTTTTTTTCAAGAATGCAAAAGGGAAAAATGAATTCGAAACATGCAAAAGGGAAAAATGAATTCGAAACAAGAAAATATAATAGCACAACTGTAACTCGTCTACATTCTGATGCAACTTTTGTATAATTGGCTAAGTAGAAATACATCAAGGTACTGAAGCTGTCTTTGACGTAAACAAAGGTAAACATTGTTAGACAGGGGTACAAATATTTAGAGTATGTCATGACCTATTGTGACATCTTTGTCTACTAGACAGAGTACTAAAACAATCAAATTACAGAATGTGAGAAACAAAGTTAGCACATCTTGACAGGACACTTGAAAATATAATGTCCTAGGGATTTCCCCAACTGTTCCATTTCAAAACAATAATTTAGTCTACTGATCGATCTTAGCGTAATCCACATGATATCATGTGTTGAAAGCCACATGATATCATGTGTTGAAAAAGACAATCTTACTGTAACAACCAATCTTCACATAAATCCATACAGAAACTCAGTACAGTCTTGAAGGCCCCATGAAACAGCAATTGCATCCAATGTGTTGCGTGCAGAAGGCTCTTCATTTCCCTACAGCTTGCTTTTGTTCAATACTATTGTCAGAACTTGAACTAATGGAAATCCATACTCCAAGCAATACTACTATGCATGTCTTATCCTGTAGGAATTTGGAAGTCTGAGCATCTGAGTCCTAATTTAAGTGCCCTGGTACTCTGATAGTCTGATAGTCCTAATTCAACTGTTACTGATTTATTCTTCTCACAAGGCTCCATCCAGGCACACTCCAAAACAGTACGGTCCTATAGCAAATCATATGATCAGTCATAATACAGATTATACCTAGTACATTACTACACTCACAACTCATGCAACGTTTCTTACCAAAAGATCTTGTGCTTTTCTCAAGAACTTCAGCTATTATTGAATAATTAAAATTCATGATACCAGGTACAACATATGTAACCTTCTGGGGCTTTATAGAAGCAAAGATACCATTCTGTACAAAAGTAAAACAGCTATGTCATTGGAGAGTCCATAACGACTCTCCATTTGTGCGAAACAATTACAAATATAGGATCTGTTCTTTTTTGCTGCGGCTTATAGTTTTTGGCTAAAATTTTTGAATTTTAGCTGTTTACAACAGAGATTACGGGGGAGAGAGAGATACTCGCTTGCGATTTTGGATGGTACAGATGTTGGGCTTTTAACGTGTATTATAATTAACTTGTAGAATCCATCTTAAAAAAAACTCTGTTTAAAAGTTAGATACTGTAGCAAAAGCCAAAAGCCGTTTTGAGAAGCTGAAAAGAACATACCCATATGCTTAGAAATAAATTCACTAGACAGTGATTTATTCTATTAGACGGACTATAGTTATTCTTCCTTTTAATACCTGGTCATTCACCATCCAGTTTTTTTTCCGTCGGGCCTTTCTACAACTGCAAGCAAAGATCTCTCAGAATCTTTGTGAAATTCAAGCAGCAATCCTTTTTTGTAATGTTCTCTTATCTATCTTATTGTCAGATAGTTCCTTCGTGCCATGCAATCCTATTCTGATAAAGGAGTTCCAATAGTAAGCTTCAGTATATTTTAAGTGGTTATACCAAACAATTAGTAATAATAACAGAATTAAAAATTCTTATGCAAAATTTCAGAAGTAATCGTAAACATCTTGCAAAATGCCAAAAAGGGCGGGAAAAGGAAACACCTCATTTGTCTCTGTGGTTGTATCTAATAACTCTAGTAGTAACTTGTTCTTAGGTTCATTCTCCCACAATACACCCATTTGCAGTTGATATAAGCCAAAGCACTGATCTTTTAATTAACTGACGATTAGTGTTGTTTTAGAAAATTCTTGCCTCGTTTTATGCCATCTTGTGTTGTTTTTCTCTCTAATTATTTAGTCGAATCACTGCAGTACAAGACTTGTCATATTCAATACCGTTTGTGCATGGTTTTTCTCTGTTTTCCAGGGGGAAGGATCCTCGTCCGCCTGGTGGTTTCCAAAATCCGTCGAGTTTCCCCCTTCCACAACAACTTCCTCATCAACCGCCCACGTCTCAAAATTTCCATTTTGTTGGCGGTCCAGCACAATATGCTCTATTCCCGGCACCACGGCCAGCGGCTCCCATGCAGATTCCATTGCCTTCATGCTCCAATTCAAGCACTCCACTTACACCATCCAACTTGCAATCCCAGCCACCTATCATAGTTGAAAGTGGCGACGAGGGTGGAGAAATTAGGACCGACAAGCGGCTTGCATGGACAAAAGAGGAGGGCCTAAGATTGGTAGGTTTCTTATGTACTGATATCTGCTACTTTGAGTAACTACTTGAGATCTTCAGAATGTCCACAACAGCTAATCTTCTTTGTTCACAGTGTAGATGAGCTCTTGGTTAAATAATTCTAACGACCCAATCAATGGGAATATCAAGAAGAATGATCGATATTGGGGAGATGTTATGTTACTAGAG
Organism: Melocanna baccifera; assembly: GCA_036346265.1. Taxonomy (NCBI): domain Eukaryota; kingdom Viridiplantae; phylum Streptophyta; class Magnoliopsida; order Poales; family Poaceae; genus Melocanna; species Melocanna baccifera. Next base: position 16,226,182 of record CM070681.1, read on the forward strand.
TCTACAACAGCACCACTCCCAAAACTCGAAGAAGACTTGCAAAGCAAGCCAAGGACCGTTGGCATATGGAGGTGATCGTTTTAGCGATAGCTTCTGACTTTTGGTTGAAATTTCATTGTAACTGGCTTTTTTTACTATAGCTGATTTAGTTTTTTGGGCATAATTAAATTTAAAAAATGTAAAAATAGAAAAAATATGTTAGCCCATCACGGACAATGCAAAGGAACACAGGAAAAAAAAGAAAAATGCAAAAAAACTTAAAAAATCTAAAAAAATTCAGAAAAAAACAAATTACTGAATAGTGAAAAAAAAGTTAGAGCTAAAAATTGAAGTTGAAAAAAAAAAGAAACGAACGAAACCGTATCAGTTTCAGTGCTCTTGGAACAAGGCCTCCAGGCATTTATTCTAGTGGGCAGTCCGATGACCGGTTGATGGATAAGGCGCATGCATTCTACGAGGCAGACTATAAAATGGGACGGTTTCATCACATCAATTGTTGGAAGGCTGTCCGAGACCAGCCCAAGTGGCACACATACAATGAGTGACTTGAGAAAATGAAAAAGAGAAAGGTGTCAGAAGCAGGGGAGACAGGTGAGCATACGTCGTCCTCTGTAGATGTCGATGATACCCCGCGGCCAATAGGAACAAAAACAGCCAAGTCTCCCCTGCTACAACGAATATGCAAGTGTTGGACAAGTACATAGCTGCTCAGAACGAAGCTAAAAACAATCGTGGCGGGATGCTAGAATTGCAACGACGTGTCTCGGCAGAAAAGCTTGAATCAGCAAAGCGCTCAGCCCTTGCAGCAAAGGATAAGGAGGAGGCCCAGAAGACTACAGACGGGAGTCTGAAATGATGAAAATGTACAGAGCGTAGGTCCCGTTTATTTTGGTTTAAAGTCAGTTTTTACTTCTGTCTTCTGCTTCTTTTTTTATTATTCAGTAATTTCGTCTTTTTTTTAGATTTTATGGACTTTTTTGCTTTTTCTTTTTTTTCCTCGTATTTTTTGCATTGTTCGTGATGAGTTAACATGTTTTTCTATTTTTAATTTTTTTTAAATTTAATTATGCTAAATAATCTAATTTAGTTACAGTAAAAAATAAATCAACTATAATAAAAAAAGTTATAAACCATGGCTATTTTGAACATGGAAGACACAGCGCGGATGACGGATGAAATGAAGAATGAGCTTGTGAAGGCACTGAAGACTGCGAGACAGATTATTTGGCAACACTCAGTAAGCTATGTTCCCCTACTCGTAGTATGTTATCTATAGTACATGTAGCAACACTCAGATTATTTGGCAGCTGGACTAGGTACTTTTGTAATGTTGAAACGAAAATTTTGCAGATAAAAAATATGTCGTTTGTTTCAAAATTTGCATAAAAGACCAATGGTTCTTAATTATTTTAAAACAAATCCATAGATGGACCATCCATTAGTTTCATAACAGTAAATGTTTTGGGCATCTACCATGTATTCTTATCTCGAGTTTGAGAAGTGTTGTACCATTCGTAAGATACAAAGTCTCCACTTTTATCTATTTGGCATTAATCACTTGATATAGCGTATATCATCTTTGTTAAGGGTATTCAGGTCTTTTCCTCTTGTCCTAGGGTTTCTTATGTGTTGTGTCTTGTATTCTATATAAAGCTCTTTTAGGACTGTGCAATATAACAGTTGAGCATCCATCCTTTCCTCCAATATTTACATGGTATCAGAGCAAGGTTGAAGATCTAGCTCACCACCAGTTTAGGGTTATGTTGCTGCCCTCGGGAGGAGCTAATCCCAGGGGCGGCCAACCACTTCGCCTGCCGTCTCCCAGCTGCTGTGCCACCGTTGGCCTCCTTCAGCCGCCGCCGCCTCCCGGCTGTCACGCCCGCGCCGCTACCTTCGAACGCCGCCGTCGCCCGCCGCTCCCGTGGCCGCCAGCACCGGATCCGGCCTCCCCGCCGCCGTACACCGCTCTGCCTCCCGACCGTGGCCTCTGTGTGGATCCGCCACGCGCCCGCCCGAGGACCAGATGAGGTCTTGGCGTACTCGTCACCCGCTCTCTCCGGGTGACGCCGCCCGCATTTGGAGCGATCGCCGGCTCATGGCGCCGCCGCCGCCGCACCTACCCTCTGGCATAGGGTGTGGGTGCTTCGACTGCTACACCGACTTCTGGTCATGCTGGGACTGCTTCCCCGACCGCGAGCTCATCCACGACGCCTTCGAGGACCACCTTGCTGCTGCCGAGTCCTCGTTCTCCGCCGCCTCCCCCCTTCCTCCTCCAAGCGCTGCGACAAGGGCAAGTGTAGGGCCCCATCGACGAGGCCACATTTCTCCCCTTCCCCGGGCTCCCCCCAACGCCGAGCCGCCTTCTTCGCTTGGGCTCCCCCGGGCACTGCGCTTGGTTCGTCAAGGCTGGGGAGCAACTGGGGAGGGGAGGATGAGGAAGATGTTGGAAGATCTGAGGGGATTTCGGTGGGTAGCCGACTAGGAACATATGGCGCTTGTTCTTTCTTCTTGCTCCATGTGCTCCTGGAATATACTCTCCAGTTCAAACAGTAACAAAAAAAATCCTGTTCAAGCCATGCGAGTTGTGTCCCAGACTGGTTTCATTTTGAGTCTTCCATTTCGTCCATTCAAATATGTTGCTGTCTATTTTTGAGTTCGTCAAAACCATGCGAGTCCACAAATTTCTGGTTAATCAGCCAATTGCTTTGTTAGCCACGGTCCATCCTCTTGGATGGCGTGGTCCTCTCATTCCTTTCGCATAGTCACAGTCGTCGCTCTTCTCTTTGAGCCATTGCAGATCGTAGAAGTCTTTATGATGTCACCGCTTTTCTTTGAGCCGCCGCCCCGAGCTTCTAAGGCCGTCGTGCTTCTTCTGCACCGCGCTTTCATTGCGCTTCTTGTGCATAGCGCCGCCGCCGTCTCGAGCTTCGATCTGTGCTGTTATGTTTCTATCTCCTTCTTTGGTTTGATTGATAGCTCTCTCTACTTTTGTCACCCTCCATATCCTCTTCGTCGTGTTACCGCGGCCGTCTTTGTTCCCACTTATCTCTACCTTCCCGGCCCTTGCACTTTGTGTTTTATGGGCTGTCGCACGATTTCAGATAGGAGGCGATCTTTCTGACATAATTTTTCAAGAGCCGCATGCTATGACGACATCTTTAAGATACAGATTTTGGTGTTAAGAGTATTTAGGTCTTTTCCTATTTTAGTATCAACCCTTTTCAAATATAATGCTATTGCATACACTTTACATTTAAAAGGGATGTTAAGGGTATTTAGGTCTTTTTCTCTTGTTATAGAGTTTCTTATATGTTGTGTCTTGTAATTTAGATATATACCACTATAAAGTGATCATTTTAGAGAAATACCACTGCAAAGTTTCATCTCACAAAAATACTACTTCAGAGTCACCATGTTCACAAAAATACCACTCTTATGCATATTTTCCAACATAAGACCATATTACTCTTGTCTTCTTCACAAAAATACCACTCCAGGGACACTCCAGGCACAGGGACCAGCGGCGCAAGGCCGTAGGGAGCACAGGCGCGGCCGGGAGCAGCGGCACGTGCGGCAGCACGGCGAGCAGACCGGCGGCGACGCGGTGGCGCAAGGCCACAGGGCGGAGAGGCCTTAGCGCAGCCAGGCTGGGGGCGCCGCGGCATGCAGCACTGACACGCAGGGATGCCAGGCGGCGACGCGGCCTCAGCACGGCGCGCAGGGCGGCGCGGCCTCGGCTCGGAGCAGTGGTGGCGGGCGGTGCGCAGCGCGCAGGCCGCGCAGCGCGGCGGCGCGAGCGTCGTAGGCGCGGGCGCGCGCGGCTCGACAGAGAGCACGACGCACGAGGACGGCTGGCAGCGGCGCGGGCGTGCGGCCGTAGGCACGATGTGGAGGCGACGCGCGCATGGGCGGCGGTATAGTGCAGGCGCAACACGGCTGTTACAGAGGCGGTGCGTGTTCTCGTGGTGGGCGAAGGAGGCGGAGCGGCTGCGGACACAGTAGTCCGGGTGGCGGCTGATGGCGGCGTTGGCTGAGTGGCCTTCCTCGCTCGCGTGCACGAATGGAGGTTCACACGGCAAGTTCTCTCGAAGGGTAATGTGGTCTTATGTTGGGAAATATGCATAAGAGTGGTATTTTTGTGAACATGGTGACTCTGAAGTGGCATTTTTGTAAGATGAAACTTTGCAGTGGTATTTCTCTAAAATGGTCACTTTGTAGTGGCATATATCTAAATTTTCCTTCGATATAAAGCCCTTTTAGGGCTGTGCAATATAACAGTTGAGCATCCATCCTTTCCTCCTCCAATATTTACAATCTTGACTTGGAACACCATTAGTTTCATGTAACCTTTACTGAATGAGGTACAGGAAAACAGTAGTGTGAAGTGCAGAAATTGGTTACTGCCAAAATAAGTAATTGTCGATTAATTGTTCCTCATGTAGAGCATACATGCCTTGTTCTAATACAATATTGCTCACTGCGTTCCGTGGCCATGATGACATCGTGGGATCATGACGCCAACAGTGAGGAGAGTAAGGGGTGAGGGTGGAGGTTGGCGGTAGAGAAGAGGTGGGGATTGAGGAGTCTACTAATAAATCATGTAATTACCTATTAATATGTGATGACAATTCCTAAATCAACATAATATGATAACAATAGGTAAATAAATCACAATGACATGGTGATAGGAATTAATAAATATATTTCTATGGAAGTAGAAAACTGAGTAGCAATAAAATTCTTGAATACACTGAATTCCAGCTTGCAAACTAAAATGGGGGTGTGCTAGATCAAGGTCATGATAGACACATTTCATAATGCAGTAATGAATAAAAGAAACATAGGGCACCCCATTTTATCTAAGAATTAATGCATAGCTCAATGACTGTGTCATAACCAATTTTAACACCTTTCCTGTTTCACCATGAACGCACAATTCTAAAACACATGTGTACCATTTACTGCCAGACCATAGCACTCAAAAATTCATACACAGAGATAAAGCATCACTCATGAATCTAGTTACAAACGAATAGTTTTACATTAAACATTTACATTCTCCCTGAACACCCAAAAGAATTGCATTTTGTGACTGATTGTTAGTTGAGGGATCAAAGAGGGGGGAGGGGTAGGATCACCTGTAGTAGTAAGAGGGAAGAGATGGAAAAAAAGTACTTAGCTCGCGGGATAGGGGCAGGAAAGGCCGCCGTCGAGAGCACGATGGCCTACTTGAGGAGGGTTGTGTTGGCACGGCCGCAAGGTCCTCGTGATAGCATCATATGGAAGTGGCGATGAACCCTACACGATCATGGCGGTCAATGAGTTTGAGCATGGCTAACGGGGAGAGGAGAGGGAGGAATCGAAGGAGATCGGTCTCGGCACTCATCGTCATCATGTCTGTGATGGTGGTGAAGCCACCGAAGCCGAGAAGAGCACTGACAATGATGGAGACCATCGGATCTGGCAGGGGATTGGGCCGGTGGTGCCTGGGAAAGGGATGGAGTAGAGGCGAGGTGGAGTCGTCGGAGAGGGAGGCAAGGAAGCTGCCAGTGGTGGGGAAAGCCATTAGAGGTGATGGATCTGGGCATGGTGGCTCAGGACTAAGAGAGAAAGAGAAAGAGAAAGAGCGCATGCATGAGAGAGGAAGGGGGTGGCGGCCAAGGGGGAAGCGGGGAGGCCATCGATAGCACGGGAAGCTACACGAGGCGTTAGATCAAGCAGTAGTGCCGCTTGGTCGAAGAGGGAGAGGAAAACAAGGAGAGTGAGGTAGGGAAGAGGCGGTGGTGAGGTGGAGGAAGAAGAGGGTGAGTCGGGGAGGCCATGGTGAAGAAGGAGATCACTGGAGGTGGGAGGGGAGGCGAACGAGGGAGGCAAACTGCATGGAAGAAGTGGCGGGCGGGGAGGCCTAGAGAGAGGGTAGAGATCGAAAGGTCTGTGGTGGTTTCGAGGGATGTTAGGAGGGCTACACAAAATGAGAAGGGTACTAGGTGATGGGTCTGTTTCATGAGAGGGAGGGTAGCTAAATGTCATTGCGGATAATTATCTTTAGCTTTAAAGTTTTTTCTGTAGAAAAACAGATGTACGATGACTAATTCATATTTTTAAATAGTAAAGATACTATAGCATGCATCTGTAAGGTAACATGACTCGTATACCGTTGTATAGTTTTTTTCCTAAACAATTTTGGTAATTCGTTCGCATGACTTGTGTACATATATAAGGTACCTATATATGCATCCAAACAAACGAATAGTTGGTGGTTTAGGTGTCAAATTTCTGGAGACGGTATTGATTGGTATAGTTGGGACTTGGGAGGTAGGTTGTCTCTGTCTTGTGTTCCGATCTTCCATTTCTTTTATTCTCAAAAGTCCAAACACTCTGCTAGGAGAAGAGAGAGAGAGGATAGGTTTCGTTTCAAGTCCGGCGACCCCAATAATAATGATCAGGCTCTTCTCTTGTTTAATTGGGCAGCAAAGTGTACAACTTGCACTCCTGAATTGATAGCCAGGAGCAAATGGGTATTAATTGTGGGACTGACTGTGCAATTGCTCAGACGGTTGGTTGATTTTTTTCTCCACTTTTAATTACTTTTTTATCTAATAAGATCATTTTGAAAGAAATTTTTTTAGAGGAGAAAATTAATACTATTTAACTTTAAGTGACTAAGAGATAAAAAAATTTCAATCAACTGTGCAATAGCAAAACTATCAATTATCTATGCAATCACTTCAATCTCGAACTCAATCCAGGAGCTATACATAGCTAGAGATCAATAGTAATAAGCAAGCGAGCGATGATTATTCAAAAAACGAGCACTTAATTACAATTAATTCACATGCTTTGCAGCATACAAGCAGAGTACGTAAGCATCTTGAAGCTTTCAGCTCCTTATCCATGGCATCCATGGCGATGCCATGTAAGTATCCGTATCCGTATGTACATGCACGGTACGCGCGCGCGCACAACATTGAGGTACCGAATTACCGATCGATCGCCTTGATGCTGTGCGACCGTTAATCAGCTCGACGATCAGGAGAGGTAGGTGCCGCAGACGCAGGCGGCGGGGCGGCAGCCGCCGCAGGCGCAGCCCCTGCCGCCGACGAACACCGGCCCGTTCGCCCGGCCGGGGCGCCGCCGCTTCCCCAGGCCGTCGTCGCCGACGCCGGCGGAGGCCGCGAAGATGATCATAGACAGGGCGGACAGGCACAGGATGACGACGCAGAACACGACGTCCCCTCCGCCGCCGCCGACGCCGACCACCGCCGCGGCGTCGTGGGGCTCGAACACCATGCCCGCCATGGCGCACCGCTTCTACTCTCTCTGAATTCTTGCTTGTTGGCAGCGCACAAGGTGGGGGGATGGAATGAACACGAGTCGCGTGCGTTTTATAGCGAAGGCAAAAAGAGGAGGAAGGCTATGCTTATCCGAGGGAGGAGAAACGGAGAATCCCGAGTGGGGCCCAGCCAGCGAAGGCTGGTAAATGCGCTCGTGCTTTAGTGGTCATCGATCGATCGACTGATGAGGTCGAGGCATCGCCCATGCCGGCTGGTGCCGCTTCATTTTCAGGGAATAAACCCTTTTTTATTTTTCACGTACGGCGATATTAGTTGTTTGCGAGTTTTCTTTTGAAACGTAGCGGGGTGCACACCTGCGTGGGGAAATGCTACTGTGCTGACATACCTGATACCTCTTTTTTTTTCAAACCCTTTCTGAAGACTTGCTAGAGTGACCTGATATAGATAACTGATGTTTATAATATCTTTCATATTATCTATAGATGATACTAAAGACAACTTCTATAATAGACTATTTTTTCATATATCTCTATAGACAACTTCTCTCTTACATAATATATCTTGTTTCTACAGTCGATTGATACATGAGAGACATTTCAATTCTCCATATCCTCTCTTCTCTACTTCATCTCATATCATATATGACAAGATTTACATACAGCGATATCACACCATTGTTCACGCTCTTAGTAAATGAATTAGGAGGGGGAAAAAAATCTAAAACCTCTACCATTGTGCCTTGCCACTCATATTCTCAACTAATTTCTTATGAATTTCTCATCAAATTGTGACACACTAGCAACTGGAGTTTGAAATGGTTGGAGCTTCTGTTTTTTGTCTGGAGCTTTTGGTTTTAGAATAGTAGCAACTAAAAGTAGAAGCAGCTAAAAGTATGAAAATGTTCGATTCAGCTGGAGCTTTTGGCTGAACTAATTTAGCAAATGTCTAAATTGCCCTTAAGGCAAATGATAGCTTATTTGATGTCAACAATTACACTAGTAAATCTTAACAATAATCATTACATCGTATAATTACAACTCTAAGTAATTTCATTATTGCACTAGTAATTAGTCTATACCAGAAAAAAGAGAAAGAAAATGACAAGAAAATATCTACACAAGCTACAGTACAGCGTTCCCCGTAGAAAAATAAATAGGAAAATTTGAAATTATATTCAAGAATTGCAAGAAGTTGCAATTTCGGATTTCATCTTGAAGAAATCGGCTTCTTCCTCCATTCACCGTTCCCCTTCGCCAAGCTCTTCTGCTCCATCCCTGTCCGCGACAATCTCCTCCGTGTGCTCCTCAATGCCAATCTCATGGGGTTCCACACCATCGACTACACACGCCACTTCCTCTTCGTTGCTCCTGCCTCCTCGACTTCTCCTACCTCTCTCGCAACGATCGCATCGGCATTGGGTACCACGACCAGACCATGTTGATAAAGATCATCTCTGTCGACGATGACATGGGTCGGCTCCTCGCCGCGATGGCTTCACTAGAGGCCACCACCAAGGCCCAGGAGATCACCAAGGAATGCAATAGCCGCGTGCTCATGGTTGGCATGGGCGACGCTGACATCTTCAAGGGCATGAAACCTGAAGCTCCTAGCCCTAGAAAAGTTGCTCGAGATGCGCTTGTCGGGGTGCAGGCGGAGTATGTGGCGACGTCGACGGGGCAGAGACAGAGCTCATAGCGGCTCCTTCAGGGCAGAGAAAGCTCGATCCAACAAAAGCTGCTCCTAAATACCAATTTTAGAAGCCAATTCTAAAAGCTAGACATTTAATTCGGCTTTCAACTCCAAAGCTATTTCAAACGTGTCTATAATACACACGGGATCATCCACTAGGTCTCTCCCTTCCTCACTAGTAGCCACTGTTTGGCGTAGCAGTTCCTAGTGGGTCCCATGCACCATGTGATAGGGGATGATTGCATGGCCGTTTGATTGCGTTCTGTATGAGGAACAATTCACAGGAAATTGGTGACTTAATGAGAAGATTGGAACTTTTGTTTTTTTGATATTGAGAAAATTGGGCTTAAAAGGGAGTATTTTGACTAATAAAATGACACATGGGCTTGGTGTTAATAAACAAAAATAAAATAAAATTTAGGGAGATCTTTGGAATTATCCTAGTGAATTACTCCTGTTTCATTATATTTGTCTATACCATCAGAAGTATCTATTTCAATATATATGTTCATTGAGATAATTTAGTGTGTAGTTATTTAATTTTTTTCTCACCTTTTTTTCTCTATTTAAATACTTTAAAAGAAGAGTTATGGTATACTATTTAATAAAGATATGTATGATTATTAATTATTTCTTTAAATTTAGTATTTCTTGATCTACACGTCGTGACTGCCTGTTGACAGCACAGTGGAACGAAAGGAGTACGATGCCGTCGGACTTCAGTAATGGACATGAGACTCCTTCGGACTTCAGTAATGGAGATGAGATTACTTTTAAAAGTTGTTCGGTTGGACTAAAATTTAATAGTTTATGACTGAAATTATATTATAGTTGATAGTGGTTTATTTGACGTAATTATTTTTTTTTAAAAAAAATTAAAAATAGAAAAATAGATTAGTCCATCACGGACAATATAAACGAATACGGGAAAAAAGAACCGGTAAAAAATCTCAAAAAAGCTGAAAGCCAGAAAAATATGAAATATATAAATAGTAAAAAATAAGTTAAAAGTTAAAAGTTCAAACCGAAATAAGTAGCAACTTAGTTGAATGATAACGATGCCTTGGCAGGACCGCGTGGCTGCTTCCCTGCCCACCTGCGTTTGAGTATTGCTCGTCGGGTGCGCTCGCCTCTAGGGCAATGTTTTGTGAACAATATCTTTTAGAGTTGGTACATGTATGTGCGTTCAATACTATTGCATGTGTTCACGTTTTGGAGGCCGTTGAGTCTTTGTTTAAGGTATGTTTAATAGTTTACCTTTTAAGATTATCGTTAACATTTTTTTCTTATCTAAAAATAATATTAGTGATAACTTCTCCAATAATAAATCATTTCTCAAACTATTTTATACTATTTTTATTATAACTTCCTGTCTCACACTTTCTCAATATTTACATTGATTTGCAGATCAAGTCATCTCTTGCATAAGAGATAATCTATTATCTCTCCTCATTTTATCTCTTTTTTACATAGCATTTTACTTATTTAATATAGCTAAAAGATAAGTGAGATGTCACTATTGCAGATACCTTTAAACTTCTAACGTTTATAAAGCGCGCGTGTACACACATATATATGTTTTTTTCCCGTATTCCTTTGCATCGTTTACTCTAGATTAGCGTGCCGCTTTTATTTTTATATTTTTTAGATTTAATTATGTTCAAAAAGCTAATTCAGTTATAGTAAAAAAATTAACTAATTACAGTAAAATTTTAGTAAAAAATTTAAAATCATTGTTGTTCCGAACGCCCCTGCCTTGTGCGTATACCACCGTCCTTTCGTCGCAAAGTCCTTGCCGGCCATTAATTAATCCCGTCATGTCATGCCAATGTCGTCGTATATTGCTGCGAAGGATCGACTGCTCAACGTTGTGCCAGTAGGCAGGTGGGCAGGTGGGCGTGATGTCGCGCATGTAATCTGACGAAGCTAGCTTTCACACGCGTAGGCTAAGACGGCACGGCACGTACGTATATACGCGGAGCCACGCATATCAACATACGTAGAGAGTAGAATTTTTAGCATATATGGAATATTTTGTATATATATTTATAAAAATAATCATATATACGTGAAATCGACAAAAATGATATTTCTACTACTGGTCATCAGACAACAGCAACCTATAGCTGACACATGCACTATCGGAGCCCGGCCGCCAGGCGACAGGTGCCTGCTGCCTGACCACTATGCGGCCGCACACTTGCCGGCCGACCACCAGAGGCAGGTGGCCCGTTGCCCCCACCAGGAGGCAAGTAATTAAGTTGACTTAATTATTTTTTGTATACTATTCGTTTAAAATTTTAAATATAGCAAATAAAGTCAAAAAAATTATAAAATTTTATGTGCAGTCTCCCGATACAACGTACTTGACTGTGTAATTTTTTGATAATTTATCTACTATGAATATTGCTCAAACATTTGTTTGATTAGCACTTAATTATTTTTTATATACTATTTGTTTGAATTTTTTAACATATCAAATGAGCACAAAAAATTATAAAATTTTGTGTGCAGCCTTCCGACACAATGTAATTGATTGTGTAATTTTTTTAACAATTTTGTCTGCTGTGAATGTTGCTCAAATATTCGCACGATTAGCAAGTGATTAATACTCGTTTAGGCTCATTGTAATGGCGTGTCGCCTGGCCACCGGGTGGCAGGCTTTGGAGTTATGCGGCAGAGGTGGGTTATTTGGTTTTGTTTGCTTTGTTTAATCCGCATGCAAATAAACGGAGTGGGCCGTAGGCATTTGGCTCATATGGAAATTAAACACTCGTGCAGGAAACAGACCACTGAAAGTGTCACTTACGTCGTGTCTGTCTTCTCATGCACAGTTCACTTTCGCCATTATCGGTGCATCGTTAGTGGGCTCTTTGCTATCACTCTTGCTATAAATTTTGAGCTGTGCGCAGTCACACTCTTGCAGTCTCTTCGCTGACACTCCTCACCTCTTCCGACATGGAGGGCGGAGTGCGCGGCGGGGCCAAGAGGGCCGAGCGGCGATGGCTTAGTAGTGGAAGGCCAACGGTAGCGCGGGTGAGTTCGGTTGGATCTGGAGCTCGGATCCAGGTGAGGCGGCTGGGTGAGGTCGGATCCGGGCTAGGGCGGCATTGTGAGGGGCAGGTCCGGTGATAGGGAGCCCAGATCCAGGTGGGGCAATGGTCAGTGCAGCCAGGAGGAGCAGAGGCTGGCCGAATCCGACGACGGTGGCCACGGGATGGGTGGGGGAGAGTCGGAGGCACCCGGATTTGGCACGAAGGTCCCAGATCCAATGGCAGAGAGGTCAAATCTAGCGTCGGGCACGGGCTTGGCGGCGTAGACGGCACAAGCACAGTGAGGCAGCTAGAGCCAATGAAGAAGTGGCCACCCCCAGGAGTGGAGATTGTTCCTCCCGAGGGTAGCAGCAGCAGCAGAAGAGAGCAAAGGCTAAGGTGAAACCTATAGCTCTGATACCATGTTACAAGTTTGAATGGATGAATAGCTTCTTGCATTGCATAGCTGAAAGCATCTAGATTCCTAAAAATAGTTTTGATAATTAATAACAATATGTGAATATGGGACTAATATGTTTGCTAATTATCACATAGGTTGAATCTCTAATTGAGCATGTAAAACTCAAAGTGTATGCTAAAGGTTAAAATGAGGATCAAGATGGTTCAAGATAAAGGTACAAATAGTATAGGATTTATTTTGATTTTTACTGATCTTGGGAGAAAGGTTGGAATACCAGATTATATGTTAATTGCCGTACTATTAAGAGAGATCATAGAAAATAACTTTAAAGTATATTCCTGTGCCATTTAGATCAATTTAGGATTATGCATGCACTTAAAATTAAATTTGAAAATCAATTATGCACTGTTAGAAAAATCTAAAGTACCATAATGTATCTTGTGGAACTACCAATTTTCAGAAGTACCAACGTGTACATAGCAGTACTATTAGAACTCGAAAGTACCGGTACTTCGAGCAGTACGTTTTTTCAGAGAGCTCTCTATTGAACACTTAGCCTTGTTGAGATCAGTAGTACTAGAAAATAAATGGCAGAATTACCGCACAACGGTATGACCGCACTCCAAATCAGAACTACCGGATCTCGGAAGCTCTGAAAATTTGGACAGTACATTTTTTCCAGAAAGGACCAGCTTGTGGCCCCAAAGCAAACGGTAGTATCGCACGAGAAATCGGAACTACCACGATTTCAACGGTGGTAGTACCGCACTGACTTTCAAACGGCTAATTCTGATGTTCTGACATAACTGTTACACATTTCTATAGTACAATACAGTAGTTTCATAAATTACACAGCGGTACTACCAATTTTCTTGATTTTTTAGGATTATTTTATGCAATAACTATATTTGATTGATGGGAGTATGAATACTCTCCCACCAGCTCAAGAACGAATGTAGAGATTTCATTGAACATCTTTGAGCTTTGAGCATTCTCTCCACACCTCAATTCACATTGTGCATTCATTTGAGTTAGTTGAGCCACATCAAGTGTATTTCATCTCTAGATTGATCTTTTGGTACTTGATCGCTGTCAAGCGAAGCTGTGATCTATTACTCTTGGTGCTTGCCGGCATCTAGACGACTAGGTGGAAGATTGTGGAGTGATCTCTTCAAGAAGATTGTGAAGAGGCTCGGTGCCAAATTGTGAGTGGTTTGATATTCATCAATAGTGGATTGAGGAGTTGAGGTTTAATTCGTGGAGCCGGTCCAAGCCACTTGGGCTTTTCTCAATGTGGATTAGGGAAAACCGGCAAGTTTTCAAATACCATGGTAATACATCGTGTGTCAATTGATTATTTCCTTGTCTTTCTTTCTGTACTTATATCTCTAGCATTTTTGTGATAATTGTTATAGTTTAAATTTGCTTATGCTAGAAATATTTGTAAAGACTAGTTCTTGTGGTGTTTTAGGTTTACTAGAATTACGTATGATTTATTTACATTGAAATATTGTCTAACTAAAAATTGTGATAATCAGTTTTAGAAGGTAAGAATTTTTATAACCACATATTCATCCTCCATCTAGTTGGATATTCTTGATTTTATAACAGCCCTAAAGGGGCAATATATATAGTAAATACATAAAAACCCTAGAACAACAGAAAATGACTCTAATACCCTTAATACCAATGTCACTAATTTTACAGTCCTTTATGAATGGTACTTTTTCTGCACCATGACTTTGGACATGCTGCAATGTTATTTGAGTCACTTGTCACATTCACAGAGCCTTTAGTGTTTTCTTAAAACTGAATGCCAAAAGTTCAGTTTTCTCTTGTGTCTCTACAAATTGTGATGGTTATGGAATTTTGGATACATTATATCATACTAATTAATTAAGTAGTTCGCAGTGCATTGACTAATAGCTCATGTTTGGACAGATTTGCCACGCTTTCTATCCTTGCTCTTTCACAGTATTGGACGATCCCAATGTGGAATTCCTTTTTGGGCTTGATATGCTGCGGAAACATCAGGTAAATGCAGGAAGCAGTTTTCCCACTTGTACATGCACCCGCACGCACTATCCCCACTGTCCAACATGCTTAGAGATTCGTGCTCCATTCTCTCTCTCTCTTTCCTCTCTCTCCCCCCTCTCCCTCGCACGAATCTCAAAGCACAAATGGACACTCCACGATGGTGCATGAGGGTGCATCTACAAGCGGTTTTGATTTTTCCGGTAATTGCACGACTAATGTTTTGAACAAGTCATTTCATCTAACTCTGATAGTCTGATTACACCCCATAATGATGATTTTTGTTGTCTTACACAGTGCATAATTGACCTAAAGGACTATGTTCTTAGAGTGGGAGGTGGTGAGGTTTCAGTGCCTTTCTTACAAGGTTTGTAGCTTAGTACCGACCACTATTTAATATTTTGTTCTAGCTGTAGTTTTTGATGACGGTATACTGAAATGAGCTGTTGAAGAAGTTAAGGTGTGTTGTTAGTTGCTTCCCAGTATTGAAGAGGTTTCCTAGATTGTCATCTGGTTATCTACTTCGATAATTTTGTAAGTTTCATCTCTAATCAGTATACTGTTGTAACTTCAGAGAAAGACATCCCTTCACATCTACGCGATGAAGAGAAATTATCGAAGCCATCTCTCATCCAAGGAGCTGCTGGAGTAAGCCTGTTCTTTGCGGCTTCTAAAAGTCGCTTTTGGCTTTTGCTACAGTAACTAACTTTTAAACGAAGTATTTTTTTAAGATGGGGTCTACAAGTTAATCGTAGTACACGTTAAAAAACTAATATCTGTATCATCAAAAATCGCAAGCGAGTATCTCTCTTTCCGCAATCTCTGTCGCAAACAGTCAAAAAGCCATCAGCCGCAGCCAAAAACCATCAGCCGCAACCAGAAAGAACAGGCCCTATATTATGTTGAAAATGTAGGCAATATTTTAATTCCAAGTTTTAGTAGGAGACAAAAGCAATATACTAGCGATGCACAACTAACTAGTAACAGTAGGCTACTCATCATACTTCAGAATATACGCAAGAAAAATATTGTATCAAAGTCGTACGAACACACGAACGACTTACTTTTGGGTTTGATGTAGAGCGAGAAGCGGCGCGAGCTTGATGCGATGTAGGCTTGACGCGATGCGGGGCGTAGATGAAGCGAGCGGGAGCGGTCGCGCAGATGTGCGCTGCCCAGAAACCTTATTGCTGCCTTCGTGCAGGTCTTCACGGCGGCAATGGCTCGGAGATACCGCTCACCCTTCTTCCAGGTGCACGCAGGGAAGAAAGGCCGGCGTAGTTCGAACAGCACAGTACAACATCACAATATCACCAGAGAGGAAGAGGACAATAGGAGAAGGAAAAATGAAAAGTTTGCGTGCACAAGCCTGGACGTCTCCAGGTCTTTTATAGACGTGCAGATTACTCTCTAGTAACTGCTCTCATTGAACAAAAATAATTCACTGGTAACTGCTTAATTACTCACTAGTAACTGATCAATTATTTACTGGTAACTGATCAATTATTCACTGGTAACTGATAAAATTCAAAATCGAATAATGGTAATTAAGCAGTCTCATGACCAATTAAAAAGAGAGAGAGATGATGCGAGGTTCAGCAAAATAAGGTGGATATGGTCTGCCAAGTGGACATGACCAGTCACAAGTCACGCGATTTTCACGCGAAAATACGCGAATACACGCGCGCGTGCGTGCGCGCGTGTGTGTTTAGCCAAAGCCACCATCCACTTCCATAATTCAAAGAGTGGCATGGACTCCACCTTATAAATTGGTCTCCCCCATTTTGCCTAAGCAATATGGTACTAAACCTCACATACTTTGAAATTTAAAAAAATAGGCCACAAATAACGGACCTATTTCTAACATATTATCCAGGAATCGTCGAAGGCACAGGAGAGGACTCCTGATGTGCCACCGCGAACACCTCCTACAGGTTAGTTTGCTTTTGCCCTAGTAGTTCTACGACCCTTTGATAATCAAGAGCTAATTGAAAACCATTATCTTCGATTTTCTTTGCAGGAGCTCCGGCTGTGAATCCTCCACAGGTAGAGTTAAAATCACTTCTTTGGACCCTTATACGTTTGATTTCTCAAGTCTTAACCGTTTCTGAAAACTCTTGTCAGGGAGGAGATTTTGAAGCGAAAGTCACAAAAATTGTTTAACGGGAACGAGGAGCAGGCAGCTGCATTCTTGTTTGGTGGTTAAGAGTCTTGAGAGCAGCCTTTTCTGTGTGCTCAACCCTTCCCAGGATTGAGCATTTATACAAAGTGATCAAGGAGATATCTTCCCTTTGACAAACCAGAACTTTCTGTTCGCCCAATACAGGCTTGGTTTAGAGATGATTCGTATTCTCTCTCTTCCCTGAGAAATTGTTCTTGCTTTCATTACCTGATACATAGACCGATGACACCTCAATGCAGGCAAAAAAAAATGAAGATTGTTCGAGCTTTTCATTTTTCATATATTTGCCAGTGCTGTGAATCAGCGAGAAAAAACAAAAAATGGCAGCTAAATCAAATGTATTACCTGGCCAGAATGCCAGTCCTGCAAAAATGTTTCTATCATATTATGTGGTGTTAAAAAAATGCTCACTGTTGCTTCTGCTATATGTAGTGTGTTTTTTTATGGATAAGTTTGCAAATCCGAGGATGGTAAATTCTCTCTACCAGGGGCGGAACTGGGCCTCAGGCTGGATAGGTTATAGCCCGAGGTCTAGCAAAATTACTAATACTACCCACTCTAAATTTCTATCCCACAGCCCAGCCCGAGGCCCAGATGGTAGCCCCCCCCCCCCGGCGGGCGGGCGCACCGCGCACACATCATCAATTCACAACAAATGACAAACCCTAGCAGCCGCAGGCTAGTACAATTGGAACATTACAAGTTTACAACTTACCTGCGAACTGCGGAAGTGAGGAGAGAGGGCTCACGGTTGCCGGCCGTCGGGAGCAGTTCGCCATCCGGGGTAGGGAGCGATTCGGCCATCCAGGTAGGGAGCGGCCGGGCGCGGGGGCAGCGAGGGGAGCCGAAGCAGCGCGGGGGGTGGCGAGGAGAGCCGGAGCCTGGCCGGAGCAGCGCGGGGGCGATGAGGGGAGCCGAAGCCTGGCCGGAGCAGCGCGGGGGGCGGCGAGGGCCGAGGGGAGCTGGGCCAGCTGGCACCTGCTGCCTGGTGAGGAGACTGAGAGGCGAGAGCGGAGAGCCTGAGAGCCGGCTGAGACAGAGAGAGTGAGAGAGGACAGAGGGAGGCCGGAGAAACCGAGAGTCCGAGAGAGATATTTGAGTGAGCCAGTGAGGCTGTGGCACATGGGGCGTGGTGTGTGGCGGTCGAGTGAGCACAGTAATCGTAAGTTTTTACCTCTCTTAATTAGTTAATTTACTATTTTAGAGTTAAAAGTTTATATTTACAGTGTATAATTGTGTATAAATATGAGATAATTGATAGTTTAATTCTTAGAAGATAAATATTATCTTAATTGTTAGTTGATAGTTTACCTCTCTTAGTTGATAGTTTATCTTAATTCTTAGTTGTACATTGAAATGTGATGATTGATTGATGGTTGCTTCAATTTTCTTCTGGTAGGTTTGCACTGTGTGATCATTAATTTGAATGTTGCACATATCCTTTGGTTACTGAATCTTGCAAACATGTAGATGTGTCTTGGGATGACATATATTTAAATTTTGCAAGTCGCATGATCGCATCTGCTCTAAATACCTGGGAGTTGCAATTTTGTGAACTTATGTGAGTGTAGATTGTGCTATTGCAATTAGGGTTTTTACTAGTGTTGGACCGATTATAAGTTGGTGGTGGTTTTGGTTTCTGGATGCTTGCTGATAATACAAAATGAGCCTGTTTGGAGTAAATTATCCTGACTGTCTGATTTATTACCTCAGATTTCTTTCCAGACATCCCAGATCAAGCATCATCTAGGAATTTTTGGCTTACTAGCAAATGTATGTTCCTAAAACCAATGACAGTTGGATATACATTGCTAGTTATATCGTGGCATAGGTACAAATTGATATTAGTTTTAGATTGTTAGAGTTCAGCTTGGGGCGTAACCAATTCCTGGTTCCACCACTGCTAGTGAGCACAGTAGGGGCTTGTGAGAGACGATCGAATGATCTTTGGTACGGAGCAATTCATCCCGTACTGATTATGTTGTATTATATTTTCATGCATAAAAGCACAGTTTTAACTCGTATCGTACTAAGTATATGTAAAGCAGAGGTGCAGCTGCTTGGAAAGCACTTTGAGAGCAACTAATCACTTTATTATGCTTATTAATTCAGAGGTCAAATGCATAGCCTCCCTGAATAACAAATCAAACCAATGTGTGTATGTTTCTCTCTACAATTTGTTCCAAAACTAATCAAACCCTAAGAATTCCAAGCCTGAAACTATCCCAGTTCTTCATGCCAGTGTCTTGACAACGAGAGGGCTCTTGACAAACTGCTTCCCGTTGGTCCAAACGAGCGAGCCAAACGCGTAGTCCTTGGCCAGTGTGGCGTTCTTGGCCTGGAACCTCACCTCGAACGATTTCTCCTCCCCCTTCCGGCAGAACTGCAGCACCTCGGGTCTCACCGTCACGCGCACGCCGGCGGGCTCGCTGACGAAGGCCTTGTACTTGCCTGGACGGCCGACGTTCTTCACCGTGCGCTTGACCGTCGTCGCGGTGGCGGTGAGGTTGACGACGGTGATGGACGGGTAGTTGAGGTCCTGGATCTTGGGCGCCTCGTCGGGGCATTTGTACGGCGCCCCGTTGAACATGGACATGACGGTGGCGTTGTAGCGGAGC
The DNA here is from genome assembly GCA_036346265.1 of Melocanna baccifera. NCBI lineage: Eukaryota > Viridiplantae > Streptophyta > Magnoliopsida > Poales > Poaceae > Melocanna > Melocanna baccifera. Next base: position 16,245,453 of record CM070681.1, read on the forward strand.
GCGCAGAGGAAGCGGAGGTAGTCATCGGGGGCGAGGTCGTAGACGAGGCCCGGGTTCATGGCGCGGCTCGGCCAGACGTGGCCGGCCCCGTAGCTGAACGGGCTCGCTGGCACGAAGGACGAGTTGAGGATCGCCTCGCCCTTGTTGTCCACGTCGATCGCGGTGGTCATGATGGCCGACTTGACAGCGGCGGGGCTCCAGTCCGGGTGCAGCGTCCGGAGGAGGCCTACGATGCCGGAGACGTGCGGGCACGACATGGAGGTGCCGGACTGGGAGTTGAAGTCGGTGCGCCGCTTGTCGAAGGCGAGGTCCGTAGGCGAGTTGGCGCGCGACCACGCCGCGATCACGCTCACCCCCGGCGCCGTGATGTCCGGCTTGAGGATCTCCGGGTTGACGGTGTTGGGCCCCTGAGACGAGAACGCGGCCATGAACGGCGCCGGCTTCGTCGCCAGGTTCGTCGCCGGCTTCGTGATGAACCCCGACGTTGTCCTTGATCACATCCCACGCTCGTCAGCTCATGACGTCTCACAAGAACAATGGCGTTAATTGTATGGATGGTTTGGTTTGCTTACTTGGTGGATTTGAGGTAGGAGAAGAGGAGGAGGCCGTCTCGGAAGTTGATGTGCGTGGCCGGGAGGACGTGCGCGTCGGCGATGATCTCGTTGCCGTTGCTGGCGTCGTTCGCGAGCACCATCCCGACGCCGCCGGCTTGCAGCACCGCCTCGGCCTTCTCCACGCGCGGGTTCACACCGCGCAGGCACACCACGATCTTCCCCTTCACCTTCTCCGGGTTCAGCGACCCCATGAAGCACAGCTGCCTGCAGTCACAAACAGCGCATTAGTCACTCACTAATCACTAATTAAGTAGTAAATACACTGATTAGTAGAGTAATTGATCATTTGGGGATTGCTACGTACGCCTCGGCTTGCGTTCTGTTGGGAGCTGCAGCTTGCGCGGAGTCGATCATGGGGTAGAAGCTCTTGTCCGAGAGCCCCGTCACAGAAAGGCTCTGCCCCTGGATGGATCAAGAAAGGACAACTTCTGTTAATTTCAAGAAAATGAGAGGTGTTGCAATCTTGTTGATCTTGGCGAGAAAGGAGGGGAGAATCCTCATGCCTTGATCTTCATGTGGTCAAAGACGACGTAGGACGGGAACTCGCGGTCCATGGTGCTGGCGCCGGCGGTGAAGATCCAGGGCGCGACGTTGGAAACGGTCCCGGGCTTGGGGCCCGAGTTGCCGGCGGAGCAGACCACGGGGATGCCGCGGCGGACGGCGTGGAAGGACCCGATGGCGATGCCATCGTTGAAGTATTGGCCCGGGTCGCCGCCGACGGAGACGGACAGCACGTGCACGCCGTCCTGGATGGCGGCGTCGAACGCCGCGAGGATGTCCGCGTCGAAGCACTCGCTGTCGTTGACGCGCGTGTAGCACACGCGGTACGCGGCCACGCGCGCGCGGGGGGAGCCGCCGCTGGCCGTGCCGTTGCCGTAGCCGAACACGCTCGCGCCGGCCACCGCCGATCCGCCTGCTGTCGACAGCGTGTGCGTGCCGTGGCCGTCGCTGTCGCGCGGCGTGTTGAACAGGGAGGTGTTGAACGCGCCCGCCGCCGCCGCCGCGTAGCCCTTGTTGAAGTAGCGCGCGCCGATCAGCTTCCTGCGCGCCAATTTTTCTTTTTAAAAAAAATCATCTGTATTGTGTTCATATACATGCTTCTAAATGATTCATCGTTTGGTATATAAAACTTAAGTTCATAATTACAAAAGTACTAACACTGAAAAATCTGTAAAATTTGGGAGGATAAAACGCAACATACAAGTACGTATAGGCCAAATATAGGGAGAGTGGTAGATAGATTTATCCAAGTACAGAGCTCTTAGAGAGTTTACCTGTACATCTAGTGCATAAATATTCATACAAGCAATTGTGTTTAAAAAGATGCATAACTTGATTATAGACCACATATTATGGCTTAATTAAAGAGCATGCGATCATTTGGAATTCATACGAGGAACAATGTGCGAAAAACTTCTCTTTATGTTTGAAAATGATGGATAACATTCGGTTGAAGATTGGATAACTTCTTTTCAGAAAAGAAAAGGATTCAAAGGTAGAAAAGCGTTAATTTTCAGGGCAAAGCCTTCCAAAGAGGGCTCTGGTTCTGTTGATGCAGATGCTGGTAGTTGCTAGTGTCCCTCGACTTTTCCTGCTAAAGATGCATCTGAAAGAGTAGGCAACTTCAATATCAGACATGACATTGCCAAATTGCAAGTCCACTAGGGAGGAGAACCAGTGAGCCGCTATTTATGTGAAACGACGTTACAACTTGATTGAGAGAATTCAGATGAACGTATTACCAAAAATTTTAGTGAAACTTCAACATGTCAAGAAGTAGCAAAGAATTAACTTCGCCATCTCTAAAATTAGCTCTAGATTATTCTAAAAATAGTGAAAGACCAAAGAGAAGCAGTGGCATCATAATGATTTCTATGACCTGAACGCAGCTCAGAGAGAAGAGCGGTGTTTGCTGTCATGCGAAAGACCACACTAAATCCTAGACGATAGACTGAGGCTAGTAATGTAATCCTAACTGACACAAAAATTTGTGAACTCATATGATTTAGACGAACTGGAGAATAAAAGACTACGGATTTGAATGGATGTAGCGGAAAACTCGAAATCTTAAAAACTCAAAATCCTAAATAATAGGTATAAAAGATCAATCTTGAAAATCTGATCAATGTCTCTAACAAGTCTCGAATAGTCCAACTCAAAAGACCAATCATCCATTACTTCGCTGCCGCCTGTAAAACTAAACGAAAAAGATAGGCTTGGCCCCCAATTAACGGCCGCAAGAAACCACGAGCTGCACGAAACGTAACCAAAGCGCAGGCAGCGAATAATCCGGGGGCAAGCCAGGTGGCGGCGGCCAAAGACCAAGATCGTCTGCACCCTCGGCCTGGCCTCGCGGTCCGTGGAGATGTGCGCGCGGCTGCTGTGCGCCAGCATATGCCACCATCAGCAGCTGCATCTGATTACAAGGTCAAGAACCCGACATCGGCAGCTCCAAGGGCAAGAAGGCAACACCGGTGATAGTCGGCTCCAAACCAAGCAGCCCGATCCGGTGCTTGGCAGCGGCTGAGAGCGTCAGATCTGAGCTTGAAGAGGCCGGGACTAGGAGCAGTTGACGCCGAGCTGGCCAAAGATGATGAAGACGACGACCGATGGCGACGTGGCGACGAGATCAACAGATCCGACACCTGGGAACTGAGGAAGATCCGGTCAGAAGCCACAACAGATCAGCGCTAGATCGGCAACGCGAGGTCGGCAACGCAAGGTCGACAACCGCCCTCAGGAGTAGAGATTGATCCTCCCAGGGGCAGCAGATACGAAAGCGAGCGGAGGTTATGTTACAAACCTTAGCTCTGATACCATGTTATAAATGTTGTGTGTGTGTATATTGAAGAGACCTAATGGGTAATATATATAGAGAGTACAAGAGGATGTTACAGATAAGGAATGCATATCAAAAATAGAATACTAACTCTATATCCTAATACAACTTTATATCCTTAACACTTTTCCTTTACCAATGCTAAAGAACAGCCCCGTTGATGAGGGCGTGCGACCTGGGCGATGGCACAGGGCCCCCAAACCATGCTATAGGCATAGTAGGCCTATATGTAGTATGTACAGCCCAGCCCAGCACATGCTATAGGGATACTACATGATCGTCGTCTGCATCTGCGCCGCGTGCAACTCTCGGGACGGTTCGCCGCCAGCGCCGCCTGCGCGACTACGCGTCCTGCCGATGCGCATGCGCCAGCAGCCCAGCGCCACCTGCTGACCTGCGCATCCTGCCACTTCCGGCCTCGTTCGTCTACTCGTCAGGACTCAGGTGTGAGAGCAGCTGTTTGGTGGTTTTACTGCTTTAGTGCTTTAGAATCAAATCTGATGATAGGTCAATAAAATACTCAAACCATGTGTACGTAGGGCAGTAGGGCACTTGTTGTTTGCTCCTTTTCAGAGATAAAAAATGACAACATCTCATATGTAGGTTTAATTAGTGATTAGATTGATCAGCAAACATATGACAGGAAGACATTTGTTTTCTCAATCAGTCAATCCTCATCATGTCTACAAGAAATAGGAAGTATGATTCTGGTGCTGAAAAGCGTAAGAAGAGACAAAGACTAGAAGCAGCAACTCAATCTCAAAAGGGTGCTCTTGACAGATTTTTTGTGAGAGAAATTGCAGATGCTAATGTTGATGATAGCCATGGTGATGACACAGTAGAAGTTGAGGCTCACATTACAGAAAATAATGAAGGTGATGATCTAGAGGTTGAGGCTAACAGTACAGAAATTGGTGAAAGCGATGATGCAGTAGAGGTTGAGGCTCACACTATAGAAATTAATGAAGGCCATGATGCCGATAATTCTTTTCAGCCTAATATATTTGATCCAAGAACTTGGGATGCACTTGATCCTAAAATGATTGATATTTTGGTGCAAAAGGGTCCTAAAAGAGACATGTCTATTGAGCATGGTCCAAGATACAAATATTCTAGAAGATTTTCTGCATTGCATTACACCAGAGTTCTCTCAAACGGAGAAAATTGTGATAGAGAATGGCTTGTATACAGCAAAGAGCTTGACAAAGTATTTTGTTTTTGCTGCAAATTATTAAGAAAGGGGCTTGTGAGAGGTCAGTTAGCAAATGACGGATTTAGTGACTGGACTCATCTTGGCAATAGACTTAAAGAGCATGAAACTAGTAGAGAACATGTCACAAATATGGCTACATGGTATGACTTGCGTCTCAGGTTCCAGAAGAATCAAACAATTGATAAAGTTGCTCAAAGAGAACTTGAAAAAGAAAGGGAGCATTGGAGAAAAGTTTTGCTTAGGATTCTTTTAATTGTTAAATTTCTTGCAGAACATAATATAGCATTTCGTGGCACTAATAGCAGGTTATACCAAGAAAGTAATGGGAATTTCTTAGGACTGGTTCAAATGTTGGCTGAATTTGACCTAGTTGTCAAGAGCATGTTGATCGCATCACCAATGACAAAATCCGTGATCATTATCTTGGTCCTTCCATCCAGAATGAGTTAATAAATTTGTTAGCTTCTGCAATCAGGTCTGCAATTGTTGTAAAGGTAAAAGAAGCAAAGTACTTCTCAATTATACTTGATTGTACTCTTGATGCAAGCCACCAAGAGCAGATGTCTTTGATAATAAGATATGTTGATACAACTGTTTGCATTGAAGAATCATTCTTAGGTTTTTTGGATGTCAATGATACCACTGGACAAGGATTGTTTGATGCTCTACTAGAGGAATTGAAAAGTCTTGACCTTGATGTAGACAATGTGAGAGGACAGGGATATGATAATGGGTCCAATATGAAAGGAAAAAATATTGGGGTACAAAAGAAAGTTTTGGATATAAATCCAAGAGCTTTTTATTCAGCTTGTGGTTGCCATAGTCTGAATTTGACACTATGTGATATGGCAAAGTCTTGTGGTAAAGCAACAGAATTTTTTGGAGTTATCCAACGCATCTATACGACATTTGCCAATTCTACAAAAAGGTGGCAAATTCTTAAAGAAAACATAACATGATTGACTCTTAAATCATTGTCATCTACTCGTTGGGAGAGTCGTCTTGATAGTGTTAAGGCTATAAGGTTTCAAATCCCAGAAATAAGAGAGGATTTACTACAGGTGGCTGAAAGTGATGATGACCCATTGAAAAGTAGTGAAGCTAAATCATTGGCAGAAAATGAACTTGGTAGCTTTGAATTTTTAGTGGAAATAATCATCTGGTATGAAATATTATCTGCTATTAATTTGATCAGCAAGCAGCTACAATCAAAAGATATGCTTATTGATGTTGCAATTGAGTCTGTACAGGGACTGATTTCCTTTTTCAGAAAGTATAGAGAAACCGGCTTTTCAAAAGCATTGGAAGCTGCAAAAGAAATTGCAATGGAGATGGATATTCATCCAGAGTTCCAACCCAAGCGAAAAATCAAAAGAAAAAGACACTTTGATGAGGCCGCAGATGATGCATCCATTGTTTCACAATCTGAAGAGGAGTCATTTTGGGTGAATTATTTTATAGCTGTTATTGATCAAGCTATAGTTTCACTTACCAAGAGATTTGAACAGTATCAAGGGTATGAAAAAACTTTTGGTTTCTTGTTTACTTCAGATAGGCTGTGATCCTTGGATGATAAGAATTTGATGGCTGCTTGTGTTAATCTTGAGGATGCACTTAAGAATGGAGAACACAAAGATATTGATGGACAAGAATTGTTTGCAGAGTTAACTTTCATCCAAGATTTACTTGAGGAATCTATGGGTCCTCTTGATATTCTGAAGTTTTTGAAGAAGCGCCCTTTTTATCCTAACGCTACTATTGCATATAGAATTTTGTTAACCATTCCTGTGACTGTTGCATTTGCGGAAAGGAGCTTTTCTAGTTGTTGAAATCCTACTTGCGTTCTACTATGACACAAGAAAGACTCAATGGGTTAGCGATAATAGCGCTTGAAAATGATGTCTTGGAGAAGATTAATTATGAAGATATAATTGGAGATTTCATTTCAAGAAATACAAGACGTATGATGCTTTTTAGTAAAACATGAGGTCAGTATTATATTTTTTTGGTCTTAATATTTGATATATTTCCAAATCTTGTATAGAGTAATACATATTGAAGTTACATCTTACATGATTGTGCGATAGTATGCCTTAGTTACACCGGACCAATATTTTTTAAAGAATAACACTTTCTAAGGACCTATTTTGTTTCATGCTAAAAAAAGAACCTATTTTGATTCAAAAGGATATACTAATTTTCTTTTCTTTTGCTTTGTTCAGTTGTGCATTGGTACAAGAACATCAGAGTACTCTGATATTCATTCAGATAAAGGTGCTCTACTTTTCTTTTCTGACTGAATTTTATGTGAAAACTACGGTTGAGATACACCATCATCCGGTGTCATGTCATTGTTGAGTGGGATCAAGATTCAACATAGATAATCATGCATGCGTGCCTATCATTGCCACTTGATCCTAGGCATCAACTGGTGGTGGTCTCACAGTCGCAATCATGCATATGCATTGTGGTGGTCTCAACCCTTAAATCTCAAAATGGTAGTGCTACACTACACAAACGCAACCATATCAACTTTTGGCATCGCACACGCTACACATGCTCCCAGCATGGATCTCAGTGGCACTCCAGAACTTTCTGAAAGAGAAACACTACTCCAGTCGAACATACTTATTTGATAGGAAGCCAGAGCCTGGTGCTTGCAACTTAGCCAAGGTGGAGGATTAATGAAGAGCACAAAGCAGGCATCAAGAAAAGCAATATCTACATATATAACTGCATTGTATTGTGTCCTTGTGTGTATTGGTGCACTCAGTTAGTTACCTGTTGCAAGAGAACTTATCATCTTGGCCTTTCTGGCATGTTCCTTTCCACTGTGATGGAACTGGTCCCAGGTCATCATCCCTAAAGCTCTCTGATTCTGGCCACACACCTTCGCATCCACAGGCACACAGGGAGACAAACAAAGCACGTTAAGTATGTTAAGTTCCACACAAGAGTACAGATCAAACAACATCATGCATAGAATTCAACTCAGTAACAGAGAGGAAGAAAACAAAGATCAGGCCCAGTGATAACTGAACAGTGTCTTGAATGCCTGCTTGTGCAGGCAACGACCAAGCCTTTGGCTGCATCTGAAATTTCTGGATTCTGATGTGTTCACCAGCTAAGGGTCCCCAGAGCAAAGAGCATGCAGAGAAAGTATGGAGGAATATGTGGTAGCAGTGTGGTTGCATTGCATGTAGTACAGATGGGAAGCCACTATCTACCACCATGCCGAATCATTGAATATACTAATCTGTCAAAGACCAACTAGATGGATTGATCAGTTAATGGGCAAAGTCAACAGCACAGCGACTTCCTTCACGTTTCCTAATCAGATGGAGCATGTGCGTCTTAGTTTGCAAACAGCATCCGTTTTGTTAAAAATACAATATTTTAGGTGCTAAACCATGTAGCTAATGAACTAATCATTTGTTAAGTAAGTATGTATGTGTCTCGGACAGGAGTCATACTGAATGTCCTGGCAGCTTAGCTCCGGCCAGCCCGTCGCCGCACCACTCGATAGCCGGCTTCTACCGGTTGCTGGGATGGTCGCTGGGCCTCGTGATCCAGCGCCTGCCCAGCCGTTATGTCTAATAATATTTGTTGTATGGAAAATTTAGACATATCATCCATGTGCTATATGTATACATGAAACAGTCGTAGCTGTCCTTGATGTAATCTATCGCATGCCTAATGGTACTTCTATAATGCGTGTTTCTGAATACCACAGGGGACAATTCATTCATAGAAAAATGTTTCCATCACTTGCAACTTGTTTGAATTGCTGGCTCCCTAATCTTCTGCCTATCATTCTTGCCCAAAGTGCTTGGACCTGAGTGCGCTCGTAATTAGTTCATCTTAGTACATATTGCTTCCCTCCTTCGCATGTAGGAACATACAAACTCATTCTGTAAGCTATGTTGATATATTGCTCTAAGGACTTGCTATTCTGTAAGCTATGTTGATATATTGCTCTAAGGACTTGCTATGTCCAGATATTGATATGCCATTTTTGTCTTGTCTTTGCGTACTATAGCTAGCATTTAATCAACTGTACAGTTGATCTCCAAGCTCCAATATAGTTTTTATAGAATGCACACGTTCCTTCGCTCGCCAAAGAGGGGCGGACTAAGGGCTATGCGCGCGCGCGGGGGCTGAGTCGATTTTAATTTTTCTTATTCAGAACCCAAATTTATACAACGTGTCCTCACATAACTAAAACTAGTGCCCTCACAACTTACAACCAAACAATTTAGGTCAGCACGGGCCAGAACTTCTTCCATGGGCTTTCTCCTGTGCCCCTGTGGCCCAGGCCAGCGTGCAGCCCAGCCGCCCAGGCTAGTGCTCAAGCCAGCAGACAGTCAGGCGGCATACCCACACTCGGGCGTGGCCTAGCCACCAGCGAGTGGCTCTTCACGACTTCTGTTCACTAACGCCTCCAGAGTCCCAGACACCTTACCTTCCCGGCTTCTTCCCCATGCAATCTCCTTTCCTCTGCAGCGGATGATGGGCCGACGACAGTTCGTCCTAGGTTCCTGCCTCTTGGGCTTTGTTCCATAATGATTCTATAATAGATCGCTTTCAAAACTTAATAAGTCGAAGAAACCAACTATAAAATATAATTTTCTTCACTTTATTTGATTATTCTATAATTCTTTTACTTGAAATTGTACTCACTTATTGTCTTTATTATCTATTTTGTAGGCAATAGAGCTAGATGTTATATTTTGCCGATGCTAACCATCTTATGTTCTCGGATTCACCCTAGATCCTTCACTAACAGTGGGTTTCTTGATTTTGGTAAATTATCTAACAAATAGTTATGATTATGGACTATTGAACTTTATCATGAAGTTAGTTGATGTTGCAAAATTTAGACACATTACTATCTACTATATTGCTGATGAATACGTTGATAAGTACATGTATAGAGCATAAGGCCACCACGTCATTTTTGTTCTTGATCCATCACTATAGCTCACAATACATCAAGTAGGACACCGGCCATTCATCTTCGGCCGGGGCACGACGAAGCGCACCGACCGCTCTAGCATATTGGTAAGATTACTTGGTAAGTTGCATTTTTCAAAATTTTAGTAGTATATTCGAAGTTTTTAATCCAATTACAGACAATTAGCATCGGTTACTCACCCACACTTTTTTTAATAGAATCTAAAAAAATACCTGGATACTAGATTGTTTTGTATGTCATTACAACATTATCTAGAATTCATTGTAACCTAAAAAAAATCTGAAAAACTAGATTGTTTTTAATATCTGGAGTCAGTTATAATCGGCCAATTACCGTCGGCATACTTTCTTGTCATATCTACACAAAAAAAGCTTACATATTTAGGATTACTGGTGTACTACCACTGCTATATTTTTGCACCCCGCTTAAGTCAACCAGATAATAATCCCACAAGGAAGATGTGCCACCATTGGCCTCTGAAAAGGTGAAAAGAAAGGTTGTTTTGGCGCGAAGCTCAGGAGTGACTAGCGAAGTGGACGACGCACGCAGCAACCAGCTGCTAATTAATACAATCTTATCGCCAATAAGAAAACGATCGCTGCGGCATGGAGTGATTTGGCTTACCAGTGTCGAGGTTGCCGATGATGGTGCCCTCGCCGAACCTCGCCTTCCGCCACACCGCGCCGCGCGGCGCGCCGCTGGGCCCGACGAGCCCGAGGAACTGCCACGACCGTGTCGTGTGCAGTCTGTGCCCTCTGTTCGGGAACACCGACACCACCCCGGGTTGCCCTGATCGCAAGAAGTGCAGAGGATTAGCGGACGATCTTCACAAGGAAATGAAACCAAGAAGCGGTCGCCGGCCGGCAAGGCAGGCAGGGCCTCACTTGCGATCTCGGCGGCTGCGGCGGCGTCGAGGTTTGCGGCGAAGCCGTTGATGTGCTTGGTGTACGAGTAGAAGATCGCCTCCCGCGCCTTCTCCTTGCTGCATTGCGAATCACGCGGTTATAATAGTCTCTTTGAACCACATACGTGTTTGTTTGATTGGTTCAACAAGGAAAAAACGGCGGCGGTTGGTTGGTCGGTCGCTTACTCTCCGAGGACGGCGGCGAGGAGGTCGTAGTGCGAGTCGGCGGCCTTGCTCTCGAGCGCCTGCAGGTCCGCGACGGCGTGGGCGTCCAGCCGAGCGCCATGGGCGTGCTCGCCAAGGTACACGACGTAGGACTGCGTCTCGGCGGCGACGGCAGGAGGAGCCTGGAGCAGAGCGCAGAGGAGGAAGACGACGGCGAGGGGAGCCATGGATCCGGCACTATTGCGGCCGCCGATGTCGCGAGAAAATCGCAATCTCTTCGGAATTCAGGGAGAGGAGGAACGTCTGTACGCGTATAGCTGGGTTCTTCTTGCATTTGTGTTTCGCTCGTCACTCGCTCGTACAGTAGTTGCATTTGTCTTTAGCTTGCTACTCGCTCGTACATAAGCTAACTTTTGAATAGTATTTTTAGATAGAATTTATAAATAGATTATAATAAGCACTGTACTAAATTTAGCTATATCAAATAAAATCATATGCAATTGTTTTTTCTACGTACTATTTTTGACAAACAAACAAAATTCAAAAAATATAAACCAAAAGCTAAAACCACGTACCAAAATAACCAACCAATTGAGTATCATAAATGGCATCATGACCGTTTTAATTATTTGATATGGTCTCCAAAAAATGTTCAATTCTTCGATTCGATTGGGCTTAGGCCCCGCTCATTTGAGCTTATATAAGTCGGTTTATGTTTCTGACTTTTAGCTTCTTAATTTTATCTTATTCTGGATTTTTAGGTTTTTTATCTTTTCTTTTTCCTGTATTCATCTGTATTATTTGTGATGGGCTAACATGTTTTTTTATTTTTTATTTTTTAAAAATTTAATTATGCCAAATAAATCATCATTAGCTACAGTAAAAAATTAGTCGTTATAATAAAAAATCATAAGCCATCATCAAACTGGACGACCCCTTAATCATGAAAGTTTCACTGAAAAAATCATAGTTTTCTTTTCCCTTGCATGTCTCTTGGAAGATAAATTGTCAGCAGTCACTCTCTCGCTCTCCTTTTCGAAGTCGACTTGGACCGTGGCTGTTAGCTACAAGTCTACAAAACAGGGTTACCTACCATTAGGATTGGAAATAAAGGTCTATTCTTTTTAGCTGCGGTTTATAGTTTTTAGTTGAAATTTTTAAATTTTAGCTATTTACGATAAAGATTACGGAGAGAGAGATGCTCGCTTGCGATTTTAAATAGTACAGATGTTAAGCTTTTAACGTGTACTATAATTAACTTGTAGACTCTATCTTAAAAAAATAATCCGTTTGAAAATTAGGTACTGTAGCAAAAGCTAAAAGCCATTTTGAGAAGCTGAAAAGAACAGACCCACAATTGCATAGTCTTAAATACATATACAAATTTATATTTTTAAAATAAATATGAATACAAATTTAAATTAAATATGTATTTAATTCATCGAATACGAATATCTTCCTATAACTTCTATAACAAATCTAGGTAGAACAAATTTACTTGACATGATTACATAACTACACTGTTTACACTACACATCTACACAGGAAACAGATCAAATACAAATCGAATAGTCTCGAATACGAATACAAATATTCTCGAATATGAATACGAATATGAACATTCTCAAATATGGATACGAATATTACGAATACGAATATTTTCGAATATGAATTTTGCTTACCACATTTATGTTTTCTTGGATACAAATATCGAATAAAATAGATTATCCGTTACCGTTTCTCATCCCTACCTACCAGCTGGACTGTCCACTCATCCGTATGAACATGTATTGGTTTCAACTACGTGGTAGAACGAAGAGACTCATCCGTTAATGATTCTCATCCGTTAGGGGGCGTTCGTTTTAGCGATGGTTTCTGATTTTTGGTTGAAATTTTATTGTAGCTAGCTTTTTTTACTATAGCTGATTTGGCTTTTTATGCATAATTAAATTTTAAAAAAATAAAAATAGAAAAAATATGTTAACCCATCACGGACAATACAAAGGAACACAGGAAAAAAAGAAAAATGCAAAAAAAAACCCAAAAAATCTAAAAAAATCCAGAAAAAGACGAATTACTGAATAGTGAAAAAAAACTGAAGCTAGAAGCTGAAGTTGAAAAAAAAGCTGAAATAAGCAGGTAATATCGAGTACTTTGTATATGCCGTAATGGTGATGGATTTCTCTGCCGATCCTTCTGAGAGGATATATCGCGTTATCTCTGTCTAACTGACGCTGTGGATTAATGCTCTGCAATCATGCCCTGGATTTGGACTACGAGAGTTGCCTCTATGGGGTTGCCCTTCGCTGTCAAATTGCCACTAATCGCGTCTCTGAGAAAAATGCTACGAGTGACTGTGTCACCATCTGAAGGGCTGAAATTACAAAGTTCAGAACAATCCAACGAACACCGACCGACACATCAAGATGACGGCAATTACTAAGTTTAGAATAGTCCAATTATGCCACGGAAACAAAGAAAAAAAATTGCTGTTACAGCTCACATGAAAGGTAATATAGTCCTTTCAGAATGCAGAATATGCCCATCAAGCATGGCTTGTTGCTATCGAAGTGACATGCACAATTAGTTTGCATTGACAAGAACTGGTGCATAAGATAGACTGTCGAACTGTTAATCTTGTGCATTTTAAAGTCCTAACCGTGTCAGCTGATGCATACAATTCAAGATAAAAGTAAGGCACATCTTGACACGTATATATGTGAGCTACACTCAATGTGTACTGGGTGGTTAAACTGTGAATCTGCACGAGAGGCCATGAGTTTGACTCTTGGCTCAGCAAAACAAACATATATACGCACACAGTGTAATTTAGTTTTTTTTTTCAAGAAAGTACTTAGCAGAGGAAGCGGATTTTGGTGCCCATGCACCTACCGTCTATTTTAGATAATGCATAATGAGTTGTTCCAAAGAAGAATAAAATTGATGGACGAACCACCACACTCGTGTAGTGTGTGTACATAGAAAATTCCATAGTCAAATACATGCAACATAGATAACAAACAAAATACAAATAGCACTCATGCGTATACCGTGTGTATATATGGTTTAATGCCCTTATTGCGTTGTTTTGTATCGCACAAGTACGGTTGAATTTCATTATATAAATTTTTAGGCATGCATTAGAGTAAGCCATGACGTCCATGAATACGTACTGGTGTATGATGATGAATAAAAATCTGTCAAGTACAAGCTGAAAACCTGTGCAACACTGACCATTCAAAGTGTCAGCTACCTACCCCATACCTCTCAAGTGGTATTTTCATACGTATGTTATCGCTCTAGAAGGACCACTTATATATGCTTTGTCCGAGGCCTTATCCACGCAATGTTGACAGAAGGAATCTCGAACCACCGTATGGAAGCAATCGATCCTATCCTCATATTTGTGATCATTAAAAAATGATGGGTATCGTATTGCATAGGAAATAGAGCAGGTACCCGTCGTATTCGCGTAAGATACAAACCGAACTAGGTATGGAACATCTCAAAAATTCAAAATGAATTTTAATTTTCTTAAATTTCGGCTTTATTTGAAATCTTTCTCATTCAAAAATATTCAGCCGCTTACGCTTTTCTTGTTTGGCGTTACGCCTCCCCTTGCTAGTGGTGCCATTCAAAAACTTGCCGCCTTTTCCTCTTGAAGGCCCCATTTTACTTTCCACCTTCACCCATGTCTCTTTTCCTACCTGGCTCAACCCCGTTCGCCGCCGCTGCTACCCTGGTTAGCCCATCATACCTTGCTTACCGTGCTCTAACACCAACCATCAGTGAGCCTTGATATGCACCGACCTCCCTGCCACCACCACCGAATTCAACTGAAGCTTCCCACACCCTCATCCCCCAGCCACATGCCATTAACCGAGCGGCACCCTCACTATGCCAAACCACCTCAGCCTGGCTATAAAAAAGCCCGTGAGCACTTCCTATACCTTGCATTGGCATCCAGTAGACTCCCAAATGTCCCTATTTCTCTTGCCGACTAGAAGACCACCGTTGCCACCATAATCCCTCGGTAAGCCCCAAATTTCAATTCTGGTTTAACTCTTTATCATTCTTCAATTACCTCTATCATTAGCCTATTGTGACCCTACAAACCCCACCATGAGCTTACTTTAGCTAGCCTAGGCCCATAGCTCGTTGGCAATGAGTCCCTCCACACGGCCGCACCACCCTACCGTGGGCAGCTCCCCACAAATCTCCATAGCCTAAGCCGTCACCATCAAGATCTTCATCGCGCCTCGAATATGCTCAATTTGCCCTTACCCTCATCGACTAGCCACTGTAACTCTCATATGCCATGGTTGATCATCTTGAAGACCACCTCACCACCGGTCCTCCACAGTACAACCCGACCTTCGTCGAGCCCTAAAATGGGTTTCCTTCTCCTCCCTGAACCCTGCCATACCCTCGGTCGCCATTGGGAGCCATTGCATGTGCCACATTCCCCCGCCATTTCTATTCCCCTGCTTGGCCACTATAGCACCCAACCAGAGGTTGAAGACGACTGTTCACCCAGGCCTTGGGCCACACAGTAGCGACCCAATGCAACAAAGCTAGCCAGGCCGAGCCCATTTCTGTGGAGCACTATTCACCGGACCCGACCTAACATTGTAGTGACCTGATATGGCTACAAACTTGATTCGCTATAAACAATAAACCCGACCCTACTAAATAGTAACAGAGTTGTTACTGTTTCAGCTGATCCACAATGAACAGTAACAACTTGTTATTGTTTACCAAAAATCCAATAAACATGTATATATCCATTTTGATCATTGCGAGCCTGTTTTAACCATGTATAGCTCCTTTTTGTCATATCAGACTCCGTTAAAACCCAAACCTCTCTTTATTTGGTTTTTTTGAATTTTATTTTCTTTTCCTAGCTTATATTCTTTTAAGCATGAAATTAATTACTTGCTTTTTATTCAAGCTAGGGCCTGATTTCATAGAGCAGTTAGTCCTAGAAACACATCAAGATCTGAAAGAGCCAATCGAAGACTTTGAACAACAAGACAAGTCACATGTTTTTGAACAACCTACATTTCTTAATTATTTAATTAACAGTACTTTCATTATGCTTTATTTATGCATTGTTATTTTATTTAAAATAAATATTTAGAATGATATGAAAATTTAGCTATGTCCTACCACTCATAAAGCCCTAATTTATTTGATAGCTATATTCACCTTGATAAGTCTTAGTAAAAATAAATTACTATAAAATATACCATGGTACAATAGAAATTCAAATGTTTTATACTACTAAGAGATTCGACATTGTGTCAATAGAATTACAAAAGGATACTAGGTAAAGGATGAAGCATGAAAATTCACGAGATGGTTGGAACCCACGACCTTACCCTAGGGCAAAGGTTTTGATTGGAGTGGTGGTAGTGCAACGGTGAATTGAGTTATTGGTTTATGGATGGCTACCTCATTGGTGAAAAATAAGGACTAAAATCTTATACTAAGTAAATAACATAGTGACCGATCAACCATAAGTTTTGACTTTGTCGAATCTGGTCTAGTAGCTGTTTGAATCAATTGAATATCTACAAAGTGTTGGCATTCCAGATGTGGAAAGGCTCGTGTATAAAGGGGTGGTATGAAAGCAGTAAAACCATATTTAACAACAGTAGGAGCACACAGACTTAGAAGACACTTTCCACGTTGGCCAGTGGAATGCCGACTGTGCGTGGCTCCATCCCTACTGGGTAGAGGCTATATAAAGAAGAGAGCAGTGAAAAACCTTATTTTTTAAACTCAATCATGAGGGTTTAAAAAATCTTATGGGTAAAGGTGAGCAACTCTGCAGAGCCAAAATCTCAAATAGTGCTTTCGGTAAGCGAATCTATGTTTAATGGGTAATTCTAATAGTGAGACATAAGTAGCTTTAACAACGTTTCAATCTGTTATTTAACTTGTTTCAACCCTATTTCCTTTAAAAAGTTAAAGTTTGTTATTTTATGTTCAAAAATTGTTACAAATAAAATTGCATCATCAAATGCCTTAATGAAACCACTATATCCTCATCTCTTGAGAATCCTAGCAAGTAGTTAAATAGCATTTTCCTACGTGACTTGTTGAGTGTGGTTGGTGGTACTCCGACTTGCTTAAATATCAACAGAGAGTTTGGGAAGAAAACGAGAAACCTCTTAGGGAAGACTTCGAGGATTCCAATGACGTAAACAATATCTGGTTTTAGGGTTTATCCTCACTCAATCACACCTGTGGTGTTTCTTTTCTGATGTAATATAAATTTGGGCCGTACGTTCCGTTGTGTAAAACTAGGCTGCTAAGCCATAACTCTGTAATAAAGTTTGGTTTTTATGAAGGAGCTCGTGTTGGCTTGATGTAAACTCAATTACAGTACGTCGCGGTTGAATAGTCCTGGGTAATTGCGGGAAAAACTTAACGACTCCATATATGGGGGCATTACAAGGTATTTCATAAGAAACAATTTAATTCCATATAAACTTAGAAAAAAGAAAATTCGTGTTTCAAACGGTGATTAATAAGTTATTGCAGCAACGTATCCGGGAACTGAGAAATGAGAACTCCGTCTCTTCCACTCAATTCAGTATTTCGATCGCAATATTCCGAGATCCATCGCTTCTAGTAGCTAGAAATGGTTCCTTCAATCTTGAGCTGGTTTGTACGTTGTCAAAATCAACCAGAATACACAAGGTACAACATCTATAACCATCACATCATATAAACGCTATAATAAACACTACAACTCTAGCATATAGTTTTCACCGATAGACTCAAACAATAAATTCGCAATCTTCTTCCAATACAACAATACTAATCTCTTTCCAATACAACTTTTTGTTATTTCTTGTGTGTTGGATTTTATGTCTAAACAGTGTTTTACATGACACACTGTTTCCCTCTCTCTCTTTAATCTTCTCTTTATCTCAGTATCAATCCTACTTGACATGTTAATTCAAAAGTTAAGATTTAGTGATTTACAGTGGAAGGAGTAGGCCATGCAAGTAAAAGACAGGGAGCACGTAAAAGGCGGGGCGGCGGCACGCATCCAGATCATCCCGGAGCACGTACGTACTGCGTGCGCACGTCAGATATGTGGACTTTTGGCATTGTACCTGACCGGCAATTAATTCCTTATTTCTCACCGTAAAATTTCATAATCCTAGATATGTCATCCTTTGTGGTACTGACATATAGGCTTGGACTTACACGTCAGCGATGTAATGGATAGCTAGCATATCTAGAATTTGTATAATTTACAGTGGTATGTAAATTTTTTTCCCCCCTTCTATCTGCTACATTATATATCTAGATGCGCGTATGGGCTTGACAAAATTCAGAGTGATGCGGTGCGCAAGACTGCCCGTGTTATTCTCGACCGATGGACTGATCCGCACTTTGGCAACGCAACTGGGGCAACATATCAAACTTCGACGACGGAGTGGAGTAGCCGGTTGTCGGGTCTGCCATTTGATGAACGCGGACGAGCATTCGTCGCGCGCTGTCCTTTTTTATCCTGAAAAAGATGCATTTGCTGATGGTACGTACGGAAGCATGAACCGTTCATAACGAGGTGCGAATGTGATTGCAAAGTAGTGAAAATTGCTACCATAGAAAGAAATGATTTAGCATAAGAAGCAATTTTAGAACATATTAGGTCGCCAAACCAACGATCTGGCGATTTTTTTTCTTTTTCTAGAGTTAGAGCAAGTTCATTTAGGATTTTCGCTTTGGCTTATAAATAGTAACAGTTTATGAAAAAACTTATAGAGAGACACTCATATGTGATTTTTGATCGATATAAATGAAGTTGTTGTAGTATGTACTATAATCAACTGGTAGTTTACGTTTTAAAAAGATATTTTATTTAAAAATTAAGTATCATAAAAAATAATTTTTAAAAACCAATACAACAGAGCTGAACAGCAGAAGCAGTCATCTCCCGATCGGAATGCTTCAGCTACGACTTGATGCCACGGGCAGTGCAGTGAACTCACTCCATGCATCCAGTGTGTAGAAGCTTGATGTGTATGCGCCCACGGAGTTAATGCTGACTAACAACCTTTGAGTTTGGTGACTCATATTCTGTTAGCTTCAGAATCCTTTTAGAGACTACTAGCTGAATGTACTGGAGATCCATGTGCCATTTAAAACCCATGTGAAGCCATAGTGCCGTCGCTGGTGATCACCAGACTTCTAGCCACCGCCGATCACTAAAATGGAAACCCCAATGCACCCACTATCCATTCCTGCCCTCAGATCCCGTCGCAAAAATCAGGAACTCCGCCGATCACCGCCGCTCTTCTCCTCTGCCTCGCGCATGCACGCCGGCCGAAGGTTGAAGATGGCACTGTAGCTCACGAGTCCGAGATGAACAGTAGTACCGCCCTGGAAACGGGGGCATTACAGAGTGGTATCAGAGCACGCTGCTTAACTATAGGACAACCTTAAGTATGTTAGATTGTTTGCAAAAAGTATTTTAAAAATAAAAAGGAGTTACATAAAATATAGGTATTATTCTAATATTAACCTTTCTCAAGTCTACCTTATCTATACTAGCTCTCTTGTGAGTCAGTTTTATTTGAAAATGATTTTACCTTCTCTCACCTAAATCTCAAAAATGACGATGTGTGGAGATGGTGCGCTACATCCATTCGAATCCAGATATTCTTCAAGGATGGTCAACTTTACTTTGGAGAATGCTGAAGTATTTGTACGCCACTGAATGGCAGCATCCCATTTTTCACACCAGAGGACAGTTTATTGGGGATGAACTATTCCAATGGAAAGCGTGGATGACACTGGAGCCATTGCCTCTGCGACCGGATATCCCATGGAAATTTATAGCATATCGCCTAAAAGAGCCCGACGCAGTTCAGGATCTGGCTAGGTAGGTAGTACAGTATTTACGGCGATATTATGAAGATGAATTGGACGAATCACTATTTCACCTAATTTCGCAAGTTAATGAGGATGGAGATTACATTGTGGTCCCTCAGCCTGAACCACAGGAGGACCCTCGCCTAGCCGAGGCTACCACACATATTGCACAACAAGAGGCTTTATATACGAAGACATTGAGTGGATACCAAGAAATGCAACAACAGCTGTACCTAGCAAAACGAGAAGTAAAGATTTTAAAGAAAGGATTGCGAAGGTATCAACACTTGGAAGACGGCGAGATGTCTGGATGCGATGAATCGCCCAGCGGCCCCTCATCGTCTAAGAAGCCAAAAGGGTTGACGGCCCTTCAGTATCACCGATTCTTCCCCGGATCCTCTTCACAAGCTCAACCGGAACCAGATGTCAATCAAGAGCACGACAAGGGAAAAGAACCGATGATTGACGACGAAGAAGAGGAGGAAGATCCAGAAATTAAAGTCTGGTACACAGCAAGCAACCCGCCGTCAAATGAAAATTGAAGGCTGAAGTTGTGTGCATGTAAATTACGATAGTATAGAGTAGAGCCCCTTTTGTAGTAGGACCTTTTTGGATGTGTAATACAAGTTGTAATATGTACCTCGTATGTATGGTATATGTTTCACTTGTCTAATGAATAAAAATTACGTTTGCGTATGTGAATAATTTGTTTGCCATTAATATCTTTATTCTATCTTTTTCAAAAATTTCTATCTATCTCATTCATTCTAGCTTTTTACCTTATTCAATCTGTTCTTACCTAAATTTTAAATTCTTACTTATCTATTCATCTTTCTAAAATTTGTTGCAGAACTGATTCTGAACTCTACTAAACTTCAGATAAAATGGCTGGAAATGGAGCCCAAGGACAGGGAAGCCCTCACCCGGAGGAGGCACGACAGCCTAGTCTAGCTGACATACTAGCCAAAATGGAGGAAAATAGACACCAAGCAGAAATGAATCAAGCAAGGATGATGGAACAACACGTGAGACTGCTAGAACAAATAGCTATGAGAAATGAAGGGACGTCAATGGGAAATCAACAGGGAATGACGCGATGGGCGGATTTTCAAAAGACAAGACCACCAACATTTTCTTCTTCACCAGATCCCATCGCAGCAGAAGACTGGCTCATAGACATAGAGCGGAAATTTAAAACAGTCCAGTGCAACGACAGGGAGAAAGTCTTATATGCCTCTTACCAGCTGCAAGGGCAGGCTGCAGCCTGGTAGGTAAACTATCAGGCGATGAATGGAGATAAAGAAATTACGTGGGAAGAGTTTGACGAGGCGTTTCGTCAGGCCTACGTCCCCACCGGAGTAATTGAAGCGAAAAGACATGAATTCCTTGCACTTAAACAAGGCGAGCGTACAATTATGGAATATCTACATCAATATAACCATCTAGCCCGATACGCCCCAGATGACGTCAAGACGGAAGACAAGAAGATGGAGAGATTTAAGGAAGGGCTAAACAAGTCAGTAAAATATCACATCTCTACAATGGACTCCAAGGATTTGCCAGCCATGGTAAACAAATTAATTATGTCCGAGGAAGCCAGGAATGAGTTAGAGGAATCTCGAAAAGGATGATTCATGCAAAGGACATCTCAAACAGGTTCATCCCTCAAACGGGTACTAATACCTGCGCAATCCGGAGGCCAACAGAACAAACGGACAGTGCTTGTTCCAAGGCCGCAGTTCAAAGCTAACCAGACAACGTCAAATGTCTCACCATCCATAAGAGTACGGCGTTACATTTGTCAAGGGAATCATTATTCAACCAAGTGCTTGTTAAAGTCCACGGCATATTTTCATTGCGGCCAGCTTGGACACTTCAAGCACTAATGCCCAAAGAGGAATCTGCCATTTGAAGTGGCAAAGGCTCAAGTACAAGTATAATCCCAAACTCCCCATCGCTGGTACGTTTCTAATACACTCAAAGCCTGCTTTAGTTTTATTTGACCCTAGAGCTACGCATTTGTTTCTTTCATTGGCTT
This sequence comes from Melocanna baccifera, assembly GCA_036346265.1. Classification (NCBI taxonomy): domain Eukaryota; kingdom Viridiplantae; phylum Streptophyta; class Magnoliopsida; order Poales; family Poaceae; genus Melocanna; species Melocanna baccifera. The sequence goes on from CM070681.1 coordinate 16,267,096, forward strand.
TTGTTGTGAAAAACCAAATACCATTTACAACTTTGCAAAAATCTTATACTTTTCAAACACCTAGAAGTAGAATGGAATCTCACTTTGGATGTAATGATATAGATTCGGAAATTCAAGGAGTCAATTTTAAGACCAATTTACTGCTACTGGAAATAAAAGGATTGGATACTATATTAGGAATGAACTGGTTGACTAAACATAAAGCCAAAGTAGATTGTGAGAATAAGTCAATTACTTTAACAAATACGGAAGGACAACAAGTAATAGTGAAGACCGATCCAGCCCTAATAGAGAAAATGAAGTTAAGTGTCCACAGTATAATGGTAGAAGGAGTCCTACAAGTACCAATAATTCAAGAATATCCAGATGTATTTTCAAAAGAATTGCCCGAAAAGCTACCCGATAGACCAATAGAACTTGCCATCGAGTTGGTACCAAGGACAAAACCCATAACAAAACATCAATACTGGATGTCAGCTCCAGAGCTAAAGGAACTTGAGAAACAAATGGATGAGTTGATTGAAAAGGAATTCATAACCCCTAGCATATCCCCTTGGTCAGCCCCATTATTGTTCGCCAAAAAGAAAGATGGAAGTCAGAGGATATGTGTGGATTATAGAGGATTAAATACATTGACCATTAAGAACAAATACCCTCTGCTAAGGATAGATGATTTATTTGACCAGCTTAAAGGAGCTAAGGTATTCTCAAAGATCGATTTACGATTTGGATACCATTAGCTCAAAATTCGAGAACAAGACCGAGAAGACTGCTTTTACAACAAGATATGGATTGTTCGAGTTTACAGTGGTACCATTTGGATTGGCAAATGCCCCAGCATACTTCATGAACCTAATGAATTTGGATTACATGGAACAACTCGACTGCTTTGTAATAGTTTTCATTGATGATATATTGTTATACTCCAAGACAGAGGAAGAGCATAGGCAGCATCTACATATTGCTTTGAGTAAATTAAGGGAGCATCAGTTATATACTAAATTTCCTAAATGTGAGGTTTGGATGAAGAAAGTTGCATTCCTCAGCGACATTATTACGAAAGGAGTAAAAGTTGATTCTGAAAAAGTAAAGGCCGTAATGGAGTGGAAGCAACCAACAACAGTGACAGAAGTTCGAAGTTTTCTGGGATTAGCAGGATACTACCGCAGATTTATAGAAGGATTCTCAAACATATCAAGACCTCTTACTTAGCTTCCTAAGAAAGAAATACCATTTAAGTGGACTGACAAGTGTGAAGAAAGTTTTCAGGAATTGAAAACTAGATTAACCACAGCCCCAGTCCTTACATTACCTAACACTGAGAAGGACTTTCAAATTTATTGCGATGCTTCCAAACATGGACTAGGATGTGTATTAATGCAAGATAGAAGAGTAGTAGCTTATGCCTCGAGACAGTTGCGACCACATGAGGTGAACTATCCAACACATGACTTAGAATTGACAGCTGTAGTTCATGCATTAAAGATATGGCGGCATTACTTATTGGAAAATCATTGTGAAATCTTTTCAGATCATAAGAGTTTAAAATATATATTCACACAACTGGACTTAAATCTACGACAGCAAAGATGGTTAGAGTTGATTAAAGACTATGACTTGGATCTTCAGTATCATCCTAGAAAAGCTAATGTTGTAGCAGATGCACTAAGTCGGAAGTCATATCATGGTGTAGCATCTAGTATGGAATGATCCAATCAACTACAAGAAGAAATTCAACGATTGAACCTATAAGTGGTAAAACAAGGATGTATAGCAACTTTGGAAATTCAACAGACATTGACAGATCAAATTAAGACAGCACAAGAAAATGATGAAGAAATACAACAACTTAAAAAGAAGAGTCAAGAGGAAAATTCAATAGAATTCACTATGGACAAACAAGGAATACTGAGATTTCAAGGAAGCTTTTGCATACCTGATAATGAAGAGTTGAAGAACCTGATACTACAAGAAGCCCACTCGTCAAAATTCTCAATACATCCCGGAGGAACCAAAATGTACCAGGATCTAAAGAAGAGATATTGGTGGAGTAAAATGAAAAGAGAGATAGCTGAATACATTGCACGCTATGACATGTGCCAGAAAATCAAGATAGACCATCAGAAACCGTCAGGACTATTACAGCCCCTACCAGTGCCAGAATGGAAATGGGATGAAATCGGTATGGACTTTATAACAAGATTTCCTAAAATCAAAGATGGATATGATGCTATATGGGTAATTGTGGATAGACTAATAAAAGTAGCACATTTTATACCAATCAGAAAGACCTATAGGAAAGACAAGTTAGCCAAGTTATACCTGACCAAGATTGTAACACTACATGGAGTATCAAAAAGAATAGTTTCAGACAGAGGAGCCCAATTTACATCTACATTTTGGAGAAAACTACATGATGCCATGGGAACCAACTTAGCCTTTAGCACAGTATATCATCCGCAGACAGGAGGGCAGACTGAACGAGTAAACCAAATACTCGAAGATATGCTAAGAGCTTGTGCCATTGTTTACGGAGTAGCATGGGACAGGTGTCTACCGTTTGCTGATTTTTCTTATAAACAATAGATACCAAGCCAGTATTAAAATGTCACCTTTTGAAGCCCTATACAGAAGAGAATGCAGGACACCACTAAACTAGACAGAAACCAGAGAACGACAGTACCTTGATCCATAAATCATACAAGATGCAGAAGCCCATGTCAAGATTATTTGAGACAAAATGAAAATAGCTCAAAACAGACAAAAGAGTTATGCAGACAACCGCAGGAAGGACTTATGCTTTGAAATCGGAGATTACGTATATTTTAAAGTCACACCTTTCAAGTCTATAAAAAAGTTCCAAGTCAAAGGAAAACTAGCCCCAAGATAAGTTGGACCATATGAGATCATTGAAAGGATAGGCGAAGTGGCTTACAGATTGTAGCTAACATCGGACCTAGCTAGGGTACATAATGTATTTCATGTGTCACAATTACGGAAGTGCTTACGCTGACCTACAGAACAAATCCAAGTGGAAAATATAGACTTACAAGATGATCTGACATATCATGAAGAGCCCTTACGAATTTTGGAAACCACAGAAAGACAGCTAAGAAGCAATAATATCATATTTCATAAGGTTCAATGGCAAAACCATACTGAGGACGAAGCAACGTGGGAGAAAGAGTCAGTCCTGCAGCAAGAATTTCCAAACCTACTCCTTGAGTCCAGTTAATCTTGAGGACAAGATTCTTTTAAGGGGGGTAGGTTGAAACAAAACCGATTTTCAAAATTTGATTTTCATTGATTCTTGCTCCTCTCAAGCCTAATCCAACTCTTGGCCCTTCCCAGCCCAAAGCCACACCCAGCCCGACCCAAACCAGCCCAAGATCACCACCAAACCGCCCCAATTTGAAAGCCCACGGCGGCACTGTTCACCGTCCGAAAACAGGAACCGCCGCCGCTGATTCGCTCGCCCACGCCTCTGTCGACCTTCCCGCCACTGCCCTCAGTCAAGCGTCGTACTCCTCGCCTGTTGTGCCCCAGACCAGCTCCCAACTCCTTCCCGCCGCGCGTCTCGGTGCTCAGGTCGAAACCACTCTCGACAGCGATTTCTCCCGTCGCTTGCGTTCAGCCGCCTCCTCGCCGGTGCCACGCCTCCACAGCCTATTCAAGGACTATACGCCTCAATCGATGGACTCAGACCAGCCTTAAACATCAATCGTCCGCGTGTCACGCCGCCAGGACCAAATCCGACCGTCACCACCCGATTCCCCCTCCCTACCGATAGCTCCCCTCACAGCCGACTTGACCAGCCTTGACAATTGTTGACCGCCGCAAAATCCTCTCTGAGACCGTCAATACCTTCTCCCTGCTAGTGGAATCACGCCTACCCAAATCCTCCCGAAGCCTACCGAACTGCCTCCCGCCGTCTGTTCCAGGACACAGAAATTCCTACCTCCCGTTGCTATATAAGCCCCAAGACCCCCTCCATCCTAAAGCACACCAGCACACCAAGCCACATACACCCCCAATTGCCCCAAGACCTGTCCTACTGCTGGAAAGCACAGAAGAACTCAAGGTGAGTTTGAATTTCTAATTCGGCAATCCACTTAATATCTTTTCAATTGCATTTGCCCAGAGCTTCATTAGTACCCCAGAAACCCGACCCAAGCCTCCCCCTGAGCCCCTATGGCCCTATTGCCCTACCCCCGAACGCCACCACCTAGCCAAGGAGAGCCACCGTGGGCAGCTTACCCTTGACCTCTCCCGGCCAAACCATCACACCACGAGTTTTCCCTGGTCTCCTAGATGCTCAAAAGCCTATGCTACTGTCCCGATACCCTTCGGATCATCCCTGTGCCATTCAAAACCCATGTGAAGCCATGGCGCCACCACCGACGATCGCCGGACTTCTAGCCACCGCCGACCACTAAAATGGAAACCCCAATGCACCCACTACCCATTCCTACCCTCAGATCCTGTCACAAAAATTGGGAACTCCATCGATCACCGCCGCTCTTCTTCTCTGCCTCGCGCGCGCACGCCGGCCGAAGGTTGAAGATGGCACTGTAGCTCGTGGGTCTGAGATGAACAGTAGTACCGCCCCTAGAAACGGGAGCGTTACAGAATCAAAGAAGTGACCACAATATGTCGTTCTAGACCTGATTATCCTCACTTGGTGCATCTGCCTTGTTAACAACAAGACCAAGACACTATTACAGAAAGGCTTATATTAGACGTCTCATCATAGACGGTTCACAAAAATCGACAGTGTTAAATGCAATCACAGACGGTTCTTACCAAGAACCGTATGTAATGATATTACATACGGTTCTTGGTAAGAACCGTCTGTGATGGTTCATAGATAGTTTGTAATACAAACCGCCTGTGATATATTTTTCGCCTCGTACACCCCTAAAATTTCATAATTTTTCGCTTGAGTTCGAGTAGGATTTCGTTCCGACACACCTTTAGTAAACGGGTATAACTTTTGCATACGATTTTCATTTTCAACGTTCTTATACTCGTTAGAAATCTAACGACAAGTCTGGTCCAAACAAATGACCCTCTTGTGCTAGTCACCCTCTATGGCCCCCAAAATCGGCCATCTTTATCCTTAAATTTGCATCGCAAGTTTTTTATTTCTAGTTTTGACAAAATTTTCGATCTGAACTGAAAAGTTGTAGATCTCGTCGAAACCTTTCAAATGAGTATATATAAGCCATATAGAATTTTGCTATTTTATATTTTAAAACTAGTTGTTTATATTGTATCGATATATATATATATATATATATATATATATATATATATATATATATAACCGTCTGTGATAATTTGGTTTCTGACCGCTGGGCCCATCGATCCTCCCCAACCCAATTCTAGCCAATAGAAACCGACTAACTCCCACCCCACGGATCGTAACTCCCACCTCTCCCCTAAAATACTGACCAACTCAACCAATGGAGGCCTCAAAATCTTAGAACCTACTTTATGCGCTCTAAATTTCTTCAGCCTCCTCCTCGACCCGACCCCTACTTCATATGCTCAAGTCAGCGCCTGCGATTGTGGGCGTCAAGGACATCTAGCTTACGCGCTACATGATGGACGAGAAGCCTCATCGGCACGGTTGAGCTTCCATTATGATCTCTATTTCTTCTATATTCTTTCTTCTCTGTTGCTTAGTTTGTAATGAAAATGAAATGTTCTCTGCTATGTTTGCTTGTAATATTATAATGGTGGATTGTAATATTGCGATGTTGTAATGGTGGATTGTAATAGAAATAGATTGTTCTCTGCTATATTTGCTGATGTTATTTGTTGTGTTTGCTATTGTATTTGCTTGTTTTCAAAATGCATAGTTAACATTTTCTGAGGGTAACTGAAAAATAAAAAAATAGGTATAAAATGAACTATCATAGACGGTTTTGTAGTATAAACCGTTTATGAAGAATTATCACAGATGGCTCAAAACAAAAACCGTCTGTGATACTCACACATCACAAACGGTTCTATTTACTACCGTCTGTGATGAGAAAGTATCACAAACAATTTTATATATCAACCGTCTGTGATACACATCCATCATAGATGGTTGGTAGCTAAAACCGTCTACGATGTGTGAGTATCACAGATGATTTTTGGTTAGAGCAGTCTGTGATAGTGTTATTCACAGACGGTTTTAGGTACAAACCGTCTGTATTATATTTATCACAGACGGCTCACAAATCGTCTGTGATAACGTTCGACTATCACCGACCCATAAATTCAGACGGTTCAGAAAACCGTCTGTGATGATGTTTTTGAACTGTCTGTGATGATGATTTCTGTAGTAGTGAGAAAAGCAACACCAGCAACAACATGCCAGAACAAATAAATTATCAGCCGGATGTTTTATTCTAAACAATCATCCAAATTAATAGCCGTTAGATTAGAGATTCAACGGGCTTTTTTAGAGGGAATTTTTTGGAGGGAGGAGAATTCAGATCAAGGACTTTCTCTTCGCACCCCGCCAACTCCTTAACAAATTCAGTGCCATCAGCACCAACACCCAAAAAGACCAAAAAATAATTCACATATCCTACTTATGTCTTATCATCCATGTCTAATACGAACAGGCAGACAGATTAATTGTGTGTGTGTGTTGCATCGTTCTCATGCATGCCAAGCGTACTGAAAGAAAGCACTGATCGTGATCGATACCACCTTGAATTCTTTAAACACAAAGCAATCACCTTTTCATCGTTGGCAGCGTCGTCGTTCCGCGACGGTGTAGCTGGAATTTTTGCTGAGGTGCCGGCACAGCGCAGGGGGGGACGCAGGACCGCGGCGGGCGGCCGCTCCCGACACACACGCCGCTGAGAGGGCGCGGCGGACGGCCGACGAGCGGAGCAGGGACGACACCGATCCCTCCGCTGAGAGGGCGCGGCTAGCTAGGATTGGGAGGCTACTTCTATATAACTCTGCTACAATTACGGAGTCGTTCCGTGCAAACTACTTTATGTTTACCTGATTGAAATATGCAAGTTGATCGGGGGGTTGGGTTGCATATAGTACACTTATTGTGATTTTTTTTTAATAAAAAAGAAGCGCTAAATAACGGTAACTAAAAATTTCTGCAAATTTCTCACCGTTCGATTTTGATTCTAGATTCGTGCGTCGCCTCTCCACATCTATCTCTGCTGGCGTCGTCTTCACTGGCGATAGCGGTGTTGAGTTTGGGTTTATCTGTCTCTAACTTGAGAATTAGGGTTGTTGATCGTAGGCGTAGAATATTATGGTACGTTTTTCTTAACAATGATTTACATAATTTTTTAAAACACCATGAATAATATATAAATAGTACTTATCGCTTCACGTGTTTTGAGATTAGTGTTAGATGAAAGCATAGAATCACTTGTCTGACTAGAAGTACTACATCGACGGCATGCCCTTTTCTTAGACTCGCCTCCTATTTCTATTCTATTTTCATGGCGAATCCAGTGCGACCACCTTTCTGGAGGACAGAAATAGTAGCCAGCTGACAACAATGACGCACGATCGCTGGAGTCTAATCTTTTGGGCGAAACCGCCATGGCATGCACGCACCTGTAAACCGCAGAATCCAAACAAAACTAATCTCTCCTTCTTCTTCTTCTTTCATTTTTCTCTCCCTCCTTCTCTTTCTTTAGCTTCTCTCTGCCTTCTCGGCCATTTCTTCGTTTCCGTCAACCTTGTTTCTCGCATCCAAAACGGAGTTTTTTTTTCCTCAAACGCACCTCCTTGATTATTGCTTATCCTCGAAAAAAAAACACAAGTGATTGTGAACACAAGGGTACGTTAATTTATTGGAGAATTGCCTCCGCATTGTCATTGCCATTTTATCTTTATCTTCTTTTTTTTTTGGTTCGATCCTCGGCGCCTTTATTGTTCTTGCATGCGGCCTATAAGAATCGTACTGGATTATGTTTTTAAAAAAGAATCACCGAATTTATCGATTTTGTCCTTTCTTTTTTGTTTGCTGCTCATCAATGCGTTCCATGTCCTCGACCGCATGCAGCCGATGACGCGCATGGAGGAACCTACCTCTTGATCACATCCGAAAGGGATTGTTGATGCGACAAACCCACGAACATTCCACGCCAATGCGTTCGATCTTGTCATAATACGGGGGGTTGATTTCTGATCATGCACCAGCGCTCCAAATCTTGCGAGCCGTCGAGCAAGATGGACGAGCCAGGCGGCAACAATGGCGCGACGTCCTCCGACGACTCGGCGAGCGGCAAGGCGCCGTCGTCCTCGTCGGCGACGGCGCAGTGCTCCACGGTGTCGGTGTACCTCGCCAAGATCAACGGCGTCCCGCGCCTCGTCACCGCCGTATGGAACAAGAGCCTCATCAACCAGTCCTTCACCATCTCCATAGACCGCCCCAACGCCTGCACTGCCGGTGGCGGAGGCGACGACGGGCCGCTCACCCACAAGGTGGAGCTGAAGCCGTGGCCGTTCTGGAGCAAGAAGGGCCTCAAGACCCTCGACGACGACGGCGACCGCCTCGACATTTTCTGGGACCTCCGGTCGGCCAAGTTCACGGCGAGCAGCCCGGAGCCGGTCGGTGGCTACTACGTCGCGCTGGTGAGCCAGGAGGAGGTCGTCCTGCTTCTCGGCGACTGCAAGAAGGACGCGTACAAGCGGACCAAGTCCCGCCCGTCGCTGGAGGACGCCGTGCCGGTGTGCCGCCGGGAGAGCGTCTTCGGCAAGCGCACCTTCGCGGCGCGGGCGCGGCTCGACGCCGGGAGGAAAGACCACGAGATCGTTATCGAGAGCTCGCTCGCCGGGCCCAGGGAGCCTGAGATGTCGATCACGGTGGACGGCTTCGCGCTGGTGCACGTCAAGAACCTGCAGTGGAAGTTCCGGGGCAACGAGACGGTCCTCGTCGACCAGGCGCCGGTGCAGGTGCTCTGGGACGTGCACGACTGGATCTTCGTTGGCCCGGGCTCGCAGGCGGTCTTCATCTTCAAGCCCGGAGCCCCGCCCGAGGTCCGGGGGGACGACGACGGCGCCGGTGGAGGGGAGCACGGCAATGGCATTCAGGGCGATGCGTCTGACTACAGCTTCTTTCTTCATGCATGGAGGACCGAGTGAGGCTGCATGCGGAATTTTTCTTGTTCTTGTTTTTATGTACGACATTGATTCGTTTATATGACATTGATGTATTCAGCTGGGCGGGCAAGTGTGTAATGATGAATGTTTCACCTGAATTCAAACTTCAGAAATGTACATTTCTGTTACTGATAATTAAATTCAAGCGGGAATGCTTCATTTGAACAGCCTAACTGGTAACTAGAATAATTAAATTCAAGCGGAAATGGTTCATTTGAACAGCCTAACTGGTAACTAGAACAAACAAGCCATGTATCTCATACAACTGCGTGGCTAGACGCAACAATACTTATCTCCATATAACACAACTGTAATATGTACAAAGCCAAATTTGCAAATTGCAGCCTCCGACAACGATAAATGCTCTTCGAAGAACAATGATGTTTGGCATCATCACAGGATGAATGAGAAATTGAGAATACCGTATGAAAATGAAAATTTTCTGGTAGCTTAGGGGCCAAACCAAACAGATGTAACTGAGAAGGTGAAATATGTAATGCATAGAAGGTTTCAGGTTCCCTATGCAATTGCAAAGCATTTCCAATGAAAACGGAGTACTTAAAGTTATAACAGATATAACAAAGATAACCAAAAGATATCGGCATCACATTCATGGCAGTGGTGTCTACAATCCTTTCATTCAGTTCTGCTACCACAGTATTCCATCAGGAAAGTTCTATAGTACCCAAAGAACAGTTTATTCTAGAACAAATCATGACGTCATCGTAGCAACTAAATCTCTAGTTCCCTTCTCACTCTGGCTACCTGTCACAGCTGAACCATTTCCTCCACCAGTGTAGAGATGCTGCAATCTCGAATGCCTGACTCCCTGACCATAGTAACAAAAACAGAAATAGAGCTGGCAGTGTCCCGGATATGATCCTTCACTCCATCACAGCAACACCACCAGCTGCCTTTATCTTGTCTATGATTGCTTCCGCTTCCTCCTTTGTGAGTGACTGCTTCAGAGTGACTGGGGCCTTCTCCACTAGCTCCTTCGCCTCTTTCAGCCCCAAATCTGTAAATGTTCTGATCTCCTTAATAATCTTGATCTTAGCAGCAGCATCAAATTTCTCTAGCTTGACATCAAAGACTGTCTTCTCTGCTTTCTTCTCCTCAGCCTTGGCAGAACCAGCCCCAGCACTGCCTTGAGGACCAAAACTAAATCCCTGGCCAGAAATTGCCTGTGGTGCTGGCTGGTTTAGTCTGAGAAGGAGAGCAGGAGCAATCTGTTTGATCTCCTCGGGAGGGAGGGCGGCAATGCGGTCAGCTAGATCCACAACTTTCTCTGATGGTGGTGGCATAGGCCCATATGGGTCATAGACTTCAGGGTATTTGTATTTCTTAGCACCCATGTCTTTTCCAGCTTCGGTGCCGTACAGATGAGCCCAAACTACTGAAAGATGACTCGTGCATGATGGCCTTAAACAACATAGTCGCCTTGCTATGGTAGAGAGACTCATCCTACTATCAGCTACGTAAGTTGCCACAAAATACAGCCAGGGGAAGAAAATAAATGAAAGTTTCTCTGCCCTGCACAAGAACACAAAAAATAATTACCACTAAATGGGATGCCAAGAAAATCTCTTGCATGCCTAAATTCTTTTCGAATCAATAAACAAACTCTAGCACACAAGAAGAGGCACATGCTCGATACTTCGAATAAGAGCAACTGAATGAAAGTGGACAAGTTCAGCACTGCATCTGCATGGTAGCCATCTTACAAGTTTAGTAGCTAATGTTACAACAATTCAGAGAAACGGAATATTGGATTTGCAACTAAATAGTAAATACACCCCATAACTCGTTGCCAGCAAAGATGGCTCTTTTCCCCAAACCCTTTCGCATTATCCACAAAAGAACAGTACTCTAGGTTCTCCCAATCCCCAAATGCCGCACGGCAATAACCGAGGGAGAGCAAAACAGGTTCGCCTATCCGATGGGAGCTTGATCATTTGCCACGATCACTTGGCAAAGTACAAGAACTCCCTAAGCAGCAGGCCGTCTCCTAAATGGACTAAACTACAACCTCATTCGGTGCTAATCATCACATCGATCTCACACTCCCAAGTTTCCATCGGTTAATCAGACAAAACATACAGATTTCACAATGCGGACCTACAAGATTCACCACCTCACCAGTCAGTCGCTACCCTAGCTCTCACAACCAACAGCCATCAAAGAAGATCAAACCTTTTCCATATGATAGCCCCATCCTGCTCACTCGCAACGAACGCGAGTAGTGGTTCCTCCTTCAAACCAGCAGTCGAGACGCCGAAACTAGAAACAACCGGATCCCCAGCGCCGCAGCTAGGACTAATCGAAGGTTCGCTACAGCCAGATCGTCCCTTCCCGCGGGGCACCTCTCCTATATCCAGGCGCAAAGAAAAAACCCAGGCCGCAGCACTAGGCGAAGTAGAGAGAGAGCGAGAGGGCGGAGTCGGGGTAACTTACCTCCGGCGGCGAGTGGTCACGGGAAGGCGTCGGGGTCGCCGCCGCTAGGGATGGTTCGCTTCTTCCGGTTGCGGTCTGCGTTGTGGCGGCGCGCGCTGGGCCGGAACTAAGTTAGTGGGTTACGGGGCTGCCGGTTCGGCCCCCGATCTGGGCCGTCCGTTCCAGCATCGACGAGAATGGGCCAAGTCCAAGCAAGGCCCAATTGCAAGTACCCTCCCTGTCTCGGGCTCACCCCAGCGATGACAAGGTTGTTGGAGAGGTGCTAAACGAGTCTCAATCATTTAAGTTAGGCGGATGATGATCAGTGCGGTAATTTGGGATCACATATTGGTCAGCATCAGCAGCATACCTTTTATTTCACCACTGCATCTGCATTACAGCTACTAAGATGGAACTGTAACGCCTCCATTTTTAAGAATAGGGTTGTTGTACATACTGTAACAGTCTAGAAATTCAGTTACGGACAAAAGGAGTATCATGTCTATTCACAAATATTTCAAAAGAGTTAATTTGATTAAAATAAGATTTAATGGTCAACTTTAATAACTTTAAGGACGTTCAAACCCAAAATTTACTTACATTTAGAAGATCTAAAGAAAATTTCTATAGGAACACTTGAGTGCGGTCGTAATCCTAACATAAAATCTTATAATATCCTTTCTTCTTCTGATTGTGTGGGTGGAAAATGAAGTAAGACTGAGTATAATCAACCATACTAACAAGTCATATGAGAAAATGCTATTTAACTACTTGCCAGGATTTTCAAGAGATGGGGATATAATAGTTTTATTAAAATATTTGTGGATACAATTTTATTTGTAAATATTTTTTACATAAAATAACAAAGTAAGAACTTTTTAAGAGATTGGGGTTTCAAAAACTTGATTACCAGACTCCCAATATTTTTAAATTATTTTCAAATCTACTTATGCTTTGCTATTGGAATCACCTATTAAACACAAATTTATTTACTAGAAGTAAGGTGAATTCGAATACCATTAAATTATAACTCTGCAGAGTTGCCAAACTTTACCTACAAGATCTCTCAACTCTCGCGATAGAGTTAAGAAAATAAGGCTTTTCACTGCTCACCTCTTTATATAAGCTCTACCTGGTAGATTACTGAACAGACTCGAGTATCCACTGGCCAAGTCGGAACACTTCCGCCCGTCCTGAGAGGAACGTACTGTTGTTCAGTATGGTTTTCCCCCTCCCGTACCAACTCTCCTTTACCATTGTTCAGTATGATTTTCCTCATCTCATACCAACTCTCCTTCACCTTTGTAAAGATTCAATCGATTTGAGCAGCTACCAGACCAGGTATGATGAGTCAAAGCTTGTGGTTAGGTGATCACTATGTTCTTTACTCAATATAAGATTCTTAAACGTACTTTTCACCGAGGCAACTTTCATCTACAAACCCTTAGCGAAATGCCAAGTCTCGTAACAGAATAAAACAGTTAAGTTCCTAGTCTACCATGATTATCTAAGTAGAATATATAATAATACTATGTCTTCTCAAGGTGAATATGGCTATAAAATTAAGCTAGGTTTTTTAGGTGGTAGGACATAACTAAATATCATGTCATTCTACATATTTATTATACATAAAATAACAATGTGTAAATAACATAATGAAAATACTGATAAATAAATAATTAAAAGAATGCAGGTTCAATATGATCAAAAACATGTGACTTACTTCCTTGTCCATAGAACACTAACTTCTTTAATTGCTCTTGTATTTCTTCTGATGACCGGCTCGTTGGGTCCAAATATTAGAGCGAAAAACGAATAATTCCTACTTTGCAGAATGCAAACTGGGAACAAAAGACAAATAACTAACCAAAAAGACAGAAATAAAATAGATTTGGGTGATTAGGGTTTAGGTGGTGTGTGGTTTGGCTGATTGGAGTTGGAATTGGGTTAGATGGGTCCAAGACAATCAAAACGGCTATATATGTGTTTTTGGGTATTTGGTGAATAGCAACTAGTCTACACAGTATTGGGTCTGGGTTTGAAATAATATCTGGGTTGGCTAGGGTTTCATTGGAGTGTATTCGGGCTAAATAGAGTTTGAGAATGGGCTTTATGGCTCAAAACGGTCATGGCGAGCATATTGGTTTCGGTGAACAATAGAGGTTTTGGATCGTATTGGATTTAGGATTCGATATGGTGTTTATGTGGGCTAGAGTTTTAACTGTATCTAATATGGAGAAACGGAGCTAAGGATAGGATAAACGGGCTCAAGACAGCCAAAATGGACATATAGATGTATTTTAGGATTTGGTGAATAGTAACAAGTATTTTACTATTCATTGCGGTTTACTACTATTCATGCAGGTTGGTTGCTACAGCACCGGCTCAGCACAGTTCATCTTCCATCTCCTGCGTGGTTAATGTAGCGACTGAACAGGGGGATTTTTGTGACGGCAATTCCTATTGCTACGGTTAACTCTGATGGAAACCGAGGGCATATATGGACTCAAGGGACATAGGAGAACCCATTTTGGGGCTTTACAGTGGTCAACGAGCAAAGAACAGCTGGCGGCAAGGTGTGGAGTGTTCGAAGGATTTTTCATGGCGCAATGGTTCTCTGGGGTTCTAATTAACAGGAGCATAAGTGATAGAGCATTCTTGGGGTGAGAGGGTGACAATGGTGGGGTTGGTTTGGGCTAAGGCTTCTGTGGCGGCTTGCCCATGGTGGCACGGTTTTGGCTGGCGGGAAGGATGGTGGCTGGGCTAGGGCTTCTGTGGCGAATTGCACATGGTGGCACGGTTTTGGCTGGCGGGAAGGATGGTGGCTAACAAGCTATGAGGTTCAGTGAGCCATGGTGATGCTTTGGTAGTAATACTAGGGTCATAATTGGAAATCAATGCGTTGCACAAGAAGAATTGAAATGGTGGCTTACTTTGGGAGTTTTGGTGATTGCCAGCGGTGTGGTGGTCATCGGGGCAATTGGGAGTGGTGCTAGGCTCACTGGGTAGCCACGTGTGCAGCCAGCAGCCACACCGGCCTTCCCGTGCTACATGGCAGCCACCTGTAGCGCCACCTCAACGAGTCAGTCCACGTGGCATGCCACGTCAACACCAATCCACACATCGGCCATGTCAGCGCCACATGTTAGACATGTGGCTGCCATGTCAGCAAAATCCACCACATCACATGTAGGGCTGACATCAGCATCACGTAATAAATGACGATTTCCTTTAGAAATTTAATTCGGCAAAAAAATAAATTGCTTGTTGATGTCATAATTTTGATTTTTGATTAGAAAAATAATTCCATTAATTCCTTGCTGATGCCATAAATATCTTTTTCTTCATAAAAATAATTCCAAAAATTCCAATTTTTATATATGATTTAAAATTTCAAAGGCTTGTTCTCCTTCATCCTGATACCGATTGAGCCCGTTTAAAATTTTAAATTCATCTAAAATCAAGATCTATCTAAATTTATAATATTTTCAAAATTTAGAGTTTATTTAAATTTTATTTGAATTTAGAGAGTTATTTTAACGTGTAGACTATGACGATTTCGAAGAGTTTTACGACAACGATTCGCATCAAACTGCAGAGCAAGACAAGTCGCACACTTTTGATCATATTGATACCAGTTTATAAATAAATTTATGTTGTTTTAAATTATATTACATGCTTAATTTTTATTCCCTATGTTTTAAATTTAGATTACTTTAGTTAAAACCCATTTGTTATGACTCGCTATAGGTTGAATGCGAGCGTGGCGTAGGCCGTAGAAAGTCTCACATGGTACAAAAGGAGGTTCCAATCTGGTGGATTCCTTATTGGGGTGAAATTTTAGTGGAGGTGTAGTCAGGTTGAAGACTTAGCTTTGTGAAGGCCTTGTAATGGTTACTCCGTCGCACGCCTAAGAAAGTGTGTAATGGTCGACATAATGAGTTAATCATATCTTGTGGATAAAGTTATACAAACTCTGTAAAATATATAAACTATTCTAGATAGTCATGCCCACGGTTAAGGGTATGCTGAGCAGAGTTTTTTATGGATTAAATTTTGTTTTTCATAAAATAATTTTAGCTGAAAATGTGACATCTTTTTGGGAGAAAGATGATCCGGGTGGGATACCTGTGGTTAGGTTAGTACTAAGTCAGTGCTTGAACAAATGTTATTATTTTGAATTATAGTCTTTACTTATAGTATTAAATTTAGTAATTTTAATCTATTTATTGTATTTCATTAAATGCTATTTATGCTCAAATAACCATATAAGCCCTCCTTTGTTGCCTTTATCATTATGTTGCATTCTCCGGTATGACCACCCTTACTATTATAATCTTAGAGGAGGACGACTTCGACTACGATGAGAATCAAGATGAGTAGGTCGTGTCTTACTATTATCTATCTGTGGGCAAGCTTTTACCAGTTTGCTTCCGTAGTTATTTTTCATTTATTTTTGTAGCCAATGAGCATTATTGTAAATATTGGGTTATAAGACCCTACTCTTTTAATTAATAAAGTTTGTCATTTGTACTTGATATTTATCATTGTTACTATTGTGTGTACTAGTTGATTCTGAACTAATATGACTTACATAGATGATCCAAAATCATCGCCTCCGAAATCCGACAAAACAGTACTAGCTTAGCCCACCCCCCCAACCCCCCCCCCCCCGGGCGCGGCAAGTGCTAGTGCCCCCGACCCCCTAGCACATATGGCATACTCGCGTTATAGCGTCGTCGGTAGTCCCTCAACTGTAGTTGCCCCGCGCCCCTGCCCGATTCTGTCACCGACGCCGCACCCATGTGCTGCCCGAACCGCCAGCTCTGGCCACAAGCCCACGTACTCCGCGGCTCTACCCTCCACCACAGCGCCACCTGCTCCGGCCTCCATGGCTTCGCCCTCCGCCTCGGTGCAAGTGTAACGCCCTTCGCTAGTCCGCCGCTGTCGGTCCGCCCCTCCGCCTCCGGTGCTTCGTCGCAGTCTGCCCCCTGTAGCCCAGCTCCAAGTGTCCAGCAACGCCGCTGTCCTGTCGTCCAGCTTGGTAATTGATAGACTAGTTGCCTAATGGCCCTAAATCCTAATTGGTAGTTAGGTACTTTGATATAGCACTATAAGAAAATCGAGCATTCTCACCTTCCATGAATCTCCTCATGTGAGCGACAACATACAATTCATTCATGCGTTTTCACCTTCCAACGCTACTGCATTTTCACAGTTTCACCTTCCAGACCAGCGCTACTGCATCCATGAATCACCTCATGCGTGTAGTCTGCTTGAACTGCTTGATGCCTTGATTTGATGAGTATTATATGTGTGCAGTCTGCTTGAACTACTAGATGCCTTGATCTAATGGGTATAATTCATTTTCATATGATATTATGATTACTGGTATTATTCATTGTCACAATTGTAGATCCATGTCATTGTCATATGACTACTTGTGAAGGCTTATGTAGACTGGTATTATTCATTGTCATATGATTTCTTGTGTTGGCTGTGACATGCTCGTGCCTTGGTGGTAGTACTGGTAGCATTGCACACTGTAAGGGTCTATTTTTTCTTTTTGCTTAATAACATATGTACGGCAAACTGTAAGAAAATTGAGCAGCAATAATTCTGATTTAGAACTGCATGGTTTATGTTCTAGAATATCATGTGGCCTAATGCTTGATGTTAATGCATATTTCCTTGATTTACTATAGGTTGTCAAAAGTGAAACATTTGAAAACTTTGAATTTACTCTGCTAACTATCCTCAAATGTGTTGAAAATTCAGCAAACTATTTTGTTAAGGTATTTCACTCATTTTCTTTATTTACTGTAGCTAATTTTTTGTGTTGATAGTGGTGCTTTTGTGTACAATATGAACTGCAGTACTTCGACCATCTTTGATATGACGATGTTGCTATCGGAATATGCTATTAGCTTTGATTCATATGATAATCCCTGATATTATGCTTAAGTCTCTGTTTTTCTAGTTTGGTACTTACCCTATCCATATTTTTATTCTATTATAAGTTAGCCTCCGTGTCATTTCTGGTCCGTCACTGCCTATGCTACTGTTCAAGTCTGTCTTTCCTTCCTACTGCATGTGCTGTACTGCCCATTGCACGATCGATATAGAGAGCAAACAGTAAAACTTTTTATGAACAATAATCAGTTATTATCACTACATTAAGTGAAATGCATGCACAAAGTAGTGGCAAAAACGAAAATTTCCGATATAGTAATTGCTTAATTTCTGCTTCTGTGGTTCATCGTATAATTTAGAGAGTCAGAAATTAATTATGTTTTGAGTAAAATTAAGTAGCGTGTGGCTTTGTTTTCTGTTTTGTTGATTCAACTTGCTGGTTGCATTTTCAGAGGGAGAAAAAAATCAAGTTCAGAAATGCATGTGTGGTTCTTTTCACATATGAGTACAGGTGCTAGTTCTTTTGGGAATTTTTTTGCAATACATTATACTGGTAGTAAAAAGGTGGTAGTAGACATAAAATCTGATTCTTGATTTGTGATAGTATTATAGACTTTTGTCTTGGGAAAAGAAGTAAACCAATAATGACATGCAAGCAAACAAACACAGAGATCCTTTTCAAAGCAGTACCTACCGCATTAAACCAAAGTAGTAACCTCAGCCTTAGATCCCTTGTTCCACTGTTCCACAAGCTTCAGCAACGCTGCCTTGGAACCCCCCCCCCCCGATGTCGCTCAACGCCTCCTTCGTCTCCCTTGTGGCCGTCGGCGTCCGCTTCCGTAGCTCTGTCCCACCGTTTGAATCCATTAGCCACCTGACCTTCTCCTCGATCTCCTCAGCCATCATGATTGCTCCTTCCTCACACCCTTCCACTGCTACAGCCAGCCGCATCTCCTCCACTAAGAACACCCTGTTCATCTGCTGCTTCGCGTACAGCGGCCACCCCACCATGGGCACACCCTCCATGACCGCCTCTAGAATCAAGTTCCACCAGTAGTGTGTCATGAACCCGCCCATCACACCGTGTTGCAGTGCGTCCCACTGTGGCCCCCACGACTTGACCACCAGCTCCCTATCCTTGGTTTGGTCTAGGAAGCCCTTTGGGAGGAGCGTGTCAAGGTCTAGATCGACCGGCTGCTCGTTTCCCGGCAGGCTACGCACGACCCACAAAAACTGTTGCTGAGGCCATACGCCACAGCCTCTCCCATTACAATTTTACCTCTGTAGAGATTCTACTGCTAGTAGTGTGGGTAATAGTATAGCTAAATCCTAACTAGTCTGAGCCGTTGTATTGCAAAGATTAAACGGCTCATATTTATTTTAATGTACCATGAAAGAGCTCTCTCTTGGAGCTTGTATTTGCAGTGACCTGCACTGATGTGATGATGGAAGAGATGCAGGATCATAGGACCTTCAGTATATGAACCTAGGGAATACATTTTTGGGCCAAAATTCATGAATTTCAGTTAAAATCTGTTTTCTCGGCCCATGCCTAAAAAAACCTAAATTGACCAAAATATTCAGTATGTTTTGCAATTTTTCCAGCCCAAGGGATAGACATGGCCCGTGTCTCTAACTCCCCAACGCCTTTGGTGCTTCCCCAATCCGTCGAGTCCCTGACTCCCTGCTGCCTTCGGTGCTTCCCAAATCCCCATTCTCCGATCGGCTCAATCTCCCTCTCTCCACCAAGTCAATCCCCTCTCTCCGCTGACTCAATCCCCCTCTAATGCTGGCATCGCCTCCCCCACCTCCCTTCCTGGTGCCACCTCCCCTTCCAATGTCGGCACTCTACTTGTTGGCCTCCCTGACCACCACCCTCCTCACTTCCACCCTTCATTCTTTGTTGCTACTCCTCCGTCTCCTTCTCCCCTTCCCTTGTCGCCCAACCCTTGGCGTCGACGCCGCAGCCGTATAGCTCTATGAGGGCCGAGTCTCCTGTGCACTACGCCCTCGTTGACGGGGGAGGTGGCATCGGTAAGGGAGGCACCCATGTGGCCGCCGACAGGGGACGGGTACGTGGCACCGATGTGGATTTTGAAAATTTTAAATTTAACTAAATTTTCTTAATTTGAACTGTGCGTTTGAATTTTTGGATGAAATTTTCTGGGGAAAACTGAAATTTTCAAATTTTTTGAATTTAGGATATTTTGGAGGGGTTTGATTTTTTATGTACCGAAAATGTTTTCCCTGGCTGAACCTCAAACACCAGCGGTTCCTTGGCATGCGCCAGCAGGCTTCACCGCGGTCCGAACTGCGATCGTAACCAAAGCAAGTAGAAGAATGATCGCAAATGCACTATGCAAATAATCAGAATGATAGGCCCGGCATTTCCAATCTATTGCATCCATAGGACAGATGGAACGAAAGAGGACAAGAATGATACTAGTTCACCACATAGCTAAATGATACATCTTTTTAAGACGATGTCTATAGATAGATTATAGGAAACATTATACCGAGTTCAGATATATCGGTCAAAATCGCATGTTGACTATTTCACTTTGTGTACTATCTCTCACAAACCGCTAGAATTCAAAAACTATAAGCTAAAAACCAAAACCATAGCCTAAAAAACTCAGAACTCAACCCTAACCTACTTCAGGAGGTATCAGGGCAGGGGCGGACCCACAGGGTATGCCGGGTGGGCCACGGCATACCCTGGGGCCCAGCCGAAGACGTCTCCTCGCGTTCCTCGCGGGCGCTAGGTGCCGCCGACCCCGCGCTGCTCTCGCGCCTCCACGCCGCGGTCCGTGGTGGTGCTGGGATTAGACTTTGCGGTGGATGCCGTTGCGACACTCCTCTCCCCGGCCGACCATGAGGAGTGGCACGACTGCTCCCCCGACCTCTCCGCGCACGCTGCTGCCTGCTGAGGGCAACAATTTCTCCAACCTCGACGAACTCCAGGTCGTCCGCATCCAGGGCACCGACAGGGCTGGTCGGCGCGTCGTCCGTGTCGTCGGCAAGTTTTTCCCTGGTGCGCAAAACGCCTCCCTTTATCTTCCCTCTTTACCTCCCGTCCTCATCTCTGGGGCTTTCTCGATTGGAAAGGGATTCTTGATGCGCGTCTGTGTTTTGGTGTGATACTATCCATAAAGATCTTTTTGGGTAGTTCGTAGCTGCACTTAATGAATAAATATGTATGAAGTGGAAATATTTGCTGTACTTGGGAGTTGGGATTTGAGTATATCTACGAAGATCTGAGGGAGAATTGTGTTGCAATTCCGTACGAATGAGTTTATGTTTTTCTCGAATAATTAGCCTTTCTGGTGTGAATTAAGGGGAAAAATTGAAAAGATTGGATTGGAGATGAACAATTCGTGATCCTTCATTTGGATGGTAATTTTCGATTCTAATTTGTATGTAGTAGTAGCTCTTGACAAAGGTTCTGATTAAGCACTTGGCAGCTTTTGCTATGTTGGAACTTGGAGTAGTGCACAGATTCGCTTTAAGGCTGGACCTTGGAGTAGTATATTCAGGCTCCATTACTAGTAGGGGATGATTTCTTCCTATATTGCTCGAAAAGCCTGTAACTTTGGGTTGGATAATCGATTCGGTACAACAATTAGCTTTATTTCTCAACATCAGTGCCAGGTGCTGGTAGTATGTTGGCAGGCTCGATCATCATTTTCAAACCTGTGCTATAACTAACAAGCTGGTGTTTGTTCATTTGTCGAATATAGTGGGAGTCTCATAACCACTACTAATAATCTCGATGTTGTGATGCTACTAGCTTTATGCAACATTATTTTTCACCTCTTTCCTTCCATTGTCAACACTAACATGGCATTTGCTTTTGGAGATCCAGCTCCAGTTATAGGTGCTGAGCATCTGAAGAGGTATGTGTTTCACAAGCTCCGCACCGAGTTGCAAGAAGGTCCATTCTGCATTTTGTACATGCACATCACTGTACAATCGGATGTTAACAACCCTGGGATGTCAATCTTGAGGGGGATTTATGAAGAGCTTCCACCAGAATACAAGGAAAGGCTGCAAATATTGTACCTCTTGCATCCTGGGCTTTGCTCGAGGTTGGCCATCGCCACGCTTGGCAGGCTCTTCTTAAGTGGAGGGTCAATATTCTCTCTTAATAGTTGTTGAACATTACAAATGTAGAAACATTTTGTGTTGTTTTTTTAATAATGATATCGGACAGACCAAATGTTGCTAGAAAACCAGCATATCGTGCCTCATAGGCTATGTAGTTTGGAGTCCTCCCACAATATACTGGAAACTTATATTATCTCAGTCTGTTAGTTCACTTGGATGGGCCAGCCTTTTGACTTCTCACTCCTATGGCAGCTTAAAATGCATACCCTTTGGTGCATATGAAAATTATTTACTGAATTGGCAAATGGTTTTACTGAATTGCATATGAAAATTTTGGTGCGGCATACCCTTTGGTAAAATCCTGGGTCCGCCACTGTATCAGGGCTCTCCTCTTGCCTGCATGCGAAGCCATGAAGAAATGAAAATTGGCTGTGCCTAATACCAGAGTACTTTCAGAAATGCCTGGAAACGATAGGCGTTCACAATAAAGTACCTCCGACCTTCATGCCGATTAGGACGTCTTTTGAGGCCTCGAATCATCTGTAGAAGGTTAATGAAACTAGATTACTCTACCATAGACAGAAGAGAGAACAGTGCTAGGTGAACATATGGGGAAATCTGAAGGATGCGAAAATTGTCAGGAGTTAATCCTGTAACCTCTTTTCCGTCAAGTGGAAGCGTCACCGGCTTACTTTCGCCGCTAAACTGGTCTACTGTGCTGAATTACAGAAGCCAGGCAATGATGAGGTCAAAGAACGACAGAATTGATAGAACTGAAAAGGCAACATATCATGCAGTTTCTTAGTATATGAACAAAGTATTATAGCCAATGGCATTGTTTTCACCTATGCACAAAGTAGTTGAACTGCACTACATTGCCTTCCTGCGCTTCCAGCTTCTCCCTCTCGACAACATCTTGCAATCAAGAAACAGAGCTCTTCCATATATAATCTGATGATAGTGTCAGCAACTAATCGTGCAAAAAACATATCACTTCTTGCATGTACCTTCAAGCTTCCAGCTTTCGGTGCCTGAACACTTCAGACGAAATCAACCGATTGGATTCTATCCATGCCATCGTTAAAGTAGGCAATGCGCATTACCTGATAACATCAGGCTCCAGCATTGCTGCCTGCACTGACAGCATGGACATGGCAAAGAGGTTTATGCAAGGGCTTGCAGCACCAAGAACTCCCATTTCTGAAATTGCTCTCCTCGTGGAAACCCCACACATTGCCTTCAGAGAGGGAGCTCTTCTGCGGCCTGTCGACCGAATCGCCTTCGGTTCCGATGGATACCGGCATCTGATTGAAAACGCCCAAGAACAGAGCTAAAATTCCAAGGAAGAACATGAGAAGGAAGTATCAAACACGTACAGGATACACAAATTGGTCTCGTACTCTCAAGTCTCAATCTCTCATGCATGCAAGGCTGTGTATCATTTTCCTCTTTGAAGGAGTAGGCCATAAGACTGTGGTGTTTGTGCATTACCTTGGGGATGGAGAGGGACTGGATTGGTGAATCTTGTGGGAGATGCGTACTCCATTGTTCTAGCTTGAAGGAAGGACAGGTGAAGGCAGTGGATAATGCCAAGGGCTTATTCAAAAGTGGAGAAAGTCATAGAATCTACTAGAACGGTAGTGTCAGCAACTGGCCATAGACGTTGAGATGGCCGAGTTGGTCTAAGGCGCCAGATTAAGGTTCTGGTCCGAAAGGGCGTGGGTTCAAATCCCACTCTCAACAGATGACATATGCGTTTTTCTGACTTTTTCATCGATTGTGTGTTTTTTTCCTCAGCACCTTAAATCTTTAAAAAGCCGACAGGTTGAATTTTATTCTTCAAGAAATCTTTAGAACATCGACAGTTTTTTCTCCAGCACTCTTGATAGGAGCAACGAAGTTTCGATTCTTGAAAAAAAAAATCTGAACATCTGTAGGATTTTCTCCGTCACCTTAAAGAGGAGCTAGGAAGCAATTAGGCCTCTAGGAAGCAATTAGGGATACAAATGGATAAATACGGATGGATAATATCTATATCATATTTTTTTCTCGGATATGGATATAAATACGGATACCTTAGATACAATACAAATACGAATAATATCGAATAAAGATATGAAACGAATATGAATTGAAACTAATACGGTCATGAATACGTGCTTGTAGATTTCATGACATAATGCTTGACTTGATAAAATCGAAGTCAAAAGAGGAGAATTTTGTTACTATATTATGTGGTCAAGTTCTCACGCTGGAGGCGTCGGGCGACAGGATTCGCCGGTTGTCAATCCACCAAATTGATCAAGCTGCAATCCTCACAAGCATGAGCCTATCGCATATACATTCTTCGATCGAGCATGTTTCAACATACATTGGACGGCAAACCTCCTTTTGCCGAGTTCAAACGTTTGAGAGTATTGGATCTGGAAGGATACAAAGGTCTAGATGATCATGACGTGAAGGACATATGCCAATTATCTCTACTCAAGTTTCTGAGCTTAAGAGGGGAACATGATTAAAAGGGAATTCTAGCACAGATTGATGATCTCCACTACCTGGAAATGCTAGACTTGATTGACAACTCAGGCTTGACACTCCCCATTCAAATTAGCCAGCTACAGCGGCTGAAAGATTTTCGTGTTACTGCAACAGATTTGCCTTGCAGCATTGGGAAAATGAGGGCCCTTGAGACGCTTGTTGAGTTCAACATCAACAGGGGTTCACCGAGCACCATCCACGAGCTCGGCCTGCTCACCAACTTGAGAAAGCTTCGACTATGGTGGTATCCTCGGTTCAGGGGCAACGGCGCAGCGGAGCATGAGCATGCGTTGCTCTCCTCCCTCGTCAAACTGTGCGGCTCCGGCTCTGAGCTCCGGTGCCTCCATCTCATGAGCATCTACGTCTGCTCGCTCGAGTTTGTGGCCCCGTGTCCCCCTCTTCGCCAAGCCGGCTTCGCTAGCTCCGTGTGAGGGACTGCTACTTCCCCACGATCCCTCGATGGATCGAGCAGCTCGACAACCTCGCCGACGTCGAACTGTGGGTGCATGAAGCCATGGGCAGTGCGATGCGGGCGCTTCAGAACCTGCCATCGCTGCTCCGTCTCCACCTCAAGCTGCTGTCCCATCGGGAGGAACGGATCATCGTCGAGCGCGTAGGGTTCCAGGGCCTAGAGGAGTTCAGCTTCGACTGCCACGTCTGCCATGTCTTGTGCTTGGCCTTCGAGCCGGAGGTGATGCCCAAGCTTCAAAGGCTTAACCTGGAGTTCAGTGCGCAAGGAGCAGAATCGTACGAATTTGCTCCCTATGGCATCCATTGTTAGAATGATCTCAACCGTTTGGCCTAACGGCCAAACGGACCCCCTTGTTCGCACCCTGATCGGGGGCGCTCAGCCCAATAGGCTGGTGGGCCCCTGTCGCTAGCGCCACAATAAATAGAGGTGGGGGGTCGGGGTGGCATGTATGATGAGGTTCACCGTGCCGCCACACACCCCACCAACAAACCCTAATCCGATCTGAGAGGGGGCGCTCCAGCGACGGGAACGACCACCGGCAAGGAGATCGCTGCCGCCCGGAAGACGCTGCCGGCCAGGGAGCCCTGCTTCTTCTCCACCGACCGTCGCTGCCCGTGCGCAGACTTCACCGAGCGAACCCGCAATGGCCAACCTCTCCTCGTCTACATCGGATGGTTGGTACCCCTCTCTCTCTCGGTATTATTTCAAGAACCCCCAAAGAACAGAGGTCTTACAATGGTATCAGAGCGGGCAAAGAAAACCGGGCAAAGATTTCAAACCCGAGAACTCAGATCGAAAAAAAAAGCAACAAAAAAAAGGATCTTTTGCGCCAGCCCCGCCGCCTGCTGTCTGTACGCGGCGGCGCCGCCGCAGCCGCCGCCTGCCTGCAGCGCGCGCCAGCGCGCCTCCTTGCTGGCCCGCTGCCCCACGCGCCGCGCCTGCGGCCGGCGGCCTCGCGCTGCGCTGCTGCGCTTCACTGAGCTTCGCCAAGACTGCTTCGCCATGGCGCCCGCATGCCACGCCCGCCTGCTTCGGCCACGGCTGCTGCGCTGCTGCCGCTTCGCAATTTCACCCCGACGACCGACCACCTTTCGCCGCGCGCCGCCGCCACGCCCCTGCGCGACCCGAGCCGCGCGAGCCCGATCTCCCGCACGCAGGCTCCCTGCCCAGTCGCCTGCACCCAGCGCCCCAGATCCATTTTTTGCGGAGAGAAAAAACTGTGTGGTGGAGCTCTTTCCTAGGAAAAGTAAAGAACGTGCATCTTGATATTTTGGGGCATGGTTTTGACCGGTCAAAAGGCTTTGGACAGCTTATAGTCTTTTGATATTTACATGAAATCGTTTTGTGATGTATTTTTTCATGTTTATTTTCAGTATATATTAGATAATGTTGCTAAGACACTGAAAATTATTATGTCATTTTTGAGTTGACAGTTTAATTTCATGTTTATCAGCAATTATGTCATGCATATATTCAGGTATATATATGTATTGATATTGTTTCATGATATGCGTACTTTTAGATATATTTGATATATCTAAAAGAAAAGATATAATTTTCATTATTAAATTCGAACCAACGGGAGAATTTAATTTTGGAAAAATAGATATAATTTTTTTTATTGCTATTTCCGCTGCAAAAGTTAAATGGTGATTACTCTTTAAATTAAATTCGAACCAACGGGAGAATTTAATTTTTTAAGCATTGTTGTGAATTATAATATTGTTATTTTCTGACCAACGTTGATAATAACAGTATTATAATTTTAATTGATGATTTTATGCATTATTTCTATCTCTGCCCAACGGTGATGTAGATTTAATGTATAGATAAAATTGATTTAATTGTATGTCGTATTTTTGACCAACGTTGGAAATAAGGCATATAATTTTTCTGTTATGTTCTCACTTTATTTGAAATATTTTTCAGGCGGATACAACTTGATGAGTTGTATCAGAGAGATCCCCACTCTTAAAGGAGATAATTATGGAGAGTGAAAGAAAAAGATAGACTTAGCGTTTATCTTGGCTGAAGTGGACTGGGTCCTCACTACAGCACGTCCCACTGAGCCTATGGCACCAGTGAGGGATTAAAATGAGGATGATACTGCTTGGCAGAAAAGACAGAGGGATCATGCTCCCTTACAGATGTCTTATGACCTTGAGCATAAGAAATGGACCACAGCCAACAAGAAATGTATGGCTGTGATAAAGAACACGATTGAGCCTACTATTGTGGGCTCAATCGCAGAGTGTGACACTGTCACAGAGTACCTTGAGAGAATAAAGAATCAGTTTACTGGCTCTTCAAAGACTTATGCTACACAGCTAATTAAACGACTTGTGACAGAGGTACTCGGTGGTGGCGATGGCGGGCCCCTTGTTCGCGCTCGATCGGGGCGCCACCAATAGGTCAGTGGGCCTGTCGCTAGCGCCACAATAAATAGAGGTGGGGGGTCGGGGTGGCATGTATGACGAGGTTCACCGTGCCGCCACACACCCCACCAACAAACCCTAATCCGATCTGAGAGGGGGCGCTCCAGCGACGGGAACGACCACCAGCAAGGAGATCGGCGCCGCCCGGAAGACGCTGCCGGCCAGGGAGCCCTGCTTCTTCTCCACCGACCGTCGCTGCCTGTGCGCAGACTTCACCGAGCGAACCCGCAATGGCCAACCTCTCCTCGTCTACATCGGATGGTTGGTACCCCTCTCTCTCTCGGTATTATTTCAAGAACCCCCAAAGAACAGAGGTCTTACAATATGCAGCCCGAGAAATGGGACTTAGAAAAGTGCATAGCTATGTGTGTGCAAGAGGAGGAAAGAATTAAATCCTCACATGGTGGTTCTATTAACTATGTGAAGGATAACAAGAAAAGGAAGTTCAACAATAACTCCTTCTCAAAGAACAAGGGAAAAACCTCTATCCATCAGCCTCAACAGAATAAGTTTGCTGTAGACAAAGATCAGTGTCTTCACTCAAGAAGACAGGACACTACAAGAAGAACTGTCCTGATTACTTAAAGATGATAATGGTAAAGAAAGGTGAGAACATTATTACATATATAAATGAATCCCTGTATGTGCAATATTCGAAATCCACTTGGTGGATTGACTCAGGAGCAACTGTTCATGTTGCTAATTCTTTACAGGGATTCCGTTCGACGAGGACTACGCAAAGAAAAGAAAGATGCATTAAAGTCGCAAATGGAGTCCAAGCTAAAGTTGAAACCGTTGGCGATCTTTCATTAGAGCTTGCTGATGGTTTCACTCTTTTACTTAGAGATGTTCTTTATGTACCCTCTTTACAGAGGAATTTGATTAGTGTTTCATGTTTGGACAATGATGGTTATGATTGTCATTTTGGAAATGGCAAGTGTGAAATAATGTTTAATAAAGCATGTGTTGGCCTTGCCATCTTGCAAAATGAGGTTTATTTATTATCATTATGTGATGATGTGAATGTCGTATGTGATAATGGGAACGTCGCGTGCGAGAAAGTAAATGAATCCTCGTCTACGAATGCAAACAGAAAACGAAAGAGAACTCTAAATGCGTCGTCGAAATTATGGCACTGTCGTTTAGGCATATTTCGAGGGGGAGAATAGAAAGACTAGTTAAGAATGATATTCTTCCTCCATTATAGTTCTCAAACTTAGAACAATGCAGAGAATGCATTAAAGGAAAATATGTAAAGAAAATTAAGAAAGACGCCAAAAGAAGCACAGGAGTTCTACAAATTATTCACACAGATATTTGTGGTCCTTTTCCTGTGAAAAGTGTGGATGGATATGACTCGTTCATAACATTCACGGATGATTACTCCCGTTATGGATATATTTATCTAATCAAAGAAACAAATGAAGCCTTGGATAAATTCAAAATATTTAAGGCTGAAGTTGAAAACCAACACGATTTAAAGATTAAGATAGTCCGATCTGATCGTGGGGGGGAGTACTACGGTCGACATACCCCATATGGACAAGTTCCTGGACCTTTTGCAAGGTTTTTACAGGAAAATGACATAGTAGCCCAGTATTCTACACCGGGCGAACCTCAGCAAAATGGAGTAGCTGAAAAACGCAACCGTACCCTGATGGATATGGTGCGAAGCATGATGAGCTATTCCACACTGCCATTGAGTTTATGGATGGAGGCGTTAAAAACCGCCATTCATATTCTCAACAGAGTGCCTAGTAAGTCGGTGCCCAAAACACCGTACGAGTTGTGGACAGAAGAGTTCCTCACTACACCACTTACGTGTGTGGGGAGTCTCTTGAGGCTAAAGTATTTAACCCAAATCTTGGGAAGCTTGATCCCAAAACGAGAAGTCGTCATTTCATTGGCTACTGAAAAGTCAAAAGGTTTCGCTTCTCCGCCCGCATGTATACAAAGTTTGTAGAAACGAGACACGCTGTCTTCTTAGAGGATGAAATGGTGAGGGGAAGCATGGTAACTCGAGGAATTGACCTTGAAGAGAAGCGGGCGTATGCGCCCACTCCGATGATTCAAGAGCCATTCTTCACGATTACTGCTGTCATTTGCCGCACCGACGCAAGACACTGTGGTGCCAAGACTGCTATTGTTTCTCCCGTGGCAACAATGAATGAGAATGAGGAACTCGTTCTTCAGATCCTCAGAACCCATTGCCACGGATGAGGGAGCAACAAAGAGCCCCAAACAGTAAGATGTACCAAATGTGGAGGCCCCGAGGAGGTCTCAAAGAGTAAGAAGATCAGCTATTTCTGATGATTATCAGATTTATCATACAGAGGAATTTCAAATGGAGGATGATCCCACTTCATTTGAAGAAGCCATGAGAAGCGAAAACTCTTCAAAATGGCTCGAAGCCATGGAAGAGGAAATGAGGTCCATGAAGACTAATAAAGTCTGGGACTTGAAAATTATTCCTAAAGGAGCCAAAACAGTAGGTTGTAAATGGGTCTACAAGACAAAACTTGACTCCCAAGGGAATATAGAAAGATACAAAGCACGACTTGTGGCAAAAGGCTTTACGCAAAGAGAAGGGATTGATTACAATGAGACTTTTTCTCCAGTCTCATGTAAAGACTCTTTCAGAATTATAATGGCATTAGTAGCACATTATGATTTAGAGTTACATCAGATGGATGTAAAGACGGCATTTCTTAATGGAGATTTGGAGGAAAATGTTTACATGGCACAACCGAAAGGTTTTATCATGGAAGGAAATGAAAGAATGGGATGCCGCCTAAAGAAATCGATTTATGGGTTAAAGCAAGCTTCAAGACAATGGTACTTGAAGTTTGACAGTACAATAAGAAAATTTGGGTTTAAAGAGAATGTAGAGGACAACTGTATTTATGCAAAGTTTAAAGATGGGAAGTTTATCTTCCTAATCCTTATGTGGATGATATTCTACTAGCTAGTAGTGATGTCAGTCTGCTACTGGAGACAAAGAAATTTTTGTCCTCAAACTTTGATATGAAAGATCTTGGTGAAGCTTCGTTCGTTCTAGGGATCGAAATTCACCGGGATAGAAACAAAGGAACATTGGGACTATCACAACAGGCATACATAGAGAAAATCTTAAAGAAATTTGGTATGCATAAATGTAGTCCTTCACCTGCACCTATAGTCAAGGGCGACAGATATGGGGATTTTCAATGCCCTAGGAACCAGTACGAGCTCGATCAAATGAAATCGGTTCCATATGCTTCAGCTGTCGGAAGCTTACAGTATGCTCAAGTGTGTACGCGCCCTGACTTAGCGTTTGTTACCGGGTTACTTGGCAGATTCCAGAGCAATCCTGGAATAGAGCATTGAAAATTGGTAAAGAAAGTCTTGCGTTATTTGCAAGGAACAAAAGGCCTCATGATGACATACAGAAGATCATATTTACTCCATATAGTGGGATATACAGATTCTGATTATGCGGGAGATGATAGAAAGTCAACATCCGGATATGTATTCACTCTCGCTGGAGGAGCTATATCGTGGAAAAACTCAAAGCAAACCGTCACTACATCGTCCACAATGTATGCCGAGTTTGTAGCATGTTATGAGGCTACGGGGCAGGTGAACTGGCTAAAGAAGTTCATACCCGGTTTAAAAGTGGTTGACGACATCAATAGACCACTTAAGTTGTACTGCGACAATGAACCCGCAGTAATGTATGCCCACAACAATAAGTCAAATGGTGCTGCCAAACACATTGACATAAAGTACTATGTTGTGAAAGATAAAGTTCGGGATCAAATTATAAGTCTTGAGTATATAAGTACCGCAAAGATGTTAGCGGATCCGCTTACTAAAGGCTTACCACCCAACGTGTTCAGAGAACATGTAGCCGGCATGGGTTTAAGGGAAAACCTATGATTCCTGGACTAAAAGATGGCCCAAAAGATTAAAGTAACTATTTCAGAACAGAGAGGTGTATTGTAGCTGTTAAATCTATCGGCGATTGACCGTGACGATGAGACATGTTCTATGCACTAATCTGTAATGGAATGAGTAAAGACGAAAGCAATTAAAGTTAAAGCATAGATTGAGATCAAGGGGGAGAATGTTAGAATGATCTCAACCGTTTGGCCCAACGGCCAAACGGGCCCCCTTGTTCGCGCTCGATCGGGGCGCCATTAATAGGCTGGTGGGCCCCTGTCGCTAGCACCACAATAAATAGAGGTGGGGAGTCGGGGTGGCATGTATGACGAGGTTCACCGTGCCGCCACACACCCTACCAACAAACCCTAATCCGATCTGAGAGGGGGCGCTCCAGCGATGGGAACGACCACCGGCAAGGAGATCGCCGCCGCCCGGAAGACGCTGCCGGCCAGGGAGCCCTGCTTCTTCTCCACCGACCGTCGCTGCCCGTGCGCAGACTTCACCGAGCGAACCCGCAATGGCCAACCTCTCCTCGTCTACATCGGATGGTTGGTACCCCTCTCTCTCTCGGTATTATTTCAAGAACCCCCAAAGAACAGAGGTCTTACATCGATCACCTCCGATGTCTTGAGCAACTCAAAGCTGCAGTAAACAGCTGGAATGCCGCGGCATCTGACATCGAGGCTGCGGCCAGTAACCATCGGAACCGTCCGAAACTTTCCATTAACATATTTTGAGCATGAAATTGGCAGTATTTATGCAAGGGAATTACCCGACAAGAGTTTGATTTGTAAGGGTGAACCTCGATATGAAAATGTTTAGATGGCCATCACATGACGCTCAACCAAAAATTGAGAGACCAACATGTAATTATGTACTAATTTATTACCCGTGCTTTGCTACTGATCTTTTTTGAAAAAAATATCATGTTTCATGTTCTACAACCATAAAATAAAACCATCACCTTAATCGGCTCATCACATAATTTGACCATCAATTTCCAGTCACTGATAGAGAGTTGTGTATAAACTTACAAAACTAAAGTTTTTAGTCTTTACTCAGATAATTTCATCAAAATTTTGAGTCAAATTTTAGAATGTACAATGTGGATCCTACCGTCTAGATTAACACCTACGTAGATCCATCCATCCATGACTGCCACCACTAGATTCCTTCTCCAACCACAACCCACATGGCGCCTCACTGGCGCCAGCGAGGCCCACCAGAGCCACATCATCGCTGCCTTATCCTCATCCTCTACTCAAACTTCCCCCATGCTCGTCTCCACCGCCCCCTCCAATGCCTTCTCGAAGCTATGGCTTCCTCCTCTTCATCTCAGGTGTCCTTTCTCATGCCAAGACCGTCAAAAACTAATTTAGAATACATGATCAAAGAAGCGAGTTGCCTGAGTGTGCTTCTACTCTCACCAATCGGTCACAATCAGAAATGAGTTCTACGTGTCCTAATCTATCCTCGAAATCGACTCCTAATGATAATTTCTGAATTTTAAGAACAAAACATTTGCTAAATATGATGCAAAATCCTAATTAGTCATGTTGTTCAATTTTTCCTAATTTGTTTCAAGATAATTTTCCTTTTTATCTAAGTTATTTATTTATTTTATGTTGAGTTAATTTGAGGTATAATGTATCAGAAAGTTATATTTGACTAAATAAATAGGGCATAATGTATTAGAGAATTATAGTTGACTCCCTATCTCTCCCTCCCTCTCTCTCCCTTGGGAACCATTAGCTCGACACCGCTAGATCCGATGCCTCCTCGCCACCTGCCACCCCGTCTTCCTCTCTATCTCATTCCCCTACCTTATTTCCTTGCATCGCTGGCTTGATCTACTGGCATCGGTGACCTCCACCACTGCTGGACTTCTTCTCGGGTCCTGGGGCCTTGCCACCACCTCCACCGATGACGGTGGGCATGGGCTTGCCAACCCCTCCCTCGATAGCCATCATCACCGCGTATGCGACTGCCCTTTGGCCACCGACGTCGTCCCCATGCGATGTCGACCTGTGGCCTTGTGGCTTTGTCAGCTTCGTCTGACCCAAGCCGATTACCGCACCCTCAACGGCGTCCTTCCCTTCCTCTTTCCCACAAGCTAAATGACACCCCTGCCCGCTCCAGATTCTTCCCTAAACTTGTAGGTGCCCGATCTGACCTTTCACGAGCTCGTTGGCGTGATTGTGGCTTCCTTCGAGCTATTCAGTGTGGATCTGGGCTTCCTTGTGCTCCCAAGCTCGTCTACTATGCTTAGGAGAGGGAGGGGTATTTGGGAAGAGGAGAGGATGGGATGCGGAGTGGAGGGAGCCGAGGACTTAGCAGGCATTGGGGTAGGGTGCCTATCAGCGCGTGTGTAATGGAGAGGTGGAGGCAGGCCAACCACCACCATCACCACCATCAAAACGCGAAGCAAATGGTCATGACAAAATCCACAAATTTGATTACATTGACAAAATCAACCTACCATACCACAAAATTTCAAATCTAAATTTGTTCACGAGACTAAAATCCTCCTACGGCGACAACTAGTGACCAACACAGCTCTACAATTTGTTTTTGTGGCCGTCATGGCCCAAGATGGCCGTAGCTTTAGCCGGTGCAAGATGGGGGCTTTTGCCATCCCATTTTCCTCACCGAAACACATTGTTTCTACCATTCGGAACAGCATTACTGACAAGCACCAGGCCTACCTAGATCCTCCTCCTCTTTATTCTTCTTTTAAAACTATTAGAAATAGATCCATACAATAAGATCTACTTTTTTAATTTCAAAACATATAAGATTTAGTACCATATTGTTAAGACAAAGTAGAAAAAATCAATTTATAAGATGGAGTCTATGTTACTCCTTGAATTATAGATAGGACAACATTAGGATAGCTTTAGCTAATGACACATGTGCATATGCACGCGCGCGCATATTCGTGTATTTTTTGTGTATTTTCGCGTGATTTATGACTTGTGACGCGCGGCCACGCCGTGCACGTGACGTGCCACTTAACAGACCAAGTCTACCTTGTTTTGCTGAAGCATGTATCATCTCTCTCCTTTTAACTAGTCATGAGATTACTTAATTATCATTATTTAGTTTTGAATATTATCAGTTACTAGTGAATAATTGAGCAGTTACCAATGAATTATTTCAGTTCAATGGGGATAGTTACTATAGAGTAATTTGCACATCTATAAAAGACTTGAAGATGTCCAGACTTGAGATATCAAACTCTTTCATTTTCCTTTTCCTATTGTCTTCTTTCTCTCTAGTGATATTGTGTTGTGGTACTGTACCGTCCGAATTTCGCCAGCCTTTCTTTCTGGTGTACACCTGGAAGGAGGGTGAGCGGTATCTCCGAGCCGTTGCTGCTATGAAGACTTACACGGGAGTGACAATAAGGTTTCTGGACAGCATACATCTACGCGACCGCTCCTGCTCTGTTTTATATACGTCCTGCACTACATCAAGCTTGCACTGTAACGAGCCTGCGCTGCTTCCTGTTTTCACTAAGCCCAATAATAAGTCGTTCGCGCGTTCGATCGACTTTGATACTGTATTTTCTGAAGTATAATGAGTAATCTGCTATTAGTTATGTATTTTACATCACTAGTTTATTATATTTGTCTTCTAATAAAACTTAGAATTAAAATATTATCTATATTTCTAATAAAATCTTAGATCCATTTTTTCACTATAGAAGCACATACTAGAGTCCCCTCGAAATTAGGGTTTTTACCTCAGGAAATTAGGCAATTATATTAGCCGTTCTACATATATCCTCCACTTAGATGGAAATTGAGGATTTACCCTCCGGACCTATGTGTCAGTGACCTATGATGACCCCACATATCATTGAGTGGGAGGGTAAATCCTCAATTTCCCAACTTATATAAGAAGAGTATATGATCTAAACCCTCACATATATCCGCCCATTTTGGCCGCCGATCGAGCCAAGCAAGCAAGCAAAATCCCCGATCCCAACAGCCGCGCCGCCTCGCCTGCCGAGGTCCATCTCCCCGCGTCCTAGCCCTCCTCGCCCACCCCCTACGGAGATCCGTCCGGGCCAGGATCTCGGCTCTTGATGTGGTAAGCCCCTAGCCCTGCCCGATTTCGATCCAATTCTCCTTGATCTGTGATTCCATACAGTTCTTGCACCTGCGCGTTACTGGATCTGCTGCAGATTTTTGTTTCGCCGTTGTCACTGATGTAATCCGCCTGTAGGATGATAGGGCTCTTTCGCAGAGCTCTTGATCGGCCACGGTCAAACAATTAGTTTTTGTGTCAACGGAAGTGGTGTTTGGCTCGCAGGCGTAGCCAGTCATGTCGTAGCCGGACTTGGAACACTTCATGTTTTGGTGGTTGCATGAACACATTAGTTTTACAAGAAGTTTGGCACAGCTCAGCTGTGTGGGCGCCCTGTGATGTAGTACAACGTAGTGAGAGCAAGTTCACGGGCACAGCACAGTCGTCAGGCAAAAGAAGACAGGAATTACATTTACGTTTCCTCTGTTAGGCTGTGTGCCTGTGTCCTGCTAAACCGTCGTGTTCTTTTGTTTTTTAGTTTCTGCTAAAGTCAAAATAAGTGGATGATTTTTTAAAACAAAAATTTTAAATCATTTTTTAAATTTAAAATCATGTGCCGTATATAGATATTACTGTTATGCACTGTCGTATTAAAAAATACAGTTAAAAATCATCCATCATTAAAAAGGCAGGTCCAACAAAGCATATACTTGCATGCAGTAATTTTGAGGAAACCGTTTGCCCTTCTCCGGAGACCCGCCTTATGGATCAAATCTCAGTTTCGGCCGTGCTTGCTTTTCTGGCCTAACGCACGCAGATATCTTGCGTACGCTGCTGCCTCCTCAGCCCCTCCCTTGCGGACGCCGCCTCCGCCCTCGCGCTAGACCGCCTCCAGCCGCCGTCCCGAGCCCCTCTTCTTCTTCGTCTCCGGCGAGCTCCTCCCCCACCCCACCCCGCCCCTCTTCTTCTTCGTCTCCTGCGAGCTCCTCCCACGTCCCCGCCCCTCTTCTTCTTCCTCTCCGGCGAGCTCAGCGCGCCTCCACCACCGCCCCCGCCGGCCACCACCCGCGGACGGCGGCGCCCTCGCCGCTGCCTCCACCCGCCCAACCTACCTCGTCGGGCCGCCTATCGCTCTCCTCCGATCCCGCGGCCGGCGTGGCCACCGCCGCCTCCCCCTTCCTCTATTTCCCAGGGGCACGGTGAACCCCTCCAACCCGGTGAACTCTAACCCTGACCCTAACGCTGGTCAGCCGTCGCCGGAGATCCCGCCACCATCGCCCATCGCCGTCGTCGCTCGTCGTTGCTGGAGAACTGGTTTGTCCTTTTGTTGTCTGAATGTATTCAATCCATAGTTATGCAGCTCGTAATCGATAGATAGCAAACACCAATGAGTTCTGCTGCTGGAAAGGCTCTTTTTAATGGTTGTAGTTGAGCCGGGAAGAGTTATGACTAGCCTTAGTAACCGTCGAACATTGGATAAATAGAAGCTTTATCTTGTTTAGCTAGACCATTGGTTAAATTGGCAACTGAGGGCAAACACTAAGATCCGGGTGGCTGCATTGGTTAAGATGCTAATGCGGCAGTTGGCATGTGGCACCGCAGTTGATCTCTCTCTTGATTAGAACATTCTTCAATTGGTATCACTTTGCATTTTTGGGGTGCACTTTTTAGGACAAATTCTTTGGCCTCCTTATGGTAATAAGCATGGATCAAAAAGGCGGCCTGGGCGGCCGCCGAGGCGGCGCCTAGGCGGTGGGCGGCAGCCGGCCGCCGCGACTTGGCCCCTCTGCGGGTGGTCATGCGGCTAGGCGGCTAGGCAGTCGCAGGCGGGCGTAGGCGGTCAAAGACGGGCGCGAGGCGGCGTCAAACCAGGCGGACGCGGCGGCGGCTAGGCGGTCGCCGAGGATGCCTAGGCGGGGAGGAGGCCGCCGGGAGGGGAGGAGGCTGCGTGGGGAGGAGGCGGTGGGGAGGGGAGGAGGCGCGGGGGGAGGAGACGCGGGGAGGGGGGATGCACCTGGGAGAGGAGGCGACGGGGAGGCGGCGGCGGGGAGAGGACCGGAGGAGGCGCGAGGAGGGCGGAGAGGAGGCGGGAGGACCGGACCGCCGGAGGAGATGCTGCGGGAGACATGGACGCTGCGGGAGTTGGATCTGGCTGCAGTCTTTGGCTATTCTGCCGCCGCTCGCCGCTGACTCGCCTCGCCCTCTGGCTGGTTACGGGCGGCGCTTCGAACCGTCGGATCCCTCCGCCTCGCGTCGTCGTCGCCGAGCAGCCCGAGCTTCTCCTCGCCTCGCCTCCCTCGCGGGATTATCCCGGCACCCTGTGTACCGCACTTCTTCCCCTCTGCCTCCGGCCTCCCCTCCCCCAGTCCCCCTCCGCCTCCGGCCTCCGTCTCCCCCTCCGCCAGTCGGCCGCCTAGGCCCCACTTAGGCGGCCTAGGCGTTAGGCCCCTGCTTGCGCGCCTAGCGCCTACTTAAACATTGGTAATAAGCCAATATCTTAATAATTTCAAGGAAAATTTCCTGAGTTTCGGATTCTAGACTCATCGTGGCCTTTAAATGAGCATGCTTGAAATGTCGACCACACGATAGAATCTATTGAAGTCCTGAATCTCAATGTTACATCTAAGTTTGTTTTGTCATTTAGCTTATCTGTCACCCTTGCAATACAGTGCATGCTGTTCCGAACATGTGGTTCATGCCTCATGTTTGCGCACCTTTTAGTACTTCCACTTTCCATACGGTGAATTGATTTCGATAACCAACTTTATGTATGACTATTGCAATAAGCCAATCATGTTTTTCTCTATGGACATGCAAAGTTTTGTCTTACCTTCTCATGAAGCACATATGCTTTCATAAGCTTGTTTATTATTTCAGAAAACCAAAGCAGCCAAGTAAGTATGGTTGTTAGTTAGAACTTGCAGTTTCTGATTTTTTTTACCTCACACTTCACTTATCACATTAAAGAAGCAGAACTCCAAGCTCAGTCATCTCGAACTCAGAAACTACCCTTATATCTGTTGCGTTCCTTTGCTCTAGACCGGAGATTATAGCTGCGTGTGGGATAGATGAATTCGTCAGTCTTTTTCTCACCGCTTGGAACTCCTTGCTTCGCTGTGATTGAAACTGGCTTAGAGAATTAGGGTTGAGAAAAGACTACTTTATTTCTTGGGGGCAACTAGTGCCTGGATGTACGATGGGGGACTTCCCATCGTACGCTCCAGTGCAACATCGGCAAACTACTTGTGCAACAATTGTAATCACCGTATATAACAAAATGCATAATAACATTGGTTAAAATTGATAAAAAATTGAAATAATATCATCTTCATACAAAATGCATAATACAATAAATATATGACTTTGAAAAGTGCTAAAACAAAATATCAGAATTCCCAAACCAAAAATTTAGAACCCTACAACACTGCAACATTTGAAAATAATAGTTGTAACATTTTAAAATTGCTCATGCAATAATTGAAATAAATGTTTGTAACAAATTGAGAACTGTGGCCTCTACAGCAACAAAAAATATGGCCATGCGCAACAAATCACATAACCCCTTGCAACAAAAAACAACTCAACTTCAGGCACCATACACTTGCAACCATATGCATGCATGCTAAGTAGTAGCATAGCCGGAACACTCAAACTAGCTAGCGTATATATGATTAGAGAGATGTTGATCGATCTCACTTAATTTGGAAGGTCAGCGACCTTGAAGTGGCCGCGGTTCTTGAGGATGATGTCGTACATGTGGGTGGAGCGGAACCGCATGAAGTTGCGGGGCAGCGAGATGAGGTCGACGCCACCATCGCGGCAGTGGAGCTGCACGACGGCGTGGTCCTCATAGTCATAGTAGCTCTCCCAGCCAAGCCCTGAGAGCCGCTGCTCCATCGCCTCAAGCAACGCCATCATTTCCTTAGCCGGCACGTACACCAGCGCTTTCTGGCTCGCCGTTGGCTGCTCCGCCTGCATCACGCCGTTCATGTGCACCAAGTGAGAGATGGAGGGAGAGTGAGAAGATGGAGGAGGCGAGATAGTAGAGAAAACTTCAGTTGCTTAGATAAAGAAGATTACTAGGTGAGGAAAGTCAAAAAAGTAAAAAGTATCAAGTGGGTGGAGAGGCCTCCAATACTTTTGTCGGTGGGAGGAGTTGTGTGAGTGGAAGCAGCGTAGGGGAGTGGAGATCCATCTGATACGAGACGTCCTATTGGACATCTGTATACTACCAATTCCGTTATTTCTTTCTTGCCTCTTCTGCACAGATGTAGGTGGCTATATAAAGGGGATTATTGCCAAAGGAACAGGTCCTATTCCGGTACAACTCTTATTTGTTTAATTCCTGTCCTATTCTTGCTAAAGATAGAAAACTTTCCTAATAGATAGGAACTAAAGATAGAATATAACTCTACAGGAAGAAAACTTCCTAGCAGAATAACTAGTACTTATTGGAATCGGACTGTGGTTTTGACCTCCTCCTATAGAACTTGCCCCAATAAGAATCCGTAACATTATCCTACCCTGCTCCTCCTCCTCAAGCGTGTACCTTCCAGTCCTTTATAAGTGACTTGACAGATCCGCACTAACGTTTTCTTTTCACAACAGATGCTATTGATCAAGTGACCAATATTGTTCTTTTTTTTTGTTATAACATACATCTTCTTTGTTGTTGTTTTTTTTGTTCCAGTACAATTTGAATCCAACCACTTTTCCCTTTTTGTTGTTTCTATTGTGTGCTGACTAAGTATTTTTCTTGGTTACAGTTGTAACTTGCAATCTAGCCATGGAAGACAACAATGATGAGCTTCTTGATGAGCAAAATGAAGCAGTACAAGCCCAAGTATCTCTTCCTCAAGATGTCCAGCGGATTATTCTTGCTTCCTTACCTGGTAGGGTCGTTCTCAAGTTTCGCAGTGTGTGCAAGTTCTGGCGAGACTGCATTGAAGAACCTACTTTCGTGGACCGTCACCTCAACAGTGCTCTCCGCTTCCGCCAGTCCATTGCCTGCTTCACCTCGGTTGATCGTGGTCTTGTCCGAATGTACACATTTGATCCCACCACAATGAACTTCAAAAGCATGGAACTTGTGTTCTCATGTAGGTTTAACATGTCAGGCCCCTGCAACGGCTTGGTGTGCGCATATGATTTAAAAGGTGATGTTGAGGTGTTGAATCCAACAACGAGGAAGCATTTAGGACTGCCAGTTTCAGAACTTGTTTCTCAAGCTCCTTTTTCAGAATATTTTGTTGGATTTGTGCATTCCACAAAAGAGTACAAGGTGGTTTCTGTCCGCCACCACTTGCAGTTCTTGACATTTGAAGTATGCACTATTGGCACACTGTCATGGAGGACAGTACGTGAATCTGCAGACCTCATGAAGACAACGAAGGCAGTCATCGTTAATGATGGCTTGTATTGGCTACTTCTTGATGAGATATCCTCCGATTTGACTCAAAAAATCTTGTGGTTCAGCCTGACAGAGGAGAAGTTCTCAACAATTGCCGTCCCAAATACTGTAAAAGACCGTGATTTGGAATTATTCGAGGGGGAAGGGAGGCTGCATTTATTGTCAA
Organism: Melocanna baccifera; assembly: GCA_036346265.1. Lineage (NCBI taxonomy): Eukaryota > Viridiplantae > Streptophyta > Magnoliopsida > Poales > Poaceae > Melocanna > Melocanna baccifera. The sequence continues at coordinate 16,307,667 of CM070681.1, forward strand.
TGCCCTGCAAGGGATCAGGATATACAGCCTCGGAAATTTGGGTGGCGAGCTCGACCCGGCAAGTCTGGGTCCACATGTACACTGTTGCTCCTCGGTTACCTTCGGGCATGAGGCCGTTTTTCCTGCACAAGAGGAAGCTCTTCTTTGGCAACGAAAAGAGATTCACCTACATTGATCTTGTGGATGGGAGTGTTTTCTACATCGACATGCCTTCCGGCGAGACTTTATTATCTTGTGGAATGTTTGTGGAGAGCTTTATACCTTCTATGACAGGCTTGGTGAACTCGACGACATTGTCATACAGTTCTCATCGTTTTGGATCATCCTCAACAGGCCCTGGACCATCTCCTCGTTGCACTGGATCATCCTCAACAGGCCCTGGACCATCTTCTCGTGGCACTGGATCATCCTCAACAGGCCCTGGACCATCTTCTCGTGGCGCTGGATCATCCTCAACAGGCCCTGGACATTCATCTGGTCTCACTGGATGGTCCTCAGCTGAGCTTGTACAATCTTCCAAGCGAGCGAAGAGAAGTATGAACATGGAGTGGAAGATATACATCAAAGACAAGTTCGGCTTGGTCTGAGTATTCCTCTCTGGATTGTACAGCAGCTTGAAGCTAGCAACTTGCAGCCAGTACCTACACTCCCAAATAAAAGTTCCTGGTGTCTGTTTGTGTGTAATGCTATGGTAGGGAGGAGGAAGAAAAAGACCATGGTGGTAGGGCCGGGGGGGGGGGGTGGCATGTCATTGACTGCTCTCTCTCTATATTTTCAGTTGTTGCTTACCCTGCTTATGGGGGTTTATATGTACTCAAAAATGGAAATTATGAACCTGGTACAATCATAATGTACTCTTGTTTTGTTTTGTAGTAGTAAGATGTGTGCATGCATTGCATGTGTAAATGTTTAGGTCACAAGACCAACACAAACTGATGCTTACATGTATGTACCATACAAGAATACATACAACCTTCAAGGTTTACAAGAACAGGTAAACATTTGGAATTTGTTCAGCAATCTGGTCATGCCACTCAAACAGTTGGCAAGGACAACAATGGCGGGAAGCCAAAGTACGGCCAGCAGTCGTCGCCGGCGCCGCCGGCGACGAGTGCCCGGCATACCGTCTCCAGCTGGAAACTCTGCACGTCGATTTTGAACAGCTCGACGTCCCTGCTATGGTAGCTTGCCACGAACGCCGGCCGCGGGTCTTGGTTGACTTCAAGAATCAAGCATCCGTTGGCCGCGCCCCGGATGCAGTACGGCCGGCGGTGCGCGTCCGGCCACGGCAGCTGGACCGTCTTCTCCAGCTGCCACCGCGGCGCGCCTTCGCCATCGCGCTCGATCGTGTAGTAGTACAAGCTGGCGTTGCCGTCGGCGTGGTAGAAGTTGTGCGCGAACACGCCGACCTTTCCGTACGCGCCCTCCACGACGGCGACGTGCTCCTCCCAGAAGCCGGCTGGTGACGGGATCTCCTCGACGGAGAGCTCCATGCCGCGCGTGTCGAGCACGAGCCACCGGTTGGTGAGGCAGTCCACCCAGTAGAAGCAGCCGTGCGCGTAGTGGCGCCGGTTCCAGACGGCGTGCACCGGGAGGCCGAACGGCGACCGATGCCTGGTCCAGACGACGCAGTCCGGCGACGGGAGCGCGCGCCACCGCCCGTCGCGCGACGAGAAGGCGAGCGCCACGACCTTCCTTGGGCACCGCGCCGTCCAGAAGACGGCGAACGAGGGCTCCTCCGCCTCTGTGTCGTCCGCCGCGGCTGCCGGGGCGAGGAAGGGCTCACATCGGCGCCGGCCGCCGAGAACCGTGAGTGGGTTGGTGACGGCAGCGCCGAGCTCCTCCGGGATGGGCGGGAGCAGGACATAGCGGCGGGACAGGGGGTCGCAGACGGCGAGATCCGTGAAGAGCGTGCTGCCGCCGGAGGACGCGCGGTCGAGGAGGAACCGGCCGTCGCGGTGGTCCCTGACGAGCCATCCGGGGGCGTTGGCCACAGCGCCGGCGTAGGGAGGCGCCGGGAGGAAGGCGAAGGAGAAGTCTGTGGCCGCGGCGACGGCGCGAGCGGCGGCCGCGGCCGGGTGGGGCGGATCGGCGGGATGGAAGACGCCGCCCGCGCCGGAGACGCAGAAGGAGGAGGACGACGAGAAGGCCCCGAGGAGGGGGCCCGGGTCCGGGTGGAGCGCGCGGTGGCGGCGGAGGAAGCGCGGGGAGGAGACGAGACTGCGGAAGGAGGAGCTCGCCGCGGCGGCGCGCGCAAGGGAGGAGGGGGAGGGCAGGCGGATCAGAATGTCGTCCACGATGTCGTCGGGGATCTCCCGGAGCGTTTCCACGACGACGGCGGCGGCCATGGGAGCTTAGCTTACAGCTCAGATGAGCTGCCTGCGGCTGTGTGGGGGATTGCTCGAGCTGTGACTCGGTGGACTGTGAAGCGAGCGGGCAATGATTTATCCTAGTGTGCGGTGCGGGCGGGGTAGGCCTGTGGTCCCGGAAAGAGTAAAGGAAGTTTTTTTTATTAATACCAAACTATTCCTCACGGATCTCAAAGCAGCTTATTATTATTTCTACGCTCTGCTCTCGCATCCGCATCTTATCCAGCGGTTCTCACGGAGTTTATGCACATCTGCATCTTATCCACCGTCCCGTTCAATATGAAGATTTTTTCACTGTTTAACATCAAAAATACTGTAGCAGCGATGAAATTGCTATAGTAATTTTGTCATGTAGTGAAATTTTTTTTATTTTTACGTTTTTTTGTGTTTCGTTTTTTTCTAGTATTCCTTTGCATTGTCCGCTCTAGACTAGCAAGCCGTTTTTATTTTTATATTTTTTTAAATTTAATTATGCCCATAAACTAACTCAGCTACAGTAAAATTTCAACAAAAATCAAAAGCTATCGCTATTCCGAACGCCCCCTAAGAAATTGCGAAATCTTTACTGTACTGGTCCCACTGCTATTTTTTTTATAGTTTAGCCTCTTGAGCATTTTCTACTAATCTAACCATCTCTCGAGTGTGGAATTATACGAAACCAATATGTGACAAATCCGTGCAGGGGAGCATGAAAATACCATTTTCGTGGTGTTGTAGCGCGGATTTTGTACTATAGCTACGAACACTGTAGGGCGGAAATGCTATTTTCTGTACTTTCCTGACGCGAAATTCGCTACGTTTCAATCTCGTGTAAATTTCACGTTGGCAATGGGGTTAGATTTAGGGGGTGATCGGAATAGCGATGGCTTTTGCTGAAAAAACACTGTAGCTGGTTGAAAAAACACTGTAGCTGAGTTGACTTATTAGCATAATTAAATCTAAAAAATGTAAAAATAAAAGCGGCACACTAATCTAGAGCGGACGATATTAAGGAATACGAGAAAAAAAAATAAAACACAAAAATACTAAAAAATACAAAATTTTTTTGAATAAAGACAAAATTGCTACAGTACCGTCCCTCATTGCTACAGTGAATTAGACGTCCAATGTTGAGAAAAAAAGCCAGAATGATCGTTGTCTTAGAAAAAAATTCTTTATGTAGTTAGAACTGCTTAAAAATAGAATAAAAGGCTAAAATAGTTAAGATTTCAGAAATTGCACGACAATGCTGTATTTTCGTCTAGTACTACTAATAATAAAGTACTGTACAATGGCAAAATTATCAAACAACACTGTAGCAGAGGATGATTTTCCGGAGCTCGCAAGTCGCGTCCCAAGTCTTCGGATTATTATTTTATCGGCGAGCCTGCGTGGCGCGCTCGCTACCAGTCTCTCCGAGGGTCGCGGTCGCCCCACGCGTTGGCCGTTGGTGCGGCAACGGTTGAAGATGGATTTTTTATTGGAGGATAATTGATTTAGCGATAACTTCTGACTTTTGTACTCAGCCTACACCATCATCTTCGTATCTCTTGTTATTTAGCCACGTCATATCCCCTCGGCGGTGTTCGTTTTAGCGATAACTTCTGACTTTTGTCTGAAATTTTATCATAGCTAGTTTTTTTCTGTAACTGATTTGACTTTTTAAGCATAATTAAATTTAAAAAAAATAAAAATAGAAAAAAAATATGTTAGCCCATCACAGATAATGCAAAGAAACACGGAAAAAAAGAAAAATACAAAAAAAGTCCAAAAAATCTAAAAAAATTCAGAAAAAGACAAATTACTGAATAGTGAAAAAAAAGCTAAACCTGAAAAAAAAGCTGAAACGAGCGGAGGGTCCATCATGTATATGATAAAACTCTATTTTCATTAGAGAATTTGTAAGATATTAGAATTTATTTTTTAGTAGATTGTTTTTTTATATTTTTGTTAGAGATTTATGAGTGATGTGTAAGTGGGAGTTGAGAAAGGTAGATGAATCATCACCACTAATAACTATTTTTTAGAGTAGTATAGATATATTCAAAGAGGAAATAGTACTATCATGAATTTGACGTTTGTTTCAACACGGGCTGGGAGTTCAGCGGGGGTTGATTGGTGAGAAATTGGTGGGCTGAAATTGGAAATTAATCATGAGGGAAGTTTGGAGTGGTTGTTTTGGATGCGAGAAGTGGTAGTTTTGGATGCAAGGATTTTACGAAAATTTTGTAGATTATGAAATAAACCCTTTAAAACTATTTTCAAATTCTCCAATCTGAACAAGCCCGTATATTCTCATTGGAAGGAAATTTGGGATTTGTGAGTCAAATAATTGGTTCTCACTATTTAAAACCCAAGGTAGGCTCGATAGTTGTTAGCGGGATTGGAAATCGAGTGTCAAACGGCACTAAGAAAAATAACTCGTACACGAATTCACAATAAAATCTTAACCCAAACTAGACAAGAGAAAGTGCATACATGTAACGCGTCGCGTTTTTAAAACTAAACCTAATTGCTAATTGTTCATCGACAATAGTATTTAACTGCGTTTTTAAAACTAAACCTAATTGCTAATTGTACATCGCTCCAATCATGTAAAATTTTGCTGCAATTTAAATTGAATAGAAGATGACAATAAATTAATACCAATTACAACATACAATAAAAATCAAAGTCATTTTCATGTATTGCTGGTTAGATAGTGAGTACAACAAATAAAAAATTATAACATAGAGCATTTCATGCATAATTACTGTTGTGGAGGGTGCCCAATCCCTCAAGCCTTATGCTTAGCTAACGGATCTTAGGGCAAACCCAATAGCATAGTGTCATATGTAATAAAGAATATACCGATTTATCTTTACCCTCTTGTAATTATTAAGGGATAGGATGGAGATTTCCCATGCTGCCTTATTCATGTATATAAACTCCCAAAAGGGGTAAGGGAATTCCCAGATCCACTCATTTTATATATCTCTCTCTCCAGCTCTCTTAGTTATATATCCCTAAGAAGAAGGGTACCTAGTATCCACTATTGTGACTCATGCTACAACAGTTGGTGCCGTTCGTGGAAATCCGCTCAAGAAGCCGCACAAGGAAAGATGCTAGGGATGGCCACCAGCAAAGGGCTTGTGTGGTGTTAGCGAAAGCTCTTGCAAAGCGTGTGCATCGTCAACTACCAACTACGTACGTGCATACGTGTTGCTGTGTACCTAAGCCAGGTAATCACTAGTGTTGTTAGATCGTAAGGGTCTTCTCACCCCAAAAGCTAGCTAATGAGATAAGAGACTCCTCCACTTTTAAGTTAGGTCTCTTACTCCTCTACAACCAATGTGAGACTATTTCAACAATTTCTTGTAGGATCGATGACAGTAATCAAAAGGGTGAATAATTGCCTCCGCTTTTCGATGTCTCTCAATGAATTGCCTTCAATGTTGTCGAAAAACTCACAGCACCTGCAAATAACAATACTCCACGAGCATAACAAGAACCAAATTGATTCAAAACTGATCTTTATTATAGGATCTCCTTAAATTTACAAAGTGCCCACACAAGCACCCAAAACTTTTGTTGATGAAAAGCCCTCTCAAAAACCTACACAAGCTATATCCAAAGCTCTAAAACTATCAACATCCCGTTTTCCTATAGCTTCTCCTTGCTTTTATACACTAACGTTACCAACCGTGTTTTTCTCAAACACGGACTCAAAACCTTATCTCCTCCGAAATCAAAGGCTAGGAACCCTTTCAACGCCGAGTTCCAATCTATCTTTCAATCTTCTCAGTTATGGACTCCATCCACAACTTCTAAAACATCTTATGATGAAGTCTCCAGGAGCACACCGCCCATAGCTTCTTCACATAGTCTCCATCTTTGATCTCCACATGCTTTAGTGTCAGCTCAACCACCTCACGTGACATTCTCAGCCATCTGAACCTCAGATCTCCCTATCCTAATCCTGGTCCTCATCACCGACTGTGATCATCTCCTCGCTCATCTGCACATGTAACAACCAAATAAACATTTTTCTGACACAAATTCTTCCCAACTTGACTGTCATCAACACGTCCTCAACCAGCCATCAACTCCTACCCAATCATTCGCAATCATAAATTTTATTGCAATCTAGAAATCATCCTTAGATCATCATATATGACCGCTATTCAAACAAGAACCAAGAACTCGGGAATCTCCGCTCAAAATACTCGGGAAAAACTATGTCGCTAACGTCCACAAAACATACTCTTCGGACCTACCGATCGGACGGCTCTGAATGTCTCACTAAAGTCGATTGGATGGTCTGACCACCATTTGGACTGGTCCGAACATTCTCAGTCAATCAGACTAGTTCGAACGGTTTCTAAATGTCTAGCTGATCGAATGGTCAGAGCGCTTCCCGCTAACTACTCACTCCGTTTGGACTGGTCTGATCGTCCTCAGCCAATCAGATGGCTTTGAGTGCTTCCCATTCGGACTGGTCTGATCATCCTCAATCTATCAGACGGCTCTTAGGAGACTCTAGCCAATCGAATGGTCCGAACGCTATTCTCGTTAAAGACTAGCAACCATTCGGACTGGTCTGAATGTTTCACGTTAAAAGACTGGATCGTCGTTCAGTCTGGTCCGATCATCCTCAGCCAATCAGATGGTCATGTTAAAAGCTATTGACCGTTCGAACTGGTCTGATCATCCTTAGCTGATCAGACTTGTTCGAACATCTTCTTCTTCAGCACTTCTTCAGTTGAACGCTACTCTGAGAACTCAAACACAAAAATGCATCGATTGAAACTTCCATAAATGCAAATCCAAATAAGGCCAAATGTTAATTATTCATCATCAATGAATCCACGACCACCACACGGTCCAACAATCTCTCCCTCGATGAATATATTGACAACACCTCAAAAACTTTTGAATGAAAGCATTTGAAATCAAATCATGCATTTCTCCATTCTCCCCTTTTGGCAACGAAATCATCAAGGGTTCCAGAGAGAACAATTCTAAAAAGTTGTAATGCGAAAGAAACAAATCTGGAAGTTTTGTGGATTATTCAAGTCACTTCGCATTTTGATTTAAAATTTTTATCATGCCGTCTTATTTGAGTAGAGCCATCTATATCATATAGAATCATATATAATATAACAACGTCAAGATATGTTTTTTAATATGATTAAGCAATTTATATTAATGACAGACATCCAACAATGATCAAATCAATTATAAAAATATAATTAAAAGTATATTAAAAACAGTCTCATGTAACAGCCTAATGTGCCGCTCTCAATTATTAGGCATGTGACATACTTGTAGCATCTTCTTTTCATAATGACATGCTTTAAATGGTGGCATACTTGAAACATACTTCTTTTCATTTGTGCACAGTTGGTGCTTCCTTTTTTGTGTACCATGGTATGCTTGAAGCATACATCTTTTCAATTGACTCATTCTTATTTGTTGAAAACATGCCAAATTGAGTGCGTATAAGAAGATTGCAATGTGAAATATGCGAGCCTTATAGCCAAGATTTAAAATAAGACTTGTAGTCAAACTAATGTTTTTCAATGAACACCACAAAGAACTATATATAATCAATCTAGCCAAAGTATGTTGTCATGTTATATTTTACTTCAAGTGCAACAAATTAATTATAACCAGTCATGATCAAAGCTACACAACACATGAGTAGATATGATAAAGAAGACTCTGTAACTCATTTGATTTTAATAACTTGAACTAGATGAATTATTTGACGAGTATAATAAACAAAGCTTCTAAAATATTTCAAGAATCAAGCTCTCCCTCAGAATAATCCCATTGGATGACAAACCCCCAACTCACCCCTCAGATGAACAAAATGAGAGGCATCAAGTGACTTAGTGAGAATATCAGCAATTTAAAAATCAGACTAAACGAAGTGTAAACCAACATCATCTTTTTTCACATGGTCTCTCAGAAAAGTGAAATCTTATGTCACTATGTTTAGTCTAAGAATGTTGCACTGTGTTTTTAGCAATATTAATAGCGCTAGTGTTATAAAAATAAAGTGGAACACTACCCAATTCTAACCCATAATCCCTAAGTGTAGCATAGATCCATAAACTTTGAGAACAACTAGCAGTTGCAGCTATATATTCAGCTTCAGCAGTGGATTGTGCAATAGATGATTATATTCTAGAAGTCCAAGAAATTAATGATGTGCCTAAAAAGTGACATGTACCAAGAGTACTCTTCCTATCAATCCTACAACCCGCAAAATTACTATCTGAATATGCATGCTGGGTAAGACATGATGATGTAGAATACAAGAGTTTGAATTCTAAAGTTGATTGGAGATACCTAAAAATTCTTTTCACAGCCTGACGATGAGATGCACGAGGTGAAGGTTGAAATCGAGTACACAAACACACAACAAAATGTATGTCTGTCCTCGAAACAGTAAGGTAAAGTAGAGACCCAATAATGCTTCTGTATTCTTTTTGGTCTACCGCCTCACTTTCTTCATCTGGATCAAGAACAACTATAAATCCTATTGGTATAGAAATAGCTTTGTAGGTTTCCATGTCGAAACGTCTAAACATATCCTTTATGTATTTAGTTTGATGAATAAAAATGCACTCTTAGTCTGTTTTACTTGTAAACCTAAGAAATAAGTTAACTCCCTCATCATACTCATCTCAAACTCCCAGCTCATAGTATCTGAAAACTTATAAACCAAAGCATGAGAGGACCCACCAAAGATGATATCATTCACATACATTTGAAGAAGTAATAGATTATTATCATGCCTGAGCATGAAAAAAGTTGTCTACCTTGCCCATTTGAAAGATATTCTTTAACAAGTATGACTTGAGCCTTTCATATCATGCTTTAAGAGCTTGTTTCAAACCATACAAAGGTTTAGACAATTTGTAGACATGATTAGAAAATTTAGGATTTTCAAAACCAGATGGTTGCTTAACATAAAGTTCCTTCTAAATAAAGCCATTAAGAAAAGCACTTTTAACATCCATTTGAAATAATTTAAAATCTTTAGATACAGCAAATACTAAGAGAATTCTAATAGCTTCTAATACGGCAATAGGAGCAAAAATATCACTAAAATCATGACCTTCCACTTGAGTAAATCCTGAGCAACAAGTCTAGCCTTATTTCTAACTACAACTCTATCCTCACTTTGTTTATTTTTAAAAACCCATTTAGTTTAAATCACATTATGTCCATGAGGAGATTTAACTAAGGTCCAGACTTTATTACTCTCAAAATTTTCTAATTCTTCATGTATGACATAGATCCAAGACTCTTAAGATAAAGCATGACTTATATCATTGGGCTCAAAAGAGGCAACAAAAGTAGAATGAGCATGTGAGTTAAGAGAAGTAAACCTGGAATGTGTTACCCTTTCTTGAATAACACCAATCATCAGTTCTAGGGAATGGAACTACTGAATATGCAATGGTGCAGAAGGTTCTAAGGTAGCTCTAACATTACTAACCTTCTCTATAGGTGATCCATCAGTTGATAACAGCTCATCAGATCTAGCAGGGTCTCTAGCTGAAGTTGAAGTAGAAGTTGCAAGATCCTCAGCTGGTGTAGATAGTGATATGGGAGGAAAAACATCACCAAAGTCAAGATCCTCCTCTTCATCAAAAAATATGCTTTCTAACTCCCCCTAAACCTATGTACCTGAAATGTCGGGTTTAGTTCTAGGACTAACATTATCAAAAGTAACCTTGTAGGTCTCAACAAGTTTATTAGTCGCTAAGTTGAGTACACGATAACCATGAGAGTGGGTAGGATAACCAAGAAAAATGCCATCCGAAGATATAGATTCAAATTTATCAAGATTATCATGTTTAAGAATGAAGCATTTACATCTAAATACTCTGAAGTGCGAAACACTAGGTCTACACCCAAATCTCAACTCATAAAAAGTTTTGTGCAATGAGGTTCTTAAAAATACTCTATTAGAAATATGACATACAGTAGAAATAGCCTCAGCCCAATACTTCCTAGGAGTAGCATGTTCATCAAACATAGTCCTAGCATTTTTAACTAATATTCTATTTTTCCTCTCTACAACCCCATTTTGCTGTGGAACATGAGGAGAAGAAAATTGATGGTCTAAACCCTTTTCAGAGCAAAAAGAAGCAAATCAAGAAGTCTTAAATTCAGTACCTTGTACTTGTAGTGTTTTCAATATCAGTACTTGTAGTGTTTTAAATTCTTAAATGAAGCAAATGAAGAATTCTTAAAATTCTTAAATTGATGGTCAATATCAGTAGTGTTTTCATCAGTAACAACAGAAGAGTATACCTCGGGTGAGACCACATGATGACAACGCACCATCGTCAGCTAACCACGCGCACTCGATGATCATCACACTTCCCAGTGTGCAGGAGGGCTCGAGCCCTACTGTAGCAAGTCAAGATAGCACAGCATCACCACCCTCACCACTCATGCGCAAAAATCATTTCAAATCAATAATTAAAGCAAGCAAAATCATGAACTAGAAGCTTCAGGAGGGGGGAATTAGTAGTGGAGCAGGGCGAGCAGTGGAGGCCAGTGCGTGGTGGGGAGGCGGTCGGCCAGCGCAGGGAGGCTGAGCTGTAGGGCGGCAGCTGAAGGGCTGCAGGGACAGCATAGGGAGACTGGGCATAGGTTTCAGTGTGAGCAAATACCAAAATTACCTCTTGTGGAAATAGAGATGCATTGTACCATGTAAATAGAGATATGAGAATTAATAAAGACTCCTCTTCTTAGTGTTCTCTCTCAATTGGTACCTCCTCTGTGATTGATCTATTGTATTCATGGTGATTGGTTGATTGATTGTGTGGATTGCGTTGTCGTTTATCTATTCTCCATCGATTTATTAACATTTTATCAGCACGAATCACTCTCCAAAGTGAAAGGTATACAAATCACGAATCGATCTATTATGCATTATAATTTATATTCTAATCTAGATTAATACTAGATCTATTTGCAATGCCATGATTAGATCAGATGTGTTCTAGTGATTCTAGTATCAGATCAATCTGGAATCTGCTAGCACAATTCGTTATGAACTTCTGTTAATATTCTAGATAGATCTAATTGAACCTAGATCGATAAAGATAGAATATAGATTGGATTGCTGGAGATATCACACATGTTTCGGCGGTGTGGGTGACATCATCGGCGGCCGCATGGCCTCGGCCGACTGAAGCTACAAGCTGCCACCTGAGGCCGCACAGACACCTGCGCCTGAAGGCACTGCTGCCACTGATTTTCCTGAGTCATCGGCCTCCCCGGTGTAGCCAAGCTCACACCACCGAAGCCGAGCCCCGCTCCGGCCACTGCTAATCGGTCGCTTGGAATTGCAACAGTTTTAAACCTCACCGGCAGTCATGCCTGAAGCAGACCCCACTACAATCGCTCGAGAAGTCGGGCCTGCTCCTGCCACACGGCACCGGATCCAGGACCATTGTGCACTGCTCGAAGCATGCCCGGAGGCCCCACCGCTGCACTTCTTCGCCAACGCCGCCAACTCAGCCCCATCTGATCATCGTGCTTGAAGAAGCCGGACACAGCTACTCTAATCGACCACGCTCGAAGCCACCGTCGTTTGCACACATATCCACTCGCCTTGCCCGCAACCGCTCGCCGTAGTCGCTCGCCAGTTGCCACCCACTGCGGCAGCCCACTGGTCGTCGCACGGAGCCACCCACCGCAGCTCCTCGCCAGCCACTTGCCTCAAGCGGACGCATAAGCCACCGCCAGCGCGCCCTTATTTTCGGCCACCACCGAATGGGGATTAGGGGCTAAGGTTTCTTTAACACTATCCCTGTGGGCCACGTGGGCCGCCAAAGGGACCACGCCAAATTTCGGCCTAAAATGCAACAAAAAATAAATAGAAAAAATCCGATCGGAGGCAGTTTTGCACTTTAGACTCTGGGTTTTTGGGTAAATTAGAAATATTGCTAGAAAATTAAAAATTATTATAAAATTTGACCTTGAAGTTTGTCAGATTTGCAATTAAGTCTAGTGGACCAAATTTCTTCCACATGTTTTATTTTCTAGATTATTCGAGATTAATTAATCTAGTTATCTTCTGCCATTATTGTTTTATGTTTCTGGATTTATTTTCAGCATATTGTTTCTCCTTATTTAGTAATTCTGATAATTATTTGTTAATTAGCATAAATTCTTTAAAAATTGCTAGAAAGTTCTAGAAATTCCAGGAAACATGGTTTTTAGGTATATGAGCTTCCATAAATTTGTGAAACCTTAGATTTAGTATACCTTAGAAGCATCATATTTCTTTTATGGTTTATTTCATGGCATTGTGTGTTTAGGGATTTATTTAATGGGTTAGTAATTCTAAAAATTGCTTAAATGCCCTAATAATTATCAGAAAAATCACAAAGATTGCTAAGAAAAAATCTAGAAAGTGACAAATTATCTACTGAATAGATAAAAGTAAATCTTTACTATTTGCACTTATTTCATGAACTTCAAATTACTTACCAGAAGTAAGTATGTATCACTAAGTGGATATTTGCTCACCCCGACTAGCTGAAATTATATCACCTAGGCATATTTTATTGGCATACGGTTATACCGATGTCAAGCTTGACGCTGACCGAGCTGTACCCCTTTTACCGCTGAAGGTAAAAACTTTGTAGTTGGTAAGGTATCGTCTCTACTCTACCCTGAAGTGTTACTAGTGGCCCTGTAGGCACTTTGCCAGGATCAATTTCTGTTTGTAGGACTAGAAATCTACACGCGAGTATTACTACGCTTTGCACCGCACTATCTTTGGATAAAGTTTAGGTAACCCATATGTTACCAATAAATAGGTGCATTAATAAGCAAGAATATGCCTCTGGTGAACAATATAGAGAGCAGCAGCATTCTTCCCGTTATCCCTTAGCTTTATTTGGATATCATTTTCCTACATGAGTAGCATCAATAATATAGGTACAACTCCTACCGAGTTTGACCTTGCTCATGAAGAGCAGTTCTTATCTTTTGTTTTAAGCTAAAATTGTGTATTAGATAATTATTTCCCTAGACGCCATAAATATATTTGATATAAGTTGTTCTATAAAGCCTTACACCTGCTGAACAATTGATTACTAGAACACATTGCTGGTAACATATCTTATCTGAAGTAAAATAATTAGTCATGCATGAAATAAATTATGAAAATATTATGACTAACATTTGAAAGGAATGATATGCCTCAGTTCATTATTGCAGAGATGGCAATAGGTAAAGTGTCCTTCTTGAAGACACAAGAAATCTAGTCAAATGTTAAATCCTAGAAAGATTACCTCAACTAGAACGCTATAAACCCCAAAGACTTGAAGTCTATATGCAACCCCCCATCTTCCATATCACAAAGTGTACAACGGTTTCACCCTAATAAAATTTTACTCTTGAAGTAGTATAATAGTAATTTATTGCTAAAACTTTGAGTTAATTCAAAGCAAACGCTAGAAGCAGGCGCTCTCACTTAGAATTTTATGGTTGACGTGAAAACGGGGAAGGAATTTGGGGTACATGTGAAATATTGGAACCTATGAGGCATAAGAGTAATGACAAGTATAGTGACATATTGTATATCAAATTCAGAAGTAGATAAGCTTGAATATATAAATTTGAGAGAAAATTGAATCTGCTATCTACACTATTAGCAAACAAAAATCATTGCAACCCTCAAAGGGTAATTGATTTGCCCCTACTAATATGTTTGTCATTGGCATGCGATCACATACATGGGAATTACACGGTAGCACGAAGTTGCCACACATATGTCACTGGAAGCTATAGCTATTTGCTTGAAGTAAATATAACTCTCAAAATACTGGATGACATATTGGATTTTAATAATCCTGAATGATCTAAATCTGTCATACTTATTTGGCATCACAAATGATAACAGACATATAAATTACCTCCTAATTAATCATATATATTCGTGACGAATAATTGTTCTATCGGGTGGTTAAGCTAGAATTATGCTCCAGTAGAACATATTATATTTCATACAGATTAATCGATTGTCATGTTTTATGTGACAGTGTTATATTTATGCTCTTGAAAGCATCCTAAAGATATACTTTACGCTGTCAAAACATAATACTCTTGATTAGGTCCTAACATGTTGCATTAACATAAAATCTGAAATTTGTGTGATCCAAATTTTAAGTCAGAAGTATGAGTAATAGGATAATGACATTGGGCAATATATAAGAAGCTAGAATATTTCTGCTATTGTAGATTAATAACCTACCAGATGTTTACGATAATCTACCAGTAGTAGAGATGTGCAGTTGTCATGCTACTGTATTAATAAATATCTAGTTTACTACATTATGAAAAGTACCTCCCAATTAAGAATTAGTGCATATTAGAAAAACCAATCATTTTTCATATAATATCACCACTGTAGTATACACTATTTTGGGCCACCACCAGAAGATGGTATAAGATTGGATCTAAAATTTCATCTATCATGTGTCAATACTAAGGGAATTTTTGAAGTATTCTATTAAGCAAGATCAAATCCCAGCATTAGGGGGGAGATAGAAATGCCCAAAATCTTTGAATTCCATGATATTTTCTTGAAGAAAAATCTTTAGTATATGGTTCATGCACTAACCAAGCTAAATTTAAGTTTAGCTGATACTCCTATATGCCAGAAGCGGGAAGATTGCCAGATTTCTTTTCCATTGCATAGAGGAGTTATACAATATTTACTTAAAGTAAATGTGTCGCTAAGTTTGAAATACCCCGGGTTGAATAGTATATCCATCTTTGCGAAGTTCACTTATAGGTCAATGATCTAAAGTCTACTAGAATGCATGTGGATATAAGGTCTAGTGACATAGAAATGCCCAAAATCTTTGAATTCCATGATATTTTCTTGAAGAAAAATCTTTAGTTTATGGTTCATGCACTAACTAAGCTAAATTTTGGTTCATGCACTAACTAAGCTAAATTTAAGTTTAGCTGATACTCCTATATGCCAGAAGCGGGGAGATTGCGAGATTTCTTTTCCATTGCATAGAGGAGTTATACAATATTTACTTAAAGTAAATGTGTCGCTAAGTTTGAAGTACCTCGGGTTGAATAGTATATCCATCTTTGCGAAGTTCACTTATAGGTCAATGATCTAAAGTCTACCAGAATGCATGTGGATATAAGGTCTAGTGACATAAGTCGAAATAATCATTAAATACTCCTTGAATACTCTAGAAGAGAACTCACTCTAATGGTGAAATATCTCATGAAGTGGATCATCCTAAAGATGAAAACCCCAGTAATAAGGCACACATATTACAATACTAGGGAACACAGAACAATCAATAAGCTTTTGTTTTGGGAAATGATGAAGTTTTGGTTAACACTAAAAGACACTCAATTATGAGGATATTTGGAGATGTTCTCGACAACCAGTTTGTTTCTAAAATTGCTAAAGCTTCTTGTATGAGAACATAAATCCAAAACCAAAGTCTATGGTCGAGCATCTAAAGTATTCATATCAGGTCAAAATGAAATAAAGTAATTGAGGCTAGACCATAATCGCAGATAAAAGTCTTGAAACTTGTTCGTTGAGACTTGATGGGTCATTATAAAATAATGAGGTGGTAAAGGGATGGTTCGAGGATCCCACTAGAGATCGATATTCTCCTGGTATTAATGAAATAATATTCTATTATATAATAACTCTGGTAGATGATACGAATAAGATATACAATTATCGGATTCTAAAAATCCTTGATAGGATTCCTAAGGGAACCCAAAACTCGATACCTGATGGACTCGATGTTTCAACAAGAAACTAAATTGCAACATGCATATATATAAAACTCATACCTGATAAACTCTTACTCGATGAAAAAGTGTCTCCCAAAAGAGAAAACATCTCCTAGAAGAGAGAACTTTTACCTGAAGAAAAATTAACTCACCAGTTGATCGAAAATACACTAATGATTGTGCAATCTCTAGAAGTGGATGAGGACCCATCAAACACCCAAGGGAATGAAATGAGGAAACTAAGCACCATCATTGCACCACATAAGCACATGAGAAGTACATCTCCTACTAGAAGCTAATGGAGTGACAGTATCCTCTATTACCATGAAGGTATCATATACATTGGTGTAAATGGCAAATTTATTAATCCCCGAAATGCCAAAATTAAGACTGGTTATATTGATTCTGTGGTGATATGACCATATTTTTAATTCTGTAGAACAGACTTTTGGACATATGATACCACTCAAAGATAGTTACTAAATGTTAAGACCCTGAAAGGTTTTGATAAGTCACATCTTGAAGAAATATGGTATTTCAATTGATTACCCTTATCACTTGATCAGGATGAATATACTAGCCTATATTCATTGCTTAAAATATATTAAAGGCATTGGAATAATAAGAGTTCACCGGAAGTGGTCTTCAGGGGGAACGTATGCTAACACTTTTATAGTTATACATGAGATTTAGAAAATCTCAACTTTAGTCAAACCTAAAAGGTATTAACTTAATAATCACAACCTTAAAGGTTTTACCTCCTATCGACATAAGTTCAATCGATGGACATGATAAAGGTCCTGAAAATCATAATATATTTTGAAGATAGTTTATAAATCCTAAAGATAAGTATTGTAAATCCTGAAGATAAACATTGTACTCTTTTTTTTCTTAGTAAATTTTTGCTATTAGGTTTTCTTACTTGAAGGGTTTTAATGAAGCAACAGCTGTAATATAATTTAACATGTGCTATGTACTCTTTTCTCCATTCCCTTTTTCCACTAAGTTTTTAGAAGGAGGTTTGAATGAGGTATGTGCATACCATGATATTCGCCCAAGGGGAGTGTTACAAAACCTAGAAGGTTCCGGTGTGAGCAAATACCAGAATTACCTCTGGTAGGCTTAGACTATAAATAGAGAGGCATTGTACCATATAAATAGAGATATGAGAATTAATAAAGACTACTCTTGTTGGTGTTGTCTCTCAATTGGTGCCTCCTCTGTGATTAATCTATTGTATTCGTGGTGATTAATTAATTGTGTGGATTGCGTTGTTGTTCATCTATTCTCCATCGATTTCTTAACAAAACCAATGGTGCCTCATCACCACCTCTTGCTTCGCCACATCATTGTCCGTCTATCTCCAACTGCCCTACTAGAAGCGACATCCCACGATAACTATTGACTGCCGCTAATCCACTGTCGCATAATAAATTTAGGGGAGAAAGGAAGATACGGGAGAGCTGTACATAGTGCTAAGCATGTACAATAGTATAATGGTATAGATGTACATAGTGCTAAGGCATGTACAATAGTACAATGGTATAGATGGTTGTTGTTTGTAACACTCTCTATATCATCAATAGACAAAATTAAATACAACTTATACAATGTATTGTCCATATAGGACCCTATAATATGTAAAAACCACATGATATAACAACAAAAAAAATATCGTCTATAAGGGCCTTATGGACCACATGTTGCATGCCAGATGCTTTTTCCTCTATCCTCGTTCTGTTTCATCCATATCATTAGAAATTTTATGTGGCAAGGATTACAGAGAGTTGAAATCACCCGCATTGTACATGCCCTAAGCACTAGTCTCAAGCCACCACGATAGTATATTATAGGGCAAAAGGATGTTAGGAAGACTATGGTACTTGCACTAGTCACAAAAAACAAGTCATTTTAGACGATGGTCTTCAAAATGCGACTTTCATTTCTAATTTCTATTACAATATATTTATAAGGAATAAGCCTATATAACACCTTAAACTTTGCTTAAAATGTCCATCTAACACCCTAAACTATGAAACCAGACATTTAACCATCTAAAATTTGTAATTCGGTTCAAATAACACCCTGACTTAGTTTTGCATGGGGGTATTGCCCGCATGGCGTGATGAGTGTGTGGTTTGCTATGTAGCATGACATGCTGGTTAAGTTGGGTTAATGATATGTAGGGCCCACAAGGGCTTCTCCCCATCGAGCTCCTAGTCATACTTCTATGGCCACCGCTCCCATAGTTCTCTCTCTGTTTTGATTTAGAAGAGAAGGCCCTGTGAGTCCCACCTCTCATTCACCTAAACTTGTTCAGCATATCATCCTACGTGGTAAAACTGCCCCCTCATCATGCCATGCAAGCAATACCACCATCTGAAACCGGGTCAGGGTGTTATTTGAACTGGATTGCAAAGTTTGAGGGTTAAATATCTGGATTCATAGTTCAGGATGCTGGACGGACTTTTGAGCAAAGTTTGAAGTCTTATATGAACTTTTTCCTATTTATAAAACCTAATAAACTCACTGGTTCAAAATAAATTAATAAAATTATAAAATTACAAAAGTACTTTTTGAGAAGGATATTACTAGCCAAATTTTATAACGTTTGACTTCACACAACCTAGAACAACTTCTTTTTGTAACAGAAGGAAGTATATATCTATGATTGTATGTAAATTATGCACTTTATGCACACTTTTTTTATAATCATCATATGGTTGGGAGTGGAAAAATAGAGAGGATAGAAAATATTTTAACTTTTTAACTAAGTTGTATATATCATAGACATCCCAAAAGATATTTGCATGATCTCTACTGCTTAGTGGTAGTTGTTGTAAATATATGCATATACTGTATTATTTACAACAATCCAGGAAACCTAGTATTAAAGAAATGACTTCATCGTCTAACATCGTTAAGTCAGAAATATTTGACGGTGCCAACTTTAAGCGTTGGCAGGCTAAAACTAAACTTTGAATGACTGATCACAAATTATTTTGGATGATTTCAAATCCTCATATGTTTCTATTGGAAACCATTGAAATGTTGTGGTGGGAGGATGCGAATAATTCAGTCATAGCCCGTTTATTAGCCATCTTATCCAATCGACCGTTCGACGTGTACGTTAACTTTGCCAATGCCAAACAACTCTGGGACGAACATAATGAGAAGTATTCTGAAGAAGATAACAGAAATGAGTCATTCATAACTGCTAATTACTTGAAGTATAAAATAGTTGAGGGGGCGTCGGTGATGGAGCAGCTCTACGAGCTACAACTCCTTGTACGTGACTTAAGTCAGTACAACTGTGTCCTACCAGAGAAGTTCCAAGTAAACATCATCCTGGTTAAGTTACTGCCCTCATGGCATGACTTTGTTATCGCTCGCTGACACATGAAGGAGCCCTTGACTCCTAATGAGTTATCACCGGCTATAAATATCGAAAAGCATGCAAGAGCCAGAGACAGTGCAGAAAAGGCTCAGGTCCAAGCTCATCAGGCACAGGTCAAGAGTACTGAAGGTTCTGAGAAATCAAAATTCAAGAATCAGCCCCAAATCAAGCTCCAACCAAACAAAAGAAAAAAGAAAAAAGAGGACATTGTCTGCTTTGTTTGCGGGGAGGCTAGCCACAAGGCTAACCATTGCCACAATCGCAAAGGTAGGGGTTCCTCTCCCTGTTAGCATAAAGGCTGCAAGGCTGAAGTAAATGTCACACTAGCCAGCTCTAGTTCGGAAGAATATGTACCTCTAGCCTTTATGGTAAGTCCATCAATTGATTGGTGGATTGATACAGATGCTACTAGACATATATGTGATGATCGATCATGTTTTTCTTTATTTCAGGGTGAAGGTGGTGGATTCATCCTAATGGGAAATGGAGCCGCTGCGACAGTACATGGAATTAGACAGGTTTACCTGAAGCTTACCTCGGGCAAAATACTCATCCTCAAAGATATATTGTATGTGCCTGCGATGACTCGCAACTTCCTGAGCGGGTCGATGCTAAGTAGGCAAAGAATAAAACTTGTTTTCAAGTCCAATAAGGTCGTCTTGACCCAATTTAGTAATTTTATGGGCAAAGACTATGATAGCAGAGGCACGTTCCATCTATCCATTCTTGATTCTAATAATGTAAACATTCATAATGTTTCCTATTGCAATAAAGTTCATGATATTTGACATTCACGTTTGTGTCATATTAACTTTGAAGCCATTGTGTGGTTGAGGAAAATAAGTTTAATTCAAGACTATAATTATGAGAAGGGTTCAAAGTTTGATGTGTGTGCAAGCAAAGTAACCCCGAAAACCTTTTTATAGCGTTGAAGGGTGGAGCACTTCTCCACTTAAACTAATCTATTCTGATCTTTGTGAGATGAATGAATATTAACCAAAGGTGGCAAATGTTATTTTTTGACTCTTATAGATGATGCGACTAAGTATTGCTACATTTACATACTTAAGTCAAAAGATGAAGCAGTTGAACACTTTAAAGTTTATAAAGCTGAGGGAAGTAGATGCGACACAGGAACTCAAGAAGCACCAGCCAAGTGCTTCTTGCCGACAAGCACTTGGGGCTTAAGTCACCACCGAGAGTGGTGGTCACCACCGAAGAGGAGGCCCCCAAGAACCAAGAACCGGAGCAAAATCAAGAAGGCAAAGAAAAGATGGGAGAAAGGGAGGTCATGATTTCCCGATGCGATTCACGGAAAAAGGCGACATCCTTTTATGGCCGAGAAGAGGAGGAGAAGAGGCCATCGACACGGTGGCTACCAACAGTCGGAGTCGAGGCTTCCGAGCCACCAACGCCCTCACCTCTCCACCAAAACTACCACTCATATTGGACTACCGAATGAGCCGCCCCCTGGATTTCAGATCGGGAGAGAAATGCCCACACGGTAGGAGACCTCGTCTCCTACCCTTATCCCTTTGGTTCGGCTCACCAACAGGTGGGCCCTCTTCTTTTTTCTTTTCTCAAGTGGAAAATTCCCAAAATGCCCCTCAAATTCACAACAGTCCCCACCAATTTATCAATTAACAAAAGATGCTCAAAGTCTTGTTTAATATAGCTGTGACGATGGGTACCTTTCGAGTTTGAACCTAAAGCCTAGCTACAGGAACAAGGACTCTGCATATACAAAGGAGGGTGTTGCCTCGATCTAATGTCTTAGTGTGAGAATTTTCATCCTAAGTACATTCTGTACTAGGAGCAAGCCCTTTTCCCTCTCAGGTTGGGATGTTACGGTCATATCCCCGTATCTAGCTCATGAGTATATAACGAAGTATACATTTGTCTTCCTTTGATCGTGACCTCATGATCATACCCAAGTAGATGAATTCTTCTAGGAATCCTGTAGGATGAATCCCGAAGTCATGCAGACATCGAATTCATTAAGAGTTGATGCTTAACCTTCCATACAGAAAGAGCACTGTAGCTAATGGGACCTGTTGGATGTGCTCTTTAATCTCACACAGTTTGTTGTCCTAGAGCCTAATTCACGGGATTTTCAATCTTCTAGGATAGGTTACCACTAATGTGAGCCTTTACATAGGTATAAGCCTTATTTCCATAGGCGCTGCAAGGATATCCTTGCACACCAATCCTTTAGTGAAAGGATCTGTCAAGTTTTTTTTAGACTGGATGTATTCTACCATAATAACACCCGTCTCTCTGGCATGTCTTACCGACTTAAGTCATCTTTTTATATGTTTTGAGGACTTCATATTTTTCCTTCCCACTCTTCGCCTTAACTAAAATGGTTTGATTATCGCAGTAGGTCAATATAGCTGGAATTGGTTTTTCCAGCACATGTAGGTTAGAAAGGAGTTTTCTATTCCATTCCGTCTCTACAGCCACTGAATCAAGTACTACTAACTTAGCCTCTATGGTGGACCATGTAAGAATAGTCTATTTAGAAGACTTCTATGAAATGGCCCTACCTGCTAAAGTGAACATATAGCTACTCGTAGACTTCATATCATCTGAGTCACTGATCTAGTTAGAATTACTGAATTCTTCTAAGACTGCAGGACAACCAGAATAATGTATTCCCAAATTTGAGGTCTCCTTTAGGTATCTGAGTACCCTCTCTAGTGATATCCAATGATCATCTCCTGGATTAGATGTATAACGACTCAATCTGCTTACAGCATATGAGATGTCTGATCTCATTGCACTAGTAAGATACATCAAGGATGCTATTATTTGAGAATACTTAAGCTAGTCTTTTCCATAACCGATGTTTTTATGTAGCTTAGCATTTGAATCATACGGTGTGACAGCTGGCTTACAATCCATGAATCCAAATCTATTTAGAACCTTGTCCACATAATAGGATTATGAAAGAGTAATCACATTCTCACCCTTTATAAGCTTTATATTTAGAATAACATCCACTTCACCCAAATCTTTCATATCAAAATTCTGTGAGAGAAAAGACTTTGTTGTATTGATTACATCCATGTTCGTCCTAAAAAGCAATATGTCATTTACTTATAAACATAAAATGACACTTTCGCCCCCACTAAACCGATAGTAAACATATTTATCGGCTTTGTTCATATAAAAGCCGACCGATGTCATAGTACTATCGAATTTCTCATGCCATTGCTTGAGAGCTTGCTTCAGGCAAAACAAGGATTTAATCAACCGACATACTTTCTTTTCTTACCCTTCAACCACAAAACTATTGGGTTGTTGTAGATAAATCTCCTCATCTAACTCACCATTTAGGAAAGCGATTTTTACATCCATTTTATGTAACTCATCTAACTCATCATAACGACTTCTATGATCTACACATAGCTTAAAGAGAAGAGTGGCGGTTGCTGCAATGCAAAAGACCACACAAAATCCTAAAAAAATGGACTGCGGCTAGCAAAACAATCGATTAACTGATACAAAAATTTGTGAACTCACTTGGCTTTGATAAACTGAAAGATAAAAGACTACCAATTTGAATGGACGCAACAGAAAACTCGAAATTCTAAAAGATTCAAAATCCTAAATAATAGACATAAAAGATCAATCTTGAAAACCTGGGCAATCTCCCTAGCAAGCCTCGAACAGACCAAATACAAAAGATCAGCTGTCCACTACTCCATCTTCTCGAAGAACCAGCCGTCCATTCGCTCGAAGGACCAACACAAACCCGTCGGTGTCCTTCCGCTCCAGTGCGGCGGCGCGACACGGTGAGTATGCCATCATGCTTTGCTGCTTCTTGATTTGAGATCGGGATCGGGACCAACACAAACCCGTCCATTCATCAAAACCAAACCCCACTCACTCCACTCACTCCCATCTCTCTCCCTCACTCCAGCGCCAAAGAAAGATGGAAGCGACAACCGAAACTGGGAGAGACGATGGTGGCCAGAGACGCGCCAGCCTCCAGCTCGAGTAGCGCGTCGCCGGCGGTGACGAAAACAAAGACACGGTGCTGCAGCGCTCTCTACTCCTGAGGTGGCGGCGGCGGCTGGCAAAAAGGCTAGTCGGCGTCTGGATACGGGCGGAGAAGCTGTTGGCGGGCGATGAGAAGCGACGGCGGCTCCAAGAACGGCGGCGATTCGTGCGACGAGCTGTGCGGATCTCGTGCGACGAGCCGCGCGGATCTGGGCTCGATCGCCACGGTGGCTGGATCGTGAGGCGGCGCCGATCCGAAAAAGGCAATGACGGCCGGAGACGAGGCGATGAGCACGAGCCGATGGTGGCCTGGCATGATCCATTTTTGGACTGGAGGAGACGACGGCCAAAGAGGCGACAGCTTGGATCTAATTCGGAAGAGGTGACGGCGGCCGAAGAGCACGAGCAGGCGACAGCAACCCGAGGATGGCCTGGATCCGAAAGACGAGGCCGAAGCCGTAAGCGACGTCGGCAGCCAACTGGCCATGATCACAGTGCCCTAGGGCCGACGCAGTGCAGAACCGGCCTGGGGTAGTCGAACGGAGAGATCCAGTTGGAGAAGCCGTCGGTGGCTGGATCCAGACAAGGCGCTAGCCGGCGGCCAGAAGAGGTGAGCGGTGGCGGCTGTCCAAGAGAAGGACGGCGACAGCGGCTCATAAGGATCCGATGACTGCACGATCCATGAAAAGGAGGCGACGACCAGAGAGGTAACCACGGACCATATCAAGCCACGTCTTCGTCTCCCCCTATCACGGCTTCACTGGCTCGACGGCGCCACGGCCGTAGGGCACAGCACATGCGTCGACGGTGAGAACGTGTACCCTGTGGCAACGCAAGACCATCGCGGCCAACCTGCACCATTCTAGGCTGAGAACCTGAGACAGCAGAGCAACATGAGCACGGCGGCGATGACTCGCACGGGCGACGTAGAGGCTAGGAGTATACAGCAGGGTCGAGGCGCAGCCAGTGGGACAAGTAGGTGGCGAGGACGCTGAGAACCACGCGGCCATGAACGGAGGATTCCACAAGGAGCTCACCAGCTGCAAGGGACCAAACCGCCTGTGCAGTTCTTGGATTCGTATGGAGAATTGAAGATTCCGTCTACGCTATGCAACCACATCCTTGCATTCTCTCCCAACTAAATTGCAGGTTGGTTGGTTTAGTGTATCCTGGATCAAAGTAGAGCAGCCATGAGTACAGAAGAGGAGGAATAGGATTGAAACATTGATAAGAGGTGAAGAAGACGCGGCTTGATCTGATCTATACAAACAAATCAACGGTTTTGATATGCTAGAATCCACTAAGTGGAGTTGGTGCCAAATCCAGGGGATCCACATGTTATGAGTATTGTGTGTGTATTGAAAAGGTCTAATGGATAATATATGTAAGGAGTACAAGAGGAATATGCTATATAGAGATAAGGCGTATAAGGAATAGAATACAAACTCTATATCTTTAACACTTCCCTCAAATACAAGGCATATACAATAACATTGCATTAGAAAGAATTGACATTAAAATAGGAAAAATCCAAAATCCAAGTCTTATAAACGTCGTCGTAGCATGTGGCTCTTGAAAATTGTGTCGAAAATATAATATCTCCATCCGAAGTCATGCAGTAGCCCATAAAGTATGGTAGTAGCCTATAAAGCAGATCGAAGCCCGAAACGGTGGCAGCGCAATGCACAAGAAGCGCGATAGAAGCACATTATAGAAGAAGTACAATGGCCTTAAAAGCTCGAGCGGTATCATAACGACTTCTATGATCTACACATAGCTTAAAGAGAAGAGCGGCGGTTGCTGCAATGCAAAAGACCACACAAAATCCTAAAAACAATGGACTGCGGCTAGCAAAACAATCGATTAACTGATACAAAAATTTGTGAACTCACTTGGCTTTAATAAACTGAAAGATAAAAGACTACCAATTTGAATGGACGCAACGGAAAACTCGAAATTCTAAAAGATTCAAAATCCTAAATAATAGACATAAAAGATCAGTCTTGAAAATATCAGTCTTGAAAACCTGGGCAATCTCCCTAGCAAGCCTCGAACAGACCAAATACAAAAGATCAGTTGTCCATTACTCCATCTTCTCGAAGAACCAGCCGTCCATTCGCTCGAAGGACCAACACAAACCCGTCGGTGTCCTTCCGCTCCAGTGCGGCGGCGCGACACGGTGAGTATGCCATCATGCTTTGCTGCTTCTTGATTTGAGATCGGGATCGGGACCAACACAAACCCGTCCATCCATCAAAACCAAACCCCACTCACTCCACTCACTCCCATCTCTCTCCCTCACTCCAGCGCCAAAGAAAGATGGAAGCGACAACCGGAATTGGGAGAGACGATGGTGGCCAGAGACGCGCCAGCCTCCAGCTCGAGTAGCGCGTCGCCGGCGGTGACGAAAACAAAGACACGGTGCTGCAGCGCTCTCTACTCCCGAGGTGGCGGCGGCGGCTGGCAAAAAGGCTAGTCGGCGTCTGGATACGGGCGGAGAAGCTGTTGGCGAGGCGATGAAGCGACAGCGGCTCCAGGCGGCGGCGGATCTGGTGCGACGAGTGTGCGGTCTGGGCTCGATCGACGCCACGGTGGCTGGATCATCGCGCAGCGGCCGGATCCGAAAAAGGCAATGACGGCCGGAGACGAGGCGATGAGCACGAGCCGATGGTGGCCTGGCATGATCCATTTATGGACTGGAGG
Source organism: Melocanna baccifera (assembly GCA_036346265.1). NCBI lineage: Eukaryota > Viridiplantae > Streptophyta > Magnoliopsida > Poales > Poaceae > Melocanna > Melocanna baccifera. Next base: position 16,333,923 of record CM070681.1, read on the forward strand.
AGACGACGGCCAAGAGCGGCGGCTTGGATCTAGTCGGAAGAGGTGGCGGCGAAGAACGCAGCGGCGATAACAACCCAGGATGGCTCGATCCGAAGACGCGAGGCCGGCCGCAGCGGCGTCGGCGACCAATCGCCATGATCACAGTGCCCTAGGGCCGACGCGCGCGTAACCGGCTGGGGTAGTCGAACGGAGAGATCCAGTTGGAGAAGCCGTCGGTGGCTGGATCCAGACAAGGCGCTAGCCGGCGGCCAGAAGAGGTGAGCGGTGGCGGCTGTCCAAGAGAAGGACGGCGACAGCGGCTCATAAGGATCCGATGACTGCACGGTCCCTAAAAAGGAGGCGACAACCAGAGAGGTAGCCGCCCCAGGAGCGAAGATATCCTCCTGGGGGCAGCAGATGCGGAAAATGAGTAGAGGCTAGGAAAGGTAAACCATAACCCTTCCTTAGCTCTGATACCATGTTATGAATATTGTATGTATATTGAAGAGGTCCAATGGGCAATATATATAGGGAGTACAAAAGAAATATGCCATATAGAGATAAGGCATATAAGGAATAGAATGTAAACTCTATATCCTTAACACTACACAACAAAATGTTATCAACATGTGCAACAAAATATATATAACCTCAATGAAGAATTTTTAAAAAAGATATCTCGATCTTACCAAAACATATCAATGACCAATCTTATTTGGATATACATAGTAGTATTTCTATGCTACCTCACAAGTATCAAACAAACAAATACGTGATGTTATATACGATTCAACATTTTGGGTCTTCATATACAAAAATTAAGAACAATATTTGCAATAAATGGAACATTTGACACAAAATACAACCTATATTTTTGCAACAAATGAGAACTACTTGTGCAACAATACAAGAAACTACCCTAACAAAAATAAAATATTATTGCAACAAATGAAACATTCATTGGAACAACTGTAAAAAGCTTAGAAGAGGTATTGCAATATGGAAAAAACCTAGTGCAACAATTCGATGTACTTGTTGCAACATTTTGGATGAGCATGAAGGAAGACGTACGTGATGTCCAGCCAAAACTATCACCTCATCGCCAACAAGCCTAGATCCAGCGGGGGCGGAAGCAGCACCTGGTTGCAGAATGGTGACGCCGCGACCGGTGGCAGCACTTGTGAAAGTAGAACCCAGCAACGGCGATTCTTCTGAAGGCCTCTCAAAAACACAAAAGACACCAATGACCTCTTTTGCAGCCTCGAATGGGACATCAGCATGCAATAACTGAGAGACGTTGGCTTGGAAGGGGAGCACTCCAATGAGAAATCCGCGAGAGATTTGCATGGAGGAGAAGGGGCATGGAGAGAGAGATGGAATGGATGGTTGATGCTTGGCTTGGAGTGATGTGGATGGATAAGATCACGTGAGAGATTTGCGGGGAGGAGAAGGGGCATTGAAAGAGAGATGGAATGCGTGGTTGGTGCTTGGCTTGAAGTGATGTGGATGGATAAGATCATGTGAGAGCTGAGGCGTTCAAAGCGGAGTGCTCTCTCTGAATGCACACGCATATTATAACCGTAACTTTATAGTACAATCGATTCAAAGCTTTGATATATCAGCATATATATAATAGGTGCGAATGATTCTTTCCTGTCTGCTTTTAATCCACTTGAATAGAGAAATCAATCAATCTACTCCTTGTCTTGTATGGGTGTAAGTGTTAACTCGCACCTGGAATAGCATTGCAAAAGTACAAGTCAGCTATGCTTTTGATTGAGATTAATGAAAATCACACTATTTTACATCAGGGCAGCAGCAGCTGAGTCAGTAAACACAGCACGGGAGACTACAATGATACGGTAATTTACTGCGTTGCAACATTTTAAAATGCTAAACTACACGGTAACATGGTAAGTTACTCTATGGACTCCCATCATTTCAGTCACCTGTAGGTCAAACTGAACCCAAGCTCGCTTCAGCAATTTACCACTAGGAGGGATCAGCTGGTGTTTCAAAGGGGTACCTTTTCTTCATTAAGTTCCTTTTCGACTTCTGAGAATATCTCTTTCAACCTGTTGGCGGAATTCGACATGACATTCTTCGTAGCCTTCTTTTGGTGCTTAGTGCCCTTCAACCAGGCAATCCCTAACAATACCTGAATGCTGCAGGCGTTCGGTTTCAAGGATGTGCTCGTCATATGGTACTTGAGCTGGATCTGCAATTTGTGAAAAATTGTGATCCCACAATTTGAAGTAAACATACAAGCATTTTCATTCTGTCTTCATTATCTTACACTCGAATAGTCTTCATGTAAAACGCCTTGGAGTGTCATCACCTCGTCAATGACCCAGCCATCTCGATTCAGTAAGTGATATTTTTGTTGAGTGGTCGATGCTTCTCCTGCATATCTTGACAAACTTTTGTCAAAGCTAAAGGTGATATGCCGTTGGTATATATTTCGGTTTACTAGCTTCCATTCTGTTGGTGAGTACTTCACACAACCAGCTTTCCGCATCACCTTGTGCTCCAATGAACCTCCAGAGAACATCTCCATCAGGGCATTGACCTGCAAATACAGAACTGATGAGGTTTAAACAAATGCTGTTGCAAGTCCATTATGCAAGGTTCCAGACAGGTTCATTGACAAATGACAAGAGAGCAGGACTCACATCAACAGAAAGAACTGCCGAGTAGACTTCTGACATTTTTACATCTTCATTGGCCAATAGAGAACCTTCTTCACAGAGAAGCTGTTTTGGTTCAGGCTCTTTATCAATCATCTCTCCCTTCTGTTCTGGACCCGATGACCGCATTTTCCAAAGTGCCATTATAATTCTGTCAGACATCAGTTTGATATATTATCAACCGTTTGACAAGAGTAGCTCTGCAAATAGCAGTGATGAATGGGAGTCCAATCTGTTTGATCTATTCGTAGTTCTAATAAAAAAGAAACTTATCATTAGTTTGCATACAATATTTGTATACCATGAAATTCTTCCTAGGATGACCTGATATGATATCAATTATTCAATTGTGTACGAGTGGTCATACAATTCAATTGTGTATGACTGGTCATATAATTTGAAGAGAAGTATTTGTGAGCATGGAGCTTCTTTCTAGTTAGGCTCCCATAAAATTCTTTTCAAATCCACATGATGCCACATTGAATGGCATTTCTAGAAACTTTTGAAAGGAGTCTCTACCATGGAAATTTTCAATGCATGAAAAGGCTTAGAATTAACTTGCAAGGTCTTCATCAAGGAATCAAGAATAACATATGGCTGACTGATTTATAAGAATCTGGTTACAGATGGAAAGCTGAGCCTGGGTTCAACTTTAGGTATGTGAATCAGGTGCAAGAGTTTGAGACCTGAGGGATTTTTACTTGTTTTTTAAAAACTATTTACGCATGTTCTAACCCATTTGCTTCTTTTAATTATAACACCCAAAAAATAAGGAATAAGTGAATTTTTTCTACCAGGATAAGTGAATTTTTTCTACCAGAATAAGTGAACTATTTCAATCAATATGATCAGAAAATTAACGAGCTTTATGTACAAAGGGGACATGATATAGGGTTGTAGGCTGTCAAACCATGCTTAAGCAGAAGGCAACACTAACTATACCTTAATAGTCTATACTACAGAATAAAGGAATTCCAGATATTCTTTTTTTGTCATGTCAGTCATGCTGCTTCAATGTATATTGATTGTTTAAGATATTCTGTCAGGAGCGTTTGTTTAAGATATTCTGTCATTGAGAAGATATGCTGCTTCTCAATGGAATTCTGCAGACCAGTAAAAGAATTGAAACAAAGGGCAAAAGGAAAGGTGCCTGTGAGCATCATTGAATGAAACAAATGTTTGGAAATGAAATTTCAGCCTTCCTTGAGGATCCAGTGTTTTGGCACCATGCCTGGCTTCGAGACCTCTGTCCTTGTGGAGGATGATCATCAAAGATGGACTGCCAACTGTTGCTAGGGTCGGTGGAACAACCTGGATATCACCAATGTCTTCCCAAAGAAAGAAAAATTTAGTTTTTCGGCCAAATATATTGGAATAAAATCCAGCTATTCTTGGGGAAAGAAAGAGGCGGCCCTGTGACAAATGCTAAGTATTTCAGTTCTTGATTGACCTGACCAAAAATAGATACAAAAAGGTAGCAAATGCCTGCCAATGTGCAATGCAATCATTAACTAGTGCATATTAATACGGTTCCAACAAAACAAAAACAAATTTCTTATCTGCCTTTGATGAAGGCAATATCCGCATTGATTTTTCAAAAAAAAAATCTACATTGATTGATTTCATATATGCAAGGTTTTAGCTTTATATTGGAAGTTAAAAGGCATAAAAGGGTAACATCATAACATAAAAGCCTGTATCAGTTATTCCAAGTCAAAACTCAGCTGTATTGTGCAGCACACCACATCACTTATACATGTGAAGAAATAACTAAACTCCAACTCAACACACTAAAACAAATAGCGAACCCTAATTACCTGAAGTGGCATTTTCCGTTTTAGATGGCAGGTGAAATCATCGATAAGGAATTCTTCTGGAGGAAGGCTAAAGAGCTTACGGAATGCTGAATTTGTCTGAGCAGACCGCAAGTGCATCTGAACATTCAGTCATATGCAACTTCAGTAATAGAATGCATTGTGCTGAAAATGGCATTAAAACAAATGCTTACCAATTCTTACCTTCTTACCAACCTCTTTCCCCATCTTTGCCAGATAATTCATAACAGCTTCAGTCCCCTGTGAATTGTTCAAAAAGATTCGTAAGTGTAACTTGGGCTCACATCCTTGGGCAAACCTTCCATCAAGAGGAAGCCACATGTCACCCAAATCTGACAAATTGTTTTTCAAAAAGTTCACTTCTGTGTGACCAATAGGAGCTTCATCAAATGGTCCATCTAAATCATGCACAACCACGTCCAACCTTGATGGAGGATCATCCATTGCATTAAATTCAAATATCTCTAGAGAATTGAAAAATTAAATAATCAGCCAAATGCACTGACAAGGTCACAAGGGTGAATGTGTAGAAGCAAAACTGACCATTCCATTTTGGTTCCGACGTCTGGAATTTAACTGAGCTAGTTTTCCTCTTTCCATTACAGGTAAAAACTACATAAGGATCAGGCAAGCCAGGAGTACCCGCACCAACTACACCGCTTCCCTCAATAAGAACAATAGTCAGCAACCAACCATCACCATGAGCTTTGATCCCATGATCACCACCTAATATTGGAAGAAGAAAAAGACAATTTATATATGTTCATTGTTTGTTCCCAAGGAAAGCAGTAGAGAATTTTTTTTTAAGTAGCAAATAATAGTTTTTAAGATGAATAATTTGTGCTTTTTAAATCATTTAGAGGATTAAAGCGATTCTATAAAAGACTAGGTAGAGGAGGGTAGAGAAAAACATAATATTCACTTCATCCTGAATTAATATTTACAGAATAGGTAAGAACGCCTATCAAAGACATGTACATGTGCACTACTTAGGGCCTGTTCTTTTTTGCTGCGGCTGATGGCTTTTAGCTGCGGCTGATGGTTTTTTGGCTGTTTGCGATAGAGATTGTGGAAAGAGAGATACTCGCTTGCGATTTTTGATGGTACAGATATTAGTTTTTTAACGTGTACTACAATTAACTTGTAGACCCCATCTTAAAAAAAATACTCCGTTTAAAAGTTAGTTACTGTAGCAAAAGCCAAAAACGGCTTTTAGAAGCCGCAAAAGAACAGGGCCTTAGAATAGAGAAATTGTTACCGTGTTGTTTCCAGGCATGCAAAAAACGTTGACCTACTTTGAGGATATTCTGCCCCTGAAGAATCAAAATAACACAAAATACGACCTCCCCAATTGAATCTGGAATATCAACACCAAAATATTCAAGCCCATGCGATATATTGGGCTTGGCTAGACGAAGATGTGCAATGACATACAGTGCTATAATGAAAGAGAATATGAATGCGAAGTTCCCGAGGAAGCGGGCAACCAGCTTCCAGTTTGATTCTTCCTGCGTCTGCAGTGAGGCTAAAATCTTGTCGTTGCTTGAGTTAGCATCATTGAGCTCAACTACTTTAATTTTCTGGGACAGTATTTCAGTAAACTGTGCATATCCCTCTCTCAGGCCTTGTTTTGCCCCATTCTCGATCATTCCTTTCAACATTGTACTCTGAACAAAGTTCAGACGCCAACTTATAGTAAGCTGTGTGGTTTGTTCTTCGGATGGCAATTGGGGACCTGGTATTATACAGTACAATATCTCCAACTTAAAACAATTACCACAGGGAACATCAGGAGTGCTAACACTAGAAAGAACAGCAAACGAATTTCCAGCTGCCTTCAAATATGTCTGCTCTTCTGTAGCTTTCACAGATTTAACTAATTTACTTGCAGCTTTTGTGTATGTTAATGATCTTTTCAAACAGTTATCATTATTCTCATATTTCCAGGGCTCAATTTGAGACCCACTAGTTCCTTGTACTTCTGCAACTGCTGGCCAGAAATCTGAATTTGGAGAAAACAACAGGGAGTTCAATTCAGCTGGTGCAATAATGTAAGATTGGTCCACTAGTACACCACCAAGCAAGTTTCCAGGCATTTCACAACCTTGATCTTTAGACTCCATAGTTTTCAGTAGTTCATCAAGGCTAACCTCAGGCAGTGTGCCATTCTTGCCATTCTCACAAGATTCAGCATTCATTTCTGTATCTTGAAACTGATCTATGTACTCAGGATCTGATGTGACGGAAGGTGCGGCATCAGCAGCTTTCCGAAAGAAGTACCGAGACAATACCTCCACTACTGATGATGCATTAGCAGTGGCATCATCGTCATCTTGTTCAGGCTCCAGAAGAATAGCTTGTTCTGTGCTGCCACAGGGTAGTCGCTCTACGCCGCTACGGCCTTTTTGGTCCACCATGCTTTGGGGCAATCTATCCACACTGCTACGGTATGCACGGTCCACGCTGGCACAGGCTGATAGGTCCAGACTGCTAGCAACAGCTGACAAGGATGAGGCGTTTGTTTCAATTGACCTATTTGAGCTGCGCGGTGTATCATCGATAAGTTGCAGCGGGATGTTTTTCGCTTCTTCGTAAAGGTTGGCCCTAACCGATAAGTATATCCTCAGGCAAATTTCACCTGAAATGAAGCAGAATATAAACAGTTAATAACGTTAGCTTTACCCACAGCTACGATTTACTATACTTTCCAGCAAGTTTTAATTGACCTTAGCAGTAAAGCATTCATCTGATGGGGCAGCAGAAGAACAGTTAAGAATTAAGACTCCAAAAAATCTGTTAATTAATTAGAAACATTGCTCTTGGAATTAGCAAGAGTTGACTACGGACAACACTATCAAGGCAACGCGATTTTTTTTCCCTGAACAGTTAGAGCGCCTGTTATGAGGTGAAATAAACGGAGCAGAAACGAATCTTCCATGCCCAATTTGATAGCTTCCATTTCTCCTACCTACATTTCTGGAACGTCTGCATCCAATGCTCACAATCTCATCTGCAAGGAAGCATCTATTCGAAAACATCAAGGGAAACCAAACATGACAGACTTGCAAAACGTAACCATGAGAAGTGTCGATTCTTGGCAAGAAAGAAGGATGCGTGCAGCACGTACCTCCGCGACGTTTCCTCCTGAACTTGCTGCTCTTGGGCTGGAGCTGGTACCACGCGGTCCCGAGCGAGAGGTCCTCCGTCTCCATGATCGCGGACAGCGGCACCTTGACCCGCCCCAGGAAGTCGGTGCTGAAGTACCTGTCCTCGTTGAGCACGGACACGACGAGCTCCTCGGAGACGTCCCCGACGAGGAAGCCGAACTCCTCGTCCCACATTGGGCTTAGGCTTCTCTTGACCACTGTCGTCTTGGCCAGACGCCTCCCCAGCTGCAGCCGGACGTAGGGGTCGCTGGAGCCGTTGAGGTAGATGGCCGGGAGCCCCCGCGCCTCGACGACGTGCACGCACAGCCGCATCGGCGCGTTCCGCCGAGCGGGCTCCGTGCGCGCCACCGCGCCCGGCGAGCTGACCGGCCTCGCCATTCACGTGTGCGTGAGATGCTCGAGGAGGAGCAGAGAGAGAGAGAGAGATCGAGCAATGGCGGATACGCGGGTAGCGATTTTGGTTTCCTCCGTCGAATTGGGGATTTGGACGATGAGGGAGAGAGGATTATTACCCGCGACCGTTTGAATTGGAGAGGCGTTTATCTCGTCGTCCTCGAGATTCGTGCGGAAGAACCGAGGGGTTTGGGGCCGTTGCATCGGCGGAGCGGGGCATGGTTTCGGCCCAACATGTGGTAGCTGCTCCGAGCTTTTTGGGTTGCCTCAGGTTAAATATGCGGCCGAATTCAGATAAATGGCGTGTCGTTTTAGGCTGCGGGCTGTGTGTTTTTAGCTATAACTTGGTTTAGCTTCTATGATGGTTTTAGTTTAATAAATAATGATGGTTTAAAGGAGTCAAAAACCGCTAAAAGGGAAAAAAAAGGAACAAACTGACGACGAACTAGTAATATAAGCCAAAGCTTCTATGATTCAACGAGAAAGAGCTCAAGTATGTCACAAGCAGCAGTTTCCCAAACCAGGCCTGAAATGCTGTGGCTTGGAACTTGGAAGGAAATGCCATTATGTTGGTAATGAACTAAAGAATATAGACCCCCAGCAATTGGGTTAGCATCTGCAGTAGTAGATGAGAAGGCATGCAACGCGGAAAAAGAAAGCTGTAAGTACTACTCGAAGGTGACCAAAAATTACCCTTTTTTACCAAGCACACTGTCAAAAGTACATGGAACATCCCAAACAAAGTTACTAGACTAATGACACCGGGAAGCTCTCGAAAGAAAATGAGTGACCATAGAGGCAAAAGCATCTGCTGAAAAATTACTGCATTCTTGAGCTGCTGCTCCCGGTGTTCAGCTTGGCAATCCTCTTGAATTTGATTGCACACATCAGACAATGAAGGAGTAGCAGCTTCAGCTTGTGGCCTACATTCGAAAGGTAATTAACTGATTCCTTCGTTGCTTTTGCATCATGATGGCTGAACTCCCCGTGATAAGAGAAATGGGCATATGCATTGCAGCAAGATCGGCCATTACATCAGTCTTGAGCCTCACTCTTTTCCGAAGTCTGCGCTGTAGTGGGCACTGGATTCCAGCTTCTTGGCATCGTTCAGTTTCCTGACAGCCTGAAATACAGTTTGCACGAAAACTGAGTGCCTAAGCACCGGTGTGTTGAGGTACAGATGGAAGACAGTATAAGACAGCGCACCTTCATGAAGTCTTCATGGACAACATAGTCACGCTCTGCACGAATTGCAGCCATACCCGCTTCGGTGCAGACATTGCGGAGATCAGCCCCATTAAAGCCCTAATAGCAAACGAGTTAGGAGAAATCGGGACATGCAACAAGAGCGTTAGATAAAAACAAAACTCACTTCAGCAAGTTTGACAACTGCTTCATAGTCAATTTCCCCATGCTTGGCGATACCAGATGCATGAATTTTAAGAATTTCCATCCTTGATTGCTCATTTGGTAGTGGAATCTCAATCTTCCTGTCTAGACGTCCAGGACGCAGGAGCGCAGGGTCCAGAACATCGGGCCTGTTTGTTGCCATTATCATCTTGACCTGGTTAAGCAAAAATATACCCTTGTCACGCAGAATTCATACAGAACCAACAAAAAACAAGTTATACCTAACAACAGAAAAAGAAGTTAAAGGGAGTAAAAGTGAATATTATGCGAGTCATTGTGCAAGGACCACAAAATTGATACAAGCAAAAGGAGCAATCATTATTATCTCCAGGATTCTAAAAGGTCTTATCCTAACATCGTCCATTTGAGTTTCAGGACGGTAGTGAGCTGACCATGCAGAACCACGCCAAACTTATGCATCCATACGAGTTGCTATGTACAATCTAGACTCTATACAAACTAGAACATAGGTGGATGGATATTTCCAGAGAACCCACACTGATTACATGATCAATTGGAAGAACAAAAACCATTACACATTTACACCCTAGTTCTAATCTGTGGCGCAACTGTAAATACCAGTTGCCAAACACAAAGTCAAACTAATTGGCAAAAGTCACAACTCATAAGAGTATGCGACTGACAAAGCAAATATCATGTCATCAGTGAACTTTGAGGATACAGTAGTCCAATTGCTGAAGGAAGTACATGTTCCGTTATATTACAGACCGATCATACGATGTAAGTCATGACTTTGATCAATACTACACAACCAAACAGATTAGCTGCTCTTGTACAATTGAAAAGTTACAATAGTAAATCCAAGATAATCACCTCACCACATCACTGGTGTATTTTATCCAAGAAAGGTAGAGTGTGTGACATGTACACGTGTTCCTTTTCACACACAAAAAAAACATGTACACATGCAAAATTGCCAGCAAGTAAATTACTTTGATTGGTTAAACCCATTTGCAGATTGCATTAAGATTCCTAGAAAATTATATAACCAAACTATAACATATCTGATGAAACATGTTTACCTTTCCAAGCTCATCAAATCCATCTAACTGATTAAGCAGCTCCATAAGCGTCCTCTGGATCTCACGATCTGCACTGGTTCCTTCACTAAATCTTCTCCCACCGATGGCATCAATTTCATCCATGAAGATAATGCATGGCTAGGTCAAAACAATTTGAAACAAAAAATAAATTTTATTAGTGATGGAACTAAACAGAATGGTGCTGCAAGTTAAAAGATTTAAGGAAATGCATTGCTCATGTCCCTATGGCGACTCAAATGTAAAAGCATTGGTTTCCAGTGAGTTTTCATGCAAAAATGGTAATGAGATTTATAGCTTAAGATATGCTTATCTCTAGAACCAAACAATATCTTCCATGGTGCATGGATAGGAATCAGCAGCATAGACACCTCCCGGCAACCAGCCATGGAATTGCAGTGCAGCCACGCCACCGCAGACACTATGGAATTGGAGCTTTCCTGGGCAAGCCTCGTCCTAGGCCATCCAGTCACTCTTGTGGGCCGTCACATGGGCCAAAGGCCACAGCCCAATATGCCTCACGGTCCTCACGGCCTCACCCAACCCGTCCCCACGCCCTCACACGCACGGCGACGCTAACTCGATCGAAATAGATCAATCCCCAATTCTAGAATTCTCCGGTCCCCACTGTCTCCAGTCTCCACTCCCAAAACCCTAGGAAGCTTGCAGCCAGGGTGCGCCTCAGTGGCAAGTGGCAGGCTAGCGGGTGGCAAGGCAAGGCCGCAAGGGGGCAGCCGGGCAGGCAGCAGCTGGGCGGGGCACAGGGGCCAGGGGCGGCACACCACACGCAGGCCAAGCCGCCAAGGGCCAGGGGGCGGCGCCACACCAGGGCACCAGTTGGTAAAAGGCCTATCCTAAGACCCTAACCGAAACGTTGCACCGTGCCTCTTTTGTTGGCAAGTCGTTGAAGCTTTGGTAGTGTTGTAGTGAGGTACTTAGTTGTCATATCTTCCTTTTTTTTCATCTATGGACATTCACATGTGTATTGGACCATGCTTTTAGTTAATAAAACTATTGTGGTTCTCAAATTTGCTCATGTTATGTGTATATGAACTTGTTCGTGCTTACTTGTCAAAGTTAGCCTTGCCCAAGCTCCACAATTTTCTTGGCTCCACCACTGATAGGAATATCCAAATACGAATAGATATCACAATATGTGGGTCAAAGAAACTATTAAATCACAGCTTGCATCTGGGCCCACAAATAACACTAAATGCATAGCTGGTCGAGAATATAAGTTTTTCACTTAGATAAAGGGAGTGTCACTTTAGGCCCAATTAGCTTTGCAGGAAAAAATAAAATGAGCCGAAGCAAGACTTACTTGGTGATCCCGTGCATAGCCAAACATTTCTCTGATCAAACGAGCACTTTCTCCAATGTATTTGTCAATTATAGCACTTGATACAATCTGTTATACCCATATCAGTATAAACGTATTATATTTAATGTGTAAGAAAAGACTGCCTACATTCTATTAAGTGAGAAAACACACCTTCAAAAAGTTTGCATCAATGTTACTGGCGATAGCCCTTGCCAACAGTGTTTTCCCTGTTCCTGGTGGACCGTAGAGTAGAACACCCTGCAATGAGTAAAATAGTCATATATTGATTTCCAAGGTCACAATATTTATCCATTTGTCCCTTTGACCTTATATGCATAATTTGGGATCTAAGCACATATATTGTTGAGTTCACCTTGGGAGGCTTGATTCCAACACGAATAAAGAGCTCAGGGTTCATGAGGGGCAACTCGATGGACTCTCTAAGCTCTCTAATCTGATCAGACAGACCACCTACAGCAGAGTAACTGACATTCCCAGGGTCCTCATGAAGCATATTGTAAACCACAGGGTCCACCTGAAGGCACAAGTGCAGTTTTAATTTTAGATCATCAAAAACCATTTTTTTATATGCAACAAATGGATCCTACAATAAAAGGGCTCACAAAAAATGCACCAACAAAAAGACATAAGCAAATGATTTATAGAACTAAAAATACCTCCCGTGGCAGAGTGCGCATGATTGTAAGCGTCGTCATATCAAGTACAACACGAGTCCCAGAAGTTAATTTCTCCTTGTCCACTTTACTCCGGCAACCAACGACGTATCTCGGACCACTGCTAGCCTTAACAATAACTTGAAGAAATAGGTGTTTCAGTTGTTTAATTTTGTAGTTCTGATACATAAGAACAAAAACTACAAGTGATAGATTCATACATAAAGGCCAAAAGAAATTATCGAGTTGATGACTTCAGCATACTCATCTATCATTACAAAGGAAAAGGAATGGGAAAAAAAGATAGGTATTTTTTTATAGAGGATACAAGTGTCCATTCCAAAATATATGTCCAGGAATACACTTCAAAAAACATAGGGAAGGCTCTTTACTTACAACGTTCATTGTCAAGATGGCGGAAAAAACATAGGGAAGGCTCTTTACTTACAACGTTCATTGTCAAGAGGGCGGAGAACCTCTCCTATAATCTGTCCAACACTTTGCAGCGATTTCAAGTCATCTTCAGTCTTTGCAAAGTCCCTCTTAGCATTTTTTAGGCTTTCCCTCACTGCATGCAGATGAACCATGCATCAAAACAAAATCAAGGTAATTAAAATGGAAACATATGCTTTTTAAAAGACAAGCAAACAGGTATTTTGGAAAATTTACTTAGGGGGTCCCCTAATACAGGGGCCACTGTGGGGTACTGTGCCTGACAGTTTTTAGCTGTGCGTCAAATTTGCACAGCAAAAATATTACTAGATCTTGTTCAGGTCCACAAGACAAAGGATTGATTTGATCTTCATATAAATCGAATTAGACAGATATGCAGTGAAACATCCGTATAGAAACAATTTCACACTTGAAATACTAGCTTGAAGATATGCTCCTATAGCTTTATCTATACATGTAGTTCTAATTACAATAAGAATAACAGAGAAGAAACCAAAGCTCGCTGTGCGAACAAATGAGCTGCTATAATTTAAACCAAGCGAAGGCACACTATTAAAACGAGATATAATGTCATATCAGTTACTACCAAGAATAAAATGGGAAACTGGGACGAGACATAATAAAAGCTTATGAACATTGTAATATAACCAGACCCTTCATTATTGAGCTGCCGAGAGAATAAGTATGAATCTACATAAAGCCTACCATATCCTAACTCTCAATATAGCATCTTGTCCGATATAGAGGCCTGAAATTAGAAGAAATTGCACAAAACAACTAAACAGTGGAGCTGCTCAGGTCTCCGAGAGCTACAGCCTAGCTGAACCTGCAATACTACTCGAATCTCATGAAACTTCTTACCCCCAACACCAAAAGAACCACCAGAATCTACCCAAACAAAACGTAAGGAAGAACCTAGTGATGAGCAAACAACAAATTAACCTCCAAACGCACAGACAAAAATATTTATTAAGTTCAAACGTAGCACTTCAAAGTTCACACCAGAATTAGTTGTCTATATATAATGCACCAACAGAAATCTCTAACGTTTCCATAACTTATTTGCAAAATCGCGAAAGACCAAATGAGCAAAACTACTGATACTCGAGGATCACCAAATATTCTGCATCCCAATCAGGTAAGTAACAATATTTTTTCCATAATCAAAATTTCCCTCACAGAAAATTGTCGAGATTGACCAAAACAAAACCCTAGGTCACATCACACATGCAGGACTTCAGATCCACATCAAGCAATCAGCGCCCAAAACCACCCGATTTAGCGCTCGGAAACCAAATCTACTGAATCAACAGCGCAAGCCAAGACCCGACGCCCCAGCCCCCGATCTAGCACCGGAACACATCGCGAAACAAGTAAATCCACCTGGTAAAGCCTCGAAATCACCGAGTACTAAGCACCATAGCTAGCGAATCTACACAAAAACTACCCACATCCACAGCGCAAACGAGATATTGCGTACGCAGATGCATAGCGCCTAGAGAAAACGATGGGAATCCACTGCTCCGAACCCGACGGAGGTTCGAACCACGTTTGGGGGAAGTGGGTGTCTTACCAGTGCCGACGCGCGACTCGAGCTCCCTGCAGTTGAGCAGCTTCTTGCGGTACTCGGCCACAGCGGTGCGGCGGCGGGCGGCGGCGTCGTCCCCGTCGGCCATCTCCTTCTGCGATCTCTTCCTCTCTCACACACCTTTTTGTTTCCGTCGCAATAAGAGAATAAAAACTCTCCCCACTCTTTGGTTGCGTAAAATATGCCATGGTGGCCTTGCGCTAGTTCATGTTGTGGCTTAAGCTTTTTAGGCCTTGTTTTTTACGGTTTCTAAAAGTCGTTTTTGATTTTTGCTATAGTAACTAACTTTTAAACGGGGTATTTTTTTTAAGATGAGGTCTACAAGTTAATTGTAGTACATGTTAAAAAACTAATATTTGTATCATCAAAAATCGCAAGCGAGTATCTCTCTTTCCACAATCTCTGTCGCAAACAGCCAAAAAACCATCAGCCGCAGCCAAAAGCCATCAGCCGCAGCCGGAAAGAACAGGTCCTTAATTCAGTTTACTCGTGAGAGAGTGCAGAGAAAGATATTTACTACAACTTTTATTAATATAGATAAAAATAAAATAATGTTCAGTACAATCTGTTTGTAAACTATATCTTAAAAAGATACTCTATTTAAAAGCTACCTACTGTAGAAAGTTAAGCCATAAGCCTAGAAGAATCCACCTTTGAAATTAAAAAATAAAAAATAAGAAAAAAAATAGAAAATATCATTATATCATCACGAATAATGCAAAGTAATAAGAAAAAAAAGAAAAAGTAAAAAAGCTAAAAAACGAAATTAAGAAACTAACATGTCTCAAGCGACTTCTGAAATCTAGAAGCTAAAGCCAAAAAAGCCGGTTGGAGCAGGGTAAGTCTCCTTTTACCTTTGATCTCGTAAAATTATCTACTTCTTCTCTCTTACAATATAAGTTTTCATTCTTATGAAGTCATCGTCCCACAATATACCTTTGACGGTCGGCACGTGTGGTGCCCTGGCGCTGTGGGCGGACGCACCTTCTGGCTCACGCTGTTCCCAGTCATGCTAGGGGCTAAAATCAGAATTTCATGCGGGAGGGGGCTAGTTTGGGAATTTCGCTGCCTGAGTGGGCCAGTTATGCCCTCAACTCTATGGTATCTAGCATACCAATCTGGTCTTAAATCAATAAACTCGAGGACCGGTAAAATCTAGAAAAGGGTCCTAAGCCTATTTTTATACCTTTGTCTTGAGCCAAATATAAAACCATAGCCATCTTGCATGCTTCTCCATGTTCTTCACCATGGCATCTTTGCAAATCTGGGACTAAACCTTTCAATCATCTCAACAAACATGTTAGTCCCATAAACAAGGTTATCATTAATTCCAAAATAATTTTTAGGGGTCTAGATGTGTCAATCTCCTCCTTTTTGGAAATTGGTGATAACTAGAACAAATATTGGTGAATTGAAAGTTCTGAATATACATCTAGTCCAAGAATGAGTTGTATACTCTAAGATTTTGACCTTTGGTAGTATTTAACAATTAAAATTAATTCAAATGAGATAAAGAGTTGAGTGCAAGCAAAGTCTTCAATAAATAGACAAAACTCCCCTAAATGTGTCATAGAGGCTCATTAAGTGATTTCACACACACTTGTAGATTTTTAGAGATTTTGGCGGAGTTTCCCCTATAAGTTTGCTTTGAGAAAGCATCAAACAATAATAATAAAACTAAAAATCATAATTTGAGTAAGATGCTTGCACATGCATAATAAATAGACAATCTAAAAGACAAGGTTCAACAATGTAAACAATTTTAGCAAATCCAGCACATAGTACATTGGAGGAGGAGGTTTAAATAAGCTTACAATACAAATTACAATAAAGACGAAGCTTATCCTCAACAAAGTTCATTACAAAGTCTATATGACCTACTTAGAGCTAATAAAGATAGATATTGAGATCACTTGAAGAGATCGCTGCTACTCCACTTTTCACTTCATCATTTCTCCATTTTACTTGGTCACTTCTCCCCCTTTGGCATCAAATACCAAAAGGATTCCATCTAATTGTTTGGAGGAACGCCGGAGGAGTCACCACGGTGATGACGACGATAAGTGATAGGAGAGGACGGCTGCAAAAGAAGACTTACATGTTGTGTCAAAGCTGCAATTTGAGAGTTGGTTTCAACTTCAGCGTCCCGAATATTAGAGAGAGTTTGATTTATCTACATCAAGGCAACAAGGATGGGATCTTGTGCTTGGAGCTGTTCATCTTGAAGTGGAGGAGATGGTTGAGGGACAACCGGCACAGGAGGGACCCTCACGAGGTTGGTAAGGCTTGTGAACTGAAGATCGTGTGCCTCGGTATCCTGTTGTCCTCATGATGAGTGTCATGATATGGAGATCATAATAAATGCACTTCACTTGATCAGTTTTGGAGGAAGCTATCTCTCTAATGATCAAGTCCACCACATCGAATTTTTGCCTTTGCATGACGTACTCAATAAATGTTCCATGCATGCCTCTAATTGCATCAAAGTTCCTACTCTTTGAATAGAAAGTATGGTTGATGATGCGGTTGATGAGGCTTGGAAGTGGAAGAAGGCCCCCAAGTCTGCCAGAAATGTATCTCACATTAGTGTCATAGAACTAGCACCACCCTGGAGTTTGAAGAGCTCCACGGGAATAGACTTTCTCATATCTGTTGGGGTAAATGCCCGAGGCTCACTCAAAGTCAGCCTTGGTGGATTCATACTGTTGATGCTCAGTCATCCAAGCAAGAAACTCAAAGTCAGGAGAGATATAAACTATGGTATAGAACTGTCGAATGATATCTTCGTGATAATCACACTTCAAAGCCACTATATTATGCACTACTCCATGAAAAGGTTTGACACCGTCAAAGCGAGGTAGTGTACCAAAATGCTTCCAATCCAGATACTTATGATTGGTACTTGTGCATATTGTAGATTTGATGAAATACGTCTTCTTGAAATTGAATGTGAAAGCGAGGGTCGGAGGCACTAGCTGGCATGGCAAATTAATTTGGGTGCCTTAACTGCGCATACTATTCACTTGTGATTTGTATCAAGTTAATCCTTGGAACCTCTGCATCAGCCATGTCCTCCTCATCATCACTATCTTCCTCTTCTTATACATAGCTCTCTTCTTATTCATCTTCTTGTACTATTGCCTCTTGTTCTACTCGCTCTTCTTCTCTTATGATGCGCCTTCCATCATGACACCTTAACTCGCACATGAAAGATGCAGTCTCCAGATCACTACCCTCTTGTGGAACATGAGCCGACTAGCAAGAAGCCGACTTACGAGAGACGAGAAAAAGGAAGGGCCTTCATGAGGAGTATAGCACTCAAGGGGTTCTCCTTCAGGAGATGTATTCTTGTGAGCAGACGCCTTAATTCTACCCAAGATCACTGGATCAAGGAAGAGAACAATTAGGACAGAGACAAGGACTTAAGTAAATGTACATGGATAATTCCCACTGTTATGCCAAGGCAATATTACCGCATGCAACATGTTGGTAGTATCTACCTGCAGACCTACTCCAATGGATTCTAACATATTTACAATGAAACTTATATTGGGCAATGTGAAATGCAACAAATGACTCCTAATGTCATCGATCTTAGTCTCCTAGCAACATTATCCAAACATATTTGAGAAATCTATGCACATTTTCTCCAAACCCTAGAAATTGAAAGAACAATACTGGAGGGAAGGGAAAGGAAGAGGGTTTCCAAGCAAATTAGCTAGTGAAATAAGGGACGAGTGCAAAGTCTCATATTTTGGTAAGAGATGATGAAGAGAGTCGAATCACTCCTTTGAAGATTAGCTTTGGAGAGGAGAGGAATGGAGTGGGGGAGAGAGAGAGCAAATGACTATTCTGGATATGACAGAGTCAGTCAAATCGATTTAGGGGACTCAACGAAGACAAGAGGTGCAGCAACAACATATTTTGGATACACCCAACAGAAGCAGTAATACCATAATTAAGAAGGCTATAGTACCGTACTGGTCGTATCAGGAGCAAAGCGGCAATAGTACCATTTTCTAGAGACAAGCAGGAAGAGGATAAAGATGCAAATGTTCCTTAATGCTAGAACTCAAATAAAGAATTTCAGGATCATTACGCAACTAAAAAGAATATGAAGCACAAATAAAATAGTTTTTAACAAAGTAGATGCTTTTGAGATTTTGAAAGAGACTTAAAACAAGTTTTCAAGAGAAACTCAAAAACTTCAAATGAGAGCAAACATGATGCATGAGTTCAAGTAACATTAGAGAAGTCTGATATTTAGCTCATTTTTTAATTTGTAAAAACAGTTTTCATCTAGTGGCTTGGTAAAGATATCGGCTAATTGGTCGTCGATTTTTATGTGGCTAATCACAATGTCAACTTTGATTATATGATCTCTTAAAAATGGTGACAGATGCCTATATGTTTAGTTCTTAAGTGTCGAATCGGGTTATTTGCTATCTTCACAGCACTGTCATTGTCATACAAAAGAGGCACACTTTTAAAATCAATCCCATAATCTATCAATGCTTGTCTCATCCACAACAATTGAGCACAACAACTACTAGCGGAGACATACTCCGCTTCGGCGCTAAATATGACAACAGAATTTTGTTTCTTAGAGAACCATGAAGCTAGGGATCTACCAAGTAGTTGACAACTACCGAATGTGTTTTTTCTATTCACTTTGCAACCCGTATAATTAGAATCAAAATATCCTATTAAATCAAAATTTGCACCTTTAGAATACCATAAGCCAATGCTAGAGAAAAGCTTTAAATATCTAAGTATTCTCTTGACAGCCACTAAGTGACACTTTTTTAGAGATGCTTGAAAATATGCACACATGCAAACACTAAATATGATATCAGGCCTAGATATGGTAAGATAAAGTAAGTTATCAATTATAGATCTATAAAGATTTAAATCTACTAGTTTACCTTCCTCATTAAGGTCGAGGTGATCGTTCGTAGCCACAAGAGTCTTGATGGATTTTGCATCCTCCATGCCAAACTTATTAAGTATATCCTTCACATACTTGGTTTGGCTCACAAATGTCCCATCATTGAGTTACTTGATTTGAAGACCAAGAAAGTAGATAAGCTCTACAATCATGGACATCTCAAACTTTCTAGATATCATCTCACCAAATTTTTTGTAAAAGTCTTAGTTAATAGGCTCAAATATGATATTATCAACATAAATACGACAAACAAAGAAATCTCCATCAATGATTTTTTGTGAATAGAGTGATATCAACCTTCCCAATTTTGAAGCCATTTAAGACTAGAAAGTTTCTAAAGTCACTCACACTATGCTATAGGACCTTGTTTAATGCCATAGAGTGCCTTAGAAAGCTTATACACATGATTAGAATTTTTAGGCTTCTCAAAACCGGGAGATTGCTCAACATAGACAAGTTTAAAAATTTTGATATTTAAAAAAGCACTCTTTACGTCTATTTGAAAATGTTTTATTTCGAAAGATGATGCAAATGCAAGCAAAATATGAATAGATTCTCATCTAGCTAAGGGAGCAAAAGTTTCACCGAAATCCAAACCTTCAAATTGGGTGTAGCCTTGAGCTACTAATCTTACCTTGTTCCTCACCATAATCTCATTCTCATCTTGTTTGTTTCTAAACACCCACTTGGTGACAATCACATTATGATCCTTGAGTCTTTCCGCTAGCATCCACATATCATTGCGGATGAAGTTATTTAATTCTTCATGTATAGCATTTATCTAATTCAAATCATCAAGTGCTTTATCCATATGTTTAGAATCAAAAGAATGAATAAATGAGTAATGTTCATAATAAAAAGCAACATGAGATAGGGTTTGGATACCTTTACTAACATCACCCAAAATTTGATTAATGAGGTGATACTTGGCAATTGCATTTGTGAATTTATGGAGGTATTATTGAGGGTTGATCATCTTCCTTTTCTACTTCATTTTTTTAATTTGACTTATTGTAGTGGAAGTACAAGTTTCCACTTGAGTAGATGACGACGGATCATCATTGTCTTTGGTTTGATATCACCAATTTGTATGTTCTTCATCGTGAGTCTCAAGCCTTCATTACCTGCATCATATAAATTTTTTTACTCTTTTTGAGAGCCATTAGTTTCATCAAATTCAGTATCATATGTCTACTCAACAAAATCGGAGGTTTGGTTGAAAACACGATATGTCTTGCTATTTGAGGAATACCCAAGTAGGAAGCCCACATCACACCGGTTTTAAAATTTTGTAAGACAAACACACTTTTTTAAAAATAAAATACTTGCATCCAAAGGCGCAAAAATAAGAGATGATCGATTTTCTTCCAATGAGAAACTCATAGGAAGTCGTTTTCAAAAGATGATGCAAATATTTCCCTAGAAAAAGATGATACAAATAAAGATGATTAATGGCATGACAAGCGGTATTGATTGCTTCCACCTAAAAATTATTAGAAGTGTTATACTCATCCAGTATTGTTGATGTGAATAACAATATTACAATGCATGCATGTTTTGATCGCTGTTACACTAATCGGGTTGTGCAAAATAACAAGAATAACACAATAATTGATTTTTACATATATCATGCATATGTGTTGTTCTTTTCATTTACTACACCTTTAGAAATTCATGATGAGATAAGTCGAAGAAATGTTGATGACAAATATATATACTATGCATACATGTTATATGCTTTATTTAGTACAATTTTAGGCTATCAAAAGCCGAGGATGGCTTTTCTTGAAGAAGGAGAGGATGATGCGGATACACACGTGTCTTATACTTTTCAGTTAAACATGTTGTTCAACTGGAAAGAATTATTGAGCCGCATGAAATATGGCCAGGTGAACTCATTCCAAACTAAGCTTAATATTATTATTTATAAGGATGGAATACTACCTTATGTTACCACACGTTGCATTCTCAGATTTATTAAATGGAAGATATTGAAACTGAGAAGGAGGAGCTGAAGGCCGGGGCCAAAGTAATGAAGAGCCACAAGAAAGAGAATAACTACATTTGGTGCCAAAGATATAAAGGAACAAAGCTCACATAGATGGAGCTAACAAGAACAAAACACATGTGGCTGGATGGAGCACACAAGAGAAAGGCTCATGTGGAATGGGGAAAGAAAGCCTATATGGTGGGAGAGTATAAGGGGGAGCTCAAGAACTTAAAGTACAAGTTTTGAACAAAATTTTCAAGTTCAATTCGGACTTCCCACATGCTCAACCTAATTCAAACTCGGATTCAACTCAAAATTCAATTCGAATTCGGTTCGGGACAGCCTGACAAGCAGTTACTAAAAAGGCCATAACTTTCATAAACGGAGTCCGATTCTAGTGTTGTTTTACTCGTTGGAAAGCTTATTTCAAGGTCTACGTAATGGATCTAGTCGTATCTTCAAATTCATCATGAATCAAAATTTATGACTAAAATATTATAACAGCTATAAAATCTAGTTTCCTTTTTATGGGAATTCGAGTCTAAAACAATATAGGAATGAGTTGTATTCGGTTTGGGGACCCTATGGACGTCCCAAGTGGCTATATAAGCCATGTATGCATAGCCTTTTGAGCTCAGACCACCTTTGAAAAAAATCAATCTACGAAAGTTTATTCGAGTTTATCATTGCTACCGAAATTTCATAGGAAATTAGGAGTATTCTTCAATCAAGATCGTTCAGCCTTTCCTCTGGGAATTGGGTGCACGATAGATCTTCGCTTGGTGGTCGATGAAATCAACGCGAGCGTATTTTGGCGGATTAAACAGTGTTCGTCCCTTGCATTAGCATTGGAGGATCATTGCGATTAATCAAGACTCCTGCAAGTATCCATCCTACGTCGAGAAGATCGGACGACCCCGTATCATCTTGGTATCAGAGCGCGGTTTACTCGGTAGAACCTTATCTCTTTACTTTTCAGTTCATTAGTTCCTGTCCTATACTCCATATAGCCGAAAATTGCCTCATAAAAAAAATCCAAACCCGAGTTTTGCATCTGTTATTTTTGTGAGTTTTATTAAGTTTTGATCCATTAGAAATTTTGTTTATGTGCAGATCTTAGTGTCCTTTTGTGTTACTTAATCGTTGTTATTTTAAACATTTGAAAATCTGCTAGTTGATCTTTCAATTAGCATCCAAAAAAATGTAGACTCAATTTACGTTTTGAATTCTTGTTCTTACTGTCCACGTAAGATCTTTGTGCATCTTGAGAGAATATCACATCCAAACATATCTGGGTTTTAGTGTTCTTGAATTTTGAACCATTATCACTACAGATTTTCTTTATTTTGAAATTAAATTTATTTTGGGCTCCTTTTGCAAAACCTTTTGAAAATACAAGAGTCTTCGGTTTTATCAGTAGAAAGAAAACCCAAATATATCTTTAGTAGTCATCCACAATTACTAAACAAAAACTATTACCCCCATGTTTTTATAGGTTGTTGGCTCAAACAAATCCATATGTAACAGCTCCAATAACCTAGAGATGGATTTGATATTTTTGTATGGATGAGAACTTATTACTTACTAACCGGCTTGGCAAACACTACATGACTTATTTTTCTCAAACTTCACATCTTTTAAACCCACAACCAAGTCAAATTTGAAAAGTTTTTGAGTTAAATCATCCCTACATGAGAGAGTCTTCTATGCCAAAACCAACCCAAAAAGGTTTTTACAATTAAATAAGTTTTTAGGCAAGAATCACTTGAGGAGAAATCGACCAAGTAAGGATTGTCAAAACAAAACCTTTGAAAGCCAAAGCATTTTCCTTTTCTCTTAAAATCACAACACCTTCCCAAGAAACAGTGCAAGTGAGGCCAAGATTACATAATTGAGCAATCGATAGCAAGTTAAAATTAAGAGTTTCAACTAGAGATACATTTGAAATGAAAACATCAATTAATATTACAATTTTGCCCAATTCAATTAGCTTTCCCTTACTGTTGCCATCAAAAGTGATGTTGTCATGATCTCCACTGCCAACTTCAAATGTGGTGAACATTTTTGGTCTCCAGTCATGTGTTGAGTCATGAGTGCAATCACTATTAAGCACTCAATGTCTTCCATCGGTTTTGTACTTTACCTACAAAAGAAAATTAAGTTATTTTAGGTACCTAAATTTGTTTGGATTCTTAGAGGTTAGTAACCAAGACTTTGGGTATACAAATGGCATTCTTTTTATCACCAAGTATAAGAGTTCCAATAAATTTTATCACAACTCTACCATCCTTGTATTTTCTAAGCACATAACTTACCAGCAGGGCAAGCATTTAACAAATTTCCCACATCATGACACTTTTGACAAAATTAGTTATTCTCACTCACAAACCCTGTGGCCTTGTAAATAGGCTTCTTACGCTTCTTGGGGATAAACCCAATGCCTTCTTTGTTGTATGAGCACCTTTGCTCACTCAATATTTTGTCAAGGTTCGCCTTACCCTTGAGGCATTTTTCAAGCTCTTACTTAGCTTGCTCACTTGTTCTTTGATCTCATTGTTTTCAACCACAAGAAGTGAGTCATGAGAATTATTCATATAAGAGATAAAATCTACATTAGAGCTACATGACACGGCAAGTAAATCATCACAAGAACTGGATATAGTAGCCTTGGATGCAATGCAAGGACCAATGTCTACACTAGGATGTTATCAAGAAAATCGTAAGCAATACCAACATCCACCTTAGACTTGGTGAGATCCTTGAGAAGGAGAGTATCATGAGCTTCATTTAGCTCTTCATATGTGTCCTTGAGGGAAAGGAATTCTTTTTTTAAGACCTTGAATTTTGACTTCTTCTTTCCAAGATGCTCATTTCATTCCTCTAACATGTCCATGAGTTCATCATAAATAGGCTCATCGTCATCATTATCAATTTTTACATTATGGGCCACTTGTGCCATAAGGCAAGTGGGTGTAGAGAAATGTGATGCAGCCTCCTTAATAGCAATTTCAACAAGTCCCCTCTTTCTTGAGGATCTATCATCATCAAACTCAGAGTTAGAATATTCCTCATCGAAATTTCACTCTCCAATGTAAGCTTCGCCTTTTCTATCTTTGTGAAGCTTCTTGAAAAAAATTTTCTTACCATTATATTCCTTCTTCTTGAAGGACTTAGTATTTTTATCCTTCTTGGTTAGGCAATGAGAAGCAATGTAGCCCTTCTTATCATTGATAGCAATGAATGTTGGTGTAGCATTTATTGCTTGAGGGTTGCCCCATTTTACTCTTGTCATAATTTGCACGTTGATTTGAGTGCCTCTTCATAAATCTTTTTATTCTCCTCACTACGAGAGCCATCTCCTCTTATGGGCTATCCTCATCATCATCATTCGCTTCATCGCTTGATTCCATTTTTGCCTTGAAAGTGGTAATATTCTTCTTGGAGGATGATTACTCCAATAGTTCATGCTTATCCTTCTTGTACAACCTATTTGTGATGAGATTGCTCAAGAGACCGGTTGGAGTCATCCTTGGTAACTTAGATGAGATGAGAAATAAGGTCACCAATGTTTCATATTTATCCAGCAAGACCCTAAGCATTTTATGAACAACATCAATATTCGTTAGTGTGGAGCTTATGCTCTTGAGTTCATTCACTATGTTTTTTAGCCTTGAGTATATCTCATTAATGTTTTCATGTGACAACATAATGAATGCCTAATATTTAATCCGAAGTCTATGCAATTTTAGCCTCTTGGATTGCAGATGTGCCCTCATGATTTTTTGAGAGCGCAGTTCAAATTTTATGAGCTGTTTCAAAGTTGCTCACTCGATTGAACTCATCCGCATTCAAAGCTCTAAAGTGAGCATTCATCGCTTGAGCGTTGAGGTGAGTGTTCTGCTCCTCTTGACCCATAAGATGTGTAGAATCAAGAGCCATAAAGAAACCTTCACTCACAACTCTCCATATACTTAGGCTCGTGGCCTTTAAATAAATGGTCGTATAAATTTTTCAATAAACATAATTAGAGCATCAAATATCTTTCCTAGAGAGATTCCCTCATTAGTTATCCTTTCTCTCTGGTGGTAAAGCCTAACAAAGAGGGACCAAACTATGATATCACTTGTAAGATCAAGGATAACCGAGTAGAGGGGTGAATAGGAGGTTTTAAATTTTTTCTTTAACCAAACCGTGTTTTTTATGCGAAAACCTAAATCAAACGGGTTTTCACACTTAAGGCCTAAATAATATAGTCTCTCTATGTGCACCAATAAACTAGGTCTAAATAAGATACAATTTTAAATAAACAAGTGATCAATTAATTACTAGAAAAGTAAATATACAAAGTAAGGAGCAAAGAGAGTAAACCACTCGATGAACACAAGAGATTTTTTCCCATGGTTTCAGAGGCTTGCCAGTCTTCCCTATTCCATGTTGAGAGAGCTTGAACAAATCAAGCCAACTTTGTGTGCAGTTGAGCCTTTCCTCAATCTAGTAGGGTAGCTCTTTTCCCGCTCCGCGTATATGAGCTCTAACCTTCATAAACTAGGCATCTTCACAATCTTCTTGATGATATCACCAGATCAACCGCCTCCAAGCCATTTAGAAGTCAGCAAACTATAAAAGTAACAAGTTATCAATGCTTGCTTGAAGGTCTAAGTGCCACAAAGCTCAAATAATTAATGCAATGCATCGAAATACTCTCAACAATACAAAAGATGAACTAAGTACTTTAGAGTTGAAGAGAGGAATGCAAGGGATCAAGAGTATTCAATGGTGGTCCAAGAGATTGCCCTTGCTATAGGTGGGGAGGTATTTATAGGCTCCACCAACCAGGGTAACTGTTGGGGATGAAATCCCCAAAAAATCAGGTTAAGCGGTAGTACTGCCACGTAGTGGCTGGTAGTACCGTATCCACTGTTCAATGGCTACTTATTGCACATTAAAATGCACTAAAACTAGCTGTTAATACAAAATCCGGTCAAATCGCGCTCACATGCTCCGTTAATACCATTTTCCAGAGAGGAAAAACTCCCAAAAAGTGTCTCTCTAAAAAATAGCTACCGCCAACACAAATACGGTCATACTGTAGGTGCGGTACTACCGGTCATGATCCACGATCATACTATTGTAGTAATATTGGCGAAGGGATGCAGTAGTACCACACCTGAAGACCTCCAAAATAGCAACTCTCTAGAAAAAAGCTATCGACATATAAGACCTGGTAGTACCAATGTAGCGGTGCTACCGTGGTGACAATGGTGACCATACCGATTTCCAAAACAACAGGCCAGAGAGGGCTAAATGCAATTTCAAATGCGAGTATGCACAAGATTGAGCTATGTGGCACAAAAGCGCTATCAAGCTCCTAGCCAAGAACCCCCTAATAGTATGACATTTAGCCAACTAATCTGGTCTTAAATTAACAAACTCCAGGACCAGTAAAATCTAGAAATAGGTCCTTAGTTTATTTTATACCTTTACCTTAAGCAAAATATCAAACCATAGCCATCTTGCATGCTTCTCCATGTTGTTTACCATGACAACTTTGCAAATCCGAGACTAAAACTTTTAATCATCTCAACAAACATGTTAATCCCTTAAAAATGTTACCATTAGTTACCAAAATAATTTTTAGGGGCTTATATGCATCAGCCACCGACCACCGTCTTGGCCCAATGGCCTTCGCCGGCTCAACTACTTGATCACGCCTCCCCATGTTAGCACTACCCCCATTCCTCACATGCTGTCAGCCACCACAAAGGAGAGTCCGGACTCAAGTGTCCTCAATCGTAGCCTACAGGTGCAACCTATCCTCCAATTTTTCTTGCATATAGACTGGTGGGGTGGATCTATGAGAGTTTGTTGCTAGTTGCTACTTGGGCCTTGTGCTTGGTGGTTGTGGGCCAACTAGATGACTAAGAGAAGCCCACCATCTTCTTCTTCAAGAGCCAGGACCTCTGGCCTCCATTCCATCATTTCCATGGACCATCGCTAGCCATGGAGGGGGCTTCGATGAAGCGCATGCTGAAGCCTAATGAAGCCCCCTGTTGAATTTGCCCCTGGCGTCACCTTATGTGGAGGTTCATGCTGGGTTTCCTAGGCAGGCAATTTATGACTGGTCATTTGTTATTATGCACACCAGAGACTTGTAAGCAACAATGTTTTGATATAAAAAAGATTGCTAGCAACAAGCTTTTCTTTTGTCCTTTTCCCCTCTAAGAATGGGTATTTGGGCTTTTCATTTGGAATGGGAATAATTTACAGAATACACTAGGGATGAAAATGATATCTACTAAAAGAACAAGTAATTCTCCTCTATGGAAGAATTGATTAGCTAAATAGCAAATATCAAAAGGGTCCAACAAGTGCAACGATAAAATCCAAATGCTTTTTCTTGGGCATTAAGAAGCATCCAAATGAAAGTACTCTCTAAGCAATTAAATTGTGTTATGTAAATCCTTGAAAATAGTTTATTTCCCAATGTGGTCCATGCATTACTCAAAAGTATCCTACAAACCCAACACTAAGCAGCTATAAAAGCCAGAATTGGTGTGAATACATCTCTTATACATCAGCAAGAAGGAAAAAAGATCAAACATAGAGGAAAAACAAATTATAGAAAGAGTGCACACTAAAATTATATTTATTCAGCAACGAAGAACAACTTCAATGCATAAGGCATGATTCCTTATAAAAGCAACAATTCCTGTTCAATTGAAAGATTTACAAATTAATTTCGGTCTATTTGAACCACATGTAAACCCTAAGTAGATCCAAACAACTTTACCATATATAATGAAAAAGTAGAGTAAAATGAATTGTAGGTCCTTAAATTTGTCTCAAGTGGTCAAGTAGGCCCCTAAACTTATGAATGGTACACCCTAGGTCTCTAAAGTTATTAAGTGGTTTAATCAAGATCCAAGGCACGTGTGGCTAGAGTGATTTGCTCATGTGGCGTTGAGATAAATTCCAGCAAGGACTTATGCTCATGTGATTGTCACATGAGAGGCCGAGCATGCGATGGAATTTTCATAATAGCCCCTCATGTTTCAGCAAGCGAACGGTGGAATTTGCATAATAGCCCTCATGGTGTGGAATTTACAAAATAGCCCCTCATGTTTTCACAGTTCACATAAACCAAAATCAAACCAAATTTTAAAGAACCAACTGCGAGACAAAAGAATCAGCGCCCAATCAATCGAATTCAAGAAAACCAAATCAAATAATACCTTGTGATACAGGCACTTGAAGAAATCGCAATATGGATTTTCTTTGGTTCCCAAAGTGAACCTCACAACCTCCCTCCAACCACATCAGGGGCAAAAGGACTAGCGGAAGCAATCATCTCCCTCTCCTTTGAGATGAGTTTATCGAGCTAAATATGCCAGCCATGGCACGTATGAAGTAAGTGCAAAAAGACCAGGGAAAGATGGAGCAGGGAGACGGGTAGGGGTGAAAACGGATCGAATTCGGTCGGATATTACTCATTCCATATCCTATCCTATATTTTTTTCTCGGATTCGGAGTTAAATACAAATAGTACCGGATAGGAATATGAATTCGGGTAGTGTCGGTCACAGATACGGAATGAATAGGGAGCGGTTACGAATACGATAATGAATATCTAATCGGATATTACGCAAGAATACATAGTGCATATATAGTGCGCATGACACCCACAATGTATTTCTAAAAAATATTTTTGGCAGGGTTCTGGTAGGAAATATTTCAAAGGTGGCTCCACCAAATTTCTTGCACTTCCAGAAAACTTATTTGGATTTTCTTGGATTTGTTGGAATTTGTTTGGATTTTTCTGGATTTTATTTGAAAGCACAGAGCAATAAACTTATTTTAAATATTTTCTAAAAGCTAAAAATAGTTTATATTATTTTCTCATAGCTCTCCTAGATTTATAGTATTTTGTGAATTATTTTGAAATTTTTTGGAGTTATTTGCATTTTATTGGATTTTGTTGAAATTTATTTAGATTTTTCTAGATTTTATTTGAAAGTCTAGCGCAAAAAACTTATTTTAACTATTTTATAAAATCTAAAAATAGTTTATATTATTTTTTCAAGTTCTCCTAGATTTATAGTATTTTTGTGAATTTTTTGAAATTTGTTTGGAGTTATTTGCATTTATTGGATTTGTTGAAATTTATTTGAATTTGCTAACGGGCAGCTTGGGCTGAAAATGATGATTTAGCTGATGGGCCGGATATCCGATAAATATATCTGGGTATTATCCGATACAATCTTGGATAGTATCCGTATCCGTCGGAAAGTCCGCTCCCGATTCCGATTCCGTACCCGAAAACAACTATCCGCCGTATTCGACAATTATCCGATATGGCAACCCGGATTCGATCCGACTCGGATTCGGCGGTCGGGAGGTATCCGAACCGTTTTCACCCCTACAGAAAGGTTTGGGGGCGAAATGCAATTAGGTGGGATTGAATGGCCACCTACCAACTGTAAACACATCTTAGTTAGACCTTGTATGCAAAAATAATCCCTCCCAGCCACGTTGGACAAGGTCAACATGTCAACTCAATAGTTTTATTTGTTATGATGGAATTTGGACTTGGATGAACCACTTGGGACCAAGATGTACTATGCATGAATTTAGATATATACTTGACAATTTGGGGCAGGTTTAAGGACTTAGAGCAACTCCAGCAGTAGCCCTCAAAACAGGGCTCGTACTTTTCATTTGAGGGCTCTCTCTACTTTTGAGGGCCCTGTTTTCTGGGTTGCACTCTAGCAGGAGCCCTCAAAACAGGGCCCCTACTTCCGAATTCACATACGAATATTCAAATTTAAATTCAAATTTGTTCTGAATTTAAATTTAAATTTAAATTCAAATTTGTTCCGAATTTAAATTTAAATTCAAATTCAAATTTGTTCCGAATTTGCTCTGAATATTCAAATTTAAATTCAAATTTGTTCCAAATTCACATACGAATATTCAAATTTAAATTCAAATTTGTTCCGAATTTAAATTTAAATTCAAATTTGTTCCGAATTTGTTCCGAATATTCAAATTTAAATTCAAATTTATTCCGAATTCACATACGAATATTCAAATTTAAATTCAAATACAAATATGTTTCCCTGGTGCGGGAAAAAAATAAGGAAAGCTGAAAAATGAGAGCCAGAGCCGGACCGCTAGGAATGAGGGCTTGGAGGCCTCATTTAAGAGGCCTCCTATTTTTGAGAGACAAATAAGGATTATGTTGGAGCTCAGTTTTTTGCTCTGACTCTCAAATCTGAGTTGGAGAGCTCAAGTAGGGGCCCTGCTGGAGTTGCTCTTACGATATATTTTACTAAAAAGATAAGAGTAAACGGGCAAAGCTAGAGAGGGACAAAAACCGAAGTATCTGTTCTCTCCTTTTTGCAGTTTTAGGACATGGAATTTTAATTTCTTGCTTTTAAAAAAGTAGAGTTTGTTAGTGTGACGTACGCTACCCCTTCTCCACCGAGCAAGCACAGATGCGTACACCGTCACTGAGGCGGCTGGGGCGAGAGAGCAACCGTAAACAAGAGCAGAGTGACCGTCGAAGCAAAGGCGCCCACCTACAGGTGCGAGACACCGCCAAGAAACACGCACACACCTCGATGACCACGAGGTGACGTCTCGATTGCCCAGGTCCTCCCCGCTTGACCCCTCCACTTCCAATCAAGCCCGCCGATTTCGAGCCCCGGATCGCCTCCCGCGGCAATGGGGGCCGCCTCCGATGACGCCGTCAAGCAGCTCGGCCTCCTCATGGAGCAAGGTGCGTGCTTTCTTTCTTTCTACTCAAGCTTGAGCTGCCTGGGCTCTTTCTTAGGTGATCTGACGTGTTCGTCTTGGTCTGACGTGTTCGTCAGACCAAGACGATTGTTGCCTGGGCTCTTCCTTTTGCGATTGTTGCGGTGATCTGACGTGTTCGTCTTGGTCTGGATCTTTGCAGTGGAGGCGCCGCTGAAGAGGTCGTTTCAGGTACGGATCTGGGGTGCCCTGTGGGCAGCTTGTGGCAGAGCTTGGGATCTTGGTGCCGTTTCTTGTAGATTTTTAGCCTCTGTGATTGGATCATAGTGTAGATTAGCTAATTTCAGTGCCCTGCAGATTTGATCTGATTTAGTGTGGGAGAGTGAGCTACTAGATTTCTTATTAATGCTTAGGATCTGCTAAATCTTTAGTTCAAAATGGACCATTTCTGTTTATCTCTGAGCCTTTCTTGGTAAATGGTACATGCCAGAGGTATGATCATGTAGTCATGCACTGTTAGGCCAGTGGTGTGTTTGGAGAGTGGTGCTTGATCCGTGGACAGCAGGTAAAGTTGGTGCATTGCCAACATGTTGGCGGATGAATGCTGGTGTTTGATCGTCTAGTAGAGCTGTGTAGTGGCTTTGCATGTTCTATGAAGTTCGTTATACTTGCATGGGTTGACAGTCGTTGAGTGGCTCGCGAATCATGCTGTCCTCCACAAGGGATGGACTCATGGCATTGTGCTGATCTCAAATCCACTAAGTGAGGTATGTTGTTTTGGACATATTTGGCATTCAGTGTGGCATCTGATTAGGTTCGCAGTTACCTATTGTGTAGGAACATTTCGAGTGCTATTGCACTCTCTCTCTCTCTCTCTCGGCTTTTAATATTTACCACATGTGTAGCCTATGTCTGAAGACACGTGCTTAAGCCTACAGCATTTCAAATTGTCTTGACATTACCAGTTTATGAAATGTTCTCTAAAAGTTAATAGGGAACAATTGACACGGGCTCTAAATCTTGAAGTTAAGTGGGGCCAACTTATTCTGAAGTGGATTCTATTGGTTAGTGCCTTAGTGGAGTGAGAATTCAAACGGGAATACTGCATCAGAATTCATAAGTGCAGAATCGGTTCTATTTGTTGATGTGGTCAGGGTTGAGAAAACCTTTAGGAATCAACAAGGTCTGTGATTGGGTAAATTCTAAATTGAAGCTGGAATCATGCCGACTCAACTGAATTATATTTATATTGCATTATGTCGCCATCTCATTTGAAAAAAGAGAGAGAAATATTGATAACTGATAATTCAATATCGGTCTGATGGTTTTTACCAAAAGCTAGCTATTTCCAACTGGGGTAAAAACGGGATCAAAGCCACTGGAAACAAATGCTGTTGTCCATCCATGAACCCTCCAAGAACAGATTTTGTTACCTTGATTGTACCTGCAATTACTACGCCTGCAATTAGTAATCACAAAAGTGGTATAGTGACTACTCTTTATCTAATATTTTCCTTTTATTTTGTTCATTGAAGGCTCAGCAATAGTTAATAAATTTAAGTGTCCCAAAAAATCAACCTTGAGTTATATTCCTTTTTTAGAGTCCTCTCTAACTACTACAACAACAATAAAGTCTTTTGTCCCAAATAAGTTGAAGTAGACTAGGAATGAAACCTCCTCAAAGTCAAAGAGACGAGAATCTTGAAGACCTACAATACTAAAACACTAAGCCATACAACCTGCCAACTGAGCTGAGAGCCTAAAATACTGCCTCTAAACTTTCATATAGTTCCGATACGTGGATTACTAACTTCCATGCGCTCCTATCCAAAACTAATTCTTTAGATACATCCCAATCCCTCAAGTCTCTTTTAACTACTTTCTCTCACGTCAGTCTTGATCGATCTTTGCCTCTTCTTACGTTTTTAGGACGTCTTAAAATTCCACTACGTACTGGTGCCTCAGGAGGCCTCCGTTGGAGATGACCAAATCATCTCAAACGATGTTGGACAAGCTTTTTTTCAATTGATGCTACCCCCACCCTATCACATATATCATCATTACGGATGCGATCCCGCCTTGTGTGACCACAGATCCACCGTAGCATCATCATCTCCACTACACTCATCTTTTGTATATATTATCATTTAGTCGCCCAACATTCTACTCCATATAGCATCGCGGGCCTTATCACTGTCCTATAGAATTTACTCTTTAATTTTTGAGAAACTTTTTTGTCACACAGGACATCAAATGCTTAGCGCCATTTCACCCACCCCGCTCTTATCCTGTGACTCACGTCTTCGTCAATCTCACCGTCCTACTGTAACATCGATCCTAAATAACGAAACGTGCCCTTCCTAGACACTACTTGTCCATCCAGTCTAACAACTCCATCATCTGCCCTAGCACCGCTGAAATTAGGGATGGCAACGGGGCGGGGGGTCGCGGGGGAAGCCTCCGCGGCTCCGCCCTGCCCCCCGCGAGCCGGCCCCCGCCCCGTTAAGCCTCGCGGGGGGAGATGGCCCCCCGTCCCTGGTCCCCGCGGGGACCCGACCCCCACGGGGGATAAGAAAAAGGATTAAATTTATTTTTAAAAAATAATAATTTGACTTTATTTATTAATTTATAATTACTTAAGCATATTTTTTAAAAAAATATATAGCTTCAAAATATATATTCTAACATATAAATTCAAGTTTTAGTCTAAATATAAAAGAAAAGAATACAATATCTTATATTAAACTATAATATATTATTAAATATATTTATTTTTATTTTTATCAGGGCCCTGCGGGGTGAGGATGACCCCCGTCCCCGCCCCGCTAGCATAGCGGGGCCCCGCCCCATTCCCCCGCGGGGGGATATTATCCCCCGCCCCCGTCCCCCATGGGAATATTCCCCGCGGGACCCCGTCCCCGTGGAAGGAATTGCCATCCCTAGCTGAAATCACACCTCATATACTCAGTTTTAGTTCTACTAAGTCCAAATCCTTTCAGTTCCAAGGTTTTCCTCC
The DNA here is from genome assembly GCA_036346265.1 of Melocanna baccifera. NCBI lineage: Eukaryota > Viridiplantae > Streptophyta > Magnoliopsida > Poales > Poaceae > Melocanna > Melocanna baccifera. The sequence continues at coordinate 16,368,198 of CM070681.1, forward strand.
ACAGCTCCAGATTTCTATCAATACCTATCCTACTCTCATCAATTGGCACCACATCATCAACGAAAATCATACACCAAGGAATATCTTCTTGTATGCCTCGTGTGACCTCATTCATCACTAGGGTAAAAATGTATGGATTCAACGTTGACCCTTGGTATAGTTCTATATTAATAAGAAAGTCATTAGTAATACTACCACATGTTCTAACATTAGTCATAACATCTTTGTACATATTCTTTATTAGGGTAATATATTTTGTTGAGATTTTTTTTCTTTTGAGCGCCCATCACATAACCTTCCTTGGCATTTTATCATAGGCTTTCTCAGTCCTCTCTAACTACAGCTACAGTAAAAAGAAAAGGAGTGACGCAGAGATGGCCACTCCTATCTCAGGTTGGAAGGTCTATTTCCAAATTTAGAGAAGAGAATGTTTAATATAATTTATGCTTTTCACTGGAGATTCCCATCATAAATGACTGTCTGATGTGCTGTGGAACAAACCATTATCAGACAAATCATAGATGATAGACCATCACTTGGTGCATTTCCAGCTATTTACAATTTTGAAAGAATGTCAGCATTTATGGTTGTGAAGATGCTTTACATCACACATCGGAGATTGCCTGGAGGTTTGAGTCTGCATGCTGTTTCTGATCTGTGCTTCTTTCAAATGCTTCATCCGTAGTTTCAATTGATAGGATTGCAGCAACACTACAGATATCTGCCTGCAGCATGGTATAATCAATACCATAACCAGCAGATGCCGCTCTGTTACCTTTGTATAACCTACCCCTGTACCCATATTATGTACTTACATGTATGACTATACAAGTCGATACATAATTGTATATCTTAAAACAATATTTTGATTGCTAATCTTGAACTCCTTCACTTGGATGATTATTGGTATTTGATGTAATGTGATTGTTTGACCATTCATCTTAATCTGTGACTTTTAAGTGAATCGCTCCTTAAATCAAAGAAAAATTCTAAACATATCCTTTTTTTCAGAATGTGCACCAGGGCTATCTTAAAGAAACATTGTTGCGCTTCCTTAAGGCCAGAGAGTGGAACGTATCAAAGGCTCATAAAATGGTAATCTTTCTTATTATCTTGTTCAATACTGGAAAAGAGTATTCCTGGAGTTATTGGTCGGTTAATTGGTTAATAATATAGTTGTTTCTGTAGCTTGTAGATTCTTTGAATTGGAGGATTCAAAACGAAATTGATAGCGTACTGGAGGTGAGTAATCATTCTAGATTATAATCCTGCCAGATATTACTAAATCTACACCAATAGGAAAGCTATGGCAAATCTTTTATTGATATACAATATCAATTTCTTGTTGATCATATCTCCTTTAAAGTATTCGGTTAATTTAGTATTTATATATGATATGCCACATCCAGTAGTCTACCTGTGTTCACTATGTTTATGTTACATATTGTTTCATAATCGCTGATCACTGTCTGCATTGCCATATGCAGAGACCTATAGTCCCAGTAGATTTATACAGATCAATACGTGATTCACAACTTGTTGGACTGTCAGGATACACAAAGGAGGTATAGCTATCTACTTCCAATAGTAACATGTTTCTTATCTTATTCCTGCATACTATTTGTCTCCGTGTGTGTCCTTGTGCGCAAGAAAATAGGCATACCCTTTTTATTGTTGGTGTTCTAAGAACACCTTATGCTTGCAGTTAATTCATTTCTAGGTGCACATCTACTGGCTAATCAAAGTATTTTGATTGACACTAGAAAAGGTAAATATACTGAATAAAGATAGCAGCACTGAAGAGGTTAAAATTATAACTTCTGTTGGTCCGTAATCTCCCATGGAATGATGTCCCAGTGAGAACTGCAATGTTGTGACCAACCTTTTAGCTTGGAAGAGTGGGCAGTGCCCATCCTAAGGTGGAAAACCCAAGGGACTGTATAGTGTATAGCAAGATATTACATAAGCATAGGCATTGTAAAGTTCAAAGTAAAGTGTCGTGTCTTAGCAGTTGACTTAAGCGACTTTTATTGTTAAGATTTGTAGGAATCTAGGCAATGTTCCTCTCTTATGGTTGTGGCTTTGAGTTTTCCCACTTAACATCCTTTCCTGTAGAACATCAAATAAATTGTCCTTTCCTATGGTGGTTTAGATCTCACAAGGCAGTTGATGGCCAGGTCTGGAAAGGTCTCAACTCCATCATCATTTTGGGGGCATAGTCTCTTTAGAATCTCCGCAATCGCTGCGTCTTTGATGAGGCTACACCGGGTGTTAGGGCTTTCTTGTCTTTTGTCAGTGACGAGATGAGGATTTGGGTTTTGGCTGGAGCAAAGGGTATTTCTTACCTAACTGCTCCATCACAGGGTTTGGTCCAGATCCTCTCTGGTCGAGGTCGTTCTTGTTCTTGTGCCTTAGGCGAGTTTAAGTGTGTTTGGTTTGTGTTTTGTGTTTTGGGTCTGTAAGGGTTTCTACCCCCTGTAATTACCTCTTTCTTAATGCAAAGATACGCAGCTCTCTTGCGTGTTCGAGAAAAAAATAATGCACCATCAAAGAGCCTTTGGTTGGGCATTTATAGAATGGGTCTGTGACATTTCCCTATAAGTTATATCATTGCTCGCCATGCACTACTTGGGGCTCTTAATGCCAAAAAAAGATAGCAAGGCCTGTTTTTCTAGTTGTTAATTAAATGTAATATAGACAAATTAACATATTTTTTAATAAATTTTTTCTCTCTTTCATTGGCAGGGTCTCCCAGTTTTTGCCATTGGTGTTGGACAGAGCACATATGACAGAGCTTCGGTAATTTCTCAGACGCTATCTGTTGAGTAGGCTACAGCAAAAACCATGAAACTGGATGCTTTCACCTTCTGTTGTGTAAGCAGATATTTTTGTGAGGTTGATGTAACTTATTAAGTATCAACATTATATCATTATCAATTAATGACCTAAATAATTATCTCATACAACATAGCTGTGGCATTGTTCTTTTTTCCTACTAATTCCACTTTGTGAACTAAATTAAAGCTATTTCCTTTTCAGGTCCACTACTATGTGCAATCTCATATTCAGATTAATGAATACCGTGATCGCGTAATTTTGGTAAGTATCAAGCTAAATGCTCCAATCCTAATAGAGTTAACACATTGATTTTTTTTCTTATGTTTATTTATATCACATTTAGCCCATGTTGACGAAAAAGTTCGGACGGCCAGCTGCCACCTGTATAAAAGTTTTGGACATGACTGGTTTAAAGTTGTCAGCACTGAGCCAAATAAAGGTATATCTTATACGAATTTTTTTCCCTCAACGTCGTTTCGTTTGTGAGCAAGTATAACAATATCTTTATATTATACATGTATGGATGTTTACAATGTTAAACGTGACTGGAATAGGCATGCCTCTGACTAGTAATTAAATTGAAGCATAAGTACCACACTTCTTGAACACTATTGTCAGGTTTACCTTAACTCCGTCAATTCTTGGAGGAACAACTTAACTCTTGAATGCTGACCTGTCCACTGTTCTGCCCAGCTCAGTATACCATTCGAGAATACAAACAGAAGGGTTAACACTGAAGTTCATGGACTTATTCATTACTTGCCCAGTTGTCCCATAATTATTTTTCCAATGAAGTTGCACAGTGTGCTGATTACTTGTGTTGCTTCTGGTAAGATAGCGTGACATACTGACATGTTTTCTTGTTAATATGGATTACAGATGTTGACTTCAATATCGACTGTTGATGATCTGAACTACCCTGAGAAGACAGAGACCTATTATGTAGTTAATGTTCCATATATATTTTCTGCATGTTGGAAGGTACTATATTTTCCCATCAAAGTTCAAGCCTATAATTGTACTAGTAAATTTTTTAGTGAATACTGACAGACATTTCATTTGAGCATGCTGGTAGGTTGTGAAGCCCCTATTGCAGGAGAGGACAAAAAGGAAGGTTCAAGTTTTGCATGGTTGTGGGAGAGACGAACTTCTAAAGGTAACATTATTTGCTATTATTTTCTTTCTTTTTAGTGCTCTTGTCGTTGCATAGATCGTGGGCACAGTATTATCACTCTTCTATGAATATGAGTAGCAAGATAGAATGGTGCAGAACAAAAGGGTAGCTGTCTTTAGCATTTATTTTCTTTGATATTCAAAGTATGGTGAATTGTTTCATTGCTTGAATAGTGTAGATTATGGACTATTCATCTCTTCCCCATTTCTGCCGACGGGAGGGATCTGGCTCATCTAAACATTCATCTACTGGTGTTGATGATTGCTTCTCCCTAGACCATCCTTTCCACAAAGAGCTTTATGGCCACATCAATGAGCAAGCATCACATAGGGAGCTCATCAAGCTGGGATCATTACATGTCAGCATTCCCGAGCCTGACCCAGATGACGCAAAGATTGTTGAGGTCATCCAGGCTGAGTTCCAAAAGATCGGTGAGCAGAATGGATCCACCAACGGCCACAAGGTTTAGTGTGCATCTCCAGATCACCTTAACCAGTGCTGGTGACCTCTGATGAAATTGGTGCTGTTGTTCATGCCTGTAATTTGGTTGACCCCCAAAGTTAATTGGGGGAATATAGTAGCAAGGTCTTGCATTCCCAGCAGATTCAAACAGTGATGCAAGCTTGTGAGGTAATGTTCAAGAGATGAACAGTGTATGGTCATGTTCCAAGGTGCTGTGGCTTTTGGCTTTTGTTTGAAATAGCACCGTAAATTGTTAGCTTTTTTAAGGTATTCAATTAAAGAAAAAAAATAAAAACACCATTATATATTCACAGATAATACAAAAGGAAAAAAGAAAAGAAAAAAGTCGCATTAAGAAGCTGTTACTGTCCGGAATAGGGCCTTTATTAGAGTGACAAAGCCATAAACACCTTTTGCATTTTGGTAGTATAACCTACATCATGGTTATTAAGTCATCGACTAGTCGACAAGTCGGTGAGCCAGGACCGACTTGCACCGGCGATTCGACTTACGGCGGCAAGTTGGGAGCCTGGTCGACTAGTTGACCAGGCGATGGCAAGGCGCCCGACTTGGGGAAGGCAGTGAAGCAGCAGAGCAGTATATTACCGAGAGTGAGACTAAGTGCGGGCCAGTGAAGGAAGCTCGAGTGAAGCAGCCGAGCAGTGAAGCGAGCGAGCCAGAGCTCCGAGTGGATCCGCCAGCCGCCGCCAGATCCAAACTAGATCCGGCCTGCACTCGACGTCGGCCGCTGCCCGCCATCAGATCCAGGTAACCTCCTCCCCGGCCTCCCTCCGCCTGTAACATCCTAGAATTTATTTTCTGATTTAAGTTATTTTCTGGAATTTAATTGCTTTTTCTGGTTTTTACTCCAAGTCTTGATGTAAGAAAAGTAAAATTCTCAAAGCCAAAATAAATTATTTCATTTTGGCAGAGCCAAAATAAGTGCATTATATTTTCCAAAGACAAATATGTATTTATAATGATTTTTCAAGAATTTATAAAGATTTAAAACTCCCCTTTTAAAGTCAATTTGTGTTTTTGCAAAATCTAAATGTCAAAATGGGTTGAAAATATTTTTATTAAGTCTAGGAAGGTTCCAGAAGATTATATGAATTTCTTTGGAATTTTTAAAATTTGTCTGGTATTTTTTCGAGTATTTTAAAGCCTCCAAATCATTTCTGAAAAACCAAAAAGAAAATTTAATCCTAAAACCTTCCCTCGGCTGACACGTGGCGCCACCAGATCCAATCCCCCGCCACCGAGCCAATCCACACCGTCCACTCTCTTCCCCGCCTTCCCCTCTCCTCGTGCTGACACGAGGCGAGCATCGGACCGGCCACTCCTCCGCCCGGTTTAATCACACCTACCCGCGCCAACTTACTGCTTCGCCCCTCCTTTCTTCCCTCCGATCGACGTGTGGCCTAATCCGCACCGTCCCCCGTTGCCGATTTAAATCTCAGTCATTCCCTGTCACTTAAGGCACTCGATCGGCTCATATCTAATCTCCGTTGCTGGATTGAATCTCGATCGTCCCCCTTTACTTAACGGTTCGCTCCAGATCCGACGGCCCCGATCATCCTCCCTTGCCACCTGTCACAGATCCGACCGTTGCCTCTCCCCTTTCCTTTTGTTTTCTCTCGCTGATCGATGGGCCCCGCCTGTCAGGATCGTCGTCCCCGCCACCTTCCTTCTTCCTCGCGCCGTCCCCGCCGCCATGGACACCCGAAACCGAAGCTTTGAAAGCTTCGGTTTTCATCCACCTCTTCCGCCCGCGTCAGCACCCATTTACTCCCCCGCATGCACCGCGTCCGTTTCTGGCATGATTTCCCACTTTACACCTCTCCTCGCCGTCGCATTCAAACTCGCCGCCGGAGTGAATGCATGCGCCCGTTACCTCCCCTTCCCGGCCTATAAAACCCACACCCCGAGGATCCCCTCTCCACACCGCCTCTCCCTCTCTACTCAATTCGAGCAATTAAGCCCCGAAAGCCCCCCTGTGCTCGTTTCCCTCCACCGGCCTCCAGCGACTCCGGCGAGCAATTGTCGCCACCCCAGGCCTCCCCGCTCCTCGCTGACGACACCGACACCTTGCCCGTGCTAGATTTCGAATCCTCGCGTTAGATTTCGATGACGACTCGCAGCAGCACTTCGAGCAAGGCAAGTCACACATTTGACCATGTTGACTCTATTATTTCAAATTTATTTATATTGTTTTACTGTATATGCATACGTACTTTATTTAAACGTCATTTAAAAGTGATTTAAACTTTAGTTATGCCCATGATCCTTGATTATAGCCAATTTGAATCTCGAATTCATACACCTTGTCACCCTAGCTGAAAACTAGTTGGTACCACAGTATTGACTAGAAAACTTTATAGAATTGCTTAGCCTGACTTAGTATAATTTTAGGTGGGATCAGATATTTCACATGAAATGACGGTGCTTTTTAATGAGTCCTTGACTTCGGTGAGTCGATGATAGTCTATGAAATGTTTTAAAAACTGAAAATAGAAAACTTATGATTGGACTTAGGCTATTGGTTAGGTGGTGGGGTGCCGTCATGCCTCGTGTTCGGAGACACATGGTTGATTGTCGTGCATGTGGGTATGTGGATTGAGCCTAAGTCAATTAAGGACTATTTCTGTGAATAATTTTACGAAGTCATTTCGTACTACCACAAGTCCGTATAGGACAGATCTGGCTAAGTAATTTGTGAAATTCCAAATATAGTTTCGCTATAGGCTGAGTGTGAGCGTGGCGTAGGCCGCGAGAAGTCTCACATGTCATCAAAGGGGGTTCCAACTCGTGGATTCGAGTTGTGGTGAAACCTTAGTGGCGGCGTGACTGTTTTGGTTATGGATCATTAGGACAGCCATGTCATGAACTCTCCGTCGCACACCTAAGACAGTATGTTTATCGCGTGGCTTAAGTGAGAGGGAATGTCTTGTGGGTAAAGTTGTACACCTCTGCAGAGTTAAAAATTTATTCTGGATAACCGTGTTCACGATCATGGACATGCTGAGTAGAATATTCACAGATTAGACTTGATTTTATAAAACCTGGCTTTGACAAATACCAGTGTTTTTGGTAAATGGTCCGGGTGGGATGGCCGTGGTTAGGTTAGCGTATGTTGGAGCCTACACTAATGATATTATTTTGTTAAATCTTGTTTCATATGTGATATAAAAATTCAGCTTTTCATACTTACGTTATCGTATTTAAAATTTAGTACTGTTTTTACGCACAGTTACACTATTAAACCTTTATTGAAATCCATTATGCATGCATCTCTCTGTTATATCTCCCGGTGTGACTTGTGAAGTACTTCAAAGTACTTACCTTGCTAAAATCTGTTGCCAGACTTCGACGGCGACTACGATGGTGAGGACTACTTCAGCGAGTAGAACGCATCTTACAGTCATTCGCCTGTGGGAGGCTGGATGGGCTGCGCCGCTACCTTTATTGTTTTTCCGCTGCTTTTATTTTCAGTTGGCCTCGTGCCATTTTATTGTAAGACTTGGCCATATGGCCGTAAATTTGCTTAATATAATCATGGTGATTTTGCGTGATATACATCACTGTTTACCCTGTGTGCACTAGCTTTTCCTGGGATAGTGCGATTTACACAGAGAGACTTGGAGTGTTGTTCCGGGTCCCGACAGAGATGGTATCAGAGCCAGGTTGACCCTAAGACGTGACCCTTGATAGAGACCAACCTCAAGGATATATCTTGATAAAAAAATATTTGAAGTCATTTCCCCTTTGCTCAGTCTCTTATCAAAACTGTTTACTAATTCCTTCCCCTCTTCAAAATTGTAGATGGAGCAACCCAACTGCGTCACCAACGGAGCCCTTGCCGGAGACCTTGCGGACTGCCTCTACAACCTCATGCGAGAGTTGGGCTTCCAACCCCGTCCCCTCTACCAGGGGTACTTGGATCTTTATGGAGATCAACTGCGCTAGAGGGTCGAAGTAAGGATCTTCGCCAACTTTAGAGACTACGCATCCATCCACAGCTTCGACGCCCCCTACCCCCGAGAGACCTTCCTCGTCGGTGTTCGGGACGCGGCCCGCGAAGCCATCCGTCAGCTAAGGATCCTCTACGCATTGGAGCTGCAGCGTACCAACTTCCGCTACTAACCCATCAGAATCTCAGTCAATTTTGCCGGTGAGTTTGCCTCCACGGAGTACGAAAGCAACCCCCGCCTCGTCCAGCAGGTGGATTTCACCAAGGCCATAGACTCCATGTACCAAGCCACCCTGGATGAGCTGCACTCCACCGCACAAAGGCTCCATGCAGCAGAGAAAGAACTGGCCAATTATCGTGCCAACGATGAGGACTCCGCCACTTCAGAGCCACCCGCGAAGAGGCTCAAGCGTAGCACTAGTGTTTAGGGAGCCCTGAGTCTGAAACGATACTTGTGAGCTGCAGTCCCTTGTTAGCAGCCTCAAGATTACTATTATAATAAAATAAAGGAAGATTTTGCTTGGTTTTATTTGTAATTTCATTGCCTTCCTTGCTTTTCGCTGTTTTTTGTGTGCTTGGTTGTGGGATTGTTACCGTGAAACCCCTCTAGTCCTCTCTTTCCTCTAAATCTGGAAGACCTCAGCAGATGGTGAACACGAGAAGGAACCTCAACGACAATGCCAACCCCGGAGCTCACGGGAGCCAGTCAGCTCCCGTTCCTCCGCCTCTGCCTGCAACAGCACCGGACTGGAATCAGTTGATGGCCAACTAGAACCAGTTAATCCAACTGTTAGCTCAAACCATTAACAACCCCGCTCACCAAGTCCATCACCAGCCTGCTCCAGCTCCGTCCAACAGATTGTCGGAGTTCCTGAGGATTAAGCCCCTGACCTTTGTAGGCAGCTTAGAGCCTATGGACACCGACGACTGGTTAAGGTCGATCGGCAAGAAACTGGACATTTTACAGTGCACCAATCGGGTGCGAGTCCTATTCGCTTCCCACCAACTGAATGGACCCGCGTCTGAATGGTGGGACACCTTCACAGCCTCGCATGCCAACCCTCAGGCTGTGATATGGGATGAGTTTGTGCGGAGTTTCCGCAAGGCTCACATCCCTACCGGCACCATAACTTTGAAGAAGAAGGAATTCCGAGCCCTTCGCCAAGGAAGCTGTACGGTCAATGAGTACATGCAAAAGTTCAACCAGCTGGCCCGGTACATCCCAGAAGATGTGCCCTCAGATGAAGCTAAACAAGAAAGGTTCGTGGAAGGCCTGAATGACAACATATCTGTTCAATTGATATCAGGCGACTATGCTGACTTTCACCAGCTAGTCAGGAAGGCCATCCGCCAAGAAGGCAAGCACGTGGAGATGGAGAAGTGGAAAAGAAGAATGGCTGATCAGAGGGGTAACTCTGGAGGGTCTCACAAGGTTCGCAGCACTCCTCCGTAGGCAAACAAGTTCAGACCGCAAAGCAGCAACTTCAAGACTTCGTCAGGCAAGTTCAAGCCATCAGCCAGCCGTCCACCGTTTCAAGCCAACCGCTCGCAGTTCCAGTTCAACCGCACCCCGGTTGCCGGTGGTCAAGTCCAGAAGAGTAGTCCCCCTTCGGACGGAGTGACCTGTTTCTATTGCAAGGAAACAGGGTACTATGCCAAGGCATGCCCCAAGAAGATGCAAGCCGTAGCCAACTTAGGAGCATCAGGAAGCCAGAACCAGGGGCAGCAGAAGCCGCAGACCTTCATCAAGGGGAGAGTGAACCATATGACGGCTGAAGAAGCTCAGGCTGCACCGGACGTCGTGCTGGGAATGTTCCTTGTTAACTCAATACCAGCATCAATTCTTTTCGATTCCGGAGCTTCACATTCTTTTGTGTCAAAAGCTTTTGTGGATAAGTATGGGTTGGGCATGGTTACTCTTAGTAACCCTATGATAGTTCACTCCCTTGGAGCAGAAATGAGATCAGGGACCTTGTGTCCCAGAGTAGAATTGCTCATAGATGGAACCCTATTCTTAGCCGACCTTTTGGTCTTGGAATCTCAAGGGTTGGATGTCATTCTCGGAATGAACTGGTTAGCCAAGAATCAAGGCCAAATCAATTGTGTTACCAGATCCATTACTCTCACTAATGACCAAGAAATAGAAGTTGTCTTTTCCCCGAAGATTCCTGCAGAGGAAGGATGTGCTCTCTATCACATTCAGACCTTAGAAGAAGTGCCCGTAGTGCGGGAATACCCAGATGTATTTCCCGAGGAATTACCCGGAATGCCACCGGACAGGGAAATCGAATTTGTGATTGACCTAGTCCCAGGCACCGCACCAATTTCCAAGAGATCATATCGGATGCCTGCTAACGAGTTAGTAGAATTGAAGAACCAACTTCAAGATTTGGAAGAGCACCTGTGCCGTCGCATTCAAACTCGCCGCCGGAGTGAATGCATGCGCCTGTTACCTCCCCTTCCCGGCCTATAAAACCCACACCCTGAGGATCCCCTCTCCATACCGCCTCTCCCTCTCTACTTAATTCGAGCAATTAAGCCCTGAAAGCCCCCCTGTGCTCGTTTCCCTCCGCCGGCCTCCAGCGACTCCGGTGAGCAATTACCGCTGCCCCAGGCCTCCCTGCTCCTCGCCGACGACACCGACACCTTGCCCGTGCCTCAGCGGCCAAAAGCCCCCTCCTCCCTGAGCTTTTGCACCATCGGATCACCCCCGCCGCCGGCAGACCCCCCTCCGACCGTCGCCCCTCTCCGCCGTTCATCCTCTCCGGCCACCCTCGAGAACCGCGCACGATACCAATCTACTCCCCGTACTCTCCTCTACATTTTGCAACCCTCGGCCGGCGCCGCCGCCCATCGGATCGCCGGCGACCCTCGGTTCCCAAGCGCCGCCGCTGCCGGCCAAGCCACGTCACCTGGCCGTGCCGATGTGGTAGCCGACGTGGCTGCCACCCAAGTGCCACGCGCGCCCTAGGCCGCCCACACCAGCGCCACCTTGCGCCCCGTCACCCACGTGCCACCTCACCCTCCCTCGGGTCCGTGGACTCAGTCCACCGTAGACCGGGCTCACATGTCAGCCCCCGCCCGAATAAAGTAATCCCAGGGCTGACGTCGTGCTGACGACATAAAATCGATTTTCTGTTTAAAAATAAATCAGCCGAAATTAAATTTCTGTGCTGACGTCATAAACATCATTTTCCTTTAGAAAAATAATTCTTGCTGGCGTCATAAATGTTTTTTAGTATAAAAATAATTCCAGAAATTAAGTATTTTCTTTTTAATTGTATTTAAACTTTGGAAGGCCATAACTTCTTCATTTTAGCTCCAAATTGACCCATTCAAATTTCTAAATTTTTCTAAAATCTTGAACTTCCCATTTCTGCAACTCTTTTGAATTTTTGAATATTATTTGAATTTTGAATTTGAATTCGAATCCTCGCGTTAGATTTCGATGACGACTCGCAGCAGCACTTCGAGCAAGGCAAGTCACACATTTGACCATGTTGACTCTATTATTTCAAATTTATTTATATTGTTTTACTATATATGCATGCGTACTTTATTTAAACGTCATTTAAAAGTGATTTAAACTTTAGTTATACCCATGATCCTTGATTATAGCCAATTTGAATCTCGAATTCATACACCTTGTCACCCTAGCTGAAAACTAGTTGGTACCACAGTATTGACTAGAAAACTTTATAGAATTGCTTAGCCTGACTTAGTATAATTTTAGGTGGGATCGGATATTTCACATGAAATGACGGTGCTTTTTAATGAGTCCTTGACTTCGGTGAGTCGAGGATAGTCTATGAAATGTTTTAAAAACTGAAAATAGAAAACTTATGATTGGACTTAGGCTATTGGTTAGGTGGTGGGGTGCCGTCATGCCTCGTGTTCGGAGACACATGGTTGATTGTCGTGCATGTGGGTATGTGGATTGAGCCTAAGTCAATTAAGGACCGTTTCTGTGAATAATTTTACGAAATCATTTCGTACTACCACAAGTCCGGTATAGGACGGACCTGGCTAAGTAATTTGTGAAATTCCAAATATAGTTTCGCTATAGGCTGAGTGTGAGCGTGGCGTAGGCCGCGAGAAGTCTCACATGTCATCAATTGGGCGGCGGGGAAGGAGTAGGGGCCGGCCGGGGGGAGGGGGAGGAAGGAGGGGGCGGGGAGGAGGGAGGCGGGGGGAGGGGAGCGGGCCTTTTATTTTTTAAAAAAATTATAATAAATTCTTTCTCTCTATATATATATATTTATATAAACAGTACCTGTCGACAAGTCGGCCCTGAGGAGGATAGTGTCGACTTGTCAACTTAATAACCTTGACCTACATATGTTGAGCTGGTATAAGGAAATCCGTGGATGTTAAGCTGTTATAGGGTTCCGCACAGTTTTGTACAAGGATGTTGGAGAAGTGTTTATTGAGATGTGAATGATGATTTGTATTTGCAGTTACAGCCAAAATGAGTTGAGAGAATGGGTAGGGTAGGGTAGGACTGGGATTGGGACCTATCAAGAATCTTCTTGCAAGAGCTCATGGAAGAAGAGCCTGGCAGATGCAGCAATGTCTGTCTGGTGAGCTCACATCCGATAAGACATAGTCGGCTGCCAAGTCGATGGTGTAGTGCCCTCTCGATGCCAGCAGCCTAATCCCCTGCAGCAAGTTGAGCGCATCGTAGAGCTAGGCCAGCCTGCGCCGCCTGACGCATCGCATGTCCGTGGACGCGATCACCATGCCTACGATGTGCCCGGAGAAGAACAGGAAGGAGACGTTGCCGATGGGGAAGTCTATCCCGGAGCCCAGGAAACCCTAGCACACCGCATTGGCAAACCTCGTCACCCCAGTGGCGGAGGGAGAGTATATGCATAGGGGTATAGTTGCACACTTACACCCTTAAAATTTTTGCAAAAAAATCCAATATATACCCCCTAATATACAAAATATATACTACATATACTCCAATACACTATACATACTCCTAGCAGCCCATTACTCTATTAGGCCCAACAGGCAACAGGCATCGGTATGACCAATGTTTATTCTCAAATATAACCCTATGTAGTGTAGCTCTATTCTCAAATGAGTCAAATCTAAAATACGAGGGACAAAGCTATCAGTGACACAATAACTCAGCGTACTAATATAGCTCTATTCTTAGTTCTCAAATCTGAAGGCTAAAATGATATCTCAACTAGGGTTACTGAGTTAGTGGAACTTAGAAGTTAGCCTTTATTTTATCTAATTATCTTGTATTTGGTTCAATATTGCTCATAGCTAGTAAGGCACATGAGTGAAGATGATTCATCAAGTGCTAAATCATTTTTGAAGAACATGGGTTATCTTTAATCTTTATTGTATAAATCATGTATAAGCACATGATTACCAGAATACCAGTGTATCTATGATACATTGGTACCTGATTAATATTCTTAATAGAGAACAGAGCAAACATTTGTCATTTGAGATTCCTGAAGACTAACCACAGGAGAATCTAGCAATATTGTAGTTACTTCTTGCTTTAGTTTAGTACTTTAATGTTATATAGATAGCTTCACTTTCTGATGTCTGATGTGAGTCTTTTTAGGACTCGCCACGCGACGCAGATGTTAATCTAATCTTGACTCGACGAGATCTCACAAGCAATCTGAGGAGCATTCGTCGTGAGCATCAATAGCGTCGCATCGTCGTTACCGTGTTGAGTGTGGCGATGAGCAAGTTGAGCATGGGGTGGGTGGCAAGCACGGCGTGCAAGGGCACGATGGCCGTGAAGCCAAGGTGTTTGTGGCATGCAGGGCAGGACCATGGGGATGGTGTACTCCACCCGCATGAAGGAGAGTAGCCCGCACCGAATGCCACGGGCGTCGGGTGTTGCCTCAGGATGCTGGCCACTGCCGCCGCCGACCGGCACTCCGACCGCCAGTGCCACCCGGTCGTACCCATGGCGCCATCGCTGCCTCCATTCCTGGCAATGCCACTCTGGCGCTGGTGCTGCTGCAGCGGTTGGGCCATGTTGCCCGCTCGGCGCCGCTCTCTCGCGTGGCCGTTCGCGGCCGTGGCGATGTCGGGCGAGGTCGAGCAGGTGTTGGGTGGCATGACCCGAGGCTGAGCGCGTCGACTGCTGGCTTTGCGTTGGCGCGCGGGGGTAGTGTGGTTTGGTTGGGATCTTTTGCTGCGCAAGCGCTTGAGATTTTGCATGTGCCGACGCAAGGGGTTGGCGGTTTAGGGGGCGCCCAGTTGGGCTTTTGTAAGCCGGTTTATGGTTTTTTTTACACTATAGTCGGCTTATTTTACCCTGTAGCTGCTAATGACTTTTTTGGTGTAATTAAATTTAAAAAAATAAAAATAAAAAAATATGTTAGCCCATCATAAACAATGCAAAGGAATATGGGGAAAAAAAGAAAAGGTAAAAAAGCCAAAAAAAGCCAAAAAGCCAAAAAAAAAAAGATAAAATTAAGATGGTAGAAGCTAGAAGCATAAACCGATTTATGTAAGTCGAATTGAGCACAGCCGTACGTGTTGGGTACTTGGGTTGGTAGCAATGGAGATCTCGAGGAAACACATAGAGGCGTGTGCCTTCTGGGTTTTTGAGATGACTCTTGGTTTCAGCTTTTGGAGAAATCAAAGCAAACAAGACGGCTTTTTCAAGTCATTTTTTTGAGCCTCTTCTCCAAACGGCTTCCCAACCTCGCCAGGGTGTGCACTATTAGTGTCTTCGTTATCCGTAACCATCTCGATAAGAGTAGAAAAGTTATCAGGTGTAATCAAAAGTCATCAGCCGCAACTCAAAACGACAGGGTCCAACATTCTCCTACAGATTTGGATCCTCTGATCGTGCAGAAATGAAGTCAAACAAGTATAGTAGAGTAACTTTAGATGATCTTGGGTCATTCGATTAGAAAAAAGAAGGTTGAGATTAGATGCTACAGCACCATCGGTATAGTAGTTATGCGTACTATTCTCTACAGTGATTACGAATGGTGCTGCATAGCAATTGCTACAGTCATTTATAGTTTCCTACTATTCACCACTGTGCTGCTCTAACTAAAGGTGGCCAAATGGGCTGTGTCATTTATAGTCTTTTGGGCCCTTTTAGTCCGATCGACAAACATTTGTCCCGTTCTCTTTCTTTTTTTCCTCCTTTTCCTTCTAGGTCGCAACCCACCTTCTTTTTTCCCTTTTCTTTCTCTTTCTTTTGGCCAACCCGTATGGCATCTCGGCCCAACTTTCCCCAGCTCAGTTCCTGCATCGCCCCCACTTGCCCGTTCAATCCTGTCATCGATGCACTACCACCTCACCAGACACACGCCATCACCGCTGCACCTTCGCCCCACACTAGTGCCACCTTAACTCCACACAATGACTTTTGTGCCATCGCACACCAACTCGCCCATGACATGTACACGCTCATCCACACCGACGCCCACACACCACCTCTGCCCTTTGTCGTGCCATATGTGCCACCGCCTTCGAGTGGTTATAAAGCCAAAGCAATAGTAGCAACTAGCTCTCTTCTTTCCCCTTCACTTCTCGAAGCCAACCGCACCGCTACTAAGCCGCACCGTCATCCACAAATCCAACGAGAGCGCCACCCCTTTCTTTGGCCGCCTAAGTAATCTACCCAAATTCACCCTCATCTTTGTTTCTCGCCCCCAAATTGATTGTGCCATCATCTTCTTCACCTCCTCGCAGTTCTAGTGAAGCCTTCCCCCGTCGAGTCATCGCCAAATTCATTTGTCGCATTGTTGGACATGTCGCCATCCCCATCGATCCGCCACCTCCGTCCTTCCCTTCCCTCACCATCGATGTCACGAGGTGCGCCTCATTGCTCTAATGCCAAAACCCTCCTTCTCTAATCATTCCCCCTCCGTGAGTCGCTGTTGCCGTCCTTCGCCTCACCGCCATGGCGGCCACCGCTACCAGCCTTACCCATTGCTAGAGCTGGGCAAAAAGCTTGAGGCTCGCGAGCTACTCGAGCTCGTGGGCGGCTCAGCTCGGCTCAAGCTCGGCACTTCCCCCAGCGAGCCAAGCCCATGCTACAGCTCGGCTCACTAACGAGCCGAGCCCGAGCCGCTCGCGAGTGGCTCAGAAGCCCGATCGAGCTGGGAGCGGTGAAACACGAGCCGGTCTCTAGACTCCAGTCCACTCTCAGACTCTCGGTCTCGCATTTGCTTTCCACTCTCCACTCGCATTCCCGCCCACCGGCCGACTCGCCGCCCCCCCCCGCCGCCGCCTTCTTCCCGCCTCCCGCCTCGTGCCGCAGCCGCCTCCCCCGCTCCGCCTCGTGCTGCCGACCGCTCCTCCTCCTCCGACCCTCGCCACCGACCGCCGCCCCGCGGCCCCGCTGCCGACCGTCCTCTCCCGCCCGTCCGTCGCCATCGACCTGTCCTCCCGCCCGTCCCTCGCCACGATCTGTTCTCCCGCTCGCCCCCCGCCGCCGCCTCCCTCCCCGCTCCCCTGCCACTACCGCCACCTCCTCCTTCCCCACTCCCCGACCCCTGTGTCACCACCGCCTCCCTCCCCGCTCCCCCGCCGTTGGTGTGTCACGAGCCATTGATGTGCTCAAGGTGAGGAATGGGAAGCGACTTCATGGTTTATCCTTGTGTAATGCAGCTGTGAAAGGAGTTTTTTTTTTGCTATGACACTGGTGGGATAGTAGTGAGTTGATAATGATGATTGACATTGCATTTCCATGTATGGTATGACCACATTTTACTAATCTTCGGATTTTGTTAGCATAAGTAGTACGGTGGTGTTTGATATCCTAGGGGATATAGCTAACATAGTTCATTATATATTGAGGTGTTAGCTATAGCTGATGATTGAAAATAATCCCTAGGATGATATAGCTAACACAGTTTGTTATAATTTTATATGTTAGGTATAACTGATAAATAATCTATTACTGGTTCAAGAAGCATTTGAGGTGGGATAGTAGTGATTTGTTATCATCTAGTTAACGTGTGCATCAAAACAATTGCTTTCATGTTTGCTAGTGTAAGTTACAAAGGTGCCATATAACCATATTAGATGTTGCGGATTACTCAGCTTCACACTATTTTTGGCATGTAAATTGTGCAGCGTGAATGATGATGTTGACTGCTGGTATAAATCATTTGTGAACATGTTAACTGTGGATAACATACTAGCTTAGCTTGTACCACACATCCATCTCACATGCATGTTCTGTTGGCTCACGAGCCGTCCGAGCCAGCTCGAGCCAATATTCAAGCCGAGCCAAGCTGCCATTCTAGCTTATTTCAAAAACGAGTCGAGCCACACGCAACGACGAGCTCGGCCGAGCCTGGCTCGAGCTGGCTCAACTCGGCTCGTTTCTAGCCCTACCCGTTGCGCCCTAGAACTAGCCATCACCACTAGAGGATTCTCGTGCCCATGTCGTGCTCATGCACCTACTATTTCTATTGTAGACCGCTAGAGCTCACCATCGAGGAGCTTTCCCATTTCCATGGGCGCTGCCCTTGCTCTATTATTTCCAACCATCAGTGTCCTCCTTGTCTTCCTAAACCGCCCAAAATGGGTTCGCG
The DNA here is from genome assembly GCA_036346265.1 of Melocanna baccifera. Lineage (NCBI taxonomy): Eukaryota > Viridiplantae > Streptophyta > Magnoliopsida > Poales > Poaceae > Melocanna > Melocanna baccifera. The sequence goes on from CM070681.1 coordinate 16,386,190, forward strand.
GTGCCCGGGAACACTCCATGCGCACAACGTCATCGCCATTCCACCACCACATCACCATCTTCTTTGTTCTCTCTGTTTTCCTCTACTGGGCTGAGAAGAAGAACAATGCCAGTTAACATTGTGCTCTCGCGGTTCAACCAAGCCAGCTATCGTGCCTGACCTGAGCCACTCGCACTCGACTGAGCCATGCTTAGCACTGTGCACACATGGTTGAGCCAAACCACCTCACGCCAAACCAAACCAGACCCAAACCGATTTCAGACCAAGTCCAACCCAAGTCAAACTCATTTAGTCCGAGTCTAACCCGATTCCCACTGATTCAACCCTATTTAGACCATTTAGAACCGATTTGTAACCAATTCACTTGGTTTCATACCATTTCTCCCTAAGTTAGCACTGATTCTGCATAGTAGACTAACTCTAGACCCCTATAGACTACTCAATTATCACTATTCACTATCCTTTGCCAATTCAAAGCTTTTCAAAGCCAATTCTTCATCAATTCCCCCTTTCGATAAATTTTTGGCTCTGTTTTTTCCACTTTCTCTTATTAATATTGTATTTGCAAGTATTGTAGCTCTACAATAGGCTTATTTGGCTTTGTTCATTTGTGTATACGCTAGATTACTAAGAAAAAGTCCCTGGGACAATTGAAACTAGAAGTAATAATCCCCAAACCTACGAGGAAGTAAGCGCCAACTATGAGTTGCAAGGCAAGCCACGATCCTTGACCATATTAAATTCCTATTAGTTGGGTTATATTACGTATAGGTTAATTTCTGCATTATTTACTTGTTAGTACTATTTGTTACCAGTTACTTTTGAATGATCCTGCTTAAATAGTTAATACCTTTAATTACGTCATCTACTTGCCATCATTGATAATAATCTGACATGATTTTTCTTGATGAACTTAAGAGTTAGTATATCATACTTTAGATTAACATAGTAGTGAATATTTACAACAATAATCTCATTACATTGTGGTCCATCGTCACAAGCTGACGTGTTAGGATTTTTTACTATTATGGTATGATGAATAAAAGTGTTGGATCATTTGCTGAGAGTGATGTTTTTCCTGTTGGTCTGCACATTGGTTGTTTGGGTGTCTCGTTCGAAGTATATAAGGACTAGAACCTTGTGCATGAAATTGACACGATTGCTGCCCATCCACAGGACTGAGAAATTGGACTTAGCCTAGTACGTTGTCCCACTTCTTGAAGTCTATAGAAGAAGTCTGATATTAGTAATTGAGGGTGAGTCACTGCAGACTTTCGAGTGCCACTTGTCGAGCTACATAACTGTAGAATCCATGTAAGCAATTGGTAGACGGTATATCGTAGGCTTGGTGTGCCCTGACTACTATGATGGCCCTGACATCTACCAGGTAGAAACTAGTGTTGTGGGACTTTTGAATGGATCTGTTGTCTCTTGATGATTGCAAGTTGAAAGACATCTCATGGGTAAAGCTAGGCACTATATGATTGCAAGTTGAAAGACATCTCATGGGTAAAGCTGGGCACTATCTGCACAGATTGAACCTAAATTATTCAAATGTGTTATGCTTCTGGCTAATCAAGCTATGTTGTAGGGGATTCCTAAATTCGAGGCATAAGTAATTATTGGAAGTTAAATGTGGTATTGGACGTGATGTTGAACCATTAACCCCTTACTCTTAAAAACAACTATTAAACTGCTTTGTTTAAATCAAAATATTCTACAAATGAAACTATGGGTACTAGTGATGGTAGGTCCAAGATAAATACTCCTTGATAGACATTTCCTTGAAATCCATAGCTACATTATAAGACTTTACCAGTGTGGCTTGTTGAGTACGAACATACTCATTCTTGCATATTTTGGTCAGAAAATGAGCAATTTGAGGATGACATACCAGTAGATGACGAATACTATAATGGTAAAGATCATATATTCTAAGTCGACCCTACACTCAAGCATAGCCTGCAGTGTGGTCTTTTATCATCTTTTGTCTATAATATAAGTAAGTTTGGTTTAGAAGCCGTAAAGCTCTGTAATCAACTGTTATGTCGTACTTTATGTAAAAACTCTGTTATAGTATTGTAATCATAAGCATGTTGTTTATCAATCTACGTGCAACTGAAATCTTGGATAATTACATGAGTACGGAGATTTCTAGTAAATCCGAGTGTCCCCACATGCTTCTAGGCCAGCGATCAGACCGGTTAAGATAAAAGTCTCAAGTGATCATTGTGGTCCTTGGCTCTTGGCTGTGGTGAGCATGTGAGTTTGTGTTTCCACTGTATAGAGTTGTTAATACCTGGGGAAAGATTTTGGAAGAGTTATTCACCCCTCTTACTCGCCATACCAATCATACAAGTGGTATTAAAACCTGGTTAGCTCTTCTTCATTGATCTTAACTGATCTTTAGAGCAATGGCATCAGAAAGGTACCACAACAAGCCTCATGTCTTTCATGGAGTTGACTATCCCTATTTAAAGATAAGGATGACAATATATATCCAAACTTAAGGTCTAGCCATTTGGAACAAAGTGAGAAATCTCTTTATTGTGCCTGCAGATGACATAGTCCTCGATGTTGTCTTGTCAACTAAGGTTGAGGCAAATACTAAGGCACGCAACTTTTTGATCCAAGGCCTAAGGAGAAATGAGTTCAATTGAGTGACTCATTTTTGTTGAACCGATGACAATGGCTAGATGGGGTGAATAGGAGCCCAAATTAAATCCAATGCTTTCCAAAATCTTCCTAAAGAGATAGCCAAGCTTTTCACTCTAATAGCTAAGAAAAGCTATGAAGATTAGAGATTCTGATCCAAACACTTACAAGGAAAACTCCAAGAAGAGCTAAGCCAAAAGTTATATTCCTCAGGCAGTATGACTGCAAGTCACAGGCCGGTATGACCGGATAGCGATCTGATAGGGCTGGTGCGGTATGACCGCAGGCCTCAGAGTGGTATGACCAAAAATAGGTATTATCATAGGTCAACCAGCGGTATGATCGGCCTCGAGCGGTTCGATCGGTCCAAGGAGCAGTTTGACCCGCCCCTCTGGATAGAACTGCAAATCAGCACAATTTTAAACCAAGAAATGATGCAACTTTTGATCCACAGCTCCAAATGACCTGAAACTTGGTATGCACATTATCTATGATATCAGGAACCTATTTCAATCATAGATCATGAAGATCAATACCAAATCTCATGTGTTTCAAGAAAAAAACAATCGTATTTGTAGTTTGCTATGCTACCGTGCTTTTATGTGATCAGATGATACGACTTTGCGTGTAAGCACAAACAATGTGTGGTCTATGTTTCCTTCATGAAAAGGTGATGAGGTAGGTCACTAGATTTCTTTAAAGAAAGAAAAAGATTCCTTAACTCGAGGATAACGTTTCGATAAGGAGACGTCGAAAAAGGCCTTGACTTAGATATGGTGTGAGAGATCGATCACGATGCCATAATTTGCTCGAAATTTTGTTTGTACCCTAGCAACTCTAAATCAAAACAACACAACACATTAAGGTAGTTCTACACCAATTGTCGCTGCAGGTACATATTAGGCTAATCTCCTCTATGAGCACTAAAACAAAAAAAAATCAAAAGTTAAAAGACCGACTAATAAGCAAATAAAAGGTGATTTTGGGACCAAAAATGACGGTCTGAGGCAATCCCCCTCTCCTCTTCTCGGTGGTGATCGACCATTCGATCTAATCTTGTGATTAGCCAGCCAAACCCTTATCCCTGTGCATGATGGTGACCTGGGGACCTTGCAAAAATAGACAGGTGATTAATCGTTAAGACTGTGTCCAATAAGATGGGATGGATGCAGAGCCCTGGCCCCACACTTCAGTCTAATCAGCACCAGCACCATGGAAGGGTCCAAGGAGAAGGAAGTAGGGCTCATCTATACTAGGAATCGTCAATCATCTGACTACAAAACAGTGAAAGGCTATGTTGTTTTTGGTGGGTTTTTTTACGCTGTAGCTTTGGTTTATGGTTTTGAATTATGAATGTTCGTGAGAGACAGTACGAAGAAGGAAACGGTCACATACGATTTTGTTCTATATAGCTGAATTCAATACAATATCTACTATAATTTATCTGTAGATCCTGCTTTGAAAGCTTTAAAAAACTTATTGTTTAAAAGCTAGTTAGTGTAGAGAAAGTGATAAATTAAAGTCAAAGTAAAAAAGAACCGAGCCTTTATTACACATAGGATAGATAGATGCATCTTCTGAAACACTTGGTTTGTAAAGCTGGCACTAGGGATCAGCAACCTATTTTTGCTACGTTTCCTACCGTTAGTTCATAGGCAAACATCAGTCCAATCTTGCTTCTCAATTTTTCGCTTTATTTATTTTCAGTTATTCTGTTGCTACACAACGGGTCATTTTCACTTTTTTCCCTCAGACAACAAACGTCATTTTCACTATTTTCACTAGGGCAGGCTAGTGTGCTCTATGGGCCGTTCAGACCGGTTAATTTTCTTAGGCGGCCGCTATTTGTTGCGTCTATATTTCGGGCCAGGCTAATGGGCCGTCTGGGTTGTCCTCGTCTAGGTGTTTTTTTTTTCCAGAAGCGGTGCAGATAGTTTACAATTATTTCAGGCTTTCAACAACCGACAGGTCACGTGGTAACATATCACAAATTTCAACAAAACCAACAAACATGCAGTTAGCGTGACTTGAACTATGGTTATTTATGCATAGTTCCGTTCTTTTTCATTTTTAAGTCGGTATTTAGATTCGACTTCCTTCAATAATCACTATTTATTATACCAATAAATTATAGCAAAAGCTATAAAACATAGTATAAAAAAATGAACCATAAGACATGAGCACTACTGCAACACTGTTGGTTCACCTTTACTTTGTGTGCTACTCTTTTCGTTCTTTTTAGTTGGTATCTTTGGCTTTTTACAGTCTTCGAGATTATAACTTTATATTAAGATATACTAATAAAATTATAATATTATAAAACTATTTTTAACGATAAATCTAATAATATAATTTTTGTATAGTCAATTTAGTTTTAAATTTATTGGCAACATGGATTCTAAAAAGCCAAGTAAACAAAGGACAGAGGGAGTAAGAAATTAGTGAAAAAGCCATCCTCTCAGAGAAAAGAAACTAGAAGAAAAAGGCTCTCTTATTGGAGAAACTGTAAGTGCATTGTAGAGCAACAGCCCTAATATGACAAAAAGACCAAATTTTTTTTTGACAAATTGTATTTAAAAAAAGCTCCAATGAGTGACAAGAGAAAACTACCATGTTGCAGGGAGTTGATTCCTTCGGTGCAAATATGATTCAGTTTCTATTATGTATAAATTATTGTTCTAAAACAATTTTATGGGCGATTTATTGCTAGAAAGAATTTGATCTTATTGCCTCTTCGCAACCTACCATAGGCTCTGATCAAAATCCATTTCAATTAGTGCACGCATAATTTATTGCTAGAGAGAGTTTAATACTATAATCTTTTTGCAACTTATCAGGCCATTTCTACTTGTGCATGGGCGATTTATTGCTAGAGAGAGCTTAAGGTATGTTCATATTAGTTTATACGAAATGGATTTTGACTGTGGTTGATAAATAGTAGCGGTTGATAGAAGTGTTTGATAGAAACAACTAATGAATAGTAGTTGTTGATAAATAGTAGCGTATTATGTAAGGAAAAATAGAACAACGAAAGACACTATAGCATTCGAACCAATATAAGACTTATAGAATTGTGATATAATAAAATACAAAATGCGTTACAATATATAAAAGTGCATATTATAGCGATTGTTACAAACAGTCTTGATTCAATAACCTCCTGATAACTTACCACATACTTTAGGCAACTACCTTAGATAAAGAAAAAGATTAAGTTTTACTAACCCTAGAAAAATAACAACTAGGTGATCTGAAAAAGGGAAAATCAGGGATAGAAAAGAGTGAAAAGAGGGTGGGAAAAAAACCGCAAGATTGGAGAAATTAGAAACTAGTAACCACCTCCAGCACAGACACCACCACCTACACACCCCCGCTGTCTCCTCCCCTCCCACCTCCATCGGAGCCGGCGAGCCGCCGCCCGCCTCGGCCCCGCCATTCCCCGCTGCTCTCCTCCGGCGAGGTAAAGAAACCATCTGTTTCTCACCTCCCCCTCTCCCGGGCTTGTTGGTGGCACCGGCGTTTCTTGCGCGGCTAGATCTGCGCGCATTTGGCGTTTCTTGCGCGTAGATCTCGCGGTGTCTCGTTTTCTCGGATCCGAAGTGGCGTGGATCCGGCGTTTATGCGGTGCCGATCGGATTCGGTCCTCGATGTGGGAGCGAAAGGCCGCATTTTTCGTTTCTTGGATCGTAGAACGTGTCCGTTGGATCGTTTCTTGATGTTACTTTCTTCACGTTTGCGTCGAGTCATACGTAGCCGGTGCAGCATTTGTCCCACCAAGTTCTATGGGTTTGTGTAAATAATTGTATCGCCGGTGGCTTGGCTTGTCGGAGCCGTTAAATACATGTAAAGTTGCACCATGATTAGCATTCTTACGTTGCCATTGTGCCTTCTTGTGGGGTATGCAGGGGAATAGAGCATGATTCGGTGGCAAGGTTGAAGGGCGGCCATATTGATATATACACTGTGCTCAGCAGGGGTTTCTAATAAATCGAGGAAGAGGTGAGATTTGCTCGAGATGGATACTGTTGCCGATGCTATGGATGTGGTGGCTATAGAGAATAGGGTCAATGGCAAGCCGGCATTGCCTGATGGTGTAGAGGAGCATTTGGAAGAGCATGAGGTGCGGCCCAATGGGGACTATTTGGGGGAGAGCGAGGTGATCAACCCGCCTGAAGAGGCGGGCGGGGAGGCCACCTCGCATCCAGATGGGAGGAAGCCTCGTCCTTCCAAGGTGAGTTTGTGACAGTGGTGCTTTGTATCTGTTTGGTGACAATTCTGTGCTGATCAGCATTTTCTCTGCGATGTGCTTCTAGGGAACCCAAAGTCATGGTCCTAAGGTTGTAAAGACTAGGAGCCCAAAGAGTGGAGATGAGGGTCAAGCAAGGGGAAACACTCCTAGTTCCTCTCTTCTTAAGGCACCAATTGCGCGGGCATCCCATGCAGATTCAGTTACTGGCTCCCGGACCAACGGCGATTCCAGTATTGATAGGAGTGTAAGTTCTCCTCCATTGTGCTAGAATTTGTTTACATTATGTTATTTGGAATCAGTTTTTATAGCCAAGCCAGTTGGATCTTACATAATTTGTTTGGTAATGGTTTTGTCAGAAAACGGAAAAGAACGAGTCTCGCCCAGCTGCCAAGGAGACATCATTGCTCGAGGACTCAAAGTATGCAGATTCTTTCCTGTCTGTGCGTTCTTTCTTGTGTACCTGTGTCATCTTTTTTAAAAGGAGGGAATTTAGTTTTTATCTTTCTAATTATGTTTAGTTCTTAGTAATTAAGATAAGTTCTAATCGAATTTTAGTGGTACCATGGAGAGGTAAACGTTGGGCTGCTAATGTTTGGTTAATTAAAATGGAAATATATCATTTTTGCATTTCTTAGAGGACCTTAACACAAATTAAGCTTACAGGATTAAAACAATTGTATGCTCACCCTTAATTCAGTGGAACAAATGCTTACTTGAGTTGTTTCTCTTCTATCTATCCAAACCAACTTTTTTTTCATCTGTCTTGTCATTTATCGATCTACCACAACAGGTATCTTTAGTGTTGGAAGTCGCTTTAGAAATTTCCAGCATTTGGATGTCATGTACCTTATGAAGCCATGTTCAACCTCAAACCATTGAAATATGATTCGTCAGTGACTCCGTGTTAACCATTAGCATTAGAGCTGAAATGAATATACATATATATTCTTTTGCATCTATAACGATCCCAGAGACTCCACTATTCTTTTTCCCCTGTAAAATTATCTAGTGCAGTTGGATACTCAAAAAGTCACTTTTGTGCTGTTATACTCACCCTCGCAAATCCAGGGAGAAAAGGAAAACCCAGAAGCCATCAGGCCAGCATTCTTCCATCAAAAGAGATGAAGAAGAGTCAAATTATGAAAGCACAAAACCTCGAAAGGGTGGCAGCACTCCTGCCTATGGCTTTACCTTCAAGTGCGATGAGAGAGCTGAAAAAAGACGAGAGGTAATTGTTGTTTTTTTACCATGCTTTCCTGATTGTATTTTAAGAAGAAAAAAAAGTATGCAGATGTAGCTATTTTGTTGACCCAATTCTGCTATCAAATAGTTCTATTCAAAGCTTGAGGAAAAGATTCAAGCGAGAGAGTTGGAAATAAGCAGTTTGCAAGCGAAATCAAAGGTAACCATATTTGTTTTTCTTTTCTGGGTAATGCTACCCAATGTTCCACCTCCTATGTTGCTTTTTGATATTTGTTACCTTATAATGCACAGGAAACTGAAGAAGCTGAACTTAAAATGCTGAGAAAGAGTTTGAATTTCAAGGCAAATCCGATGCCCAGCTTCTACCAGGAACCACCACCTCCGAAGGTTGAGTTGAAAAAGGTAATGCAGTGACCATAACTCGTGGCCAGCTTCGTTCTTTTTTACTTCAGAATTCATGAAAGCAAGTGAATTTATTACCATGCACTATGACTTATCTAACAACATGAGCATATATGGAGCTATCTCTGATGCGGTGTGAATTCTACTGGACATTATCACCCTAACCATTTTACCTATTGTGTACCTGAAAGGCTGAAACTGAGACTTCAAAAAATATGGTATTTGCTAAGTTAAAACTACTATTTAGCCTGCAGTTGTAGGCTTGTAGCTCTCATTTTGCTAGGATACCCTGTGGTCCTGATGGAGATTTTAACTGCAATTGATAAAGTTTTTTTCTCTTTTGTCGTTGATGATGATTTACCTGATCCTGGGCCTTCATAAATATATAGGAGAGATGAACACTCTAAGCAGAGATAACAGATGTGAATTCATCATATCCACTGAAACTAGCGCCTATTACCTATAGGAACACTTTAGTCTACTCAAATGCCAAATATCAAATTATTACTGATGACTACCAGCGATTTCGTAATTATCAAAGTGACACTTGTTAGTTATTTAGGCAGTTCATCTCGTCTATTATGTCATTCTTTGTCATTTTGAAGGCTGAATGTATGCCCCTACCATGACATGATTACAAAATTGGGAACTTGATTAGCCTGTATTTTCTTTTATATGAATTAACATGATTGTCAGCATGCTTTGCTGGTATGAATTGGTATGTGTTGCGATGACGCCATTCATTAACAGTCAAGAACTGCATGAGAAAACCTTGTCAAAAAGGGACAATAACCCAGTTAATGAACTGCTGTGGTCAAAATTATGCAGCCGGCAGGTACAATACTAGATTAGAGATTTCGAATGGATCTTACTAATTAGTTCCGACATGTATTTATGGAGATGTGTCAAAATTGTTCTTTCTTTCTGCTGCAAGAACAGTGTTTGTGTGTTTGTTTACTGTTTCAAGATACATTAAATTGGTAGCTCTAGCTCATACACCTATTGTGAGGTGCAAGAACTGTGTGCATGTTCTATTAGAATTTAGAAATGTTCCTGGCATCTATTAGGTCAAAATCAGCTCTACATTAAGGTAGCTGGGACATGGTTTTTCAGAGTAATATACTGTTGTTAGACGATGAAAATTGTTCTCTGATGGACACAAATAGAGCTTATCTTTCAAATAAACTTTAACATGTCCTAGCTTTTACAGGATTGTGCCTCTGTGCTCATTAACGTCTGTTATTTGTTGTAGATCCCTCCCACCAGAGCTAGATCACCAAAGCTTGGTCGTTCCAAGAACAAATCCACGGCTGAGACTGAAGAAAATACCACTCCTCCAAGCCGACCTGTCCGTCTGAGCCTTGATGAGAAGGTTTCTCAAAATGATGTAAAGAAAGCAACCCCATCGAATGCAGTGAAGAAACCTCAGAGGAAGTCACTCCCCAAATGGCCATCAGAGGAGAGTGGTCCACTTGATGCGAGGCAGCAAAAGAACACCGAGTTGAACACAGAGAACTTTCAGGAGTCAGGGTCACTGACAAAGCACCTTCAAGAAACTGATTTGATCACCGATATCACTCAGGAGCCAATCCGAGCTAGAATCACTCCCGATGAACAAGAACTCAATGAACAGATAGCTGTCTAGCAAAGATCATGGTGACCAAATCCATTGATTTGTGATGGAAGGTGTGCCTCTGGCTGTTCCACGTTGTGCTTGACTATTTCAATAGTAACTAGTGGCCTGTATTTTGTAACGAACTCTTATTTCTCATCTTCCTGGAGTTCAGCGTCAGTGTTGCTTGTCTCGATAGTTTTTGTTCATAATCGTGAGGCTCCAATTGTCCTTTGCAGTTGGTGTCAACTGCAAATGGTTCTATCCTATTTTCAAGTGCTGCTATGGTCGAGATGAAATTTGTCGCCCTGATTGACTGTTATGTATAAGCGATCGATGAGAATCTTGCTGCAATATCCAGAGTTTTTTTTTTTTTTTGCTCATGTTGAAGTTTGTGTCTATAACTGAGGATAATCCAAATGTTAGAACTTCAATTTGTCTCCTGAGCTAGTTAAGGCAAGCCATTCTGTCATGAGATTTTTTCATGAACAATAACACGAACCATTAGTTGTCTTTGATTTTGAACCATTAGTTGTCTTCGATTTGATCTGTCTGCAAAGGCTTCGCTGTTTAGGCTATTTTGCGCAGGGGTTTTGGGGTGCGCCAGCACGGTCGCCAAAACTGGCTCACTTCGCCAACGGTGGTCAAAACATGTCATCTGGATGATTGAAGAGGATGACTTGCCAGTCTATGATTCAAATGCTCAAAAGTTGGTAAAGTTTCAAACTAGAGAGAACAAAATATCATCAAAAAATATTCTTACCCCTCTTCAACTAACAGGAACGAAGTGGTGGCAGTGGTGGCAGTTGATTCTTGTTAGAAGACGTATTGACACTTTGAAAGTTAACCGTTGAATAGTTGTTATTGACAGAGAGATGTGGACAGCCGCTCACCGTAAGACGGTTGTTATCAAAAAGACATAGACAAAATTGTGTGTGGTTATGAAGCATAAACGTACGTTCTGACTGTCTTGTCAGACAAACCCGCTGTGAGAATAGGTTAGCCAAATATTAGAGAATAATTAAGAAATCGTACCATAACTTACAACGAGATAGTTATATCATACGACTAGATAGCTATAGCAGAATTTACAACCGGGTAGTTATAGCATAACTTACGACTACAGAGTAGTCGTAGTAAAATTTATGACTACTCTACGAAATTTCTTCCTTATCTTTAAAGGTACATTTGGAAAATATGTTGATGTAATAAATAGAGGATTATTAAATGCTTGCAAGAGTTCATTTCCATAGTACTCGAGAATATTAACTAATAGATTTCAGACGGTACCAGTATCCACGGTAGTCTGAGGCGTTCAGAATAGCGATAGCTTATAACTTTTTTTACTATAGTTAGCTAATTTTTTACTGTAACTGAATTGACTTATTTAGTATAATTAAATTTAAAAAATAAAAAATATGTTAACCCATTACGAACAATACAAAAGAATAAAAAAGAAAATACAAAAAAACCAAAAATAAAAAAGGAAAAAACAAAAAAAGAAAAGAAAAAAATGCCGACGCCCATCGCTGAATGCCAGAGATGCATGAAGCTGAGTGCGGCCTGAAGCCGTAACTTACAAGGGCTGAATATATAAACAACATGAAATTTAAGCACATTTAAAGTTTCAATTACATAGGCAGTTCGTCAAGAAGAGCGGTTCATACTTAATCCATGTGATTACTGATTACTTTGCATACATGGTAAGGGCATCAATCCAAGGCACAGAATTTGAGCATAAACACATACTTCATTTATTCTGAGAAGGTTGCAAAGATTACAGTCCTCAACAATCTGCCTGTAAAATCAGGGATCTGGCGAAAAAAACGACCAACAAGGTTGTCATGGCGAGGCTCTAGCAAGCGCCTCGCAATGGCCAGATCCCCATGAAGACCCAGGCATTCCCAAGAGACACTGCAAGAAAAAAGCAACCCTACATGACCCACACACACACACATACTACAGAGAACAGCACACAGCACCTCGAGACTCAACAGACTCTCAGCTCAATAACCATACATACACACCGAACAAGTCCTCAGACACTCCGGCAACAACAGCCTGGAAACCGGCGTCGACTACCGGCGATGCCGGCAGTTGAGCTCTGGTACTCCAGAACAGCCATTGGTGCACGACGCCTGCAACTCCATAACAACGAAGCAGTGAAAAAAGGACACTGGACACTGCGGCAACCTAAAAAACCAGCATGGTTTATGACTATAATGGCAAGGACCAATGCCTGGATAGAGGGGCAGGATGCCAGTGATGGCAGCCGAAGGCTCAAAAAACAGATCACCTCCTGAGAGTTGATCTGTGAAAAACGAGCACTTGGCTAGAAACGCCCCCCCAAAAACAACCGGTCCTTGAACAAGTACGGAAAGCCAAGGACGACTCATGCACGAGCCAAAAAACCTGACTAACATGGAGATTTGACTGGTTGCGCTACTGCTAAGGACGTATATCTGCATCTGGACGCGGCTGACCCGGTAGACATGAGCCACTCCAGCGACGAACCATCTTGTCTGCCTACACGAGAATGTCACACCACCAGAGCTTCTTCTCCAGCGATGCAATGTTGTGGTTGCCGATCATGTTGCAGAACTGAAGATTGAGGCCCTCCAAAGACTGCCCCATGTTGCCCAAGAACGGCAAACTCTTCCGAGTGACCTTCGAGCAGCCGGACAGTGAGAGGACACGAAGCTTGAGATGCCTTGCGGATGCCATGACTGCAATACCGTAATCACTAACCAAGCAGTTTGAAAGATCAAGCTCTGCAAGCTCAGTGCAGCTCTTGGAAATGGCAACAAGGCTTGCATCAGTTATCTTGCTGCAACCCTCGAGACTAACTTGCTTAAGAGATTTTCCATGTGCTTTCACCAGGGAAGAAACAGCTACATCTGTGATGTTCTTGCAACCACTCAAGTCAACCTTGACCAGACGATCCTCGGAAGACTTGATCAACGGAAGAACCCCATTGTCAGTTACCTCACCGAGACCACCCAAGTCGACGTGTTCCAACTGAGGGCAAATCATACCCACCACTGCCAAGCTTGCATCCGTGAAACCCGAGCAATCCTTGATGGTCAGGAAACGAAGTGATCTACAGAGAGGAAGCTGTGCAGGCGCAGAGCAGACATCCTTGATTCCCATGCATTTCACCAAAGAGAGAGCCCTGAACTTCTGGCTGCAGTTGAGGAAACAAAGAATCCCGACAAGAGTAACCCGGTTGCATTCTTCAAGGTGCAAGTTCTCCAGCGCCTTTGCTGATTCTGTGAAAGCCTTAAGGCCAGCATCCGACACGTGTCCACACTTCCTGAGGTAGAGCTGCTTCAAGCTCGGGCAGAACTTGGAGATAGAAGTGAGTGCAAGATCAGTAATCCCAGGGCAAGAGGTGACACTCATGCACCTGAGCTTGTGCAAGCCAGCAGCATTGGCCATCACCCAAAACCCCCTCTCGCCGACCGCAGCAAGGCGGGCAAGTGTAAGATCTGTGACAGCCTTTCCATAGTACCCAATCACTGCAAGCGAAGCATCACTGATGTTCAACCCCTGGAGCCGGATCTTGGCAAGTGAGGTGGTAGTTGAGCACACGAGGCTAGAGATGCCCTGGTCACCAACATGCGCGCAGTTCTTGATGTTCACAGCCAGCAGCTTCGAGCAGCACCGTCCAATCGCTCCGAGTCCCTCGTTGCCAACACCGGAGCACGCCTCGATGGTCAGAGACACCAAGCTCGGGCACCCCTGCGCGACAGCAGCAAGGCCCTTGTCTGTGATAAGTGGGCAGCGAGTGATATCCAGACGCTCCAGCGATGGGCACCCAGCGGCTATCTCGGCAAGCCCAGCATCGGTCACAAGAGGCACATCCCACAGGGCGAGCGAGCAGAGGTTCGGGCTGCCACGGGCAACAGCCAGGAGCCCCTGGTCAGTGACGCCGCGCGTCGGGTGGCTCCCGCGGACGGCGAGCTTCTCCAGCCCGCCGCGGGATCCAGCAACAACAGCCATGGCGGCGAGGCGGACGTCGGTGGCATCCTTGCCGTCAAGGACCCTCTCAACGCAGGGATCTACAGGGGATTCGTCTTTATCCTCCATGACGAACTCCTCATTGAGGTCGGGCAGGGACAGGGCGGCCGCCGCCGCGGCCTGGCCGAGCTCGCAAGGCCGGATGCTGCCGAGGAGCGCGAGCCAGCGGCGGGAGACGCAGGCGGACGCGCCGCGCGCGCGGCCGCCCGGCAGGCGGCGCAGGACCTCGAAGAGGCACTCGTCCGGCAGCGCGTCGAGCGACGGCTGCGGGGGCTGCCTCTGCTTCTTGCTGGCCCTCACGCACTCCACCGCGGCGGCGGCAACCGCCGACGCGGCCACCAGCGACCGCTTCCGCTGCTGCACGGCACCGCCGGTTCGGCAGAACAGCCCAGCCAGCTCCGCCGGGGCAGAGACGAGGCACCCGCCATCTGATCCAATCCAAGAACCCACCATCAGGCACACGCAAGAACACACCTTTCCTCCCAAGAAACCCCAACCAAAGAAGAAACCAAGAAGAGATCCTTCTCTATCATCGCTTACCTCCGTAGGCGTGGAACGCAGGCATGCCGAATCGGCCGAGAACGAAGAGATCCCTTCTTCCAAGAAGAAGAGCGCCACGAAGAAGAGCAAGAAGAACACAGGCGACCGCCGGAGTGAACAGAGAGCCGAACCCTATCGCCGCCGCGACAGGGAAAAAAAGGAGTAAAGAAAGAGAGAAGGGGAGAGACCTCCGTGAGAGGAGGGGAAGTGCGACCTGGGGGAAGAAAAGGAGAGAGAGGGGGGAGGGATTTAACAATTGGAGAGAGACGGCAACGGCGAGAGGGGGGAGGAAGAGGGTCGCTTCCTGTGCTCCAGAGCTCAGGTCAGGTGTGGCGAGGCGGGGTGGGTGGATGGATGGGAAGGGGCGGCGGGGCGCCCTTGGGGCTCCCAAGGGACAGCCAAGATGCATGCGCGCACAGCACGCTCGCCCGCTGGATTGGGTTGGATTCATCGAACCTCTTCTGCTCTGCTCTGTACGGTGTTTGGCTTGGTTGGATTCATCATCGTCCATGGTGGGCCCGCGTGGCTGGAGCACAAATTAGAAATTACTGTCCATGCAAGCATGCACGTTGAGGTTGGCAATAGCAGGTACAAATATAATCGGAATCGATACCAACAGATATTATTTATTCTATATTCTATTATATATATATATATGCTTTTTTAAAACAGATGTAGATAATATCGGATATCTATTTCTATATGCGACTCGGCAAGGGCACCACCGCACCAGGAGGTCGGGACCGAGAGGTGAGGAAGGAGGGCGGCGGGGAGGAGGAGGGGAGACCGGAAGGGAGGGGCGGCGGGAGGCCAAGGGGAGGGGGCGAGGGGAGAGGCGGAGGCGGCGGGGAGAGCGAGGGGAGGAGGGCTGCGGAGGATTGGATCTGCGGAGGAGAAGGGGCGGGGTCGAATCTGCGGAGGGGGAGGAGGGGGCGGGGGGATCGGATCTGCGGAGGGGGAGGAGGGGGCGGCGGGGGGAGGGGGAGGAGGGGGCGGCGTGGGGAGGGAGAGGGAGGAGGGCGGCGGCCTCAGGCTGGGTTGCGCCGGCTCAGGCTGGACCTTTATACCTTGGTTTTTCTTGGGTCTACATAATAATGGTTTTATTGCTATTTTGTCTGGGCCTCGGGCTATAGCCCACCTAGCTCGAGGCCCAGATCTACCCCTGTTCACACCATAAGCCTTCAAATGATCGGTCAAACGAAAATTATCTATTTCTTTTGCACCCCTACACAGGATATTAAACAATAGGAATACAATCATAGGGACATGGAAAGACTAATCGCTGATATGTCAAAAGAAGAGGACTCAGTGTTCTACAACTATTTAGATATGATAATTTATCTATCTATTTTTTGTTTCTAAATGGAGTCGTAACAGAAAAGCTAAGATGCATGCGCACACTCGTCCGCTGGATTGGGTTGGATTCATCGAACCTCTTCTGCTCTGCTCTGTACGGTGTTTGGCTTGGTTGGATTCATCATCGTCCATGGTGGGTCCGCCGTCCGCGTGGCTGGAGCACAAATTACTGTCCATGCAAGCATGCACGTTGAGGTTGGCAATAGCAGGTACAAATATAATCGGAATCGATACCAACAGATATTATTTATTCTATAATCTATTTTATATATATATATATATATATATGCTTTTTTAAAACAAACATAGATAATATCGGATATCTATTTCTTTAATCCATATTTACACCATAAGCCTTCAGATGATCGGTCAAACGGAAATTTTCTGTTTCTTTTGTACCCCTTCACAGGATATTAAACAGTAGGGATACAATCAGAGGGACATAGAAAGACTAATCGTTGATATGTCAAAAAAAGATGACTCAGTGTTCCACAACTATTTAGATACGACAATTCATCTATCTATTTTTTGTTCTTAAATGAAGTCACAACAGACTTACTCATATCACTTGACATATGGATATGTACAGATAGATATCACTTATCTCGTATCATGTTCCATATTTTTTCTTCAGAGTCAGACACAGATAGTATCGGATACTCATTTACCTCTTCTGTATTCATTCTATGAGCTTTCGATCTGTCGGTTAGACGAAAATTATTTACTCAATTTGCCTCTAGTAGTAGGGGGTAACCGCTTCTTCTTCCCTCTTTCCCCCCTTTTGTTTTGGTCTGGGAATTGGTTTTCCTCCGGAAATTTTGATGAATTCCGCGTGGTAGATTTTCAGTGAAGTGAGCGTTTTGTACGTTTCGCTAAACAACACAAGCCAGAATGAAGTTTGAAGAGGTCTGGGCAGCATGATTTTTTTAGAGTCCAAACAAATTGATAGAAATCCAACAGAGATTCACCTGAGTGTTCCTTAGATTCCCCAAGAAATGTTGCGATTGGTGAGGTGAAGCGACTCATTTTTTTTTAAACAAATTGATTTCTTTAGAACTAAATTGATTATCAAACAACATAAAAATGACAGTCCAGCTATTTACTCCAAATCCATCAACAAACTATATCAATTTTGAAAACAAGTCCTAGCTATTAGCCTATTACTATCAGGTATTCCAAACGCATGGTTTAAAAATAGTATTTCAAGCATATTTTTACTACATAGAAGAAGAAGAAGTTGGTTGTGGTGCATTTTTCGTCTCCCTCCTACTCCACGTCTCCACCTAAGAAATTCGCACGTCAACAGATGGGGCCATCAGCCCCGCACGACTCCCTCGGCGCTTCACCCTTCTCCCCTCGTGGCCTTCTCTCGCGAATGAAGATCCTGATTACTTGATATGTGACTTGTCACGGGATCTGTCACCTTCGCCTTGCCCAGTCTTATCTCCATAGTTACCTCTGCCGCCTCGACCACTCTGGCCGGCTCGTTCGCACCATCGCCCGCGACTGCTTGATGAGCTACCGCTCCTTATATCTCCCTTTATGAGCAACACCTGCTGGTTATGAAACTGAAACCCCTACTCAGTACAGGATTGAAACCCTTTCAGTAGCTCCTCGTGCACCTTGAAAGAGCCGGTGATCTTCTCGATCTTCTTTTTCTTCAATTCGGGGGAGTACATGAGTGTGGTGATGATAGGTACATACTTTTCTTGTAGCACATACAGGTATTTCTTCACTGCAACAGATTCCTCCATTTTGTTACCAAGAGAGATCATCTGATTGTATAACGAAGTCAACTTGCCAGCGAACTCATCCATCGACTGGGCTTCTTCCATCTAGAGATTCTTGAACTCGTTTCGCAAATTCTGGAGCCGCACTTCCTTCATACGATCAACTCCTTCGTACATCTTCTAAAGTGTCTCACACGCTTCTTGTGTCATCTCCTTCCCGATGAGTTGAAGTATCATCGAGTCCGGCACCGCTTGGTAGATGATAGTCAAAACCGACTGATCCACTTTGTCGTCCACCTCCTTATCCTTTCCCTTTGGATTGACTACACCCCAGATTCCCTGGGCGCGTATGTTCACCTTCATCTTCATTGCCTACATCGGGTAATTATCGATCGTCAGGAAAGGGTACTGGAAGGAGATTAGCCCACCCCATGCCTTCGCCTTCTCACTTATATTCTTCAGGTACCACCAAGATCAACAAGTTTTGATACCACTTGTTACAATTTTTTCTAATCCTTGATCTTGGATCACGTTTCACCACATTACTCTGACTGTTTTCTCGGAGCATCAACCGTTCCGCCCTTTCTTCTTTTATTTCTTCCTCTTCCTCTCGATCACACCGATCGCTCTCCGCTCCTCATGACTTGTCTCCTAACTCATATATTACCCTTACTCATATACTTATACTTGACCGAATAAGACACAGACTCATACTACTAACTAAGGAAAGAACTCGATAACTATTCCTAGTATACAACTCAAACTTTTACTATATCTAACAAACCTACCAAAAAAACATTAATTCTAACATATGTTCTTAATGTAAATTAATAACTAAACAATTCGATGTTTTTTGAATGGAAGAATGTAGTAGAAGACAAGAAGTAGGATAACTGGAAAAGTATATTGAAAAGTAAATTTCTAACTAGGCCATACCCCTCGACCTACCATTATCTAGAGAGTTAACAGTGATGTGCCTGCGTAGCAAAACTGCTAATTCTTGTGATAAACTGGACCAAGTAGCCGGCTGATTAGATAAATGAGGTTTGTTTTATTTGAATTTTATTCTTTTTAAGAAGTAGAGATTAGTCTATCGAAAGGATTCTACCACAACAATTGCTGCTATATCCTAATAGTTGCTATGCTGTAATAGTTCAGGTAGTGAATTTGAGGTAAGATAATTTTTTTTTAGGTTGGACTGTTGGTATGTAGCTCTTGTAATTTACTAAACATTAAAACCACTTTGTTTCTTTGCTGAAATCGGGGCATACTTACTGTTTTCGAAGGGAACATTTTGTTGTTTACTGTTTTCGAAGGGAACATTTTGTTACCTTTGGAGCAACATGGAAGAGATGTACCACACTCCCATTTCAGTATATTATGGACATGGTCACTTGCGAGAGAACTACTAATAGTTTATGGCTAAAATTATATTGTAGCTGATTAAAATTATACTATAGCTGATGATAACTTATTTAGCGTAATTAATTTTTAAAAAAATTAAAAATAAAAAATATGTTAACCCATCACAAACAATACAAGCGAATATGAAAAAAAACCAGCAAAAAGCTTTAAAAAGTAAAAAAACCAGAAAAATAAAATTTATAAATAGTAAAAAATAAAGTAAAAACTGAAAATTTAAATTAAAATAAAAAATTTTAAATCAAAATAAGCGAAACCTAAAAGGTAAATGAAATCCCCCCGCTCCACCACAAAAACGTGGGGAAGCCCACCGAAAACGTGCGTCTACACAAAGCAAAAGGAGCTTTCTGCGTGAAGGCGATTTCCCGCAACCTCGTACGCGTCTCCCTCTCGTCTCGTCGCCTCGCCTGCCCCACCACCCCACCGCACCACTCCGGCCGGATGCGCCGCATCGAGCCCCCCACCGATTGATTCCCCCTCTCCCTGCGATTCGTTAATTGCCTCTCCGTGTTGGTACGGACGCATCGCGCACTGATCTCTTACCAGGGATCCGTTTATTTGGGTTTAGTTTTTTATTTCTGGTTTATTTTTATTATTATTTATAATTTTTGTTTTTTTAATTTTTTCGTATTTTTTTGAGATTTTTTACTGATTCTTTTTTTCGTATTCGTTTGTATTATATGTAATGGGCTAACTTGTTTTTTTATTTTTAGAATCTTTTAAAATTAATTATGTTAAATAAGTTATCATAAGTTATAGTATAATTTTAATAATTTTAATTATAAATTAGTAAATTTTAGTGTAACTGAGTGGTCTCTAATAGATGTACGTGTCAACACGGTTCGGTTCGGTTCGTTCATGTGTCTGGGTGGCGCTCGTCCGTGCGTGTCACGCGCGTTTCGTCACCGCACCGCCTCCCCGTGCGTGCGTGCGTGCAGGGAACCTGGACGCGGTGCGTCCCCAGGCCCACCCCTCGGCGCCAACCTCGTACGCGCCTCCCTCTCGTCTCGTCTCGCCTCGTCTCGTCGCCTCGCCTGCCCCACGTACCGCTCCACTCCAGCCGGATGGGCCCCATCGAGCGCCCACCCATTGATTCCCCCTCTCCCTGCGATTCTCCCCTATCGTCTTCTTTCGTTAATTGCCTATCCGTGTTGGTACGGACGCATCGGGCACTGATCTCTTCTAACAAGGGCTTAGGTCCTACTAATCTCAGCTTGAGTTTTTGTCTTTTGATTTATTTTTATTATTTATAAATTTAATTTTTTAGTTTTTAAAGCTTTTTTACTGATTCTTTTTTTGTATTCGTTTGCATTATCCATGATGGGTTAATCTGTTTTTTTTATTTTTAATTTTTTAAAAATTAATTACGTCAAATCAGCTACTATCAGTTACAGTATAATTGCAACTAGTTACAGTACAATTTCAGTCATAATCCATTAAATTTCAGTTCAATCGAACGACCTCTTAACCATAAGCCCGTGAACGAACTTTGAAAAAGAGGACTTAACTAGGGGCAGACAGATCAACATAGGAAAAAGGACTTAACGGTGAGCCATCGGATGATCAACACAGGAATAGGGTACCGTTGTCCGACAGCATGCGTCCCCGATCGAATTCTTCCGGCATATATGGATTGGTTTTTTGACTATGGGTTGTAATTTTTGGTTTAAAATTTTTAATTCTAATGTTTCGTGAAACAGAGTCCAAAGAGAGATACTCACATACAATTTTGACTCATGTAGATGAAGTGAAATAATTGCTACTACAACAACTTGTAAACACATCTTGAAAAAATACTTCATTTGAAAAGCTACTTATTATAGACAGCTAATTTATTCTTAACTCGTGGGAGTAGGTAATTTGTTCCTTTGTCGATGGACTTCATTTTTTCAATTTCTAAGAGGGTATTCGGAATAGTGATAGCTTCTAGCTGAAATTTTACTGTAGCTAGCTGATTTTTTACTGTAGCTCAGTTGGCTTATTGGGCATAATTAAATTTTAAAAATGTAAAAATAAAAGCGGCATGCTAACCTATCACGGACAATGCAAAGGAATACGTGAAAAAAACAAAACACAAAAATTCCAAAAAAACACCAAAAAAAAAAAAAACAAATGTGCTACAGTACTTCATAAGCAAACGCCGAACGCTGAAGTTGGGAAAAAAGCAACGCTGAGCGCGCCCTAAAAACTGTTTTTCGACTTTTCTATAATAACTAGTTTTTAAATAAAGTGTCATTTAAAAATAGAGTCTATAAATTAATTGTAGTACATAGTGTATCAACTTCATTTATATTGATCAAAATCGCACGCAAGTTTTTATTACTTCTTACTCTCTCTTATAAATAATTTAAAAGTAATAGATTATAACCAAAAATAATAAACTAAAACTAAAAAGAACCCGATAATCCATGGTCGCTTTGTACCACAGCCTACTGGTGTCCCCGCTTGTCGATATGGGTCTGTTCTTTTCAGCTTCTCAAAACGGCTTTTGGCTTTTGTTACAGTACCTAACTTTCAAACGGAGTATTTTTTTTAAGATAGAGTCTACAAGTTAATTATAGTACATGTTAAAAGCCCAACATCTGTACCATCCAAAATCACAAGCGAGTATCTCTCTCCGTAATCTCTATCACAAACAGCTAAAATTCAAAAATTTTAGCCAAAAACCATATACCGCAGCAAAAAAGAACAGGCCCTCGTGGTTTCCGGAATGTTTTGCTAATGTGATACAGCCATTTGCTACTATTACAATGTACTCCACTTGGACAATGTTGATTGTCAGGGGTAGATCTACAGTAATTCAAGGATATTCAGCTGAATACCCATTTTTTTAACAAAAAATCAATATATATAAGGTATAATACATATATATATATATGTAGTTGGGCTAAAATCACTATTTTCGGTGCCCATTCGGCCTCATCGGCTCATCCCCAATCCCCCCATTCGACCCTACTGCCTCACCCCCAATCCCCCCATTCGGCTCGTTCGGCCCATTCGGCGCCTCCGCCTCAACCCCATTCCGCCCCACACGCAGTCCCTGCCCGCACGTCGTTCCGCGTCTTGGTCTCCCCCAAATCCCCAATCCCCAACCCTATTCCCCAGTGCCTGCTATTCCCCACTGCCGACTCCCCGAGCCCCATGCCGGCACGCCCCCACTGCCCCAGACGCGGACGCCCCCTGGCCCGCCCCTGGTTGAGTGCGACGGCCGGTCCGAACTCCAGAGGAGAGACTCCGGCCTCCACCGCCACACCGCTGATCTTCCCCTCCGGCTCCGACCACCGGCCCTCCGCCCTCCCTTCTTCAATCGGCCGCGGCAGCCCGTCGCCATCAGCCTTCACCACGGATCTGCGCCTGTGCGCCAATGCCAGCGCCCTCAGCTCGCAAGCTCGCTTCCCCGGCCGCCGACCGCCGTGGTTGAGTGTTCTTCAGCTACCCGACCTCCGCCGACCGCCGGCCTCAAGCCAGGTAATCGCTTCAAGCTTCAAAAAATCGATAGCCAGCAGCCATAGGAAATTTACTTGCTGCCATTGTATTGTATGATTATGAAAAGTGAATTTTGTATGATTGTATTGTATTAGGAAATTTACTTGCTGCCATTGTATTGCAGTAGTTTACTTCCTTTATTGGTATTATGTTATTGCAATTCCTTATAGTGAATTAATCGATAGTGTGCCTGCTTATTTGTAGTGAGCTTTACAAATTACATAATGAAGAAGTCTGCAAATTTGAAATCTTTATGGGAGAGAGCTGGAAAGATGCAGAAGGTAGCTTCCACCTCGATGCCAAAACCGATTTGTAATGAAAGCCAAGTTGGGATTGGGAATCAGACCAACGACACTGAGCTATTGCGATTTATTTGACTCATTGTTAATGCTAAAATCAAAATCAAGACATTGTTAATGCTATTGATCTCATTTATTTGACAAAGACTCAATTGCAGCTATTGCGAGAAGATCATGGATAGGATTCTTTTCTTAAAGATGCCACTTTTGTGTGAAGCATGGCATCAAAGTTGTTCAAATGGATAGTTTCTATAAGCCAGTTGCAAGATCCAAAAGGTTCTTCAAAAAAGTCAAGAATCTTCACCGCTTCCATGTCGAAATATTCTTAAGTGTTATTGATAGGCAGCTTCGAGAGCTTAATGACATGTTTGATGAAATAAACACAAATTTGCTTCTTTGCATGGCGTCATTTAATCCTACTGATTCATTCGCTGCTTATGACAAGGACAACTTGGTTAGGCTTGCTCAGTTTTATTCTAAGGATTTTTCAAATATAGAATTGATGCATCTTCCATTTCAACTTACACACTTCATTGCTGATATGCGGAGAGATGAAAGGTTTAGAAAAGTGAACAATCTTTCTGAGCTTTCCATTATGCTTGTTCAAACAAAGAATAATATCAATTACGTAATTGTTTATAAGCTTCTCAAATTGGTGCTAATTCTTCCCGTAGCAACTGCTAGTGTTGAGAGAGTGTTTTCTTCAATGAATTACGTGAAGAATAAACTAAGAAATAGAACGGGGGAGCAATACTTGAATGATTGTTTGGTTACATTTCTTGAGCGAGAATTTTTTCTACAAGTTAAGGATGATGACATTATATCTCGCTTCTAAGGTATGAAGAATCGTCGTGTTAATATTTAGTTCTTAATTGTTTTGTAATTGTTTTGTATTATTCCAGTTGTTGTCTTCACTACGAACAATTGTACTTTAATTTTCGCTATTATGGATCTTTATGTTTTCTATTGCACAATTTTTTTGCAACTTCGAATACCCATCTTCAAATTCCTGGATCCGCCACTGTTGATTGTTTGAGCTGTATTGCGATTTCTGTAATGACCAAGTTGGTCAATGATTTGTACTTTGGGTACCCAATTAACTAATCTTTCGCGATGAGTGATGAGAAGTTTCTAGCTAGCCAACGAGCCCGCTCAAAAGAGTTTTTTTTCAGCTTTAGCTTTATTTTTCACTATTCAGTAATTCATTTTTTCTGATATTTTTAGATATTTTAAATTTTTTTTGTATTTTTTTCCCGTATTCCTTTGTATTGTCCATGATGGGTTAACATATTTTTCCTATTTTTATATATTTTTTAAATTTAATTATACCCAATAAACCAACTTAGCTACAGTAAAAAAACCAACTACAATATAATTTCAACCAAAAAACAAAAACCATGTTATTCCGAACATCCCTCTTCCCCGTGACCGAATGAACAGATCGATTCTTCATGTCCGTTCTGATCATCACATGCCCGTCCAAATGAGCTGTGTCGGGTGATGGATGTGTTGTGCTTCTTTTTCACTTATAGGTTATAGTTTATATTTTATACTATAATAATTAATTTTTAAATAATATATTTTTTAAAATAGAATCAATAAAAAATTATAACAAAAAATATACTAAATTTAACTGTATCGACTAAAATTACATATAACTATTTTTTCTACACATACCTCTTTTAAATAATCAGAATTTAAAATTTTATGCCCCATGCTCCATCAGCCGGGAGGATGAAAACGGCCGGCTGCCTTTCGATGTTGTCCCTCCCGTCTCTCTTACCAGCGGGTATGATTGCAAATTATTTAACCTCTATCTTATTTTATATATTTTTAAATGTAGAGCTATATGTAGACAATGCTAGATACAAATATAAATACAGATAATACCAATCACGAATATAGAGCAGGTAGTATCACGGATATAAAGCGAACATAGATCGAAATCGATACAGTAACGAGTATTCTATCGAATAACACACTACGAAAACAGAGATCATACGTATAAAGTGCACTGGACGATGCATAGATACTTGTGCCTAAAATTTACAAAAAAAATACTTTTCATGATCGCAAGTCATGAAACAATCGGGGTAGGCGGGGTTGCAGGTGACACTCCAGTAATGGCGCAGACGTTTGCACTTCCAGAATTCCATCATATTCCTCGCAACAAGGATTTATATTTCAGTCACCCCAAGTCTCAAAAGATTGAAAGAAAGGAAGCACAACAGGGTATAAAAGACTCACCGCCGGCGGACGAGCTGTGAACGGCGGACGCCGTCGAGGCCAGCGGACGAGCTGCGGTGGCGGACGCAGCCGAGGCTGGCGGAACAAGCGAAGACCGGTGGGGACGAGAGGCCGGCGAGACGACGTGTTGCTAGGAACGGCGGCCTGCCCCTGAGTCGATGGGGAATGGGGCTTGCGGCTACTGCTGCTAGGATTGGCTGCCTGTTACCGATGCTACAATGGACTATGGACCAGACCATTGGACTTTAATGTTTCATGGGCTGCGATGTGAAGTGGTACTAAGATATTACCGATTTACAACTACACGAGATCACCGAGAAAATCATGGATAATTCCTCTCCCTGGCGAATACCTTTCCCAAATTCATTTCCGATTTACTGTCAGTGAAGAAGAGTCTCACGAGATAATCGTACAGAGGTTATTATCAAAGGCGTATGGCTAAACATGAAACGGTTAAAGAGAATAGGAACACATGAGTTCTGTTCCTTACCTGCACAAGGCATCGTCCAATGGGAGACCCGCATGTTAAGTTATGGAGCTTCCAAGTAGTAGTTGGTTGGGTAGGTGAACAACAATTCTTTGACCAAGGGTATCCAGGATGTGTTATAGCACAAGCCATTATAACACTGATCTAAGAGTTTTTTATGGTTAAACGTGGTTCTTAATAGATTATTTAATCCTCATCAGTTAGCCCCGAACTTCATATGAAATTATGACATTGGGTTCTTGATTGAAACACTAGTCGGAATATATGTTCTAGTCGAGAGGTCGCTTGATAGTGGTTAAGAAAGGTAAAGAAGTCTTTGCACTTAAATTTGAAGAGCCAATCGAAAGACGTGTAAAACCGAAAGGATTATAACTATTGAGCACAGTTGCTGAAACTGCTTAACTTGGTCATGGGAGAGCCCTTATAAACTAAATCGATGTCTGTATCATCCCACACTTCCCAGAGACCTTTTGTATCCTTCGCCTTGGTGAATGCAACTCTAGTTCCCAAAATTTCTTGATCTCCGCTAGATCTAAACCTAAATCCACAAAAATGCTTGAGTTCATCACCGAGTGGTCCAGATCTGAGTGGGGATCAAAGAGGCTCAAAGCTTTGGAGAATGCAAGAATCCCCAACCATGTGATGATCCCTTGGAGACCAGCAAAAGGCAAAGATTTCACAAGTGGTGAAAAAGGGTGAGATGCATGTATTCTGGGCATACATGGAGTGCAGGTTTAGGCTTTCGACATATTCCTTCTTGATAAAGGTGCTCGGGTATTATGAGATCGGGCTGACGAATCAGGCATACCTTTGAATCGTGGTGAACCTGGACCTCTTTAGGTACTACCACCGAATGACTGAAAGATCCGAAAGAGCGGGTGCGACACCCGTGGGCTACTCATTGTGTCTCCATGATGGGTGGGCTAAAGAGTACATCCCCATAGATTCAAAGTCCTCCTGGGTATCATGAACGAAGCTTTGGTTCTACATGTCGGTCACTAGGAAGGACAGTCTGATGTTCAAGGGGAAGATTGCCATTATTTATCGGGAGTTATACTTTTTACTAATTTTGTTACCATTATTTATTGCAGTTATTTGTCAGTCTTTTGGGTTTTGTTTTTGCTATCCATACAAAGGTATTTATCAATTTCTATTTCCTTTCTAAATTCTTCTCCCAATTTATTCTTTTGGTCTGGCCCATCGGCCTATCTGATCCTCTCTCTCCCTTATCTCATCTCCTCCCGTCACTCACTTGCATCATACGATGCTTTGGTTCCCCTTTTTTCCTCCTCTCTTCCAGCTCTACTGTTAGCCTTAGCTTTATCGACCACGACGTCGCTGATGGCATGCCTCCATGCACCCCCATGCTCCGTCTCGCCTCCCCTTTACTTCTCTTCTTCTTTGGCGTTGCTGGTGTTGCCGATTTTGCCTTGTTCTTCTTGTTCCCCCATTTAGCCACTGGTCTCGAATCCGGCTGTCCCACGGTGATTCAGGGTTTGGCTTAACCAGATTCAGTCCTAAGATTTGTTATTCTAGTGTTCCTCCCACCAGATCCATCGTCGATCTCTCGCACCTCCTCTGGTCTTCCTTGATGCTACGCATCTTCACTCAGGCCTTCCTGCCCTGCCGACGCCATGCACCCTTCTGGTCATTTGCCGGTGCCTCCAGCTCATCGTCGCCTTGCACCTCAACAGAGCTAATGCTCCATCGGCATCCTACTTCTCCATCGGTTCTTCACCTCTGTGAAAGCTACGCGTCATAGTGGTTGTACGCTGCCAATGCATGGCGCCCTAGCGGATGCACGCCGCTGGTGCTATTGTCCGGTCTGTTGTCAGCCTTGCACCATCATGATGGCTACACCTTCTCCGACGCCTTGCGTCCTAGTGGCTATATGCCGTGACACCGTGGCCCTAGTTCTTTGATTCCCGGTTCTATCTTTTACCTACTCCTACATTATCGTATTCCCTTCTAGTTTCATATTGTTGTTGTGCACTCTATCTTTGGCTAGTTGTGGAATGTGGTGCACGACTACATGAGTAACTACAAGGGTGTTTAAGGGTTTAGGGCTTGAGGGTGAGCAACTATATGGGTGCTTAGGGTCTTGGCACACGCCGAGGAGCAATGGGAATGGTCCTAGGAGCTCATGGATGGCCACCCCGGACCTTTTTCTCTAGTGTTGTGAGCCAAAGGCGGTGCTTCACCGTGACTAAGTTGGCCATGTTCTTGGACCTCTAGAGTTGGTAAAAATGGACTAGTATGAGCCATAGTCTTACCTTACTGATGTTGTCGGGCTTGATTTAGGTTGGTTTGGTGATGTATTTGCTCTCACGTGATTGTGTTTTCCTTGATATGGTAGTGCTCGGTGGTGGCTTGTGGCTACCGTCCTCTAGTCATGGTACTCTCCTCCTCTGGTGTCCTTTGGTCTTGGCTTCTTCCCTTGACTTTCCTCTCTCGGTTGAGCTTATAGTTTTTGTGTGGGGTTAAATGGGCGTGTTTTACCTCTCTTTGGTTGTCGAATTGTCGGTGGTGGCTTATGAATGCTTCTGTGTTGTGGTATGGTGGTGCAGTGTCTTAATGTGGCAGTGATTGCATGTGGTGGCTCTTGTGAGTGGTGACGAGTGATGGCTAGCTTCTTGACTACTGGCTATGGCAATGAGCTTCCCTCACTGGTGGCTATGGGCGGTAGTGTTGTTGCTTTCTCCCTTCTTCTCTTTGCTGGCTCTGTTTCATGTCCCTGGGTGGCTTCAGTTGTGACCAGTGGCTTGCAACGTGTCTTGTGCATGGATAGAGAAATGGTGACTCACCAAGAAAGGTTAAAAGGTAAGTGAAAACATAAGAATGGGAATTATCGTGGGATAATGAAAACCCATTAACGCGAGAGGTACTGATTGGTCCTGGACAATTTGGTATCTCGATAAGTGATTGTCCTTGTGCAATTTTATTTGAAATCTGGTTCTGACGGCAATTAATTTATTGTATTTTCTTTAGCTTTTCTAGTTGTGGTTTTAGATAAAATGACTTGCAAGTGTTTAAATTAATCGGCTGCGAAGACGATTAAGTTCATTAGTTGTATATCTGTGTAATGCACTTGTATAATCTTATTCTTGTAAATATATGATTAAGTTCATCTAGCTTGTTATTGCTGAACTATTCTAGTTGTTATGAAACAAATTAGTTGTTGTTGTTATTCTCTCTGCCCGATTATTATATTCAGGTTTATTGGTTCAATTTGTGCACCACCGTAATTTTCAACATACCAGCTGATGCTTGCTTGGCCAAGAGATATTGAGAAGCTTGTATTACAGTAATCAAGTCCCTTTACACATCAATGGGAAGTTGATCTGTGTCATCTCCTTCATTAAATTGACTATGGGTGGATTTTTTTGAGCTAAAACTTATGATTGTAGTTTTTAAATTTTGGTCTGTTCATTAGAGGCAGTATGCAAAGAAAAAAAGTTATATGCGATTTTGGCCGGCACAGCTAAACTCAGTACAGTTTGTACTACAATTTATACGTAGACCCTGTTGTTGAAGGAATATGCTATCCCTCCACCTGCGAGACTTGTTTTACAAAAGTCATCTACAGATAGACCAAGAAAAGCAATTATGCTCACAAAGGACAATTCTACCCCCACTTGTACTCATAGGCTAGTCTTTTCACTAAGAGGTATTTTAATCATTTGTATAGGCCCACGAGCCTATAAATACCTTATGTATCTCTTATTTGTAATTCAAGCTCACAAGGAACCCTCGAACCCCTCGAAGGTCGCCGACAGGAGTAGAGTGGTCCTCTTAAACCCTCGAACCTGTATAAATCCTCGCGTTGCTCTCGCTTTCGTGGACGCTGACCTGTAGTACGGTCGACATTCACCCCCTCTAATGTGTTTGATTTTTCGAATCGACAACATCTACCTTAAAAAACACATAGTTTAATAGTGAATTGCTATAAAAATAAAAGTTAAAGCTTAAGCATAAACTCAAAAGAACTTAGTCTTTAGCTGGCTATCGTAAATTGAAGTCGCTTTCATTTCCGGCAATGGCCAACGAGCAGCCAGTAAGCAATTCGGTGCGTTCCAATGCGATTCGCCCATTATAGCTGTCCAAATGGGCCGGGTTTCAATGGGCCTCACCGTGGCCCGTCACTGTAGACTCGGCCCGTTTAGGCACGGCACGGCACGCCGGACTGGCGTGCTCGGGCGAGGTGCGCGCGCGGTGGGCCAACGCAGTGCGCCCATTTAGCTAACGAGCGTGCGGCGGCGGCCGACGACCGTTTATTACACAGGCCTTAACAGGCCGTGCCGAGCCCGAGCCCGTGCCGTGCCGACCCGGCACAACCCAGTGGACAGCTATATCGCCCATGAAACTAAACTTCGTGATTTTTTTACGAATGTATAAATTAGAATAAGACGTCATCGTCGGTGCAAGACAACACATGTACTCGCGGAGTTTGAACTTGCCCAGCCTAGCTCGTGTTGTCACTGCGCTGAGAGGCCAGGCCTAGTGCCAATGAACTGTTAGCATTATTATAATATTATCTCTCTTAGCAGCGGAGGAAGAAATGTTCTCTCTCTTAATTTTTTCCATGACAAGACAATATCTTTTTTACTATATTTGATAGCTTTTGGTTATGATTAATAATTTTTATCTATACTTTTTAATATGGTAGTGGACGGAGAAAACACCGACGTGAACGATGCATATAGTTTTAAACTCAAAAAATCATTTGGAGAGCCACTTGAAGAAGCTATCTATTTATTTCTATTTTTGAAGAAGTCAAAACTAAAAGGCAAAAAAACACAGAAAGAATAGGCCTCTTATTGATTTCTAAAATCTATTTTTTTCTATGGTAAGGACTTTTCTATAATATAGTTTTCAAACGGAATATCTTTTCAAGACAAGTTTTACTAGTCGATTCTAGTAAATAGGATAATGACTTCATTTATATGGACTAAAATCGAACGCGAGTATCTATCTATATAAGTTTCTCTACAAATTGTTACTATTTATTAGCTAAAACCAAAAGCTATCAGCAAAAACCAATATAATCGCCCCCAATGTATCCATGAGGCCTGTGCTGGGTACAGGGCACTTGATGCAGCAAACTTTTCTCAGTATGCGTTGCAAGTGGCATAGGCCTGTTATTTGCGGCTTTTAAAAGTGGGTTTTGGCTTTTGCTATAGTATCTAACTTTCAAACCGAGTACTTTTTTAAGATGAGATCTACAAGTTAATTATGGTATACGTTAAAAGTCCAACATCTGTACTAACCAAAATCACAAACGAGTATCCCTCTTTGTAATGTCTGTCGCGAACATTCCAAATTTTAAAATTTTCAGCCAAAAGTCATAAGCCACAATCATAAGCGAAAAAAAGAACATTGTAATTACAATGTAAAGGCTATTAGCTTTTTCAGTGAAAAAAA
This sequence comes from Melocanna baccifera, assembly GCA_036346265.1. Lineage (NCBI taxonomy): Eukaryota > Viridiplantae > Streptophyta > Magnoliopsida > Poales > Poaceae > Melocanna > Melocanna baccifera. The sequence continues at coordinate 16,417,319 of CM070681.1, forward strand.
TAAGAAAAATAGAAAAAACTATTATATCAACACAAACAATGCAATGAAATAAGAGGAAAAGAAAAGTCAAAAAAATTAAAATAAACTAAAATTAGAAACCAATATATTACAAGTAGCTTCTAATTTAAATAAGCTAAAATCAAAAAACAATAGTCCCAAGGTGCGGAACATAACAGTGGCATCGAGTTGAATGCTGAACAGAAAAATGCATCGTGATGCAGCGGCAGTAGAGGGTCACCTGCTAAACATCAATAACCAGTAACTGGAGTTTTTTTAAATCAACATTCCCGTGATCACCCCTCAAGAAACTCTGGTTGTATCATGCCATATACAAAGATGGGGGACTTCACGTCCCCCATCGTGCCCACGTGGCGTTTCCCGCAAAAAAGCTTTTCGAGTTTTCGTAATTACGTACATATCTTCAGTTCTTACGAAAAGACCTTTGATTTTTTACGAAAAGGTCTCTCTGCTCTCTTTTTACTAGATAACGCCCTGCGGTTTTAAGTAATTACATGCGAACTCTTGGTTCTTTTGAAAAGGCACTCAGTTTTTTACGAAAAAGCCCATCTGCTCTCTTTTTGCTGTAAAAAGGTCCTCAATTTTTTGCAAAAAAAAATCTCTTCATTTTTTTTACTGTAAATTTTTATCACTTTTATTTCGGTTCATATGTAGGTATTCATACGACATCTAACCGCGCTTAGGTTGCTAATATGATAGTACGTCATGAACGTTCAGGACTCGCGGCTTGATCTGGTCATTTCAAATCAAAATACAGCCCCAATCCTCGCGGCTTGTCAGAGTACGGGTGGCCCAGGGCTAGCTCGCGCCTACGTGGCACGCTCTGGATCACGCATCCGCCACGCGTCGCGATCAGAGGCAACAGGACCGCGCCTCACCTCTCCCCATGCTGTCAGCTGTCAGCGTCGTTGGGCTCACCAATTTCCGAGGCGAAATAATGACTGCTTGATTACATTAATTGACTACTAGTACTACTACTACCCGACTACGAGTAATTAAGCTTTTCGTTTGTTGACCATCTATACAGAAGAAGTACACGTACATCACGCTTACACCACATACCATGTACACACATTGCATATACTGAAACACTCACTAAGGTTTAAGTGGGGATCATTCAATACATTCTATGTTTATCTAGTAGCTTACAAAATATAAACATATGTTAAACGTAAGAGAAACACAACTAGTGAGATAAGAATAAGCTACTCCCTCGGTCCACAAAAGGAGATGTCGTGGATTCCATACGATTAAACTTAACTATTAATATATAGTAAAGTATATATATTCACTACATAAAAATAATACTACTAAATTTGTTTTACAAAATACTTTTATAATATATTTTTTAATTATTTTGACTAGTATATTATAATAATAAATTATAATCTTGTATTAAAAACCGTAAAAAGTCAAAAACAACCTATACTTATAACGGACAGAGTACATTAAGAGAGGGATGACATCCTGTCTCCAGGATAATCCGCATTCATCACCCACAAGCTTTGATAACCTAAACTTCTCAGTACATTACACTGACTAATAATGAGACCTCAAACAAATACCCTTTAATTAACCAGCTAATCATATAGACCTTCCTGCTCCCAGCCGTCCACGAGGAAATCTACCATTTCCTGCCAACAGAAACCAAAAAGCACAAGTGAGTACATGGTTTTGCACAAGGAACGCGCGAAAAGGAAGACAATATGTAGCTCTGCATGAGATCTTACAGCAAGAGGGATCGGTTGTGCAAATGCCTTCGTGCTTCCCAGCAGGCTCTCATATGTAGCATTCCAACTGCAGTCAACAGTCACATACATGAAAAAGGCACCGGTGCCACGTTCAAGCAGTGAAGAAGTCACCATCGGGAACTAATCTAATTCATACTATTACACAAGATGAGTTCAAAACAAAAAAAAAAAAAGGTATTATTACACAACATTCTGCACTTCTGGAGTGTCACTAGTCAATACCACACTGACAGCCAGGTAATCAGCAGATTGGTGATACATACGTTGGTGATCACAGTGCGGCACACCTTATGGTGCCAATCTTTTAGTATCACGATAACATGCCAAAGAATAACATAAACTGTGTACGGGTTGTTTTCCAAGCAGGTACTCGAAAACGTATTTCAAATATCTAATACTATAGCATACTACTAGTAGACTATTTTGGTTCCCATAAAACCTTAGAAAACTCCAGATCTTTGAGGTTCCATAACAACCAAAAAGGAAAAAAATGGTAACTTACCCTATTTTTGGTTCTCGAGGTTTTTGGCGCTGAGAATTAAGCCTTCTGTTTCCAACCCACTGCGGTCTAGTTTGGTTCCATAGTAGAAGACCTATAATTTTACAGATAAAAAAAATCAAAATATCAGTGAATAAACAACTAGTGTTTTCATTTTTTCACCAAAAAAAGTTGAGATCTCTCCTTCAAGATAAGGATTCGGGAGGATTGGGAGGAAATGGTTTACCATGTGTCTATGCGGCCATTGTCAGCGGTCAAGTCCGCTTATCTCCAGCCATGAATTTATTTAAACACTTTAAATGGCCTAATTTTCCAGATCATAAAGCATAGCTAACAAGTAACAGCAATTGCTTATCAATTAGAGTAGCATCATTATGAAGTTGGAACAGCTAGCACGCATCATCTTGTAGAATTGCCATGGTCCTCATTATTAAACACTAAATTTCAGGAGCACAAACACACCATGCTGAAATGCAATCTACATGAGTATGAATAAACAACCAGAAAATGACATGGACACCTATTCCAATTCAAGCGATTGCATAATAGTGCATTTACCTTGATTTACAAACTCATCTGGGTTGTTGCTACTTCCAGCTCCACGCTGATCGCTAGATTGTGCCGCCGTGCTGATTGAAGACATACTACGTTGGGATTGCATGGCGCTTATCTCCGTTTCGTGCGGGCTTGTACTCCAAAAGTCCTCGGACAAAGTACTCTGTTTTATGGAGTGCCCTTGAATTCTTAAACCTTTTGAAGGCTCATCAACAGCTATTATTGGAGTAGGCTTCACACATCCAAAACAATTTCTGCTCTGTTGCAAACCAGGATTGACCAATAAATGATTAGCACCAAGTACTTAAAAGTTACATCAACAAACAAGAAAGGGCCGTCTAATACCTATGTCAGATCAAATACCATTGGTGGATTATTACAAGCTTTGCACTAGTTACCAGCGTTCACTATGATCATTCCTTTCACCCATGAGACTCCAACTGAGGCAAGCTAGAACCCACAAAACATGGAAACACCTCTTGGTAGGGTGATAGAGTTGTGAGTACACGATTCCACCAACCAAGGTTCAAATCCTGGTATGCACACACAAGTGCGCAATAGTTGGAAAGTGTGTACCCGCACTCTGTGAGTCACGGATTTATCCCCGACACCCGCAATTCTAGGGGTGTGCTAGGTGGCAGCGCAATTGCATGTGCATGCGTGTGGTGTGTGTGCTTGTTCGTCTACCTTGTAGTCTCCCAAATAAAGAACCCAAAAAAACAGAAAATAGAAACAAACTCCAACTTGTCCATCAATCATTTGATGTACATTATCTACAGAAGAGGACAACTGTATTTCCCATTTGTCACATGGACCAATCGGTTAACATAATTCCATATGCATTTACAAAGAAGTGAACATAACCTATTCACAAGTTAAAAATTCATTTAAGAATACCAGCCAATTTGAGCAACCAGTTGCCTGTGGTACCCAGTCAATTACTGCTACTAAATGGAACACTACACAGGACATCAATCAACAAACTTCCTACCCAATGAAACCCATATAAATTAAACTAGCATTTTTGTTGGAGGAATAATTTTGCTCCTCCATTGAGAGGGCCCGCTCTATAGAAGACACGCACACAAATCAAGGAATTGCAGTCATACTTAGAAAGGACAACTATACTCCTTATTTGTACTCATAAGCTAGCTATCTCCTCGAAGGGTATTCTAGTCATTTGTATATGCCCAAGAGCCTATAAATACCCTATGTATTCCTCATTTGTAAGAGAGAGCTCTCATAAGTAATAAAGAAGTATATTCAAACTAATGAACCCTTGGGGCTCCCTCTCATAGGTAATCCCCCCGTTGGCTCACTGACAAGGTAGGGTGGTCATCTCGGACATCCGAACCTATATAAATCCTCATGTCATTTTTACTCTCGTGGACGATGGCCCGTCAGATGGCCAACATCCACCCCGTCACTTGTGTTTGGATTTCACACCTACAACATTTGGCGCCGTCCATAGAGATCCGTAGCTAATTGACGAAAGGCTATAGATCCTATCAAGAAATACTCTTGAAGCCTCCTCCGGCTCTAAAGTGCAATGAGCTCGTGGACAACCTGTCCACTCTCCAGGGGAGCCCTAGGCGTGCACCCTCGTTGGAGATTAGGCCCATCCACGCTGAGATGGACAACATCCTACATGCCCCGGTGCTCCCAAACGCGTCGTCCTCCCTTGCACTAGCCGATGCGAGGTCCAGCTAAGGGCGGGAAGCTCAAGGCACCCTCGCAGCCAAAAGGCTAAGGGTTTTGGAGCCAATCATCACCCCCGGATCGTATGACGTCACAAACTACAAGGCGATGAAGGCCAACTATGAGAGCTGCCCCCTAACACGCTACTGTTAGAAGAAGATCCTGACCTACAAATCTCATTGCTCTCGTTTAGGCTCTCGAGACACTTTCCCTACATAGGATTTCACCTTCGTGGTGCATTGGGTGTATGACCTCCGTGGTCTCCCCTAGCGAAAGTCCAAGGTGGTTTGGGTGTCCGTCGCCTCTACCATGGCAGCTCGTCCTACTAGAACTAGAGCATGGACGACAACTTGGGCTCAGTGCCCAAGTTGATGGATGTGATGAGAACTTGTCCCCCTTAGACTCTAGGCCACGTGCTTCGAGTCACCGCACGTCTCGCTCCATTGCTTGGCTGCATGCCCGATCACCAAGAAAAAACCCTCACCTACGGAGTAAAAGGGATCCACAGCCCTTATACTTCGGTGCTCCACGACTTAGTCTCGTGGGCACACCTCCGATGTGCTCATGACTTAGTGTCATGGATACATCTCTAAGGTACTCGTGAATTAGCCTTATGGGTGCGTCCAAGTCCGCTGGGGGTACCACCCCTAGTGGCCATTCGGTGCATCACAACTGAGTTTTGTGGGCAACCGTCCAGTATGTCAATGACGTAGTGTTGTGAGTACACCTCCAAGGTGCTGGTGAGTTAACCTCATAGGCGCGTTCAAGTCCACTAAAGACTACCACACCTAGTGGCCATTCGGTGCACCACAACTTAGTCTCGTAGGCATCCCTCCAGTGTACCTGTGACTTCGTGTTTATAGACTTGGTGGGTACCAGCCATCACCTGTCAGTGTTATTAAATGAACCATAAGTTAAGCATACGTCATATACTTTTTACGCTATTTCAAGTAAAACAACATGCCTCACTGGATTAAGCGGGTACAGATACATGAGTTAACAAATTCTCTTCTCTAGCTTCATGAACAAAAAAAATTCTCTTCTCTTCTCTGTGCTAGCGGCTTTATGCCAAAGCTCCCTAGGAGGCCGCTGTTTACAGGCTTCCGGGAGCAGGAAAGAAAAGAGGGCTGAAACGAAACCTAACAGCAGACCAAAAGCACCAGTGTGAATGTGTGATAGACAGTACAGCTGGGAAAGCACCAGACATTCTTTGGTGAGCAGCTAATGGCTGTGAACAAAAAGACAGAATATGATATCAAATATCAAGCAATCATCCTGGACTCCGGGTTGGTTTCAAACTGCTTAACCCCAGTGATCATTATTGCTGACTGACAGGAGAACACTGGTTAATGGGGTTTCGAGGCCTTATAACCTGAGTAAAACCTATTTTAACAATCCAAGCAAATATCATTGTAGAGCAGTAACCTCTAACAGGGACAAAAAATCATCGAATCAACCACTACAGCCAATCACCCGTGTGCAAATCAAATTGACATAGATCTCACCAAGCGACTAGCTCAAAAAATACGCCAGTGGCCAAAGAACCATGGGTAATCAGGTAATAAAACAGGCGCATCAATCTATTCCTCGCATAATAAATACTAAATACATAACATCTTTTCCTCTCCCAAACGCAGTGAAACATGCACAGGCGCAGAGATTCCCCTGTCTGAGGTGGAATTCAATCTTACACCAACCATGTCATTGCAACAAGCAAAGAAATTGTTGGAAATAATGTGTGTATCCACATGTTTCCAGTGAATTCCAAATGCCGCTGGTGGCATTGAACGAGTGCGTGTGTGCATGCATATACTGAAGCCATAATAATCTCTCTCTCGTTTAAATCTTCAATCAACCTCTATCTCCAGCTGACCGCTTCCTTCGCTGAGGACGTTTGCACGTAGTGGGCCGTTCAGCGCTCCATAAAGAGCACAGGGAGACGTCCCTGGTCTAGATAGAGAACAACACGACTGCACTTCATCTTCTTCCTTTACCTTCCTGTTCTGCCATTGTGCTGCGCCACATTCAGAACTGAGCTGGCCAAGCTGCTCGTCGTGCAACGGCATCCCGGTGAGCGGTGTCTCCGAGCCTCGTCCACTTGAGTCCCTGCACGAGGGCGGTCTAGAGGTTTCTGGGCAGTGCATGGCGCGACTGCTCGAACCTGTTCTTCCTCGACGACGTCCTCTTGGAGCCGCGGTGAGACGGCTTCAACGACATCCTTCTCTCCCGACGAGATCTTGGACAAGCTGCTGCTGAGTACGTGCAAGGCAACATCATCTGCATCCACTGCTCTTCGGCCACGTACTCAGAACGTCTTCACCGATCAGACAAAGTTGCTCACGTGAGGAAGATCGGCGCTGCACCCAGTCGGCATCGTGTTGCTCTTTCTGATTTGCATCGAGGCACTCTGCAAGTGCATATTTCTGATTGCATCTCTTTGATTACTCAGTAAGTGTGACATTAGTTTACTGCATTGCCTTCTAGTACTCTAGACATCTAATTCGTGCTTTGCTTCTTGCACGTTACTGTGCTAGAGTATAATATCATGGCTAGCTTACTAGACCCGTGGATCATATTCTTGTTATATTGGCTGATCATGTGCTGTGTTACTGCTATTAGCATGATAGGCAATAACTTTGATCTATATAATACTAGTTCATGCGTATTGCTAATCTGGAGCGTAGCAGTTTTAATGCATCTGCTACTGTATGTGTTTTGCAACTCATTAGAAGTAGTTGGTTCAATTACTTTATTGTTGCACAGTTTAATTAATGGGATTGAGTTAGTGACAAAGTATACTTTGAATTCAACAGAAATCCCACTAAATAAATTACACGCGGATGAGAGAGAGAGAGAGGCGTACCCCACGCAGGCGACGATGCGGCGCACCCACGAGGAGAGTGACGCGCAGCCTAGCAGCATAGCATCCGGTTCGCCGGCGTAAAACAGCAGGTGAACGCGCGCACGGTCTCCAAATCCGCCGCCGCGCCGCCGAAACCCTAACCCTAGAAGAACCAGCGGGCGGGTTGGGCGAAAACGAAGCTCGCTTCGCCGAGAAATCCCTCCCTCTCGCCGACGCTCGCGTGTGCTTTTCCTTTCGAATTCGATCGAGAAGAGATGGAGCGGCTGGGGAACTAGGGGTGTGACGAATGCGATCTGATAATGGCAGCTTCCTTCCTCCTTATCTGTTGCTTGCTTTTGGGAACGAACCTCCTCACATTTGAGAGTTTCGATTTACCTCCCAGCCACCGACACGCGGTCGAATGAGTCACTGACATGTGGACCGGAGGGTAAATCCTGAATTTCAGTCTAAGAGGAGGGTATATGATGAATAATTTCTTTTGGGGAGGGGATTTTTTGTTTTTTAGCTCAAAATTTAAAAGTTTTTTACAAATCGACTCTTGAAAAAAGATTTTCAAAAATAGACCCCCGACACGACGCCAAAACACATGACGTCGGGTACATAGCACGGCGCTAAAGCACATGACGCCGAGGTATATGTTTTAAATACAGTCACACCGTGGCTCCTACGTGGCATAGCACGGCGTCAAAACTCATGACGACGTGCTATGTATCCACGGCGCCATATATTTTGGCGCCGTATAAGGGGGTCCATTTTTGGAAATCGTTTTCCCAGAGGTCTATTTATAAAAAACTTTCAAATTTTAGGCTAAAAAGCAAAAATTGTACTGGGGGTGGAGGGGGGAATCAGGGCAGTTGGGCAGTTGGTTGGCTACCAAAGAGGCCGAGGCAGAGCTACGGTATTGTTGGAGACGGCACAGTACAACTAAACGGCACCACGCCGGCACGGCGGACCGGTCCGGCCAGGAATAAACAGTAACTTTTATGTGGTATTACAGTGAAATTACTTATATTAGATTTATTGTATTTTTTTTTAAACACAGATAAGTGATTTAGTAGTAAAATTACTTATGATTAACAGTAAAATTATGTACGACTAGCAATAAAATTACTTACGACTCAACGACTGACAATAAAATTACTTATGACTAATAGTAAAAATATTTGCCACGCAACTACTGACAGTAAAATTATTTGTGACTAGCAGTAAAATTACTTATGACTAGCAATAAAATCAACGAGCCATCGGTGGTTTGTTTGGGTAAGTCTGCTCAGGCCGACCTGACCCGACCTCTCTTCATGTTGTGCCTGGGTCGAAGGGTAGAAACATGGCCTGGCACGACACAGTAGCTTATTCAGGCTAGTCGTACCAGGCCTAATTGAGTCGTGCCTTATTCGGGCCAGTTGATGTGTTGTGTCGGCAACCCATTTGCACAAAGCCTGGTTGAGAGAAGAGATCAATACATCCCACATATGAGAGCGGAAAGTGACCCACCAGTGTATGGATGACAGGTGGGACCCCCGGAATCAGTAGGAGCCTAGATTAGTCAGTTAGAGCTATTGCTAAGGACATGTACAATAATATAGACGTGTTTGTCTATAATACCCCTCCATGTTATCTTGGACTAAAGACAACTCATATAATTGGTTATCTATATAGTTGTCTATAATGGTATCATATAATCAATAAATTATATATATTGTTATATATATAATAATATACGCAGTAGAAAGTCATCTATAAGATTGTCTCTTAAATAGTAGATAATATCTTTCTCTCTCCTCTACTCATCCAAAATTCTATGTGACATAGGCTTATAGATAGCTAATATGTATGACATGTACTATTGTATATGCGCTAATCAAGACCTGGAACGCAAGGATATTATTGGGTTGGTTTTTTAAAGTATAATAGAGGACACATGAGTGCATACATAGAACGTGCTTAACTAAAACAGAGGCTTATACCTCACAGAATCCGAGCACTATCGAACCTTAGAGCAATGACTCTGGATCATCTGTGTAAATCACACTAGTTTAGAATCAGCTAGTGCACACAGCGGTAACAAGAATAAATATCAAGCACAAATGATAATCTTTATTAAATAAAAGAGTATGGTCTTATAACACAAAGTTTACATCTATGTTCATGGCAAAAATAGCAAAAGGAAACAAGTGCAGAAGCAACTGAAGAAAGTGAAAAGCCCAAGCTTGTCTACAGGCAGACGACGGTAAGACGCGGCTTAATCATCCTGATCCTCACCGTAGTCGAAGTCATCATCGTTTGAGATAACGAAGCGAGGGTGAGTATAAACTCGTACTCCGCAAGTTATACAGAAAAATACAATATAATGATAAAGGCAACAAAGAAATGCTTATATGGTTATTTGAGCATACAAAGCATTTAAAGAAATATAATAAGTAGATTGAAATTATTGACTTTGATATAGAAAGTAAAGAATGTAGTTCAAAATATTAAAGTTAGTGTAGGCGCTGACCTAGCACCATCCTAACCACGGGTATCGTACCCAGACCGTTCTTCTCCAAAAAGATACCATATTTTCAGCTAAAATATCTTTATAAAAAATAAAGTCCAATCTCTGAAAAATCTTATTCAGCATATCCTTAACCATATGCACGGCTATCCCGGATAATTTATACACTCTGCAGAGGTGGTACAGTTTTACCCACAAGATATAATTTGCTTATTGTGTCGACCATTACACGCTTACTTGGGTGTGTGCTGAGTAAGCATAACAAGGTATTTATAAAGTTAAGCCCTCAACCTGGCCACACTTCCACTAAGATTTTACCCTAATAAGGAATTCACCAGATCAGACCCCCTCTTGTGCTATGTGAGACTTTCCATGGCCCATGCCACGCTCACATTCATCCTATAGCAAGACTCAGATTGGGACATGCCAATTAGTTAGTCAGAACTGTCTCATACTAGTCTTGTGGTAGTACGATTGAGTTTTATAGCATTAGCTTACAGACCGATCCTTAACTTGAATTAAGCTCAAACCACATACCTCTTGTGACTAACAATCAATATTGTGTCACCGAACAATAATGCATGCCAACACCCATCAGCTATCCATTAGCCTAAGTCTAAACCAAGTTTTATATTTTGTTTTGAAATATTCCATAAACCCTTTTGACTCACTAAAGTCAAAAATACATTTTAAAATGTTATCATTTCATGTGAAAAAAGTTATCCTAATCTAAAGTTACATGTATGCAGGTCTAAGTATTTGCTATAAAAATTCTCCAGCTATACTAGTGTACTAACAAGAGTTTTAATCTAAGAAGACAAGGGACAAGACTTTGTAAAAGTTAAAAGAGTCATAACAAATGGGTAACAATTAAAGAAAAACTGAATTTCAAATACAGAGATTAGAAATTAAGCATATAATATAACTTAAATATGACATAAATTTATTTGTAAATTGGAATCAACATGATCAAGGATGTATGACTTGCCTTGCTCTGTAGTTTGATGCGAGTTGTCGTCGTAAAATTCCCCAGAATCGTCGTAGTCTACATGCAAAAATTACTCTTCAAATTCAAATAAACTCCAAATTTTGGAAATATTACATATTTGGATAGATCTTGATTTTAGATTAATTTAGAAATTTGAACGAACTCAATCAAAGTTAGGATGAAGGAGAACGGGCCTATGGAAGTTTAAATTCTAAAGAAAAAGAAAAATCAAGATTTTTGAAATTATTTCTCTACGGAAAAAGGGATTTATGACGTCAGTATGGATTTTAAAAATTATTTTTCTAAAAGAAAATCAAAACTATGACATCATGCTGACATCAGCCTTGGGTTGACCGAGACTACTAGTAGGCCCAGTCTACCGTGGATCAGGTCCGTGGACCATGGACCGGATGAGGTGGCAGGGAGAGTGATGTGGCGTACACGTGGTGGCTGACAGGGGCGATTTGCTGATGTGGCAGCCAGATGGTGGTAGCGTGGCCTAGGAGGGCTTGAGGGCTGATGTGGCATGCCACATGAACGACACGTGGGCCACATGGACTTGTGTCGTTGGGTGGCATGCCACATAGGTGCCACGTAGGTGTGCGGTCTGACGCAGTGGGTGACGCCCGGTGTGGCTACCATGTGGCTGCTTGGCGCTGAGCTAGGCTGCCGTGTGGCTGCTTGGCGCTGAGCTAGACTGCCAATTGGCGCCATGTGGTGGCCACCTCAGCTGTGCCATCTGACGTGGACTCGCTAGCGAGGGGTGGCGCACTGGGACCAAGGGTCACTGGCAATGCGGGGTTTGGTGGCGACCGGTGAGTAGCTCAATCAAGAGAGGAGAGTGAGGCGAGTGGTGTTGATTCATGGTATCGTCAAGATTCGCTGGGCCGCAGGAAAGCTTATAGAGCTGGCGGCGCTCCTCGAGGGTAATCGAAATGACGGGGATGGCTCGTCGGAGTTCAGCGGAGCTAGGCAGAGGCGAGAGCACGACGCGGGGTTGACTTGAAGCTCGGAAGATATGTTTAAGAGTGGGGAGGGGTGGTGTGGTGGTTAGGGGTGCTCGGTTGGGGTTTAAATAGGGCTAAGGAGGGGACACATGGAGGGAATTGCTCGCCGGAGTTAATGGCGGCGGGATTTCGATCGAGGGAAGATAAGGAAGGGAGGGAGGAGGAAAGGAAAGGGGGACGAGGGAATTAGGGGATTCGGTTCGGCGGTGCTTAGCTTTCCAAAACCGAAGAGATGCGGAGAAGGGAAACCGAGATCGGTGAGAATTCAATCGCCGACGTAAAGAAGGAAAGAGGAGGGAAAGAAAGGAAGGCGGTGGCACGGCGGGGACGACGGATCTAACAGGTGGGACCCATCTGTCAGTGAGAGGGTGAGAAGGAAAGAGGCAGGGTTTGGATGCGCGGCGCGTGGCTCGATCGGGCAGCGCTGAGGTGGAGGAAAGGCGGGATGGGCTCGGGTGGCTGGATGAGTTTGGGCGGTGTCATGGACACATCCCGACCGTCCACGCATTTCCTGGAGGGAAGAGCGGGAAATATTTGAATTTTTATTTTTTTGTTTTGATTTTCAGAAAAACCTAGAAATTCAAATAAATGCTAGAAAATAGTAGAAAAATACAAATAAATCTTGAAAAATTTCTATAAATTCATAAAAAGCAAGGAATCTAAATAAAATAATTTTAACTTGATTTGACCACAATTACACAACTGATTTTAATTACTTACTCTCTTGACATGATTTTTAAATTTTAGAAAACTGATTTTTAAATCTAGAAAAATCTCACTTGAGAAAATAAATAAAAACAAAATTTTGAGATGTCACCGGCATATATTTTGACTACCAAACACATCTAGCTTAAGAAGATAAATAGAAAATTCTTCTCGATCTAGAGATTTAATTTAGGACCTGTTCTTTGCGGCTTTTAAAAGTCGTTTTTGGCTTTTGCTACAGTAACTAACTTTTAAACGGAGTATTTTTTAAAGATAGGGTCTACAAGTTAATTGTAGTACACTTTAAAAAACAAATATCTATACCATCAAAAATCGCAAACGAGTATCTCTCTTTCCGCAATCTCTATCGTAAACAGCTAAAAAGCCATCAGTCGCAGCCAAAAACTATCAACTACAGTAAAAAAAGAACAAACCCTCGTACTAGTGGATTCGAAGCACCTGAACCCACCAAAGAGCTAACTCAGTTCCTTATTTGGGAACTGGTGGAAGGTTGAAAAACCTGGCTGTGCACGGTGCAACCTACGCGATTTCTGCAAGGATTACGTGCTTGTACGATTAGGATTTTTTTCTTTCTTTCTTTCTTTTTGAGCTCGAGTTAACGAGCTTCGCTTTAAGCGCCGGTGGAAGGTTTTTTTTTTTTCCCCTGTTGAGTTTGGAGCATCTATTTTCCGCGATCTTATAAGCGAGCGGTGAACTCATATCATATCACGCAGAGCACAAAATCCTTTTCGATCCCGTGAAACGCAGCACGAAATCAGAGCAGCACACGACACGCTGCGGCGCTGCCCGCGGAAATGCAAGAGAGAGGATTTACCAGGCCGTGCCTGGGCTCCCGGCATTCTTCTCTCAGCTCCTTGGACGGGCCGAAATAACTGTGCATGTGCGTTGTTTTTCTCAGTGGGCTAGATGAGTCGGGTCTCGTGAAACATCTCCTCCGGGCTGTCGGCCCAGATCGGATGAATTTTGGGTGCAGCACTGGACTGAAATGGACGCTGTAGTGATATTATTTTCTATTAATATATTCAATTAAAAAAAATAAAAAGTAAGAGAGAATGAAAAAACCTGTTATATCTCCTCAAACAAGGTATAGGAAAAAGAAGACCATGTTTCTAAAAGCTAGAAGACAGAAGCCTTTTTAGAAATCAGTTTTTGAATAGAGTAGTTTTTTAATGTGGTTTTTATAAACCGTTTGTAGAAGTTATCATAGGAACTGATTTAAATAAAGTAACTTTTCAATACATGTATCTTTTACTCTCTTAATATCTTGTATTGCCAAAAATTAAAAGTCAAAACCTACGGTACTTTCGAACAGGTTCCTTAGGGGGTGATCGTTTTAGCGATGTCTTTTAGCTTTTGGTTCAAATTTTACTGTAGCTGGTTTTTTTACTGTAGCTGATTTGGTTGTGCTAAAACGAGCGGAGCCTTAATTGATTGTGCTCAGTTCCACTCGACAATTCGGCACGGACGTCTCTTGGTCTTGGGTGCCCAAAGAAGCAAGGCGAAAGAAGCTGCAGGGAAAGCAAGGCAAGGCTTCGGAGGAAGGGAGACCAAAGAGAGCGACGGCGGGCGAGCAAGACGGCAGCACCGCGACGCCGCAAGTTGCTTCTTCGTCTTGCGGGGGATTTGAATTTAGCCCGGTGATTGACCGGAGCCGTCGCCCGTCGCCGTCGTCGTCGGACGCAGCTTGGAACTAGCATGTCTTCTCTCCCCTGCAAGTTTGACATGATGTTCTGAGGTCAGGCCGTGCGTCAGCGCCTTGTTCTTTTCTTCTCGGCCGGCGTGTTGTACGGGCGGAGATGGACGTGCGCACCTCTCATTTCGACGGCTGCTGTGCCGTTACGATCAAAGGTTGCTTGTACCGCAGAAGCATCCCTGTAGGTTTCTTTCTTGGAGCAGGGCGCGTACTTCGAATTTTCTTGGTCCTTGGCTTGTGCCTTTGCTGAAATGCTCCGGGACCAAGGGTCTTGTTTAAAAGTACTGTATTTTTTGTCTGTAATTTTTGGCTAATTATTCAAAGAGATTGAATGAATAAGGGATACTGTATTAAGAAGTATAAGACCATGTAGTGGTAGCCTCATGAGAATGATAAGTGTCTGATATTGCTTATACTTTGCTCTTATCAATTGAGTTTGATTTTTATGAATTTGAATTTTCACCTATGCATTTCTGGAGTCTCTGGTTATACCGGCCTAGCGTGGTGGTATGGCCAGTTGTGTTGGGCAGTTTGACCAGTTTGCTACCCGTGGTTAGACCGTCCCTGTTGAGGTGTTTTGAGAGGAGTCGTGTTAAGTTTGTTCTATGGTTTTGGTTGTGAGACAGCGAGTGATGTGTAAGTGTTAGTCATGAGTAGTCTATACATGTGTGAGTTATAGCATATGTCTATATATATATATATATATATATATATATATATATATATATATATATATATATATATATATATATTACTAATAGAGAGTCAAGTGCATATCATTTGTACTTAGATTGGTTGCCTTATTCTTTGGTGTATGGGTGCTTTAATGATTGTTGCAGTCAGTGGCAAGACCGAGGCTAGGAAGGAGTCCTGAGGTCATAGCGCGGCATGTTGCGTAAGTCCGAGTAGAGTAACATCTCAACCCGAGAAGTATGGGAGAAAGATAAGGGACGTAAAGAGGCAATGCGTGCATGTGATGTATCAATTGGAGTTGTACGTTTCAAGTAGTGACATTCTCCCGAGTAGGTGTGCGATCTTAACGGCAAGACGTTGGACATCACAGACTGTGATTTAATATTGGTGTGCCATAGGACTTGAGTGTTTCAAGTGGTGATTGCCTTGGTGTAGACATACAACCTTGGCAACAAGTCACGTGCATTGCATTGTTCGGGAACACTGGTGGGTAGCAATTTGGGAAATTGTCCAAAACTAGGTGTAGTAGCTGTTTACAAAACCTTGACGCTGGCCTAAGTGATTTAGGTCACGTCTTTGTGATTGGAGTGCCTTATCGAGCTTGTGGAACCTGTGGGAGTCATGCTTTGAAAAGCGTGTAAATATATGTGAGAGTAAAATCTGTTTTATGTGTGAGTTATTGGATTTTCTCATATGTAAGTGTGTGATCCATTAAGGAGTGATTGGTTGTAAGGGTTAAGTGAGAGGTAAGGATGCTCTACTATATAAGCCTTATATTGAGTTAAGTTTTGTGGGAGACTAAGAGTGTTTACGGTTAGAGCTTCTTTGTGTTGGAGTCATGTGTGCTCTAGGCTTAGAGGTCTGCTATTCTAAGAGATTGGCTATAAAATATTTTTCTCTAAGTGAAATAAATATCCAAACTTTGTCCAAATAAGTTGTGCCAACCCCTTGATGTACTTTCAATTTTTTTTGGCTTTCTCTTCTCTTGAGTTTTTCTGATGCCAATAATATGTAATAGGTGAAGATGTCTCCTGGAGATAAGATTCTATCCATCTAGGTAGGGCTGTGCACTGTTATACCGAACCGAAAAAACCGTGCCGAAAAAACCAAACCGAACCGGTCAACTCGGTTTGACCGGTATTCGGTATTCGGTTCGGTATCTAGAAAAGTGGTATTTCTACGATTCGATTTTTTCGGTAAAAACCGAGGGAAAACCGAAATTCCCGAATAAATCGAAAAGCCCAAATAGGCAATAACTCGGCGATAGGCCGACGGCGTCTCTCCTGTCTCGGCGGCCCACCAGCAGTCCAGCACCACACGGTCCACGCAGTCACGCACGGTCGGATACTCGGATTGCTACTTCGGCCAATGAGCCTGTGAAACTGTGATGTTGTATTGTCAATGCATCCGCTCGTGACTGTCCGAGTCCGATCGCGAAGCCCGCATCGCCATCGCTAATCGCTATAGTGTAGTGCTATTCTGAATTTTGAATTGTAGAATGGACAATTGGAGTCTAGAGAAGTGGAGATGATATTAACGTTTAGCAATTCGCGTAAACTTTGGTAAAATTGGTATTAACCGATACCGTACCGAAATAAGATGGTATTTACCAATGCCATACCGTATTATGAAAAATTTTGTATTTTCCGAAATACTAAAACCATACTTACCGATCAAACCATATTTACTGAACCGTATAAACCGAAAAAACTGAACGCACAGCCCTACATCTAGGCATTGTTTAGAGGAAGTTTTTGAGTTTGCTTGGTTTTTCTCAAGATTTTGGGTTGAATTGTGCGGTGTTCTAATTTGCTATGACATGTGAGAACCTATCCTAGGTCACCTAAACCATTTTGGATTCACGAGCAAGAGCATATCAAAGTTTATTTCTTTTGGCTGGTTTTGGTGCACCCTTTACTCAAATAGAAAAAATATTATAACTTTGGCAATAATCTGCTCGATTGTTAATGGAATAGGTTCGTGATGTCCTATAGAAGGGATATTCCAAGTTTCATGTCATTCGAATCATCGGATCAAAAGTTATGTGAATTTTAGGATTTGAAACAATGCTAAAATATTGTTCATTCGCTGATTTTACTATTCATATCGGTCTGACCACTACACGCTGGAAGTCTGACTAAAAAGTATTGTTTATTTGCCTAAAATTATTGTTCATAGTGGTCTGACCACTATTTGCCAGAGGTTTGACCGTCATTGAAATGGATGTTTGAACGGGATAATTTTTTGGTCTGACTGGCCTCCATTTCTGGTCTGATCGATTGCTAATTCCGGTCTGATTGGTGAAGGTTGTGGTTTTTCTGGAGTTTTTGCTTTCTTGGCTTAGGGCTTTAACGAGGTTATAAATTTGGTTTTTTGCTATATATTGTTATTGATATTTGGAGAAAATTTTTTGCTTTCTTCTGCAAGTTATGAATTATTGTTCATAGCGGTCTAACCGCTTTTCACTAGAGATTTGACCGCCATTGAAATGGTGGTCTGATTGGCCTCCATTTCGGTCTGACCGATTGCTAATTCCAATTTGATCGGTAAAGGTTGTGATTTTTTTTTGGAGTTTTTGCTTTCTTGGCTTAAGGCTTTGATGAAGTTATAAATTCAGTTTTTTACTGTATGTTGTTGATATTTGAGAAAAGATTTTGAAAGAGTTATTTGCCCCTATCTGACTCACTATACTCAATCTTATAAGAAGTCAGTTCATTCAAAACGGTTTCTGCAGTAACTTCTATAAATGATTTATAGAAACCACTTTAAAAAGTTACTCTGTTTAAAAATCAGTTTGTAAAAACTAAAAGTCAGAAGCTTAGTGGGACAAGCCCTAAGCAACTTTTTAAGCACCTGTGGAGTCAAAAACCGTGGGTTGCCCAAGTTTTGTTATGTTTTTCAGATAGACATCCTTTTCAAAGTTTCAGGCTGACTTTCTGGCACGATATTTTTCTTTATTCATGAGCTGTACAAGTCGATGTCTCTTTTTTTTTTGAACGGGGAACTGTACAAGCAATGTCAAAGTAAAAAGTAAATGGAACAAGTCAATGTCAAATAAAAGTAAATGGATTAACTGCGTCTGCGTGTGGATTTTATCAGGTTTTTGCTTGTTCCCCATTTTGTAGACTGCTTTTTTGCTTCTTTCTGTGTGCTCATCTGATTACTATTTTTTTCTACAAAAAAGAAGCATCTGGTTACCTATTTTAACAAGGGTTTTGGTAAATATCATTCGAATGTTTTAATTTGCCAAGGATCGATGGCGATGGGATCACATCATCACAAGACAATTAACGAACGCTTTTTATTTATCAATTCATTTTAGGTTTTGATAAACATCATCTGGATATTTTTTTCCAAACAATTTTCAAATTTCTCATCTTTAAATGTGTGCGAAGATTCATGTACCATCACTTTCGCCTTCTTCTCCGGTAACCCCTTCTTTCTCCTCGCCGACAAGTCTATGAGGAAAATCCTGCTCACTACACCTAGGGTTCACCGTTTTCTTCAGACATAGAGGAAAGGCCGGGCCGGAATGGCATAATGTTACACGCTACAGCATATATGACATGAAAAATATTGTAACATTTCAACACATAAGTACTGCTAGCTGCATAATATTTTCCATTTTAATGTGATCTTTTTCTTTCTACTTCCGAATATACGTCGGCAAGTGCGTAAGGTGCCTACCAAGTACCAACAAGAAATCAAATGATTACAAAGAGAAAGATGGAAAAGGCAAAGGCAAACAAGTTCACTGTAAAGCAAGAAAGTAACCCCAACAACAAGGCTTGGCCACCACATTGATCCAATACTGCAGCTCCGCATAGTTACTATCTTTAAAATTTGGTGCCGATGATTACAGATAAAAGTGCTTATAGAAACCCGATTAAGCCAAAAGAATGGCGTAGCCAATTATTATTGCACAGTACAGTACTACCAGAAAAAGGCTTCTATACTTTTGTTTTAAACAAGGGGATCAAACCATGGCTAAGGGCCGGTTTGGATGTCACCGCATTCGAAAACCAGTCTTTGAAAACCTCAGTTTTTCAGGTGTGATGTGAGACATGAAATACCACAATTTGAAAAAAAAAATCATAGTTTTTTTATGGTATTTGGAAAACCATGATGTGTTTGGTAGTTACAGTATTAATTGCAGACTTTTATTTTTTTAAATAGATATTATGTTAAACAGCCACGATAATAAAACTAAACAAGTCTATATGTGGAGATTTTCATCGTGCATCTTCATTGTAGTTAGCTTTACCACACTTAATTAGAAGCCTTGAATACTTTATATATGGACGTTATGTATTCAATTCAGCCATTGATCAAATAGAAGAGGTTAGCAAATATCAGTCGACACGGGTGTGTAAATACTAAATAGTGTGCAGATGTAAAATAAACGTGCGCTCCTAACTGACCCAACCAGCCAATCATTCCACCATCCCACCCCACGCTTAGTTACTAGTGTTTGTTAGTTATGGTAAAGTTACTATCGAATATATATCAAATTATCATCTGTAATGTATGAAGTTACTTACAGTTATCAGTATAAAACTGACAGTAACTATATATATATTTAACAGTAACTTCACTCATACACAATAATAACTTTATATGACATAATTTTCGAAGTCTCAAAATATATTCAATATGTATCTTGTTTTGTTAAGTTCATAATTTTGAACACAATGGTGAAAACAAATCGCAGATTAGATTTTTGATAAAAGAGTTAGTGTATTTTTTTATCTTATAAACAAGATAAAAAATCACAAGTCAAGTGCATTAATTTTCTTCTCTCTCTTGCTGCATGCATGCAAGTCGAGTTATTACCCGCTGTGAGAAAAGTTACGACCTGTTGTGAGGAAAGTTACCACCTGTTGTGTACTGTAAGTGTTTGGAAGTAACTTCACTCGCTACCAATGGTAACTTCATTCAAAAATATTAGTAACTTTTTGGCACTATGAAGGTTTGGCAAAAACTTCATTCAGAACTGATGGTAACTTCATTCAGAAACATCAGTAACTTTTCGGCGCGCTGGTTATCATCAATTTATGAACTGGTTATCATCAATTTGTGTGTGCAGTCAGGGACCCGCGCGTAGGCGCTGAATAGCGCTATCATGTGTGTATGAAGGTAGGATTAAAGTACGTAACATTGTTCAGTATACGGTATAAGGCAAGAACGTTTTTTTACTTTCAACAAAATCTCATGAGCGCTTGAATTGCACAAGAGTGCGCAGAGAATATCGAAGTTGCGAGGTGGCTCATTTTTGAGAAGAAGAGGTCTTAAGTGGTTTTTTTAAAACTCCAAAAATACCATGGTATTCATAATACTGCTGTTTGTAAAACTCCATTGTTTATTGCATCCAAACACTTCAAAGTTTTTGATGCTATGCTATTCTTTAGAAACCATGGTATTCCCTCAAAACTCCAAAAATACTTTGTATCCAAACAAACCCTAAGCTTCCATGTAGGGTTGCAATTGGTGCGGTTCGGCCCATTGGCCCACGTGACCCGCTTCTAATTATTGGCACCAAAGGGTAATGGGCCAGCCCAAAAATCAATAGGTTTATCAGGGTGTCGACCCAATCGACCCTAGGGTTGACCCAACCCCTTCGCACGTGTGCATGGATCCCCCATTCCCCCTGCCAACGCCACCACTCTGCTGTCGCTCCACCTCCAGCGTCGCTCCACCTCCGCTCCGCCTCCACCTCCCCTCCACACCTCCATCTATGCTCCGCCTCCACCACTGCTCCACCTACGCGCCGCTACTCCACCTTCACCTCCGTTCCACCTCCACGTCCCCTCCGCGCTTCCACCTCCTCTCCGCCTCCGCCGTCACTCCACCTCCACGCCGCCACTCCGCCACTGCTCTGCCTCTGCCACCACAAGCTTCTATCCTTCTAGCTCCTTCTCCATATCCCCGTCGCTACCTCTTGTGTTGTAAGCTCCTCTGGTCCCAGTAATGGTCTTCGTGATCTTCCCCGCCACCATCTTCAAGGCCATCCTGGCCACCGTCTTTGAGGTCGTCCTCGCCACGGTCTACCCCTATATGCCTCAAGGTTGTCCCAGCTACCGTCCTTGAGCTTGTTCCCACCGCCGACCGACATGGCAAGTGCAGAGACCCAGGATTTAACGCATCCTACAATGGTACATGGGGGATTGCCTCTCACTTCTCTGAGAGTGAGGTTGTCTTGTGTGGTGAGGTCCCCAATGGCAGTGGCTTCACCGGTGGTGGTCACTTCTCCAGCAGTGAGGTCACCTACAGCGGCGGAGTTAGAGGCACTACGAACGCCTATGACAACTCTTGGCATTGATTCCTGTCATGGTAAGATCTCAGCTTCTTCAACTATCATCATTTGAAGCACATTGTGTTGCTACTATGCATAGTATATGCTGAAGGATTAATATTTACTAAAAGAATACTTCTTTTGCTTTTGGGAAATTAAAGAAACAGAACTAGGTTCTAGTTTAACCAATTGAGGCAAAGTAGTTGAATTGTCTAATTGGTACATAGGAGGAAGAACTAATTGTTTATCATAATTGGTCAAAAAGGGGTATGAGTCTAGAAGCATCAAATTTGTACATGGTATTGATTACTGATATGTCATATACAACACTAAGAGAACTAATTTGCACCTGGAAGAATATCGATAGGACTTGATAACTTATTCCCCATATATTGTTGGTGTTTATCCATATGAATGTAAAGCTAAATTTACTATATATTGCTATTGTTGACAGGATTCATCCAAGACGATGAATGGATTCATCCAAGACGATGAAATGTATGACATTGACGGTGACAATGATGACGATGACGACAATGACGGTGACCAAGTTGAGATTGTTGGTGTTGGTTCAATTATTGAAGCGAGAACAAAAAGATTCAGATCGGAGTATGTGCCAATATTTATCGATGGAGATGTTGCAAAAGAAAAATGCAAACATTGCGAGCATGATATTAGTGCCAAGCACAGACCAGGAACAAGTTCACTGCTGAAGTATTTATAGAGATGCAAGAAATAGACTAGTGCTCTCAAGGTTGTGGAGATGTTGAATTGCACAATTCGATCTCCGGATAGTGTTCGCTTGAGAGATTGGAGCTTCGACCCAGATGTTTCATGGCATGAGCTTATGAGAATGATTTCTTTGCATGAGATTCCATTCACCTTTTTGGAATACGATGGGTTTAGAAGGTTTGTGGTAAGTCTAAACCCATTGTTCAAGGTGTTTCTCGAACAACAACTAGGAATGATTGCATGAGAGATTTTCAAGAGCAAAAATTGGCATTTTAGGAGATCTTCAAGAACGCAGATTGTAGGTTTTCATTGGCTGCTGAAATGTGGACCAGCAATCAAACATTAGGGTACATGTGCGTTACTTGCCATTTCATTAACTCCAATTGGAAATTGCAAAAACGGATAATCAAACATTAGGGGTACATGTGTGTTACTTGTTTTGGTTCTTTTGCTGTTTGGTATGTGACTGATATGTTGAGAGCTGGCTCAGGGTGCTTGCAACCTTCATTAGTACAGCGACTCTCAAAACAATGTCGTAAGTTCTGTTGTATTGCCTTATGATCAGATTTTAGTTTAGCATACTAAAAGGTTGTTCATGTTCAACAATAAATCTGGTTGTTGTTTTTGCAGGGTTCTGGAAGGGTGCTGACCCTGAAGTTGTCCCTCTATATTGATTTCGAATGCCGAGCTTTCACTTTGAAGATGATAGCTATCCATGTTGTTGCTGGCAGGCCATTTTGTGACATTTAGTTGGTTATCTTAATGAGGTTTATGATTTTTGTAGCATTCTGAGGTTTCATTTCAAGGAAGATGGACATCCATGATGCCCCTTGTAGACCATTTGTATTATGTAACTATGTTATAGACTAGCGAAGATTCTTCCTGCCATTGATGGGGTTGTTTATTCGAATTCCTCAAAAGATGGAAATTTTGTGCTTTCTTA
Organism: Melocanna baccifera; assembly: GCA_036346265.1. NCBI lineage: Eukaryota > Viridiplantae > Streptophyta > Magnoliopsida > Poales > Poaceae > Melocanna > Melocanna baccifera. Next base: position 16,440,271 of record CM070681.1, read on the forward strand.
AACATTGAAATTCATGTGCTCTCTTTTTGTGAAATTTAAGCAAAAAGTTAGATTTTAGGATATATTGATGTTGTTATTGTTGCATACAGTCAATGATATCTTGTCATCCTGATTGTACTTTGTTCTAGTATTAAAAATGTTAATGCATTTTACAGCCCGCTAGTATTTTGGATGATATAGGGAGAGGAGAAGAGAGAAAAATATTGTCTACTATTTAACAGACGATCTTATAGATAACTATATAGATAACACATTAGTTGTACGAGGCTATTACAGACAACTATATAAATAACACATTGTATACGCTATCTTTAACTTTGTCTATAAATAATATAGAGGTGTATTATAGGTTATCGCTGTCTACATTATTGTACATTCTCTTAAAGAGAAAGTAGGGGAAAATATATAATGCAATAATGCAGCGGTCAACCACAGTAGAGCGTGAGATCATCGACGGTGGCGCACGATGCGACGCCACCGGCCATTTCCACCGAAGGGGAGAGCAACTTGCAACCTCGAGGCCTACAAAAATGAACTGATAAGTAAACAGCGTTCGTTAACTGTCTTGTGATGTTGTTATCCCATCGCTATCGATCCTTGGCAAATTAATAATCTCTACTGTATTTTCAATTGGGTTCATGAGATAGTTTAGCTAGATTTGCTTGCATCGCGTACCAATCAAGTAGTAGTACATTATGGATTGTTACAACTCTGAATTCTACCCCCAAGAAGGTCCAACCAGTTAGTGACCGTCTATATCTATCTATCACGTACATATTTGATTCCTACAGATATAGAGAGATATCTAGTGCACAAGCACATTTTGATGCACAAGCTTTATGTTTGAGTATCAAATCAATATGAAAAATTCTGAATAAAAAATTGTAGCTCCTTTTTACATGGCTACTAAAGCATGAAGAAGGTGATGATGACCCGATTTTAGGAGATGAGGGAAAATCAATAGATGGCCCTCCCATATCAAAAAAATCTCCAAATCCCCAAATATTAGTTTGCCCAAACTCACTAAACCAGCCTCTGTCTATGACTCACCGGAATGTGTGCCGCACCTGCTTCCAGGTAAATGTCACTGCTTTCTCTCAGAAAAATCAAAGCAAAGCAAATAGTACAATGGTTGGAAGAAGATTAGCCTAGTCCTAATTTGTTACGCTCCAGATGTGCATGCTCATAATATACTACTAGCGCTATGATAGATAGGTTTTTTTTGTTGTGATTTTGGATTTTGACTTATGGTTCTTGAATTTTAACTGTTCATGAGAGGCAACACGTACAGAAAAACAGTTACATGTAATTTTGATTATATAGTTGAATTGTGCATTATAATATAACTATAGACACCACCTTAAAAATACGTATTATTTAAAAATAATTATTGTAAATTTGTAATAAAAAATAATTAGTTGAAATCGAAGCCTAATCGAACCCACTCTTATCTATTTAGACAAGAAGTGGATAAAGGAATCTTTCTCACCAGTTGTGAAGATGCCCTGCTTGTCCTACTCCGGCACCAACCAGTTTTCAGCCCAAACCGAACGAGATCGCACGTGCGACGCAAAAACAACCATTCCACCGTGCGCACATGATCGAACAGCTTCACGTAGGGAACCGAGCAAATCCCCCAGTTTCATGGCACGAGAAATTAACTTACGAGCACCAACTATACGTCTAGAACGCATGGATTTTTTTAAAAAAACGAAATTAAATGAATTTTATAGAAAAAGGGAATTAAAAGTCTCGTTTGGAGCACAAGAACTTCTAGCGCTCGTTTCAACTTTTTTTCGGTTTTAACTTTTAGTTTCAGTTTTTTTTTCACTATTAGTAATTCGTCTTTTTCTGAATTTTTTTAGATTTTTTGGACTTTTTTGTATTTTTCTTTTTTCCCGTGTTACTTTGCATTGTTCATGATGGGCTAACATATTTTTTCTATTTTTTAATTTTAATTATATCTAAAAAGCTAAATCAGCTATAGTAAAAAATACTAGCTACAATAAAATTTTAATCAAAAATCATCGCGGCCTACCAAAACGGTTCAGTTCCTCTAAAAACAATGAAAAATTTCTAAATTCGCTGCTCGTAAATGGGTCCTACAATTTCCCTAGGGATCTGATGAAATCAGGGCCTCATAATCACACCGCGGGTGAGGCGCCGGCCGCAACCCCTCGCAGCTCGAAAACAAGGCGCGCGTCGCGATGGATGAGACGTCCGATGTGAACGTTTGCGCTGGTCCGCTGCCGTCGCGTCCGTATCCGTCGCCGTTGCACGGCCCGCAGCTTGCGCTTCCCGCGGAAAAGGGCGCCCGTAGCTGTGGCTTCCTTTGGTTGGTCTCTCCATCTTTTAGACTGTCATTTATGATTTTTAAATTTTAATTTTTAATAAAATATTATAAAAAAATAGTTACATACAATTTTAGCTATATAGTGTCTACTATTATTAATTTATATATTCTATCTTAAAAATCATATCATTTAAAAATTAGTTATTGTAACTCCGAACAAAAACAAAAAACACACTAGCCCCACTCAGCTTCTTCAAAAGCTGCGTTCGGCGGTAGACTTTTGTTTTTTTTCTTATTCACTTTTTTTGTTTTTTTTATTTTTTGTATTTTGTTTTTTCGTATTCCTTTATATTATTCGTAATGGATTAACATTTTTTTTTATTTTTTATTTTTAAAAATTTAATTATACTAAATAAGTTAACTCAGCTACAGTAAAAAATCAATCAGTTATAGTAAAAAAATAAAAAATCATCGTTATTCTGAACACTACTTAAACACTTTCTAACCTATCCTTTTGTTTTTTTATAGCTTTAGCTTTAACTTATAGTTAAAATAAATAGAACGATTTCTTAATATCCTTTTGAACTTAAAATCATATGTATCATGCGTACTAGTGTTTTCCTCGTCCGTCGAGCATCCGCCGCAACCAAAAGAATAGAACCAATGCGAAGCTCGCACGCGTGGGCGTGAAGTCGTGAACCCGTTCACACCGAACCTTCCTCAGTTCCAACTGCCCATCCGATTCTGTTTTCCAGTGAATCCGATACTCCGTAAATAAATTCACACGGATTTCGTACGAGTAGAAAATCTTTCGGTGCAAAACTCACTCGCGACCCGTGTTCACACACGAGACCCACTCAAAAAAAAAAAAAAACCGAGAGGAAGAAACGAATAGAGATATGTTACGACGACATGTACCGTAATTTCGAATTCACAACAAACTCTCAAATCCAAGCTTTTTCACTTTTTTTTTTCACACAGCAACTCTCGAATTCATTCACTTTTTTCTTGCGAGTGCGTGAGAGCAGAGAGCCTATCTACAGAGGAAAGCTTTCCTCACCCAAATGAAAAAAGAAAATAAAAAAGATTAAAAGAACTACCAAAAATCCACCGTTAACCCATCCGCTGTACAGGGGTGTACCAGAAGTCCACAGCCGGCCTACCAAAGCAACCAAACATTAACAGCGACACGAGGAAGAAAGAAGAGACCAAGAAAGGAAGCGAGAAAAATCAAGCAAAAGCAGAAGAAAATCAAGCAAAAGCAGAGGACTACTTTTGGACTCTAATTGAGCTCTGTGATTGATCGAGCACGGCGGCCGGCGGCGAGGCGTTGGTTGGCTGGCTGGTTGGTCAGTAGGAGCATGCGACCCGGTGCATGGAGCGGTCGCGGAGCATGCCGCGGTAGAGCGCCTCCCGGTTGGCCGGCATCCCCTCCGCCTCCGCCGCGCCCCTGCACGTCGGCTCGGCCGGGAGCGGCCTGACCGCGCCCTCATTGTCGACGACATCCTCGGCGAAGCGCACCCTCTTCTCGCCCTTCCGCCGCGCCTTCCCCCCGCGCCTCCTCTTCTCTGCACACGATCGAGAACCGAACAAACCGTGAGAAATCCCATCCGTCTCATGTAAAGAAGAAGAGAACCGTGCGTGCCAAGCAAGAAACTTCGGGAGATCGATTGTTTTACCCACCTGAAGAGGAGAGGCATGGGCGGAGGGCAGGCTCGGACGACGACGACGGAGAAGAGGCGTCGCCGTGGGGCTTGGCGGCGCGGCAGAGGGAGAAGATGACGAGGGAGCCGGAGAGCGCCATGGCGGTGGCGGCGGCGAGCGCGAGGGAGCCGCCCATCGAAGACGACGAAGACGAGGAGGCCATGGTAGGTAGGTGGTTCCTGAGTCTGGGGCGAGTAATAAAGGCGACCCGGGCCGAGCGACCGAATCAGCTACGGCATGTACAATATGTCAGTCGTAAGTAAGTTTATGTTTTATAAGATTTTTGAATAATACAGAATTAAAAATAATATTATCTGTTATTTAATACACAGTTTTATAGATGACTTTCTATTATCTACACTATTGTATAAACTATATAGATAACCTATTAATTATATAAGATTATTATAGATAATTATATAGATAACTTATTATATAAATTATTTTAAATTCTATTTATAAATAATATAAAAATATACTATAGATAACATTGTCTACAGTACCGTCCATGTCATTACCGCTCCCGTAACGGAGGGAGGTTTGGCCCGTTTGGGTTTGGTTGGTTTGGGCGTGGTGGCACTGCCCTGTATACGTTAGGGGTCCTTTCCTGGGGCTGGGTGTCCCCTGCACACACCAACCGATTAGGGGTGTTTAGAGCGGCTTTACCCGATGGTATTTGGCCACAGCTTTTAACCGGTAACATTTAGCCGAGAAAACATCAGTGGAGAAGCTGAAAGACGAAAAAAAAAAAGCTGAGAAAACATCCAGTTCAAAGAAGCATGACGACTAGGCCGTCGGCGATGGTTGGCGGATAACACCGGATCAAAATCTGCGGCAACGTATGGACGGATGCAGCAGCTGTGCTGTACGTGCGTAAGCACGACGGCATCCCATGCAGTCCATGCATGCCTGACAAAACTCCACCAGGTTTTATCCGCATGTTTCTTCTCGCCGAGATCACAAGATGATGCATTCCGATGCCGTCGTAATTTGTCGCGTTTTTGCAGTCCACGGAGTGTCAGTGACGGATCATGAACTCAGCATGTTCTTTTTGCTTCCGTCTATAGTTTTTTTTTGTGATTTATAAATTTTGAATTATTCGTAAAAAAGAGTATGTAGTAACAGAAACTCATAGATAGTTTTAGTCGATATAAAATAAAGTCGCTATAATGTATACTACAATCAACTTATAGATCTTACCTTAAAAAGATATTTCGTTTGAAAATTAATTATTATAAAAAATTTAAAAAATAGTTTTTAGAACCTGAAAAAAAACTGGCACTAAACTGAACGAGGTGCTCATAAAACTGATATTCTTCTGTCTCTAGTCACGGGTCAAAAACTAAAATGAAGGGAGCTCATAAAACTGATCTTCTTCTCTCTTTAATTTGACGACTTACTTCCTCTGTAGATAGATAGGGGTGCTCATTGGAGTATCCACTGTCCAGCCAACCTAAGGGGTGATCGGAATAACGATGGTTTTTGGCTGAAAAAGTGCTGTAGCTAACTGAAAAAACACTGTAGCTGAGTTAGTGAATAGTGTAATAAATAGTAAAAAAAAAGCTGAAACTAAAAATTAAAATCGAAAAAAATCGAAACGATCAGGGCTAAGAGTGAGTATCTAGGTCCGTGATCTCGTCTGGAAGGCACGTTTTTTTGAATCTCTCGAACCTCCTCCCCAGTAAGCATGTACACGTGTCCTCCTTGCCAGCTAGAAATAAATGCACATTTTTTATGTTTCGGACGCAGTATTTTATGGGTCATCCTTCGCATTTTATGCATTAACTTACGATCATCAGATCATGTACCTGAAATAGTGAAAACAGAGGAAGGCAGGATTGTTTCTATAAATGACCAACCAAAGGTCTGTTTATATTGATTTTTTCAATGCAAATATCCAATTTTTTTGAATCAATTTTTTCACTTCTCTTACTCGCATTTTGCATCTAGAGATAAGACGGGTTCACAGGTGGCTCATGTACAGTATTTTTCTTACTTCTATCTTGTACACGTATCTATGATTTTCCCAACAGCTCGTTGTCTCTTTCTAAAAATCACTTTTTAAACTATTACTATTTAATTTTAGACAAACATATATTGGGCCTGTTTTTTCTGGCTGCGGCTGATGGCTTTTTGGCTGTTTGCGACAGAGATTACGGAAAGAGAGATACTCATTTGCGATTTTTGATGATACAGATATTAGTTTTTTAATATGTACTACAATTAACTTGTAGACTCTATCTTAAAAAAATACTTTGTTTAAAAGCTAGTTACTGTAGCAAAAGTCAAAAACAACTTTTAGAAGCCGCAAAAAACAAACCTATTAATTATAGTTAAAAATCATCAACAGCAGCAACCAGTGTAAATGGACCTTAAACAATGCCAGCTCCATTATAGAACAGAAAAAAAAGGAACAAATACTTTATCCGGTTTGTACCTGTCAAAAACCACTTTCTGTCTAATGGTTTTGTTTTTGGGTGGTGCTTTGCAGTTTGACTTTGTGATTTAGCTCCTGCGACGATGAAGAGCCAACTGGGTAGTGTGTTAGGAGGCTAACTATGGTGCAGCACGACGTCATTTGTGGCACGGCCATATTAAAGGAGCGATCAGTTCAACTTAAATAAGTTAGTTAACGATTTACTTATTTATTTTTTACTGTAATTAATGATGATTTATTTGACATAATTAAATTTATATAAAAAAAGAAAAAACTGGTTAACCCATAGACAATACAAACGAATACAGAAAAAAGAAAAAGATAAAAAAACTTAAAAACCAGAAAATCAAAAAAAGATAAAATTTAAAAATAGTAAACTAGAAGCTAGAAACTGAAGTGAAGTTGAAACAAGTGGAGCCTAGGCTATATTATGTCAATTATAAAAAAAAGAACACAGCAGGAGAGAGGATAGAGTTGGACCTGCTAACTTGGTCATGTGAAGAATAACACGTTAATCGAAAATGAAAAAGAATCACCAAATTGAGGGGAAGCTTCACTCATTTTGATGATGACTTTTAGTTTTTAATTTACTATTCTTTAATTTTATCTTTTTTTTATTTTTTTATTTTTAGGTTTTTTTATCTTTTTTTCTTATATTCTTTTATATTGTCTATGATATGCTAATCTGTTTTTCTATTTTTATTTTTTAATTTAATTACATCAAATAAGCCACTATTAATATAGTAAAAAATAAATTAATTATAGTAAAAAAATATAAGATATGGCTAAATTGAGCACCTTTACGAAGTGGCCACAGTTGAATAACGATAGTGCTCCAGTACCATGATTTATTATTCTTCTCGTAAGAAAATGAGAGGCCGGTCAGCGGCACCAGTAGTGGTATACTCCTACAGTCCAGCAAGCCTAAGATATTTGGGCATGTTCTTTTAGGATTTTTTAATGATTTTTTATTTTAGTTTTTTAAATCAAAATAAATAGAATAAATTATTTAAATAATTTCTTGAATCAGTTTTTCTAAATAATTTTTTAAATTTAAAATTATATATGTTATCTACTACTATTACTGTCTTAAAAAGCGATAAAAACCAACCGTAGTCACGGTAAAAAAAAATCAGCCTCGCCAAGAAAACAGGTCAGGAGAAAGGGGCACCTGAGGTTCGGCACAGCCGCACAGCTTCCTAGATACCGTCCGGTCGAAGCATGCAGCTTCGTCGTTCACTTTTAGGGCAGTCTTAATACTATAATTTTTTATATTAATTAAATTTGCTACATAAGTATTTTAGTGATATAACATAGTAATTAAAGAGGAAAGATAAGAAAACGGTTTCTTCATGAGGAAACTATTTCTTCACAAGGTCCAAATCTGAGGAAACCAGCAAAAGATGCGCTGCAGTGAATCTGGTTTCTATCATAGTGTCTTAGAAGAAACAGCCAATGCATATATAGAAAGGGGATGAAATGGATTGGTCACAATTCGATCTGATCTCACACGAAGAAATCATAGATTAGAGCTATAGTTTGTATTGTAATATTTTAAAAGATTAAAAATTAGTTATGGTTTTAAATATTGGGATTACTCTTAGTGCACGTAGCAACACCACGACCTGCGGTCCTCGGAAAAAGAAAAATGAAAAACTGAAAAAGGGGGGGGGGGTGGGGACATGACCTGCGGTAGGAAACTACCGCCTCCGTCTGACAGGATTAGTACGCGCGCATATCTAGAAAAACATAAAATTAATTTGACTGTATTACTCTATTTGATAGAATCAAATATAATATAATTTTAATAATATATCTTCTTGAATACGACCACGGTGAAACGGAGGGCACGTGTCCACTCCCGACAACATATGCGACGGACGGACTAGCCGGCGACCCTGGCCGAGCAGGGACCACTGATCGCCACGACGTACGAAATATCGGCACAAACGTACAATCACTCGTCTCGCTCTCGGACAAAAGAAGCGCATAAATTTTGTCCGAACGATTAAAGATTTACAAAGGAAATAAAAACAAAGAAAGAAATAGTATTCAGATATTGTTTATATTCGGCTACGAGTCTAAAAATATACAAAATATAATATAGAATAAACGGTATCTATTTGTATGTACTATGATTATATCTCTACTATCTAATTTTCTGTAGTCTACAAATGGAGTAGCCAATTTCCATCTACTGGGTCTTGTGACCCAAACTGCTAATCAAAGGTAACACACTATATACATGTGAAGTGACCTTAATAGCTAAAATAAGATTATTAGCGAGTGGTAACACCAGTGGTCTAATTTTTTAGATCAGCTCTTGTATCCGTCTATCTGATGGACCAAAAATTTATGAAGTGAATATAAAAGAAAAAATAGGTATCTGATGCTATTCATAGCCGACCTCCACTTTGGTAAGAAAATATGAAATACGATACAGGCAAAACGTGCACCCCCCTAGTCGGTCGATCCATCGCACGTTGGCTCTCCTCCGGAGCTCTCTCGTGTACTTCCGCGTCGCTCTCCATCGCTGTCGGGACACTTGTCGCGCGCAGGGCCCCGGAGCGACGGAATTCGGCAGGTGTCCGCGGCGGGAACTCAGTCGGCAGCTCGCGAGACCGCCACCTGTCGAGATTAACTCGAGACGGCACCCGAAGAGCAGCACTCACCTGGGTACTCTCGTCTCGGCCATTGCCGCCTTGCGAGACCTCGTCGATGCAAAAAAAAAAAAAAAAAAAAATGAAAACGAAAGCAGCCACACGGAGCGAACGACGTGCTGCCACTTCATCGATCGAGCGGTAGAATACAAGCAGCCATGTGTTCTGTCGCGGTACGTACAAATTCGCCGCGAAAAGAGGACGCGCTTTCTGGGTACTGTTAGGCCAGGGCCCCTGCTTGAAATGTAGGCTCTTTTTTTTCGCGGCGTTCACGTAGGGATTGCATATCGTTTTAGGAAAAATATCGTAGGGATTCCTCTGAGATTCCCATGGTTCAAGTATCGTAGGGGCATATATTTGTATAAATTTTTATGTTAAGATTAAAATATATTAACCGTATCTATAAATTATCAACCACAGTTAAAAATACTCTTAAGAAAGAAATAACGATACTTCCCTCGGAAAGAAAGAAATTTCCATACAACAGCCCCACAGGAAAGAAAGAAACAAAGAAACTTCCATCGGGTTTCCTGCTCTTCTTGGATGGCTTTCAGGTCTTCACATTCTTTCAGGTCTCCTAAAGCTTCTAGAACAACCAAAAGACGCAGAAACGTACTCCTTTGTTGCTTCCGAGCTCCAGCTCAAATCTTACCATGGTGCTTCCAGCAAGACCTACAGAGAACAAACACATTTATCTCTCCGAAAATGTCACCAACAACACCATGCAAAACAGTTGCAATTCCTACCCGTGAAAACTTCACAAAAATAAAATGCATCCATCTCTATGCAAACCAAAAATTCAGATGTGCCCGTGAAAACTCCAATTCCATAGATACTAATTAAAGCACGACCAAATCTATTATATAATAAAAGTGGATGACGGGTGTTTTTATGGTTGCTAAGAAAAAAGAATTACGGTAGAAATTGTAAAAAAAAACATCCATTCTTTAATTCGGAATTTGGTGGACCTTATTTTGGTTAGTAAACCATAACCATTAGATAAAATAAAGAATCATATAAGACAAGAATACTCGGTGTAGAACCTAGAAGGTACGATAAATCCCAACAAAAGGAAAAAAAGAGCAGCTAGCTATTCTAGCTGGGCATGGGTAGGGCTGTAAACGGGCCAAGCTGGAGCGAACTCAGCCTGTCAGGCTCGAGCTCGATAGAAGCTTGAGCCAAGCTCGAGCGAGCCCAAAATGCTGGTCAAGCTTAGAGTTGAGCTCGAGCTCGGCTCGGACGAAGCTCGAGCTCGGCTCGAGCAAGCTCGTTGAGGCTCGTTAAAATCTCAGGTCGAGGAGTGGGCAGGTTAGTCATCTTACTGATGCCCAGAGACTTGCTGTGTTTCATCAGAGCATCGTTCATACGGACTTTCGTGCCTATATAACCTTTGCATAGATTTCACTGCGCAAAATTTGTTTTAAGCCAAGTTTTGCATCGAAACGATGAGGAGGAGGTGCAAGGATACATAACCTTGCCGGAGATGATGAGCCAGCAATCCTTCCGATCTCTGTGCTTCCGCACCTCCTCAAACGAGTACACCTTTCCTCCTGCCATCGCAACCAGCTTCTCTTCTTTCCCAAGATCGGTCGAACAACTGAAGAAATTAAGAGGTTAATGTGCTCAAGATCGTCCGCCATCCATCGGTTTTAAATGTGCATGGAAGAATGGATTTGAGGTTCTTACCTTTATTCTTCTTTGCCTCTATGGCTGGCTTGGAATCACAACATCGCAGAAGTCACACCTACAAAAGGCAACCAACCTTAGTGCTTATACTAATTCCAAATCTGATGTTCGAAGAAATGTGACTTCTCTGGAGGGGCGGAAAATTTGGAATCAGATTTTGTGATTCCAAACCATCCAGCCAGATTTTGCAGGTGTGAGAAGGGGCGGAATGTTCCTCAATGGTTTTGTGGGGAGAGGAGGGGCAGCAGCAGGGGGAGGGGCGAGGCAGGGCGGGGGAGGAGGGGCTGCATGGGGGAGAGGAGGGGCGCCGACGGGGAGAGGAGGTGCGGCGGGGCGAGGAGGCGGCGGGGGGGAGAGAGGGGGGAGGGGCGAGGAGGGGCGCGGGGAGAGAGGAGGTGCAGCGGGGGCGAGGAGGGGCGGCGGCGGGGGGGGCAAGGAGCCGAGGAGGGGCGGCGCCGGGGGGGGGGGGGCAAGGAGCCGAGGAGGGGAGGGGCGGCGGGGCGGGCGAGGAGACTGGAGAGGCCAGAGGTGGGTAGGATTTGGGAGTGGGGCGGTCGGGCGGACGAAGGGACGAGGGAGTGGGGTGGGATTTGGGAGTAGGGGCGGGAGTGGGAGTGCGGGACGGAGGGAAATGGGCTGGGGCGGTGGGGTCTTGGGCGGGAGCGGGAGTGCGGGACGGAGGGCAGGGAAATGGGCTGGCGCGGTGGGATCTGGGGTTAGGGTTAAAGAAAATCTCAAGCTCGCGAGCTACTCGAGTTCGGCTCGGTGAAGCTCGTGAGTTTGAGATGAACCTCGAATTCGGTTCGTTTCTTGAGTCAAACTCGAATCGAGTTTAAAACGAATCAAGCTCGAGCAGTTCGTGAGCCTCGAGCTTTTTTTACAGCCCTAGGCATGGGTTTGGGCTTAACTAGACCGTATCCTATGCACACCACACAGCTGTTGTACGCATGCACGCTGCGCTTGTCGGCCGATAGATCTCAATCCGACCGTTAAGAGTGGGAGCCACGTGCATTTTACACAAAGCCACCTACCTGCCGTCGCAGATTTTCTAATTAGCCCCCACCCAAGACTCAAGCCATACCCTCGAACCGAACCATCTCCCTCTCCTGTCCACACCCAGCTAGTGGCGGCGACCTCGGCCAATGACAACAGCGACGACGAAGGCCTCTTGATCTTTTGTCCTCCCGTGTTCTCGAGTCTATCCGCCGCGCTCCCTCTCCCTATTCGTCCCTCTCGGAAATTTTGTGGTGGTGGCGACCACGGCCGACGGCCACAGCGAGAACGGCGGAAGCACCCCTCCCCTCGAGTACAGCGACGACGAATAGTTCCCCAAGAAGGATGGTTTCCAGTGCCGCCACTCAACGTCCAACTGATTCAGGTATTAAACAAATTGATTTAGGTCATGTACATTGGATTTGTTCATATTGTTCTCATGTAAAACCTTGATGAAACTGACTTTGTAGCAATGGCATCTATCAATATCTTACCAATGCAAGAATGCACTGATTCCCAATCGTTGGTTGAGATAACCTCCCTTGTTGAGGACTGACGGTGGATTCAGTACACCCAAAAGGAAAGCTAGCATGCCTCTCTCTGTGAGTATGAGTAGCTTTGTCGATTGACCAAGTTGTCTTCAATGCAATGTTCGTTATTTCACACCATTTAATTTGTGATATTGCAGTGTTCGTCATTTACACCCGATTGTGAGGACAAATTGAAGTCTACTGTAGGGATGGAATTTGAAGATATCGAGATCATGGAGGAGTTCTACAAGTCGTATGCATATAACGTGGGTTTTTCAGTTCGTATTGGGCAGCAGACGTTGTTGAATAAGGTGGATCAGTGCAAGCACTTTATGTGCTCAAGACAAGGTTATAGGTCCAAGAAAGGTAAGGAGCATACTAATCTGTCTAATAAGAGACACATAGTATGAAGGAAACTAGATTATGTGATGCACATATTTTTGTGAAGCTGTGTAATGATAACAAGTATAAGATAGCTTCCATGGTTAAGCATCATAATTATAGACTTGTGTCACCTGATAAGTTTCATTTGATTAGATCAAATTGTGGAGTTACTGAGAGAGCAAAGAATACACTGTACATATATCACAAAGCAAGCATAGACACCTCTCAGGTTTATAGGCTACTTCATGTCAGTGAGGGTGGTTTTGACAATGTCGGATGTATGCAGAGAGACTTGCAGAATTAGTGAATTACTACTTACTACTGTGATCTTAGGACAAAAAATCAAGAACGCATATGCTCAAATGTTTGTGGCCCAACTTGAGAGAAAGAAGGAAGTAAATTCGGCCCTTTTCTTTGATTTTATTGTGAATGAGGAGGGTAGGTTGATGCATGTGTTTTGGACCGATGCCACGAGTAGGAAAAACTTCGGTCATTTCGGTGATGTGGTATCATTTGATTCTACGTACACCACCAACCAATACAACATAATTTTTGCATAATTCGTTGTAGTCAATCACCAGTTACAAAGCGTGTTTTCAGTACTTCATTCTTAGCAAACGAGAAGATCGACTTGTATGTTTGGTTGTTTGAGACCTTCCTCAAAGAAATAGGAGGAAAAGGGCCTAGACTTATCATACTGATGAAGATGCTGGCATGAAAGCCATTATTAATAAAGTACTACCAAATACGGTACACAGGTTGTGCATGTGGCATATCATGGAAAAGGTGCCAGAAAAGATTGGACATTTGGTTAGAGAAGACCCTAATTTTTGGGCGAGATTGAACCCATGTGTTTGGGGTTTAGAAACCGCAGAAGAATTTGGGTCAAAATAGAATCTTGTCATTTATGACTTTCACTTGGAGGGAAACGAGTGGTTGGCTAAAAGGTATCACATTCGTGAATTGTGGATACCGTCCTACTTCATGGACGTATCTCTGTAGGCATTCTTAGAACCACTTCAAGGTCGGAGAGTGCAAATTCATTTTTTAACCGTTTCATTCATTGCAAGCTTGCTTTCGTTGAGTTTTGGGTTAGGTTTAACACAACTTTGGAATGCCAGCGTCAAAAAGAGTTAAAAGCAGACAACATTAGTATCCATACGACACCCCAATTGATGACACCATGGGCCATAGAGAAACAAGGCAGTATAGTATTCACACATGAGGTGTTTGAGAAATTTCAAGAAGAGATTATTGCTGCTAGAGATGATTGTTGTGTTCGGGGCATTGTGCAGGATGAGGGGACCAAAATTGTGACCATCAACGATGAGTCCGATAAATATAAAGATAGGAAGGTTCGCTGCAATACAACAACAATGATAGCTAATTGTTCATGCAAATTATTTGAGGCAAATTAAGCGTTGAGAGGTGAAAAACAAAATGAGTTACCAAATAGCTACATTATGAAAAGATGGGAGAAAAGGTGCATAACGTAAATATCTGCTTAATATTTGATATTCTTACTCTTCTCGAAATCAGTAGACTAACTGCAACTTTTTTTAGGGAAAATGTCTACGATGGACATGGGAACCTATTGGAAGAGAAGTCCATTGACGCCTTGCATGCGGCAATGAGAAAGAAGATTTCGATTGTAAGCAACAAGTTAGAAGATCTCATTCAGAATGCCAAGCATTTGGATGAAGGTATTGACTACTTAATATCAAGTGTCTTCAACTTAGAGCCACATCTTGACCAAATGGTCCCTGCTGTTCAGAACACAAGGCAGGAAGAATACAAGGCCTTCATTGGTTGCAACATTCCTTCTGAAGTTAACATACACCCACCGACTGATATTCATTCGAGGGGGAGAAGCAAGAGAATAAGGAGAAGCAAGGGCAATAAGGAGGAAAGGCAAGCAAGTAAGAAGCATGGAGGTAAGGAAAAGGTGCTATGCTTGTGCAAGATTTGCAAGCAAATGGTGCTTCATGATGCCCGCAATTGTCCAAAGAAACTGGCAAGAAACCATGACTCTCCGTAATTTGTGTTATACTCTGTGTGAGCTATCTATGCCACTTTGTGCTGGCTGCTAGTTTCCTTTGGTATGTTGGTCCAGTTTGTAATTTATCTTGCTGCTGCCTGGTGGTAGCTTTGCCTAAACTGCTACAGATACTGTTCAGACTTGTGCTCAGCCTCTGCTTGTACCTGATACTATTAAGACGTGTTCAGCTTAGGCTTTGATGTGTCTGTGGCTTTGTGGTAAGTTTTTTCAGTGTTGATGAATCCTTCAATATACCCAATGGAATGATATTAGTGCTGTTGTGGTCATGTAAAAAAATTGCCTTCAAATGTTCTGCTGACTGAATTAATTTCAGACTTGTGTTCAGATGACAAATACTATTCAGACTTGTGTTCAGATGACTGAATTTGTGTTCAGATGATAGGTACTATTTAGACTTGTGTTTAGATGACTGAATTTGTTTATGTAAATTTCAGTGTCAGATTTGTCAAAAGCAAATACAAATTTCAGCGATTGTTGCATTACAAACTGACTGGAAACCTGATCGCTTTATGCACTGTCCAACTTTCATTTTGTCAAAACTTGACACTGTACAGCCTGATGCATATCACAATATTTGCATTCGGTAGCCATGTATGTACCTGCTGCTATTCAGATTTCAATATACCTAATACTATTCAGATTTCACACATTGTGCATACACCTGATACTATTCACATTACAAAGACCTGATATAAGCATCCTGGTACATAGTCGCATCATGAAAATTTCATTTATTCCGAGAACCTGACACAAGGATCACACATTCCGTTAACAAAAATCTTAAATTGAAGTCTTGAAAGCAAAATTACACAGAGAAATAAAAGTTCACTGCATTGACACACTGCTACGAGTACATTCAAGCATCGAGCACATTTGAGCATCAAGAAGTTGACACACTGCTACAAGCATCGAGCACATTTGAGCTCGGCCAATCTCAATCCTACCAGTTGTATCATTCGTAATAGAAGTTCACTACTACAAGTTGACTGCTACAAGCGGATATGGATGGCGCTGTCGCTCCGTGTGGCTGGAGACATCGTAGGGGGATGGGAGGTGGCAGCGGCCAGAAGCGCTGCGGAGGGGCGGCGCTGGAAGTCATCCTTCTCGGGAACTACTCATCGCCGCCGTACTTGAGGGGAGGGCCGGCGCCGCCAACACCAAACCCTAGAAGGGCTGGTGGCGGGGTCTAGGGCCAGCGGCGAGGGGCGACGCTGGAGGTCGAGGGTGGCGTCAGATGGGGGCGTTGACGGGTAAGGTGGCCCGGATAGCAACTACGCGGCACCGGCCGAGGAGGGCCGCCGGACTGAAGTCACCTGTGGAGGAAGGAAGGAGTTAGGGGTAAAATTTTTGCTTTTTAGTTCAAAATTTGAAAATTTTTTACATATAGACTTTTAGAGAAAAGATTTACAAAAATAGATCTTTAACACGGCACCAAACGAAATGACACACATGGTACATAGCACGGCGCCATATACTTTAGCGCCGTGCGTTGACACATAGGATCCACGGCGTCAAAACACATGGCGTTGTGCTATGTAATTACGACGCTAATAGTCGTGGCACCGTGCTTTAGGACTTAAGCCCGAGCATAACCCCCACCCTCACTCCTCTAAATCCGAATACACAACCGCTGCCGCCCCCGCTCTCCCCCTTCAAATCCACTCAAATCCTTCGGTACTATTCCGCATGAGAAAGTTGTCATGGGGGCTGACAACCCAGTGGAGATGGGGCATCGTTTGGACATACTAGAGTGGAAGATGAACTTAATATTGGTTGCTATTTTCTTTGTGGTGTTTATTGTTATCGTCAAGGTGTAGCACTTCAAGTGTTGTTTTCGGTCACGTTGGTACCTTCAGTGTTTTATATGATATATGTATCGGTATGCACTTATCGTATTTGAATGATACCATTTGTACTTGTAAAAGAGATTCGAAAGAAGATTGCAATAAGAAGATGAACATACGATAAGTGTACCTCCGACACGTAAGTAAGAAGGTAAGTGATATTGAGGACACGAATAATTAAATACACTGTAAGTGGTTCTTATCAGCTGCCGATAGGTGCTCGTGTTCCAACGTCGATCCGGATATTCGCTGGAGTAGTTTACGCAACCCCAGTAACGCATACCCAGACTGAGCCGCGGCTTCAACTTGAAGAACTTGCATGGGTCTCAACACCAACAGAGGGACGGCCTCTCCCCCTCTGGCGGGTCTTGCGGCGAACTCTCCGTTGGAACTGCTGGGAGGGGGTTGGTGCGACGCGGGATGTCTTCTCGAAGAGCTGGCCTCCTTGCACGCATCGGTTCTTGGGCCCACACCGCAGCAGCCCTTGCTATGTCGCGAGTCTCCTCCCATTACTTCTGCATCTTCCCCCACTGTTTCTTCTGCCTCTTGTCCATCCCGATACAGTGAAGCAAGTTGTAGTGTAGTGTGGGGTTTAGATTCTGTAGTGAGTTCTCCTCGATCTCTTCCACCTCCTTTTGTAGGCTTAGGGGTTGGTATGGTGTGGTTAATTTGGAACCGTGCAAAGCTGCCCCGGGAAGTAACATTATTACGCAGAGCTGGCCCCTCTCGACTCGTCTTGTCGCTGCACAAAGCTTAGTCTTGTCTGGTCACTGTCCACTCGCTGCGTAAAGCTGGCCTCTCTTTCCCCTCACTGCGCAAGGCTGCCCAGTCTTGTCCCGTCACTGCGTAAAGCTGGCCCGTCTCGCCTTGTCGCTACACAAAGCTGCGTAAAGCTGGCCTCTCTTTCCCCTCATTGCATAAAGCTGCTTATTCTTGTCTTGTCACTGCATAAAGCTGGCCTCTCTTTCCCCTCAAGGCACCAAGCTGCGTATTCTTGTCTTGTCGCTGTCTATTCGACGCGTAAATCTGGCTCTTCGGTCAAGTCGTTGCGCAAAGCTGGTCGAGAATGACGAGTTTATTTGGTGGAATATCAATTGATGTGGTTGCGTGAACGGAACGAAACAACATGTTAAACTTGCAGTTTTCAAGCAAGTTCAACCATCACGACGCTAAAGGGCCTAGCGCCGTATTTTCATAGCACGGCGCCAAAGAACCTGGCGCCGAGGTATGTAAGTACGACGCCAGCATCTTTGGTGTTGTGATGAATGGTGCCAAAGGCCCTGGCGCCTAGGTGTCCAGCTACGACGCCGTGCTTGCTGAACTTGCAGAAAAAATAACACTTGCTTTTTTCCTCAAATAGCTGAAGTGCTATTTTTTCTGCATACACAAACAATACAGACATAGTCTCAGAAACATGAATGTAGAACATCATACATAGTCTCACAAACAACACATACATAGTCTCATAACAGTCAGGACGTCATACATGTCAGCACGTCGGGCGCGCTCACTGACTCTTGGCCCTTCCCTTGCCCTTGCCCAGAGCATCCGTACCTGCAGTATACGTGTTCGACAAGCGGGTCGAACGACAAGGCCGCTACGAAGCCTGAGCAAATGGTGCATCAGGCATCTATGATGGCTCAATCTCGTCATGGGTAGGTGCTCCTTGTCCTCGTGCTCCTCCTCGTCCTCATCCTGCTCCACCTCGTCATCGTCGTCATCATCGTCTTGACTGAAAGTCGGAGTGCGTGACGAGCTCCTCGTGGACTGGCGCCTACTACGGTGTGATGACGAGGCTGCAGCGGCTGAGGCACCCAAGCGCTGGGAGGCCGCCAGTATGATCACATCCGTCGACGAGCGTGAGCGGCAACCACAACGACCTGCCGCCCGACAGAGGCGACATATAAGTTTCTGCAAGTTGTAATATGTCAGAATAGTATACATGTTGAATGGCTCTAACTTAACGAATTATCTTCGTACCATCAAGAAGTCCCTCAGGCGGGTGGCGTCGTTCGTGCTACCAACTGGGTAGCTGAGAGCCTCATCGATCTCATGCATCGAGGTTCAGAGAGAAGTCCCCTAAAGAAATAAGAAAACATAAGTAAGTGAGAGATAAACGTATTGAACCGAAGTATTGCAAATATCATACTTTTCATACCACTAGATCGAGAATCGGAGCGGCCTCGACCACTGTGCCCTCCCTCGTACGCCTGTGCCTCGGACCTATGCCTCAGAGTAAGGCTGCCACGAGACCTAGTAAGCAAACATACGGGCAATACGATTAGCCATGGACAAAAACTAAGAACTGTAGGAAAAAGTAAATATATTACCGATTTCTTACTATCGTAGGAGACAAGGTGTTCAACTCATTAGTGAAGTCCACGTACACCCACTGAGTTGTCGCGTACGGAACTAAGATGTTATCCCACAGGTACGTCACAATAGGGACGAGGTCATGCACACCCTATGGATGCCAAGGCTGCGCCTGAAACACTTGCGGGCGCCCAACAGGAATGCGTGACCACATCCACACCTGCAAGAGAGAGACACAGCCACCGAGCATCGACTTGGCCGCCTTGCGCCTGCAGGCCTCACAAAGCTGGCGGTAGAGGAACGAGAGGACCGTCGAGCCCCAGCTGAACTGTCTAGCGTCGTCCCAGTCCTGCAGGCAGTGGATGTACATCCACGAAGCAGCGTCTCCCGTGCCATCCAGGAAAAGCACGGGCCCGAACATGTGGAGGACCTAAGCACGGCAGTGGTAGTTCACTGTGGCTTCATCCGCATCCTCAGGGCATGTACCAAACGTGGCCCGCAACTAGCTAATGAGGACCCCCGAGACACGACCTCGCCTGTCATTCTCTGGGATAGGTGGTAATTCCATGCCCAGGAAGGCCTGCACACATGGCCTCTAACCCTTAGACACCATCGGCCCGGTCACTGGCTGTCCTCTTATGGGAAGTCCAAGTATCATCGCCACGTCCTACAGCGTGACGGTCATCTCCCCACAAGGAAGGCGGAACGTGTGAGTCTTCGGCCTCCACCTGTTAATAGTACATGAAGAAAAGAATTAGTTACGTACATGAGGATATAGAAACGAAGACAAACGGACTCGATACAGAAAATGCACCTGTTGAAAAGTACGGTCAAAGTTGCAGGGTTGAAGACCGGCATGCCCCGGCGCACTAGGTTGGCGACCGTGTGAAGGCCAGTACGGCGAAGCTGTGGGGTGTAGTGGTCGTCGTAGACCATCAAGTAGAACCCATCATGGGTTCGAGGATGAAGTATGGGAAGCTGCTGAAAAATGTTTTAAAAGTTAGATACGTGATGAAAACACATATAACACGGGAAAAATACATTTCGATAACACAAATACCTGGCCGTCCTCCGTGAGCCTACTGCGGTGCTCCCTCTCATAGAATTCGTCCAGCAGCCGGTACCTCGCCATCCTGTGCATTCAAAAATACGTAAATGATAAGAATAACAAAATACGTTAATGATAGGAAATATCTAAAAATTATGCCCTCTAGACCTAACGTCGCTAACCTAACTGGAACGACGTTGACACGTCCGTGAATTGTGACCTATTAGTCCACAAGTACCGCGGTATGTCTCCTGCGGGTCCTCAACAAAGGGATTTGCCCTACCCCACCCGATGCGACCAGGTATCTGATTCATGTCCATCTTGTACCTTGACCACTTCCTGCTGCCCCTCTTGTGCCAATGTAACCCCTCATCTGCTATATACCTGGGACCCGTGTAAACTGACCACTCGCTTTTATCACGATATGGCTCGAATCGTGGGGCCTAGGTCCCCACCAAAGCATCCACGCTAAACACTTTCGGGATTTTGGTCTCAGCTTCGACATTCCAGGCCCTACATGCGGTCACCATGTGGGAGCATAGAAAATGGAACTTGTCGGGAACACCGCATGTGCATGTAAAGGATGTAATCACGATCTTATGCTTTCGGTCCTCTCGGAGCTCTCCATCCTCGGTCATCCCTCCACCCTCAGCAACCTCATACGTGCCCATCACATGGTCAAAACATTGGTACTCCTGTTTATTGGCCCGCAGCTTTGCTTTGCCAAGGAAGTCATGAGGACGAGGTGGCCAACGTGCATGTGCCTTCAACATGTCTAAAGCTTCCCGGTGCCGATTAACAAACCATGCAACACACTTGTAGAAAGTGAAGGCGGCAATTGCGGTAGCTAGTAATCCACATGATCCCTTAAGTAGCCCGTTGAAGCATTCTGTCATATTACTAGTCATGGACCCGTACCTCCTTCCCCATGGGTCATGAGCCCTTGATCATTTCTGCACATCTCCCATTAAACCACTTATCCAATCACAGCCATCGGTATTATTTTTCGTTTTTAACTCCTCCAACTTCTCCTCAAACAGCTTTACTTCCCACTGGTGACATACCTTCTCGAAAAGTGCAAAGTTGTCCTTCACCCCATCTTTTTTGAACAAGTTCTCTGCAAGGTGCCTTGTGCACCAACGATGATGCATAGGAAAATATCCTGGTATCACTTCCTTAGCGGCGCTCAAGATCCCAGCGTGCCTGTTAGACAACACACATACCTCACTCCCCGGACCAACCACATGGATCCGTATAAGCCGTAGAAACCAAGCCTAGCTGGATCTGTCCTCCTTCTCCACCAAAGCAAAAGCCAACGGCACAAGCGAGCTGTCCGCATCACAACCAATAAAAATCAACAACGTCCCCTCATACTTGCCCAACAGGAACGTCCCGTCAATTGATAGAACAGACCTATAATGTTTGAAAGCCTCGACACACTGACCAAAGCACCAGAATGCTCGAAAGAAAATCTGCCTCCCATTAACCCACACATTGGGTTTGGGCACGTACGCATACTGCATTCCTGCATTCACCACTTTCATTGCGTTGAATATAGCAGGCAAACGCTCATACGCCTCCTCCCAATCACCATAAATCAACTTCAAAGCACGTTGCTGCGCCCTCCATGCTTTCCCATACTTGATTGTGTAGTGCCACTTTAGCTTAACGGCCTCTATCACTGCTGCCATACACATCATCGGCATGTGCTTTATCATGGAGTACAGGTGGGTTGCAATGAACCGAGAAGTCAACTGATGATGTTTCTGGCCGGGCTCAGAAGACCCACAGCTATGCGGTCCATCCACAGTTGTAATCTTAAACTTCTCCGTACCCTTCACCCTTCTGGCACAAACTTTCCATGCACACCCTGTGCTCTCATATTTGATGGTGTACCAATATTTGGCGTATGAGTTCTTAACCCGGTATGGACGGTTGTGCACGATCGAGTACTCTTTCAACCACATCTTCAATACCGATATATCCTCAAAGACATGACCCTTGTGGATTATGATACTAGCCCTAGGACTAGGTACGTCCCTCTGCGTTTGCCCTCTATCCGTGACAGCCCTATGTGTGTTGCTTAAGTCATTATAATCGGACACTAGTGGATCACAATAAGGAAACATTCTTCTCAACAGCTCAATTTCGCTAGACGTCAAACCTGGGACCGATCTTTCATCATCTGAGTCCACAGCCCTCACATCCTCATAAGCAGTCTCGTCTCCCGCAAGCTGTACATCCACCCTGTTAGATGCTACACAAACCATGGGTTCCTCAAACACTGTCTCCTCATCAAATCCACTAACAGACCGGTCATCGACAACCTCAGAGTCAGCTTCTATCTGAGTCAATGAAAGCTCACATACTTGAGCCGAGAGTTCAACTTGCATCTCGACCTCTTCATGAGCCGGTGACCCAACCAACAGTGAGTCGTTGAGATCGAATGCAGCCCTAGGAGGTGATGGATCTCTCACCACCATCCGCACAAATAAGTCAAGTGCTCTGACCTCTGAGTCCATAGCGATGGCCACATAGTTATCACATTCACCGTCGTTGCCAATCGAAACCAATTTCTTTATACACGGCCCCTTTGACGACCTAACATCAATCAATCTTTGTATAACGACATCACCATGCTCATCTGTCCACCCTAGCCTCTCTTTCAAGCGACAAATAACCCCACTATATGACGGACGTGAAGTAAATAGCAACGTGATTTCTTCCATGTCCTTCAAATCAACACCCCTATTGTCATTTCTCTTCACAGTTTCACCATGGTGCAAAGTCACAAGCTTATCCATCTATAGCACAACAAGCAAACATACCTTAGTCGAATCGACCGCAACAGCAAAATGCTACAACTTTTAACGAAAACCGATATACCATATCAGATAAACTAAATTACTAATCTCACTAATCGCAAATTTTTCTATCACATTCATCACTTCTACCCATTTTTCTCTTTCTAAACCTAGGGCTACTCTTACACCCTAAAAACCCTAAAATTGAATCTACACCCTAAAACAAGGTAGTCAGAGTCGCGATCCTACTCGTAGAGTCCTACGATTCTATGAACCTACGGCATGTTGTCGATCTAGATCGCACTTAGAATCGGAATCAGGTAGAATCGTGGTAGAATCGCGCTCCAAAGCGTAGAATCGTTTATAATCGTGGTAGAATCGTTTAGATTCGTAGTGTAGAATCGTTTTGAATAATGTCATTTTTGTAAGTTCTTTAGTTGAAAGAATAAACCATGCTATACCTGTGTGGTCAAATATAGGTCTAAACACACATGTGCCTTGTATATTTGTGTGATAACTGATAAGAAGTGCTTTGCCCATTTTTTGGTTAAAAGTAAGTGGTAAACCATATAAGAATCATACAAACTTACAATACAGATGTTAAATATGTCTATTTTTATAAATCCGTAGAATCGCCGATTCTACGATTCGATACTACGATCCCATCCTACTGGAGGCAAATCGATCCAACTTAGGATCTCGACTCTGACTACCTAGCCCTAAAATCATATCAAACTCTATTTCTAAACCTAGCATATGGATTCATCAATTTGACTCAAATCAAACCCTATAAATGAATCTACACCCATAACTATTCTTACATTACGCATATTCAACGCAAATCCAACCTAAAACCGAGCTAAATCCAACTAATTTCGTTTAGAGTTTCAAATATTGCCGTACGAAATGTACCTCAAATAAACCAAATCTATTGCAAAAAAAATCAAAGGAGGGGAGGGAGTTCACCTTGCTTCGTGAGAAAAAGCAACAAAATCAGTTGGATTTGGAGGGGGCGACGACGGCGGCGTTGTGTGCGTGCGGTCTGTGTTTGGGGACTGAGGGGGTGGGGGGTCGTGCTCGGGCTTAAGTCCCAGAGCACGGCGCCACGGCCCTTAGCGCCGTTGTTACATAGCACGGGCCATGTGCTTTGGCGCCGTGCTATGCCACCGTGAATCCTACGTGTGCACGCACGGCGCCAAAGCATATGACGCCGTGCTATGTACCCTAGGCGCCATGGCTTTTGGCGCCGTGCTAAGGGTCCATTTTTGTAAATCTTTTCTCGAGGGGTTTATATATAAAAAACTTTCAAATTTTGGACTAAAAGGCAAAAATTTTACGAGCTAGGGATTGTCGATGGACTGGGGAGATTGGCCGAGCTCAGGTGGCTTTCTCAAAAATTGCAGACCATGGCATGGCATGGGGGCTTTGTGCAAAATGCGCGCGGCCTCCTACTCTCAATGGTCAGATTGATATAGATTGGCCGACAACTGCCGCGTGCATGCCTACAGCAGTTCTGCCGTGTGCGTAGTATTACAGCTGTCTAAATGGACCGTGTGGATCGGTCTAAGATTTATCACTGTAGGCTTGACTTAAGCACAGTATGATCCGTTTAGATGATAGGCCGTGCCGGCATAGCCCGTTGGACTGTGCCATGTCTGAGTCGAACGGTCGGCATGCCGGGCCGGCACGGCATAGCCCGTTTAGATTGCGGGTCGTGCCAGCACGGTACAACACGACATAGTAATAATTTTTGTATAATTTTCTACAATTTTTCTTTAATTTTCTATATTTTTCCTACAATTTTTCAAATTTTTTCTTTTTTTTGACTAAACGGGCCAACTGTGTCGGCACAATCTGTTTAGCCCTAATCATGCCTGTGCTGGTATGGCTCGGTTACGGGCGATACTTAGGTTTAGTTCTTGGCCTGTGGATCAACACGGCACGATCTATTTATTATTTATGTCTAAATGAGTTATGCCTGCTCTGGATCCGTACCGTGCCTGTTGGCCAAGTCTGCGTAGCATACAGCCTCGAGCTTGACCAAGTTGCATGCATCTTCTCCGCATGGACACCATTGTGTAGCTCCCCAACCAACTCAAATCGGACTTTTGCCATTCATTTATCCAACTTAAGGGCCCACTCGGAACGCAAGATTTTCGCAAGAATTTCACAAGAAACATTTCAATTCACACGTAAATCAGGGAAAAATCTTGCGTTTCAATCGGGCCTAAAGTAAGATGTTGGGACTAAATTGTAGAAGGATTAGTCGGACGTAGTTATTAAGATTAGATCGAATTACGTGTACATTAAATGGTACCAACATTCTTTACATTATACCATTAGAGCAACTCCAGCAGGGCCCCTACTTGAGCCCCTAAACTCAGATTGAGAGCCAGAGTAAAAAATTGAACTCCAGCAGAGCCCCTACTTGAGCCCTCAAAAATAGGGGCCTCTCAAATGAGGCCTCCAAGCCCTCATTCCTAGGGGCCCCCTACTTGAGCCCCTAAACTCAGATTTATTTGTATTTGAATAAATACGTCCCTCATTCGGAACAAATTTGAATTTAAATTTGAATATTCGTATTTGAATTAATAAATTTAAACGTCCCTCATTGTGCTTTCAATTTAAATTCGGAACAAATATGAATTTAAATTTGAATATTCGTATTTGAATTCATAAATTTAATTTCGGAATAAATTTGAATTTAAATTTGAATATTTGTATTTGAATTCATAAATTTAAATTCGGAATAAATTTGAATTTAAATTTGAATATTCGTATTTGAATTCATAAATTTACATATTGTCCCTCATTGTGAAATCATAAATATTTTATTGTGTATTGTGCTTTTGTCCCATATATATGCATATAGTGTGTGAGGAAATAGAGAGAATTGAGAAGTAGGGGCTCTATTTTGAGGGCTCCTGCTGGAGTGCAGCCCAGAAAACAGGGCCCTCAAAAATAGGGGAAGCCCT